>OX439365.1:14100840-15404412 GCA_949319445.1 Mythimna lalbum
AACAGGGTGGGTTTTTTAGACAGTAAGAGTCTGACACTATCTCCCGCTCCACCCAAGGGCGGGGATGTCATTTAGATAATTTTTACTCACCAAAAAAAGCTGACCGTGGAAAAGTGTTTCAGTTTGTAATTCGCTGGCACGAATGTAGCAAAATATCCCAAGGGAACATCCCCCGGGATAAAAATATCCTATGTTTTATTCTAAGACATAATCTACCCATGTAAAAAACACATCTGAATCCGTTTTCTTGTGTTTATTTGTTTGAATGTGAAGGAGTAACATACGTACACACCATACCATCACACATAGATTTCTTTCGCTTTTATTTACCGACTTCCCAAAAAGGAGGAGGTACTACGTTCGGCTGTTTGTATGTTTTTTTTTGTATGTTTGTTCGTCGAATACTCCCCCAAATGTGGACGGATTTTCAAAATTCTTTTTTTGTTCGAAAGTAGATAGTTCTGAGGTGGTCCCATTATCACCAAATTAGGATCTGATGATGGGATCTTGGAGAAATCGAGGGCAACCTTCAAATTTTATAGGCTCACTTATTGATTTTCGCATATTTTATGAAGTATCTTGTGTATTTGCGTATGGTCGTCACCATCTCAGGTAGCTGGGCTGATGATGGAAGGTACAACTCCTTAACAGTAAGAAGTTACTCGAACAGGCAAGGACTGTTTTAGTAAATTGTTTTGATGTTTGATAGGGCATTTGCCACATTTGGTCTCATGATCATCAAGTCATGACCTGATGCTGCAGTCAGGATAGTCTGCAGAGTACCTAAGTCCTCGACAACAAACAGCAGATATATCGAGTTTAGGCTCATTGAAAACGACTCGATGTGTGGATAAACGTACTGCTAATAAAGAACACCGAAGTACATAGAGACTTGATGCTGAAGCCAGGAGCATCAGGAAAAGTACAAACCTTGAAATTACAGCACCGTAGTCGTGTTTGGGCTCATTTTAAACAGGACTAAATTTTAAGTTCATTGCAATGTTGACATAAATCTGGCCTGATGCTACAGCCGGGATTATCAGCATCTAGTCTAATGACTGATTGAAAGATTTACCTTTCGGCTTCATCATCAGATCAGTTCGATATATCCTTTCCCTCTCCAGCATCTAGTCTAATGACTGTTTGAAAGAAGAGGGGGAGAGGATATATCGAACTGATCTGATGATGAAGCCGAAAGGCAAATTAATGTAATCTAACCGTGTTTGGGATTATTAGAACCGTTATGAGATGTGCTCTGACTATAAGGTATTTAAGTTTGACTGAGGGGTACTTTTTAGTGGTGGTACCATAACTAAAAAGTGTAAAATAAAAATAACGAAGAGACTAAACTATTATAGAAACACCGACTTCCAAAATTAAAGTTATTTGATACTTTTCCTAAGTTTTAATATTAGCGTGACGCGACTTTTTTTTTTTTTTGTTAAGCATGATAACATAAAAATTACAAATCTTTCTTTTACAGAAACAGTTGCCAACCAGGCTAAGACACAGGGTTCCTATAATACAGTCAACCCTAAATTGGTTAGTTGACTCACAAAGTACATACGTTTGTGAAAGAAAGATCTGATTAAAAAGTAAAACACTAAAAACTAAAACTAAACTACACTTAACTAAACTAAACTTTTTAATGTTATAGTTAATAAGCCTAGAACATAACATTATGACCAGTAATTAATTAAATTCAATTTATTTAATTGTGCCCTTGTTGACATAGAGAACTTAATTTGAATAGAATTATAAACATTTGCTCGGTTCTTTGCCAGCTGAAAGAATTCCGAGAGTTTGCATTTTTAGACAGAAATAAATTTGGTCAAGGTTTTTTTTAGTGTGGGCAATCATTAAATAATATCTCTCGCTCTGGGTATAGAGCAAAGGAGTGTCAGAATTTTACTGCCTAAGACCCACCAGTGTTCCTTCAGTTGCTATCTGCGTTCCACTACCACGGTAATTTCTTTTAAACAATAAAGTTGATCTTTATTGTCACAACATCTTCACATGTTGGTATCAATTAACTTCAAACGACCTCAAATTTCCAAAATCTGTTCACAAAAAAATACAGTCTGAGGTTTAGTGTCAAAATATTTAGCATTCACAAAACCAGAAACAGTAGACAAATATCGAGATATCCCAACATATTTGACACCTAGCCCCGCGGGTATCCATCCATACGTCCCCTCACCGACATTTCTCTTCATTGTTCCACTTTTTATCGTCACAAAGGTACCGATGAATTGGACTGTGGAGCATCCCAGAGATCCCGCATCGATCCTATATCGACCCAATGGAATGGAAACACATTGTCATATACAATGTAATTGTATATAATTGGTATTTCTTAAGAACAATGACGCCAAATTACTCCTTGACTCAAATAATTGCGTTATTTTTTTTCATTGCAAGCCCGGCTTTGATAAACGCCGATTGTTTTGTGCACAAGAATCGATTATTTTGTATCGGTGTATGAAATGTCAGTGAACATGTACCGATGGTTATTTTAAGGGTTTGACAAAAAGTGCTGTGTGAATTCTCGTGTAAAGTGGTAATTTCGATCTGATAGCATCATCGATTGGTTTTGTTAGCCGGTTCAATTCGTTATTCTTCAGAGAAAGCGTTGAATTAGTAAGCTTTTGAGAAAAAATGAGACGTGGAATGTCGGATCAGCTGTTTAAAATGCAGCGCCATTTTGATAATTTGACATTTGCTCTATGGCTAGATGAGCTGTCACTTTGTCACCTTTAGATACATTTTTTTTTCTTTGACCATATTTGGGCAAGCCAACCTCAGATTGAGTAACTTTAACCCTTCAGATACCGTCAATTAGAGACACAATAGTAAGACAATAGATGCGCGGCCACCGGTGGTCGCTTGGGGATTCATGAATTAAGATCCATTAGGATTAACTAAATTGATATCTGACCAAATACCTCGATCTTGTCACCAAATATATCGAGTCAGCCTTCTTCACAAGTTTCGCTGAGATAGTCAATCATCATCATCATTTCAGCCGATATACGTCCACTGTAGAACATAAGCCTCCCCCAAGCGTCGCCACAACGAAAGGTTCTGGAGTGGCGACCGCGTACCGGAAGACGCAGCGTTGGAAGGCCTCAAACAAGGTGGACTGATGACCCAGTGAAGGTTGCGGGAAACCGATGGATGCGAGATAGTCAATACTGCAATAAAATTCTCAGCTCTATTTTACTAAGATCACGCCTGTTTCAATGATTTGTTTTTTTTTCAGTAGTGTAGGTACACTGAGCTATGAGAATAACTACAAAATTTTACTCAATTATCATCATCTAGAAGCTTTTAAATTACCTGTATTGAATATAAGTCTTTTGAGATTGCTTTTATTTTAGTTTTTGCTCCAGTTATATCTATTACATTCTCATCACAACCAGCGGTCTACTTCAAACAATACACCTTCCTGATAGTAACTCTGACCACTAGCGTGTAATAATTGAGATTTATGTTCTAATAAGTTATGGTCATTGCTTTCCTCGTAGGAAGAACGCTTCCTCCACCACGAAATAATAGTCCAAGATCTTAAGATCTATGTTAAGGCCCAAGCCCCCGAACAGTTCTATAAAACAGTGACTTTCTGAAGCCCGGTCTCGGTAACGGCCAGGTTTAAGAGGTGTTGGGGAATTTTAGGGATTCTTCAAGGAAACTTAAAAATGCTGTTAGCTAGTCTGATATATTGTTCTGAACTTACAAGATGGAGTGCGTGTACGTCACACGTAAATTGAACCTTACAAACTAAACGTCATGATGACATTGCGCCGTTGATGTGTCAGTGTCAAAGAGCTGTAGTTTGTTCTCGAAGCCAAGCTCGAACAAGAGGTTTAAAAAATATATGTTTATTATAGATTTTTTCGTGCAATTAATACTTTTGTCTAAAAAAAAATATTTAGCAATTTCGCTACTTTTCCCTACTCCGAAACGGCTTGGATCTTTGGAAACATTTTTACACAGAAAACATGGTGGTTAAATATTCTTCAAAGTGTACATAGCATATGTAAATCAATCAATGTAAATGAATTTAAAGGTCAGCGAGGCTCTATCCGAGCGGAAGCCGGAATTAAGTGCATAGATACTTGTACTGTCGCCTAAGCGGGTACGAGTATTGTGTCCATTAAATTCCGGCCAGATGTCCAAGGGACTATAAGCCTTAACCACACCACATTATCTTCAGTGCTTGATCTCGGCAATCTTTAGATCTTCAACGCATCTCTCAAATCGATAGCACACAGTCTACCAACTTTACGTCTGTTTAAAGAATTCAAGTTTTTGCCTTCAAGCGGTTTATGTCAGCCCCCTATTCTACTGAGCTTTTTCCATTTTATTTGAAGTATTAATGAATAACAATAAGAGTGAAAAAGTAATGCAGTTTGATTTAATACTCCTCTTATCTTGAGATTGAGGAGATAATATGTGCAGCAATGGACGCCGGTGGTACTCGCTGTTTTAGATTTTCATTTGTTATTTTAGTAATGTGTTTTGTTGCAGGTGCCGACTGTACCTGTGTTTGGAGTTCAATGATTTATAAATCACACGAATATTATAAATTCGGAAGTTTTTGAGTGTACGTGTGTGTGTATGTTTGTTAATTCTTCACGACTTTCTACTATAATAAGGTAGTTTCCAGAGTCAGAATAACTACATTTTATTTAGTCCGTATTTTAGATCATAAAAAAATATTGGACACGTATTTTTTCTTTTTTCGATTAAACAAAAAATAACAAAGTTATCCCGAGCGGAAAAATGCAGCACGGCGTGACGTTACACGTAACTTTAATGGGCTATATATTTGTAATTTTTGGTTAAAGTTACAAATAAAAAAATATGTGTCCCTTATTTTTGAATAATCTAAAAGACGGACTAACTACATTTTTTACGGCAACTAGCCTATTCGGGTGAAGCCGCAGATAACAGCTAGTGGTGATTATAATTTCTTTGTTATAAACTTAATTCATGAATCCCCAAGCGACCACCGGTGGCCGCGCATCTATTATCTTACTATTGTGTCTCTAATTGACGGTATCTGAAGGGTGCCGATAGACGACCGTTTCAGATGTTGACCTATTTCAGGATCAGGGTTCAAGGTCTCTTCAGAGGACGGCACTGGGAAGAATTGTGACTTGTCATGGGAGTTTCATCTTGGGGCGTATTAGCTTGGGCCAAGAATTTTGCGGTAGCTTAGATTATGCAAACCCGCACAGCAACTTCGTAAGTTAGGAGTCGTACCTGGCTGCCAGGACTGCCGGACCCTCCGAAAGAGTCACAGTGGGCCTGGAACGCGAAGAACCATTGAAGGAGCCCAGGTATGAATCAGTATAAAAACTGTTTTTTTTTCTTTATTATTGATAGGCTCGCGTTTGACCACCATCCCACCTGATGGTAAGTAATGATGCAATCGTTGATGGTGAGGTGTATAATTTGTTTATTAAGAGCCTATTCACTCTAGTCTTGAAGACATCCAAATTATAATCGGATGGGAAGACCGCAGCAGTCATTGCTCCAGTCCTTCGATGTACGCGGTATGAACGACGAGGCGAAACTCTTAGTCCCAGACCGTAGAGGTTTTATCAAAGTAAGAGTGGATACTCGCCGTACGTTGGGTTGTCCGATGGTAGAAATGAGAAGGCGGGATCAAGTCATGCAATTCCCGCGAACGCTCTCCAAAATGCAACCTGTAAAATACCGAAAAGCTGGCTACCTTACGTCTATGCTCAAAGGCTTTGAAGATTGGACTTAACCAAATCTGGATCACCAATTAGCACAAAAAAATCTGCATTCTCCAAAACTTATCTATCAAGTCCGACATTGCTTTTTAATTGGTGCATCAATAAGATGTTGGTACTTATCTGATGGGTTTAATTAAACCCTACATTAATTACAATATAATTACGGGCGGACAATGACGCCACCTGTCTGGGGAATGCTGAACTAACGATCGATACGTCGATCGATCGATCGGTATAAAATGTGCGCCGGCGCACCGAGTTAAATACGTCAGTAGCTTCGATTAAAGTGTCTGGATGTTTATTATAATTTCGCGATTAATTTATTTTTAGTTGGGGTTGACATTTTTAAAAGTATTGTTGTCTAAAAATGTTTTGTTTGACAGGATGTAGTGGTCATGTTTTTGTGGGTACTAATTGTTTAGGCGTTGCGTAAATGTAGACATTTTAAGTTTTCAGCCTCCCTAGCCAAGTTACAACAGTTTCGTGTCGAATTCAGCCCCCCTAGCCAAGTTACAACCGTTTCGCTTGCGTCACGTTCGACGCAAGCAGAATTGACGACAAGAAAAAAAGAAAAGAAGAAGAAGAAGAGAAGAGAAGAATTGAGAAAGAATTGGCGACAAGGTCAACTCGAAGCGTTTTTCGAGTTGACCTTGCCGCCAAATCTTTTGTTCTGACCACGTGACTGAGCGTTGAGGCGACGTCGTTCCCGTACATTTGAAGTTTTCTACTAGCGTTAACTATTGCAGATTAGCAACATGGCTAGGGGGACTGTTCTCCAATCGGTAACGCCTCGGTGCAATTGTAGAAGTTGGTAAACGATAAGTTGGTAGCCATGCACCTGAGTCGGCCGCTCGTTCTACAATGTAGTGTTTGTATAAAAAAGAATGTAGCGTTGAACATTGTAGAAACAATAACAAGTTCATTCTATCATTTTGAACGATGTGAACTTGGCTACGAATTTTCTATTCGTTTGTTCTGACCACGTGACTTAACGTTGAGTCCCATACATTTGATTAGTTTTCTACAAGAGTTAACGGTAGCAGATTATCAACTTGGCTAGGGGTGCAGTTACCAACACCAAACACTTTTTGATCGTCATGAGTTTGGGTTGCGTTAAGTGGCAGAAACTGAATACAAAAAATGTTTACGTATGCGCAGGGAGTCGATGATTTCATACTGGTTTTATGCAAATCAAATATTTATCGGTAGCTTGTATCTGACAGAAGACACACGTTCCTTGAAAAGTTTTTCCTTTTTATTGGTTAAATACTTGTACTACTTACCTCATCCAGTCTCGTTTGTTACAAAGTTGCATTAAATAATTCAGGGATTCATCTCCCTGTGTGTACGCAAAATCCTACTGATATTATAAACGCAAAAGTTTGTATGCACCTATAGATATAGATGTCATGGATGTTTGTTGCTCTTTCACGCCAGAACTACTGAATGGATTTCGATGCAACTTGGTACACCGGTAGATCACGTCTTGGAATAGCACATAGGATACTTTTTATCCAGGGACTACATACTCCTTGGGAGATTTAAAAAAATATATCCCTAGTGAACATTCCCATGAGATATTATTTTACTATCACGCGGGCGAAGCCGATGGCAGCAGCTAGTAATGACATAATTTTCGAATCTATGTAATCAGTAATTCTATGACTTTGGGTATTTGGAAATACGAAGAGGTACGTACCCACAACTCGATACAATTTTTTGCCAAAGTGAGTTTATAAATCAAGAATGTCCTACCAAAATAAACTTTGTGCTTGAATCAATGATTACGTAAATTTAGAATTTATATTTAATTCTTAATTATTTACTGTATACAATAACGTAACATAATATATGGAGATACAAACAGTTCATATAAAAGGCGATCTTAACTCAGCAGTGAGTTTTCTCCCAACATGCCTTTGAGGTACGACTATAGAGAGGGAACATATTCGACTGTAGGATCTAGTGTGCAATATAAACCTACATATCTAAGCCTAATATAATCAAAGTCTAATTAAGTTCTAGATAAAACTAACCATGTATGGTCTGGTTTAAAGTATAACACCACCACACTCGTATTTGTATAAAACCAGCGCCTCTAAATCAGAATTTAATCTTCTAAAATTAACACTCCAATCGATCAGTTCGACACACAAACATAACAACTCAAAACACAAAGCAAACTCGCCCTTACAGCCTTTACAATACAAATCAAATAGACCGCAAATAAAATATTGCATTAAAAACTTCTAATATTTTACTTTACACTCAAAAACAAAGCATAAACGCCCTTAAGAAATATCACATAAGAATCAAAACAGCTGTAAATAGAAGGTGGTCGATCGAAAGTTAAATATTGCAGTGGTGCGCGGGCGCACAATAGCTAGCAACGCCATCTGTCGGCGCGCGTCGATCATGGACCGCGCGACGAAAAAATCGCGTCGCCGAGCTCTATTGATACGACATTGACGGATTCGGGGGAGCTTGGGTAGGGTTGGCACTGTACGAATTTGAAAGATTTGATTATTGAGTTTTTAATACGCGTTAAGGTGAAAGACCGAGCGCGGCCATGTATAAGACACTAGTTAGAAATTAAGTGACAGAATTAGGTGGTTTTGAGGCAAAGACTAGGCAGATTGATTGATATTTTGTTTATATTTTTTATATGCTACCCGTCTTCTTCAAATGAAGTACTAGTAAAATATTTTGATTGAGAGCAGTTCTTTGCTCTCAATCAAAATATTTTTACTTCACATAAACTTACATGGGCACTTACAAAACGTCAGAAGCTAGTCCATGGTTCTAATTGGTCAATTCCTATAGAGAAAAACTGGAAAGAAACTCCATGATTACTCTTAAAAAAAAAGATTTATGTTAGGAGCTGCATGTCTTATTGCAAATATCCTTTCGAATGTCGAGTAAATACCAGTGGCTCACTATAAAAGGCCACTGCGTTTCATTGAACTAAATTAGCTCATCTCTCACAATTTTAATATGTTTTTGAAAATGTTGAAAGTAGTCAAAAGGATATGAGAGCTGTTGAAATATACTTCATTGGGTTGGGTACAGTAGAGGAGGTGTTATGATTAACCCTTTAAAGAACATTAAAGTTCTTTAAGCGGTCACATTTCTAGAAGGGGCTGTGTTTTTGCGTTTACTTATAAAGCAGATTTGTCAGAACAGAACAATGACTATACAACCACTTGACCGCTCATACGGGCGACTCCAGCTCACGACACATATATGATTTTGCACTTATATTAGATGTCGATATCAGTGCATTTCTTAGTACTGACCAGTTGTTGGATCTGTGCACATTCCTTAATTTTAGTACCTTAAAAACATTTGTTGCCTAAAACCGAAGCAAAAATGAGTTCTTGTGCAATTAAGTGGTGCGGGAAATCATCTAGAACATGTATTTATAAAAAAGATGGCATAAGTTTTCATCCTTAAGTAAAATATGTTTTTATTTATTTACATTATTGGTAATTAGAGAGCTCAAGCTAAACTGGTTGGTTACGAAAAAAGTGATACCGCGTTGATGTCTTTTGAAAAAGTCCTTTACTTTCACTAGAATATTAGATAAGTAACCTAAAACTTAGTATTCGTATGCATTCCACTTCCTTTTTTGATAAATCATTCACAATACAAGCAGCTCGTTTGTGGAATGCATTACCTATAGAAGTGAGGCGAGCCCAAACACTACCAACGTTTAAGAAAATGGTGAAAGAGCATTATCTATCACTTTAGTTTTTCTTCTCCTTTCAAATTGTAATTATATGTTATATTTATTAGTTTATTATTTGGTTTTTATTTATGTATTATATTATATTCTTACAATGTTCTGTTTGTTGTTGTACACTGTCAACCCGAAATCTTTTTCCTTTCGATTCAGTCCATCCAAAGGTTGTCTGGTAGAAATTGCCCTGTGCAATAAGACCGCCTATTGTACACTTATTTTTTGTAAATGTTTGTCCTCTCCTAAGTTAAGGTGTGCAATAAAGTTGTATAATAATAATAATAATAAGCTGGCAACCCACTGACAACAAAAGTCAAATATTTTCATATCCCTGTAAAAAAATTCAATTAAACTAGTTTCACCAAAAATCCGGACAAATATTATGTAATACGAAGAAGCCAACATCATAAATAAACAAAAAAACCTTCAAAGAAAACGATAGACTTTAAGAAATATAATCTTTTAGAAAATTAAAATACCAGATTACAATATGACATCTGTCAAGAGCGATGTTAAAATGACACCAGATAAATTCATATTTAAGAGAAAACGGGATGAAATAAATATATGACAACAATGTTGACAAGAACAGCTGCACGACGCGCACGCCATTCACCCCCGGGCTCGTCGCTCAGCTCCGCCTCGCCGCCGCCGGACCTCGGATCACCAGTGTCACCGGCGGCTGCAGTTGCGTCGAGCTCGAGCGACGAGTATTTCTCCCCGCCGACGTCGCCAACACCTGTACGCCGGCCAGGGAGAGGCCGGGCACCGAACGGCTTAGGATCCAGGGGCCAACCGGCCCCGAGCCGGGTCCCCGCTGCCGGTGGTTGTGTGCAGCGCATGAAATGGACTCAATCTATCAATGAGAACGTCATGCGCGCATATTACGGGGCTACAGAGGGGGGAACTAACCTCACTGCGTACCGTGTTAGGATGCTGTCTCTTTTTCAGGAAATTGAACCATCCGTCAACGTCACGGCCCAACGATTGTCGGATCAGGTGCGGGTTATCCAACGGAATCACAGATTGGACGACGCCGCACTTGATAGGCTGCGCTCAGAAGTACTGAGCAACCGTATCATCTCGACTCCAACACAGCCACTGACTGCGGCACCACGGACTACAGATGCAATCACGCCGCGGTCCAATCATGGTGATAATGAAGCAGATGATAGGGTTGTCGCAGTAAGTAGCCAGTGCAACGATCAGCTGAGGAGCGCACTGGAGGATGCACTCAGCGAGTACAGATCGACTCCAATCGCTCTTAGACCTCGTCTACCCCGGTTACCTATGCACAAAAAAAATAGGGCGCTAGTGTGTGCTCTGGACTCGCTGCTTGAGAATGTATTCGAGAGCAGTGTAAACCTCGTTGATACGCACTCGATCCTCTATTGCGGGGCTATTGCGGCATGTCGTTTAGCCAACGTAAAACTACCAAGTTGTGACGGAGCTACTCGACCAACGCCTGCCGCCCCAGCCTGGCAATGTAGGATTGAGAGGCGTATTGATGGGGCCAGAGCACTCATTGGTAAACTATACTGCTTCAGGGAGGGCAATACACGACCACGTGTGATGCGCTACGTGAGGCGAGCGTTCTCGGGGACTGGAATTAGCCCTCGAGAATACTTATCTCACGTCACGGAGCGCATCGACTTCCTGAAGCAGAAAGTTTGTGCATGGGCTAGCCGTATTCGACGTTATAAGCGGCGAGTCGACCGGTACTCGCAGAATCGCATGTTCCAGAGCGATGAGAGATGGGTATATAGAGCTTGGGAGCGACCTGAGCAAAATGTGACTGACGTGCTCCGCCCGGATGATGCCGCCACGAATACATTCTGGCGCAGCATCTGGTCGGTGCCCGTCTGTCACACTGAGGGTGGCTGGATGCGTGATGTCGAGCGCGTGTGCGAAGCTATACCAGAAATGGAAAAAGTAACCATCACCTCAGTAGATGTAGCCAGAGCAGTCCGTTCGCTACCGAATTGGAAGTCTCCAGGACCGGACGGACTGCAAAACTTCTGGTTAAAATGGTATAGCAGCTCACACGCGCTCCTAGCATCTCAATTCCAGTCATCTTTAGAGTCTGGGTCGCTACCTCAGTTTCTAACAACTGGCGTTACCCATCTGCTTCATAAGACAGGTAGTACTGCGGATCCCAAGAATTATAGACCGATAACATGCTTGTCAACGGTCTATAAACTTCTTACATCCATTCTGAGAACAAAAATGTGCAAACACATTGAAAACAATTCAATTATGTCTGCCTCTCAGAATGGATGTAGGAACGGGTCACGCGGTACTAAGGAGCTACTCCTCATTGACATGGCCATAAGCCAACAGGTTCGTCGATCCCGCAAGGATTTGTCGACATGCTGGATAGATTATAAGAAGGCCTATGACTCTGTTCCACATACATGGCTCATGAGGGTGTTGGAGTTGTATAAAATAGATGCAACTCTACGCACCTTCCTTGAGTCATGTATGGGGGAATGGAACACAGTCCTTCGCTATCCAGGGTGTCAACCGATCCAGGGGGACGTTGAGCCTATATGGATTAAACGGGGAATATTCCAGGGCGACAGTCTGAGTCCACTTTGGTTCTGCTTAGCCCTAAATCCTCTAAGCACATTGCTGGAGGAATCAGGGTTGGGCTATCGGTTGAGAAGAGGTGGTCAGGTTTTATCTCACCTTCTTTACATGGATGATCTGAAACTCATTGCCCCCAACAAGTTACGACTAATGGAACTACTGAAGGTAACTGAAACTTTCAGTAGTGCCATCAGGATGGAATTTGGTGTGGATAAATGTGCAGTCATGCATGTAAAGCGAGGGGAGATTATGGAATCTGAGGGGGTTCAACTTTCGGATTCCATACACCTTAGATCCCTCTCCTCGACCGAAACCTATAAGTATTTGGGTATGTCGGAAGCGTTAGGCATTAACGTTACTGACATGAAGCAATCGTTGAAGGAGCGTTTCTTTGGCCGCCTGAAGAAGGTATTAAACAGCCTTCTGTCAGGCGGAAATAAAGTGCGCGCCTTCAACGGTTGGGTCATGCCGGTGTTAATGTACTCTTTCGGCATACTCAAATGGACTCAGACCGAGTTAGACGCTCTGGATAGGCGGGTCCGTACATTGCTGACCGCAAATCGGATGCATCACCCACGATCTTCGGTGATGAGACTGTACATCCCGCGGAAGTGTGGAGGTCGTGGCTTTTTGAACGCAAAGACTCTACACAACCGCGAGGTGTGCAGCCTCAGAGAATACTTTCTCAAAACCGACGTGGGTATGCACCGCGATGTGGTCGCAGTGGACAAGGGACTCACCCCGTTGTCCATGGCTAAAGAGAACTGGCGCAAACCTGTGGTACTAACTACTGATGACCGCAAGGAAGTATGGAAAGGCAAGGAGCTCCACGGGCGCTTCTTTCGGGCTCTTCATGAGCCTGATGTAGATTTTTTGGCGTCCGTGGCCTGGTTACGATTCAGCAACCTCTTCGGAGAAACTGAAGGTTTTGTCTGTGCGATTATGGACGAAGTTATTTTGACGAACAACTACCGGAGACATATCATGAAGGACGGGACGGTTGACGTGTGTCGGGCATGTCATCGTCCGGGTGAGTCTATCAGACATATTATCTCTGGTTGTTCTCGTCTGGCTAACGGCGAGTACTTGCACAGGCATAACCAAGTAGCCAGGATTCTTCACCAGCAACTTGCTTTAAAATACAACCTAGTGGATTCTGAGGTACCGTACTACAAGTATGTGCCCGACCCAGTTCTTGAAAATGACCATGTCACGTTGTACTGGGATCGGTCTATCATTACTGACCGGACTATTGTAGCCAATAAGCCGGACATAGTGGTGATAGACCGATTAGCGCGCCGCGCAATGATAATCGATGTCACCATCCCGCATGACGAGAATCTCGTTAAGGTGAGAAAGAGAAACAAATAAAATATCTCGACTTAGCACACGAGGTTGTCGACATGTGGAATGTGGACTCAGCTATCATTGTGCCGATTGTCGTGACCGCCAATGGCCTTATAGCCAAAAGCTTCGACGACCATCTGTCGAAGCTATCGTTGCGCGGTTGGATCAAGGGCCTGATACAGAAGGCAGTACTCCTCGATACGGCACGCATTGTGAGGAGGTTCCTGTCTCTGGAGCCCTAACCACCGGTAGCTTGGACCCTGCTCCCGACACCGGCGGAAACTATATTTTTATATTTTTAAATGTTTTTTTTTTAATATGATTTTGTTAAAAAATATTTAAAAATGTAATTTTATATGTGAAAAAAATAAATAAAGAGAAAATAATAATAATAATAATAAGTCTATCCCTTTCTATCCATGAGTACTTTCTACTGAGTGATGAAGTGATGTGACAACTTCAAAATATAGTTGATAAATATTATTTTATCGATGATTCCCAATGGTGAATAAAAAATTAAGTTACCTAACTTTTTTTTTTTGTCTACGGGGAAAATCATCTTTGACAAAACCCGCTCTTGGGTGAAGCGGGAGATAGTGTCAGACTCTTACTGACTAAAAACCCCGCGCCGTTCCTTCTAGTCTTCATACCGGGGCACGAGCTCCCTTTCCGACAACCCTGTCCCCAGTAGGCTTCGACCCAGCTGGGCAACTCCTGCTGCTGACAACTCCTTGAGGCGCGCGGGAACAGTGCGCGCCGTCGACGTCTTGGACTCAGTCCATTACCGGACGATCGGACAGCGAGCTACCCATGGCTCGCCGTCCGCGAGCCCGCGTCTACGGTGGCCGGAAATCGGGATCGGAATCCCGGCGAAGTTACCTACCTTTTAATGTTAACATTTTAGATTTCTTGTGGTTACTTGTAGAGGAACATTAATATTGATGAATTTGACAAGCCTCAGTTTTTTATTCGAGAGTAAGAAATCGTAGAATAGTTTCTCGCGCTCTGGATGGAGCGAAAGGCTCCACCAAAACCATAAGAACATGCCATGCAAGCAGACTTTTACTGACTAAACCAATGACTATACAATTACTTGACTGCTAATACGGGTGACTCAGGCTCATGACACTTATGTGCAGTTGCATTTATATTAGACGCCAATATAACGCCTTTTGTAGTACTGTCTAGTTATTAGATCTGTGCACACATGATCATTTCGGTACTCGTATACTCGTACCATAAAAAACATTTATTGCATAAAAGAAAAGCAAAAAAACCGGCCAAGTGCGTGTCGGGCCACGCTCAGTACAGGGTTCCGTAGTTTCCCGTCCGTCACAATAAGTGTCTCCAATTAAGAGTTAAAACAATGAACAACAGACAACGAGCAAGAGCAAATACACAAAGAAACCACCAGAGACCAACCGAACGATTCGTTTATAATAGCTCATACCATGACTCGATCAATTGAGGAATAAAATTTATACAAACTAGACGTGTTATGTATCTTGGATTTTCGGTGGTAATTTTGGATTGCATGAACCTATTATAACAAATCTTTTTTTTTATTTGAAAGAAGACACGTTCAAAATAGTAAAATATGTAAATTAAGTTTAAAAAAAATGCTTGCATATACGGCTGAATTACAAACTTAGTTCAAAAATAATTATGAACAACTTTTTATAAACTGTTTCACCCGTCAAGTTCAAAATAATTTTCCTAGAAAGTCTTTATAAAGACTTTTTTTCTACTTTTGAGTTTTTTTATATTTTCTAAACTTATGGTTAAAAAGTTAGAGAGGGACACATTTTTTTTACTTTTGAAGCGATTATTTCCGAAAATATTAACATTATCAAAAAATAATTTAGGTAAACCCCTATGAATTTGGTGGGAAGGGTTCCTAGTTGACTACGGAACCCTAAAAATGAGTACCTGTTCAATTTTATGGTGAGGAAAATCGTCTATGTTTAAAAAAAAAGCAGAACTAATCGACGTCGATTTTATCGACATCGATAGTATTGCTGCAAAATTTACTTGTTCAGCACTATTTTTACTGGGTTTGTTGCATCAGCCAATCACAGCCGCTATATTTTCCCCCGTCCCCCGACCCGCAACGGTGAATTGTGTGCTTAGACAAAATCGGTCTATCAGCTCTCAAGTGGTTTTATTCTCTTTGGAACAGAAGCATGAAGATGGTTTAAAAAAATATGGTGTAAGCATCGCGAAAAAGATACCGCAGCCTTGAGATGCAAAGGACAACTGAAGAATACGAGTGTAATTCTAGTCGGTAAAAGTCTGACACGACCAGCTCTCAGCAGTCATTGGATGATTTTTCAACTCAAAAAAAGAAAAAACTCCATCATAATCACAAAACTCACCCAGCCGAGCCTGCCAACCCTAATATAATATACATGGCAGAGACGCCGCCCTGACATGTTTACGGGCCAATTATTTGTATGGATTCCGCTGCAATAATGATTTCTTGCGTCCGCCGGTCCGTCCAGCCGCCAACCCGCCGACCATCCGTCTGTGAACCCTCGCTTCATATATTCCAAGCTTTTTTATCGACATTTTGAATTTTGATTTTACGCAACTTTGCGCCAGAGATTTATTGACGATTTACGTAAATTGTGTCCGTTAAAAAGTTCAGTTATGCGTAAGTAGATCAACAGTGAATGCATTTGAGTGGGGCAGTGGAATGATGGCGAAGGAATGCGGTTTTGCTGGCTATAAGTGACCTGTTAACCAGAAGACGCAGCGTTGGAAGGCATCCCACAAGATGGACCGATGTCCTGGTGAGAGTCGCAGGAATATTATGGATGCGAGACGCACAGGGCCGGTCGTTATGGCGACACTTGGGGGAGGCATATGTCCAACTGTGGACGTCTTTCGGCTGATATGTTGATGATGAATTAAACTGTGAGTAATTAAATATATAATAGATAATTAGTGGGTCAACTTGGAAAGTACTTCTAAGAATAGAAAGAAAAAAAAGCAAGGAAAATATTTATTTTGGCGCCCAAAACATACGAAGATTACAACAGCTAATTAGAGAAACACAGGTTTTTTGTTTACGGTTGAAAGTCATGTAATGACTCTCCCGCTCTCAGTGGAGTGGGAGGACATGTCAGACTTTAACCGACTAAAACCACACTTATGTCCTTCAGTTGCCCCTTGTGTTTTAGGACTACGGGTTTCCCCAGAACACAAGTGGTTTATAGACTACAAGCTTTTGTCAGCGGCTTCGCCCGCGTACATAAAATATAGCCTATATCACTCAGAAATAAAGCTTTTTTTTTTTTTCTTTCGACGGGGAAAATCATCTTTGACGAAACGCGCTCTTGGGTGGAGCGGGAGACAGTGTCAGACTCTTACTGACTAAAAACCCCGCGCCGTTCCTTCTAGCCTTCATACCGGGGCACGAGCTCCCTTTCGGACAACCCTGTCCCCAGTAGGCTTCGACCCAGCTGGGCCCCTCCTGCTGCTGACAACTCCTTGAGGCGCGCGGGAACAGTGCGCGCCGTCGACGTCTTGGACTCGGTCCATTACCGGACGACCGGACAGCGAGCTACCCATGGCTCGCCGTCCGCGAGCCCGCGTCTACGGTGGCCGGAAATCGGGATCGGAATCCCGGCGACGGCGGCGAGGGCGCCGTTGCCTGATGCGGTCGGCCTCCTCCTTTGCAAGCATTACTGCTTCGCAGAAGGAGGCGACCGCCTGCCATTCCTCCTCACTCCGGACCATGGCCTCGACCAGGGCCCGGCGCGAGAGGTCTCCGCCGCCGATCGCCCCCACGAGGGCACGGCGATGCTCCGCCCAGGCAGGGCACACCTCGACGGTGTGCTCCACCGTGTCCTCCGGGCGTTGCGCACAGTGGCGACACCCGGGCGTCTCTTCCGCTTGAATTCGATGCAGGAATCTCCCGAACTTGCCATGTCCGGTGAGGACCTGCGTCATGCGGAAGGTAAGGACGCCGTGAGGTCTTTCCAGCCACGCCTCAAAGAGGGGACTTACCGCCATAATCGTGGCGTGCCCATCAGAAATAAAGCTGCTTTCTACTGGTGAAAAAATTTCTAAATTGTCTACAGCATGGTAAATGTCTCGCCCTTCTTCCTGACTTCCTGTTTTAATCCAGGACTTGTGGACATTTGGTTGAAGATTTGCTTTGCTGGCCTGTTCTGTCTCACTGTTACTGCAACTTCCCTTCACTCCTTCCTCCTGAAGTAGATTGGAAGGTGGCACATAAAATTCTCAACTTACCAACTTGGTTGTAACCTAGCTGGTATTTTTTTTGTTTAAGGGGGGAAAATCATCTAGTGACAACCCCCGCTCTTGGGCGGAGCGGAAGATAGTGTCACACTCTTACTGACTAAAAACCCACCCCGTTCCTTCAAGCCGGCTGGAAGACAAAATTGCCGCCACTTATTTTTTGTCACTCTGAACTAATGCCCGGTTTGCCCCCCCTTAGATCGGGCTTTGTACTCAATATCTAATTACTAACCAAATTGTAAGACATTTATTTTGATTATGCAACGCGAACGGTCTATATTAACATTAGGTATATAGATAATATGCGCGGTATCTTCTCGTCCAATATACCACAGTGTCTCAAGACGAAAGTCTATGACCAGTGCGTGTTGCCAGTGATGACATATGTTGCCGAAACGTGGTCGCTCACAATGGGCCTCATCAGAATGCTCAAAGTCACCCAGAGAGCAATAGAAAGGGCTATGCTCGGAGTTTCCTTGCGGGCTCGAATCAGAAATGAAGATATCCGCAGGAGAACCAAGGTTGCCGACATAGCCCGAAGAATCGCCAAACTTAAGTGGAAATGGGCAGGGCAAATTGCTCGCAGAACAGATGGCCGTTGGGGCCGAAAGGTTCTGGAGTGGCGACTTCGTACTGGAAGACGCAGCGTCGGACGGCCTCGTACAAGGTGAACCGATGACCTGGTGAAGGTTGCAGGAATCCGATGGATACGAGACGCACAGGATCGATCATTGTGGCGACACTTAGGGGAGGCCTATGTCCAACAGTGGACGTCTGTCGGCTGAAATGATGATGATGATGATGATTATGATATAGATAATATTTACTCGGCTGATAACTTGATAGTTATCTATTGTTTAGAATCACGAACATGAGTTTTATGTTTATTCAAATGGTTTTACTATCAATAAAAATATTGATATCGCTATTGTAGTCAGCCATTTTAATTCAGTTATCATTAAGGGGATGTAGCTCAGTGGTAGAGCGTTCGCTTTGCATGTGAAAGGCCCCGGGTTCGATCCCCGGCATCTCCAATTTTTATTGCTTATATTTTTTTTGTTATGATAAATTAACTTTGATATCAGTAGGCTTTATTACTTAAACTGATACCAAGGGGATGTAGCTCAGTGGTAGAGCGTTCGCTTTGCATGTGAAAGGCCCCGGGTTCGATCCCCGGCATCTCCAAACTTTTTATTATATGCTGATTTATTATTCAGTTTTTAGGTTTTCGTACCTCAAAAAGTAAAAAACTGAAGCCTTAAAGGATAATTTTGTTGTCCGTCTGTCTGTGGGTCTGTCTTGTTTTTAAGATAAGTATCCTCCATTTTTTTAATTGGGTTTACTCAAGGGCGGGGTATGTCATTAGATGATTTATCATCTACTTACTCTGCCCTTGGGTGGAGGGGAGTGTCAGACTTTTACTGACTAAAAGCCCACTCCTGTTCCTTCGTTGCCTTTCATACCAGGGCCGAGTCTTCCTTTCAGCAGCAGACTTTTGGCCCTAGTAACCTTTGATTCTGCTAGGCCCCTACATTTTGCTGACATCTCCTTGAGGCGCGCGTGGAACAGGAAGCTGGGTCCGGTCGGTTCTTCGAACCTCGAACTTTAACACCAATGTTCTTAAAATGGTGAAGGAAAACATCGCGAGGAAACCGACTTAAAGGTACTAGAAACAAAAATTCGAAGACATATTGTGACATTCATCAAACCTGCACTGGTCCTTCGTGGTGGATTACAGCCCATTTCCTCTACTAGAGAGAAGGCTTTTTTATGGTGGGGAAAATCATCCAATGACAACCCCCGCTCTTGGGCGGAGCGGGATAGTGTCTGACTCTTACTGACTAAAAACCCAAACCGTTCCTTCTAGCCTTTATACCGGAGCTCGAGCTTCCTTTCGGATAACCCTGGCCCCAGTAGGCTTCGACCCTGCCGGGCCCCTGCTGTTGCTGACAACTCCTTGAGGCGCGCGGGAACAGTGCGCACCGTCGACGACTTGGGCTCGGTCCAGACAGTTACCGGACACCTACAGTGGCCGGAAATCAGGATCGGAATCCCAGCGGCCGCTGGGGCGCTGTGAGCGCCGTTACCTGATACGGTCGGCCTCTACCTCAGCTAGCATTAATGCCTCGCAGAAGGAGGCGACCGCCTGCCTCTCTGCCTCGCTCCGGACCATGGCCTGTCAAAATAAATTCTTTCAATATTAAAAATTAATCTATATATATAAAAATGAGCCCCGTTTTCCGTTGTCACGACATGGCATGAAAACGGCTTGACCGATTTGGCTGTTTTTTTTTTGTTGTGATTGTTATTGTGAGGAGAAGGTTCTTATGAAAAAAAAATTAGGGTAGTTTAGGGTAGAGTAGAGTAGGGTAGAGTAGAGTAGAGTAGGGTAGAGTAGAGTAGAGTAGGGTAGAGTAGGGTAGAGTAGGGTAGAGTAGGGTATATTAGGGTAGAGTAGGGTAGAGTAGGGTAGAGTAGGGTAGAGTAGGGTAGAGGAGGGTAGAGTAGGGTAGAGTAGGGTAGAGTAGGGTAGAGTAGGGTAGAGTAGGGTAGAGTAGGGTAGAGTTGGGTATAGTAGGGTGGAGTAGGGAAGAGCGGGAGCGAAGCCGCGCGGGCAAAGCTAGTTCATTATAAATGTGTGACTGAGCTTGCCTAATTCAATCAAAAACAAATACTTGTGTAAACTTATTAAGAAGCGATTGTGAGCTGTTTATTTTCCATCTCCATAATGTGTATTGTATTTCTAGGCTTCATTTATTATTGAATCAGCTGTGCAGCCAAGAAAATTCTTGAATGAGTATGTTTTATTCACAATACATAATACATGGGGATGTAGCTCAGTGGTAGAGCGTTCGCTTTGCATGTGAAAGGCCCCGGGTTCGATCCCCGGCATCTCCAAAACTTATTTATTATACATAGAAAAATGTAATCTCTATCTCTAAAAAAAAAAAATCCCATGGAGTTATTTTACTAAGATCTTAGCGAACAATATACTCTGAACCTCCAATCTTTTTTAAAGTTGGTCAAAACTATTTTGGTTACTAACAAAATATTTTGATATAGGTACTTATGTATGTAACTAAGTTAGTTAGCTTCTAGTTGTTGTTTGTCTTGTTAGTTTTTTTTTAGAACACGGCCAAGTTTTAGTCATTAAAAGTCTGATGTTTCACCTAGCGCGAGAAAAGTTATGTGCATGCACGCGCGTGGATGTATTTTCGGTCTGTACGACTGTGCGTGTTTTCTAAGGGAACTGTTTAAAGATATTAAGATCATGACGGTGACTTGTCAATATATCTATGGAAACATCATGTACGTTTGGAAAAATCTTCATCTTTTTAGAAAAAGAGGCGATACCTAGACATAATTATGTTACAAGAAATGGGACCAATTAGTTCAACCAAGGTTTCAGACTGGCTAAAGTGGCCTCTTCTTTCATGGGCTACTGTTTGAAATGTTATAATAAAATACCTCCCCAAATATTAGAACTCAATGAAACGAAATGACATGGCCGAAATTAGTAGGGAGCTGTGCCCAAGCTAAAAATATTCATGTACACAGACAAACGGTATATCGTATTAAAGCTTAAAGCTACGGCTTTAGAGTAGTTCAAGTTCTATGATCAGAGAACATGCGAGAGACACTATAAATAAGATTTCAAAAGAAACGCATCAACAACCATCAGGTGGGATCGCAGTCAAGCACTAGTTTATACGAATTAAAAAAAAAAAAAACGCCTAATCATTTTGAATAGCAATGATTGACATCAACACAACATTTGCTATTATAAAAAAATAATCACTCAGACAAGAAAAAAAACCTAAAAAAAAAAACTGGCTTCTACTCATACTATGGTTAAATATGTGCTATAATAATATTTCAAGTTGTTTCATTATTTTGTTCAAAAAAAGCATACAAAGATGCGCTAATAATTTGCCGCGGGTGAATTTTTACAAGACTAGGTATATTATAAGTTGGAGGATTATATTCAAGATAAAAATGCTTGGCTCAATGCTGGTCCAGCTCCACTACCACGAACTAAGCCACTGCCAGTGGCTTAATTCAGTTTCTATCTTTTAATTATTATTTTTAATTTTTATTTAATATCTACATTGTGCTCACATAATAGAAGCATCAAGAAATATGTAACCAAACATTATATGTAACACATAATATGATTTAAAAGAGTGTCCATGGAGTGTCTTGCACGTTCTTCTCCATAGAGATCTACGCTTTGGAACGTGCAAATTAGCTTCACTTTTCTTGGACTGACCGACATTTGACTATTCAAAAGTGCCTGCTAATGGTCTATTTGAAATAAATGCTTTGATTTTTTTATTTAGATTTTTTCTATACAAACGGATATATAAGCGACGTTAAAACACGCATTCACGCATTGCGTGGTTCGACGCAGTGTGATAATCGCCTAAGAGGATGAATTTTAGAAATCCTCTTCTTCATTACTCATACTCTGAAAGTAGGTCTGAAGTAGCCTGAGGAGCGGGCTGAAAAGTATCACACTCTTCATACCTAAGGAGTTTTACTTTCAACTAACAGATGTCAAATTATTAAAAAAAAAAAACTAGGTCTATCTTCTTGTATTCGTAATGAAAAGCACAGTGCTTACCTCGGGGTTGAAGTTACTTGTTTAGTCCCTGGAATTAGCGACCTCGCTACGCTCGGCCGCCAATCCTTCTCGGAACGAAATAAGTAACTTTAACCCCTAGTGTGTGTACTATTAATGCTCGCTTACGTCAAAACATGCTCCTAGTCCCAGCAGTTTTGGCTGTGTGTTGATATGTCAGTCAGTCAGTTTCTCCTTTTAAATACAATTCTCCCCTATATTTGTAGAAATAAAGAATTCTCTCATAAAGAAACACATATTAAGTTGCTCGCGTGTTTTTTTTTTTAAAGTTGGTAGTCATCTTATACCTTTTCCTGCTCTGGGAGGAGCGAGGGGGCGTGTCGGCCGTTTACTGATTAAAAGAACATCTGTGTTCTTCAATTGCCGTTTGCGTTCTAAGACCATAGGCGGGCGGGCTCGTGGACGGTGAGCCATGGGTAGCTCGCTGTCCGACCGTCCGGTAACTATCCGGACCGAGCCCAAGACGTCGACGGCGCGCACTGTTCCCGCGCGCCTCAGGAGTCGTCAGCAACAGGAGGGGGCCAGCTGGGTTGAAGCCTACTGGGGCCAGGGTTATCCGAAAGGAAACTCGAGTCCCGGTATGAAGAGGTTAGAAGGAACGGGCTTTTAGTCAGTAAGGGTCTGACACTGTCTCCCACTCCATCCAAGAGCGGGGGACGTCATAAGGGCAAGGGCCTGAACCCCTACGGTTTGTTGACATCTTTTTGAGACTGGGTCGACGACTTCAGCTCAATTTGTTTGCTGGACGGCGAGCTACCCATTGCTCGTCGTCCGTAAGCCCGCGCCACTTGCGTGTGAGTGCCATTCCTATTACTTACGAAATTGTATAACATATGCAACCTTACAATGTTCATCGCTATCTATTGTTACAGTCACGAACTTGAGTTTTATGTTTATTCAATTGTTTTTAGTTAGATATCGCTATTGCAGTCAGCCATTTTAGTTTAGTTACCAACACGGGGATGTAGCTCAGTGGTAGAGCGTTCGCTTTGCATGTGAAAGGCCCCGGGTTCGATCCCCGGCATCTCCAAAACCACTTTTTTAATTAATCGTCAACTAACAGGTATCATCGAGCTAAGTGGCATCCTGCTGTGAAGATACGCGATTGTACGTGTTATATACACACTAGTGGTTTTTCCTGACGTTTTCTGTGATTGGTATGTCACGTGAAAGTAGCCTTATCAGGCGTGGGACCGAATTTAATTTTATGACACAGCATTCAGATGTTTCGAGGCTTATTTTGGACTTGGATCTTGGGGTCCAAGCTTTTTATAAAAGTGGAAAACCATCTAATGACTTATCACGCTCTAGCGTGGAGCAAGAGGGCGTGTCAGACAGGGCCTGATGGGGCGGCAAGCCGGACATTTGCCCAGAGCGGCAAAAAATGAGGGCAAAATTGACTTATTATCTTCCAGTTCCAACCATCCACATCCAAGTTGTCTGGTTAAGAATTTATACCACCTTCCAACCTACTTTCTTTCACTGACCCACACTGGGCCCACCCAGGTGGTGAATTACGACCCATTCCCTCTCCTGGAGAGACAAGGCCTGAGTCCCAGCAGTAGGAATATTAAAAGGCTGTCTATGGATGCACTTATATGGTTTTGTGTATGTAAAGAGCGGTGAAAATTATCTTTGCCCAGAGCGGCTAAATAGTTAGATCGGGCCCTTTTTTTTTCGATGGGGAATATCATCTTATGACAAAACCCGCTCTTGGATGGAGCGGGAGATAGTGTCAGACTCTTACTGACTAAAAACCCCATCCCGTTCCTTCTAGCCTTCATACCGGGGCACGAGGGTCCTGGTGTTAGAGTTTTACTGACTTAAACCCACACACGTGGTTCAATGTTCTTTGGGTTGTCTTTTGCGTTTTTAGACCACGAGTATCCCTTTCATACTTTTTCCCATGGCCCTTGCAGGCTTCAGCCTTGCTGGGCCCCCAAACCAAAACCAAATCTGTAGCCCATACCGATTTGTTACGTGTGGGAATCGAACCGGCGACATGGAGCGCTGCAGTTCACCACTCAACCACTGCATCAATCGCGCCATCGAGTAATAATACTCGGTGTCTGAAACACTTTTTGTTCCAGTTATCAATATCGAACACTTTTTGATCGTCATGAGTATGTGTTAAGTGAAATAATGTTTACATATGCGAGGCGCACAGGATCGTTCATTGTGGCGACACTTGGGGAAGCTCATGTCCAACAGCGGACGTCTTTCGGCTGAAATGATGATGATGCGTGCGTGGGTGATTTCATACTGGTTCTATAGAAATCAAATATTAATCGGTAGCTTGTGTCTGACACAAGGCATAAAAGTGTCTACGTTTGCGCCCTTCCTAAGATCTCATCAGTTTGATGATTATTCTGGTTTGGTTCCTGAATAGTAATTGGAGTTGAGAAACTGTCACTACCCTACTTTAATGCCAAAGTTTGGAAGGCTTTCAGGCTTAATTGAGGTTTGACAAATACTTAACTTTAGATTCTTAATTCAGATATCGGATAAAATCTATTGAATTTAGACTAGCTTCTGTCAGCGGTGTCGTGAAATTAGGTTTCTTCATATAAACTTTGGACCTACATTTCATCCCCTTAGGGGGTCATCATCCAATAATTCTTAGCACACTGTGTTATATTTTCTCCCAAAAATATTTAAAAAAGATCACAAGTTGGACAACACCGACACTTATTAGAAAAGAATTCATGGCGGGTCATAGCGGGCATTAGGTACCAGCGCACAGCTGGGTGCGGCTGCAAAACCACCCGTCAGTCACCTGGATGGCTCGGTGACCTTGTTTTTGTGGGAACAACCAGGTAACATAACAAGCTTATAATTTTGTGTTTTTCATGATACAGTTAAATTGTCAGTGTAATTGATTACTGATTATATGTTATAGTCAGTAATTAATTACGCTAAAAGCCAATTATCAAGCTCTTTTCGTAAAGCCGTTTTTTTTCTTAACTCCTGGGAAAGATTTTAGAGCGCTTCAATTTACTGACAGATGTTGGCCTGAGGAACATAGTACACTGTCTGCATTCTGGGCAGAACTTGGTACCACTCCAATACAAAGATTGGCAATTTCCTTTTGTACATAGATTCTTTACATAAAAACACTAGACACGTGTTTCAGGGTAAAACTGACATTTTTCTTCTTTTTCTTTCTCTCCTCGTTCTGCGGCGCCAGGATTATCTGTCCTGGGCTGTCAAAATATTTGTTTGGGCACGCTCTAAGTCCTTGGCCAATGTGGACCACCAGGTGGCTAGTGCTAGGGCCTGTTTTCCGACATGGTCTTCGGGGCGTGTCATATGTCCGAACATCATTTATTTACTAAAACTGATGTTGTTTAAAGATAATATTGTATCTATTTAAAATATCTATCATGCAGTTTTAATACCCCACCTTCAAAAAACACCTTAACCAAAGTCGCGTTAGAAATAAACTTAAGTACCAGGGCGGCAGGAGTCGAAGGAATTACAATATTCCGTGCTAGCGCGGCGGAGGCCTGGCCCGTTTGTAAGCGGGGCACGCGCCCGCATCGATCCGCGCCGAGGTGTCGCTGAAACGTGCACCCGCCAGGCTTTGTTAGGAGGAGCGTGGCGATGGGCTGGAAATATTTTTGTGTGGGCTCAAATATGGCTTGTAGCTATTTATATTATTTTTTTATTTAATTTAATTATGGCTATTTGAAACAAGCTTTTAATGAAAATATTTTTTTCATAGCAAGCATTTATAGCTTTGTATACCTATATAAATAATACTCAACTCAACTAGAGATGTGCCGTGGCCGGCAATATTGCCATGAAATGGGAATATTGGTGGGAATATTGTTGGGAAAATTGCCCGATGTATGAATATTATAATATAATATAATATTCCACAACTATCACACAACGCTGTCTAGTCCCAAGCTAAGCAGAGCTTGTGTTATGGGTACTAGACAACTGATAAACATACTTATACATATATTTCTAAATACATACATATATAGATAAATTACACCCAGACACAGAACAAATGATCATGCTCATCACATAAACATTTGTCCTGGGTGGGAATCGAACCCACGACCTCTGGCTTAGCAGTCAGGGCCACTAACCACTAGACCAACAGGCCAGTCAAATTATATTTTATTTTATTGGTGGCAATATTGCCAGCTATATTCCCAGATTGCCGGCAACGGCACATCTCTACTCAAAACGAATCATACGAGCCCAAACTCGATGGTATTGTTTCGTTTAACCCTTCAGATACCGTCAATTAGAGACACAATAGTAAGACAATAGATGCGCGGCCACCGGTGGTCGCTTGGGGATTCATGAATTAACTACTAAGTTCTAATAGCCGCCTTCCGGTTCTATCATCAGATCAGCTCCTTGTCATAATAATTTTGCATTGTCATCTGATTCAAACGCTGCGGCCCCTGTTTCAAAAGTTCCGCAGCCCTAACATGCACCGGCCCTGTTGGGCCCTTTCAGTTTTGCTAACATCTCTTTAAGGTGTGCATGGAATACTACGCGCCGTCCACTAGGGCTTGGTCTTTACCGGACGGCTGGACAGCAAGCTACCCATCAATGGCTGGGGAAGTGAAGTTGTGGTCATCTACTTCGCTCGCACCATGAGGCCTATATCCTCACACTGGTGACACACGGGCGTAACGGTCGATTAATGAGATCTTTGCAGGAGAAACGTTTGTGGTTTTTTAAACACTCTATCTAAAATGGCTACGAGCAATGTTCCACTTTATTTTGGTAATTCTTCGAGCTATGTCGGCCACCTTGGTTCTCCTGCTATCTTCATTCCTGATGCGAATGGTAATGGCAATGGAAAGGGCTATGCTCGGACATAGGCCTTTCCATTGCCCTTAGGGTGACTGTAAGCCTTCTGATGAGGCCCGTTATAAGCAACCATGTCGATAGTATCATTACAGCTTACAAAACTATGTTAGTATGCTAGTTTTACATAATATCTTCATAACTAAAAACCTCGCAATCTTTATGCAAAAGCAGATCTCTAAAGTAGATACCCTATTTGCGTAACAACGGCTTAGTATTTTTTCTTAGATTCTTAAAACAGATATTCTTGCTACTATAAAATTCCCATTTTCGTACAAACTCAACAGCCTATTCTCAAACTTGTAAACAGAACTAAAAACCTTTACATTCCTGTACAAAACCTCCTGTTTTCAGGTCTCCACGTCTCCATTTCCTCGTGCCATCGATCCACCAATACGCATCCCGCATACATAATACCCAATCTTCCTACATCTTGCTTACTGCTAAAACCAACCTTAAATTTGTAAATCTAAGGTTCATTTTGGATTAGGTGTGTTGCGTGTCAGGTTTGGACCTTCAAAAACCAGTCAAGGACGCCTGTAAGGGTTTGCGGCAGTTTTCTAATGAGGAGGTTAGTTATGGGGATGTTGGTTTTAGTAAATATCTTAACCAATATATGAGGAAATGCTGTTTCTGTAGGTTTGGCTCATCAACTGGTGAGAGCAGTAGTGGCCGAGTGGTAGCGGCTCCGACTTACGAGTTGTAGGCCGCGGGTTCAAACCCAGCCAGGCGCATTACTTTGTGTAATTTATTTCATCACCACTGCACTCAAAACACAAGGAATACCTCCTGTACTGTAAGTGCGTTCATAAATATATAAGCTCACAAACACAAGATACCCAGACTCTGAACATATATCTGTAGACCATACAAATATTTGTTCCAAGCGGGGATTAAACCCGTGACAAGTAGTACAGCAGCCAATCGCTCAATCACTGCGTCAACCGTACCATGCCGTCAAGAGTTGAGAGATACCGTTTTTTTTAACTCTTCAATCGTGATAATTAGAGACACAATAGAAAGACAATAGGTACCGCGTACCGCGTTCGCTTGGAGTTTATAATAAAGAATTAAACTGTAGAATATCTGAAGAAAGAATAGGGCTACTTCTAGGCAAGCGTGCTCCATTATTGATAAGAATAATGCAACAGCCAAAAATCAACTATTGCGCAGTTGCCTGGACTCGACATAATACCCATCTGGTCGGAGGATCCTCCCGATCCTCCGACCAGATGGGTATTATGTCGAGTTTTTTCCAGTTTTCCACGGAGGTATGCGGGAATTTACACCCTGTTCCGCATACCTCTAAAAATTCACTAGCCAAAGTTTACCATTTTTCTGACTCCAATATTGACATTTGTATCAAAGTGCAGAAAGTTTCTCATTGCAACCGAGGTGGAATTCGCCCGAGCCGTAGGCGAAGGCGTTATGGAGCTGAGGGTAGCATTGACCAATTTCCATGTGTATCAAATGACGTTTTTCAATACACTTACAAAGACATTTTAAAAACAAACAGGGATTGATGCGCGACTCGTGTGGGTCACTAGCGCCCTGATACGATACTTCTAATAAATTGTGGTGGGGGCAATCTCGCTCACTTTTCCGACTAGTGCAAAAAATAGTAAATTAAAGTATTGAACAATATTTATTGGCACAAGTTCGAAGGGCATAGTAGCACCATAATAGGGACGTGAGGCTTCAACTCCGGTACTGGGTGACGGTGCAATGCTATGACACGTAGGGCTCGTCCCAGTTAGACGTGACCTTCGGTGACAGGAGTCGAAGGTCAAAGGTATACTAGAAGTATAGTACACACATTCAATCCAATAAAAATCTTAATTACGTAGTTTACCTTTTCTGTATTTCGGTTTGTGTGCATATAATCATATAAAATTTTAGGGTTCAACGGGTAAAACGGGACCTTTTTACTAAGACTCCACTGTTCGTCTGTCTGTTACTAGGCTATATCTCATGAACTGTGATACAAACAGTTGAAATTTTCACAGATGATTTATTTCTGTTGCCGCTATAACAATAAATACTAAAAAATTGAATAAAATAATTATTTAAAGGGACCTGGGGGGGGGGGGGGGTATTTTTACAAACGTAATTTTTTTTTTATTATTTTTTGCTTCGGACGGTACGGTATCCTTCGTGCGCGAGTTCCACTCGCACTTGGCTGATTTTTTCCAGTTCAGCACGTTTCCTAACTTCCGAATATATCATATCTGTTCAGTGAGTTTTACGACGTAGGTAAACATAGATCGTAAACCAAATGGCACTAAAATACACCACTTTATCAATAAGAACTCTAAACATTATCTATCTACGATTCTACGTAGCTCGTAGCTCGTAGCGCTACGGCGTAGTACCGCTACGCTCATAAAACAGGCATATTCTATAACGCTCAAAACTAATTTATTAGCATCAGTGACCCAGAATGCCCCGTTAGCACCACGCCTTCCCGCCAATCGCCGCGCCCCACGCCTCGCGATCCCCTCAACCAACCAATCACAGCGCACCGTTCGAAATTCAAAACGTCGCTGTAGACGTATACCCGTTTCTGTCACTCTTGGTCCGTTCGCACCTCGGGACGGGCGTTTTTTTAGCTCGATAATGTTTTATTTTTATGAAAATGTAATTTGTAGCTAAATGTTTTTATTTTATAATGTAATGCTTTTTTTATAGGTCGATCATTATGAATTAGTATCGGTTGCATATTTGATGGTTATTAACGGTTACCAATTAAAAGATCATTAAAAAATAAAATTGATTGAGCTAAAAAATTTAAATGTTGCCATAGGCTGATAAATTGGTCTTACAAGTGTAGATTAAATTTCATAAATAAAATAGAAAATACTGTCCACTTTTACTAGACTTATTAATACTTAAATAATATTTTATGACGTAAATAAATCACTTATCTCTCACTCAACATCTGCAATTTTATTTATAGCTTCATTACTTTTTATAATATTTAATATAAGCAAGTGTTAAGGGGGCTGTACTATCTATGTTTTATATTCTCACTTAAGGGGAGTGTCATGTGACATCTTCTTAAGGCACTAAATCAGAATTACAACCTTTTAAGGTGACCATCAATATAGTACCACCAGTTTATGATGATCTCTGGTTTTAAGTAATTTGTTTGATGATATTCTGCAATGACAGGTCTAGTTAAGCTGGTGATTGCCCCCTCTCACTCACAAATATGAATTTTACAAAAATATGTGTTAAGTAGTTGAATGGATGCACAGTCAGATAGGAAAGGGGTGGAAGAGTTATGTTTTTAGTCATTGGTTTGTTTTTTGGGGAAAAAATATTTTTCCAAATAAAGTAATATCTCCTAGGAAGTTTGAGTCAATCTGCATAGTGGAACTTACATTCACTTATTTGTAACTTAATTTTTGTGTCTGATATAAATCACATTAAAGTTAAATAAAATAAAATATTTTTAATGTATCAATTACAAAACTTTTTGTATTGTTGTTGTGTTAAACTCAGTGTTTACTTTAATTTTTCAGTCAAATTGTTACCAATTTTTTTCAATAGTCACTTTGTTCTAAGAAAAACGACGCAATTGCTCAATAAAGACCACAATAATTTAAAAGCCAATTGCCTGAAAAAAAAAAAACAATAAAAGACAAAGCCGTCTCAATTACATCTCATACAACATTGAAACAAAGTCAAAACACCGTTATGACTTACTCACACCTCTGCACTTTCTGTCTGCAATTATTATCACCATAACCAATTAATTATGACCCCTCCTTCCCCCCTTTTACACCTCTAAGTTTCAAGAATAAAGCAGAGGGGAAGGCCATGTAATACTGGTCAGTATCTTATTGCTATGACAGTTAGAAACGTCAAACATGCCTAGGTCACAGGTGAGAATGTAAAGCGTGAGAATATTTTAGTTTTATTTTTAAGTTACGGTACTTGTAATATTACAAATTGTCTTTAAAGTTAAGTATGATGAAGTTAGAGCTTAGTCATCGGGATAATGTTTGGTTGTCTGAATCATTTTTATTTGTTAAGTTTACGTAAATTATTTTTGTTGACATGCCAAATTTTTGCAGAATAATCCATTAAAATTTATAATGAATGTAAAGACTGGCCTGTTGGTCTAGTGGTTAGTGGCTTTGACTGCTATGCCGGAGGTCGTAGGTTCGATTCCCACCCAGGACAAATGTTTGTGTGATGAGCATGATCATTTGTTCTGTCTGGGTGTAATTTATCTAATGTATGTATTTAGAAATATATAAGTATGTTTATCAGTTGTCTAGTACCCATAACACAAGCTCTGCTTAGCTTGGGACTAGACGGCGTTGTGTGATAGTTGTGGAATATTATTATATTATTATTATTATAATTTAAAAAGTTAATGTTTTGGATATATGGGTTTTTAAGTCAGTATTTTTAATATTTTTTTAAAGATCTTAGATTTAATTTTTGTATAAAGAAAAATATTTCGATGCTAATTTTCAATCCTATCACGTGTTCTGACACTTAATTAGCATCTAACGTAACAGTTCCGTTCCTTTTCGTCCAAAAACCGCATTTTTTCGCACACCTAACATTTCGTCCGTAATTAGGGCACACCCCATAACAGCGGGACGTACTAGGAACGTGCCACGCTCCCGTGTCACGTAAGCCTAACCCAATTACGGGCGACGTGATGTTCAGATATTCGACAGCACGGAGCGTGCAGCGTAGTCGGGGCTTGTTTCGTATGCCCGCCGTATGGCCGGGCCGGTTCGCGCACACATCCACGCCGTATAGTTTTGATACCAGATCCTCAATGACCGCTGGACCGACAGACTCGGCACACGTGTTTTTACCTCCGGCGACGTATTACCGAAATGCATGTAAATAGTGACGCATGCACTCGCGCGTGTATCCGATCGTGTTGTGGCGCGCGGCAAAAGTTTGGCAGTTGACATTCGCGCCTTTTTCTTTTTTTTTTCTAACGCGCGTGCGGTATAGGCCGTTTAGTGACTGCGTTTGGACTGAAAAGTGAAAAGTGAGGAAATTTTTTAAATAGATTGTGTTGCTACGTGGTTATTGAATTATTGTTGTGGATTTGTGCTATATTGCGACTTGGATATATTAATTTGAATCGGTAATTATTCACACTTTGGTTAGTGTTACAGATTATTATAAAACAACTAGGCTGAATGTTGACATACCTTTCTCTAACAATTATTAATATTATAAAGAACATTTTTATTTCAAAAATAATAATTAACAAAGCTGTTTAATTTAGTTAAACATCATAAAACTGACTAGAAGCGTCTCTTGCGCATGCCCAATACAAACAGCTGTTATTACTTAACAAACAAAAAAACCTGTTAATCTTAAATCCCTTGAGGTTAACAAAACATTAACGCAATATTTAGGCTCTGTACAAATAATGATCATGGGTAATAATAAGTGCCGATTTGACAGACGAAAACAATCGTTGTGTGGTGCGTATACGCACAATGTCAATATATCGAATGGTACGTTCGTACTGTGTACATAGTGTGGGCATTTCTAGTCGTGTTGTATGGGAATTAGTCTTCACTAATTGATTTTTACAAAAGTTTTTTTTGGTAATGAGGAAAAAATTTGGAACATCGGTTCTTGAAAGGATTGCTAGAATTAAATTGTTTTTTGAATTAAGGAAGTTTTTTAATTACATTTCCTGTTTAGTAATGTTCAAAAATGACGTCGTTTAATAGGTAATTTGTAAGTGCTAACTGCTGCAAGTATAATTATAAAATGCAATGACAAATGAAAAATTTTAATACATATAGCTTTTGAGGGAGTTACGAAAAATTGCAGAATTGTTCAGTTACATTTTTCAGTTAATTTTTTTTTAAACAATAAAATTTTCAATAGTGTGAAAATATACATTTTTTTTAATTATTTTAATTTATAATAGAGAAGTCAATATAACATCCAAAGTGACACAAACAAACACGACTACTTTTAGTTCATCAAACTTTTAACAATGCGACACAGTGTTACACTTTTGCAGTTATTTTCGTTACAATAGTTATTTTTTACAAAAGTGTGGTTTCAAAAAAACACACTTTGTTTGCAAAATTGTGTAGACAAACTTGTTATACCAAGAAACATAAATCTACTTTCTCTAAAAAGCTAAATGAAGAGTTGATTTTAAAAGTAAAATAGCCGTATCAACTCAAGCATAGACAGAACGAAAAAAAAAACACATTCTTTCAATACTAGAGTTTGTAATCCAAATATCTCTATCTCTGTCACCATTAATTCTCCCATATTCCTATCCCCCTCTATCCTGCCTGTCTCAGTTGATTAGTTTGTTACCTAGGACATTAGCTCTCTCGGCACTCTACCACGGGGTCCCGTGCCTCCTGCGGAGACTCTCCGGGAAACCCTAGACCTAGGCATCTGCTGTTTTTGCTTTGTTAGTTACAAATTGTAGGTTTATATATAGGTTTAGAGTAGGTAGATGAGTAATGTCCGTAGCCTGCACTAATATAATAAAGAGAAAAGTTTGTTTTTATGTTTTTTGGAGGTAATCTCGGCAAGTACTGGTGCGATTGCTAAAAATTTTTTCATCAATAGAAAGCTGCTTTATTCCTGAGTGATATAGGCTATTTTATGTAAGCGGACAAAGTCGCGGGCAAAAGCTAGTGTTTTATAAGCAAGGATGTCACACAAGATTTTTTTTATAAAAACTTTACATAGCATGGACGGGATGACAGCAGGCCGAAAATATGCAGAGAAAAGGATTGAAAGTTAGAAAGAAAGAAAGAAAAACAGTTTTATTTTTTTGTAGTTGGGAAAATCATCCTGTGACATCTCCGCACCCTTGGGTGGTGCGGGAGATAGGGCCAGACTTTTACTGACTAAAAACCTACTCCTGATGCTTCGTTGCCCACAACTGTTACTCACACATAGAAATTGTAGTGTGTCTTTTAGTGTCTTTAATTTCAATTTTAACTTTATTTATTTTACCAACCCGTACTGGTTCTGCATCATGAAATCCTGGTGGTTGATTATGGCCTACTTTCCTCTCCTAGAGAGAAGGTTTTATACCCAGCAGTGGGATCGTTATAAGGCTTATAATGATTCTATGCTTATTCTTCTATACAACACGAATCCGCCTACACAGGTCACAATTTTTTTCGGACGAATGACACCCCTTTGTAAAACTAATGTAAAATTTCCTGGCCTCGACTAACTGAGACCAACAGCTTTACATTCTTTGAGAATCATGAACAAATCTCTATATGTTGTGTTGATCAACCATCCACAGACTGACCTCAGCCAGTGCAGCTGCAATTATTATTTAAATCAATTTCGGTCAAAATCAGTTTCGTAAAGTAAAGTATAAGGGTGTTTTTAATATCGTGCGGATTTCATCACGCATGTGGATTTGCTCCGCATGGGTGACCAACACAACATATCGAGATTTCTTCATGACTCTGAAAGCATGTTAAGCTGTTAACTTCAGTTGGTCAAGGTCAGGAAATTTTACACTAGTTTTACAAAGGGGTGTCATTCGATATATGCCTCCTCCAACGTGTCACGGTAACGACCGATCCTGTGCGTCTCGCATTCATCGGATTCCCGCAACCCTCATTTCACCTCAGGTCATCAGTCTACCCTGTGGGTGGCCTTGCAACGCTACGTCTTCTATTACGTGGTCGCTACTCCAGAACCTTTCCACCCCATCGATCATCTGTTCTGCGAGCAATATACCCTGTCCACTGCCACTTAAGGTTACCAAGGGGTATCATATTATCCAGTTACTGGGTAGTGTAGGTGTGATAGGAAGTCTCTCCATGTACAATACTGATATCTTGAAATTAAGGATAGGTTTGCAAGGAGTTGTCAGCAGCAGGAGGGGCCCAGCTGGGTCGAAGCCTACTGGGGACAGGGTTGTCCGAAAGGGAACTCGTGCCCCGGTATGAAGGCTAGAAGGAACGGCGCGGGGTTTTTAGTCAGTAAGAGTCTGACACTGTCTCCCGCTCCACCCAAGAGCGGGTTTCGTCAAAGATGATTTTCCCCGTCGACAAAAAAAAAAGGATAGGTTTGCAAACATCTCGCTCTGAATATCTATGTAGGTTCTTCGTTATATATTTTTTTTTGTGTAATTCAGTGCGGGTTATTTTTAAGAAATTTTGAAAACTGTAAGAGATATTTCTTAAGGATTCTCCTCTTTTAAATGCATTTACGCAACCAAGATTTATTAAGTATTTATCTAAATAGATGGTTTTTGTAACTTAGAATTTTTATTTGTATTATTTCTAAATATTTTTTTCATGACTGTACTTTCAAGGCATAACTTTGTTTATTTGTGGTCCCAAAATACTCCTTGGAAATATTATATTTGTAGGTGTAATCTGGGACCGCAGTCCGGTCTAAAAAGCCGCACAAAACAACTAGTCAAAATACCTAATTTAAAAATAGCTGAAATTGATTCAGTAGCCAATTTGGAACATACTACTTTCAGGATATGCGTTAAATATGCTATAGTAAATAGTAAAAGTATATGTACTTTTTTATATGTTTCATGGTCTGACTCAGCATCATTGGAAGTCACGTACCAAATCTAAGGTGTTAGGTTCAGAGTTCAATTCCGTGCAAAGTAATGATCGGTTACTAGCCTATTATCTGAATTGTAAGATGCGATGCTGTGATGTCTTATTTTATTTGCAAGTTTGGCAATTTATTAAGCTAGGTCGCAAAAATAGGCAACGAATTTAATATTTAACTTTTGTGACATGTCTAAATATAGTTTAGGTTTTGTAAATCATTGTTCTTTTTTGACATGTCTAAGATTTTTGTATCTGTGTGTTCCATCCTTTTTTTGATGTGGAAAATCTTCAAATAATTTCTCCCGCTCTGGGTAAATTGGGGAATCGCTCTATGGGAGGGCGTGTAAGAGTTTTACTGACTAAAACCCAATTGTTTTCCTTCAGTTGCTCTTTGCGTTCCAGGGCTGCAGTAACTCTTTCGAATACTCCAGCAGCCATGTCCTCCACTGACTCTTGCTGACTAAAATAAAAACACACGGTGAGAGTAGAAGCAAAAGTTAAGTTTTTATTAAAATAGCACACTCTACCTCTTTTCTAAGTTAGAGAATTATATTGATAGTATTAATTAATATAATTGTGTAAATACAAACATGTCGTAACCGCCAATAAAATTTTTAAAACTATTAAATACTAGCTTCTGACAGCGTCTTAGCCCGCTTGAAAATAAGTTTCTCCGTACAAACTTTGGACCCCCGTTTCATCCCTTCAGGAGTCAATTATGGAAAATCCACAGGGAAGGAAGAAGCAGAAGTGCTCACCTACGTCATACAAGGAAACCTTGTGCAAAATTTCACGCACCTAGTCCCAGTAGTTTCGGCTGTGCGTTGATATGTCAGTCAATCAGTTTCTCCTTATATATGTAGACTCCGATACCGAGTTTAAATTGCAAAAAAAAACTTGAAAATTTAAATTTCGCGGCCTGGCTGGAGCATTCTGCTGAATTGAATTAATTTTACGCTCCTAACAATGAATTACTACGTTTTATTTGATCTATAAATAATCAATTATTAAGCCCCTATTGACAAGACGCAGTATTTAAATTCTTAAATCAATTAGGTTCGTCTTAGTACGTGCCGTCGAGGAGTTTCATCGGTTCTAGCACTGAAGCTAACGTTTTGAGAATTGCACGTATAGCTAAGGAGTGGATTTTTTTGCTGGCTGTGTTTCCTGATAGCTACAAACTATGGGTTTCCAAGTCAAAAGTGAATAGGAGCAGGAGGTTGTAGGTACAAGTCCATCTAACATTATCTTTATCTATACAGGGTTACTTGTAAAACACTGGCAACCTCTCAGGACTATGTTAATAACATCATAAACAACTATTTTTGCTCTATGACTTTTAAAAATGTATCATATTTTATACAAATAACCCTGTATATATATAAGGAGAAACTGACTGACTGACCTGTCATATCAACGCACAGTCGAAACTTCAGGGCCTAGGACCGTGAAATTTTGCACACGGCTTCCTTTATGGCGTAAACGGGTATAGTGCTTATAAGAGGATTTTCCATAATTCGCCCCCCTAAGGGGATGAAATGAGGGTCCAGAGTTTATATGGAGAAAGCTACTTTACTGGCAGAAGCTATTGTTTTCATAAAAATCTACAAGCAAACAATAAATATCTTGTTATCAGTACTTGTCGCTTATCATCTATATACGGGGTATATATAGATGATTAGCGAAAAGTATATAAGTATTTTTTTAATTATTAAAAAAATGGGACTCTAACATTGCAATGCAGTTAAAATTTTTGTCAGTCTGTCTGTTTGTTCCGGCTAATCTCCGAAACAGTTCAACCGATTTTGACGGGACTTCTACTGGTAGATAGTTGATGTAGTAACTTACACTACTTTAATGCGTCATTTTTGTCGTAAATAAACTCTTTTTCTTTCTTTCTTTCTAATTTTAGAAAACGATTTAGGTTCCACGCCAAAAACTTGGATTTGTGACCTGTGTTGGATTTGGCTGTTTTACAAATCTGATTTGGACAAAAGTCAACGGATTCAGCTGGTAATTAAATATTATTTAAAAAAAATACTAAAGCTAATTAAATTTTTGGGTACACGTCACTACATGTAAAGCCCACAGCACACGTCATGTCACTATTTGCCGAAGATGTCCGATGTTAGCCGAACATCAAAGTTCGTTGCGCCAGCGCAAGTAGGCACTCGCTAGATCAAACAGGCGTCCGTTATCAAAATATTTTATTTGCACACAGATTGATTGCATATCTATTCAATTTCGACGTTATTCGGGTGGAAAAATTGGTTTGGGTATGTTTGCATTCGTTTTTTTGTGTGGAAAAATAGACGTGAGGTTTTGTTAAGAGATGGAAACGTGCGCAAAATGACTACTGTCTAGTAAGAAGTGATTAGATGAATTATTTAAACAGTTCAATTTATTTAATAAATGAATTGACTATCGATTAATTTACTAATTGAGTTTGGAGGCGGAATTATGGAGTATTAGAACTGTATTAGATCTTTGCTTGTGTTCCTAGAACGTAAAGGGCAACTGAAGGACACAGGTGTGATTTATTTAGTAAAAGTCTGATACATCCTTCACTCCACCTTACAACAGGAGAAGTCCTGTGATGATTTCCCACCTCAAAAAAATACCATGAAATTATGATTTTATTGTTATGAGCCTGTTGTGTTGTCCCACTTCAGGGCAAAAGCCTCTCTTCCATTCTTCTAATCTTCTTTGTCCTTAGCATCTTCTGGCCAATCTTTTATGTAGGAGTCCAAATCGTCACGCCATCACTTTCTGGGCCTACCATAAAGTTGACGTTTTTAAAAAAGGATCTCTTTGAATTGTGATAATGACTTGGACATGAGTTCAAATAAACTTTGTATTTTAGACATCTTATTTCTTTAATTAAATTTATCAATTATTTGTCAAAGATAAAATAGTTAAGTAGACAGACATAAATGTTATTTATCACGTTCAAAGCGTGCAGTTTCTTAAAAAGGCAATTTAATAGTTAAAAACCGATTAAATACAGCTTCGTTACAGTAGAGTAACTTTTTCAGTCATAAAAATCTGACAAATCGTTGACAATGATTGGTTTTCGTCATATTCTTCTTATCGAATCGCTGAAACGGAAGACTGGAATCAGATTTAGATGCTAAAAAGAAAAGTCGTTCGTTATTTCGTTTTTATCCCAAGTCAACCAAAGACTGACATTGCCCGAACAATCGACAAACTTAAGTAGCAGTGGGCAGAGCACGTTGCTCTCATGATGGTCGATGGGGCAGAACAGTTCAGGAGTGCCGACCGCGTACCAGAAGACGCAGCGTTAAATGGCCTCCTACAAGATGGACTGATGACTTGGTGAAGGTCGCGGGAATCCGATGGATATTGTCGTTTTAGCGACACTTGGGTGGGTCTATGTCCAACAATGATGATCCCAGCTTATTTTGTGTCGACTTCATGTCCTTCTTCATTCATATTTTTGTGCTAGTTGCCATTTCAGTAGTTTTAAGCTAATAATAAATACAAGCCCAGCCTATTTTTCTTCATTATCCTTAAATACTAGTTCGAATTAACTTCTCAAGCCCTCGAATAGGTGTCAAACTGTCAACATCATTATCATAATTATGAACCAACTACATATTTTTGACTTATTTGGGTTTGCCTATAAATACTCACATGAATTTGGAGCAATAAACATATTTTCCACATCGAAAATATTTTAATTGCTTACACAATTATTAAATAAACGTTTATTATTTATAGCAATACTAAAAACTATAACTATTTTAAAAATGGAACACAACAATAATCAGCCATCTTGTTTTTCTAATGTGAAACCATTTTGAAAATGAAACAGTGAAGTGAAATATGATTTTGAATGTGGAACTATAAAAAGTGATTTTAAAAATGGAACAATAAGTAATGATGGAGCACCCTGGTGGTTTCGCATCCTCACCGTGGGCGGCCATGCTGGGCCACGGCATGCATGGCATGATGCAGCATGAATATTCCCATGCCCACGCGCATGCATCGATGCCCATGGATCTACATGTGCCGCAGCCTTTTCCTTATTACCGGTGAGTGAATCTGACTTTTTTTAGCTTTTATTCTTTTTTAGGTTGGCAGAAAATACAGTGAAAAATAAAACACAATTGTGATAATAAACTGAAGACAAAGTGACATTTTGTCAGTTATAGCTACAACCTTAGGGTCTCTAAGGCAAATGTGAATAGGTTACTTCTAGACAGGCGTGCTCCAACGTCGACCATATCATCGTTTATATCAGAAGAGATAGTGGTCGATCGCGAGCCTGTCAATAATATAAAAAGAACTATTTTTGAAAACTCTTTTGTATTAAATCGTAACATTTCTGTCGCGCATATCATTTCCCATACATTTTTCCCCTATTGCAGATAGATCACTACGCATAGAGCTTCCTAACAAAGAAGGGAAGCATAGTTTTTGGCGTTTTTTTTTCGAGTGAAGTTACTTTTTAATTTTTGTTCAGGCTTTTCGAAGATGTATCTCAAATGTTGAAATCCCGTTCCCAAGGGAAATTGAAAAGTTGCTTAATTTACTTCTTGTATCATCGTCAGTGAATGAACCGTCAAATCAGTCCTTTTTCAGTTTTTTAAATTGTTATTATTATTTATTAGAGTATGATGATGTATTAAATTGATGTATTAAATTAAATTAAAATTAAATTAAATTAAATTAAATTAAATTAAATTAAATTAAATTAAATTAAATTAAATTAAATTAAATTAAATTAAATTAAATTAAATTAAATTAAATTAAATTAAATTAAATTAAATTAAATTAAATTAAATTAAATTTAAATTAAATTAAATTGTGTGTATTAAATTGATGTTTTAAATTGTTATTATTATTTATTAGAGTATGTATGTATGATGTATGTATGATAGATATCCCTAGATTTATTACTGCTTGTTGGAAAAAATCTGGAGGTCGTAAGTTAAGACAAGCGGATTTCTATTTATGCATTTCCTTCCAAGCCTGCCATTTTCCAGTTCTAGGATGTCATAGGCTGGCAGACACATTGCCATTTAAATGTTAAGAAAAAAGAAAATCTAGCTCAAACTAGCTCCAATCCCTCCCTCCCATTCCTTTTACTTAACGAGCGATTTCCACTCAAGGATTGGTACTTTTTTGACGCACAAAGCAATTAAACCTTAATTAACAATTATAACACTATCCAATAAGCATAGGGAATTTACATGTTAATAAGGTTGGTTTTCGCTTGAAAAAAATGTGAGTGGTTAAAAAGTGGTGAGTCAGATATGGTTAGTTATTAGGGCGGGATGCCGTCGGCTGCGCGGGCGCAGGTTTTTGCGCGCGCGCATAAGTTACGCGACATAGCGCACGCTTGTGGAAATTATTGGAGTTCTGTAAGTCTGTGTGGTTTATGAATTTAGTGATAGAGAAAGAAAAGTAAAGTACGTTGGGGTAAGAACGTATACGTATACGAACGAACGAAGTAAATATAAATTATACCACTTATTTAGTTATATTTTTAGTGTTAGTCATATTGCGTGCCGCGTCATTATGTCGACCTTGCCCAGCAATGTTGCTGGGATTAAAAATAAAGCTAAATAAGTGGTATAATTTATATTTATACGTTCTTACCCCTGTGCTGATCTTACCCCAACCCACCTTGTCCTAGTCGCATTTTGAGTTTACTTCAAAAATAGTAGATACATTTTGATACAAGGGCAGAAAGTTTTTCATTGCGGCCAAGGTGGAATTCGAACGAGCCGTAGGCGAGTGTGTTATGGAGCCGGAGATGCAGTGACAAATTTGCACGTTTATCAACTAGTGCAATAGTGCAAAAAAGTGCTCGTACTCTCCTCTACCATAATTTATTATTATATTTATCGTATCAGGCACGGCGCGTGTCAACCCCTACGAGTCGCGGGTCAACCCCCCTTATTCTTTTCTTCGTAAGTATATTGAAAAACGTCGTTTGGTACACGTGGATATTTGTCACTGCAACACTCCACTCCATAACATTACAATTCCGCCTCGGTCGCGATGACAAACTATCTCCTTTAATATCAAAATGTGCTATTCTGTGTTGCATAGCCAGACACTTGACGAATAGTATAGGTATGTTATTTATAACATCACGTTACGACTTACAAAAGCGGAGTAGTAACAAAAACGCGGGTGAAACCGCAGGAGACTGCTAGTTTAGAATATAGTGGACATTTCAATACTAGTCTCAATAAAGCCGTAATAACAAACCGAACAAGATTTTAATCCAAAACCGATCCAAAAAAGCATATAAAAATAAATGCATATGGGATAAAATTGCATATTCCCATGTTTAACCATTGAGTTACAGGAGAGTAAAGGCAATGTGCTACTAACGCCTTTTAAGGCACCCGTTTGTCATAAATAGTACAATTACATACGGCACTTAATGTACTTGTAACTATAATACAAACTGCGGATGATATCGCGATGATATAGCGTTTTGTCTCGCTGTTTATAACGTGTACATCGAAGGACTGGAACAATTTGCCTGCTGCTGTCTTCCCGTCCGATTATAATTTAGGTGTCTTCAAGGCTAGAGTGAATAGGCTCTTAATTCATGAATCCCCAAGCGACCACCGGTGGCCGCGCATCTATTGTCTTACTATTGTGTCTCTAATTGACGGTATCTGAAGGGTTAATGAACTAGTGCACCTCACTATCAACGATTGCATCACTGCTTACCATCATGTACTTTATTTCATCACCACTGCTCTCATAACGGTGAAGGAAAACATCGTGAGGAAATAGGCATGTCATAGAACTAAAAATTCTAAGACATGCGACATTCACCAACCCGCACTAGGCCCGCGTTGTGGATTACGGCCCATTCCCTTTCCTAGAGAGAGGAGGTCTGAGTCATTAAAATGGCTGATGAAGATGTTGATGATGATTACCATCATTTGAGATCGCAGTTAAGGACTTGTTTAAACCTATTAAAAAAAACAGTATGAATGGCAATATCGAAAAATAATGTCTTATATATGAAGATGACATTCTAGCACAAATTAGATCTTTAAGAGGACTACAGCGACTAATGCGCGGTTACTTTCAGACTAGATACAAAAGAAAGAGATGTGAAAAGACTGTAACCATAATCAGCCTTATAATGTTTCCACTGGGACTCAGACCTCTCTAAGAAAGGGAAATGGGTGAAAAAAGTTTTTTTTGTGACCTAATAACATAACAGTTTTCGGGGCCAGGATTATCCGAAAGGAACTCGAACCCCGGTATGAAGGCTAGAAGAAACGGGGTGGGGGTTTTAGTCATTAAGAGTCTGACACTATCTCCCGCTCCACACAAGAGCAGCGGTTGTCATAATATGATTTTTGCCCACCGAAAAAAAAAGATGTATTCCTATACTTGTGTTATAATTCCTTCCTTGATGCCAAATTTCAAAGCTCTAGGGCAAATAAACCTATGAATAATTTGGTTTCCTTGCGAGTGTCGAAATATACGTTTTTTGGGACATAAACGACCGTATCTTTTTTTTCTTTAACTGAGATGTTTGACTTTTTCATAGTTTCAAGGGACTGTAGATCTTCGTTTATGGTTTTAATTTCAACTCGATACCTCCACGCATTCCGGAGATAAAGAGTCTTGACAGACCGACGGACGGACAACGAAGTGATCCTATAAGCTAAGCTAAAAATAGCACTATTTGTTAAATTTCAGTGACCATGACCCTGCAAGACATATACATACAACATACAACTCCTTAGTAGGTTACTATACACACAATAAAACCATTCACACGATAATATCATCATTGTTCGTATTGAAAACTATCTTATGACATTAAACATCATTGTCTTAACAGAATGATTTGCAGATAAAAGGTTTAATATATATCTACAATATTGTCTGTCCAGGAAGTATTGTGTTGCCTAGTAACTGGGTTGTGGAAGTCTGATAGGCAGACGCTCCATGTAGCATAAGCATAGCATAGCAAGCCTTTTTAAAAAATCGTGAGGTAACCGGCATGTTCTAGAACCAAAAATTCGAAGACATGTGACATTCACCAACTCGCACTGGGCCCGCGTGGTGGATTATGGCTCATTCTCTCTCCTAGAGAGGAGGCCTGAGTTTCAACAGTGGGAACATTATAAGGCCAACTAGGCTAGACGCACTGGAACGTTCGTTGTGGCGACGCTTGGGCGAGGTCTATGTCCAACAGTGGACGCATATCGGCTGAAATGATGATGCTAGGCTATGCTATCTCATTGCGTGTACTTTTAGCAATCGGTCCAGTACTTTCAGAGATTACCTCCTACAAACAAAAAAACATAAAATCAAACTTAACCTCTTTAATTCATGAATCCCCAAGCGACCACCGGTGGCCGCGCATCTATGGTCTTACTATTGTGTCTCTAATTGACGGTATCTGAAGGGTTAATAGATTAGTGTAGATTGTATATAAGGAGGAATATTTTATTGCGTGTATTTTTCTTAACAGTATCTATGAAGTGAGTGTGTGAGTTTTTCTTGACAGCATCTCTTGGCTATGAATGAACTTTGTCGTATTAAATATTGCTCCAAATGGTTAGTTCTAGAGTCATACCTACTATTTCTTTTCTTTGACCGGTAATTTCAGGTCCAAAAACTTATCTCCTTTCTAATTGGAGTGTATAAGGGTGTGCATTTTTTCAGTTACGTAATGTACCATCAAATACATTTTCGCCTGACCACCGCTAAGATTATTTTTGCTTGCACTCGAAACGAAAATTCAAAGGGTTTGGTTTGGCACTGCGCCGCAGGATAAAAGCATTTTTTTTTTAAAGTGATTAGGCAGAAATGACTGCGACGGTATCGGACATGTACTTAAATAGTGGTTTAATATACATAATTTTATTATTATTTATATATTAATCTAAAATTAGTTTATTTCAGGGTCTTTTAGTAGTTTTTTTTTCATAGTGAGAAATTGGATGTCAATCGGTCGATGACTAAATATTAAAAAGAAGAAGTATTTGAAGGTAGATCGACGATACCATAAGTGTGAGCATCTTTGAAGACCAAGATGAAAAATTCGAACGACATCCAAATCGAAATAAAAAAAATCGATTTCCGATTATTTCAATGAACACTCATCTCTCATATGAGGCGCAAATCTATCTAAACCACAGACAAGTCCGCAAGAAATCGATTTCTTTTTAATATCGATCCCCAATCGAATGCGGCCCAATGACAGTGATCACGTGTCGCCGGTCGCAACTAATGTTCGCTGGGACTATAATCTGTGCGCGTACGCAGGTCGAAATTACGGACCAAAATGGCGGCAAGGTTGTCATTTGGCGCGCCAAGTTTGTAGTCGCGAACCTTAATTATATAGTCGAGTTATAGTAAAGTGCGGTTCCGATGTTTACTTCCTTTAGTCGTTTTTCGGATGGAGTTAATTTTATTGGTTAAAATATACAGTTCCGTGTATTTGGTAATACTGGTTTCTTGGAGTTAGTTTGTTGTTTAGTTTGGGTTGGTATGACGAATCCAACTGACGATTTTTTTTTCCATGGGAAAATCATCTTATGACAAAATCCGCTCTTAGGTGGAGCGGGAGATAGTGTCAGACTCTTACTGACTAAAAACCCCATCCCGTTCCTTCTAGCCTTCATAACGGGGCCCGAGCTCTTGGTTTCATTCTAAATGCATCCTGTACTGGCTATGTCGGACCATTGTTTTCGATACTGTTTAATAAAATCGTTATTGTAATAATTTCTAATACACTTACCATTTCCGTAGCGGTCACAGATTTTTCCCGTGAACTACAGTCAAAGTAATACCTATTATAAAGGCGACAGTTTGTTAGTGTATATCTACCCATTTATTTATTTATTTACAGTTTACTTTACAACATTACAGCCTAAACTAATAGATCATCATCAGCTTTTTAATGTTCCCACGCTGGAACTCAAGCCTCCTCTCTAGGAGAGGGAATGGGCCGTAATCCACCACGCGGGTCCAGTGCGGGTTGGTGAATGTCACATGTCTTCGAATTTTATGGTTCTAGGACATGCCGGTTTCCTCACAATGTTTTTCTTCACCGTTTTGAGAGCAGTGGTGATAAAATAAATTACACAAAGTAATGCGCCGAACATAAGTCGGGGCCGTTACCACTCGGCCACCACTACTCTCTGCGTTGTAAACTAGAAAGAAAGAAAGAAGAGTTTATTTGCGTCCAACATGACGCGTATGACCGCGCGACATGAACTAAATGCGTTGTACAGAAACTAACTGAACCTATGTTTGTTACTTCTTCACACTCGATCAGGTAGACTGTTAGACCAGCTCCTGGATAAAGTATCACGAAAGTATGTACTTTCTGTCACACAACGCCGCCTAGTCCCAAGTTAAGCAGAGCTATGTTATGGGTACTAGACAACTGATAAACAACCTGAATTATACAAATTGCCGGTAACATTCATACCTTTTGTGGTTGTCATGCCTGCCGCCACTTTAAGACACTCTAGATAAAACAAATGACATTCTATACAATAATGATTATCAAAATATGAGATTACCAATTATTATTACTTCCTTTATTAGTCTTGTTTACTTTTTAATTAAAAAAGTAGCCCACCGGCATCGAAAATAGGGGCCAAGCTACGAACAATAGAATCTCTTAAAAATACGCGCCGTGTCCAGGAGAGCTGCTTTCAGGACATTTATTATACGTGTTCCCTTATATCCCATTGCTGGGCAAAGTGCTCCCTCCATTTTTTCTAATGGTCAAGGTTTTTAGTTTTATTTTAAATGATAAAAACTAGTGCTTTTTTTTTTTTTTGTCGACCGGGAAAATTATCTTTGACGAAACCCGCTCTTGGGTGGAGCGGGAGACAGTGTCAGACTCTTACTGACTAAAAACCCCGCGCCGTTCCTTCTAGCCTTCATACCAGGGCCCGAGCTCCCTTTCGGACAACCCTGTCCCCAGTAGGCTTCGACCCAGCTGGGCCCCTCCTGCTGCTGACAACTCCTTGAGGCGCGCGGGAACAGTGCGCGCCGTCGACGTCTTGGACTCGGTCCATTACCGGACGATCGGACAGCGAGGTAAACACTAGTGCTTGATCCTACTACCGTCCGGTAACCGTCCGGACCGAGCTCGAGTCGTCGACGGTGCGTAGTGTACCACGCGCAACTCAAGGAGTTCAGCAACAGCAGGGGCTCAGCCGGGTCGAAGCCTACTGGGGCCAGGGTAATTCTAAAGGGGTGTTCCACGCGCAACTCAAGGCGATATCAGCAAAATCAAAGGAGTCCAGCAGGGCCGAAGCTTACTGGTGTCAAGGGTTGTGTGACAGAGAACCCCAAGAATCTAGAACGAAGGAAAGATTGTACGTACAGCTAAGAAGTAGAATTCCTTGCCGGAGTCAGCGTTTCCTGATGGCTACAACCCTTTATCTTTCTTTTCTACGGGAATCTTTAAGTCAAGAGTGAATAGGTTTCTTCTAGGTTTTTTTTTTTTTTTTTTTCTGTCGACGGGGAAAATCATCATTGACGAAACCCGCTCTTGGGTGGAGCGGGAGACAGTGTCAGAGTCTTACTGACTAAAAACCCCGCGCCGTTCCTTCTAGCCTTCATACCGGGGCTCTAGTTTCCTTTCGGATAACCCCGACCCCGGTAGGCTTCGACCCCGATGGGCCCCTCCTGTTGCTGACAACTCCTTGAGGCGCGCGGGAACAGTGCGCGCCGTCGACGCCTTGGCTCGGTCCGGACAGTTACCGGACGATCGGACAGCGAGCTACCCATGGCTCGCCGTCCGCGAGCCGGTTTCTTCTAGGTAGGCGCGTTCCATTGTCGACCGCATCATCGCTTTCTATCAGGTGAGATAGCAGTCAAGCGCGAACCTATTAACAATAAAAAAAGAAAAGAAGGAACATTATTGGCATTTAGTCAGTAAAAGTCTGACATGCCCTCAGCCATTGGATGATTTACCACTTAAAAAAAAATACAATTTCCATCGATATAATTCGAAACACTTAAACACCGCCAAAATTAATCAAAATATACCAACAAGCTATATATAGAAGGCATGTACCATGCCTCTCATTCGTGGAAATGGAAATAAGATAGCCTTAAGTCAGCATCCTCGATACTGCTGACTTAATCAAGCCGGTCTCGAGAAAAACTGACCGAGTCAATTGTGAACCAAAATTGTAAAGTTGTGATGGTCAATGATTGTGCGTGAAAGAAAGAGGGTTACGATTAGATAGTGGAGGTGTTTTAGGAGTTGGAAAAGACAGAAGAGATGTAGATATAGAAATAAAGCCTAGCAATTTGATAATTTAATAGATTGTGATTTAGGAGTTACCTACAAATTGAGATGAAATTAAAAATGTCAACACAACTATTACTCTGCACAGGTGCAGAACCACTTGTAGCTTTACTGCCCTTGATGAGACAAAGGTCTAGATCATCCAATATATCAAGCAAGTCTATGCCGAAGATGTCGCTGTCGCTGTCGCTCGTCACGCTATCATATGAATGAAAAGGGAGTTAGTGATAGCATGACGAGCGACAGGATAGAATGGAGGAAAAAAAACGAGTTGCGCCGACCCCAAATAAAACGGTATAAGGGCAGGAAGATGATGAAGTCCGAAGATACCACAAGTGTCTATATATCAGCCAGCCAAAGCAAGTATTGGACTGCTAACACTGCGTAACAAATTTAAGGACATTAAAGACTATTAATTACTATGAATATAAATTAAAAAGATGTTGGCAAAAAAAAATATACGACTGTGTATTGCTTATATTCGTAGATATAGATCTTAAGATTTTGGTTAAGAAAGATGTAATTAAGAAAAATGCAGTATATAAAGAAAATAGTAATTCAAAAGATCGACAAGATGTAAGTCGACAAAGAGACTAGCGTAGCGTTTCTAGGTTTACTAGTATACTCTGAGGATATAATAAAGAGCAATGAAATTATAAAATAAAAAGTTAGCGAGCAAATTCCCGATGGTAGGAGTTAAATTGCTCATGAGAGTCGGATATGTGATAATACTGAAACTGCAATATAAGTTTGATTAGATAAATCGGTTGATTGGATTCATTAAATGTGATTAAAGTTTCTCAAATTTTGGCAGTATCTCTATCAATTTTATTTAGATATTATTATTAAACATTCATCAAAATACATCAAAAAAATTATCAACTAAATATTCTTGAAGCATGACATATTAAATCTACTGGTATCATGATTCATCATCATCATCATTTCAGCCGAAAGAAGTCCACTGTTGGACATAGACCTCCAAAGTGTCGCTACAACGACTAGTCCTTTGTGACTTGCAAACATCAGATTCTCGCGATCCTCACCATGTTATTGGTCCACCTTGTAGGAGCCCTACTGACACTTCGTTTTCCGGGACACGGTCGCCATTTCAGAACCATTCCGCCCCATCGACCATCTGTTCTGCGAGCAACGTGACCAAAGCTTGTGTGTGATATTGTGATTACGCAAGTAATCACTCACACCATTAGATAAACTAATCACAACACTAATCCCGACATCGAATTTACTAAATTACCATCATCATTAGCCTTTTTTTGTTCCCACTGTTGGGACTCAGGTCTCCTCTTTAGGAGAGGGAATAGTAATCCACTACGCGGGCCCCGTGCGGGGTTGGAGGTCACTGTCCTCGAATTTTTGGTTGTAGGACATGGCCGGTTTCCTTCACCGTTTTGAGAGCAGTGGTGATGAAATAAATTACACAAAGTAATGCGGCTGGCTCATAAGTCGGGGCCGTTACCACTCGGTCACAACTGCTCTTAAATGACCAGGATATCAAAAATCAGAGCTTTATTATTATTATAAAACACGCTAAACAAAATCTTCAAGATAAATTCCTACACAGCCCATGGTACCTTTATTAAGATGTAGCGAAACCAGTCTCTAATCAGATTCTGATAAGATTACATCATGTATGTGTCGCCGGCGCAGGCGCATGCAATAAATTACCGATCTACTGGAGTTTTAGAGAAAATGTTAGACGGTTGGGTAAAGTAAATAAATAATTATTGATTATGTGTTACAAAATCAAGTTACTAGTTTTTTTTTTTTATGGTGGGGAAAATCATCCAATGACAACCCCCGCTCTTGAGCGGAGCGGGAGATAGTGTCAGACTCTTACTACACTAGGGCTTGGTCTTTACCGGACGGTTGGACAGCGAGCTACCAGAGGCTCGCCGTCCGCAAGCCCGCGTCTACGGTGGCCGGAAATCGAGATCGGAATCCTGAGGGCGGCGGCGAAAGCGCCGTTGCCTGATGCGGTCGCCCTCCTCCTTTGCTAGCATTACTGCTTCGCAGAAGTCACGCACTCCTCCTCGCACCAGACCATGGCCTGAACCAAGGCCCGGATTAAGCTACTACTGGATTTTATGACTCAGAACTAGCTACATTTTCTAAGAATATGAAAATTTTCAGTAGAATGTTTAAGGATGAAATTGTGTCCGATTGCTCTTTTCTCCTGTATAAAATTGGAGTTGTAGTTCACTATGATGTATAATTGTAACATACTGGATATTTTTTTTTAATAAGACAATTTATTTAGGCTAATGTGGAGTTTAAACTAATCCTATTTATTGTATTTTAGAGATTCGAGCCTCCATTTGAATCCAGCATTATTGGTATATCGCTCATCGTAAGATGGATTGACAAAACAATGCTATAAAAATTCATTTATGGGTCTTGATATAGTATCAGCACACTATCTCCCGCTCCATCTAAGAGCGGGGGTTGTCATTGGATGATTTTCCCCACAATAAAAAAAAAATGTAAAAGAGTAATAACACTCGTGAACTGTGTTAATTCATGAATCCCCAAGCGACCACCGGTGGCCGCGCATCTATTGTCTTACAATTGTGTCTCTAATTGACGGTATCTGAAGGGTTAAGTCATGTGTCAGATAAACGTGAAATAACGGTCATTGACCCTCCTACATTTGTTGACATTCTTAATTTCAAAAACAGAAATAAAGACATAAAGCTGTCTTGAATCGACATGTATCGTGATCCTTTACATGATCTAGTAATGAATGCAAAGCAATGTACTTTATTCTACGGTTATTTGGCGCCTTCTTTAGTACTAAAACCCACTTGATGGAATAGAATAGACTTTATTGTGCACGAAAATAGTAACTTAAAACTAACGGTATAATGGTGGTCTTATCACTGACAATGATATATTCCAGTAAATCTTAGGATGAACTTGACTTTAAAAAAAAACTTAATTTTGTTAATGAATCAATAATCATAATTTTAACAAAAGCAGAATACTTCGTTCGTGAGGTAACCATTTTCAATGTACGCGCTCGCTAATCCCAACATTATAATTTCAAAACCGTTCTTATTTCCAAATGACAGCTGTATTTGGTGTGTTCGTTTTAGGACCACTTCATTAGGCCCTGGTGTCGATTGGCCGACCCACAGGTGCGTTCGTTCCCTTTCCCTTATCATCAATATTAATGATTTGGGCCGAAGGTTTTCCTTTGGCAAACGGACAACAAATTCCTGTATTTCGTATTTAGATAATGTGTATTTGAACAAATTTTTCAAATTGTCTTCGATTGTGGAAAGACTTTTTGGGAATTAATTAGAGTTTTTCAATCATTGAATTTGATTTTGGATAAATGTTGGAAATCGAGTGATGTTTTTTTAATTGGTTTGGGAAAGCTACGTGATATGTTTTTAAATCTTGTTGCAAATGCATAAAAGTAATTTAGTGTTAATTCTTAACATTTTGTCCAATAAAAATAATTGCCAACAATAACAATACAAATTGTATACCTATTAAGCTATCCTCTATTAACAATGACATTCTCATGACGTTCAAACCCTACAGTTTCACTTTTTGCCCCCTTCCTGTAACCACACATTCGCGGCAATTCCACTGGGCACTTAAACTTCATATGGACTGACTGACATTCACCATATAAGGTCTTCAAAAGAGTCACAAGCGTCATAAATCGATGGTCGATACGAAAAACTGTACTATCTTCAATTGCCTCTTTAATTCCTCTTACTGTGCACTGATCGTAAAATACGTCACAATTAGTCAACTAAAGACCTGCTTTATTTATATAAAAAAGATTTTTATTTGTGAAAAAAGTATTCAAGTCTAATATATGGCTCGATTTTATTTCCAAATGAGGGTTTATACGTGTAGATAAAGGTGGAGCGGTGTTGATTTTTTCTTTTTAAAAATCCAATTTGCCGATGGAATTGATTGCGTTCAGCCTAATTATCGGTAAGGATATTTCGTAATGAGGTCCGATAAAAAATAGATAGATAGGCTACACGCTATGGGTATCTTTAGGTTTACTTTATGCTTGATTGGAGAATGAAGAATGAGCTAAGTAGCAAAAATAAGATAAATAATGAAGATTTAATTAGCGAATCTTATTGGCTCTTTTAATATTCATTGGTTTTAATTTTTTTTTTGCTGAATGTTATCCGATTTTAAGCAGTATATTTCGCTGATAAGCTCGGTATTTTTTTTCGTTAAAAACTTTCTCTTGTATTATAGATGACATGTGTTAACAACCATGTAACAAACTCACATACATAAGACCCGGAAGATCTATCTGTAGGCCATACAAATATTTGTTCCGTGTGGGAATCGAACTCGCGATAAGCTGCGTAGCAGCCAATCACTTACCCACTGCGCTATCCGTGCCGTCAACGTACAGACCCATCCACGGACCGACCTTGATAAGCGTAGCTTAACTTCGAAGTTTGATCTGATGTTATTATTTTATTGTTTTAATTTGTTGTTTTTTATTGTTTTCTTGTTTTTTTAGTGTGTTGTTTTTATTTGTTATGCTTTTTTATTGTTTTCTGTTTTTTTAGTTTGTTGTTTCTTTATTTCTCTGCTGTTTTTTTTCTTGTAATTTATCTGGCAACTTTTCTAACACACAAATATAACGGCTGGTCTACACACCAGGCAACTACGTCAGGTTCAATCAGGCTTAATTGCCCCATAGAAATTAATTTTATTATATCGCGAGCCTGTCCCGAAGATTGCCAGTGAATAGCCGCGATTAGTGCTAAGATACTGTATAATAAGCTGCACTGTCCATTCATAGTGTAACGGGAGGTTGGTAGTAGGTTTTTAGTTTCACTTGCCTTCATTAGGTTGGCACTACCTACTGCGGTTTATATTTAGAATAGCCTAGCTTTTGCCAGCGGCTTCGTTCGCGTGAAAATAGACAATATAGACTTATGTTAGTTAGTGATAAAGTAGCTTTCTGCTGGTGAAAGAATTTTGAAAATCGGTTCAGTAGTTTTCGAGTTAAATAGTAACATACAAACAAACAAATAAAATCTTTCCTCGTTGCAATATTAGGATTTAGCGATATACCCTAGCTTCACAGGGATGTTAGGAATCTTTGAAATTTTCGACATATCTCACGAAACGTGATTGCTGGACAGTTGAAATTTTCACTTATGATGTATTTCTGTTGCTACTATAACAATAAATGCATAAGGCTTAATTTTTGACGTAGCAAGAACTAAGAGAGGATTTTTCAAAATTAATAATTCCTTATCTTAACGATTGCATCACTGCTTACCATCAGGTAGGATGGCAATCAAGCACTAGTTTATATCAGAAGAGCACAAAGGCTTATTTCAAAAGAAATTTCTTTCAGTGGACCTGCGACAGAAAGAAAGAAAAAATATTTATTTGGCGACAGGAGAGTTGGATGAGAGGTTGTAGCTATGCGGGCTCGCGGACGGCGAGCCATGGGTAGCTCGCTGTCCGACCGTCCGGTAACTGTCCGGACCGAGCCCAAGACGTCAACGGCGTGCACTGTTCTCGCGCGCCTCTAGGAGTTGTCAGCAACAGGAGGGGCCCTGCTGGGTCGAAGCCTATTGGGGCCAGGGTTATCCGAAAGAAAACTCGAGCCCCGGTATGAAGAGGCTAGAAGGAACGGGGTGGGTTTTTAGTTAGTAAGAGTCTGACACTATCTCCCGCTCCACCCAAGAGCGGGGGATATCATTGGAAGATTTTTGCACACCGTAAAAAAAGAGGCTGTAGCTATTAGGAATATTATTTTCTACAAAATCACAGAAACAAGAAAGCTTTTACACAAGCGTTTAGAAACGTTACTCAAGACACCGCAGACCTGATGATTATGTGGTCGCCAGCAGTTTGCTAACAGTCAGATGTTGACATTGTGGTCGCCTCCAAGACCTCACATTTCCTAGTTAACTGTCGTTATTGCAGAGAAAGTCTAATTATTTGTATAGAAATTAAGATTAGATGGGAAGTTTGTTGAGACGTCGGTGCAGGCTTTATTTATTTATATGAGATGCTAGTCATCATCAGAAGTTTAAACGGAATAAACAGTTTACATCAAATAGTTTGATGAGTACACAAAAATATTAGCAAATATTAATTGTAGGAGACCTGTCCCTAAAATAGGTTCTAGGCCGCCCCAGGTCACCAGGTTCCCGGGCCTTGGTTGAGGCCATGGTCCGGAGATTTCCGGCCACCGTAGACGCGGGCTCGCGGACGGCGAGCCATGGGTAGCTCGCTGTCCAACCGTCCGGTAACTATGCGGACCGAGCCCAAGACGTAGATGGCGCGCACTGTTCCCGCGCGCCTCAAGGAGTTGTCAGCAACAGGAGAACTGTATTCTTTCATTTCCCATTAGCGGTTCTGGGCCTTAGTGACTAATTCGAATAACCTAGAAGCCCTGGGAGACATCAAACCTAGCAGCTAACAAGTTTTCCTGTCAACTACAAAACGGTTACGGATCATACACGACAGCATGACATAACGTAAAACAACCGCTCCTTATATATACAGTATCACCTCAATACAATGTCACCCCATTTCTTCCCCAATTAATTAGCCACCTCTACGGTTCCTTAAAAGAAAACTAAGTTACGCCACCTACCCTTTAGGCAATTTAAAAAATAAATTTCTTTTGCGATAATTACTCGACGGGTTTTAGTCGTTGCGACTTGCGACATTCTCTGAGGGGAGTATAAAAAGTGCGAATAAAAGAAATGTGCCAAAGGGATGCAGGGCAATTGAGTACAAATGAAAGGGCACCGGACTGAGGACGGAATTAGGAAAACATTGGGACTAGTAATGGTGTGGAGTCGTTAAACGTGCTAAAAGAATTTTTTATACATAAATTTTCTATCGAAAAGTGGTTATTTTATAGAGATCAACCGAAGGTTTGGTTTCAGTCAGTCTAACAAAAAAAAACTGGTTTTCAAATGGATTCTTGTTTCGGGCTAAAAAGGGGCAGGATCAAAAGGTGCTAAGCCTTTGAGCTGATGGTTGTGAAAGATACCTAGAAACCGACGAACAGGATTTTTGTAATCAAAGTCAAAGTCAAAGTCAAAATATTTTATTTCATATAGGGCTACAAGGGCACTTATAAAACGTCAGAAGCTAGTGCACGGTTCCAAATTGGTCGTTTCCTATGGAGAAGAACCGGCAAGAAACTCCATGGTTACTCTTTTAAAAAATGTGTTTATTACAATATTGATTGATTTATGTAAGAACAGTGTAGACCAGTCAACACTGTACACAAAAGCACAAAATTAATCATAATAAAATAAAAAAAAGTAAGTTGTAATAGAAAGTTATCTAAGTGTTTGTGGATTATACAATGTTCTCACATTCACATTCCAAAAAGAGGCAATCGTCAATTTAATCGATTATTTAGTATCTTATGAAAGTTATAAATGTAAAATTAAGCATAACTATATTAAAATACTGGTATTTCAGAATAACTGTACCGAAATATTATTTGTTGTCATAATTGTATCAGTTTCAGCACCAGCCAAAACTGGACGAGGAGCCGAACATTTAGTGTTCCAGTCGGTTACTAATATTTTGTTCATTTCTTCCAAATGATCATCGGTTATGAAAAATTGTGTTAGCTAGGGCCTTAGGAGTCGCTACTGCGGTGATTGAAAATTAATCAAAAATATTCTACGAACTACCAGAAAAAAAAAGTAAGAAATCATCTCCACCCCTCTCGTAGTCCTATTTGCACAGACTGCAATGGGCTAGCAAATGGGGTGTAAGAATTAAAAGGTGCTCAGCGCCTTTCTCCGGGTCGCGCTGTCGCACTGTCGACCGTCTGCACCCGCCTTTATTGGCTGCTGCGCGGATTATACTCGCTTTTTAAATGCGATGTTACGCAAATTTTCTTTGAATGTTACTTATTTTATACTGCATTTTTCGGGAAATGTGTTACCTTAGTTATTGGGCAGTTGGTTTTTTGGTGATCTTTATAACGGTTTTATTAATTTGCCAAGAAGAATCGTGTAGCCCAGTAAGCGGGAGATAGTGTCAGACTCTTACTGACTAAAAACCCACCCCGTTTCTTCTAGCCTTCTTGATATTGGTATATTTATTTATTCTTGGGATATGCGTCATGTTGGGCGCAAATAAACACTTTTTCTTTCTTTCTTTTCTTCTTTCTTTCCTTCATATCGAGGCTCGAGCTCCCTTTCGGAATACCCTGACCCCAGTAGGCTTCGACCCAGCTGGGCCCCTGCTATGTTGCCCAGTAACTTGGTTGTGGAGGTCTGATAGGTAGTCACTCCATGGAAAACACGAGTATTCAGCCGCATTAAGTTGGACTGGAAGCCGACCCCAAGCCAGTTTTGGAAAAGGGATGATGAGATGGCAGTTTTGTCAAGGGTGTGAGCAAGAGTTACCACGGCTCTGAAAGGTAGCCGGCAATTATTGGAGGAACATGGTTTTAGACAGTAAAAGTCTAATACACTTTCATGCTTCTCGCAGAGCGCGAAAAGTTCAAGCCCGGGGGTCAAGGGTTCAGGCTTAGGAGGTCTCCTCAAGTGTTAGTACACCGACCGGTCTTGAGCGTCACGCATCCATCGTATACTTCCTAAAGGGTAGCTGGCGTAACTCAGTTTTCTTTTAAGGAACCGTAGAGGTGGCTAATTAATGGGAGAAAAAAATAGGATGACATTGTATTGAGGTGATACTGTATATATAAGGAGCTACGTTATGTCAAGCTGTCGTGTATAATCCGTAACCGTTTTGTAGTTGACAGGGAGACCTATTAGCTGCTAGGGTAGCGGGATCGCTTGAAAGATTCAGTACGCCCTTGGAATGCAAAAGGCAACTAAAGAAACACGCATGTGTTTTCAGTCAGTGAAAGTTTGATACTCCGTTTAGCTCGATCGTTCCAGCAGTTTTTTGATAATTTCCCACTCTCAGGCAAGTGAATGGCGGTCTAGAGCGCAAAGTTACATCTTCCGCTCTAGGGCGGAGTGGGAGGGCGTGTAAGACTTTTACTGACTAAAACCCACTCGTATGTTCTTCTGGTTTCTCTTTCGGAAGCGAACGTATGACCCCAGTAGGCTTCGAGCCCGCTGGGCCTCTAAGGATTTGCTGACATCTCACCCATTGTTCGTTATCTGCTAGCCCACGCCTACGCTGGTTGGAAATTGGGTTCGGGGATCCTGGTGGCTGAAGCGTGAGGAAGTCCGTTCCTTCACGTGTGCGGCCGCCTCCTTTGCTAGCATTACTGCTTCGCAGAAGGAGGCGAATGCCTGCCATTCCTTCACGCTCCGGACCATGGCTTGTATCAGAGGTCGTTGCCGCCGGTCGCCCCCACGAGGATGAGGAAGCAGGCCAAACTCCACCGTGCCCTCCGGATATAAGGTCTATCCGTATGCCAAGCTTCAAATGAAGGTACATAAAAGAGGTACATGGTGGACATCCCACCTACACGCACAAAACGTTTCGGAAACACATTAATTGTGCGTGCAGCTAAGGAGTGGAATTCCTTGCCGGAATCTGTGTTTCCTGATAGCTACAACCCAGGAATCTTCAAGTCGAGAGTGAATAGGTTTCTTCTAGGTAAACGCGTTCCATTGTCGACCGCATCGTCGCTTTCCATCAGGTGACATAGCGGTCAAGCGCAAACCTATCAACAATAAAAAAAAAAACAAAATCTGTTCAACCGTTGAGGCATGCATCCAGCCTTTTTTAATGTTCCAACTGCTGGGAATCAGGCTTCCTATCTAGGAGAGGGATTAGGCTGTAATCTACCATGCGGCCTCAGTGCGGGTTGGTGAAAGTCACATGTCTTCGAATTTTTTGTTCTAGGACATGCCGGTTTCCTCACGAGGTCTTCCTTCACTGTGTCGTCGAGACATGATCCATTAACAATTATTTCCCCAAAACAAACTTCACATTTTCAATATTCCTACAATAATCTTAAAACACCTAGAACAACGCTTTTGAAAATCGATCAAATACCGTGAACCAAGTAAAACTTTTTTAATATTTAAAACACACCTTATTCCCATAGCCTTAAGGTCCTAATTCCATTAAAATAAGGCCGAGTGCAGAACATCGCATGTTATTTATGTCCACCATTACTTGTTACAAGGCAACGCGACAAAAGTCACACTTTATTAAAGCCTATTTGTTTTATCGAATAAATAATTTTATTGTGTGCACTCGGTTTTAAGTTTTATTTGGTTAAGAAGGTGGGTTCTGTAGGCGGTTTTAAAAATAGAATATTAAACTAAATATTTGTTAATCGTCAAGCTTGATGTTTGCAAGCAATTGAAATTGGTAAAATTGGAGTTTGTTAACTACTCATCCCAGACCCGGAACTGTACCTATCTGTATCTGTATCATCATAATAAAACCTACACTTCTATACTAATATAATAAAGTTAAAAAGTAAAGTTTTTTTTTTTTGTTTTTATGTTTTATTGTTAGTAGGAGGTAATCTCTGGCTGGATGTACTGGTCCGATTGCTTAAATTTTTTTCACCGATAGATTTTACCTTTATTCCTGAGTGACATAGTCTATGTGCGCGGGCGAAGTCGCGGGCAAAAGCTAGTAATAAATAATGGAAGCTGTCTTTGGATCAAGGACCTGATACAGAAGGCAAGGTGAGGAAGTTCTCTGGAGCCCTAACCACTGTTAGCTTGGGCCCTATTCCCGACACCGGCGGACAATTTATATTTTTAAATGTATTTTTTTATAAATTTTATAAAGAAATATTATAAAATATAAACAATATGTGAAGAATACAAATAAAGGTAAATAATATTTCGTTTATTTGTACATTTACAATTAACAAAATTTGGTAGCTCAGCATAGCATAGTCGGAATTATCATGTTCCCACTGTTGGGACTCAGGCCTCCTCTATAGGTCAAGGAATGGACCGTAATCCGTGCGGGTTGGTGAATGTCACATGTTTTCGAATGTTCGTTTCTAGGATATGGTTTCCTTACGATGTTTTCCTTCACCATTTTGAGAACAGTGGTGATGAAATAAATTACAGAATGTGCCTGCCTAGGTTTGAACCCGCGACCTACAACTCGTAAGTCGGGGCCGTTACCACTCGGCCACCAATGCTCTAATAATTTAGTACTCAGTAAGTCAGTATCAAACAAATGTACATTGAGGCACAAACAAAACGCCAACTGGTGCTTCCTAAACTAGGCTAAAAGGTTTTTACTGCCTTTTGGCCTAGTTCAGGAAGCACCAGTTGCCACCAGTCATGATTATGACCTATTCCTATGTTCCTTTTTCCTTTCAGAAGCGAACCCATGGTTCCAGTAGGCTTCGACCCTGCTGGGCCCCTACAGCATTGCTGATATCTCCTTGAGGCCTCCGTGGAACAATACGCGCCTTCTTTGTCTCGGGCTCGTACCCGACCGCTACCAGACGTTCGAACAGGGAGCTATCCATTGCTCCTACTCAGCCAACACTCATCATTCATCATTTCAGCTGAAAGACGTCCACTGTTGGACATAGACTTCCCCCAAGTGCCGCCACAATGAACGGTCCTGTGCGTCTCGCATCCATCGGATTCCCGCAAGCCTTACCAGGTAATCGGCCCGCCTTGTAGGAGGCCTTCCAACGCTACGTCTTCAGGTACGTGGTCGCCATTCCAGAACCTTTTGGCCCCCACGGGTATCTGTTCTGCGGCCCATTGCTCGCCGTCTGCAAATCCACGCCTTGGGACATGGAGAGATATCGCACAAACACTGAAGATCGGAACTATCCGATTACCCCCACCTGCGGAGATTATCCGAGTCTAATTTAAACAATAAATATTCAATTAGACACTACAATTTGTTATCAAAAACTGAACGCGTCGTTCCAGTCCCGAGGACAGAGAGGGACCATTTATATTTCCATAAAATAGACATAAATACCATATTGCTACTCACTACATATTCTATTTATAATGTTTATTGGTTAGAGATGTGATTAAAAGGGCATTAGGTTCCGTAGGGGTTTTTTACTATCGTAAAAGTTACAATAATACTAGAAAGGTGAATCTGCTAGCTTTAGCACGTATCGGTAATTAAAGGAATAAAAGTGGGTTTTAGTCAGTAAAGGTCTAATGTTCCCTTTTGCATCAACTGCTTGAGCGTTGACCATTACATGTTTGCTATATGGACTTTAAAAGAAACTTTTACCCCTGAGTTGGTTTCGGTATTTCCTCTTAGGGTAGTCAGCTAGGAAACACCGGCCTCACCTATTTTAAATTGACGAAAAACTTTACGTGTAAAAGTGTTTTTATAAAACCTATTTACAAAATAAAAATCATTTATCTTTTAGCGTTGTTTGAGGATTTCCCACCACAAAAAAAAAGGATTTAATTTAGTAGATCGTATATGTCTATGACACTAGATCATTTATTTTTAATAGATTTATTTCTTGGTCCTTTCTTCCAAAAGTTAAGCTTATGAAAATTCGAAGCAAAATTACGCTTCATCTAGATAAAATATAAAATTCGTATTAAGACACCTTTATATCACAAAAAAGTTCAAAAAATTGCCGTTGTCGCTTCAACTTTCGTTCGAAATAACTCCAAAGGTGGCAGCACTTTCGGACTGCGCCTTAATAAACTAAAGAACACAAATAAAACAATTGCAGTCATTAATTAACTGAATACACAAGTTATAAATTACTTTTGCCTTGTCCCAACCGATAGCGCTTCCATTCACAAATTATTCAAAATTATTCGAAAAACAAAACTGGGCCTTTGATTAATCGACGCCATTGCTTTCCGAGCTCCTTTGGATTTTACAAACTTACATTTACAACATAAAATAGAAAATTTACGCAAAATTCAACTTTATGTTAACAACGAACCAATTTAAGAAGCGTATGACAAATTTTGTAATTCGAAAAACAAATTCGTAGTAAATGTAAGTGTGAAATCAGTTCTAGATTCAAAAAAGCTTAATTTTAAAATCTTAGTTATTGCGAATTAAGCCTTAAATCAATGCGGGTACGGTTTATTTTGATTGAAGTTTTCAATTTTGAGGTTATGTGTCAAAAGTTTGAGATATAAGCGCGCGCCGCCCGCCGGCAGAAAACGACTCGCATAGATTACGTTCGGATTCACGCTGCGCCGGCCGCGCACTTGTTTATTTGTTTATCCTTGTCTCTGGATCGTTTTATTTGTTAATAATTATTTTGATGTCTCTTTTAGTCGGTGGTTGTTTGTCTTAATTTAAGTGGATTAATCGTTTTTAAAATCAATTTTTTTACACAATTGAATTATAATGTAATTCGTGAACGTGAACTTAAAAACGCATAGAATACAACCATATGATATGATGTTATTTTAATAATGACCAGTATTTCATCACAATTAGCATTATCATTGTCATTTCAGCCGAAAGACGTCCATTATTGGACATAGTGCTCCAACAAGTGTCGCCACAATGAACGGTCCTGTGCGTCTCGCATCCATCGGATTCCCGCGTCCTGCAAGGCCGCAACAGGTCATCAGTCTACCTTTTTACGTCTTCCGGAATGTGGTCTATATTCAGAGTCAGAGCCTTTCGGCTTCTCTTCGGGCTATGTTAACCTAGGTGATAACCATACAATACAAAAAAAAAGTTTTTCAAAACGTTCGGATACACACGTAAAAAACTTTTAAAAAATCCGCCATTTTTCTCACTAATTACTCTTTACTATAACAAAAATCGGACACTATCAGATTTGCTTTATTTATATCGTGGCTTGGTATCTTTAGGATAAACGGGGAACGTTGTATGTACACTTAATTAGTACAATCTTAACTTTATGCGTTCCAGATTGCTATGGTAATAGGTCCTTAGTACGCGCCGCCGTAAGTGGCGTCCTTTCGATTTGTTTGTCGATTAGATACATTAATATTTACTTTGCTTGGATGAATATTGAGAATGTTTTGGAGGGAGATTGAACGACACATTTCTATGACGTGGGAACGATATTCTTTTTTAATTTTCGAATTTGTGATGCTTGGTTTTGGTTCAATATTCGAAATTTTAACAAGAAACAAGAAGGAAGAAGAAAAGAAGGTTTTTTTTTTTACAAGATATTTAGTTATTGCCAAATTTAGTACGACTGATTTTCTACCGGTATCGATATTGGACCGATTTAGAAGCTAATCTTTGAAAAATTTTACTTGTGTGCATACAGTTTTTCAGTTTTTTATGTCCAATGCCCATGGAGTAAGTTTCCCCCAACACGCATTGGGCCACAGAATAAGTGATAGTTCAAGTATTGGGCCCACATAGTAAATTATATTACGGCGCAATATTTCTCCTTGAGAAGAGGTCTGAGTCCCAGCTGTGGGAACATTATAAGGCCGATTATACGAGTATAAGCAGGTATCATTTTAATAAGTGACATTACGAGCATGGCAGTTAGGAGTTTGTCATGCTCACTTAAACGTCTCGCTGCTGGTGGCGCGTGTATTGGGTCATTCGGTTCCCTTGAAAATGGTTGAGCTGAGTGGGGCTGATGCACGCGTCATGCTCGTGAACGGGTGCCGTCAGTTGAGACTGGTCATCTCTTAACTGCCAGTAGCTTAATTCAGTTTTTATCTTTTAATATATTTTTTATTTTAATTTTGTTATCTACATTGTGCTCACATAATAGAAGCAACATGAAATAATGTAAACAAACATTATATGTAACACATAATATGATTTAAAAGAGTGTCCATGGAGTTTCTTGCACGTTCTTCTCCATAGAGATCTACGCTTTGGAACGTGCAATTTAGCTTCACTTTTCTTGGACTGACCGACATTTGACTATTCAAAAGTGCCTACATTTGGTCTATTTGAAATAAATGATTTTGAATTTGAATTTGAATAAGTGTTTTTTTTTAAAGTAAGCTGATTGTCGTTGATAATGATAACATCAATATCAAAGCGAAGTCGAAAAGAGGAAAAAACGTCATATTTGCATTCCATAATATAGAACATTCCATAGAACTGCGCTTTTGTACGTTTTGTACAAAAGCGCAGTTCTATGGAATGCAAACATAACGTTTTTTCCTCTTTTCGACTTCGCTTGTTAATTACATAATATTAATATTTGCATCTACGGACAAGATAATGCTGTTTCATTGTCGTCACAGTGATCAGCACTTTTGTCATAGTGACGTCTAGATTTTTCGTTTACTTTCGTATGGTCTGTCGCTTTGGCAAAGTAAACGAAATCTGCAATTGGCTAATGTACTATACATTAGCCGAGGGAAAATTAAGATATTGAATGGACAAAGACGTCAGACTTTTTTAAATAATTTATGTAATTACTAGCTTTTGCCCGCACGGCTTCGCTCCCGCTCTTTCCTACTCTACCCTATTATACCCTACTTTACCCTACACTACCCTACTCTACCCTACTCTACCCTAGTATACCCTACTCTACCCTACTCTACCCTACTCTACCGTACTTTACCCTACTCTACCCTACACTACTCTACTCTACACTACTCTACTCTACTCTACCCTACTCTACCCTACTCCACCCTACTCTACCCTACTCTACCGTACTTTACCCTACTCTACCCTACCAAACTTCACATAAACCATCTACTAAATAGTCCGAACAAAGCCTAAAATTTGGTTTGGATAGGTGAGCCCGTTCTTGAGTTATAATATAACAACGAAAAGTGGCATTGATTTTTATATATATAGATGCATATTATCAAAACGTGTTGTATAGGTATGACAAACAAGAATAAGTAATGTAAATTTTTAATTCATTCATTCACTGTCGTTCTACGCTCAACATAAACCTCGGTGTTTCGAATTGTGATACTATAGCTTTTGCCCGCAGCTTCACCCGCATACATATTAAATCAAAATCAAAATAAAAAAATCAAAATCAAAAACGTTTATATCAAATAGACCAATTACAGGCACTTTTGAACTGTCAAAATGTCGGTCAGTCAAACAAACAAGTGAAGCTAAATTGCACGTTCCAAAGAGTAGATCTCTATGGAGAAGAACGTGCAAGAAACTCCATGGACACTCTTTTAAATCATATGTGTTACATATAGTGTTTGGTTACATAGCATAATTATGTCACTCAGGAATAAAGAAGCTATCTATCGGTGAAAAAATTTTAGCAATCGGACTAGAACTTCCAGATATTACCTCCTACAAAAAAAAAAAGAACAAACAACTTTACCTCTTTATTATATTAGTGTAGATGTTGCTCAAGTTGGTCATCCTACCCTTACGCACAAAACGTGTTGACAACACATTCAATAGGCTAGTTGCTGTTAAAAATGTAATGAGTCCGTCTTTTAGATTAGGTGTAACGTTACGCCGTGCTGCATTTTTCCGCACGTGGTGATGTCACACGTAACTTTAATGGGCTATATCTTTGTTATTTTTTGTTAAGTCTAAAAAATAAAAAATACGTGTCCAATATTTTTTTATAATTTAAAATACGGACTAAATAAAATGTAGATATATTGACCTTGGAAACTATCCTATTCATTGCGTTTACAGCTAAGGAACGGAATTCCCTGGCGAAGTCTGTGTTTTCCTGGAGGTCTTTAGTCTAGAGTGGATAGGTCACTTTTAAACAAGCGTGCTCCATCATCAACCGCATCATCGCTGACCTCAGTGGGAACGCGAGCCTAACAATAAAAAGAAAAAAAAAACAGAAATGGTTTCTGGGTGTCAAAGTAAATTAAACAAATTTTGTCTTTGATTGATAAAGTGAAGAAACCGGCGAAAATGTCCTTGGACTAATAATTCCAAGACTTGTTACATTCACCAATCCGCACTGAGCCAACCTGATGGATTACTAGAGAGGAGGCCTGAATCCCAGTGTGGGAACATTAAACAAATCTGAAACGCTTTGGAACGTGCAATTTAGCTTTACTTTTCTTGGACAGACCGACTTTTGACTATTCAAAAGTGCCTGCATTTGTTCTATTTGAAATAAATGATTATGTATTTGTATTAAAATGTGGGCTTATAAAATTATACTTATGCTAGAAAAACAAAAAAAAAAAATGTTAACTTCTAAGTACCTATTATGTTATATTAATATTAATTTATTTCCCGAATTAATTACGACTCAGTTATTAACTTCAACAGCTCTTTATCGGTATTTAACAGCTTTTATTAACGTTATAAGATAACTAACAACGGTTTTATTACTACTTAAACCCAACAACTGCAGTTATTTAAATATTAAAGCCTTGCAAGTGTAAAATAAATATTATAAATGCTATTATAAGGCTCTTTTAGCGCGTATAATTAGTTTTATGTGAATATTTGCCTTCAGAGGTCTCACAAAGAGATTCAAAGGGGTCGCAGGATATTTGAGACGAAATGCGTTATTTACAACTTATGGACAAAGGTGGATGGATGACTTTGTGTCCCCGCACTCGGGCCTCAAAAAAACGCTAGAAGCGGCCACAAAAAAGCTAGAAGCCGCTGCAAAAAACAGCTGAAGCGCGCAACAGCTTATGGCCGGAGAAACTTGAAGCTTATCCAACTCCCATTATAATTACTTGTATGTAGTTAATTTTGAATGCGTTACTATTGCAAAATTGTGAAACCAAAACCAAGGTTGTTTTTTCTGCAGCACTTTAGAAAATCATCATCATCATATCAGCCGAAAGACGTCCACTGCTGGACGTAGGCCTTCCCTAAGCGTCGCCACAACGACTAGTCACGCATCCATCGGATTCCCGCGACCTTGACCAGGTCACCAGTCTATCTTGTAGGAAGCCTTCCAATGTTGCGGTTGCGGTACGTGGTTGCCACTCCAGCACCTTTAGAAACCAGCTTCTATCAGCTATCAAAATCAATATGAATTTAATTTGCCACAGTACAGCTAAGAAGTCTATCATTATAGAAAATAACACGTGAATATGAACACTCAAAAACAAATTGTTCCGTATAGTGCTGTTATGCTGTATCGATAATTTCGAGCGTAATCTGTCATCGAATGAATCGAAACATAATCGAACGATTTCGCCACACGCAGCCAATCAGACGCACCGATGAGATCCGATGTAAGGGCGCGGGGTAAGGCGTGAGAGATAGCGATTTAAACTTATCAAAATATTGCCTACTTAAATCAAATTAAATAAAAAACATTTATTTCAAATAAGCCATTTAGTGGTACTTTTGAATTGTTATGACGTCGGTCAGTTAGAAAAATTATGATAATTGTACATTAATCCTAGGTCATTCAAGCGATAAAGTCAAAATATTGATTTTATTGTGACAATAATTTATATCATTTAAGGTTAGTAAAAACAAGTATAAGTCTGTAGCGACATCTATGACGCCACATAAGAACTACGAAGAAAACACGAAATCCTGCATCGCGCAATCAGAGTTCTCCGCGCAATTTGAACATATACGACAGCCCGACATCAACTATCGGGCAGTCGCCCACTAGACTATAACACCCGGTCTGGTCGGAGGATCCTCCCTTTTCAACGGAGGTATGTGGAACTTTACTCTCTGTTCCGCATACTCCCAAACTGGTTACCCTCGACAAAGAACGTCAGCGCAGCCTTCGTGCAGCTACTACTTCGTGACGTCATCATCACTTCCTCAAGCTTTCGAGCAACGAGCCAAACAGCCAGCACCCTCGGCTAAGGGTATCCTGACCACCAGTATGTCTACCTGGTCATACCTGGTCACCACCTCAGCCGCATCAGCGACCTTGGCACACCGCACCTTCGGCCAGTCATATGAAGAGCCATGAAGAACCTCACCTGGTCGACGCCAGCAATCAAGCCCTACGTCGCACAAGCACCGCTCCGACTCACTGGAGCCAGCAGCACTACTCCGACTCACTGGAGACTGCAGCATCGTCCCGACTCACTGGGACAGCACCACCCCGACTCACTGGGGCATCATCCCGACTCACTGGGACAGCACCACCCCGACTCACTGGGGCATCATCCCGACTCACTGGGACAGCACCACCCCGACTCACTGGGGCATCATCCCGACTCACTGGGACAGCACCACCCCGACTCACTGGGGCATCATCCCGACTCACTGGGACATCATCACCCCGACTCACTGGGGCATTATCCCGACTCACTGGGATAGCAACACCCCGACTCACTGGGGCATCACCGCAGACAATTCAGACTCACCGAGAACTATGCGGCATCGGTTCCGACTCACTGGAACCAACCTACCGCTGGCCTGGCACACATCAAGAAGCATCAAGAACCATCGATCTCCGATCTCCGGAGGGGAGTGATGTAGCGACATCTATGACGCCACATAAGAACTACGAAGAAAACACGAAATCCTGCATCGCGCAATCAGAGTTCTCCGCGCAATTTGAACATATACGACAGCCCGACATCAACTATCGGGCAGTCGCCCACCAGACTATAACACCCGGTCTGGTCGGAGGATCCTCCCTTTTCAACGGAGGTATGTGGAACTTTACTCTCTGTTCCGCATACTCCCAAAAGTCTACGTAAAAATAGAACGAGAAAGTCAATATTTGTATCGTCATAATATAAACTAGGTTTCTAAGCAAGGGTTGTAGATAACATTATTTATTTTTACTTCGGAAATCGTTAAAAACTTCATCCGATCCGAGTGGAGTGAGAGTCAGATGTATAGGTACCTACTGACTAAATCCCCCACATGTTCCTTCAATTGCCCTTTGCGTTCCAGTGCCGTGGTAACTCTCTCGAACGATCCCGTAGCCCCGGTTGTTTATGGTGATGATGTCAAGAATATGCAATTAGTAATCACCAATTCCTTACTTCATTAAACATAGAGCACTACTCCATGATTAGTAAGTTACTTCGACTCAGTATTTGGGATCCATTGTTGAAAAGCAATTCCACACGCCAACTCGCTATCGCCTTTCCCTCGCACCAGCCTCCTCTCAATATGTAGCCTGAACCGCGCCGCCCTGTAATTCCAATACTTACGAACATTACCCAGGGATAGCACTATTATAATGTATTAAGGAATATTATTTTATGGCTGGCCCGACGCGTTATAGCCGTTTTGTGCGCGGCTAAAAATACCGACGGCGAGTAACCACCTTTATGGATATCGATATCGCTAAATAGTTTGCAGAAATTATGCGCGTCACTAATTTTATTTGTTGAATTTTAGTTATAGGGATAATGAGTTATTTTAAGGGAGAATTTTTAATGCTTCTGGTACTTTGAAGTACCTACCTATTTAACTTTTACATTAATATTATAAAAGCGAATTTTTGTATGTTTATGTGTATGTACGTTTGTTACTTCTTCACGTTCGAATGGCTGAACGGATTTGAATGAAACTTGGTACAAAGGTAGACCATATCCTAGAATAGCTTTGAAAACGTACGGTTGGTACGGCCTTTTTTAGAACAGATCTCGACATTATTCGAATCTAGAAATTTTCAGAATAATGGTAATGTTGTATCCACCAGATAGCAAGCCAAATGGAAATTTGGCTTACTGGCTTACAGACGATGAGCAATCGGTAACTCGCCATCCGGCAGTCCGGTAATCGACCAGATCGATCCCCAGTCGTCGCCAGTGCGTAGTGATCCACGCGTGCCACAAAGAAATATCAGCAAAACCGTACGGGCCCTGCAGGGCCGATACACGCTAGACAATTACAGGCTAGACAATTTCTGAAAAAAAAAAACCATGTTCCTAGAACGCAGGACAAAGGACACAGGTGTGGTTTTAGTCAGCAAAAGTCCTCTCCAACCTAGATCGTCAGTGATTGGATGGATTACCTACCTCAAAAAAAACCATCCATTTGGCTACAATCTCTATTTTCACAGCCATTAAAAAAAGGCAATGTCATATGTCCATTACCAGAGCGATTGCCAGGTAATGACATCGCGCCTGACTCACATATAACGGTGTTAGATCTTAACACATTCGTTTACTTCACATGTGAATATGTGAACTGATTTCTTAGTATTTTGTGGTATGGGTCATATGCGACATAGCTTAGTTGACACTCAGAGACTTCGTTATAAAGTGTTTTTTTCTTCTTCGTTATAGAATGTTTGTTGCTCGCTAGATTCTATTAGCGACTTTATCAGGATATAGCATAGGACCTTTGTCCGAAAAATGTCCTGTACCCCTAGCCAAGTTGCTAATCTGCAATAGTTAACGCTTGTAGAAAGCTTCAAATGTACGGGAATAACGTCGTCTCAACGCTCAGTCACGTGGTCAGAACAAAAGAATTAGCGGCAAGGTCCACTCGAAGCGTTCGACGCAAGCGAAACGGTTGTAACTTGGCTAGGGGGTCTGTATCGACGTTTCCGAGGACGGCTACGCGACATCACGCCGAGGTAGGCTACGCGACATCACGCCGAGGTACACGTCGCCGATGTTACTTGTATAATTATTAAATAAGTTTTGTTGTTATGATATGTATTTGTTTATTATTTTATAACATTATTTTATGTATTTTTTCCTCCGATGCCTGAAAATAAATGGTTATTATTATTATACCATAATCAGCGTTTTAATGTTCCCACTGCTGAGACTCAGGCCTCCTCTCTAGGAAAGGACATACACCCTTTTCCACATACCTCTATAGCATAATTGTTTATATTTATCCGGGTGAAGTCCAGACCGCCGGAGGAGCAGTTGTGGCTGAGTGGTAATGGCCCTGACTTACGAGTTGTAAGTCGCGGGTTCGAACCTAGCGCATTACTTTGTGTAATTAATTCATCACCACTGCTCTTAAAACGGTGAGGGAAAACATCGTAAAGAAACCGGCATGTTCTAGAACCAAAAATTCGAAGACATGTGACATTCACCAACACTGGGCCCGCATGGTGGATTACGGCCCATCCCCTCTCCTAGAGATTAGGCCGAATCCCAGCAGTGGGAACATTAAAATGGCTGATGATGATGAGTGTACATTTGGAACAGCCTTTATAATTCATCATCATCAGCCTAATAATTAATGTTCCCACTGCTGGGACTCAGGCCTCCTCTCTAGGAGAGGGAATGGGCCATAATCCACCACGCAGGCCCAGTGCGGGTTGGTGAATGTCACATGTCGTCGAATTTTTGGTTCTAAGACATGGCTTTATAATTATTTCTAATAAAATACAACATAATTTTCATGCATTTCTTGTACTCTTAACGCAACTAGATTTCCTATAATTTCTTCTAGTCGTTCTAACAGTACTACAGTCGCGTTCACAAGCGTTGTAATGGTATAATCGCGCACAAACAACTTTATAAGCTCGGCGTTGCTAGTATCTTAATTTATGTTATGAAACACTGCTCAGTGCGCTTTTATTACAGTTTTGTGCATAAGTGTATCTATACCTGGTACAATTATGCACAAAAGGAATGTTTTCATATAAATTAGAATGGTTTTTTCTTACCGAATGTGGTGCACTCACTTAGGTCACAAAATAGATAGGTACAGAAGGCAATATCATGTATATACTTCACTTTTTATACCTACGCTCGGTGGACGCACACTAATGAGCGTTTGAGCTGGAACTGTTCGACGCGCCGGCCAAGACACTCCGAGATATCGTGTCCATGAGCGGTGTCTATGTGTGCGTTGTGAGAGCGCACTTTGTATGTAGATTGCCCTCTGTACCTATATATTTCGTGCAGTAAGCGATTTTAGTGTACTCATTTAGATGGTAAGAGATAGGTCAGCTTCTTTCACTAAAAAAAATATAAGACCACCAATTTACTCTACGCCGTCTGAAATTTACTTACTTACTTACTTTTGAGTGACTTTAAGTTTTCTGATGATATCCGCAGAAGATCCAAGGTTAACGACATAACCCAAAGAATCGCGAAACTTAAGTGGCAGCGGGCAGGGCACACTGCTCGCAGAATAAATGGTCGTTGAGATCGAAAGGTTCTGGAGAGGCGACCGCGTTCTGGAAGACGCAGCGTTGGAAGGCCACCCACGAGGTGGACCGATGACATGGTAAGGGTCGCGGGAATCCAATGGATGCCAGACGCACAGGACCGGTCATTATGGCGACACTTGGGGAAGGCGTATGTCCACCGTACCAGTGGATGTCCTTTGGCTGAAATGATGATGATGTCTGAAATTATGTAACCTTGAGCAAAATTTCACGCTCCAAGTCTCAGTAGTTGCTATTGATATGTCAGTCAGTCAATTTTTCCTTTTTCAGACCACACTATTTTTAGAATATGTAAAACATATTCAGAATCAGTAACTAAATCGATTCCAATCTTTTTTTCACCATGTTACATTTTTAACAAAAATATTTAAAAAAAGGTCACAAGTTGGACATCATCGACACTAAGTACAACACGGATCACGGCAGGTCATAGCAGGCATTGGGTGCCAGCGAACAGCTGGGTGCGGGAGAAAAACAATCTCTTAGTCGCCCGGATGGCCCGTTTACCATCTTGGCGCATTACGTTGTGTAATTTATTTCATCACCACTGTTCTCAAAACGGTGAAGGAAAATATCGTGAGGAAACCGGCATGTCCTAGTATCAAAAATTTAAAGACATGTGACATTCACCAATACGCACTGGGCCCGCGTGGTGGATTATGGGCTACGGCCCCCCTTACCTCTCCTAGAGAGGTGGCCTGAATCCCAGCAGTGGGAACATTAAAAAGGCTGATGATGATGATAATAAACTTGTGATTTTTAACAATACAGTGATGAAATTTTGTACATAGATTCTGTAGGTACATAAAAATACTAGACACTTTAAAATTTGTCGTGTTTCGCATATACAAAAAAAAAGTTTATGACTCATACCTATACCACAACCTCCTCACACCAATTTCATTACATAACACACTTCCAATAATTTCGCAATAGGTACAATCACACACAAAACTTTTTCACACGATAAGTTCTATGTATAATAAGTACAATCGTGCTCTCAAGTGCTACGTACAGTCGCGCACAATGCGCGCGCGCACGACTCGAGGTGTGAAAGGTTATGTTGAATGCGCGCACTCAGGATTATGAGAATTATATCGTCGACTGTGATTTTACGCCGCAAACGCGTAAAGTTGCTGGCGTTGGCTGTCATGTGGATGTTACTTTATCTATTGAAAAAGTTTTAAATATTAAAAAAATATATATATCTTCTGAAAGCAAGACGATCAATCTCCTAAGTTACATGGTCCATGATAGTCATAGAGTGATGATAATCTTGAATGGAAAATGGATAACTCTTCAAAAAAATGTGTTGAACAAGAACAAACATTTTAAGGAATTTGAAAATCTGGATTTCACTTTATTTAAAAAAAAGCTTCGTATTTAAGTACCTATAGAAGCTTTTAAGAAATAAGTAATATAAACACATAAACGTGCAAACCCTAATCAAAAATTCTTAAAACCAATCATCAAATAACTTTTAACGCTAACTTCCCGCGAGAAAAAAAAAGGCAGGTCAGACTTTTACTGACTAAAAGTCACTTGTATGTGTTTTCTTTCAGCTGCGAACATTTCTTCAAACAAACCCTCTTCATTTGAAGATCAACATTCAATAACAAAAAAAAACTTTTGTCAAAGTTTTTTATAAACCAATTCCAAAACCGCTATAAAATATAACTCCCAAGTCAAATTAAAAAAACGTCACCAAAAACGGCATCACCAAAAAAAGCCCAAGAGAGCCATATCCTCACATCTTCCGTACACACTGGGGCATATAGGGGCATATAATCATACATATATACACTTATTGTTTCTTTCTTCGACTAATAAGCGGTCCGCCATTGATACAAAATTATTGATTGTGCAGCCTTGCGATAATCCAGCGTAGAAATAAAATTATTTTAGTTCTACCGCTGTTGTACAGGGCGGATGCGAGAAACGAGTGTGATTATATTAGTTTAAAAACATCTGGACCGGTGGAGATAATAGTTTTATAGGTGTGTAATGATAGACAGATGATAAGTAGCGAAAACTGGTCGAGTGGGCCTAATAGGCTTTTTTTTGGTGAGACCGTTAGGTGTGAAATGAACGCTTGTTTTTTTAGTGAGAATTCATCAAATAACTTTTGCCGCTCTAGGTGGAAAGAAAGAAGGAAAGAATGAAGAATGTCCACGGAGTTCCTTACACGTTTTTCTCCATAGTGATCTATGTTTTGGAATGCGCAATTAGCTTCACTTTTCTGATTGACCAACTTCTTTTAAAATGCTTAAGTGCTTGTAGTGCGGTCCATGTATTTGATATTGATACGTATTATAAAGAGGAAAAGTATTTTTTTATGTTTTTTTTGTGTGCAGAAAGTAATCTCTGAAAGTACTGGTCCGATTGCGAAAATTATTAAAAAAAAAATGTTTTGATTTTGACCTATCACTCAACATTATGTGAGCAGTGGTGCCCTAGTGGTAATGGCCACAGACTTACAGGTTGTAGGTCGCAGGTTTGAACCCAGCCTGCTGTTTTACTTTGTGTAATTTATTTCAGCACCACAGCTCTCAAAACGGTGAAAAAAACATCGTGAGGAAACCGGCATGTCCTAGAACCAAAAATTCGCAGACATGTGACATTCACCAACTCGCACTGGGCCCGCGTGGTGGATTACGGACCATTCCCTCTCCTAGAGAGGAGGCTTGAGTCCCAGCAGCAGGAACATTAAAAAGGCTGATGATAATGATGATGATGACACAACATATAGCCTTAAAAGGGCTATAAATGATAAATGACATTTATTTTTGCAAATAGGTTTAAAAAACACTTTTTCCCGTCAATTTTTTTTTGTCTGTTTAAGCTGGATGAAGCAGGCCAGTGGCTATATATCGCTACATCTACATGTAGTGACATATAGCCCTCTTAGGGCTATATATTTATATATATTTGCGAGCGCTCGACAAATGGTCGCTACCGTTACTACAGTTGCCAGTTTCCATCGCCACTACACTCCAAAGAAAATATTGTTATTCATAACAATTGGCTATACAACACCAGCCTGCGGTTTCACTTACCAACGAACAATATTACGTAATGTGGAGAGGTCGAGCTTGATATGAGTATTGACCACAGAGTAACTTTTATGTTTAATCTATGGTATAGAGGCGGAATTTATGGTACTGTATTTTGTAGAGCAGTGGTGGCCGAGTGGTAACGGCCCCGACTTACGAGTGTAGGTCGCGGGTTCAAACCCAACCAGGCGCATTACTTTGTGTACCCGTAATTTATTTCATCACCACTGCTCTCAAAACTTCGGATTTATGGTACTAGGTCATGCCGGTTTCCTCACGATGTTTTCCTTCACCGTTTTGAGAGCATGTAATAAATTACACAAAGTAACGTGCCTGGCTGGGTTTAAACCCGCGTCCTTCAACTTGTGAGTATTTTGTAGTCGAGTCGGCCTTCTTAGCAAATTTCCTTTCGCTGAGGTGACTATCAACACTACAATAAAATTCTCATTTCCCATTTAGGCGAGATTGCGCCTGTTTCAATGATTCCACATATTATTGTCCAGTTGTGCAGACACCTTGAGATATAAAGCTACATTAATTCTGCAACACAATATCCATCAGGAGGATAGGGGTCTTTAAGTCAAGAGTGAATAGATTACTTTTAGGCAAGCGAGCTCCATCGTCGACAACATCATCGCTTACCATCAGGTGAGATGATGGTTAAACGCATAAGCATTCGAACTTCTAAAAAATCCTGCCAAAAACTCTCTGTAGAATCAACTCTCAAAGAAAATAGCAAAATTGTCCAAGCCAAGCCACTGCAACTTTGTTCAAAACAACGAAGCTCTCGCTGCTAAATCAAGAATAGTCCCCTAAGTAGGTGTCAGGTATCTTTTAGAATATTTATCTTTATCTTATCGGCGCGCGCGCAGTAATTGGCGACTAATTGCGTTTCGTTGTAATCACAGAGTGTAACACTTAGCTGCGCAAGAGTGTTGGTCAACGCAAATGTATGTTGATTTTGTTTTACATGTGTCAGTTAACTTGTCTGGGTAGCTAGTAGCTAGGTATTTTAACTCATAAATCATACTATCACTCACAAGTGATTTAGGAGTTAAAATAGCTGATTTTGGCCGGGGCAAATTCACCACTTTTCCGCACTATTGCGAAAAAATTGCGTTCACAAAGCGGTAGGGACAAGAGCGTATTTTTAAATAAGTATTTTGAAAATACTGTTGATCAAGATAATATCTAAGGAAGAAGAGACTATGACATACGAGTATTTGGGATAAGTACCAGGAGATTGATCATGACTTAATAGAGGGTCTTTAATGGTCTTTCATTATGGTACTTTGAATATAGTACTTCACATATACAGCCTTCTGCTAGAGCGACAAGGTATTTCTGACAAGGAAACCCGTGGACCTAGAAAGGAAGAGGACACAGGTGTGGTTTTAGTCAGTAAATTTTACTCACCCTCTCGTTTCACCCTAGAGCGAGAGAAGTGATAAGTGGATGTGAATCATCCATTTATCACCGTTTAAAAAAAAACTCACACAGAGTTTGTCTAATAAAACATCCTGTTACATAATAGACTAGTTGAAGTAAAAAATGTAAGTAATTTGTCCGTCTTTTAGATTATTCAAAAATAAGGGACACGTTTTTTTTATTTGTAAATTAAACCAAAAATTATAAAGATATAGCCCATTAAAGTTACGTGTAACGTCACGCCGTGCTGCATTTTTTCGCACGGGGTGACGTCACACGTAACTTTAATGGGCTATATCTTTGTTATTTTTTATTTAATCGAAAAAAGAAAAACGAGCACGTATTGCTCAATATTTTTAACCGACTTCGAAAAGGAGGAGGTTCTATGTTCGGCTGAATGTATGTTTTTTTTTTTTTTTTGTATGTATGTTCACCGATATCTCGGTCAGTTGTAGACCGATTATGAAATTTTTTTTTTATTGAAAGGTTATGTTTCCAAGTTGGTCGACTTCCGAAATTAAAGTTATTTTGTACTTTTTGATTTAATTTTTTTTTGTAAAAAGTTTTTTTTATAAACTAAAATACGGGCTAAATAAAATGTAGTTATTTTGACCCTAAAAAGTACCTATTGACTTGATAATGTTTCCTTTGTAAGACGACTCACGGTGTGCAATTTGACGGCTGCAAACAGCAGAGTAAACACACAGGGGACGCAGTATTGTTTACCCTGTGTGTTTGACGTTTGAGGTAGTACCTAACTAATTAGTTATTTGAATTATGGCTTATGAATCTAAAATGTAGGAAACTGTTAAAATTGAATTGTATAACGTTTATAATCACTACATAGTATAAAACAAAGTCGCTTTTTACCGACTTCCCAAAAAGGAGGAGGTACTACGTTCGGCTGTTTGTATGTTTTTTTTTGTATGTTTGTTCGTCGAATACTCCCCCAAATGTGGACGGATTTTCAAAATTCTTTTTTTGTTCGAAAGTAGATAGTTCTGAGGTGGTCCCATTATCACCAAATTAGGATCTGATGATGGGATCTTGGAGAAATCGAGGGCAACCTTCAAATTTTATAGGCTCACTTATTGATTTTCGCATATTTTATGAAGTATCTTGTGTATTTGCGTATGGTCGTCACCATCTCAGGTAGCTGGGCTGATGATGGAAGGTACAACTCCTTAACAGTAAGAAGTTACTCGAACAGGCAAAGACTGTTTTAGTAAATTGTTTTGATGTTTGATAGAGCATTTGCCACATTTGGTCTCATGATCATCAAGTCATGACCTGATGCTGCAGTCAGGATAGTCTGCAGAGTACCTAAGTCCTCGACAACAAACAGCAGATATATCGAGTTTAGGCTCATTGAAAACGGCTCGATGTGTGGATAAACGTACTGCTAATAAAGAACACCGAAGTACATAGAGACCTGATGCTGAAGCCAGGAGCATCAGGAAAAGTACAAACCTTGAAATTACAGCACCGTAGTCGTGTTTGGGCTCATTTTAAACAGGACTAAATTTTAAGTTCATTGCAATGTTGACATAAATCTGGCCTGATGCTACAGCCGGGATTATCAGCATCTAGTCTAATGACTGATTGAAAGATTTACCTTTCGGCTTCATCATCAGATCAGTTCGATACATCCTTTCCCTCTCCAGCATCTAGTCTAATGACTGTTTGAAAGAAGAGAGGGAGAGGATATATCGAACTGATCTGATGATGAAGCCGAAAGGTAAATTAATGTAATCTAACCGTGTTTGGGATTATTAGAACCGTTATGAGATGCGCTCTGACTATAAGGTATTTAAGTTTGACTGAGGGGTACTTTTTAGTGGTGGTACCATAACTAAAAAGTGTAAAATAAAAAAAACTTTTTACAAAAAAAATATAACCGACTTCAATGATAAAAAACACTGAAAAGTATCAAATAACTTTAATTTTGGAAGTCGGTGTTAAATAACGAAGAGACTAAACTATTATAGAAACACCGACTTCCAAAATTAAAGTTATTTGATACTTTTCAGTGTTTTTTATCATTGAAGTCGGTTATATTTTTTTTGTAAAAAGTTTTTCTGTCCCTATATCCTACGCTTAAATCTTTAAAACTACGCAACGGATTTTGATGCGGTTTTTTTAATAGATAGAGTGATTCAAGAGGAAGGTTTATATGTATAATATTGCACCCAAGCGAAGTCGGGGCGGGTCGGTAGTAATAATATATAGTTTCTGGTAACCTGTCCACTTAAGACGCCAAAAACCATAGCCTTAAATTATTTTCCACATGTTGCAATAGTTTCCCTTCAACCGGGGGTTGTCCTTGGATGCATTAGCATAGCGCATAAAGGGATAATCACCGGTTGGTACCACGTTCCATTAAGGGTGTCTAAAGGGGCCTCTGCGAGTTGGTTTCGGTTCCTCGTATGCCTTCTAAAGGTCCAGGTCCTGAGTTATAGAAATATATATTAAAAAAACACAACTATCACACAATGCCGTCTAGTCCCAAGCTAATCAGAGCGTGTGCTTCGGGTACTAGACAACTGATAAACATACTTAACTATTTCTAAATACATACATATTATAGATAAATTATATCACGACATAGAACAAATGATCATGCTCATCACATAAACATTTTTTCTGGGTGGAAATCGAACCCATAACCTCCGGCATAGCAGTCAGGGCCACTAACCACTAGACCAACGGGCCAGTCAAAAATAACAAGTAAGTACCTACCTACAACTTCCTACTCTCCCTTCATTCATTAAACGACACATATGCAACAAATATCAATTAAACACATAATTGTTTTAATAAAATGATGAGTAACACAATAATGGCCGTACCGCAGTGTCGCCCTCTGACGGCAAATATTGTAATTTTATGCCATAAACCAGCGCCAGTGTCGCCAACGAGACAAACGTGTTCTGAATTTGAAAATTTAAATTCAGAACATGACGACAATATGACGTTCTAGGTGTTACGGTTTGTCTGAAATTGGATGTTTTGCTGGTTTGGGTCGTATTTTTGGAATATTGTACAGTTATTATTACGTGGCCAAGAGTTATTTTTCTTGCTCCAGGAAGAGTAATAAAAGAAAATGTGTTTGTGGTGACCTGTTTAAGATGCTAACTTTCTTTTCAGGACATATTTTTGTACATTTATTATTTTTTCTCGAAGGTCCGAACTTTTCAAATTGATGTGACATATTATAATTACGATTAGGTATATTATTACTTTCATACACAAGAATTATTTGGCAGGTAAAACATAACCAGGGGGCACAATACTTCCATTTTGTTTGGGTGGGGAAATGATTATTTAGGTTGAGTAAGAGGGAGTGTCATACTTTAACTGACTAAAGCCGACGTGTACTTTTTCAGTTGTATTTTGCGTTTTAGATTCGCAGTGACTCTATCAAACATTATTCTGGTAACACGGATTTCCCTTGCCATGTCAAATTCGATCTCAACATTCTTTCCAGCGCTAAGGGGGGTCTTGGTATGTTATGAATGGTTCATCATCATTGTCACAATTTTAGCCGAAAGACGTCCACTGTTGGACACAGGCGTCCCCCAAGCCCAAGTTTTTTTTTTTTGTCGACGGGGAAAATCATCTTTGACGAAACCCGCTCTTGGGTGGAGCGGGAGACAGTGTCAGACTCTTACTGACTAAAAACCCCGCGCCGTTCCTTCTAGCCTTCATACCGGGGCACGAGCTCCCTTTCGGACAACCCTGTCCCCAGTAGGCTTCGACCCAGCTGGGCCTCTCCTGCTGCTGACAACTCCTTGAGGCGCGCGGGAACAGTGCGCGCCGTCAACGTCTTGGACTCGGTCCATTACCGGACGATCGGACACCGAGCTACCCATGGCTCGCCGTCCGCGAGCCCGCGTCAACGGTGGCCGGAAATCGGGATCGGAATCCCGGCGACGGCGGCGAGGCCTGATGCGGTCGGTCTCCTCCTTTGCAAGCATTACTGCTTCGCAGAAGGAGGCGACCGCCTGCCATTCCTCCTCGCTCCGGACCATGGCCTCGACCAGGGCCCGGCGCGAGAGGTCTCCGCCGCCGATCGCCCCCACGAGGGCACGGCGATGCTCCGCCCAGGCAGGGCACACCTCGACGGTGTGCTCCACCGTGTCCCCCCAAGCCCAAGTTCTCACCAGGTCGTCGGTCCACCTTGTGGGAGGCCTTCCAACGCTGTGAAATGAATAGTTCACGGAGTAATCTTGGCAAGCGTTGCTTAGCATAGCATAATTATAGCATAGTTCAGCCCCACGTACCCCATAAAAGCATAACATACCATCTTTCCCTACATGTTTCTATGTTTACAACAAAGTAAGTAATGGCCCACAATCCATTTTCATGGGTTTAGAACGAGTGACGTCACGTGCGTTCTATTACCGCAAGTTAGTTGTTCGGCAAAGTTCGGGGATGCTCGGGAAAGTTCGGGTTAGGGGTTAATGGTAATTAACCGCTTTAGTGCGGTTATGTGGGTTACCGCTGTTTAGTTGAGGTTTTTGATAGGCTTATGATTTTTGTTGTAGAACATTTTAGTTTTGACAATAAATTGGCCTCGGTCTTCATTTTCTATTATCGTCACATTTCAGAGTAGTATGTGGTAGCATTATGTCGAACGTATATTCTGTCGAAATAGTTATTCACCGGACAAGTGCATATTATCGATGAAGGGTTCTTTCGAAGTATTACCCATATATTCTGTCGGACTAATGCTACTCGAATAAATATTCTGTCGAAGTAATGAGTAGTCGAACTATTATTTTTCGAAATTGTGACTGTGTCAAAATTCAGAATGACACTGACAAACCACACTAAATGTTCGTCTAACAAAAAAAGGAGGTGCACTTTTCCAATATTCCGAATTTTTAATCATCTTCAAACATTTTCTATCGAGAACCAAATTCCCAATTTATCACCTACATCTGCCAAAACTTACATTCAAAGTCAAATAAGGTGCTAAAACGGAAAGCCATAGATTCAGCGTTGTTGAACGAGAATTGATAGGGCTCAGTAAAAATTGATGATCATCATTATAGCCTCGACAAACGTCGGGAGCGTGTTATAAAATGCAAAGTGTTCAACGGGTGTTGACAATTGCAGTACCCCTACGTAGGGGCGCCATCTTGGACTATTGGAGAAAATTCGAGCATTTTCCAATTTCGAATTTAGAATTTTGTTTATTTCAAAGTTGGTAGTTTGTTTATGGTTGACTACGCCAGAGACTATTGAATGGGCGTTGTTTTGGGTGGAGAATGTTCGAATTATGAATTTTATTTCTTTAAAAATTGGTCAGTGATAGGTTGCCTAGAAGAGATTGCAGAATACGATAAGACCACCAATTGTATATTTTAAGTTTAAGTCTCAAACTGTACTATGTATTATATTAGTATACAGTAAAGTATATTATATAAATAAATAGTGTATTTATAGTTGACCTTGCAAGAAGATTACTGGGTTAGTAGATAGCATAATTAGGGGTTTTGTGGACATCAAAATGTTCAGTTGTAATAGTTTATAGTAGATATGTTACTTGTTCTTTACTCGATTAGTCTCAATCAAATTGACATTTATACTTACCTTGTTTACTGACATTAGTTTTGGGGTGGTTTTTACGGTGTCATATAGCGACTCAGTGAAGACTAGACCTATGATGTGAAGATTTTTTAGATTTCACGATTAAGAACTGAAGCTGACCCTATTATTAATAGGTTGATTTTCATTAATGTGGGTTATAAATAATACACTAGGACTTACTGATTTTGTATTTGTTTTAAAAAAATTCTGTTTTATTATTAGTTGTAAAATATAAACAAAAAGTATCAAGCTTATGATTCCGTAAAGAACATCGAAGCAAAACGGGTTCTTTCAACCTGTTTGGCGATGCATAAACCTATACGGAGTGAACGAATTAATCTAATTCGATAAACAGCTGATAATTTGTAGCTTTATAAACTTGATTTGGCGACCACGTACTGGAAGACATAGCGTCGTAAGGCCTCCTACAAGGTGGACCGATGACTGATTGAGGGAATCTGATGGATGCGAGACGCACAGGACCGTTCATTGTGACAACACTTGGGGGACGCCTATGTCCAACAAGGGACGTCTTTCGGCTCAAAAGAGCCGAAAGATGATGATGATGATGAAACTTGATTTGTGCTAAAACTTATTAACCGACTTCGAAAAGGAGGAGGTTCTATGTTCGGCTGAATGTATGGTTTTTTTTTTTTTGTATGCATGTTCACCGATATTTCGGTCAATTGTGGACCGATTTTGAAATTTTTTTTTTGATTGAAAGGTTATGCTTCCAAGTTGGTTCCATAGAAATATTGTTATGATCTGATCATGAAATTCGAAGATATGGAACAGAACTCCTCATAGAATCATAGCAGAACTGTCGTAACAAGTAAAATTGCTTTGTTTATACGTGTAGTCGATGACTGACTCAAAGAAAAGGAGGAGGGGGTAAATTCATGTAATATAACCGTATTTGGGATTATAAGAATCGTTATGAGATGCACTTTGGCTATAAGGTAATTTATTTTTAGCTGAAGGGTAGGTACTTTTTAGTGGTGCTACCATAACTAAAAAGTGACAAATAAAAAACTTTTTTACAAAAAAAATTAAACCGACTTCAAAAAGTACAAAATAACTTTAATTTCGGAAGTCGGTGTTAAATAACGAAGAGACAAGATAAGGTATCTATTATAGAAACACCGACTTCCGAAATTAAAGTTATTTTGTACTTTTTGAAGTCGGTTTATTTTTTTTTGTAAAAAAGTTTTTTATTTTAATTAATCAAATTCTAGCCTTCAGACGAAAACCATTCGACACCAAGTTGCTAGCCTGTCGGTTTTCTACCGGTTGCATTTTGGGTAGTGTGCGTTGGAATATGCAATTCCGACGCACACTTCCATAGCCTAATTCCGCATAGCCCGTTCATTCATCGGAACACCAGGCGTACGGCCGCCGCGGCGATGCGCCACCGGTACACATGGTGGACATCCGGACAGCGTATAGTTACTTAAAATCCCTGCCGGAGTCTGTGTTCCCTGATGGATACAACCTGGGGATCTTTAAGTCAAAAGTGAAAAGGTGACATCTAGGTCAGCGCGCTTCTTTGTCTACCACATCGTCGCCATCAAGTGAGATAATAGTCAAGCGCAAACCTATCAATAATAAAAAAACAATTGGAATTTTCAAAATATGCTTAATTGCGATTCGTTTTTATTTAGCCATTATTTTTAATCGATGCATTGTGATACCAAACTTTTTAAGCTTTACTGACAGCCCTGGCAGAATACGGCGTTCTTAAACCGAATTCTATTACTTTTTATGTTTGTTCGAGTTAGAACACGTTGTAGAATAACACCTTGTGAGTTTGAATGCGATTCCAAACTGTTACAGAATGAGACTTCGTTCTAAATTCAATTTTCGAATTGCGATGTCCTTGCGCGCGTTTATGGTATTTAGTTTACGTTTAGAGAATTAATTAGCAATTCAGAATTTCTGTTAATTTATCGATCCTAAGCTTGGAATGTGTGATCTGTAAAAATCGTGTTTTGTTTTCAAGTATTTATAGAATAGAGCAGCTTTTAAAGTTCTCTTTATCTTTCAAAAGTTTCAACAGGTTTTTGCATTTATTAGGCACCGCATTTTCTTACAATTTTATAACTAACGAGGTTTGGCACATTCCCTCTCCTACAGAGGAGGCCTGAGTCCCAGCAGTGGGATCATTATAAAGTTGACTAAGCTATACTATGTAGTAAAAGTCTGACTATTCTTCTCACTCCACCGAGAGAGGGGGAAGTTTTTTTATGTCTTTCCATCGAATTTTATGTCTTGTTTCTATTAAAAAACTAAAAATACAGAGATAACACCATCGTCCTTGAGTTGATATTTGGTTCAACGTTATGACCACAAAGTCCAAAGTTACAATCTTTAATAAAAATTCTAGGAAGCTTTCTACACACTTATTTTGTGTTATAGAACATTTTTTATCCTTCGCGGAATTTCTATTTAATAAAACTTTCCATCACGATTTAATAAGCCTTTGCACACCTTCGCAGTATGATCAGCGATATTTAGATTATTGTGAGACATGAGCGTGCGAGGTATTTTATTAAAAAGCGCGGGAAGAAACGCCCGCCATATTGGCAATAGACAAACTTATGACATGTTTATAGCGGAATATCATGTAGCATATTTGTTTTTTTTTTCGGTGTGAATTTATGGTTTTAGCAGGCTTGATCAAATTATTACAGGACGGATTACGTTCATGACGATCATACACAAAATTAAGTTCATTCGTATTTTTGAATTTCGAATGGCCGATGTATCGCACAATTTTGCATAATAGCCGAACTCAAGACAGCCTCATTATTACCGTATGCCAAAGAAGAATCGCCAGAAAGCGAGGTGATAACCAGGAAAAGTTACTGCTAACCGAAAAAGTAGATCGGAAAAGACCCAAAAGTATCTAAACCTAACCCTGACTACCAGCCACGGTAGGTGCGGGCTTGCCAACAATGAGCATTGGTTAGCTCACCGTCCGGCTTACTCGTAACTGTCCGGACCGAGGCTAAGTCGTTGACATTGCGTAGTGTACCACGCACTCATCAAAGAGATGTCAGCTAACCGTAAAGGCCCCAGCAGGGGCGATGCCCGTTTGGGCCATTAGGATCAAAAACCAACGGCAATACAGGTGTGGTTTTAGCAAAGATTTTATATATCCTAGTACTAGATTGACTACGACAACCTCAAAAGCGTACCTGATAAGGAAAGTCAGAAAGAGTCCTGTCATCTCGTTCTACTAGTGTGTCCATACACTAGCTACATACTACGGGACAATTTTGCTCAAAAGTTAGTTAAAGATATTTATGATACATTAAAATAGACATGCAAGTTCAAAAACAATTAATATGTATAATAAGCTACCAAAAGGGAACTGTGAGTTGTCTCTGTAATGACTAGGAAATAGCTGATATCCGTATAGTATATATAATAGCAATATCCTCTTATGCGAGTATGAAATACCTACACTGATAAAAAAAATGCCTAATGTGTGTGTACCTACGTAAGACGATCACTTCTGAACGGCTGCACCTATCAGAATAAGGTTTGTCTGAAAGAAAAAACTAGTTAGTTTATAATAAAACTAAATTAAAAATAGACTGATGCGTGACATTTTTTTATTACGTTAAATTGCACTTATTAACTAACAAATAAATAATACATTAAATAAATAATCCTCGACTGGTTTATAAATTTATTTATAATAACTACTACTACTACTAATTATTGCCGATGCCCGTTAGCGCCACAGGGAATTTCCGAAAGGGATACCACGGTCCTGGAACACAAAGGGCAACTGAAGGACACGGGTAGGTATATTCAGTATAAACCTCAAATAACTTATCCCGCTCTAAGATGGAGCGTAAGGCGCTCTACCTTAGAGCAGGATAAGTTATTGGAAATTTTAGCACATCAAAAAAAGTCTCCCACTATGTTTGTTTATCTATATCTGTTTGCAATCAACTCAAAAACTACTGAACAGATTTTTAACAACTAGATGGAATAGAATTAGGTTTTAGTGTTGATTTAACTTTATGAACTATTACATCTTCAGACTACAAATAAAACTGTTGCTGAAAAAAAAAATTTAATGGCAAAACTTCAAAGCCATTGTTGCCGATGGTTCTCGTTTATTGGAAATCTACAACAAAACATAAAAAATAATATATTACTAGTAGTTAACGGTTAAGCCACATACGTGCAGCATTGCGTGCGGCATTTATTAGGGACCTACCTCAGGACTAAACTTAAAGACAAGTAGACTATGATTTAAAATGAATATAATTCCGAATGTACTATATCGATGTGGAGAAGATTTTGGAGTGCACGCGCGTCGTTTTAAGAACTGGTCACAGATAACTATATACTGAATTGGTCCGAAGACACGTCCCGCATGCCGCACCTCTGGCCGCCGCAGCTCGCCGCTTTTCGTTGTGTCACGAGAGCAGCCGAAGATTGCCGAGCGGCCAAAGGCGCCCGATCAACAAAAAAGATAAAATTAGTAAAATTGGTACGCGCTTGATTTATTAAAAAAAAATAATTATTGAGCCTCCTCAGATATTTAGAAATTTGCTTATAATAATATAAAACTTGAACAGTAGACAACAAAATTTTATAAAATTTAGCACCCAGTCCGTCTTCTGAATCGTTTATGATGCCCCTTCTCTATGTATTTTTACAGGCAGTTAATATGTTTTAATTCCCGCATGAAATTCAAAACGATGTTTGTTGTCACCCTACATAAATATTTTGTAAACAAAACAGAAAACTTACCAAAAAAAAACTAAATTCCACAACCAGGATACTCATCACTATTGCGAAACTTTACACAGCAACGTTTTGAACATCTTGCAAACTTTATACCTACTTTACTAAATATTGAGATAAAAACTTGTAACAATTAAAAATACAACTTTGGCCCTATGAAGCATCAGCCATATTGGTTATTGATGTCAAATTCTGTCAAATTGAAACCTCCTAAATGTTGCCTTTCATAATTTTAAAATTACTACGGATAGCTACTATATCTAAATGAAATCATCATTAAATACAAGAAGAATGCGTATAAAATTTCAAGAAGCATTATTTGAAATAAAACATTTAGTTGCAATTCATTGTATGTTGCATAAACCTATCAAAATGCATGAACACGGACTATTTAACGATAACTGGAACAATCTAAAAACTACCATCTGTTTCTTATTTTTTTCTGGTATTATGTGAGAAAGGGACAGAGAGGATTTATCTTAGTGTCTTGCTCCAGGCCATTTTTCCCTTTTGAGTGTCAATAACACACATGAACTTAATGCTAATGAGAATAAAGAACACTTTAAAGACTGTCATATTTCTTCGTAGTCAATCTAGTCTACTCTAGTAGAATATATAAAATCTTTGGGTTTTAGTCAGTTTAAGTCTGACACGCCCACTCGCTTCTCTATACAGCGGGAGAAGCTATAGGATGACTTCTTAACCTCTAAAAAAAAACTAAGGCATCGCGTAAGTCTGCATCGTCGTATCGTCGCAGTTCCGCTCTGTAATGTTTGATCGCATCGCGCATACTGATGACGTATTATCAATAGGGTTCACTCACATGGTTTATATAAAATACTAGCTTTTGCCCGCGGCTTCACCCGCGTACATAATCCCAGGATAAAAAGTATTCTACGTGTTATTCTGGGATATGGTTTCATCGAGATCCGTTCAGTAGTTTTTGCCATCCATACATCCATCCTGTCGGCGACAGAGGTCCCTTGCAAGCAGCAGGGGGCAAGTAGTGTGCGATGCCTACTAACGCGCAGGTAGATTTTATGTTCTCTACGATTAGAATAGGGTGTTTTTTTATTTGATAAGTGTTTACTTTTTAGGTTTAGGAACTTAGGTCTTGATAGAATAGTGTTCATAGACTGAGTTTACTATTGGAATAACCTGTAAATAAGATTCTAATAAGAATATGTAAGTTTTAATAAGAATACTTGGTCATTTGTTTGTTGACTATTTTTAAATAGAGTTTATTTAAATAGTCTGTTCCTAATGAAGATTCTATGTGTTCAATTAGTGTTTTAAGTGTAATATGTGATATTAGAAACGTTAGAATCGAGATAGAGTAATTTGAAAATTATCGAAGTTAGTAATTTCAGTTACGTAATTTGAATCGTTTGTTTACCTTTTTTGTGTTAGGTCCGATACCCACCTACATTGTGTTTCTAGATAGAATCTAGTTAGAAAATGATTATGTAACAGTTAGATTTCAAATTAACGAAGTTTTGAGAAAGATATCGAATTGTTGGTGTCTCGCAATATTGTAAACAATGTGTTTTGATAAGTTAATGTTCTAGAAACTTTTTTGTATGCAATGATATGTGCAATATTGTTATTTTATAAGATAGTACATATTATTACGAGTATTTTGATGTGCATATTGTCATGTTTTCTTGAAGAAATAAATAAATACGGCGTCAGAAAGGGCTCGGTTGAAGTGAAAGTTGAAGTAAATTTAGAGTCAAAATACGCGGTCCCCGAGAACGTAAAGGTTCGCGGTATAAAAGACGGGGCAATTTTGAGTCCGATGTCAGTCGAACACGAGCCACCGAAGAGGCAACATCTCAAGGGAAATACTTCAAGCCGAACCCCGAAGACCCCACTTGTCGAAAAACGGTCGAAAAACGTATTCTTATTTCTACTCCTTCCCCCCCCTCAATCTGTGGTACACTCCACCGTTGCCCCTAGGCTCCAAAATCTACGCATTCAGGGGTGCGTGGTGGCGTACGTGACCAGCGCAACAAGCAACGTGCGCCAAATATCGGGTTTGAACTGTCCCGAGGGCTCGGTAGCCACAAGGGTTCCGCCCGCTACCGTCACCGCCTCTTAGCAAGGGCTAGTCCGCCACAGTTTATGGTCCTTCGAGCCGGATCCCTGTAAGAAGCCAGAAGACAGAAGAAGAAGCCAGAAGATGGGTCCCGTAACGAGATCGCAGAAGGATGCCCCCTCACGCCCAACGTCGCGCCCCTCCGAAAGGGACAAGACAGAGGAAGCTTCCGGGTCAGAAGGAGTCACGTCTGCGTCATCAGGAACAACGGGAACGGGTTCAACGGAAACCACCGGCACAACGTCTTCTGGGACAACGGGTACAGAATTCACCACAGAAACGGAGGCGACTGTTACGACTGCAACCACCGCGGCGACCGGAACCGGTCAGAAGAAAGAAGCCGCACCAGAAGGGACGACCAAGAAGACTCCAGAAGAAGGTACGGCGAAGGGTGTGGCCAGTGTTGCTGCCACTCTGAAGCCTAGGGGAGTCAGTCGTCGGGCCAGGTCCACGAAGACCACGAGCTCATCAGCCAGGAGAAGGGAGCTGGAAGCCAGGGAAGAACTGGCGCGCTTGGAACTGGAGCAGGCACAAGCGGCAGCGAGACTGGCACGCGTCAGGTTGGAGATGGCGCAATGTGAAGATGATGACTCCGTGGATGAAGACCTGGAAGAAAGAACAGCACAGGTGCGGGACTGGATTCAATCTTCAGTACTTGAAGAATGCAACCAGAAACAACCCGAGCTACGAGGAGAGCGTCCACCAGAAGAGCTACCTGTGAAGCCGGAAGAGAACTCCTCAACGAAGAGTGCTACGATCGATCTGCAAACGCTGACAAGTGCGCTGAAAGAAGCCCTTACCACAAGAGGAGGACCAGCAGAGCAGCCGAAGTACATCCACGAGTTACCCTTCTTTGACGGCAACAGCAGCGAGTGGACAGCTTTCAAGGTTGTTTATGAAGATACGGCACCGATGTTCAACGAAGTACAGAATATGGCTCGACTAAGAAGAGCACTGAAGGGCAATGCAAGAGAAGCCATCAAGAGTTTGCTGTTTTCAGAAGCTTCTCCACTGGAAGTGATGCAGGCCCTGAGAAGAAGATATGGAAGACCTGATGCGCTGGTGCTGGCCGAGTTGGAGAAGATCAAGACGTTACCAAGGATATCGGAGAACCCAAGGGACATCTGCGTCTTCGCGAGCCAGATCAACAACAGCGTAGCAGCAATTAAGGGACTGAAGAAGCCGCAGTACCTACATTCACCAGAGATAGTAAAGCAGATAATTGAGAAGATGCCTACGATCCTCAAGTTCAGGTGGTACGACTTCACTGCAGCAACAGAAGAAGGCGAGTTCTCGGATCTGACGCTGGTGACCAGGTTCCTGAATGTGGAAGCAGACAAATGTGGAGCCTTCGCGACTTCTGAAGAGAAGACTTTGGCCAAGAGGACTCATCGACAGGCGGCGCATTCGACGAGGGAAAAGGAAGGGAACTTCAGGGAAAAGGAAGCAAGGATCAGCGAGAAGACTTGTCCCGTGTGCCAGGGCGAGCACTTCCTCCTGGAATGCCAGAAGTTCCTGAAGGCGTCGGTGCAAGATCGGTGGGCGCTGGTCAAGAAGAGTCGCGTCTGCTTCAAGTGTCTTCAAGGGAAACACCGCAAGGAGAACTGCAAGAAGCCATCATGTAAGGAGTGCCAAAGGTGGCACCACCATCTGCTACACGCGGATATGGAACAGAGGACTTCGGAAGGGAACAAGGAGACACAGCAAGAAGTAGCAGGTGTCACGGCATCGGTGAATGCGGCCAACAATGCAAGGGCGTACCTGAAGATAGTGCCAGTTGAAGTCTTCGGGTCGCATGGATCAAAGAAGATATTGGCCCTGATGGATGAAGGGTCAACGGTGTCACTGCTAGATGAGAAGGTGGCACAAGAGGTCGGCGCTCAAGGGAAAACGGAAGAACTGGTAATTGAAACGGTTGGAGGCCAGCTGATCAGGAAGAAGGACTCGCAGACATTGGATCTGTTGGTGAAGGGGATTCAACAAGCAAGAAGGAAAACCCTCAAGAGAGTCAAAACCGTCGATGACCTGAAGCTGACACCCCAGTTCTTGGACAAGAAGCGAATAGAAGACTGTCCACATTTGAAGAAGATCGCCGACTCCTTGTATTACGAAGGGGAGTCACCACAGCTGCTCATCGGTCAAGATAACTGGGAGCTCATCGTGACTCAAGAAGTGAAAAGAGGAAGACCAGGTCAACCAGTAGCCTCAAGAACGGGACTTGGCTGGGTACTGCATGGATTCGACACGGGAGGTATACGACCAGTGCACTTTGCCAACAGATGTCTTCACACCACAGGAGAAGAAGAGATGCATCAAGCCATCAAGGATCACTTCGCGATAGAAGCATTAGGTGTGCAACCAAGAAGACCCACGACAGACGCAGAAGGAAGAGCACTGGCCGTCCTCGAGAAGACCTGCAGAAGGCTAGAAGATGGTCGTTTTGAAGTTGGATTGCTATGGAAACGAGGAGACGAAGTCATGCCTGAGAGTTACACTTCGGCGAGGAACCGACTCTTCAACATCGAAAAGAAGATGGATAAAGACCCTCAGTTGAAGACAGAATACTGCAAGCAGATCCAGCACCTGATCGACAACAAATACGCAGAAGAAGCACCCGTCAAGCAAGAAGAAAATCAAAGGACCTGGTACTTACCTCACTTCTCCGTTGTACACCCGCTCAAAAAGAAGATTAGGATCGTGTTCGACGCCGCAGCGAAGTGTAAAGGAAGAAGCCTCAACGACGCTCTGCTGCCAGGACCAGACCTACTGCAATCGCTCTTCGGTGTGCTGCTGCGATTCCGACAAGGACCATTTGCAGTGGCAGCCGACATCAAGGAAATGTTCTTGCAAGTTCGCATCCGACCAGAAGATAGAGACAGTCTGCGGTTCTTGTGGAGAGGTGAACGACGTGACGTGGCGCCGAAGGAGTACAGGATGACATCAGTAGTCTTCGGTGCGACTTCATCTCCCTGCACGGCCATATACGTCAAGAATCGGAATGCAGCGGACTTCAAGGAGCAGTATCCGGAAGCAGTAAGGGCGGTGGAGCTGAACCACTACATGGATGACTATCTGCACAGCTTCCATTCAAAAGAGGAGTTCAGAAGAGTAACGGCGCAAGTAGACTTCATCCACAAGAAGGCGGGCTTCGAACTCAGGGGTTGGGCATCGAATCAACCTGAGCTGCTGCAAGACACGAACACTAAAGCAACGGAAAAGACAGAAGTGGACCTTGGCGAGAAAGAAGAGAAGACACTTGGACTGCGCTGGTTCACAGAAAGGGACTCCATCGGATTCAGGGCGAATCTCCGAAACACACCAGAAGAGATAGCAAAGGGTTTCAAGATTCCGACCAAAAGGGAAGTCACCAGCGCCGTCATGTCGACCTTTGATCCATTGGGGTTGGCGTCACCTGTTCTCGTCCAAGGGAAGAAGCTGCTTCAGAACATATGGAGAAGCGGCATCGGTTGGGATGACAAAATAGAAGAAAAAGAGTATGAGACATGGAAAACTTACCTGGAGAAGATGAAGCTGCTCCAAGATCTTCAAGTTCCGAGGTGTCTGGCGCCACATCGCACCGAGGGGGAGCTGCACACGTTCACGGACGCCAGCGAGTCAGCGTATGCAGCCACAGTGTATTGGAGGACGGAGAGCAAAGATGGGGCATACCAAGTGAGCTTGGTGGCGGCGAAAGTGCGAGTTACGCCACTGAAGCCTGTATCAATACCCAGACTCGAGCTGCAGGCGGCCCTCCTAGGAAGCAGACTGGCACACTCAGTGGAAGAAGAGATGGATCTGAAGGTGCAGAAGAAGACATTTTGGACAGACTCCAGCATAGTTCTTTCATGGATCAAGACGGACCCAAGAACATTCAAGACCTTCGTAGCTCATCGTTTGGCAGAAATAGAAGATCTCACAAAACCACAGGAATGGAGATGGGTGCCCACGGCTCAGAATCCAGCAGATGATGCGACGCGAGACGTGCCAGAAGAATTCGACTGCGATCACCGTTGGTTCACTGGTCCAGAGTTCTTGAAGAAAGAAGAAGCGCACTGGCCTGCGCCGAGAACCTTCAAGAAGGAGGCCACAGAAGAAGAGAAGACCACGGACGTCGTAGCAGCAGCGAGCATCAGCCACCCATCACCTGATCCAGAGAGGTTTTCGTCGTGGAAGAGACTTTGGCGAGCCACAGCGAGGGTACTGCAGTTCATACAACGCTGCAGGAGAAGGGAACAGGTCCACGTCAGCAAAGAAGACCCAACCTGGAAGAAAACGCAAGGAAAGAAGGCGAAGCCAGCAGAGAAGAATATTCGACCTTCAGAGAAGCAAGAAGAATGTTACGTACCATTGGACGCGGACCTACTGGAGCAAGCTGAAACTCTCCTGTTGAAAGGAAGCCAAGAAAGAAGCTTCAAAGAAGAGATCAAGTGTCTACAACAAGGGAAGCAACTCGAGAGCAGCAGCAAATTGAAGAAGCTCGACATAGTGTTTGAAGATGGGCTCCTGCGCCTGAAAGGAAGGATCGACGCGATACAGGGCGTGACGCGAGAATATAAGCGACCCATCGTGCTCGACAGCAAGGACAAGGCAACGCGACTTATCATCGAAAACTTCCACTGTCGCTTCAATCATGGGAATCATGCGACAGTTATGAACGAGATAAGGCAACGCTTCTGGGTATTGGGATTGAGGTCAGCAATCAAGGCGGTTCAGCACCAGTGCCAGTGGTGCAAAACAAAGAAGGCAAAACCACAAGAACTACCGACGGGCAACTTACCTGCTGAGAGGCTGATGCACGGGACACATCCTTTCACGTGCACCGGCGTTGATTACTTCGGGCCAATGACAATCGCCGTAGGAAGAAAGCACGAGAAGCGGTGGGGAGCGCTTTTCACCTGCCTAACTACCAGGGCGGTGCACATCGAAATCGCTCCATCGCTCTCAACCGACTCCATGATCATGGCTCTACGACGGTTCGCTGCAAGAAGAGGAATGCCGAAGATAATCTACTCAGACAACGGGACCAACTTCGTCGGCGCCAACAAAGAACTCAAAGAAGCGTTCGACGTGCTGAAGAAAGAAGACCTCATCACAGAAGCGGAGAAGATTGGCGTGCAATGGAAGTTCATCCCGCCTGGTGCACCTAACATGGGCGGTGCATGGGAGCGTCTGGTGCGATCCATCAAAACCGCACTGGACGCCACACTCAAAGAACGACATCCTCGAGAGGAGGTACTCCACACCCTTCTCCTAGAGGCCGAGCACATCGTGAACTCTCGGCCTCTCACCCACATCTCCGAGAACCCTGAAGAAGAAGCGCTCACACCAAACCACTTCCTCATCGGGCGATCATGCGGCGCTACGAGAATCGGCAGCTTCGAAGACCACGTGCTCGTGGGCAGAGACACCTGGAAGGCGACGCAGCGACTTGCCGATCACTTCTGGCAACGTTGGCGGCGCGAATATCTGCCCACTCTGCTGCCGAGGAAGACTACGGGCAGAACCAGCTCTACGGATCTGCGAGTCGGCGACATCGTGCTCATCGTCGACCACAGCCTGCCGAGATGCACCTGGCCACGCGGCAGAATCCTGCGGGTGTATCCTGGACAAGATGGGCGGATCCGGATCGTCGACGTCGAAACAAGAGGCGGTGTGCTGCGACGGCCGAGCTCGCAAGTGGTGCTGTTGGTGCCGGGAGTGTCGCCGAGGCTGGAGGATGGTGCGACGCACGAGGGGGAGACTGTCGGCGACAGAGGTCCCTTGCAAGCAGCAGGGGGCAAGTAGTGTGCGATGCCTACTAACGCGCAGGTAGATTTTATGTTCTCTACGATTAGAATAGGGTGTTTTTTTATTTGATAAGTGTTTACTTTTTAGGTTTAGGAACTTAGGTCTTGATAGAATAGTGTTCATAGACTGAGTTTACTATTGGAATAACCTGTAAATAAGATTCTAATAAGAATATGTAAGTTTTAATAAGAATACTTGGTCATTTGTTTGTTGACTATTTTTAAATAGAGTTTATTTAAATAGTCTGTTCCTAATGAAGATTCTATGTGTTCAATTAGTGTTTTAAGTGTAATATGTGATATTAGAAACGTTAGAATCGAGATAGAGTAATTTGAAAATTATCGAAGTTAGTAATTTCAGTTACGTAATTTGAATCGTTTGTTTACCTTTTTTGTGTTAGGTCCGATACCCACCTACATTGTGTTTCTAGATAGAATCTAGTTAGAAAATGATTATGTAACAGTTAGATTTCAAATTAACGAAGTTTTGAGAAAGATATCGAATTGTTGGTGTCTCGCAATATTGTAAACAATGTGTTTTGATAAGTTAATGTTCTAGAAACTTTTTTGTATGCAATGATATGTGCAATATTGTTATTTTATAAGATAGTACATATTATTACGAGTATTTTGATGTGCATATTGTCATGTTTTCTTGAAGAAATAAATAAATACGGCGTCAGAAAGGGCTCGGTTGAAGTGAAAGTTGAAGTAAATTTAGAGTCAAAATACGCGGTCCCCGAGAACGTAAAGGTTCGCGGTATAAAAGACGGGGCAATTTTGAGTCCGATGTCAGTCGAACACGAGCCACCGAAGAGGCAACATCTCAAGGGAAATACTTCAAGCCGAACCCCGAAGACCCCACTTGTCGAAAAACGGTCGAAAAACGTATTCTTATTTCTACTCCTTCCCCCCCCTCAATCTGTGGTACACTCCACCGTTGCCCCTAGGCTCCAAAATCTACGCATTCAGGGGTGCGTGGTGGCGTACGTGACCAGCGCAACAAGCAACGTGCGCCAAATATCGGGTTTGAACTGTCCCGAGGGCTCGGTAGCCACAAGGGTTCCGCCCGCTACCGTCACCGCCTCTTAGCAAGGGCTAGTCCGCCACACATCCATACATACAAACTTTCGCATTTATAATATTAGTAGGACTAGCTGCTGCCAGCGGCTTCGTTCGCGTGAAGGTAGGAAAGGAATAGCTTGTATTACTCAGTGATAAAGTAGCTTTCTATTGGCGAAAGGATGTTTAAAATCGGTCTAGTGAGTTTATGAATTACAAAAAAAAAAAAAAAATGCAAATCTCTCCTCTGAATTTTCAGTGACTGATGAAAAAAGAAAACCTCTTCTCAAATTCTGCCGGTTTCATTAAGGGAGGTTGTGTTAAAATTGCATAAATTAAATTCTACAAGGCCCTTTCCATCATCGGACTACCAGATGCACGGCGTTGTACCACCTGTTCTTACAGACAGTGTAGCGATCCAACCCATACACATGAAACATTTTGGGAACACATCCATTGTGCGTATAGCGGTATAGCTACACTTTTTTGCCCCTCATGTTGAAGGAAGAGTTTTGGCCGCAGGGCGTGGTGTTCCGGGGACAGGTGCCACAGAACAGCACGAAGTGAACTTAGTGCAATGTGAAGTGTTACTAACATAGATTTAAGTCTTATTTACTAACGACAAGTTGTATTTACTCTATATATATGTTAGTCTGAAAGGTATAGGTATATCTATGGGCCAAGATGTCTGATAGTAAATGATTTATTATTATTATAGCTAAGGAGATGACTTTGCCGAAGTCTATGTTCCTGATAGCTATAACCAAGGTGTCTTTCAGTCAAGAGTGAATAGATTACACGCTTGCCTAGAAGTGTGAGCATGTTCCATCGTCGACGACATCATCGCTTACAATCAGTACTCCTGGCCAAGTTGCTAATCTGCAATAGTTAACGCTATTATAAAGCTTCAAATGTACGGGAATGACGTCATCCCAATAGACAAACATCGGGACAAGTAAAACTAAATAAAAGCTTGTAAAAAGGAAATAGTTTTCGAAAAAAGTATTTTGTTTCGTTTGTCAACCCTATGTGACCTATAATTGTGATCCCCGAGTTCGGGTGCTCACTGCGAATGCCTTCTACTTCCACTTGCAGACACTTACTACAACTGCGTGGTTTTTTGCTCTAACAATATTTTAGTATATCTTTAGATAATTACATTGCCAGTCATATTTGTTCGTTATTTTGTTCTATGTGAAATCAGAACTTGGGTAGTTTTTTTTATAAATTACTAGCTGCTCCCAGCGGCTTCACCCACGTAATAGCAGAAAATTATCCCAAGGGAACATCCTTCCGAGATAAAAAGTATCCTATGTCATATTCCAGGACATGGTCTATCCGTGTACTAAGTTTCATCAAAATCGGTTTTGCCATTTAGGCGTGAAGACGTAACAAACAAAATCACTTTCGCTTTTATAATATTATAATTTATAAATTATTTTAGTAATATCTAATGTATGATTATTACTAGCTCAAGTTTTTTGATTATCTCAAGACATAGTTTTTCTGTCAATCACACTAATGAAATTACGAAGTTTGTATCCTGGTATAGCAAATATACGACACTTTTTAGTATGTTCCCATGGAGTATCTCACCTGAAAGAGATATCAGCAAAACTGAAAGTCCTTGTAGAGCTAAAGTATCGTGTTTCTTGAAACCAAAGAGCAACTGAAGGACACGCCCTTCCGCTCTTCCCTAGAGCGAGAATTTTCTCTCATCTCATTTGATGGTACGTAAACTTTCGCAGAAATTGAATCGTTAATGAAGTTAAAAATAAATATTTTCTGCAATATCTCTATACCCTCAAAATGCACCCATTCTGAAAACACCAACACTTCAAGCCCAGAAATTCCGCTCTAAATATCTACCCACAATAGAGCTCTAATAATTACCATAACAGACGCAAGTCCTATAATGGACCATACACGATATTCTCTCGACCATAATGTGCTATACTCGCTCATTGAGCAAGGTGCAGTACTTCTATTTTGCGAAGGTAACCAGTACAAGTGATTTCTCTGCTTATCTGTGTATTGTTGGCTGGTTTGAAGGAGTTTCTAGTTAATGGGTTTTCGACGAGGTTGAGGATTCAATGTTTCAGTTATACTGTTCGTATTTAGATGTTTCAGACTGTGATCTTTCACTCTGTTTAAGATGCTTTGTGGTTTAATTTGTTCGTCATTATTTTAAGTGGTCGTCTGGTAGTGAATGTGCATAGTCGGATGCAGTGTCCTCTGGGCAAAGTTCTCTGCACAGGATGTCTGAAGATTGCAGCGTCGCCGATGCCAAGTTACGACTGTTTCGTTTCGCTTCTCTTGTGTCGAACGCCTCGAGTCAGCCAAGCCTCCGATTCCTCTGTTCTGACGTCACATCAACACTCAGTCACGTGGCCAGAAAACACACATGTATTCCTTCAGTTACCTTTTGCGTTCTAGGGCCACGTTACGAGTATTTTTAAACATTCCCGCAATTCCAAAAATACTAAGATATTTTTTTTTATTGAATATTTTTTTATTACATGCTGAAGTTTTTTATCAGTTAGTATCTTATTGAATGATTTCCAAACTAAGTGGATCTGAATTAATAATAAAATAAAATGACCAGAACTTAAAAAAAAAACATCAATTGCATTAATCGGTAAAACATTTTAGTATGTCATATTATTCTTAAAATATTTTGATACCAGAAAATTACGCTTGCCTGAGCTCGCGGATGGCGAGCCATGGGTAGCTCGCTGTCCGACCGTCCGGTAACTGACCGGACCGAGCCCAAGACGTCGATGGCGCGCACTGTTCCCGCGCGCCTCAAGGTGTTTTTTTTTGGTATTGGTTTTTGTATTTGTGTTTGGGCCTTGTGCTGTGCCAAATAAATTATTTTTCTTTCTTTCTTTCTTTGTTGTTAGTAACAGGAGGGGCCCAGCTGGGTCGAATCCTACTGAGGCCAGGGTTATCCGAAAGGAAACTCGAGCCCCGGTATAAAGAGGCTAGAAGGAACGGGGTGGGTTTTTAGTCAGTAAGAGTCTGACACTATCTCCCGCTCCACCCAAAAGCGGGGGTTGTCATAAGATGATTTTTGCCCACCGTAAAAAAAAAAAACAGAAAATTAGCTTCTCATTCCATTAAAACGCGAAATAACCACCATTTTTAGCGGTTTCCGTCCGTCATGTTCAGAAGCAAACAGACGATGATTAATAATGTAGGCGGCGGATAACCGAGGCGTCGTGAATTATTCATTTATTGCTTGGGAGGTCGGCACACTGGGAAATGGTCTAGTTCAATGACGTACAGGTACTGGAAGAGGCAAGAGTTGGAAAGAAAGAAAGAAAGAAAGAAAGAAAAAAAGAAAGAAAGAAAGAAAGACAGAAAAAAAGAAAGAAAGAAACAAAGAAAGAAATAATTGTTATTTATATGTCACAGACGTGCCAGTATATTGATGATGATAAAGCTTCTGTAAGTAGAAAAATGACCCAATTATCAATTATCTTGGAATAAAAAATAGGATATCCTCTGTCCTATTCCAGGACATGTTCTACCCGTGTGCCAAATTTGATCCGTATCTGTTTAGTTTAATGGGCGTAATCGTTTACTCCTGGTACAAATATCATCATCATCGTCATCATTATCAGCCTTTCTAATGTTCCCACTGCTGGGACTCAGGCCTCCTCTCTAGGTGAGGGAATGGGCCGTAATCCACCACGCGGGCCCAGTGCGCGGGTACAAATATGCACTTGTAAAAAGCTTTCACCTGTTTAATATAAGTGTGAATGATACATGTGTCATCTTTCGTATAGATTTTTAATAATTGAAGTTCTGGATTTTGTGATACATAATTTTAAACCTGTTACAAAAGTCTACGCTTATAGCCGAATGAAAATCAAGAGTAAATGTTTTTGTTTATAGGATAATTTTATTCCTGCCCCCCTAGCCAAGTTACAACCGTTTCGCTTGCGTCGAACGCTTCGAGTTGACCTTGCCGCCAATTCTTTTGTTCCGACTTCGTGACTGGGCGTTGAGACGTCGTTTTTCTCGTACATTTGAAGTTTCTACAAGCGTTAACTATTGCAGATTAGCAACTTCGCTAGGGGTACTGGTTAGACCCATTCGCATTGCATTAGGTAGGCGCCAAATAAACTTTGAATAACGGTCATTGACCCTCCTACAAATGTAGTTTAGTATAGTTGACAGTCTTAATTTCCAAAACGGAAATAAAGACAAAAGCTTTCTTAATCTAATGATAGATGATGACTTCTACCGTGATCCATTAAATTTTTTAGTAATTAAAAACAGTTAATAGTTTGTTTTTCGGGTTCCTACGCAAAGATATTGAGAAAAACTCAAGCAGGGCGTGCTTACTTGTTGATGCCGTTTCCATTCCCCCAACATCATTGTCAATTTAGGTGTGAGACAGACATCTAGGTATTGTCGTATCTCGATCAATAATGAGTCAACTCTGCCAGTCATGTTTTTACATACATAATGTTTACCATTACTAAGTTATATGTAGTTTTTACCGACTTCCCAAAAAGGAGGAGGTACTACGTTCGGCTGTTTGTATGTTTTTTTTTTTTTTTTTTTTTTTTTTTGTATGTTTGTTCGGCGAATACTCCCCCAAATGTGGACGGATTTTCAAAATTCTTTTTTTGTTCGAAAGTAGATAGTTCTGAGGTGGTCCCATTATCACCAAATTAGGATCTGATGATGGGATCTTGGAGAAATCGAGGGCAACCTTCAAATTTTATAGGCTCACTTATTGATTTTCGCATATTTTATGAAGTATCTTGTGTATTTGCGTATGGTCGTCACCATCTCAGGTAGTTGGGCTGATGATGGAAGGTACAACTCCTTAACAGTAAGAAGTTACTCGAACAGGCAAGGACTGTTTTATAGTAAATTGTTTTGATGTTTGATAGGGCATTTGCCACATTTGGTCTCATGATCATCAAGTCATGACCTGATGCTGCAGTCAGGATAGTATGCAGAGTACCTAAGTCCTCGACAACAAACAGCAGATATATCGAGTTTAGGCTCATTGAAAACGGCTCGATGTGTGGATAAACGTACTGCTAATAAAGAACACCGAAGTACATAGAGACCTGATGCTGAAGCCAGGAGCATCAGGAAAAGTACAAACCTTGAAATTACAGCACCGTAGTCGTGTTTGGGCTCATTTTAAACAGGACTAAATTTTAAGTTCATTGCAATGTTGACATAAATCTGGCCTGATGCTACAGCGGGGATTATCAGCATCTAGTCTAATGACTGATTGAAAGATTTACCTTTCGGCTTCATCATCAGATCAGTTCGATATATCCTTTCCCTCTCCAGCATCTAGTCTAATGACTGTTTGAAAGAAGAGGGGGAGAGGATATATCGAACTGATCTGATGATGAAGCCGAAAGGTAAATTAATGTAATCTAACCGTGTTTGGGATTATGAGAACCGTTATGAGATGCGCTCTGAATATAAGGTATTTAAGTTTGACTGAGGGGTACTTTTTAGTGGTGGTACCATAACTAAAAAGTGTAAAATAAAAAAAACTTTTTACAAAAAAAATATAACCGACTTCAATGATAAAAACACTGAAAAGTATCAAATAACTTTAATTTTGGAAGTCGGTGTTAAATAACGAAGAGACTAAACTATTATAGAAACACCGACTTCCAAAATTAAAGTTATTTGATACTTTTCAGTGTTTTTATCATTGAAGTCGGTTATATTTTTTTTGTAAAAAGTTTTTTTTATTACTCGATAGCGAAGTGAACTCGGATGATTATCGCGACGATTTATTGAGTTTTAATGTTTTTACTTCGACTGTTGAGAATTGGTAATTTTGTATTATTGAGTAGTTTTTTTTTTGTTTTAGCATTAAAGTAAGAAAAATTGCCTATGACACTCATACGAGTAATAAAGTAGCATTTTATTGGTGAAAGAGTTTTTAAAATCGGTAGTAGTTTTTGAGTATTTTATTACAAACAATAATATAATTTCTTCTTCTTTATTCTTTATTATAAGGCTATATTTATTAAAATTAGGTTTTTGATATTCTATTAGTGCTTCTAGTAAAATTTACCTAACACATAATAATAAGACCGTTTGTGCTTTTTGACAATTATTTTTGCGAAAAGAATGTTATTTTGTAAAAGTAAAATACAAAAGACAAGATTAGACTTTTATTTTTAGTCTAAACTAGCTGACCTGGAGTCCTTCGTACTGTCTAACAGTCAATGAATGTGGTATATCTTTCGATATAGTGAATCGGTTGCGATGAAACAAAGCCTAAGTATTTTTTTTTTTATTCGTATAAACTAGTGCTTGGCTGAGATCCCACCTGATGGTAAGCAGTGATGCAATCTCTGATGGTGAGGCGCACTAGTTAATATATCCAGTTACACAAATTTTAATGTATAAAATTTGTCTAAATCAATGTCGTACACTTTACGTGAAGCACGCACAACTAAAAACTTCTACAGATTTATTAAATGTAATAATTTGTTTAGCTTGTCATTTCATCCGGAACTATTCGAAACTTTTATATCGGTTTCGTTTACGATTAAGTAAATTTTTGTAACCACATTATTTACTTACTATTTCAAGGCCCTTTACCAAGTTTCAAAATCTCATATAGAAAGGATAATTCGTAAAGTCTATAGATCGTTAGGTGATAACTGGCTCGAGTGTAATCACACAGAACAAGTAAGGCTTTACTGTATAATCAGGAAATGTAGGGTGATAATATCTGTTTTTAACTATGGAGTAATTATGGAGTTGTTGGCAACCACCTTGCAGTGGTTGAAGAATATTTTTCTTATTAGTATTTATCTTTTTTTTTGTGAGGAAGTTATCAAATTTTTTTTTCCTGCTCCAGGGATTAATGGGAGGATGTGTCAGACTTTTTCTGACTAAAACATACTCCCTATGTTCCTTCTTTGCCTTGCGTTCCAGAATCCCGTGGTTCCCTTTCGGACTACCCATGGCTTAGGCTTCGGCTCTGCTGGGCGCCTAATTTGGGACATTTATTTGAGGCGCGTATGCAACACTACGCGCAGTTGACGACTCAGGCTTGGTCCGGACGGTTACCGGACGGCCGGACGGCGAGTTACCCACTACCCATCGTCCGGATATTTAGCTTCAAATTGCTAAGGACAGTTATGTCACTTATTTTCAGAATATTTAAGTTTGGCAATTAATAGCAATAGTTTACATGATATTTTTCATAATAGGAAATGGTTAATTAATTAATTATTTAGTTACAATATTTTATTTTAGCTTCTTTTTGTTTATACCTAACTTATGTTAGTGTGCCTTGTGGTGTGCCAAATTATACCGCTTCTGGTGAAACAAAATGGCAGACTGTAATTTTTTTAAAGATTTGTGGATCGTTGATATAAAATTTTTACATGATATTTACTGACATTTTTATGTTACAGAAAAGTACCAATATTAAAACATTTCAAGGAAGTTCATAAGTTAACCAGCGTTCAAACTTCGAATGTATCACAGAACTATATTCTTAACCATTATTATTATTGTTATTTTCAGGTATCGAGATGACGCCTTATGCTGGTCGGACAGGTAAATATTTTTAATATATTAATATTATGTTTTTTCCCTATCCATTACCGTCCCACTGCTGGGCAAAGGCCTCCCCAAGTCCTTCCAGACATTCTTCTCCCGCGCCATCTCGAACTAGTCCTTGTGATACGCCTCCAGATCATCTCACCGCTTTTTTCTAGGGCGACTTCGATGGCGCTTTCCCTCTGCAGGAACCCACTGCGTGTTGACACTAGCCCAGCGGTCACTGTAACATAATAATGATAACATATGTTAATAACATCTTAGAAGGGTCCCGTCTCCCGTTAGGCGACTGGACCAAGCGCTTGATTCAGACAACGGTACTTTTGGACACTGCTCTTATAGTTAACAGTTTCCTTTCCCTAGAGCCCTGAACGCCGTCTTCGGTAGCTTTGATGGACTCTGATCCCTATATCAGTGGGCTACTTTTAAAATGTAGTAAATGAGTTAAATTATTGAATGAACGACAAACATTTTTTTTTAAAAGCCTGTACTGTCCCACTCCTGGGCAAAGGCCTCCCCAAACTTCATCTTCGAATATTAATAATACCATTTATCCAAATTAAAATTTTGACCTAAAACGAAAGACGTTAATATGAGCGTCTTTCGTTTTAGCAAAGCATATAACAAGTAAAAAAAAATAACAAATAATAATTAAAATTGCTAGTAAAAAAAAACAAATAATTAAAATTCACCCTGTATTGGCTTTGGATACAAGCTCAATAAATCATAATCCTCGTTCAAACAGGGACCACGATAGGGATCTTCTAAGATAAACGAACCAACAAAGTGACCACTATAATATTATAATCTGGACATCAACATGCAAATATTAGATATACGGCCCTTTATAATCCAATAAGTGTGCTGACCAGTTTACTATTAAGTTGGGATAAGATATTGGTGCGTGGAATAACATCAGGATTATTGGATAGGTATGATTGTGAATCAGAATTTAGGTATAGATACCTATACAGGGCTATTTGTAAAACACTAGGCAACCTCTCAACACTATGTTACTAACATCATAAACAACTACTTCTGTTCTATGACTTAAAAAAAACATATTTTCGTTCATCAGATTTTCATACAAAAATAAAAATATTTAAATTGAACGTTCTGAATGTTACGAAGTCTATGCTGGTGTATCAATTTTCTAGTGTGATGAGTACATGAAAATGGTGCGAATGCTTGCTAGGTAGGTGTGATGACAATGTTTCGGAAGCCTGCTTCCTATTATTACGAGAACAGGGCGTGGGTGCCGTAAGTAGATACGGCAAAATACAGAGTTGAGATATGTTAGATAGAACAACGAAAAAAACAAGACAAAAAAACAAACTTTACCTCTTTACAATATTAGTGTAAATTGCAAACCAACTAAAACATATCTTGAAAAATGCTATTCTAAAGCTGCTATAAGATGACCAAGGGAAAAAGGTCAGCTATTGTATAGTGAAGAAGAAAAAAATTGTGATATAGTATTGTAATGGTGATTGAAATTCAATTGCGCGGGGACAGCCCTCGGTCACGGGATGGCTTATTTTGTGGCTCAGATAACAATGGCTCCGATGTGTAGGGTTGTCTCGGCGGGATTGTGAGACAGATGACTGTTTCTCTTTCTCTCTTTCTTACGGTGACCTGTAGCCCTGTAACGTAAAGAGTGTCGGAAGGAATACAAGTGAGTTTTAGTCGGTAAAAATCTGACAAATTCTCTAGTTCCACCCACAGCAGGAGAAGTTATTTGACGATTTTCAATCACCGAAAAAAATCGTTATTAGCGATATGTCTCTGTTCAGCTCTTACAATAAATACCACTTGGGTTGCGGGAATGGTCGAAAGAGTTTACCGTGATCCTAGAACACTATAGGGCAACTGAAGGACACAGGCGGGCCAGTAAAAATATCAAAACCGAAGAGCCCAGCCCAGTCCCTGTAAACCTACTGGGACCATGGGGTGGCTTCCGAAAAGGAATCCCGGGATTCTGGAACGCTAGGCAAAGTAGGAACATAGATGTGGTACCTATTAGTCAATAAATAATCGCCTTCAAAATCATTAAAACCAAAACTAAGAAAGTCTGCTGAATTTTTTATTTTAAAGTAAATCCTGTTTGGGAGTATTGTCCTGGTGTGAGGTATAGTGTTTTTTGAGAAGAAATAATAATATTATATTTCTAATAACGTACAACCCTAAACACAGTCGGTCAGAATGGTCATCGGATCCGGTTAAGTGAGGGTTAGGGCTGCCACAAAATTATATGTAGCCGCTCTGCGGTCATCGCAAACAATGTCCGTTTGGGCAGGGTTTCAATCGGTGCGGTATCATGTGGAAGCTATTGCAGTTTGGAATTTATGGTTATAGAAGTTTTTTTCATATCCAAAGGGTAAAAATGGGACTCTATTACTAAGACTCCACTGTCCGTCTATCTGTCACCAGGCTGTATCTCATGAATTATGATAGCTAGACAGGTGAAATTTTCACAAATGCTGTATTTCTGTTGCCGCTATAACAAGAAGAACTAGGCTAAAATATGGTATAGATTAAATTGTACTGAGGTCTTCGTTCGTGAGGCCGACTTGTAATTGGGCGATTTTTTGATATTCGTATTTTATGCATTGAATTATCAATGATTTTATGGCAAGAAATCAATATCAAGTTGTTTTACTATTATTTTATAAAAACCATTTCTCAATATCCTAGGAGAGATTGCGATAAGAAAAAAAAAACCCAATTCATTTATTTCTACTTTATTATTGATACGCTCGCGCTTGACCTTTATCTCACCATGGTAAGCGATAATATGGATGACAATGGAACTTGCTTGTTTAGAAGTAACTTAGTAATCGAGGTTTATTCACTCTAGACCTAGGTATATATATCCCTAGACAAAAAAAAAACCTGTGGCACTCGGAGACTACCGCGGTAAAGCTATTGCATAGCATTTTTTATCAACTTATTTGTGATTGAAGTTGACAAGTTGCCATGACAACCATTTAGTGGGGGTGTTAGGTTTTTTTCGTTACGGAATTTCTGGATTCGGTCTCCACGCTCAAGGCCCGCGATAGAAGCTATGCAATAGCTTAACAAAAAAAAAAAATAGTACCTGTAATAAATCTCGAAGCTCTCGTTAAATTGTAATCATTTAATGCCACTTCTAAAGTTTATGATCTACCCGTATCAGGCCCGAAAATTACGAACAGGTGACAGATAGACGCATATCGTTGCTTGTCTAAGATACGAGTAAAACCGCATACAATAACTATTTTTGAATAAAATCCTCATAAACTGATCAGGTGTAAAATGCTTGTCGTTTGATGTTCACACATAAGTTCGATTACCATAGACATATGGTCTATGCGCATATTAAAGTCGGCATAACTGACAGCTGGCGCCAACGCACATTTTAGTGTTTATTTATTCTAAAGATAAAAATGCTTAGAATCAAGTTTGTGTTAATTTTTGTCAGCTGACGTTTGAGTTAATTGTTTATTGTGATCTTGATATGTCAATGTGCATTCTTGTTTTCTTTATTTTTTGCTAAAGTCTGTATTGTTAAAGTACTTCAAGGAAGCACCCGACATAATATCATTAACTATAAATAAAAACGATTGTCCTTTGAGCAGTGGCGACTTGGCCACCAGTACCCAGCCAGGCCAGGCGCAATACTTTGTGTAATTTATTTCATCACCAATGCTCTCAAAACGGCGAAGGAAAATATCGTGAGGAAACCGGCATGTCCTAGAACCGAAGATTCGAAAATTGCGGCCCATTCCCTCTCCTAGAGAGGGAGCCTAAGTCCCAAAAGTGGGAACGAAGACTGATTATGCTTATGCTGACAACGATTGTTAGGTTTCGTAACTTATGCATAGCATAAGCTTGGTCTTGACCGGTTTTAACCGACTTCAAAAAAAGAAGGAGGTTCTCAATTCGGTTGTATTTAACTTCGCCGTTTTACCTTATATCAATGTATCTTTACTATCGAAGTGATTTCATGATGAAGCCGGAAAGTGGAACAGGCACGGGAACTTCTTAATAAAACAATGTATTCTAGCAGTGTTGGGGCTAATTGGAATTGTCATGAGATATAGGTACTCTGGCCATAAATGTACCACCACTAAAAAGATTTTTATCAAATGATTGTATCGATTAGGTATCATTATCATTATAGATGAACAACTAGCGCTAGACTAAGGTTTCTTCGTAATGCTATCACAACCTATTCATTTAGTGCTAGAATCAGGCCTCTCCAAAGAGTCACCACATCAACAGGTACTGTACTTTACCCATCCAGTAGACTTCCATGCCCCACACCAGGTTATAATGTCCGCCTCGTGAGAGACTTTCCGTCTTCTTAGCAGGCTGCTGTCCCTTGAAACCCAAGCACTTCGGCCTTACTACAAATTACGTGATTTTGAAGCAAAGTGCCAGGGCACTATTGCTTCAAAAACACTTTACTTTTTTTTTTACTTTTAGTAGTGTTGGGCCTGCCCAAAAATAATATAATAATAATAATAATCTTCTTCTTCGTTCTGTAATTGGCATACAATTTTAATATTTCTTCTCAATATGCTTCAAAAAACTTAACTAACCAAGAGCTGGTTGCAAAAAACAAAACAATAACTATTCATGATTTGTGTAATTGTGAGACCCTTTTAAAAAAATAAGCTTATTATTTTTTGTAACTTTCAAATATTTCCGTGACGTAATCTCGTAGACGTACTCGTTTGAAGTCGTAAGTTAGGGTCCAATTCGCGAATTTTTTAACAAGTCAACTAATTTATATCATATTTTGAATTTTGCCTGGCGTTTGGTCATATAGTCAATTTTAATTGAATATTTTATATCTTTTATATTTATGGATTTCCAGAGGTTTTAAAAATTTCAAAACAAGTAGAACCTGGCCTTAAAAGAATGAATAAATTGCCAACATAAACTTTAAAAGGACCAGCCTTATTCAAACTTCATAAATAATCTTCGTACTACATTTTGCATACTCAACAACATCTTATTATAAGTCATTAAATCGAATAACTTCATAATTATTTCACATCACTACTGAATTAAAATAACAACCATTATAATAGCAATTTACTGATAGACATTGCAGCTGTCACTTTGACAGGCAAAAATGTCATACGTAATAAGGCAGTGTAATGTAAATGTTATACATTTGTGTACTATTCAACAAAATAAACTTTATTGATTGGTTAACATCATCTTCCTGCCCTGGTCCCATCTTATTTGGGGTCGGCGCAACACGTTTTTTCTTCCATTCTGTCCTGTCACCCGAGTAATTTGCGCTTCATCCTTCCTCTTCACAGTCTTAAAGTCCAAGCCTACTTTGTGAAAATAAATCTAAAAAAACAAATAAACAATCATAAGCTATTTGAGTTTCCTTAGTATTCCGATTTACATTCTAAAAAAAAAACGAAAATGTTACTGAGCAATTTTTCATTCAAACTATATACCCAAGCTACAGAAATTGTAAACTTAATATAATTCAAAAAGTTAATTATGTGATAGAACTTTATAACTTAGCGATGAATTATGTAACAGTCTATAAACTTTTATAACTTAATTATTTTCTGGGTCAATGTAAGTTATAGTTAAGTTATGTTAAAGCAGTAACTTGAAAAAAACTTTGTGAAAAGGTGCAAACAGCCTGCCTTAAATGGACTCCGGAGGATAGATTGAAGATATATTTTATATAAAGTGTAAAACTTCTTAAATATTAAGTGAAAAAAGCATTTTAAATATAATTGCTTGGCTTAATGTAAGTAGGTGGTTTTATCGAATTTTAATTAAGTTTTCGTTTATGTTAAGTTATTGATAAGCTTATTAAGAATTAATTTAAATAGCGGTTTAAAGATACCTACACTTTTGTTGAAAATAACTCATAAATATAATGAGTTGCAGAATCGTAGGGTACGCTAAAAGACACTGATCAAATATTGTACATATTTTATGTACATAGTATCAATATATTTCAATGAGACTTTATCTATCACTACTAATATAAAAAATCTGAAGAGCTAATTTATTTGTTTGAATGCGTTAATATCAGGAAATACTGGTTTGAATTGAAAAATATTTTAGTGCTGTATAGCCCATTTATCGAAAAAATATTTAAGGACTGTGTAGCACATTTATTGAAAAAGTGATATATTGTCACGCTTTTACTTACGGAAGCAGAACAGTACTAAAGACGTGGGTGAAACTGCTGGCAACAGTTAGTTTCATGGAAGTAGGTACGTTCTTTTGTAATAAATTATTCCGATTTCGATGGATGACTAAAATCACATGTTTTAAGTACCTCATGCAGATTTATCACTCCGACCATGACATACCCACATAACCGCATTCATGATTTACTGGTCCTTTTTGGATGAATGGAGAATAAAACGTTCTCAACCAACAATTGATCAACATGGCATTAAAATTCAATCAATTACGAATTTCCCTGTGGGTGTTTTAAGTCCCGTTTCTCATACTCCTGAGGTGCAGACAAAGTGACACCGGTTTGACATTATTGCCACCCAATAATACAAGAGCAAAGATTAATTCTACAGTAAGTACACAAGCCAGCAATGGCGCCAACCGCCCTGTATTTATTAAAATCAATCATTATCGGTTGCTCTCGGAATACATCTCGCCATTTTGCCCGCAAATAATTTCGTCGTTCTTTTTTCAAAAATTAACGTATCTTGCGCGTACGCACCACTTAAGTTAAATGTCCCAAACTGAGAGCAATTTGCGGATCCCTGAGTAAGCTATAAATCTTGTAAATTTATTTTTTCATTACGCTTCACTTTTTATATAGTACTAATATTCTATTAGTGGAGGCATGTCTTGTGTGTTGATTGATTGAAGTATAGCTTTTAATCTATAATTTGCAGTAATTTTGAGTTTTATATCGGTTATTAATTTAATGGTTTTCTACTTTGCTAGGCTATTATTTGATATCATTGTCTGTATAATTTTTAAGAAAATTGAATACTGTTTAATGATAAAATAATTGACCGGGTTGTTTTTTACCATGTCACCGAGATACATGTGACAATTTAAGTATATCCGTGTATTATTTATTATTTCGTTTTTTATTTTTATTTTACTATTATATAATTATATGTATTGTTATTATAATTGATATTTATATCTTTGTATTTAAATAAACTGTTTAATATTCATCTCTGCATCACCGAAAGGTTGAGTGGTAGAAAATGTTCAAGGCATTTAGTCCGCCACTCTACTGTATTTAATTCTTTATGCTTAAAAATATCCACATATTGAATTAAATAAATATATTTTTATACTGTAATAATATGTACAAAGCTTTCACATACAAGATATAACAATTTATTGAGACAATAGTTTATTTTATATACATTAACAATTTATAATGTTTAGAACATAAACGGTTTTATCATTACTGTTATAATAAATTGCAATCAATGGGTAGCAGTGGCACCAACCCAAAAATTATTCAGGTAAAGTTAATCACAGATTGGATAGGTTGGAAAATAACTTTTATTTTTAACAGTGCTTTTTTTAATCTCAGACAAATAAAGATTAAATTCACAGAAAGCTGCCCATTTTTTTTTAGCGTCCACCTAGAAAATCAGACCAACGGTAAAAAGGGCTTGCAGACATCGAGAATAAGTAGCTCGCCGTCCGACAGTCCGGTAAAATCAAACGGACTGAGCCCAAGTCGTCGAAGTCTCAAAGAGATATCAGCAAATCTAAAGGATTCTTTAGAAAGAAAACTCGTGGTCTTAGAATGCAAAAGGCCACTGAAGGACACAGGTATGGTTTTAGATAATAATAGTCTGTCATGTCCTCCCACTAGAAGAAGAAGAGAGAAGTAGCTGGATGACCTTGAAAAACAAACACCCCAAATGAGATTTTGCTTCATCCAAAATGATCTCTCATATCATCACTATCGGTGTAACTATTGTTATCGGTTTACTACTTCAGTATATCATAATAAAAACCTTGTATCAAGAGACAACGTTGTGTTATTGTTTTTTGCTCTGTAACCAATAAGCTTGGAATCCAATTACAAGTTTTTACAACATTTATCCCATATTTGGCTATTGCCTGCTTCTTCATCTTACTGTCTAGCCTTTTTAAATTTTTCCGTGAGAACATTTATGAATACTTGTTGATTTGTGTAGGTAATTGTGTATTTCCTGCTACAGATCTTTCTTTGGTTCTAATAATTTTGAATCACATATCTTTTTGTTACCTTAGTTTTAAATTTATTTTGGAATACTAGAACTTTTAGATTCATTCATGATATTCTTGTAAAATTTTCAATCATGAGTTTCTCCAATCTTGGGTCCTTGGTCCTGATATGATATTGAATAAAAATGTAGGAATGTGCTCTATTTTAACGGGATGATATTATTGTCATTTTATATACTAGGTCTTTTTCGCAATTTTCTTTTTCATGAATTCTTTTATTTTAATTTTTCAATTTTTTAGAAATTAAAAAATATTTTAAAATTTTTCAATTTCTGGCGGTCGCGTCTATTGGTTCCTCGGTCTTCATGAATATCTTATTACGGGGAGATCACGGGCTGTTATCAGATGGTAAGAAATTAGCTGACCGGCGGCCATAACAGCGCGATGCGCGACTGCATGCGCGTACGCATAATGTGTTATTACAGAGCGCGAGTGTATGACATGTTTGGATATATTGTGGGAGAATTTTGAGTGATAAGCTTAGAGATTTACTTAAAGTTTAGTTATAGACTATCGGATACATTTTATAGGTTTTAGCTTATAATGTAACTATTGTAAAGTGTCGAATCTGTTTAATAGTTATGCAGTTTGCATACGGTATATAAAGTGCAGAAAATTTAATATACCTACTAAAAAAAAATGTCCCAGTTCTATCTACAGTTTCAATGAGAGTTTAAGTCTATAATATAGACAATAGGATGACTTATCTTTTGTATTTAATTTATTTGGTTAACTATTTATTATTCCCTATTAAAAATGACCACTTGCAACTCACAGTTTTTTATTAATGTTGTAAAAACTGAACAGACTGTAATAATAGCCTTTAATGGCCTCCTACAATTATGTTAAAATATTACAAATTACCCAGTTCTCTGTAAAGTGGCTAAGATGTTCATCATGTGTGCATTAATTATGATTGATAAACAATTTAGTAATTAATAACACGGGTGTAGAATCGATTCTTTTTGCTACGTAACCTTTGTAAGCGAATTAATCGATTCGTATATCGATGTCTCATAATCGGTGGGTACCGACTGCCGTTTTTTGATTGTTAGTGTTAATTGTATTACAATGTTGAAGTGGTCTCTGAATCTAAAGTGTAGTTTTATGACTAGAGTTCTAAATATACTGGTTATTATGACTGACAGGTGGTATATAAGACGGCGGGTTAACATTTTTTTTAAAGAATTTTCAACCTTCAATTGTTGTCTTTTAATTGCGGGTTTAATCTTAAATTTTTGAATGACTTCAAGAATCATTTGAATTTATAATGTTGGTTCTTGTTGGAGATCGAAGGGCCGCCTGCTTGCCATCAGTTTTCATTACAATATGTAATGGCGCCTGACATATGTATTATGTTGTCGTTCAAAGACATTAAAATATATAAATCATTACTTTTCCTATGTGATCGTTTAAAAACATGATATTTGTCAGCTGCTTTATTCTGCGTGCTTTGGCATCCATCAAAATTATTTTATCGTTGTACTAAATGGGTTTGCAACTTGTAAAATTGATTTTTTATTGCTTTGTAAGTTATTTGGATGGACGTTAAGATATGAATTGATGTGTTGGTAATTTTACGAATTCTTATGGGTAGATTAAAATCGTCAGAGACTAGTGATATGTAGTTTTAGTTGATATTTATCTTTACTGGTTTAATGTCTTTATCTAGTATTTATTTAACTCTATTCTTGTAACAGTTATCACCAAAAGGATTTTTGTTTCTGATGTGGGAAATCACCAAATCACTCCTCCTGCTTTGGGTAGGTTTGGATGGTCCTGTTTACTAAAACCTACCTGTTTTTTTCTTTGTCTTCCTTTGCATTCCAGTATCTCGGTAACCACTACCCTGGCGTCTCCACAAGACTGATTTTTAATCATTTTGAAATAATAGCAAAACTTTCCGTATTATATAGATTAAGACACTTAACAATTTGGTAGAATATTGTTTTTTTTTTTTATGGTGGGATAATCATCTAATGACAACCTCCGCTCTTGGGTGGAGCGGGAGATGTGTCAGACTCTTACTGACTAAAAACCCACCTTCATACCGGAGCTTGAGTTATCTTTCGAAACTAACCCTGGTCCCAGTAGGCTTCGACTAGGGAATGCAAATCTCGCGAGATTGGCAGTTTTGTTGTTTTTTTATGCAAATATTTGAATAAATTAGAAAAAAAAAAAAATTATTATAATATTATAAGATAACCATAGGCGCGGGCTTGCGGACGGTGAGCAATGGGTAGTTTGCTGTCGAACCGTCCGGTAACTGTCCGGAACGAGCTCAAGTCGTCGATGGCGCGCACTGGGTCGAAGCCTACTGTGGCCACGGTTAGTTCCGAAACGTAGCTCAGCCCCGGTATGAAAGGTCAAAGTCAAAATATTTTATTTCACATAGGCCTACATGGGTACTTATAAAACGTCAGAAGCTAGTGCACGGTTCGAAATTGGTCGTCGAAGGCAGTAATAGTCTGACACTATCCCCCGCTCCGTCCAAAGGCGGGAGATGTCATTTGGATGATTTTTAGCCACCAAAAAAAGTATTATAAGATAAACATTTATTTTTACGATTTTTTTCAATATTTAATTTTGCATAAAACATTGTATCTGTATCTGTGTATAATTTTTTAACGTCCGTGTCAATCCGCGCTTCGAATAAGACGTTTTTGTTCTCGAGTTTAATCTCGTTAATCTCGCGAGATCTCGCCCTTTTTTCGTCCGAGATCAATCTCGCTAAAAAAGACCGAGATCTCGCGAGATCGAGATCTCGCGAGATCGAGATTGCATTCCTGAGTGGGCCCCTGCTGTTGCCGAAAACTCCTTGAACACCACGCGGAAACAGTGCGCGCCGTCGACGATTTGGACTCGGTCCGGTCAGTTACCGGATGGAGCTACCTAAATATACATCAAACTTTTTTCAAGTCATGTCTTGCATGATCCCTATCATTTATGTGATTAAATACTTAGATACTCGTAGTTATTTGCCCACCAATCTAAGTATCTGATCAAATAATTGGAGGTCATCATGCAGTAGCAGAAAACAAGCAAATAGAACTACCAATTTGCTCCACCATTAGTATTGGCTAACAAAGAAGCTTCAAACCATCAGCAAAGAACTATTGAATAAAAATTGCACTAAATTACGTCAATCAGCAAGAAAAACATAAATCAAATAGCATTAATGCGGGTAGCACTCATAATCTCGAACGCATCCGATCGCGGTATAATCAAATACGTGAGCGAGACAGGCATATATCCCTCGCTGTTGCAAGAAAGGAACACAACACCTGCCATTTTGATTTACCGTAACCCTGGCACAGGTGATGCCATTCGTCTTCTGCAGCGGACGTTTTTGAATGCGCGGAAGCAAATTTTTAGCGAAATTAATTATTATTTTTGTGCATTTTTGCAGTTAACGTTTATGTTCCTGTAAGTAGGACTTGCATGATTTAAGATGTCATATTTATTGCTTTTTTTTTTACTGTTATTATTGACCTTGTAATTTAGACTTCTGACTTATCCATCAGATACCCAAACTTCAACAGCAGGCAATAGTGCTACAGTTAATCCAAGCCCACATCTTACTTTGTGTAGTTTAATTCATCACCACTGCTCTTGAAACGGTGAAGAAAACTTCTTCAGGAAACTGGCTTCTCCTAGAATAAGCAATTCGATGTTGTGTGACACCATGGTCCATTCCAGCCTTAAAATGCACGCTAAGGGTATACCCAAACTCTAATATTAATTGAATAGGGTCGAAAAAAAAATCTTATTTTAAGGTGTGAAAGGCCATTTGAGAAATATATAAGCATTTGTCAAATAGCATCTTGTAATTGTTATTATATCTTCTTCTGAACCGGAAGGCCTTTATCATGCAGAGAAAAATGAAATTTCTGATAGGTCATCAGTACCTCATCATCTTCCTCTCGCTCTGCGTGGGGCGATAAGGATTGGCAATTTTTTTACCAACTAAAACACACACTGTGTTACTTTAATTGACTTTTTCTTTCTATGGCCATGGTAACTCTTACGAATAATTCCGGAGTCGAATAACTAACCTTGACCTTGATTTAAGCAAAGGTGACAGGTTTAATTGAAGTAAAAAAAAGCAATAATAATAATTATAATATAATATTCCACAACTATTACACAACGCCGTCTAGTCCCAATCTAAGCAGAGGTTGTGTTATGTATGAGTATTAGACCACTGATAAACATCCCTACTAATATTATAAATGCGAAAGGAACTCTGTCTGTCTGTCTGTTATGCTTTCACGCAAAAACTACTGAACGGATTTAGATCAAATTTGGTAGGTAGAAGAGACACTGGAATAACACATAGGTTACCTATAATTCCACTGCTGAGTACGGGTCTCTGCCCGCGCGATATAAACTACAGTCCACGCGGGCGAAGCCGCGGGCGGAAAGCTAGTACTGTACACATACATGTGTGTGTAAACATACATATTATAGATAAATTACACTCAGACACAGGACAAATGATTATGCTCATCACACAAACATTTGTCCTGGGTGGGAATCGAACCCACGACCTCCGGCATAGCAGTCAGGGTCACTAACCACTAGACTAACAGGCCAGTCAAATCAAAGCTTTGAGATTGATACCTTTTACTTTCATATATCTCTACTTGCCACAATCTCAATGCCACTTTCCTTCTCACAGACCTTATCTTAAACCACCATAACTTTAGTCTCTTAGAAATCCATATAAATATGTTCAAAACTATTTTCACATGTTGCTAATCTATATCTATATCTATATATATAAAAATCAATGCCACTTTTCGTTGTTATATTATAACTCAAGAACAGGCTCACCTATCCAAACCAAATTTTTAGGCTTTGTTCAGACTATTTAGTAGATGGTTTATGTGAAGTTTGGTAGGGTACAGTAGAGTACAGTAGAGTAGGGTAGAGTAGTGTAGAGTAGTGTAGAGTAGAGTAGTGTAGAGTAGAGTAGTGTAGAGTAGAATAGTGTAGAGTAGAGTAGTGTAGAGTAGAGTAGTGTAGAGTAGAGTAGAGTAGTGTAGAGTAGAGTAGTGTAGAGTAGAGTAGTGTAGTGTAGAGTAGGGTAGAGTAGGGTATAATGGGGTAGGGTAGGGAAGAGTAGGGTAGAGTAGGGTAGAGTAGTGTAGAGTAGAGTAGGGTATAGTAGGGTAGAGTAGGGTAGAGTAGGGTAGAGTAGGGTAGAGTAGGGTAGAGTAGTGTAGAGTAGAGTAGTGTAGAGTAGTGTAGGGTAGAGCATCGTAGAGTGGTGTTGAGTAGTGTAGGGTATAGTAGGGTAGAGTAGGGTAGAGTAGGGTAGAGTAGGGTAGAGTAGGGTAGAGTAGGGTAGAGTAGGGTAGAATAGGGTAGAGTAGGGTATAGTAGGGTAGAGTAGGGTAGAGTAGGGTAGAGTAGGGTAGAGTAGGGTAGAGTAGGGTAGAGTAGGGTAGAGTAGGGTAGAGTAGGGTAGAGTAGGGTAGAGTAGGGTAGAGTAGGGTAGAGTAGGGTAGAGTAGAGTAGGGTAGAGTAGGGTAGAGTATAGTAGAGTAGGGTAGAGTAGGGTAGAGTAGGGTAGAGTAGGGTAGAGTAGTGTAGAGTATAGTAGTGTAGAGTAGTGTAGTGTAGAGTAGTGTAGGGTAGACTAGGGTAGAGTAGGGTAGACTAGGGTAGAGTAGCGTATAGTAGGGTAGAGTAGGGAAGAGCGGGAGCGAAGCCGTGCGGGCAAAAGCTAGTGTATATATAAAAATCAATGCCACTTTTCGTTGTTATTTTATAACTCAAGAACGGGCTCACCTATCCAAACCAAATTTTTAGGCTTTGTTCGGACTATTTAGTAGATGGTTTATGTGAAGTTTGGTAGGGTAGAGTAGGGTAGAGTAGGGTAGAGTAGGGTAGAGTAGGGTACAGTAGGGTAGAGTAGGGTACAGTAGGGTAGAGTAGGGTAGAGTAGGGTAGAGTAGGGTAGAGTAGGGTAGAGTAGGGTAGACTAGGGTAGAGTAGGGTAGAATGGGGTAGAGTAGGGTAGAGTAGTGTAGAGTAGTGAATAGTAGAGTAGTGTAGAGTAATGTAGGGTAGTGTAGGGTAGAGTTGGGTAGAGTAGGCTAGAGTAGGGTAAAGTAGGGTAGAGTATGGTATAGTAGGGTAGAGTAGGGAAGAGCGGGAGCGAAGCCGTGCGGGCAAAAGCTAGTCTATATATATAAAAATCAATGCCACTTTTCGTTGTTATATTATAACTCAAGAACGGGCTCACCTATCCAAACCAAATTTTTAGGCTTTGTTCGGACTATTTAGTAGATGGTTTATGTGAAGTTTGGTAGGGTAGAGTAGGGTAGAGTAGGGTACAGTAGGGTAGAGTAGGGTACAGTAGGGTAGAGTAGGGTAGAGTAGGGTAGACTAGGGTAGAGTAGGGTAGAATGGGGTAGAGTAGGGTAGAGTAGGGTAGAATGGGGTAGAGTAGGGTAGAGTAGAGTAGAGTAGGGTAGAGTAGGGTAGGGTAGAGTAGGGTAGAGTAGGGTAGAGTAGGGTAGAATGGGGTAGAGTAGGGTAGAGTAGTGTAGAGTAGTGAATAGTAGAGTAGTGTAGAGTAATGTAGGGTAGTGTAGGGTAGAGTTGGGTAGAGTAGGCTAGAGTAGGGTAAAGTAGGGTAGAGTATGGTATAGTAGGGTAGAGTAGGGAAGAGCGGGAGCGAAGCCGTGCGGGCAAAAGCTAGTCTATATATATAAAAATCAATGCCACTTTTCGTTGTTATATTATAACTCAAGAACGGGCTCACCTATCCAAACCAAATTTTTAGGCTTTGTTCGGACTATTTAGTAGATGGTTTATGTGAAGTTTGGTAGGGTAGAGTAGGGTAGAGTAGGGTACAGTAGGGTAGAGTAGGGTACAGTAGGGTAGAGTAGGGTAGAGTAGGGTAGACTAGGGTAGAGTAGGGTAGAATGGGGTAGAGTAGGGTAGAGTAGGGTAGAATGGGGTAGAGTAGGGTAGAGTAGAGTAGAGTAGGGTAGAGTAGGGTAGGGTAGAGTAGGGTAGAGTAGGGTAGAGTAGTGTAGAGTAGAGTAGTGTAGAGTAGTGAATAGTAGAGTAGTGTAGAGTAATGTAGGGTAGTGTAGGGTAGAGTTGGGTAGAGTAGGCTAGAGTAGGGTAAAGTAGGGTAGAGTATGGTATAGTAGGGTAGAGTAGGGAAGAGCGGGAGCGAAGCGGTGCGGGCAAAAGCTAGTCTATATATATAAAAATCAATGCCACTTTTCGTTGTTATATTATAACTCAAGAACGGGCTCACCTATCCAAACCAAATTTTTAGGCTTTGTTCGGACTATTTAGTAGATGGTTTATGTGAAGTTTGGTAGGGTAGAGTAGGGTAGAGTAGGGTAGAGTAGGGTAGAGTAGGGTAGAATAGGGTAGAGTAGGGTAAAGTAGGGTAGAGTAGGGAAGAGCGGGAGCGAAGCCGTGCGGGCAAAAGCTAGTTCCTATTTAAAAATTAAAAATAAAACAGTGAAGAATTTATTGTAATAACAAAACAATAAAAACAGGCTTGTCATAAACAAAATCAAATATGTCGTTTTGCAACTCCCACCGATACTATTTATGTAGTGCCATTATATAGGCTCATAAAATATTATCTATGGTCTTTTAGCTCTATGGTTATTAAAGGACTGGTTATTTCTTATGTGTACTGTCGTTAAACCATAGACAAGTCTTTGTCAGTAGACGTAATCGTTTTGATAATGGGAGACAATTAAATGTTTAGGATTTGGTTATAAACGTGCTTAACTGTTTGTTTGTTTGCGTGTTTGCTTGTATTCAATAAAGAAAGAAGAAAGAACAAAAGAAAACGTTTATTTTTACCTCACACTATCGTATCATCATCATCATTTCAGCCGACAGACGTCCACTGTTGGACATAGGCCTCCCCTAAGTGTCGCCACAATGATCGATCCTGTGCGTCTCGCATCCATCGGTTTCCCGCAACCCTCACCAGGTCATCGGTCCACCTTGTAGGAGGCCTTCCGACGCTGCGTCTTCCAGTACGAGTTACACTATCGTAGTTCTTACACTATCGTATACAATATATATGCAGATAGGCATCCAAAAATACCTAACATTAAAATCTGTGTGTTTTTCCATTTAAAGTTTTTGTTATTTGTTTATTGTGCAAACCTACCAGTGTTGTCTTTTTAACCCAAAGGTTGACTGGGAGAGAATGCCTTGTTGCATTAAGTCAGCCTATGTGCCACTACTGTACATGAAGTTTAAATAAATAAAAAGATGAAAATAAAGAGGAAATAGATTTTAATATTAATTAATCAGAGCAAAAATCAGCCACATTTAGAGAGGGATTGCATTTAGAAGAAAATAAAAAGAAAAACAAGTTGATTGTCAGTTAGCGAGTACCTAAGGTAGCTTGGTATATGATTCCGAAAACGTAACTAGCAACTAAGCAGATCCAAGTGTAGATTATGGGAAGTCAGAAGATGCAAGTATAAACAGATTCAAACTGGTTGAAGAAAGAACACATAGAATTTATTTATTCAAACTGATTGATGTAAGTGCTGAAACCGATGTTTACAGTCATTTAAAGAGACCAGACAACTGGAATTTTAGAATAGATTTTTTTCAATACATTTACTTTAAAACCCGCTCTTATGACACCACTTTTAGTCACGCAATAGACTGTTTTCGCATTAGTGCAGAAAAGTGCGGGTGTTCTCCCCCGTCGCAATTTTACTACATTTATAGTATGGGGGGCGCGTCGACCCGACGAGTAGCCGGTCAAATCGCGTTTTTTAATTTCTTCATAATTGTATTGAAAAAAGTCATTTGATACACGTGCAAAGTCACTGCAGCCCTCGGCTCCATAACACACTCGCCCACAGCTCGTGCAAATTCCGCCTCGGTCACAGTGACAAACTTTTTGCACTTGTGTCAAAATGTACTATTTCACTGGCAAGAGAAGTAATAAAGTTTATAGGCAGTATATTAATTAAATTCCACAACATTTTGAGAATTATTGTGACACCCTCAGGACCAAAAGCCACTGTTTCTAATGTATCAATGCTAATGTAATCGACAATGAAAAAAAAAAACAAATATGACATAAAAGTTAATTAGAAAACACAAAATTTCAAAATATATTCAGCAGATGCGCAGCGGGAAGAATTTTACATAAACGAGCCAATTTGCTGACCATAATAACACGTTGATATTTCCGTCTCTCTTACTCATATTGAAAATAGTTGGCTATCTCCCTCACACAACCATCGATCTCCTTTATGTGGTCGCTGCAGCCATAAGGACCAATAATTATATTAATTTCTCACGATATGGTTATTATGACTTGATTGTATATGAGTTGCATTGTTTTGTTTAATAGTTTTTTTGGTAACTGTATCATGGATTATAGAGAAATAGTTCTAGTATGGTTCTGTTGACTTTTATTTTATATTTTTATTAGTAGCAATGTCAGGCATGATCAGTTTAAAACAGATTATGTCAAATGTTGCAAGAAGTTGGTGGAATCATCACAGCTTTGATTTGTTGTTTCGTTTCCCATAATAACATTGTTAATTTGTATATATATAAGTATATATTTACTATTTTATTTCGTTTCTATTTGTTTACCGTTAAGTTGCACCTGCCATGTTGTTTCCGCACCATCCTAAAGTCGACTGGTAGAAAATGCCCAAGGCATCAAACTTACTAGTGCATAAAATTTTATAAATAGATAAATTTTGGTCAAGTTAAGTTCGGTCATGACGAGTTTCTTCAAAACACCAAAGATTTTAGCATTGTGAATCAGAGCGACAAAAAGCTACACATCCCAACAAAAACTTACCTATAGGAAAGTGTAATTGAAATTCCTAAAAGGAATCCTACGGTGACCAAAAGTAAATGACGATGCTACAAAGTAATCACTGTTATCAAGTCTCTTATCAAAGAGAAAAACTAAATGTTTTGTATTAAAAATGCTACAGATCAACACGCGGATCTCAGCCATTAATATTAAATCGATTAAGATTATGATCTTAATCAACTCTCACATACATTTGTTGCAATATAAAATCAATAATATCATATAACCAGTTTCAATGGCGGACAATCGGAGAAAATTGTCACCGTAACCGAAGGAATTATCCCCTGGATAATTACCGGATAAAATACTTTAAGCCTTCTTTATTACAAAGTTATAAATTACACATGAATCATCGACAGTCAATCTTAGCGACAAAGCTATAAGGTTGAGATTGACAGCAAAAAGCAGTGGTTAATTCGCTCCTTCATGACAGTGCTTATTATCGAAAAGAAAAAAAAATAATAAGCCTTATTCCGTTGTCGTCGAATTGATTGGTTTCTACGTATAATTTCTTTTTTCTGCAATTATACTTGGAAATGCTTTGAGAATAGGACACTAGGTATACAGCCTTTTTTGTCAACTTCAAGAATGGACTTATTTCTCTCTGGAAAGATTTTAATTTTATGTCCTTGTATCATTCTGGTTTGAAAAGTTGCAATATATTTTTTTCTCTTTCAAATATAGAATTTTCCTGTGTTCAGCTCTAGATATCTCTAGTTCAAGGTATAATGATGGTTAGAGCAAAAACATGGGATCTTTGATACCTTTGAAGAAAAATGGAAATGATCAATTACGAGACAAGCATTTGAAAAAAAAACTAAAGCTGTCATTCTATTTGTGGGTTGATTTAAAGTTTGTTGTACTTATTTAGAAAAACGTGGATACAGATGCAAAAGAGGCATTGCCTGATGTTCACAATATAATTATCATTGATGATGAAATAGTACGAACTGAAAAATTTCTGCGAGCCATCGAGTTTTTATTTGATATCACGTTGGAACGATTCCGTGTTTTTGCAAACCACATTGAAAAGGATAATATAGCGAAAGACAAAATTCTTTTTATTGATACTGCTGTGGAATTCCACAAAAAAGTATTAGCGATTAAAGAAAGTAGATTTATCCTAACAATCCTGACATAAACATTAACTCCAATACTTACATTAGCACTTATATGACTCGAACCCAGCCAAGCTTTTGAATCAGACACCCAATCTTAACAAATCGACAATTAAACGTTTTTACGATGACTAACACTGTGGACAAACCTCTCATCGGACATACAAACAACAAAATGGTCAGATACTATCCATCCATTGTTACATTCTGAGTTTTTGGCCTCCGTCAGATTCCTTGCGAGGCTGCAATGCTCGTCGTTCGATTTTGTTAAGAGGACAGTTTTTGTGCGCGAGCCGGCTGTTTCGTTATATTTGAAGGCTAGATCTAGAATAAAATGGTGTGACACTTAGATTATGGTTTGTTTTGGATTGTATTCTATGATGTTTAATACGTTAACAACGGTATTTATTTTTGTATTATTTCCATTCCTGCTGTAAGACTTTTTTTGAAAACTATCATTATGACGGTAAGTAGCTTATTAGACCCGTAACGTTTATGAAACTACATGCTTTTTTTCACTTAGTGCGGTACGTGGTCTGAGAGACTCCGTACACAAGTAGACTACAGGCAATGCGGCTGCATTCTATTCGAATCTATTCCTCTTCTCTCGAATCGATGATTTTCCTTTCCCTCAAAGCTTTTAGGCTCAGTAGATTGGCACGTTTAAAGTGGCGTTAGTGGCCTTTTTAGGTCCTCCAAAGTGCGGGTGTAGGGACACTTTGGGCACTCCTATCGTTTGGTCAGGAGTACCGCACTCGCACTGGGTGTTCTGGTATCTATTCTTCTGCATCTTAGGCATACATTCATCTCTTTTTTTAACTAAACCAAACTGAACTTATGTCCTCCGTACGGTCGAGTAGACTGTTTTTCTTAGTCACACCCTTGGTCACACCCTTGGTCACACCGCGAAGAAGACATGTAAAAGGCGTATAAGACCTTGTTCCCTAAATAATGTGTTAAGGTCATAGCGATAGAAGTGTATCATTGTCAGAATTGTCTTATTTCCAAACAGTTTGGACACGGGTTTGGATCTTGTTATTATATATTCAGCTGTGATTTCTGTTTCTTATACTCCGTGGCTTAAACTTGTAAGTATATTTAGAAGTCCAATAACAGTCGACTTTAGATTGACTCACACATCCGTTTGTTAAGCCACTTTCAATGTGTCTTTATCTACACATTTTTTTTTCTTCGTCAGATCGTCTTTGCAGGTTCCACCTACCATTACCTTACCATATTAGTCGCAATCTCATTACAATATTCAGTAAAACAAACCGTTAATCCTGACCCCGGGAACAATGAGGCAGAAACAGGTGCCAATAACACGGCCATACTTCTTGAAACTAAAAGAGTATACAATAAATTACGTAACAACCTGCGTATATATTCTCACGGCCGTGATCCGGTCATGTCACGCGTAATGACCGCGTTCGGACATCGTCGTTAGTGATCGGCGGTAACAATGCGCGGGCGCACCTATTTGCATCGACTGCACTGTGCGATTGACCGGTGAGACAGGTGGATGCGCATAGAGATGATGTTTTATTTATTTTATTTGGAAATATAAAAAGATACACATTAAGAATTACTTAGTAGGTATGATACAGTAATAGAAGGTTGTTCAACCCACAGCATTTTCCACAGAAAATAATTAAGAAAATAGTTTTTTTAAACCATCATGCAATGAATTAATTAATAATAACAATAAAATATATTTTTTTTATTATTATTTATTTATTACTTTATTGCACTTCTTAGCTTATTGCAGGACAAACATTTTTTTTTGTTTTTTACCAGACAATCTTTGGATAGAATGAACACTGAGGAAAACATTTTGGGCTGTTAGTGCACAACATAAATAATGCAAATAAATATATATATACATATATAATATATTAGAAAATAAACAGGGTTATTTGTATATTTTCTGGCAACCACTCAAGACAATGTTACTAATATCATATACAACAACTTTTGTTCTAACTAATTTTAATTGTGACTGATTAATATTTTTGATGTGTGTATATGAGTCATTGTTAATTGCAATAAATAAATTAGTATTATTATTATTATATAAAATAAAAATATTTAAATTGCATGTTCTAACTTCTAAATATTACGAAGTCAATGCGAAGTAAGCGATAGTACAATAACGAAGGGGAGCAGGGATTTAGCAGAGCGTATAGCAAAATACAAAATTGAAATGTGTTAGATAGAACAACGAAATCTTGAAGGTTTGTTTTTGGTAAATAATATTTTAATAAAAGTCATAAAACAAAAGTTGTTGTTTATTTTTTTTTTATTTTTTTTACATAGTATTTATTTATTTCAAACAATAAAATAATAATTTCTAGATATAAACTTAAATTAATTAAAACTAACTTAAAAAATAAAAATAAAACCCTAGAGAACTAAAATAAAAATAAATGTTGTTTATGATGTTGGTAATTGCAAGGTTCTTAGTGTTGTACAAATAACCCTGTATACTATATAAATGAATTATCGATAATAAACCAATAAATATTAAAATAAAACAATAGAGAAAGGAGAAGAAACATTAAAATGACAGGTGTTGGCTTTTTCTGTGTTGATAAAAAATTTATTATTTGTACAGGCTTGGGTAATGTTGGTAGCTATGTTATTATGATTATATTTAAGTGCATGTAATTTATAACGATGTTGACGATGAAGTAATAAAAATTGTTCATTAGTTTGATTACCAATAGGTATAGGTTGTTTGTATTATCATCAATTATTTTGTTATTAATTATGGAGTAGATGAGATGCGACTAGTAGATATATTAATATAATGTCAGTGCTGATGATAGTTGAATGTCATGTCAAGAAATACTAATATAAAAATGTAATGGCATCTGAATTAAGACATATTTTTTTTTTGTTTTAAACTAAAACAAAAAAATATTATTTCACAACTGATATGATGAAATAAATCTTCCGCAGTGGGTTAATCGAGAGGGAGTGTTTTTTTCGGTGGGTAAAAATCATCCAATGACATCTCTCGAGTGGGAGATAGTGTCAGATTGTTACCGACTAAAAAACCATCCCCGTTCCTTCTTAGTCTGGACCTTAGGTTGGAGTTTCCTTCCAGAAATCGATCCAAGGCCCCAGTAGGATACGGCCCTACTGGGCCCCTTCGGTTTGCTGACAACTCCTTGAGGCACGCTTCGTCGACGACTTGGATTCGGTCCGGACGGTTACCGGACGGTCGGACAGTGAGCTACAAAACTACCCTTCTTCTTTTAGTTGCCCTTTGTGTTCCAGAGCCACGTTTACTCTTTTGAACAATCCTGCAAGGGCTAAGTTTTCCTTCTGCAACTCTATATAGTTCCCCTGCCCCGATGCGCGTGCGCTTACAATATAATTTATTGAAAAGATCGCTTAGTTTGTTAAAATATCGTCAGTCGTAGATAGACAATGTCTTCGGATGGACAGGCATCTGTGCATCTTATATGACCATCCACTCTAATTTATATTGTCCTTCTTTCTAGAATAATATAATAAATCTACGGCATTTATTACGCAGGTGTTTCTATAAACAGAGCAGTGGTGGCCGAGTGGTAATGACTCTGACTTACGAATTGTAGGTCTGAGTTCGAACCCAGCCAGGTGCATTACATTGTGTAATTTATTTCATTACCACTGCTCTCAAAACGGTGAAGGAAAATATCGTGAGGCATGTTCTAGAACTAAAAATTCGAAGACACGTTTTTTTTTTGGGTGGGCAAATCTTCTTATGACATCCCCCGCTCTTGAGCGGAGCTGGAGATAGTGTCAGACTTTTACTGACTAAAAACCCACCCCGTTCCTTCGTGCCTTCATGCCGGGGCTCGTGTGCAAGCCCGCGAATTCGAAGACATGTGACATTCACTAAGCCGCTTTGGGCCCGCGTGGTTGATTACGGCCCATTCCCTCTCCTAGAGAAGGCCTGAGTCCCAGCAGTGGGAACATTAAATGATGATGATGATGATGATGATGTTTTCTAGAACAAAATAATAAATCTAAGGCATTTATTTCGCAGGTATTTCTATAAATACGTCTTTTCCAAGAGTTGACGCCATAATTTTTACTTCTATGTCAATAGTTGTTTTCTTAACTATGTGGTTTAACGCTGTGAACTATAAAAATGTGTAAATATATGTATTTTAATGGACGTGTTACTTTGTTTTTAACAAGACTTCGTTTTGTTATACTGTCACTTCCGTATAAGAGTTTGGGACATTTGGGTTGTGAAAATTGTTGGTCAGTTACTGCAGTTATTTTTTTTTATTTAGCCTATACTTTCCCATTGCTGGGCAAAGTCCTCCGTCAAATTCTTTCCGCTATTCTTTTCTCGAGCCACCTCGAACCAGCCCCCCTAACCAAGTTATAACCGTTTCGCTTGCGTGAACGCCTCGAGTTGACCACGCCTCCAATTCTTTTGTTCTGACCACGTGACTGAGCGTTTTGATGACGTCATTGCCGTACGTTTAAAGTTTTCTACTAGCGTTAACTATTGCAGACTAGTGACTTGGCTAGGATACAGCTCTTGTGATAGTTGTCTAGGTCATCTCGCCACCTCTACCTAAGTTGACTTCAATCATTCTCATCATCATTTCAACCGAAAGACGTTTACTGTTAGACATAGGCCTCCCCCAAGGGTCGCCATAATGACCGGACCTGTGCGTCTTGCATACAGCGATTTTCCGCCACCAGGACGACCTCAATACTATTTAAAAAAAAACGTTGTCCCACTCTGGATATTATGTCTGTTCCTATCGTGGATGCGTTCACAAACATGTAAACTCACAAAAACAAGACACCCAGACCTGGAATATCTGTTATATAAATATTTGTTGCATGCAGAAATTGAACTCATACATACAGCGCAGCTGCCACTTGTTCAATCACTGCGCCAATCATGCCGTCGATCATCGATAAGTAATATATACTAGTCAAAAAGCTTTCTTTATTTTAAGGTGAGAAATCTATACATATAATAAATCTGTAGAAGTCTTTTGTTGTGCGCGCATCACGTATAATGTACGAATTCGTTGTAAATAACTTTTATACATAATTGTGAGGAACTTGATGTATTACTTAGGCTTTCACAATCGGTTGACTATATCTAAAGATGTACTACATTCAATGACTTTACGAAGTTCGCCGGGTCAGCTAGTTTTACTTCTACAAAATACCATTCTTTACGCAAAAATTATTTGATAACTAGCTGATTCATCAAATAAATTCTAAGTCTACTAAGAACAACTGAAGAAACACGCGTGGCGAGGCTTTTAGTCAGTAAAAGTCTGACACTCTCCGTCCCTCCAAATCACCCGAAAATAAAATATCACGATATTGGTAACAGCACTACTATTAAAATTATTCTACAAAAAAATTCACCAGTTTTTTTTCCAATTTTACTACCGCCCAATATTTCACCTGCCAATGTAGGTAAATAGTGATTGTTACTTTTAAATAGACACTTGTAAAGTTGGTAACACTAAAGAATGGCGGTGGACATAAGTTGTCTCGCAATATTTGTCATTGTGTGGTAACTTGTAATGTTCCAGACTCGTTAGCTGGGCACTGAAAGAAGTAGTTCCGCGGGAGATGAACTCGCGGTAACGTTTATGCATTAGCTGTTGAAAAAATTCAATAACAATTATTTATTTTATAATAATAATAATATTCCACAATTATCACATAACGCCATCTAGTCCCAAGCTAAGCAGAGCTTGTGTTATGGGTACATACTTATCTATTTCTAAATACATACATATTATAGATAAATTACGCCCAGACACAGAACAAATGATCATGCTCATCACATAAACATTTGTCTTGGTGGGAATCGAATCCACGACCTCCGGCATAGCAGTCAGGCAGGCCACTAACCATTAGACCAATACTCGTAGGCTAGTCACTATTTATCTATTTATTTTTACTGCCCCGTTTATCTGGTCAGTCCACTTCATAGACGATCTTCCTCGTGGCCTCAACCTTTTCTTGGACCAAAAGTGGTTCAATAGCCACTTCGGAGGCAGTAAATGTCTCATCATCACTGCACTAATGCACGAGGAAGGCAGCCATCAGAGAAGAGTGGCGGCGTGTTGTGAAGCTTGGCACCAACACATGAAATGATGACCACGACCACTCTGTCAAGAGTGATTCCGACAAGAACGATTTCTATTATTTAGAACGAAATTAAGGAAGCAAGGAAAAAAGGAAGGAAGAAAGAGAGAAAAAAAGAAGGATAGAAAGAAAAGAAGAACGAAAATACAAAATCCAGTTTCCCTATCGAACCAGGAATAACTGAGATGCACCATAATAAAACTACATTCGTCGTACCCGTACGACGAATGTAGTTTTAATTTAATTTTATTTTATTTACTTAATACTGTAAAAAAAAAACTATCTCCCTTCTTTCAGTCCATCCTAAGGTTGTCTGTAAGAGATCGCCATGTGCGATAAGACCGCCCATTGTACACTTATTTCTTTAAATGTTTGTCCTATATATTTGTTTATGTGGTGTACAATAAAGAACATAATAAATAATAATAAATAAATAATAAAAAATCTTATACATACTAGCGATTCCGACAGATGTTCGCGTTGTCTCGCGCAAAAGCTGGCTTATTGTCAGCTTTACCCACCGGGTTTAATTGTATATTCAAACCGTTCAGGGACCTACTCAAATATTTCATCCAAATCGGTCAAGATGTTTAGGAGGAGTTATGTGACAAACACACGTACAGAAAACTTATAAATCTATTTAAAAAAGAAGAAATTGACTGAGTGAGTTATAATAATAATAATAATAATACCCACTAAACTACCACTAAACCGACAAGGTGGACCGACGACCTGGTCAGGGTCGCGGGAATCCGATGGATGCGTGACGCACAGGACCGGTCGTTGTGGCGACGCTTGGGGGAGGCCTATGTCCAGCAGTGGACGTCTTTCGGCTGATATGATGATGATGATGATGATGTAGGCGAGCAATAAGAGAGAATTTTTCAAAATTCACCCTTTAAAGGGACAAACAACGACGGGTCAAAAGATTGCATGGAGAAACCTTCATGCGGGTGAAGCCGCTGGCAGAAGCTAGTATACATATAAGGCGGTTAGCACGCTGCCACGCACCCTGCAGCGTAGTGCGTGAATGCGTGTCTTAACCTTGTAAGTATCGCCATTTGTATAGAAAACGCGCATAGTCCAACACATTGAAAATGCATCCACGCACGTTCATGCATATCACGCACCAACTTGCGGAGAAACATGCACTCACGCGCGTGGGTGCGGGGCGACACGCAAGGTATGGCACACTAAGTGTCGTAGTACTGTGCGTGATTTTGTATCAAATGAGTGCGTGCCTGCGTGAATTTACAAAACGCACCTACGCGCGTGAGTGCGTAAAAAACCCGCACAATGATGCAGATCTGCATTCCCGCAAGTACTTGCTAATGCACTTAAGCACGTACGTGCTTAAGTGCATTTTCACGCGCTACGCTGCGTGGTTCGTGTGATAACCACCTAAAGATTTAATTTTTTCTCCACAGTATCTAATCCCCCGACATTACCCGACTGACGGCTTTGTTTAGGGCGTCGACCGCCGTTTTCACACTGTCCGTCTGACTCAGAGCCTGACAAAGAAGTATTCTGAACAAATGTAAATCACCATTATGAGGCCACTTTACATGCAGATTGGAAACGTTACAACTTTCAAACTGTCACACAATACGTCAAAAGTAATATTAATGCCGATTACTTTTTTTTTCTCTTGTCTTTAGAGGCGGGTTGCGACGTTTCCATATGCATGAAGATAAACAATGTGATTCTTGCATTATTTTTTTCTTAAAGTTGCAATATTTCTGAGGTTGGCACTTCCGTGTATGATTGACGTTTAAAGGATTAAAAGGCGAATGAATATTCAAAAGTTGTTTCTTTAATTTTTTGGTCCTTTGTTGGTTTAAGAGAATTGAGTATGTATCATCAGGAATTATAAAGAACAAAGATACAAGACCATCCCGGGAGACTTTTTTTTTCGGTTGGCAAAAATCATCCTATGACAACCCCCGCTCATAGTATCAGACTCTTACGGACTAAAAACCCCACCCCGTTCCTTCTTGTTGGTAAATGAGAACGCAGTCATAATATTTATGATGTTGTCTACACTGTAATTTTAGTTGTATTAAGTTGGTAACACTTTTTGTTTCTCTCTTGTTTTTTCTGTTCAAAATGTCAGCTTTATAGAATATATTCGTTCATATTAATTCTACTGATTTTATTGATTACAACCTGAAATATCATCATGGTAGCAGAGCGTCGTTGCTGAAAAATCAATATAAGTTAAAAGGAAAGTAGAATAATATCTGGCAGCGGCGTATTTCTCCCATAATTTTTGATTGAAGTTACCGAAAAATCATTCGTCATAAAAATTCAATACTACACGAAGAAAATGTCCAGTACAGGCCACAATCCATTCCACATTGATAGACTCGTCGGAAGAGACAATTATGCGAGCTGGAAATTTGCAGTGGAAGCGTACTTTAATCTGGAGGATTTGTGGAGTTGTGTTGTAGGGGCTAACACCGACACCAAGAAGGAAATAAAGGCAAAATCTAAACTTATTTTACTGCTAGATCCGATCATCTACGTGCATGTACAAAGTGCTACTACATGTAAAGAAGTCTGGGACAGCTTGCAACAGGCTTTCGATGACAGCGGGTTATACAGAAAAGTTGCTTTGTTGAGAGACCTTATCACAACTACATTGGACAGCTCTCGAAATGTAGACGACTATATAAACAAGATAATGTCGACCGCACATAAACTGAGGAATATCAAATTCGACATTGATGACGAATGGCTTGGAACTTTAATGTTAGCTGGCTTACCGGAAACTTATAAGCCAATGATAATGGGATTGGAGAGCTCAGGGATGAAGATCAGTGCTGATTCAATAAAAACAAAACTTTTGCAAGAGGTTCAGTGTTCAGAAAGTGCAGCGTTCTTCACCAAGAAGACAGCAGCTATCAGGAATCAGAGTACAGAAAAGGCCCATGTGAAGAAAGGGCCCCGATGCTATAATTGCAATAGGCATGGACATTTTGCCAAGAATTGTCGTGCCCCAAAGAAGAAGAATATTGAAAAAGTAGAAGAAAATAAAGGTTTTGTTGCAGCTTTTTCAGCATGTTCACAGACAAATCCGGACCTTTGGTATGTGGACTCAGGAGCTTCCATGCATATGACTAATAGATGTGACTGGATGTATGACATAACAAGTCCACCGATATCGACCATAACTGTAGCCAGTAGGGCACCGCTACCTGTGGAAAATATGGGAAAGGTTAATTTATTGATGAATGGTAATGAACAAAATAAAATACAGGTGAGAGAAGTTCTATATGTACCTAAACTTGCTGCAAATCTTTTATCTGTTAGTGCAATGGTTAAAAATGGATGTAAAGTCAACTTCAGAGATAAAAGTTGTGATATTTTTGATAAAAATAATACATTCCTCTGTTCAGCCATTTTAGTAAACAATTTATATCAATTGAACACTCGCAGAGAAGTTTTTTCAAACCTTACAAACTCAAGTCATTTAAATGATGTTGTTCTATGGCATAGGCGCATGGGACACCTGAATTTTTCAGATGTTAACAAGTTACCGGAATGTGCAGAGGGAGTAAATTTGTTTCCTGACAAAAGCAAAGGACCATTCACATGTACCACCTGCCTCGAAGGTAAACAAAGCAGATTGCCTTTTAACAACATTGGGACCAGAACCTCAGAGCCACTGCAACTTATCCATACTGACTTGTGTGGACCGATGGAGCAAACATCACTGGGAGGTATGAAATATTTCATCACCTTTATAGATGACTTTAGTAGGAAGGTTCATGTTTATTTTTTGAAAGACAAAATGAGTGTATTAGAAGTGTTTAAGGATTATAAGAGTAAAGTTGAAAATGAACTTGACACTAAAGTTAAGTCTGTTAGGTCAGACAATGGGAAGGAGTATTGTAATAAAGAATTTGATTCTTTTTTGAGTAAGCATGGAATTGAACATCAAACAAGTATCCCATACTCGCCTCAACAGAATGGTCTTGCAGAAAGGATGAATCGAACACTGGTAGAAAGGGCCAAGTGTATGTTGTTTGATGCTCATTTGTCAAAACAATTTTGGGCAGAGGCACTAGCTACAGCAGCTTATATAGTTAATAGATCACCCACAAGATCACTTGATGGCAAAACTCCTATAGAGATGTGGTCAGGCAAGAAACCTAACTTAACAAATATGAAAATTTTTGGCTCCGAGGTAATGGTTCAAATACCTAAACAAAAACGTCAAAAATGGGATTCTAAATCAAGAAAATTGTTATTCATTGGATACTGTGAATCTAGTAAGGGTTATCGGCTTCTTGATCCTGACACTAATAACATTATCAAGAGCAGAGATGTAGTATTTTTGGAAAATGTTCAAAGATTGGAGCATAATGTGTATTTGCCTTGTTCGTCCAACAGTGATTCTGAAATACAGTCAACTGAAGAACCCTGCAAAGAAGAATTTCAAATTAGCTCAGATCAGTCTTCAAATGAAGATTACCTGTCGGGCGATGATAATGATCCATCCTATATACCTGATGAAGAAGTTGACCTTTCGTCACCAGGATGTAATATAAACTTACGTCCACGCAGAGCTGCTCAGCATTCAGAAAGGGATGACCATGATGCGAGTTACTTTTGTCCAGTTCTTAATTTGAGTGATCCCTGTACTGTAGATGAAGCATTTTCATCCCCACAAGCTAATCAGTGGAAAAAGGCAATGAAAGAGGAATATGATTCCTTAATGAAGAATAAAACTTGGTCACTTGTGGATTTGCCATCAGATAAGAAAGCATTGCCATGTAAATGGGTGTTTAAAAGTAAGACGAATCAAGAAGGTGAGATAGTCCGTTTTAAAGCAAGATTAGTTGTGAAGGGATATGCACAAAGAAAAGGAAAAGATTATGATGAGGTTTATGCTCCGGTGGTAAGGTATACCTCAGTACGATTCTTGTTTGCTCTAGCTGCTAAATATGACTTAGAAATGATTCAGATGGATGCTATTTGTGCATTTCTTCAGGGTGACATAGACACTGAAATATATATGTCACAACCAGAATGCTATGAAGAGAGTGATCAGGTATGTCACCTCCATAAATCAATCTATGGGCTCAAGCAGGCTAGTAGGCAGTGGAACCTTAAACTAAACAAAGCTCTACTTAAAATTGGATTAGAAAGATCAAAAATTGATCCATGCATATACTATTATGTAAAGAAATGCAAAATGATTTTTATTGCAGTTTGGGTTGATGACTTGATGATTTTTACAAATGACAATAAAACAGCAATTAATATCAAAGAAAAACTTAAAGAGGAATTTTGTATGAAAGATTTAGGAGTGATACAGCAGTGTATTGGCATAAATATTAGTAGAGATCGTGAGACAGGTGGGATCATGTTGGATCAGGAAAAATATATAAAACAAGTCTTGGAACGCTTTGCCATGTCTGAATGCAAACCAGTATGTACTCCGATAGAGGTAAATATGAAATTTGAGAAGAAATCTGAGAATGAAGACAGCAATTTCCCATACAGGGAAGCGGTGGGTTGTCTAATATATCTGGCACAAGTTACACGTCCTGATATCACCTTTGCAGTAAACAAGTTGAGTCAGTACTGCAATGACCCAGGTAATCAACACTGGCTTGGAGTAAAAAGGGTCATGAGATACCTACAAGGAACCAAGGACCTTAAGTTATGTTATGTCAAAGATGACTCCAAAGAAATAACTGGATATTGTGATGCAGACTGGGCTAGTGACCCACAGGATAGAAGATCATGCACTGGTTATGCATTTGTTTTCCAGAATGCTTGCATATCTTGGAATTCCTGTAAACAACAGACAGTGGCGCTATCAACAGCTGAGGCCGAATACATGGCGATGGCATCAGCGGCTCAGGAGGCGTTGTGGCTTCGACAGCTGCAAGATGAGCTTGGCCAAGGGTTAGACAGTGCGTTACTTATTTATAGTGATAACCAAAGTGCAATTAGGTTGGCATCAATTGACTGTTATAAACCTAAAACTAAACATATAGACATAAGGTTGCATTTTCTCAGAGAAAATATTGTAAAATGTAAAGTTAAATTTTTATTTGTCAATGGTTGCAATATGGTAGCTGACAACTTAACTAAAGGTGTAACACATGCAAAACATTTGTATTGTATGAGCAAAATGGGTCTGCGTTCTAGAGGGAGTGTTGGTAAATGAGAACGCAGTCATAATATTTATGATGTTGTCTACACTGTAATTTTAGTTGTATTAAGTTGGTAACACTTTTTGTTTCTCTCTTGTTTTTTCTGTTCAAAATGTCAGCTTTATAGAATATATTCGTTCATATTAATTCTACTGATTTTATTGATTACAACCTGAAATATCATCACTTCTAGCCTTCATACCGCGGCTCAAGTTCTTTTCGGATAACCCTGGCCCCAGTAGGCTTCGACCCAGCTGGGCCCCTCCTATACAGGGAGACTTTATAAATAAATAGCTAATATTGACAGCTTCACCCGAGTAAAAAAGATAATGATAATTGTCTACTTTCAAATTAAATAAAAAAATATAAGTAAACTAAGGTACCGATGGTTGAGCAAATTGGTCTCTTATTCTGCCTTTAATTTCGGCGTGTATTTTATATATTTTTATTTAATTTAATTAATTTCTACTAAGATTATAAAGAGGAAAAGTTTGTTTTTATGTTTTTTTTTTATTTGTAGTAGGAAATCTCTGAAAGTACTGGTCCGATTGCTAAAATGTTTCACCTATAGAAAGCTGCTTTATATTTGAGTAACATATGTTTAATGAACGCGACAAAAGCCGCGGGCAAAAGCTTGTTGATTATAATCAAGAATATCTATTTAAATTGTATTAGATATACTAATAAATAAACGTCAATACAGTAATGAAAAATAACAAAGCTATCAATATAAAATCAGTTTTATTTTTCCGGTGGGAAAATCATCTAATAACATTCCCCGCTCTTGGGCGGAGCGGGAGATAGCGTCAGTCAAAGTCAAAGTCAAGGTACTTTATTTGCCAGAAACATGGTAATGAGGATGTTGAGTACAGTTTATAAGTTCTACTTGTTTCACCAATGATTGATATACAAATATTAGGTTATTATAGTAAAATTAAGTCGTTTAAAATTTAAAATTCTTAAACATTATTAAAACATCATTAGATTATTAACCTTTAATTAAACATTATTAAATTATTATACACTAGCTTCTGCCAGCGACTTCGTACGCGGATCCTGTTGCTTATGCCAGCAACATTCAGTGCTATAAACGTAAGAGTAGACAAAAATAAACAGAAAGCTCAGAACTGCTAAGCTATCGGGAGTTACACGTGTTATTGTGAGTCAACCATAAAAGATAGACGTATGCTGTTGTGGGATATTTTTTATATAATTTTGAGGAGAACATTTTTGTTATACATGATTTCTGTGTAGCTTTAACCATTAAGGCTGCACACGCGACGGAAGCTTAAAAAATGGAGTAATTTCTCCCGTTTCCCCCACATTTCCCTTCACTGCTCTGCTCTTATTGATCGTAGCGTGATGAAAAGTATACTATAACCTGCCCAGGAGTATGAAGAATGATTGTACCAAGTTTCATTAAAATCCATCGAGTAGTTTTTGTTTCTATAAAGAACATACAGACAGACAGACAGACAGACAAAAATTTTACTGTTTGCATTTTTAGCATCAGTATCGATCACTAATCACCCCCTGATAGTTATTTTGGAAAAATATTTCATGTACAGAATTGACCTCTCTACAGATTTATTATAAGTATAGATTATTAAAAAAAAGACTACATTTGAATAAAATTTTATTTTGCATTTTTAACATGTCTCAATTTGATATATGTTATGTCACTTATATTTTCTTTCTAGGTCATTCTTGTCATTAAAAAAATCGTTTAAATTATAATAACATCTGTCCAACAGCCATTCGCGTAATTTTATTTTAAATAACCTTATTAATTGCAATTCTCTAATAGATTTTGGTAATTTATTAAAGACTCGTATTGCCATCATGCTACAGTTTTTCTGATACAAAGAACTTTTACAGCAAGTGCTCCTAAGTATCGTCGGATCCCTGCTAGGGTACAATTTTAGGGTTAGGGTTACTAAAAATCTGCGCTCATCTCATAACCGCCTACTCCAATGTCCCTCTCATCGTACTGACTTTCTTCACAATTCTTTCTTTGTTCAATCTATTTCTCTGTGGAATGCGCTCCCCCAGGAGATCAGGATGGCAACAAGCCGATTAGCATTCAAAACTAAAGTTCGAGAGCTAATTCGTAAGAAGTTGGCAGTAGTATCATCACAACGTTAATGTTCTCCAATTGTCGATCTGGACCAATTGTTTGACTATATTAGTTAGGTATGTAGTTTATTAATTTGAGTATATATTGTATAATTGTATTATATATATTATATGGTTTATTAGTACTTATGTTAATTCTTGTATGCCTTTTCTCTTTCTCATTTATTGCACCTACCACTATTTTTCTCTGCATCACCCAAAGGTTGACTGGCAGAAAATGCCTGAGGCATTAAGTCCGCCTCTGTACTTTATAAATCATTAAATAAATAAAATAAATAAATAAATTTTCTTTTTTCAAAAGTTTTGAACAATTCTGGATGTTCTTTGACAAATACACCAATTTGCATTATATAGAGACCAGTGATGGTCAGCAAACCAAGCCTTTTAAAAAGTGGTCGACACGATTCTAAAGGGCCCACACCACATATTGCCCTTAAACGCTTTATTTATATTTGTCGAATTCCCCCAAAGCAAAAGACCATATCTGAGAACTGATGCAACATATCCGTGATATGCTGTCAGTGCTGCTTTTTCGCTAGCAATTCGCCTTAGTTTCTTTAATGCAAACACAAATCTATTAATCTTATTACACACAAGATCTATGTGACTTTTCCAGACTGTTACTGACTAAAAACCCACTCCTGTACCTTCGTTGCCTTTCATACCGGGGGCTGAGCTACCTTTCGGAGCAAACCCTGGTCCCAGTAGGCTTCGACAATCATGTCAAAACTGCAAAAAATAAAAATAAAAACCGCCTGTTAAAGTAATCTTATTATAAATCTTACTTTACCATATAACTATTGGGAAATAGACCTCCGTACAGTACAATATGCTAGGCTGCAGACATTATTCATCCAGGCCCTTAGGCCATGCACCTAGGCCATGTCGAAGCGTGGCCTAACGGGGTATATCAGTCACAATTTAAACAAAATACGCTTTGGGACGATTTGATCCGGCCGTACGGCTTCGTTACTCCACTTGTAGCGTTGGCAAATAAATCGCGGAAATATTTTAGGAAATATAATTAGGTAAGTACTGTTTTTTTTCTGTATGGAGCTGTCTGACGTGGACAATGAGGATGCAAAACCGTCGCAAGCTTGACGCACTGGAAATACGGTGTTGAAGACGAATGTTTGGAAACCCATGAACCACGAACCGAACCAATATTTGGATCCTGAAATATCTCAATATGAAAGAGAGATTATATGTATTACCGTCGTCTGTGCAAATACGAATTCTCAAGTTCATCGTGCATATTACCGGGTAACGAGGATTCGATGGAACGATTGGTGGTGTTAGGGAAAGTCGAGGGCAAAAGATCACGTGAACACTCTCAAACACGGTGGACGGACCTTATCAAATCTGTGACATTCTGCAGCATTAATGCTGATGATGATGTAGCATTAATGCATAATGAATACTCCCATCTATATGAGGGCAACAAAAGAGCCGTACAGGTTGCCAAATATTGGGCAGAAAAAATATAGTTTGAGAGCATCGACACGAAAAGAAGAAGAAGAATACTCCCAAGCTGCAAAATACAGAGCTGCATGGCGTCGCGAAGAGGTGGTGTTGCAGGACTCGACCGAGACACAGTCACGACCAGTCTGTCAAGAGCGTGTGTCTTAGTCGTGTGAGAAGAAACTGATTTTTTGAATATTTAAATACCGACAAATAAACCTTCTAAAAAGTGAAGTTTGGTCCACCTTGGACACCTTGGACCAGCAGAGGACGTCTTTCGGCTGAAATGACGATGATGGTGATGATCCAATAATAAAAAGATTATTTATTATAAAAAATCTTTAAAAAAAAAGATATTTATCGGAGTGAGATAGTCAACAATGATTTGACATTGCTGTTGTAGACTTGTTGCTGGTTGTATCCTATACCTAGTTATTGTTTATTTATCTATAATATGTATGTATTTTGAAATATATGTATAAGTATGTTTATCAGTTGTCTAGTACCCATAACACAAGCTCTGCTTAGCTTGGGATTAGACGGCGTTGTGTGATAGTTGTGGAATATTATATTATATTATTGGTGTGTTTTGTGTGTGGTTGCAACCAAATGTTGCCAGAAATAGACACTTTTTTTAAATTTATTATCTATATTATTTAATTCACCAGGAGCTATTAGTTCATACGTTTCTTTCATTTGAAATTGAAACACATGCTTCAGTCAAATATCTCCAAGCTTAGGTATATTTATTTTGTCCAACAGTTTTTGAAGCAGTTCAGAGTGGGAGTGTGGTGGTGTTCTCTATAATACATATACTTTTATCCATTTTGTCCCGGGAGTATGTTTCCTTGTTCGCGTGCTGGACTACGACCCATTCCCTCTCCAAGAGTGGAGACTCAGGCCTCCTCTCTTGGAGAGGGAAGGTCCCCAGCAGTTGGAACATTAAAAATGCTGATGAAGATGATGATGTTTCCTTGGGATTTTTTTTACTTTTAAAGGGGGCGGCGCCACTGGCGCTGGGCCTCGGACATACCGGTTTCCCAACAATGTTATCCTTCGCCGTTTTGAGAGCAGTGGTGATGAAATAAATTAAACAAAGTAATTTATTTCATCATCATGCGCCTGGCTGGGTTTGAACCTACCATCTACAACTCGTAAGTCGGGGCCGTTACCACTCGGCCACCACTGCTTTTTATTGTGCTACTTGTATGTATATATGCCGCTGAAACAGTCTAGAAGCAACTTTATTATCATTTTGAATCATAATTACTTAGAATTAAAAACTTAACCGCCATTACAACTTTTCCTTACAAAAATAATTTGCGGACCTTATGCACCCAGATAGAAAGTAATAAGTCGGTAAAAATGTGCATACAATGGGGGCATTTGAAATGCAAAGCGCAGGCGCATTGAAGGGTCGAGCCTGCCCGTCACTCGCTCACCATTATGTATCGCACTTGCCTCTATATCTTCAGCTGGATTGTAGGTATAAGAAGGCTTTTTGTAGTGGAAACAGCGTTAATTTTTTACGTGTTTAAGACCTCCTTAGTATTCAAACTTTTTAACTGATTTATTGGTTCTGGTTATGTGCTACTGTTGAGGGGTCTTTAAAGAAAAAAGTGCTATTGGGTTTTTCTATAGATGGATATTTTGGAATGGCGACCACGTACCGGAAGATGTAGCGTTGGAAGGTCTCCTACAAGGTGGGCCGGTGACTGGTAGGGGTTGCGGGAATCCGATGATGCGAGACGCACAGGACCTTTCATTGTGGCGGCATTTGGGGGAGGCGTATGTCCAACAGTGGACGTCTTTCGGCTGAAATGATGATAATGAAGATGATGATTTAGAATGAATTTGTAGCAATCCGGAGTTTGGAGGTTGGTGTTTTGGGGGTTGGTTGACAACACCGAATGTAAAAATCTTTTATCCTGCGTATGATTAAGTATTCCTCGGACGAGTCAGATTTTCACGCTCGATCTCTCTACAGTCGTGTCAGATCATCGTCCTGTCGGACTATGACAGTAAAGGGACAATCACAGTGATCAAATCATGTGAGTTTCAAAAAAACAAGGTTTTTGTAGTAAGTTATTTCCTACTTCATAATGGCATTGTTACAAAAATTGCTTCTGACCATGGGTGCGTTCACGTGGAATATAAATAAAAACTATTTTGTGACTATATTTATGTTAAATAGATCGAATTAACGACTACTGTTACGATGAATGTTTATTTCTGAAACAAATAAACATCATTACTATAATTATGAAGATTTATAAAATAAGTAACTTATGGATTATATATTATTTTTTGGAAACAATAAACTGTTATTATTATATTTAATATAATAATTATTTATTTATTAAGACAACAATATGGTCCACTTTGTTAGTAAAAAACTTAAAATTAGTATTATTAGTACAAAAACAATTCATAAAACATATGTAATTTTTCCAATAAAGTTTCAAATTTTTCGACGAGGCTGCCTAATGCGGACGGTCTCAAGATTCATAGCAAAAATAAAATCAAAAATTTTGAAATACGTTGGCTTCAGAATGCGGTATAACTTATGCACATGCATTCAGGGAAATTATAATTACTGGCAGAATCCTAAAAGTGAAATGAAATGTGAAATGTGAAATGTTTCAAATGAAAACAATAAAACGAATTTAATTTAGAAACCTAGCTAAAGATCGAAATAAACATCTAAATTTTATCCATATTAAAGTTCTAAAATAAACTAACACAGCATTAAAATTACGTTCAGAACATTCAACTATAATAAAGCTTGCGTACCGTAATTAAGAGTTACTTAACGTCAACCTGACGCCAAGTTATTTAACTTAGCAGAAAGAGTTACGGCGAAGTAACTTGCCACTTAACTTGAGAGACTTATTTGTTTAAGTTAGGTAAAATATGGTAATTTTATTTATGATATTTGTAGTATCATGAGTATTAATTCATGAATCCCCAAGCGACCACCGGTGGCCGCGTATCTATTGTCTTACTATTGTGTCTCTAATTGACGGTATCTGAAGGGTTAAAAATATTTAAAAGGGATTTTAATTGAAAAGTGCTCTTGTAGTGTGCTTATATGAGTTTTTAGATTATAAATTGTAAGTTTTCAGGGATTTTAAATTAGGTATTCTATGTGAAATAATTTGACAGTGACAATTATGATCCCACCAAAAACATTTCATGTAAAATGTTGCCAAAGCAACCATTTAAGGTTTGCCCTGTAAAAAAGATAGATCTCATGTAAGGCAAGTTACTGAATCTACACGGCCTAACTTTACCGACCCTAACTTCACAAATTCTACATTTGGAGGGTATGCGGGACAGAGAGTAAAGCCCCACATACCTCCATTGAAAAGGGAGGATCCTCCGACCAGACCGGGTGTTATAGTCTGGTGGGCGACTGCCCGATAGTTGTTGTCGGGCTGTCGTATATGTTCAAATCGCGCGGAGAACTTTGATTGCGCGATGCAGGATTTCGTATTTTCTTCGTAGTTCTTATGTGGCGTCATAGATGTCGCTACATCACTCCCCTCCGGAGATCGGAGATCGATGATTCTTGATGCTTCTTGATGTGTGCCAGGCCAGCGGTAGGTTGGTTCCAGTGAGTCGGAACCGATGCCGCATAGTTCTCGGTGGGTCGGAACTGTCTGCGGTGATGCCCCAGTGAGTCGGGGTGTTGCTATCCCAGTGAGTCGGGATGATGCCCCAGTGAGTCGGGGTGGTGCTGTCCCAGTGAGTCGGGACGATGCTGCAGGCTCCAGTGAGTCGGAGTGGTGCTGCTGGCTCCAGTGAGTCGGAGCGGTGCTTGTGCGACGTAGGGCTTGATTGCTGGCGTCGACCATGAGAGGTTCTTCATGACTCTTCATATGACTGGCCGAAGGTGCAGTGTGCTAAGCCAAGGTCGGTGATGCGGCTGAGGTGATGACCAGGGATGACCAGGTAGGCATACTAGTGGTCAGGATACCCTTAGCCGAGGGTGCTGGCTGTTTGGCTCGTTGCTCGAAAGCTTGAGGAAGTGATGATGACGTCACGAAGTAGTAGCTGCACGAAGGCTGCGCTGACGTTCTTTGTCAAGGGTCACCAGTTTGGAGGTATGTGGAACAGAGAGTAAAGTCCCACAAACCTCCGTTGAAAAGGGAGGATTCTCCGACCAAACAGGGTGTTATAGTCTGGTGGGCGACTGCCCGATAGTTGTTGTCGGGCTGTCGTATATGTTCAAATCGCGCGGAGAACTTTGATTGCGCGATGCAGGATTTCGTATTTTCTTCGTAGTTCTTATGTGGCGTCATAGATGTCGCTACATACATATCAGTAAAAATTTGGCTTCGCCGTTACGCTACCGTCCTGGAGGTGATGAGAATATTTATTTTTCTGAAGTAAGTAATGAAACAGCCAACCCATACATTTTTACTGATATATAGAATTTGTGAAGCACAGTTTAAAAGATTTGACTTGAGTTACAGAAATATTCCCCACTCAACTAAACTCGACTTACTTCACAAAATCCTAAAGATACTTAAACATAATCTTTCACCGAAAAATGCACCTTGCCGCCACCACAAAGTACCATAAAATTCCAAAATGTCGGCCAAAAATCCTTCATAATGTCGTTTTAAATCTCTAAAGCACCATTATGAGGTAAACCCCATGTAAATGTGCACCATATCTGTTATAAAATTACGCTAAATGGTGAACAAAACCACAGGGCGGAATATAGTGCATGATTTAACCATTTAGTTTGGGAGTTACTGTTATGTTTTTTTTTATTGAATTATATTTTTGTGTGCAATTATGTTAGTCGTCAATAGATGTCTCTTCCTGTGGGTTTATCCTTGAGTAGATTTTTATATCTTATTCTTCTGAGCATGTGTTTGTCACCTAACTTCTTCTAAACGGCTTGACTGATTTGAATATCCACCTTTCCCTTCAAGATAGGTTCATATAATTTTTTTGACGTGGGAAATCATCCAACGACCTCTCCCTATCTAGGGTGGAGCGTAAGACCGTAGATTAACTAAAGCATAGGCCACACGGATGTAATTCAGAGTAACCGAGGTGGTAGTTTAAATCCATGTAGATGTAATCCAACTATCCGAGAAACCGACAATCAACGCAATGCTTGGCTTGGTTTACAATCCACAAGCTCACTAAGGTGACATCTGTTTGGTTGGATGCTGGATTGTACCCGGGTGGCCTATGCTTAAACCCTTGGAACACAGGAATCATTGTACTGTTCTGTGCTTAAAACCACACCGGAGTCTTTCAATTGACCTTTGCGGTTTAGGACCGCGGGTTTTTTTTTCAGAAATTCGCCGGACCCTTCCTGAACAAATCTACAGATGAAGAATATATCTCTTTTGTACACGTGCAATACTTGTATTGTGAGCCTGACAGACTATAATGTCCCACTGCAGGGCCTCCCTTCCATTTTTCCACTCTTCTCTGTCCTTAGCCACTTCTGGCCAATCCTTAAGCTAGAAGTCCAAATCAGCTCGTCATCTGCTTCTGGGCCTACCGCATTGCCGGCTCCTGCTGCTCGGGATACAATTTCGTTATGACAAGCGGCAGATGTAGCCTGCCCAATTCCATATTAGTTTGGCGGCTGAGTTGTGCCCATGTTTGCAATTTGTATGCGACACTTAACTATACTTAAGCAACGTAATTTTGTTGTCAAAAGAATTGAATTAATCGAAATCATCTTGATTCTGTTCGTTAACGAAGTTTTTAATTCGGGGGCAGGTGGATGGTCTTTATTAGGGAGCCCAACTGAAGACGAATAAGGCTAACTTGATTGGTTAAATGACCCTGATCATTTGCATCTGATTTTCAAGGATTCTATAGTCTAAAGTTAAGAACAGAAAATTTTGTTCTTTAAGGAAAGACTAAATTGACTTCAGACAAAACGCCGCAACAACGCGACGTCTGCGCAGCGTTATCGCGGCGTCTGCGCTGCGCAAACGGTTATCGAACGCCTACGCTGGACAAACGCTAGTGTGAAGGCTCTCTAAGTCTGGGTCGACGGCACGTTATGTTCAACGCGCAGAATACGTCAGTTTACAATAAATCTCGTAAAATTATAAACTCCTTTTTCTCGGTGAGGCACTGATAGATCGAAAGTTTTATTGTATTCAAAACGATCAAATAACAGACTTTACAAGACATATTACAATCTTACGGAGTTTACAATAATACGATGACCTATATTTGATGAGTTATGAGCTTCAAAATGTATGACAAATATTGTTCGACATGCATTTGAGCAGTTTTTATTGTGTTTTACAAATCTTTAAATTTTCCAAATATAAACTTTTTCTTGTAAACATGACTGTTAGTGTTTTTCCTTTGCTTTGTTTTATAAGACAAAGGACATTAGTCACCCCACAGTTTTTACCGGAGGAGGAACTGGAGGTATAGGTAACATAAAATGTGTGAGGGTTGCATGTCTCCCGCATCAATGGGTAGTACTTACCTATTGTACTGATGTCGCAGGGGTTGGTAGACTTTGGTTGAGTTTACAGAATAGAATAGAATAAACTTAATTGTACACCAAAACAGTAAAAAACAGTATTTTCATGACAGAAAAATAACTGACCTTGAGATTTATTCAGGAAACGCAAAGATCTATGGTTTGTGGTAATGTAAAAACAGTCAATATATGTAAGTATTGCAATATCATTATTTTTTGAGCGACACTAAATTGAATATTTAAAAAGGAAATGTTTCAAGCAAGTGAGTTCACGTTTCTTTTAAGTGAATCTACGGTAAATAAAAATACTGTTTACGGAAGACAACCTTAAACGATGTTATTCAATAACAGTCTGATTCGTCCTCTCGCTCCGCCCATAGCGGAGAAGTAATTTGATGATTACTCAGCCAAAAAAGGGTGACAGCCATTGACAGATTTTTTTAAAGATTACTACTGAAGATAATTGAAAAAATAATAATAATTTAATTCCGCAACTTTCTCACAACGCCATCTATTCCCAAACTAAGCAGAGCTTGTGAATTATAAATCTATCTTTTTCTATTAAAAAAAAAACTTTCTTTTTATTATTTTTTTCTAAATCTCTACGCCAGCTACAAGATACCCCGCAGTTGCGCCACCCTGGCTGGCATACGTCTCAGCATCCCCGTAAATCCTCATTAGTTCCCTCAGTTTACGAGATCCCACGGCGCTAGTAAAGCGGCCCGCGGATATTACGATTGCATACCCCTGACTTTTCTTGAATATTGCGGAATTTACGCAAAGTGATTGGCGGGTTTTGGATTTGTGTTTAAAAATATCGTGTTGTTTTTAGGTGAAGGTTGGTGTCGATATTGTTTGAATAAGTAAAAGTTTGAACATGTATTTCTGTTTCAAAATAAACAATAAAGGTTTTTTTTTATTTAAACATAGAAATAACATAAAAAATATAAACACTTAACTAATTAAAACTATATATACACAATAACTCTAACCTAAAATATGGCGTCAAAAAATTCCTCCGCATTGCTTTCGACTGGAAGTGTGCCCAAAAGACAGGAGGCATTGCCACGTTGCATGGCAATCAAAGGAGGAGGCCGACCGCATCAGGCAACGGCGCCCTCGCCGCCGTCGCCGGGATTCCGATCCCGATTTCCGGCCACCGTAGACGCGGGCTCGCGGACGGCGAGCCATGGGTAGCTCGCTGTCCGATCGTCCGGTAATGGACCGAGTCCAAGACGTCGACGACGCGCACTGTTCCCGCGCGCCTCAAGGAGTTGTCAGCAGCAGGAGGGGCCCAGCTGGGTCGAAGCCTACTGGGGACAGGGTTGTCCGAAAGGGAGCTCGTGCCCCGGTATGAAGGCTAGAAGGAACGGCGCGGGGTTTTTAGTCAGTAAGAGTCTGACACTGTCTCCCGCTCCACCCAAGAGCGGGTTTCGTCAAAAATGATTTTCCCCGTCGACAAAAAAAAAATAAAATAGGCTAGGACTAGAAGGAATGGCGCGGGGTTTTTAGTCAGTAAGAGTCTGACACTATCTCCCTCTCCACCCAAGAGCGGGTTTTGTCATAAGATGATTTTCCCCGGCAACAAAAAAACGTTGCATGGCAATACTTAATCCTCGCCCCTTCTCCTCGGTCAAATCCATCCAAAGGTTGTCTGTAAAAAATCGCTTTTAGCGATAAGACCGCCCATTGTGACACCCTATTAATTTTAAGTTTCTTATGTAATTTTTATTTTTGGTGTACAATAAAGAATTTATCTATCTATCTATCTATCTTAATCTCTGACCAAAGTAAAAGCTGGCCTTTGGGTCATGCATAGTGTCAAAAAGGCGGTTGGATAATTAAAAATAAACAATGTTTACAATTACTTTTCAGAGATTATAAATAGCTGGTATAACACAAATAATACCTTGGAAAACATCGTGAGGAAACCGGCAGGTCTTAGAACCAAAAATTCGACGACATGTGACATTCACCAACCCGCACTGGGCCCGCGTGGTGGATTATGGCCCATTCCCTCTCCTAGAAAGGAGGCCTGAGTCCCAGCAGTGGGAACATTAAAAGGCTGATGATGATGATGATGATATTAAAATAAAATTATATAAAAACCTAGGTGTTAAACATATAAAAATATTTATTAACTTTTTGAGAAAACGTTAAACGCTGTTTTTTTAATTTACAGGGCTATTTGTAAAACATTAACAACCTTGCAGGACTGTATTACTAACATCATAAACAACTTTTGTTCTATGACTTTTTACAAAACATAATAGGAGTTTTTGTTGTTTTATCTAACACACTTCAACTCTTTAATTTGTTATTACACGACGCAAGTGCATCAAGCACCTCTGCCGCCGGATCTCCACTCCCCTTCGCTATTGTACTATCGCTTGCTTCGCATAGACTAGGTAATATTTAGAACGTTCAATTTAAATATTTTTATTTTTGTGTGAAAATGTGATGAACTAAAATATGGTACAATTTTAAAAGTCATAGAACAAGTTATGGTTTTTTATGTTAGGACCATAGTCCTGAGGAAGTGCAAGTGTTTTACAAATAACCCGGTATATTCTAGTGCTTGACTGCAATCCCACCTGATGGTAAGCAGTGATGCAATCGTCGATGGTGAAGGGCAATAGTTTATTAGGAGCCTATTCACTCTAGTCTTACGTTATATTTAAACAACATCGAGTGACTCTTTTCTATGTTGCATTATTAATGTTATACATAACTATTCAATTAATTAGATTTATCTCCGGCACAATGGAACCTACAATTAGTTCGAATGTTACGGTCAAACAAAAAAACGAACAAAACTATAAAATCATCTAGACGGAATGTTCTGGCAATTTCTGACAAAAAACTATACACTATCGGCTAATTGATGAGCAAAGTTACAACGTTTAATAAAAGGCATCAATATTAAATCTTGGCACAAAAAGTACCACCGTACGGTTCCAGTAATCGAACCGACTATCCTTTCACTATCTAGCATCGCTGAGCGCGCGCATTGCATTATGGGAGCCAGTGATGTGGGATGCGGGTTTGAGGTTCAGCTGAACAATAAAAAAAAAACAAAAGCAAATACGATATAGGAATTGATATCATTAAACATTACTGAGCTTAAGCATAATCAGCCTTATAATCTTCCCACAGCTGGGACTCGGGCTTTCTCTCTAGCAGAGAGAATGGACCGTATTCCATCAAGCCTGCCCAGTGTGGATTGGTGGATGTCACATTTTTCAAGTTTCTATTTCTAGGACATGCCGGTTTCCTCATGATGACTTCCTTTACCGTTTTAAGAACAGTGATGAAATAAATTACACAGAATGAAACCTGCAACTCGTAGGTCGGGGCTATTTGCACTTGACACCTCTGCTCCTTCCGTATCATTAGATTTTACGAAGAAAAAACACCCCACCCACACGATCCAATTTACAGGCGACTAACATTATGTATAGTTGACCAGGTATACACATAGAACACTTGTCATTACACTCATAGTCACACACAGTAAAGTTTACTAGACGTCACTTCAGGCGCGCTGCAACTCTATCAAATGTTTGCGCAAAATGCCATATCAACACCACCACCGTTTTCCTACATCAATGGCAGAGCGATACCAATCACTCCCTGCCTACGGCGCGGAGATGTTTGCTCTGATAAATATATTACTTAATGGCAAAAATCATCATTTCATTGGCTATAACCATTCAATTTGCATACAACACAGTTAATAAGGTGATTAACAGTGAAAAATTCTGTTGAGAACATTGTCATCAATGCATCATCGTTGTTATCATCATCATCAAAAAATGATGATTAGATAGTAAAGCTAACAAGTCTCCTCTTGAAAAATAAGTTTGTAAAAAAAATAAAAATCAAGAAATAGTGCATTGTTACACTAGGGGTGAAAGTTACTTATTTCGTCCCGAGAAGGAGTTGGCGGTCGAGCGTAGCAAGGTCGCTAATTCGAGGGACTAAATAAGTAACTTTAACCCCGAGGTAAGCACTGTGCTTTCCAATACGAATACAAGAAGATAGACCTAGTTTAAAAAAAAAAAAATTTGACAGTTGTCAGTTGAAAGTAAAACCCCCTAGGCATGAAAAGTGTGATACTTTTCAGCCCGCTCCTCAGGTAACTTCAAACCTACTTTCAGAGTATGAGTAATGAAATAGTACATTGTTACACACTAGGGGTGAACTAAATAAGTAACTTTAACCCCAAGGTAAGCATTGTGCTTTTCATTACGAATACAAGAAGATAGACCTAGTTTTTTTTTTAATAATTTGTCAGCTGTTAGTTGAAAGTAAAACTCCCTAGGGATGAAAAGTGTGATACTTTTCAGCCCGCTTCTCAGGCAAGTTCAGATCTACTTTCAGATTATGAGTAATGAAAAAAATATTTTTTGTTGTGGTACCAACATTACAAAAAAAAATACAATCGACTTCAATGTAAAAAAACACCAAAAAGAGCAAATTAATTTTAATTTCGGAAGTCGGTGTCAAATAACGAAGAGACATCAACAAACACAGACTTCCTAAATTAGTTATTTTGCACTTTTTAGTGTTTTTTTTTGTTGAAGCAGGTATTTTTTTTGGAAAAAGTTTTTCAGTCTATTGTTCCTTACTAAAAATACGAAAATCCATGATTACGGTACGGGTGGCGCAGTAGTTGAGTGATAGGCTGCTGTGCTGCGTGTCGTGAGTTCATTCATGCACGGAACAAATATTTGTATGGCCTACAGTTAAGTAGTTGTTTCGGGTCTGGTGTTGCGTCTTGTGTGATGAGTTTACATGTTTGTGAACGCACCCATGAAGTAGTTGCCAGAGTGAAGCATGGTTCTTTTTTAACTTTTTAGGCGACGATAGTCTAATTATAGTTTATATTTTTACAAGCTCTTATTTAGTTTCACCTGTCCCGAAGTTTGTATGTAATCAAATCTTGTAAATTAAATTTGACCCACTCCCCGGTTACTGATGAAGCTGAAATTTTGCATGCATGTGTAAATTAGATGACAATGCAAAATTATCATGACAAGGAGCTGATCTGATGATGGAACGGGAAGGTGGCTATAGGAACTTGGTAGTTAAACGACACGACCACCACCAACCCCAACGAGTTTGGGCTCGTATGATTCGTCTTGACGAGTGTCATTTATATAGGTATACCAAGCTATAAAAGCTTGCCATGAAAAAATGATTTTTATTAAAAGCTTGTTTAGCTGTTATGGTTGAAGTTTTCTCATAATTTAAATTTACGAGTATACCTATTTTATGTTTCCGGATTACTTTATACAAGGTGTAACGTTAAATGCGCAAAACCTGAAATTAGTTTGATCAGAATAACGAGCAGAATCAATTAAACCTATTTTCTATATCTAAAAAAAAAAAACTTCGACCTGTCTGAATAGGTCAAACCATCACGTGCGCCAACCCGCTGAAATAGGTAAACAAACACAAATACGAGTGCATAGTTGTAATCCAATCAATTTTTTTCAATTAGAGACACAGTAGAAAGATAATGACAGAGCTAACGCTTGGGGTTTAAGTTTAATGAATTAAATGAATTTTTATTTTTCATCCAAAACTGACTTTTAAAAAAATAGTTCAAGATAAAGCTCCTGGACTATTTTTTTTTAAGTCAGGTGACAAAAGACAATATAATTGAGTTTTGACAACCAGTGTCATGTGTACCTTCTTTGTTTTTCTGAAGTGAAAATCGTAGGTATTGCCCACTCTAGGTAGATCGAGGGCGAGTGTCAGATTGTTACTGACTAAATCTCAGCTGTGTTTCTTCAGTTGCTTTTTGTGTTCCAGGACAGCAGTCAATCTTTCTAATAACCCCGCTGCCTATATAGTGCATAGACTACACTTACCTACATTTAGACATATCGTGCACTGGTGATTTTTGTCACGAGGACAATAATTTTTCTACCCATTTTTTGTAACTGTCACGTTTTCAAGTGAGCGCACTACATGTTGGGTTCATAAGCTAGTCACCAGTGCACGCTATGGCTTAAATCGTCGAGGGCAATACCGTACCTACCTACATATCCGTCATCATCATCATTTCAGCCGACAGACGTCCACTGTTGGACATAGGCCTCCCCCAAGTATCGCCACAATGATCGATCCTGTGCGCCCCGCATCCATCGGATTCCCGCAACCTTCACCAGGTCATCGGTCCACCTTGTAGGAGGCCGGAAGGCCTGCGTTTTCCAGTAAGCAGTCGCCACTCCAGAACCTTTCGGCCCCAACGGCCATCTGTTCTGCGAGCAATGTGCCCTGTCGGCAACCTTGGTTCTCCTGTGGATATCTTCATTGTACCTACATATATTAGTTGGAAAGTTACTCTGCCCTACATTCCCAATTTCTCCAAGGCATCCCACATTTTCGTCCAAAAAAAACAAAACTACGCATGTTACTTCCATAATTTGCGCGTAAATAATTGAGAGTACGCACTGCGCGTGTCCCCGCCATATTTATTATTCACGCGGTGTTGCCACTGTTGTGTCATATTATTGCCATATTGGAAAATTATTCCCCGGTTGTGAGGGGAATTTTTGTCAGTTTTGTCCTTTTGTTTAGCCAGTAAATGCGAGTTAGTGGCTCCGTGACTGTCATGCTAGTGAAAGATTTTGCTGGTATTTGTGCCATCAAGTATGATGTAGTTCGTCGTTTTGTTTCGGCTTATTTTTGAATTTATTGAATGTGATCGGGTGTTCGTGGTTTGATTTTAAAGCTAACAACAGCAGGTAGTTCTTGCTCTAAGTTTTCTTATGTTTTTTTTTTTTCATTGATATAAACTAGCGCTTCACTGCGATCCTATCTGATGGTAAGGAGTGATGTAATCGTTGACAGTGAGGTGCACTAGTTTATTTATCCCCTCCTCCTTTTTCGTTCAAGCGATATCTCTTTGGAATACGCTCCCTCTGAATATCAGGATGACGACTAGCCGATTTTCTTTTAAGGTAAAGGCACGAGAGCTTATTCGCAAAATGTTGGCAGAATCATCATCGCACTGATTTGTTAGATTTGTTTGTTTTTTTTTTTCTCACTACAGCTTTGTTTATTTATATGTTTGTATCTAAGTATGTGTTTACTATTGTATTTGTTTCTCTATTTATTAATTTACACCTGCCATGTTATGTTTATGCACCAACCTAAGGTCGACTGGCAGATAATGCCTAAGGCATTAAGTCCACCTCTGTACAATTCTTGTGCATAAAGCTTTAAATAAATAAATTAAGAGCCCATTCACTCTAGCCTTGCAGACACTTAAATTATAATCGGACGGAACGACTGCAGCAGGCAAATGGTTCTAGTAATTTGATGTATGGGGAGGTGAAACGTTTAGTCTGCCTTATCTTAGAGCTTTTCAACAATGTGAAAAGGAGGTGGCGGAATTAAGTCATGCAATTCCCGCGCACATTCTCCAAAACGCATCCTTTAAAATACACAAAGGTTGGCTACTCTACACCAGTGCAGGCTTTGTAGATTAGACTTAATCAAATTTGGATCATCAATTAGCCTCTTCGCTCGCCTCAGAACATACATAAGGCTTTACCGCCAAAACATCTGTACATTTCACAATGAAAATTAATTCAAACAAATCTATCTCCCATGTAATTAATCCCATCAAAATTAGACAACCAACTTCACCACACCGCAAGTCAAAAGCCATCGCAACATTCCTGAACACGAATTAATGATTCATTAATAGCGCCCCCAATTACGATTGTTATTCGATTAGGGGGGCCCCGGGCCCCACTCCGATGCGTATAAACTTGCAAAGGGGATCCGCGAATTTTCCGGGGTGCGTGCATGTCACCTCACTAGCACGTGGGGCGTCGCGGCGAACGCAAGCCTATGCGTTCCAAATTCGAAATTCGAAAAAAGTTACTGGCATTCGCGGTCAAACTTTTTTTTGTAAACTTTTTTGTTGGCAACATTAACTGATTTAAAGTAGTGCGTTCGTTTATTCGTTTTTTAAGTTTTTTTTATCGAACTTTTAAACATAAAATATACCAAATATTTGGAAAGGTTTGTTTTTAAGAATTATAAATGTAAAGTGACGTACGGTGATCGATTGCTTATTCACAACGTTTCGATTGTCGACTTACCTTATTCGATTAGTCGAGGAATTTGACGTTTTCGGGGAGTTTTCTCGGAAACTCGCGATGTGGGAGTTCTCATTGTTTTTATATGAAGTTCTGTTTGACATTGAGTTAATTAAGACATTTGTATTGACGTGTTGAATGCGTAAATAATTTTTCGGCATTTCTGTATTTTTATATATCTGGTTAAACATAATTAGGTTCGAGAAAAAGGCTCTTCTCCTTATTGAACATAATTTTGATTTGTAATTAGTTTTTCAAAGTTGGCAAAGTTATTCATGAAGTGCAAAGTTTTTCAGAAGTAGCCTATTTTATTGTATCTACTTACGAAAGGTTTTTTCCATTACTAGCCTGTAGACAAGTGTAAATATATTCTAGGGCTGAAGTTTCAAATGTCAAATAACATTTATAGGAGACATAGATACGGTGGCCACCTCTTCTATAGGAATTCTGTAAAATGGCAAACATTGTACAGATAAAATTTATATGAAAATTAAAAAATATGCCATTAATAAATTAATAGATAAGTATTATTCCTGTGGAGAGAAAAACTTTGATGTTTACAAATCTATTTAAGTATTTAACTACTTTATCAAATAAAATAAGAAACTTAACCGTCTTTCATATACCTATCACATTTTTAGAAGTTTTTCCATTTATTATAGAGACAGAAATATACTTTAATAAACTAGTGCACCTTACCATCAGCGATTGCATTACTGCTTACCATCAGGTGGGTTCGCAGTCAAGTACTGGTTTATATCAATATTAATATACTCAAAATTATATTTACATATTGTTCTAATGCGATATTCAGGTGCATAAATACTCGAATAAAAATGTACAGAACAGAATAGTGAGTATAATATCTATAAATAAAAACATTATTAAAATATATATAAAATTATATAAGATTTTATATATATTTTCTTGTCTTTGATTTCACCTTTTTTTTTATTGCGCCTGTAGTCTTAACAAATTTTTTCTTTACATCGCTCAAGATGACGACTCATAGAAAACGCTTAGAGTTAAATCTGCTTCTGTACTTTTGTGTGCATAAAGTATTAAATAAATATATACCTTAAATTACACATTACACACTAAATTAATAAAATAACAAACAAATAAAAACCTAAACTTAAGTGTCTTTATGACTTACACAATAATAACATGTGATTACTTCTTGTCCCAAACCAATATAAAAAATAATTGATTTCATCATGAATAACCGCACCGCAACAGTGATGCGTTGTGATGCGGCATCAGATTAATTATAAAGCTCAACAATTACAATCCAATACTTTTTCTATTCTAATTCTATTTTTAAAAAGAGCAACTCTTTTAAATAGGATTCACAAAAAATGTTTTTAATTCCGGCCAACAGTTTCCATGACGAAAGTAACTATGTATCTCGCATTCGTTTGAGCTCGCCGCGATTCGGAAACAATCGGGATCCGAGTAGGAATCGAATCGTGTAAAAGTAAATCGATCCGATTACCGACTTCCATTTGTGATTGATCAATTTGTTTGTGGAGTAAGAAGTTTTGATACTTGATGAATTGTTACATACTTTTATTATAATTATATAAACACTAAAACAGTAAAATAATAAAAAAAAAACACTTAACAAATTAAAAGTAAGTACCTAAGTAATAAAAAAAAAATCTACAATGTGACATCGTAAAACTCCTTAACATCGCTGTCGACTGGTAATGTGCCCAAAAGACTGACGCCATTACCACGTTGTACAGCAATCAATGATAATTATTTTTAGATGAAACCTACTCTGCATTTTTTATTTTATATTGTTCAATGAATATTATTTTGCTGGTCTAACTATTCATGTAATAAACGATATTTAGCAAAATTGCAGTGTACCAAATTTGCATCCCATTCATTAGGTAATATAGAGTAAATATATCGGAATTGTTAATGTTTTTCGGTCTGAACTATGAAGTCAGTGCCTTCCATAAAAATGTCTTTTTTCAAATTGTTTTTATCATAAGTCCTTCCTGGCAGTGGTCTAGTGACCACCCATTCACTAGAATGGGTGGTCACTAGAAAAAGTGCTTTACAAAAACTTGAGTTTGGCAATTCAATAAGTCTCTACCCATACATAACTTTTGAGATATATCTAAACGCTAATTTGGCACTAGACAAGTAAATTTAAAACTAAGTGAAAAGAAAAAAAATATGAATCTTCATAGCAAATACTAAGAAACAATTAAGATTGTTGCAAATAAGACAGAAAATATTCAAAATCATCATTCCGAAGCAACAAAACGATATCAAGTATCAAAACTTATATCAACAACGCAAGGTGCAGTCAAACATCAAAATGACTGCGTAAATAATCAAGTTAAATAGGCAACAGAAAAAACATTCGTTCTTATTCGTTTCCTACTTGTGAGAGCCCGAGTTTTTTCACCAATCACCGTGCCTACCCCCCTCGGTTTTGCTATCAGTGTGATAGTTACGTTAAGTAGTTTGTACTTAATGTAACTGTATTGTAGGTACTTACTGTTATAAGTATGTCATACATACGCACGAATCACGACATAAGTTGGTCACGTCCAAAAATCTTTTTAAAATCTCTATAAGGCGTGTGTGTAACCTTTTACTCTTTTTTATGTATAATTTATTGTACATATACTGGAAGATATAAAATTTTGCCATTTATTCCTAGCATCTTTTTCTATAAAAATAAATAGTATTTAAATAAATCAGTCTGTCCAAAATCAAAACGATTATAATATCCTAAACTTTAAAATATACACCTATAAGGTATAGAAGAGCACTCATATTTTTTTAAATGTTTTAAGTGAAAGCAAAAGCATTTTTTTCACGTGAAAACCATTTTTTTTTTTAAGGAAATAAAATCACTAAAAAGAAGATAAAAAAATGAGCACGAAAAAATGTATATTAGATTAACAATTCTTGAAATAAAATTGCAAAAAGAAACAGATAACTTTTTTTCAAACCTAACAGTTATACGAATACTAATTTCTAATCTCTGCATGTTGCGCGGCGCGGGCGCAGCGGGCGCTAACGACATCTGTGGGCCGCTAAGTGGAACTATTGTCAAATTCGATTCGGTTAAGATCGGGACTCGTCGGCTTTCTGTCAACTCGAGTGTATTTAGTGACGGTCGCGGCATTTTCAAAAGCTGTGGAATGTGGAGGTTTTTGTCGTCAAAGCGGCGGCCATTTCTTTAAACTTTGTTGACTATTACGCCTATTTACATAAGCAGTTTTGTAATCTTACGTAACAGGCATTAGTGAGGCACTTACTTAGTTGCTGGACTGATAAGCTTCATTTCAGTCATAGGAAATATATATATTATTTCTAACATAAATAGCATATGAAAAATGAAAGTGAACAAATTAATCTACCTGTCCCCGCGTTCGTTTCTTTTGAGTTCGTCTAATTTATCCAATAACATATTCAGCCTTATAATATTCTCATTACTTGGATGTATTTCTCCTTTCTTTAAGAGTAGAGGGTTGTTAATCCACCAAACGGCTCTAATGCAAGTTGGTAAATGTCACTCACAGGTCTGCGAATTTTTGGTTTCCTTGTGATGCTTTTTTTCATCGTTTTGATATGTTTTTCTATAACGTCATAAATTGATGTTTCAAAATGAATGTTTGTTTGTTAGAAGCTGTATACCTAAAACTTAAATAAAATCAATACACCGTATGTCACTTTACATTTTGAAATCAGTACCATCTCTATAAATCTTATCAGAGTAATACAATAAACAATTTATTCCAATTTTCAGTTTGTTATACATGAAAAACAGAACTTGCATTTAAAGTAACTTTATTTAAATTAGCAAAAGTAAAAACAGTGATCAAATTAAAATGTATGCGGTTCCAATGGTTAATTACGTCAGCCCTTATCATCTAGCTCCTCATTATGGAGCTTCTACCAGCCTTCCAGATCCTTATTGGATGTAAGTATATTATCATCAACATGTTTATGATTTATATATACCTACTGACTGTTGCTTCTAGCACAAATGCTTTGGTCTATTTTTAAGTTTGTTTTTTTCTGTCGGATCCACTGCAAAGTAAAGGGTTTCTTTCTTTCATTATTATTATTGTGTATAGCTTGTATTGTTCCGCAGTTGGGCAAAAGCCTCCCTCCATTCCTTTCCTTGTTCCATCTCGCCACCTTCTTCGTGGTTGCGACTCAGGGTTTTAATTTTGTGCTTGATGCGCCCACTGCTCATTTGAAATGCGGTATTGCGATCTTTCGCTCATCATCACTATCATCGCCGTTCACTGTTGGATAGACATAGTAGACATAGACCTCCTCCAAATGTCTCTCTTCTATCTCTCTCTATTTGATTCCGGCAACTTGCACTAGGTCATCAACCCACCTTGTGTGCCATCTTTCATTTTTTTATAAACTATATGTAGGACATTTTATGCTTTTGTTGTTTCTATCTCTCTCAATTTTCCAGTTCTAATGAGATTTTGGGTCAATCCTTAAAAAAAAAAAATAGTTAGTAAAACTCTTCACACTTTTCTTGACCTGCATTATAGCCTTTCATTTTCCCGGAGTATTGCTTTCTCTCTTTCTTTCCAATTATAATTTAAATATCAATAAGCTTGACAGCAAATGCAGCATCAACATCGATTACTACAGTTACCAATAAAGGAGATATAGTCATAATAATCATGTATGGAGGCGGTCTGATGGTTCATAATGTCGTTGCATCTGCCAGTCCCCATATCATCTGCCATATAATATATCCAATCAAATTCTTCGGAGCTGTTCGGTGTTCATTTTATTTTGCGATCAATAACAGCATAAATATCTAAGTGTTGTTCAATAACGTAGCGTTTACTGTTATTTTATTGTTATTAATATCAGCTTCTCTGCTGTCAGCATAAGAAGTAAGCACATTAGTTGGTACACATTATGTTACATCTTTTATTTTAGAATCAACATTTTCGTCAAAAATAACACTTAAAGCATTCATTTCAATTAACTCATTCACTGGGACTTTTGAGTTTTCAAGCTCAAATTCCTGGAAAAATGGCTCAAGATCAAATTCAATAGACAAATATACAAGATACAAGGATATTCTAGTAAATCAATGAAATTATGGTAATACAGTTCACGTTGAAAACATACATAATATATGTAGACAGCTTGCTAAAAGTGTGCTTGCTAAAAGTATACTTGTTAAAAGTATCCGAAATAACAAGAAAATCAATCCAAAGAAAAAACAACGAATAATTAAAATAAACCGTCGACATCTAGACCTTAATTTCTATACTTTTTTTTAGGTTGGAATCCTCTAACAACTTCTCACGCTCTAAGGTGGAGCGACTGGGCGTTTCAGACATTTACTGACTAAAACTAATCTGTTTCTTTCAGTTCCCATTTGCGTTCTAGGATCACGGGTAAACCTTTCAGAAGTCGACCCATGACCCCAGTAGGTTTCGAACCTGCTGGGCGCCCACGGATTTGTCGACATCTCTTTTAGAAGCACGTGGAGCACGACCAGGACCAGGGTATTTCTTTATGAATTTGAAATCAACTAATTTAATATCTCGTTGTTTCAGAAAACCATCAGTAGATGGCGTTTCAAACGCAGCATCAGTCAACAGCCGGTAAGTTTGCAAGATTATTCAAAACTTCGTTCACTAATACTGATGGGTACCCTGCACGACACCGCCCAAATCGTGTTACTCGATACCAAATCGATTCTGCCGATCGAGTTTTTAAAACAACCTCAAATCCAGTGTGGCTGTCGATAATCCAATATCTAAAAATGGTAATTTCCGATCGAGTGTTCTCACGAACGAAACAAAGGGTTTAGATGTGAAAAAAGTCAGGTAAACATTGGTGGGCAGGATTGAATTGGTATAAATGTCGACGGTTCCGCAGATTTTTCAATGAAAAGTGTTGCTTTAGTTGTTGCATAGGATTGATCTGACCTTGCGTTTTTAACAAAAATAGTTTAACCCTGTATCTACTTATTTTAGTATTAGTACTATGTCTTGTAAATTGAATTTATTTTTCAAACTCTAGTCTAAAAACCTGATTGGTAACCGATTTAGTATTCAAAGAAGGATTTGCCACATTTATATGCAATTTACAAACCCTCTCTTAGGTTCGGACAAGATGATTTTCTATAATCACCGGTAACAACTTCAAAAATATTTATGAAATTGACATGCGCTGTTGATATGTCACGTGATAAGTCTTTAATATACTAGACACTTTTTTATCGCTGGCAGTATACTACTTTTTATGAGAACTTCTCATAACCAAAGAGAGTTTTATCATCATTTTTTTTTTAGTTGGGGAATTATAAAATATCTTCTCCCGATTTGGGGAGTACCAAATTTTTACTGATTTAAACCCACCTTTCAGTTGCCCTTTGAGTTCCAAGATCTCGATGACTCTTCCAAACACAACCCTGATTAATATCTATCCTTCTGTTATCAAAACCGTTGGTTGTTCCCTTCATAACATTTGCATATCTCGGCCTTATAAGCTTGTATTCATCGAAACAATCTTCCATATTATCTTTTACACCAGGAGAACCCTAAAAAATTGTAAAAAAGAGACAAAATCCAATCACAATTACGCGGGGCAACATGTAATTTTGACATGGCTCGCGCTCACTACTTATAAAATAAGACAACCGACACATTTGATCATTGATACAACCAATCCCGATATTAACTGCTATTGAAAAATGATCTATTTTAATGGAAGAAAGGATCAAGTAATATGTAATGGTTTTTTGATGACAAAAAGGCCTGAAGGTGAGCGTGGGTCAGATTGATTTTGTGTTTTGGCATTTTTGTTTTGTTATATAGGTAATAAATGGTACAATTAATGATAGATTTTGGTTGTCTAAATGTATGGTCTTGTTATTTTGATTTGTTTTTCTCGTGAAGACCATAATTTTGTCTGGATAGTAATTGAGACAGTTTTCATGAAATGCTTTAGTTTTAGTCGCTATAGAGAGGTCATGGTCAAGATTCAAATCTGATCGAATACATACATGTGATTTTTTCAATTAGAATTTTTCTCTCTGAGTTTATCTTCAACATTCGGTGATAAAACATCTGGAGGAAAACTAGTCTGAAGATTGAATGCTGCAATAAACTTCAAAAATATTGTAGTTTTGGTCCAAAATATAGATTTATCACTTACAGAATAAGACAACCGACACATTGATCATTGAACAGCCAATCCCGATATTAACTGCTATTGAAAAATGATCTATTTAAATTGAAGAAAGGATCAAGTAAAATGTAATCGTTTTTTGATGACAAAAAGGACTGTAGGTGACTGTTGTGGTTTCTTCCGAAATTAAAATTATTTTGTACTTTTCAGTGTTTTTTTACATAGAAGTGAATTTAATTTTTTTTTTGTAAAAAGATTATTATTTTTTATGTTTTCGAAGAAGCCGTTATCCATATCTAGTAATCAAATTAGATTAAACTATATTCAAAATACTCAAAAAACAGAGTAAAACCAGCAAAAATCCTCAGTAAATACAAGTCGTTTAGTATTCACGGCGCGCTCTAAGCCACGGCTTAAGACACTCGGTGAAATAATGAAAAAGCGCCACTCGGACTAATCCCGGACAAATTAGATCGGTGTGTTGTCGCTGCGTGTGTCCGGCGTCCGGCTGCACTCCGGACAGATAGGGATGGACTTGCTTCTTTGTATAACCGGTAAAGGATAAAGACGTTTGTTAAACTATAACTTAGCTTGGTTTTTACAAGTTTATCTAGTATATTACTGACACCCGTACCTCAGAAAGCATGTAAAGTCGTTGTTCCCGGTTGTTATTCGTAGATTTTTGACAGTCAGGAGTGGAATTCCCTGCCGTAGTCTGTATTTCCTGATAACTACAACCTGGTGATCTTTAAGTCAAGAGTAAATAGGTTACTTTTAGGCAAGCTTGCTCCATCGTCGGTCACGTCGTCGCTTTTCATCAGATGAGATAGTGGTCAAGCGCAAGCCTATCAACTGAAAAAAAGTCGTTACAGTCAGTTTCTTTTTTTGTTTATTAGGAGGTAATTTCTGAAAGTAGATTGCTAAAATTTTTTCACCGATAGAAAGCTGGTTTATTCCTGAGTAACATTGGCTATATTTTGTATACGCGGGCGAAGCCGCAAGCATAAGCTAGTAATATATTTTAATTTCAATTTTTATTCAGAAAATAACTTGTCTCTGTCTTGACTCATAGTACAAGCTCTGATAGTTAGGAATTATATTTATTTATTATTATTTTTATTTTTATTTATTTATTATTTATTTATTTATTTATTTAATACTTCATGCACACAAAAGTACAGAGGCGGACTTAATGCCTTAGGCATTTTCTTCCAGTCAACCTTTGGGCGATGCAGAGAACAATAATGGTAGGTGCATTAAACGAAATAAGGTGAATACAAGAATTGATATACTAATAAACTATAAACATAATATAATTATATATTAATATATACTTATATTATTATTTATTTGTATAAACTAGTGCTTGACTGCGATCCCACCGGATGGTAAGCAGAGATTCAATCTCTGATGGCGTTGTATGAACGTTGTAAAACAATTCTCCCAATAACTACTACTACATCTACTTTCCGGTCTGTTTCATACATAACTGAAGATAATAATTATAATAATTGATAAAGCATAGTCTTGTTATTAACGATGCGCGCTGGCCATACTTTGATAGCCATATTTCATCTCTCCTGCGCCATATTGGCTTAGTCCATGTTATCTGTGTTGGAGATTTACTCTGCTAAATTTATGGACATATGAACTATATTTGGATCAATGTTTATTATTTAGCAAATAGTTGTATTAGCTCTTCATATTATTTCGTTATTTGAGATAAGTTTTTTTCACTGGAAAAGTTTTCAACGATATTCTTAGTTTTCTTATCCTTTCCTATCTTCTGTAAGCTTTTATAAGTCATCAAGATTGGTATTAATTCATTAAACTCCAAGCGAACACCGGCGTTCGCGCACCCATTGTCTTTCTGTTGTCTCTAATTTTTTTTTTATTATTGATAGGCTCGCGTTTGACCACCATCTCACCTGATGGTAAGCATATCATATCACGATTGAAAGTTTAATTTAGTCTAATTATGTATGACACCTATAGTAGTATTGGCTCACGGGCGAAAAGGCAGGCGCTTTTTAGGGTTCCGTAGCCAAATGGCAATAAACGGAACCCTTCTAGATTTATCGTGTCTGTCCATCCGTATGTCACTCTGCCACTTGATCCTTTTTTTAGCTACTTCTTTGCTAGTTTTTCCCTGCGAAAAATTAGTACTACATTTCTAACCACCCCACTCTTCATCCTAATAATATCCATAATTAATTCTACGGTCAATTAAAACAACAATTTATAAATTGTTTCACCGACAATCTATAAATCGCATAAGACAATAGTATCGACTAATTACGGCTTGCCTAGTAAGGAACAATAATCGTTACGGAGATCGCATCGTATCGATTCATCTCGAGAATCGATGCCTTATTCGATTTCGCTTGTTTATTGTTATGGTTTTAATCAATTTGTATTTGCATACCGTTGTTATGAGGGTTTGTTAGCCGTGGGTTAAGTTAGGATGTGCGTGGTTTATTATATACTACATTACCTTATGCGGTCGTGATGAATTTGTAGTTCTCCTTAATATTCCATGTAAATTATAGCCTAAAGGGATACTTTCCCCATGACCCTAGCAGGAATCGGCCCTGCTAGGCCCGTACTGTTGGACATCTCTTTGAGACGCGCGTGGGACACTACGCGCTATCAGCGTCGACAACTTGGGCTCGGTCTAATTGGATTAGCGGACGGCAAGTTACCCATTGCTCATCATCCGCAAGCCCGCCATTATGGCGGCTACAGATCGCTCTGCGAATCCGTGCGCCCGGTGCGTTTTCCGATAATATCCCATCTTAAAAAAAACCGCTGTTTGGGTCCAAATTTTATCTGGACCCATGCATGCGAATCCGCTGGCTGAAGCTAGTTAAAACAGTTCTTCCAATATTTCACTACAATTGCTTAAAACTTACAAAAACAATTTCATATCATGACTCGTCTAGGAAACTAATTTGGCGCGCGGCTTGTTCTTGGCCAGGTGATTTTTCATGGGAAATTGCCATAGAGGAGGGAAAACTTCCAGCAACTAGTACGCTGGTCACGTGCTCCCAAGAGTAAGGGAGACAGCGGATATGGATGTTATAAGGGGAGTGAAAGAGACGGGTGCATGCGATATTTCTCGCGCCGGGCTAAGATGGATAACCTTTCTATTTATTACTAAGTCTCGTAGCTTCGTCTGATTTCGATAGGAATTTAGAAAGAAAGAAAAGAAAGAAAACATGTTTATTCCGCCTAAATAGACGCACAAATCATTACTCATCAGGCTTAAATGTATTGAGTAACAATTATTTACTCTGTGATTGCACCTACACCATACAAAAGACAAAAGAGTTGTGCAGGTTATCTATTGCAACTACTCTTTAGTCTTTGTTGTCTTTGGCATTTTGACGCTGGCTTCAACAGAGACAAACATAACAAAAAAAAAACATAAAAATAAACCAAAAATAAACGAAAAAACACAATTTTACCATTAAAATCTAAGAATCCAAGTTGTGCGTCGAATCTTAGCAAGAATAGGTCATTGCTCAGCATATACCGTGACGCTAGGCAAGTCTAGACATCTACGGCGCTATTTAATGCTAATTTACTTTTGCCGGTTAATTTTGGTGTTTATTTTATCTATAATATCTTGTAAAACATGTAACTAAGGATAAACAATACTTACCGAGATTGGTCTATGGATGGATGACTATCTTAACATATCTATCGAGATTCTTCCGTGCCTCGGAAAACACATACAGCTTTGATCCTTGGCGTCATTTTTAGATCTTTGACAGTCGTTGCAGATAGTTAGCAGCCAGGAAGTCTGTTACCAGTCTTTCTAAGGAGGTATCGTGTTATCCAGTAACTGGGTTGTGGAGATCAGGAACTGCCTACTCGCTTCATGTAAAATACTGGTATTCAGGTGCATCCAATTAGATTGGAAGTCGACCCCAACGTAGTCAAGAAAAGGCTAGGCAAAGACTACTTTTTAAACCATGAGGATTTATTTAGTGTACTAGTCTGATTGGGTATCATTATCATCATCATTATTTTAGCCAATAGACGTCTACGGCTGGACATAGGCCTCCCTCAAGTATCGCCACAACAACCGGTCCTGTACATCTCACATCCAACGGATTTTACGTAACTCTCTACCAGATCATCGGTCCATCTCGTGAGCTGGCCTTCCAACGCTTCCTCCTTGACTATGTATAACTAATTAATATTAAACTAAGCAATGCTAAACCTGATACAAGCCACTACAATTTTAAAATTCGACTCGAAGATTTAAAAAAAAATCTTTAGCCAAAACCATTCGCAAAACTCCAACCCAACAAAGAATTTCTTCATCAATACGGAATGCGGTGAACTGCTCTCCGAAATGCATTTGAAAGTTCATCTCAAAGAATAAAGCGTTTACTGGCCAGCCAGAAATCCCATTTTAAAATCAAAATGTCTGTGTAAAGGTTTTGAAAAATACCACCGTCCCCCGTTCTATGGTCATTTGCATATGAAAAGAGTGTTCTTTGTCGCCTCGTGTGTATGTTTCACTTTCATCTCTTTAGATTTCTCTAAAAGGCTCTGGGCCAAATATTATTTGTATCTTGTCTTTGTAGTGTGACTGATCGGTACCATTTTGTTTTAGCGTGATGAATTTTGGTACCTGTGTTAGTTTGACGGACTTGTCTGGTTCAGGGTCCTAAAATTGTAAACCGTTATTGGTTGTATCTTAAAGTAGCATAATCGATATAATATTTGTGTGTTTTGCTATTTGACTCATAAATCATACTCATTATATTTTTATTTGTCAGAATACAGAATAAAGTATGAAAAAAAGAACGGTCGCACTCCACTCAGAGTGGGAAACGATAATTATGATGAAAACGGTTATATTATTAATTGTTCTAGGTCTTTACATGGTCTTAAATTTAAGCTAATATGGTTTTAAAAAGCATCATATTCTAGCATTTGGGAGTACGTATGTTGGTAAAAGTTATCTTTATCATCATTTCAGCAGTCGAAACGTCCACTGTTGGATATAGGCCTCCCCCATTGGAAAAATATTGAATGGACAATAATTGTGGTATGTCGCTCCATTAGTATCACATCTGCTGAAGCTACCGTCATTGCTAAAACTTACTCCAAATTATAAATTACAATATTTTAAATCTTCTAAAGAAAAGAAAGAAAACATGTTTATTCTGCCCGTATAGACACACAAATAATTTTCAAAAAACAAAAAATAAAAACAAATTAAAACAAAAATTAGTTGCTTCTCTTCTTTCATTTTGATCTTCATTACCGGTTATGCTTGATGATCCAAGTTTCTTATTTACATTAATTTTGGTTCAGTTTCTCTACTACCACTTGTCAATTAAAACGTGTTATACATAAATTACCATATTATTGATGCGTTCAGTAGCAATTAGTGAGTGTTTAGATTTATTGCGTCGATTACAGCGCCGTTTGACCCTCCACTGGAGTTCACTTTTAATTTTAAGACGCCCCTGGCTTTAGGTTACTATGGATATTCTTTTGTTTTATTTTTATCGGAAGGTAGTGGAAACATATCTATAGGAAATATGTCTTTATAATCTTTATATTTCCTATCGAATGTAGTATGTTTTAATGTAGCATTTATCATTTCTTTCAGGTTATCATTATCTATTTCGTTTAAAATACTCGTAAAAAGGTATTTAGCTATACCTAAAGTACTACCTAGTAGTAGTATGTCACAACTATATAAAAATTCTGTTGGTTTATCCTGGTTTGAACTGTATGTTCCTTTGAAACGATGTCTCTTAATATGATCTGAGTTTAGTTTCTGTCATCGGTATCACCCGAGTGAAGTCGGATACTATTTCAAGGAAAGATTCTCCCGGATTAAAATAAGAACTATATTGTATTCTAGGAGATTATCTATCCGGGTGCCAACTTTTAGGTAGATCCGGTCAGCCATACTTACACAAACATTTACTTTCATAATTGTAGTGATTAAGTTTTCATTAACAATAAATTTTTTTGAGGTTTGGATTCTATCAAATGACTTATTTTCTTCTTAGGTGGTGTGGGAGGGTTTTTTAGACTAAAACTCAACCAGAGTTCTTTCAGTCACGGTAACTCTTTCAAACATTACCGCAGCACATTTTTCACACCTAATTTTATCTTATAGACAAATAACAATAGACAAATCTGATCTTACTTCAACCGTCACATCCACAGCCTCCTTTCCATCGGTGACATAATTAAACCAGATGCGTCTGCGTGCATTAATTTATACTTTTTTCTCCGGCACTTTTAATTTGTCCATGCCGAGTGTTTTGCATAAATTCTTTGGACAAAAAAAAAATGTTTTAAGGATCCAATTAGTTGAAAGCCTTAATTTATTTGGTCTCAATAAGAGTCTGACTGACTTGGTCAATGAAGGTGGGGAGAGGAATCTTGGCTGTATATTTAAGGTTACTGGTATTTTTGCGATTTGAATGGCGTGGAAATTGATGTGGTCTTGGTGCTGTTTTTTCTAGTAATTTGTTGGCTTTTTGAAGTTGACTGTTAAATGAATTACCTACTTAAGTTACAAAGTGGGTCAGATATGTGTTAGTAGTAAATTCTTGTATTCAATTAGTAAATTTTGTTTTTATTTCTAGTCTCTCTTTAGTTCTGTTTTCTGTTAACTTACCGTCCATATTTCTTGGAGGTATCTTGAATATTTATATAAATTAATTTATATACACCTTCTTAAAATTTACGTGACATGTTTAACTGGAATAATGCACACCCTTATAATTTAACCCTTCTGATACCGTCAATTAGAGACACAATAGTAAGACAATAGATGCGCGGCCACCGGTGGTCGCTTGGGGATTCATGAATTAAGCACGGATATACTTATATACGTTTATCTCATATTTTTTACGCCATTAGCTATCCTAATCATAAGCATATTATATGGGCATCGGCGCACTGCATTTGTAGTGCATAAGTAATACCCTACTGACGCAATCAAGATTTATCAAGAATTTATCAAAATATTAAGAATAGCTGGCATCAATTTAGTAGCCGATTCTAAGCATACTACTTTCAAGACGTTTTTTTTTTCTGTCGACGGGGAAAATCATCATTGACGAAACCCGCTCTTGGGTGGAGCGGGAGACAGTGTCAGAGTCTTACTGACTAAAAACCCCGCGCCGTTCCTTCTAGCCTTCATACCGGGGCTCTAGTTTCCTTTTGGATAACCCCGACACCGGTAGGCTTCAACCCAGATGGGCCCCTCCTGTTGCTGACAACTCCTTGAGGCGCGCGGGAACAGTGCGCGCCGTCGACGCCTTGGCTCGGTCCGGACAGTTACCGGACGATCGGACAGCGAGCTACCCATGGCTCGCTGTCTACTTTCAAGACGTGAGGTTATTATGTTACATGTTGTATATGTTAAAGCCAGATCATAGAATTAATCACTTCGTGATATGGCCAATTAAAAATAGCCAGCGTTAACATTCGATGATATCTCAATCCTCGTTTGGCCATATCATTGATGTGAGATTTCTATGACAATAAAAATTCTAAATAAATTAGGCCAAACTGGAATTGAAATATTATCAAACTTTAACGTTAAAAACGATCAGGGTCAGTTTTAATTGGCCATATCAGGATGGGATCAATTTCTAAGATCTGACCACGACATTATTTAAATTGGTTTTAATTTAATTCGATTATAATTCCTGTCATAGATTTATAGCATTGCTTGTAATATTTCTTTACGTTACTTGCCTTCATATCAGGGATATATATAATATGTAGTTTCTAACTCATTAAGGAAGAAATAGCCAACAACTCTATCTCCAAACTAGGGGAGGCAGATTGAGGGGATTTTTTTAATAAATCGTCCAAAACTATAAAATATAATGTCTGTAACACCACAACCACTACTTACATCACATTCCCTAATATCATAATCTAACACAGGAATGCTTTCACATTTCAACGAAAGGACTCTTGCGCCCTAAAAATTGTTTCGCTAAACAACCTCACCAACATTCTGATTTAAACTCTATATCTTTGACTACAAGACTGAATTTTTGTTGTCTATCACTAGGTTCAGCTAAGCGTAGTGATGCGAATGTTCTGTCATTGGAATTTCAACTCTCTCTATTAGTATCATGGTTGAAATTTCCAAGTTCTGGTCTGGTTTTTCTAAACGGACCAAGGGTAACCCTGGGGCTATTAGTTGAAGGATTAGCAGAGTGATCCCGGATCAGATGACCAACGTCATATTAAACCGGGATTTGGACACTCGGACAATTCATATTTCTATTTGTATTGTGGCGTTTTTCAAATGGATTGTTTTGGTTTGGTGTTTAGATTTTTGCAATTTGGTTTTTGTTTAGAATGGGAAGCCTTTTCTGATTGGTTGTGGGTATTAGGTATTTCGTTGATGAATTTTGTTTTTGTTTTAACATTTCTTTTCTATCTTTTTTGGAGAGGAGATTTTTTTACCATCTATAATGTTGCAATGATCAAGTCTAGTATCTCTAACAATTAAAATTGAGTTATTTTAGAAATATGTAATCAGAGTATTAATTTGCTACAGGTACTATATAAAATAACATGGTTTAAGATTGTCCATGGAGTTCCTTGCCCGTTCTTCTCTATAGAGATTTACACTTTGGAATATGCAATTTAATTATTTTTTCAATTGAAAAGTAAATGATTTGAATTTATTTAATTTGAAAATCCTCCAGTAAAACTTTTCTAAACTGGACTAAGCCAAAGGGCGGATATCTTTCGGATGAAGTGATATACCTACATAGTGGAGACTATTGGACATAGGCCTTGCCTAAGCATCTCGTCTTCGACTGATCCTGTATCTTCTCGCATCTACCAAACTCTTATGACCCCACCAAATCAGTAGGTTCTGAAAACAAATGATTGTAGTTTCTTATGAGAAGTAATCCAGCCTTCTTATAAGCGTGCCAAATTTCCTAATTGCTCCATTTAAAAAAAAACATCTTCAAATTCTTCCAAATTAATCTTATAAAAATCCCCTTGTCTCTCAAACAATACCTCACAAAAAAAGCAGACATAAGGCTCCCGACAACAGTTAAGACAAGTCGCACCGCCTCCAATCATGCGACTTGTCGCCGCGACCGCGCCTAATTCACTTATAAATATTCATGTTCTTACAGACGGTATATTGTGATACTTTGATTAAGTATCTTCTACCCTCTGAGATAAATGGAAGTCGTTCGTTTGTTCGATCTTTTTTTTACAAGTTTTAACCCTTGACGTGTTAAAAGATGCTACTGGTAGGTTTTTTTTGTTTGGTCAATGTTTTTTGTTAAAGGGTTTTTGATGAAACGTTGTGTTCGGTTGCTTTGTTGTGCGAGGATTATGAATGTTTTCATTGTGTGAGTTGGGGCTCATATCTATTGATTTCTTAAGAAAGTATTTTAATATAAAGAAGAGGTTAATGCCTTAAATGCGGTCTAAATATCGCATAGTGAGGGTAACGTAGGTAAGACGGGATAAAAATCTATCTATCTCTATCTTTATCTATCTCTTATCGACCCGTGTGCCTAATTTCAACAAATCTGTTCAGCCGTTTGAACATGGAGAAGTAACAAGCATATACATACACATACGCTCGTAAATACTACATACAAACTTTTACCTTAAAAAGTGAAAACGCACAGACACTCAGACAGTTTGTATATGTAAGCAAGTCTAGATATACATATATTTTTAAAATAAATAAAATTGAAATAGGCTATTTTATTTAGGTATCATACATAACAAAATTATCTCAAAAGAAGCACAGTCATTGTTGCTTACGCTAATCATTCGACAAATAGCTTTATTCAAATCATCTTCACACGATTAAACAAAACATCAAATTCATCAGCGAGCATCGTTTACCAAATGGCATTCATCATACAAATAAAATTTACCCTCCCCTTAAACGAAATGTTTGATTTTAATTAACTCCATCGTTGATACGGCTCCTTATTAATAGGTCTGTTGTCGCTGTCGTGTCGCACGTCACTGGTAATCGCAGTCACTTTGTCTTACCGTGTGGTTCCCCCCTTATTTGCACCTTTAGTGTTGCTTGTTATGAAATTAATTTTGTTAATTAGATTGGATTGTTTTTGATCTGTTAAAATTTTACATTTATACAATCTCTTTTACACAGTATGTAGTTATGAATTTTATATTTTGAAGATTCTAATGACAAAAGTTTTAATTTTTCATGTTAAGTTTGAGACTATTTTATTTACGTAACATATAACTGAAATAATGCTCACTCATAATATTATAAGCACTAACATTTTACTAGAATGTATAGGTAGTTTTTTTAAGTATTTATTTATCTTAATTGTAGGCAAGTAATATGAACTGCAAAACACTACATTAGTAGCGCATCTGTATTTATCTTCACACGCACACACAAACACATTAGTGACGTAATCAAGATTTATGAAGAATTTATCAAAATAGGATCTTTTTTAAATAATAAACCTTTTTTTATTTTAGTATAAAAGTTTTTTTTGAATCCATTTTAAAAATAGCTACAATAGATTCAGCAGCCGATTCTGAACATACAAATTTCAGGATGTGTGAATTTTATTTATTATATTTTTTAAATCTCGTGAATATTAACACCAACAAAAATACTCGCCAAATATAATCAGAATTTGTTATTCAAATACACAAATTGGAAAATGCTAATGCAAACTAGAAATTGGAGTCAAGACATCAAACTTGGATAATCAAAGCGAGTCTCCGCGCCCGGCTGCGCTCATACACAAGGAACAGGAAATCTTCCACAGTACCGGTGCATAGGAGACTAAGGACTTTGCAGATGCGACAACTTGACAAGTCTATCTCCTTTTATTACAACATTATTTTTTCGTATAATGCGAAACCTACATATTGGTAGTTTGTTTAGAATTAGTAACTGAATCGTTTCCAATTAATTTTTACACCATGTTATGTATATTTTTTCCCAAAAATATTTAAAAAAAGATCGCAAGTTTGACACCACCGACACTAAGTATTAAGTATCACACAGATTACGGCAGGTCATAGCGAGCAGTAGGCACCGGCGCATAGCTAAACGTGGGAGCAAAACAGCCCATCGGTCACTCGGGTGACCCGGTGAACATGTATTTGTGCGGACAACTAGGTAAAATAACAAGCTTATAACTTTGTGATTTTTCATGATACAATTATGAAATTTTGTACATTATTATTATTTTGAAGATAAGGGGCTATGCATCTCCCGTAGTGTAGGGGATGTAGTCACTGCGACCTAAAAGATTTGTGACTCGCCACCTTGTTAGAGTAACTCTTTTAGCCCGGAGGCTTCCAGTTTTCTACGTAGATTCTTTACATAAAAATATTAGACACGTGTTTTAGGCTTCGCATATACATAAACTAATGTTGTACTTGTACTCCATTCGAAATAGGTTTTTATTAACATACATATATACATCTTAATTATTAAATATTATAAACTAATAGGTATATATACAAACTTAAAGGAAAAATATATACAAACGAGTAAAAAACAAAAGGAACTTATAGGGCATCAAAAAATTCGTCCACATCGATGTCAATGGGAAATGTGCCCAGAACGCTGGCAGCATTGCCACGCTGGATGATTGCCATCCAGCTGATTCGTTGACCGAAGAAAAGCCCAGCCCTCTGGTCACGCGAAGAGTCGACCAACTGTTTGCTAATATCTCGAACAACTCGATGAGCGCTCGGACCCCATGGCCCTAGTGTTTCAACCCCAAACGGCTCAAACATATAACTTCCGATGAGGTTATTATATTTACGCCGTTTGAGGTTTTCTGCACCTGCAGCATTCGAAATTAGATTAGACATATAAACAAACCTTTTTACTGTTCGTTCAACCGATTTTGACTTTTATTGCTTTGGTGGCACGATAAATGGGAACTGCAGTAAATAGTTGGTATTGTTACCACTTTTTTGCTTTTAATGCCATCCTTTTCTTGAATAGAAAAATTTACATTGGTACCTACTTGCACGGTTTCAAACCTGAAAAAACATGGATTACCAGAGTAGCATAATTAATCCAACTCTTTTGATTTGGATTAATTACTAGACCACTTTATGGAAAGCGACAATGTGGTCGACAATAGAGGGCTCTTGCCCAGAAGAAACATTCACTCTTGACTTAAAGATTCCCAAGTTGTAGTTATCAGGAAACACAACTTCTATTCAAAATTCATTCATTTCAGCCGATACACGTCCACTGTTGGACATAGGCTTCCCACAACCGTCGCCACAACGAACGCTCCTGTGCATCTCGCATCTATCGGTTTCCCGCAACCTTCACCAGGTCATCAATCCATCTTGTTGGAGGCCTTCCAACGCTCCCCATCTTCCCAATTTATCTAGTCTATGGAAAATCTTACTCGTCGGATTTAGTTAACATATGTAGTGCGAGGGGTCGGCCCGACCATAAATAATAATTCTAGCCCCGACTCGAGATAAATCGACGTATGCTAATATTGCCAAATTATTTATTGAGGGGTTCACCTTATCGAGTTCAGGGTGAATGGGTGTTGGTGGAAGGATTTTTCTGATTCTTAGAGTTTTCTTACTTGAGTCCTCAGAATATTGATGGGTTTTTGAGGTATTTCATTTCTATTATACATACTACTTTACTTTCTTCCTGAAACTTTATTTTTGTCTATCTACTCAATCTTAAATATATAAATATATAGTATAGCAAAATCTACGTCGCTGTCGCATTGCAGTATTAATTAGAACAAATACATTAGTCTGTAATCAACTAACGAGCAGTTGTCGGGACTAGACGCTCATGTCCCGTCTGGTCTGAGGATCCTCCCTAACGGAGGTTTGCGGGACTTTACACTATGTTCTATTTACCTGTAGAATAGATTCAAATGTGATAAAGTTTTAGAGTGTATTTGCTTGAACGCACTAATCTCAGGAACTTACCGGTTCCTGCTGGAAAAATATTTCAGTGTTTGCGCGGCGTCTCTTCGCAAACCATGCCCCCCCACCTTCCATCTTGCGTCACGTTTTCTGTTACCAGTTCATGTTGGTGTCTAATATCATTATCAGCAGACTGGCAGAATCATTGCCGTGTTCGAGTACTGGGCTAGGCTAATTTAATTTGAAAAATAATAAACAAGCCAAGTCCGAGTCGGAGTCACGCACGAAGGGTTCCGTAACGTTCGTAGCAAAACTTATAAAAATCACGTGTACGGTATGGAAGCTCTCTGTGAAAATTTCAACTGTCTAGCTATCACGGTTTGTGAGATACAGCCTGGTGACAGACAAACAGACAGCGGAGTCTTAGCAATAGCGTTTCGTTTTTACCCTCTAAAAACCAATATCTATTTTTGCCATTGACACGCTAAGAAGGAGAAACAGAAATGGCAAAGTATGACCTTTTGTTTTTATTTTAAAAAATCCTTGTAGGCTGTAGCACAAAATAGATAGGTACAGAAGACAATCTACATACAAAGCACGCTCGAGGAACGCACACATAGACACCACTCACCGACACGATATCTCGGCTCAATCACCCGATCGCGCTCATACAGTTCGGAGCAACGCACTGACGTGTGTGCGATCGCCTAGCGTAGGTATAAAAAGTACATACACGAGATTGACTTCTGTACCTATCTATTTTGTAGCTCTTGTATCTTTTTTCATCTATACGAGCCCCCTCTATCCCCTGCAAGCGATAGGAGCATGGTACAATATGTCACCCGTCGTTCCCGTCGAGTTGACAAATTGACTTGCAGCCAATACCGTACTCTTTATTGCACTTATTTTTCAATGAACACGACCTGAGTTTTTGTTTTATGAAAGCGTTAAGAATAACACAGCTTGGGAGACAATTTTAAGAATTTTGCGATTAATTTTGTCAGGAACAATGGGATGGACTGAAGAATACAGCAGGATGGATAAGGAGATAAACACACATTTAAAAGAAAGAGTAGTTATAATAGTTAAGCGTTTTTATTTTTCTTATTTTAATAAAAACAATATAAAGAAAAAATAAACAAAGGAAAGAAAGCAATAAAGACAAAAAAGTAATTACTAGAAAGTATTTATTAGAAAAGTATTGATTAGAAAAAGTATTTAAGAAAGAAAATGTATTTATTAAGTTCACAGTCACACAGTACAAACAAAATAAACACCAGGATCATTTGAAACCGGGTACATTAGACTCGTAGAGGGGTGAACAGGATGGAGTACAGAGGAAATGAGGAGGGAAACGAAGTACAACTGATAATAAGTTGTTACTTATTCAGATTAGAATGAACGCCTTATTTATTTGCTTTTGCATATTTTTTCTTGGAGGGAAAGAGTTTTCATCTGGAGTCAGTGGCGGATTAACTATGTCATCATCATCATCATTTCAGCTGATAGACGTCCACTGTTGGACATAGGCCTCCCCAAGTGTCGCCACAATAAACGATCCTGTTGGCTGGCATCCATCGGTTATCCACAACCTTCACCAGGTCAAAGGTTCACCTTGCGGGAACGACAACGCGGTGTCTTCCGGTACGCGGTCACCACTCCAGAACCTTTCGATCCAACGACCATCTGTGACCATCTGTTCGTGAACGAATCAGAAATGAAGATATCCGCAGGAGAACCAAGGTTGCCGACATAGCACGAAGAATCGCCAAACTTAAGTGGCAATGGGCAGGGCACATTGCTCGCAGAACAGATTAGCTATGTAAAGAGTAGCAACTGCTACAGGCCCCGTAAGTTCGGGAATCCTGAACTAAAACGCAAAAAAAAAATAGTCAAAGTATACAACCTTATTTTTAGTATATGCGAAACCCGAAACACGTTTCGAGTATTTTTTATGTAAAGAATCTATGTACAAAATTTCATAACTGTATCATGAAAAATCACAAAGTTATAAGCTTGCTATGTCAGCAAAACTACATAGTCACTGGGCTATCCAGACGACTGAGGGGTTGTTTTGCACTTGCAACCAGCTGTTTGCTGGCGTGTCAAACGTTACGAATATTATCTACTAGCTGCTCCCAGCGGCTTCGCCCGCGTGATAGCAGAAAATTATCCCAAGGCAACATACTTCCCGGATAAAAAGTATCCTATGTCCTATTCCAGGACATGGTCTATCCGTGTACCAAGTTTCATCAAAATCGGTTTTCCCATTGAGGCGTGAAGACGTAACAAACAAACAAACTCACTTTCGCAATTTATAATATTAGTAAGGATTTTGACTTTGCTTAAATAATCACAAGACCTTTTAACTATTTGTACTAATTAAAAATTAGTGGTGTATAGAAGTACATGTATAAATCATTCTTGTTTTTGTCTATAAACAAAAAACAAAACCAAAAACATCACTAGCTTTATTATAAGTAGTAACTGTATAAAACTGTTTCTGCACTTTCTAATTTCCTTAAATACTAAACTACCGCTAAAGAATGTCCCTAAAACGTCCGGTGGCACCATTACTCAAAAGTAAAGCTAACTAAAGTTTAACGGACCGTCAACTGCTGCCCCATTACAGTTATGACGTGCAGTTTTAATCAGTGCCAAGTTAACTGCCGAATTTGCATAGCGATAACTTATTCCATTACATTTAACTATGTAGTTGCCTTGAATTTGTAGCCTATAAATGTTACATGGGGCTTGGCAGTGTTTAAACAGTCCGTAATTATTAGTAGTTTCTTGTTCTTTTTTGCTTTGATCGTTGTCATTGTTCATTGTAGGAATCTATTATTAGAGCGAGAAAGAATGACAGACTTTACTAACTAAAGTCTTCTTTCAGTTACCCTTTGTACGCCAGAGCCTTGGTAACTTATTAGGACAAATTCGAGTGGCGTTTGCAGATCTGTCCGTTTGCTGGCATTCTTTGAGGCGTGCGTAGAGCAACAGTGCATTGTGCGCTGTCGACTCGGCTTAGGTCCTTATCGGACTACGAGTTAGCCGTTGCTTGCCGTCCACAAAGAAACATGTAGACAGTGAGCAATGGCCAAATATCACTCCCCAGGGCGTCTTCTTAGTGCTATAGCGACAGATAGATAACACAATATATTCTGTTGCTAAAGATCGCGTTTCAACCTGATACTAATAGAAGTAAGTTTTTTTATTTACAGTTTTTTGTTTTACTAACATCATAATTATATTGAATTATAATATGCAGTGGCTAATAATACACGAAAAGGTGAAAGATAATTATATTGCGACGATTGATCTATTTTTAAACCCGCACGACATCCCTCATAGACATGACTGCTAAGTGCTAATCTACTAGACGAGTTACAAAATTATAAACACATTACCGTAAATTGATACATCTGATGGTTAATTAAACGTTCGTTTAAAACGGTTGTGCAACACACCTATCATTTATTATCTTTGTCTATTTTTCCGCTAATTACTAATTTATTGCTCCGAGTAATATATTCCGTTTTACATCCTTTAGTTCAAAGGTGCTCAACTTATTTTTAAGGTGGGCCATAATTCATTGAATCCCAAGCGAACGCCGGCGTTCGCTCTCTCACTGTCTTTCTATTTAATCGACTTCGAAAAGGAGGAGGTTCTATGTTCGGCTGAATGTATGTTTTTTTTTTGTATGTATGTTCACCGATATTTCGGTCAATTGTGGACCGATTTTGAAAATTTTGTTTTTGATTGAAAGGTTATGCTTCCAAGTTGGTCTCATAGAAATATTGTTATGATCTGATCATGAACTTCGAAGATATGGAACAGAACTCCTCATAGAATCATAGCAGAATTGTCGTAACAAGTAAAATTGCTTTGTTTATACGTGTAGTCGATGACTGACTGAAAGAAAAGGGGGAGGGGGTAAATTCATGTAATATAACCGTATTTGGGATTATAAGAATCGTTATGATATGCACTCTGGCTATAAGGTAATTTATGTTTAGCTGAAGGGTAGGTACTTTTTAGTGGTGCTACCATAACTAAAAAGTGAAAAATAAAAAACTTTTAACAAAAAAAATTAAACCGACTTCAAAAAGTACAAAATAACTTTAATTTCGGAAGTCGGTGTTAAATAACGAAGAGACAAGATTAGGTATCTATTGAAACACCAACTTCCGAAATTAAAGTTATTTTGTACTTTTTGAAGTCGGTTTAATTTTTTGTGTAAAAAGTTTTTTATTTGTGTCTAATTACGGTATTCGATAAGTTAATTTTGATTCAGAGTCAGATGACGGGCCATCTAGTTAAAAATTACGATCATATATATTTTTATGAAAAATAATCGCATATCTCCTACCACTATAGGTGGAGCGAGATAGTGTGGGACTTTCACTGACTTTAGCACACAGTGTTTCTTCAGTAGCGATTTGTGTTTCAGAGTCGCGGTGACTCTTTTGACTAATCATGATTTTAATAATAATCGGCTTTTTTATACTTTTTATTAATATATTTAAAAATCGAATGTACACATCTATCTATACTTATAATAAATCTGTGGAGAGGTCAATTCTGTACATGAAATATTTTTCCAAAATAACTATCAGGGGGTGATTAGTGATCGATACTGATGCTAAAAATGCAAACAGTAAAATTTTTGTCTGTCTGTCTGTCTGTCTGTCTGTCTGTCTGTCTGTCTGTCTGTCTGTCTGTATGTTCTTTATAGAAACAAAAACTACTCGATGGATTTTAACGAAACTTGGTACAATCATTTTTTATACTCCTGGGCAGGTTATAGTATACTTTTCATCACGCTACAATCAATAAGAGCAGAGCAGTGAAGGGAAATGTTGGGGAAACGGGAGAAATTACTCCATTTTTTAAGCTTCCGTCGCGTTTGCAGCCTTAATAGTTAAAGCTACACAGAAATCATGTATAACGGAAATGTTCTCCTCAAAATTATATAAAAAATATCCCACAACAGCATACGTCTATCTTTTATGGTTGACTCACAATAACACGTGTAACTCCCGATAGATTAGCAGTTCTGAGCTTTCTGTTTATTTTTGTCTACTCTTATGTTTATAGCACTGAATGTTGCTGGCATAAGCAATAGGATCCGCGTACGAAGTCGCTGGCAGAAGCTAGTGTGTAAATAAAAATGTATGCAGACGTGGCTGAGCAAATAAACCTTAAATCGATAAAAGTAATAAGACTTTTGAAGAGATTTTTTTTTCAATATACTTAATTGATGATAAATATTGAGGCTAAAATATATATGATTTTGATACAATTTTTTTTTAATATTTTTAAATACTTGGGTGGTGGTCCTTAATCGTAGGTTGGGCGGCCCTGCTTTAGTATCTATAATTTCTCGTGACAAATTATACTGCCTTGGGCATAAGTACTAGCAATTAATGTGTATATATTACTAGTACATAAACGTTAATTACTAAAGGACATGATCTTATGTTGACGTAAAGGTAATACAGTAAAAAAGGACTTTTCATGGAATGGTAAAAGAGAAGCAGTTGGACCTCACACTTCATTTTCAGGATATCCATTATCATCGTTTTTTTAAGGGTTTACTTGTGACCACTGTTTCACTTGACGGTATGCGAATGTAGTCGACGATCAAGCATTTTTCAAAGTCAAAGTATAGTATATTTATTTGTTACACTTAGGTTAATATGAGGTACATGGTGTTAATTAAAAAAAAAGTTTCACTATGTGTTGCCTTACCTACTGGGCAAACAAATATTGTTTAATACGGTACTTGCAAAAATTTTTCTTAATACATTTGGTTGTCCTTTTTTTTGGTGGGAAAAAATCATTCAATGACAACCCCCGCTCTTTGGTGGAGCGGGAGATAGTGTCAGACTCTTACTGACTAAAAACCCACCCCGTTCCTTCTAGCCTTCATACCGGGGCTCGAGTTCCTTTTCAGATAACCCTGGCCCCAGTAGGATTTGGTAGTGTCCAGATTATTAGTGAAAAAATATTGAAAATAAAATGGATTCGGACACTGAGTCCAAATATATTATTTCCGACTCGTCAGTAACTCAACCTGTGTCTACTTCTTAGAAGTAAAAAGCGGTACATGTCAGAGAAAAGATTTGTAATTTTTGTTTGTATAATTTATGAAACAAAATTACAAATATTTCCTTTTTATAAAATTAGTCTGATAAGTATAGCTTAGACAAAATATTTTCAACAAAACTCCGAATAAATCCGGCACATTACAATAATATAGTTATCCAGTATTTAGATAATATCTGCTGGATGAATTGTAGTAATGCCGGTGCTAAGGGTTACGACATTTATTCATAGAGGTCCGGACCGACCCATGATTCATAGACAATGTTAAGGGGAAGGTCTGTTGGTATAGAAATAAGTTACAATAAGTTATTGTAAAGATATGTTTAAAAAAGTTTAAAGTATATTCTACTTTAAACTTTATAAACTTACATAACTTAGTACTAATATTATGTTCAATATGTTGATATGGTTTTAGATATTTTTTATTCTCAAAAGATTTATGAAATCACTTACTGAAAAAATTCAATATTTATGCTTTATTAACGCTTACAACGTACTAGAAGATATACAGTACTAGAATGACGTAACTTTGACAGGAGTGCTGATGTTGTAAAGTGAGTAACCCTCCTGCCATCACGACGGTGGGTAATTTCTCCACCGATTGTTTTTTTTTATTATGTATTTTTTTTAGTGATCATGATCACTGTTCTAACCGTGACAACATTATATATTATGCACCGCGAAATTTTGAGTAGTCGGCGTTACGTACTAACTACCTACAGGTCATTGGACTCGCTCAGCAACGATCAAAATTTAGCGGTGTATAGCACATAAAGGATCGTTAAGGGGATCTTTCAGACAAATAATCTTAAAAAATAATATCTTGGAGTCTATGCGTAGCTAATTAATTTTAAACTAACCTTTAAAATAAATGCATACTTAGGTACTATATTAAAATTTACCAGCCCATAACCTTACTAGTAATTACATACTTAACCTACTGTTAATAAAATATGCGTAATAATTGGATATTATTAAAAACAGCTTGTGAAACATAATATGAGACATTAATTTTCTAATAAAACGATGGCCAATTACAGCTAAAATTGCCATGGGTACTTAAAATGGGGATATTTTCGGTTTTTAGTACCTATAATAATAAAAATAACCGTTACTATTGCTATTGGTAGAATTATTTTAGTAAGTATTTATTACCTTTAGTAAGTACTAAAATAATTCTTAGTTAATTAGTAAGAATATTTTTCTAACACAGTGTTACCTAATTTGTGCCTGTGGTCTGCAATTTAACGGAGGTCCGTAAAAGCCAAGATAAGTCCGCGAACGGTCTCAGTATTCAGCGTTTACTTTTAGAAAAATGTTATTATGGCATCAAAGAATTTATGGAGGATAAACTATTAAAATAAATAAATATAAATAACAATATGACAACGAAAATAATTGTAATTAATAATTTGATGTACTGTATGGAATAATAATAATATCGAATGACTTAGTATAATAATTAATGTATGAATCTTTAATAATTTGTTTGTAACGTTTGTTGTATTAATCAATTAATTTGTATAATGCATGCAATATAAACAATATATGTAACTAAATGTTGCTGTGCTCTTCCGGGGTCCATGTTTGAGACAATATAATTATGTAACAACTATTCACAACATGTGTGCAAATAAATAAATAAATATTCGATGAGAGATTGAGATGATTTTAAGTTCCTATATATCACAGTACCAACAGATGTTTTGAATTTAAAGAATTTTGATTTTTTTTTATTAGGGTGATTATATCATAAGTAATACGTATTATATTGAATTAAATTGTTTAGTTCGGTTGCCAAGTCAATTTAGGTCATCAAGGTCCCTTAAGTAGGTACGGACTGAATAAATTAACCTACTTGATATTACATGGACCCGTTCATCTCATAACTTTTTACGCTAGAAGAATAGAGTTGCGATCCTTGGTTTTTTTTACAAGTTATGTTTTTGATGGCATATTATATTCATCAATATTAATTTTAAAATAATATACAAATAATGATTCAGATCATATTTAAAATAAGATACAAACAATGTAAACTAGCTAGCTCTTCCCCTTAAGCCAGTGGGTGTAAGGTCAGCATGTGAACACGAACGCAATGGGAACTTCAAACTGATACTATTTGTGTCAGAGTTCATGCTATTGAACAGGTGGTACTAACGGTTGTACATATGTAGGTACATGTGGGTAGGTTGGGTTACCAGAACTCTGAGTATAAAGACCTGTCTAACTAAGGCTGAAGCTTGCTAGGGCTGCGGGATTGTTTGAAAGCTGTGGGTGGCCCTGTAGCGGAAAGTGCAACTGAGGAAACACAGGGTAGGTTTTAAATTATTTATTTATTTATTTATTATAGTTAGCCCATATTGTCCCACTGCTGGGCAAAGGCCTCCCTCCACTCCTTCCAACGATTACGGTTCCTCGCTGTCTCATTCCAATTCTCAAGGCAGCCATCCAGGTCGGGTTTTAATCGAGTAAAAATCTGATATTCCTTTTCACTCCTCCCAGAACGGCATGTGTTAGGTATATGATGATTTACCAAAGGTTTTTAGTAGTTGACATTGTTGCTTAGAAATTCTACCTATTTAATTAATTAAACCCCAAGCGAACGCTCTCTCTATGTCTTTCTTTTGTGTCACTAATTACGGTATTCGAAAGGTTCAATTATTAACCCTGCCTAACTACAACATACTTGCATATTTCGTCAAACGTTAGTATATAGGTACTAGTTTAAATTGACGAAAAAATTGACATGTAAAAGTGTTTTTATAAAACTTACTAGCTTTTGCCCGCACGGCTTCGCTCCCGCTCTACCCTACTATACCCTAATCTACCCTACACGACTCTACACTACTCTACCCTAATCTACCCTACACGACTCTACACTACTCTACCCTACTCTACCCTACTCTACCCTACTCTACCCTACACTACTCTCCACTACTCTACTCTACACTACTCTACTCAACACTACTCTACCCTACTTTACCCTACTATACCCTACTCTACCCTACCAAACTTCACATAAACCATCTACTAAATAGTCCGAAAGCCTAAAAATTTGGTTAGGATAGGTGAGCCCGTTCTTGAGATATAAAATAACAACGAAAAGTGGCATTGATTTTTATATACATAGATTTACAAAATAAAAATCATTTACCATTAACCGGGGAGCAATGGTGGCCTAGTGTGAGTTCAAACCCAATCAGGCGCATTACTTTGTAAAATTTATTTCATCACCACTGCTCTCAAAACGGTGAAGGAAAAAGTCGTGAGGAAACCAGCATGTCCTAGAACTAACCATATTTGAAGACTACCACCAACCCGCTCTGGGATCGCGTGTTGGATTATGGCCTATGCGCTCTCCTAGAGAGGGGGCCTGAGTCCCAGCAGTGAGAACATTAAAAGGCTTACTATATTATGCTTATGCTATAATCACCATAATATTCACATGTCGTTCTTCGTCTTTACGTGTGGTCTCAAACTGTATTTTTTCTGAAGAATATTTGGCAACCTGTACAGCTCTATTGTTGGCCTCTTATAGATACTGAAAACTGCAGGAAGTTACACAGGATGGGCGGCATAGCAGGTGGCACATGTCCTGTGGAGAGAGTCCACACTACACTGTGTTAGAGATGGGTCGAGGTAGCCTCATTTGGTCAGATTGTTTCACATTTCGTTAAAACCATTAAAAATGCAAATAAATTCTTCTCCACTACCGTTTTCTAATTTATTTAGTTGGTTTTTTTTTCATGCGAAGTTCTGTGGCTGTTTGAATTATTTGCAAATTGATTCCTACTGGATATTGTATTGTAAAATTGGTCTAGTTTTTTATCTGAAATGCCGACACGATTGGATAATAATGTGGAATCATTGAAACAGGCGCGATGATCTCGGTAAAATGGAACTGAGTTTTTTATTATTGTATCATAACTATCTAAGCGAAGGCTGGCGAGTTTAATAAAAAAAAAATTAAAAACTCAAATATTTTTATTTTTAATAGGCACTTATTAAACGTCAGAAGCTAGTGCACGGTTCCAAATTGGTCATTTCGTAAGGAGAAGAACTGGACAGAAACTACATGGTTACTCTTTAAAAAAATGTTTTCTATTAAAATTTCCATATTACAGTGTAATCGATATTCTGTAAGGGCAGTGTAAGCCAGTCAATATTCTACCCAAAAGCACAATAAAATAATCGTATTAAAAAAGTGAGTCGTAATAGGAAGTAATCTAAGAATTCGCGGAGTCTACGGTGTTGTCACATTTACATTATAAAAAAGGGTATATAAAAAAGCAAGACAAAATTAATAAATACCATTATCAATAATGAGATGTTATTAAAATAAATTACTAAAGAATTTACGGTCTAAATAATATAATAAAACTAGCTTTGCCCGCGCGGCTTCGCTCCCGCTCTTTCCTACTCCACCCTACTATACCTAACTCTACCCTACTCTACCCTACTCTACCCTACTCTACCCTACTCTACCCTACTCTACCCTACTCTACCCTACTCTACCCTACTCTACCCTACTCTACCCTACTCTACCCTACTCTACCCTACTCTACCCTACTCTACCCTACTCTACCCTACTCTACCCTACTCTACCCTACTCTACCCTACTCTACCCTACTCTACCCTACTCTACCCTACTCTACCCTACTCTACCCTACTCTACCCTACTCTACCCTACTCTACCCTACTCTACCCTACTCTACCCGTTAGTCTAATAGAATAACAGGTAAGTAATATAGAGCAGGGATGACCCAGTAGTCACGGCCCCGTACAAACAGATCAGTGGTTGAATTATACTCAGCTAGACAGTTTCAGACAAAGAAAAGTTGAAATCAGAAAATCAATACTTATATAACATTAGCTTTTGCCCGCACGGCTTCGCTCCCGCTCTTCCCTACTCTACCCTACTCTACCCTACTCTACCCTACTCTACCCTACTCTACCCTACCCTACCCTACTCTACCCTACTCTACCCTACTCTACCCTACTCTTCCCCACTGACTCATTGACCCACTGTCTTTACAGGGATCAGAACATTTGTTTTTAAAAACTTATTTGATTTTTAAGGTATTTTAATTATTTATTAATTGTTTATTGACACCTCTTTTGAGGAATTATTTTGACCAATTTTTTTTTTTTTTTTTTTTTTTGACATTCTGATCGCCCCTTTACAGGGATCAGAATAGTAGCTTATTTATTTGACTTTTAAAACTTTACCTCCACTACCATGTTCCTCTCCAGGACCCCGGCCAAGAAAGCCTCCACAAGACCCCATGTCTCTCCATCGCACGCAGCTCTCTCCGTCACCTTCGAGGGGGAATTTTCTCCTCCCAGTGCTTCAACTCAGGCCTCTAGTGTGAGGCGAAGCATTGGCGAATGGGAAAACGGGAAAATGGCGGATTCTCAGCCTCTCCCGTCAGCCGCCGCGAACCCATCAAAGAAGGCTGCCTCGACCATGACGGCTTCCCAAAAGGTTGCAAAGCGCGCCACTTCCCAGCCGGATAGCAAGACCGTGGCGCGCCGAACCTCTACTGAGGCACAGGGAGCGTCACCAGGGTCGAGCCAGCTGCAGCCAAGCAAACCCACCGATCGGGTGACCGAGGCTCGCAACTGCCTTCTGCGCGCGAAGTCGCACCTTGGCGATTCGCGCAATTTGAGGGCAGACTTGAAAGCCGGGATCACCCAGTCGGTGGAACGGCTGTACCAGCTTGTAAAGGAGGGGGCGGCGGCCGCTGCACAAGTGAAGGGGGCTGAGCTGGCAAGAGAGGAGGTCACAAAGGCCACACTTCCGACACAAGCTCCTAAAAGCCTCCCGGAGGTTAACTCGCTGCTCGCTTCATTAGCGGAGCACAGCGCGCTGGTGAAGGAGAGCAGCGAGAAGATGGAAAAGCTTCAGCGGGTGATGGAGAGGCAGGGGGAACTAATGGAGAAGACGGCTACCTACGCGAGTGTAGCGGCGGGGCCACCGAAAAGGCAGACCCCAGGAAGGACCGCGCTGCACTCGATAGTGGTGACGTCCAAAGAGGAGAACGATTCGGGGGAGGACGTAATAAATAAAATTAGAGCGGTAGTAAAAGCCAGAGAAGGAGGAATAGATATAGAAAGTGTAAGAAAGGGAAAAGACCGAAAAATTATTATGGGCTGTAGGTCGGCGGAAGATAGAAAAAGGGTAAGGGAAAGAATAGAGAAGTCAGGAGACCACCTCGTTGTCGAAGACATGAAGAACAAGGACCCACTGCTAGTGTTCCGTGGCGTCCTTCGTATACACTCCGATGAGGAACTGCTAGAGGCGCTACGGAACCAAAACCGGGATGTCTTTCGCGGCCTCGACAACGAGGAGGATCGAATGACAGTCAAATATAAAAGGAACGCGCGGAACCCCCAAACCAGCAACGTAGTCGTCAGTACGTCCCCTGCTGTCTGGAACAGGATGCTCGAGAAGGGAAGAGCGCGCATCGATCTCCAGACAGTCTTCGTCGATGACCAGTCGCCACTGGTTCAGTGTACGAGGTGCTTGGGATACGGGCATAGTCGGCGGCTCTGTAAAGAGCCCGCCGATTTATGTAGTCACTGTGGGGGCCCGCACCTCAGAGCACAATGTGATCAGTGGCTAAAGGCTGAAACACCAAAGTGCCACAACTGTGTCTTGGCGAAGATGGGGAAGATCGATCACAATGCGTTCAACCCTGAGTGTCCTGTTCGGATTAGGTGGGATCGACTGGCACGTGCGTCCGTCGCCTATTGCTAAGGTGGTCCCAGCAAACAGGATGCCTTACAAGATACTCCAGGCTAATCTCCAAAGAAAGAACTTGGCGACCCATGAGCTTATGCTTGAGGCCGAGCGGCGCAAAGCCGCCGCAGCGCTGATCCAGGAGCCCTACGTGGGCAGTGCGAAGAGGATGACCGGGACCAGAGGAGTCCGAATCTTCCAGAGCACCAGGCAAGGAGAAGGGACTGTCAAAGCGGCAATAGCCGTCTTTGACCCGAAACTGATCGTAAAACAGTACCCAGAACTCACCACAGACAATATCGTCGTGGTGGGGATCCAAACCGGTGCCTGGAGACTAACTCTGGTCTCGTTCTACTTCGAACCGGACCAGCCCTTAGGGCCATACCTGGACAGCCTCAAAAAGGTGGAAAGCGAAACCGGCCCGCATAGGCTCATCATGGGAGGAGACGCCAACGCCTGGAGTATCTGGTGGGGCAGCAGTGAGACCAACAGCAGAGGCGACGAGGTGCTGGGAGCTCTCGATCAGCTTGGAATGCAGGTACTAAATAGAGGGGAAACTCCAACCTTCGACGTAGTTCGTGGTAACAGACGTTACACGAGCTGCGTCGACGTCACAGCCTGCACGGCAGACATGCTGACGGTGACCAACGGCTGGCGAGTCGTTGACGACTTGACAGGGTCAGACCACAACGGCATTGAGTTTAGTATACACCTCGAGAAGTCTTCGGGTATCACGGTTAACCGGACTACCAGGATCTACAATACCAAAAAAGCAAATTGGGCGCAGTTTCGTAAGAAACTTCGCCAAATTATGCAAGGGAACGAACTTACCGTAAGTCTGTTCGATCAAATCGACAGCAGGGACAAAATAGACCTGGTAGTCGAGGGACTTACAACGGCAGTGCAAGACGCCTGTACATGCGTGATACCCAAGAAGAAGAGTGTAGAGAGGATAACCGTGCCGTGGTGGTCCGAACAACTCGCCAGTCTGAAGAGGAAAGTGGCCACCAAGAAGCGAAGGATTCGCTGTGCAGCGCCAGTCCGAAGACCAAAGGTTGTTGAGGAGTACCTAAAACAGAAAGAAGAGTACGAGCGTGCAATAGTCCAAGCAAAGATCGAGAGCTGGAAGGGGTTCTGCGAAAAGCAAGACAGGGAAGGCCTATGGGAGGGCATATATAGGGTAATCCGCAGGACCAAAAAGAGAGAGGAGGATTTGCCGATGGTGAGGGACGGCAGGACTCTGGACCCGGAGGCCTCGGCGAGGTATCTGGCACAGACGTTCTACCCGGAAGACCGTTCGGAGGGGGATAACGAGGAGCACAAAAGGATGCGGCAACGAGCGGAAGAGGTGAACGGGGGGAACGAAGTTGAACCTTTGGACCCTCCCTTCACACTCGACGAACTGGAGCGAGCTGTCTCCTCGTTCAACCCTAAAAAAGCCCCCGGTTCCGACGGTTTGACGGCGGACATATGGGGCCACACGATCCGTCAAGACCCAGACTTATTTCTGCGCTTGGTGAACAAGTGCCTGGCGCATGGATACTTTCCGCGGTCCTGGAAAGAGGCGACTGTCGTCGTGCTCCGCAAACCCGCCAAAGACGACTACACCACCCCAAAATCGTACAGGCCGATTGGGCTATTGCCTGTACTCGGCAAGGTTTTTGAAAAGTTGGTCGTGACCCGACTCAAGTTTCACCTACTCCCCAGGATGAGTACTCGCCAGTTCGGCTTTATGCCCCAACGAAGCACCGAAGACTCCCTCTACACGCTGATGGGACACATTCGTGGCAAACTTAATGAAAAAAGACTTGTCACGGTTGTGTCCCTGGATATTGAGGGAGCCTTCGACAGCGCGTGGTGGCCGGCTATACGAGTTCGACTGGCTGAGGAAAAGTGTCCTGTAAACTTGAGACGGGTCATGGACAGCTACTTGTCCGAGAGGGTGGTGAAAGTCAGGTACGCGGGAGTGGAGTACGAATCCAGGACCGGGAAAGGATGCGTCCAGGGGTCGATCGGTGGTCCCTTGGTTTGGAACGTTCTGCTGGATCCCCTCCTAAAGGGTCTAGAGGCTATAGGGGTCTATTGCCAGGCGTTTGCTGATGACATTGTCCTTGTGTTTGATGGGGAGACAGCTCTTGCAGTCCAGAGAGATGCCAATGTCGCCCTCGAGTATGTGCGCGCATGGGGTGTCACGAACAAGCTTCGGTTTGCGCCGCATAAAACGAAAGCAATGCTGGTCACGCGCAAACTGAAGCATGACACCCCATGTCTCAGGTTGGGCGGGGTTGACATTGGCATGTCGGACGAAATCAAGTTGCTTGGTCTCACCATCGACCACAAGTTGACTTTCAACAGTCACGTCGCAAACGTCTGTTCCCGAGCCGTCGGCATCTACAAGCAGCTGTCACGGGCTGCTAGGGTCAGTTGGGGTCTCCATCCAGAGGTTATCCGCTGCATCTACACGGCTGCAGTGGAGCCCATCATCCTCTACGCGGCGAGCGCGTGGTCGCCGGCCGCCAACAAAGTCGGGTTGCAAAAGAAGCTGAACGCCGTCCAGAGGAGCTTCGCGCTAAAGTTGTGCCGAGCCTACCGCACGGTCTCCCTACACTCAGCACTGGTGCTGGCTGGGATGCTCCCTCTTGATCTCCGGATCAAGGAGGCAGCCTCACTTTATGAGGCCAAGAGAGGGGTACCTCATCCAGCGCTGGGAGATCGGGAGATCGAGCGTGTGGCATCGGTACTAGAGATGCCGCATCCGGCCGAGCAGAGGGCCATTACACTGCGACGCCTGGTAGACGAGGAACAATATAATGAGCACCGCCATTTTGCGGTGCGTATTTTCACAGACGGCAGCAAGATTGAGGGCAAAGTTGGTGCCGCACTGTCAGTGTGGACCAATCAAGCGGAGGTGAAGGGCCTCAAACTTGCTTTGCCGTCTTACTCTACCGTCTACCAGGCAGAGCTTCTTGCCCTCTGCAAAGCAACGAAGGAGGTCCTCCGACGGACCGAGACGGCGTTCGCTATCTACAGCGACTCCATGGCAGCTCTCCAAACAGTTTTGAACCCCGAAGCCCTCCACGCCCTCGCAGTAGAAGCAAGGGACGCCATCCGCTGCAGCAGTACCCAGAACAAAAGCGTCTCCTTGTTCTGGGTTAAAGCTCATGCGGGGCTGGAGGGTAACGAGAGAGCCGACTTGCTCGCGAAGGAGGCTGCCCTGAAGTTGAAGCGGCAACCCGACTATGACAAGTGCCCGGTTTCATTCGTCAAGCGTATGATCCGAATGGAGACGCTAGACGAATGGAACCGGAGGTATTGTGCAGGAGAAACGGCGGCCACAACGAAGTTATTCTTCCCTTGCGCGATTGCTGCGTACAGGACGGTGCGAAAGATGGAGATCACCAAGGAGCTGACCCAAGCTCTAACAGGACACGGCGGGTTCTCCGAATACCTAACTCGCTTCAAGTGTAAGGAGAACCCGGCGTGTACGTGCGACCCGGACAAACAGGAGACAATCCTCCACCTCCTGACGGATTGTCCTATATATGCTTCCCCTAGGTATGAACTCGAAGCAAGAACAGGGGTAAATATAATTAAAGAAAACCTCCCCATACTGATAACACGGAAAGAATTAAGAAAAGAATTTATACAATTGGTAACGAAAATAGTGACGTCAGTAAACAAAAGAAACCAAACCTGATAATCATAGTCGGGTTTGTTTTCTCTCGTTTACTACGGCATATCATGAAGTTTTAATGTATCTTAAACAGAATTATTTATTGTGGATTATTTATTGTGTGTATTATGAAGTACACTTACAGTGTACGTACCCTACAGGGTGACCTATTTTATTATGAATTTATTATTATGACCTACATTATAATGACTTATTTATTAAGACCTATTTTATTATGATTTATTGATTGGTTTATTGTAAAAAATTATAATTAAACTGCAACGTATTACAACTGCAGCCCTGAAAAACTTCCCTGCGTAACCTGACGGCAGGGGGGCCCTTTCGCATGGCAGGAGTGGTTTTTAGCCGGTAGGAGTCCGGCACTACCCAGACTGCCTTTCCGCAAGGCAGTCTGGGTGTCCATGATGGATTTCCCACTCCTGCCACAAAAAAAAAAAAAAAAAAAAACCCTACTCTACCCTACTCTGCCCTACTCTACCCTACTCTACCCTACTCTACCCTACTCTACCCTACTCTACCCTACTCTACCCTACTCTACCCTACTCTACCCTACTCTACCCTACTCTACCCTACTCTACCCTACTCTACCCTACTCTACCCTACTCTACCCTACTCTACCCTACTCTACCCTACTCTACCCTACTCTACCCTACTCTACCCTACTCTACCCTACTACTCTACCCTACTACTCTACCCTACTCTACCCTACCCTACCCTACTCTACCCTACCCTACTCTACCCTACTCTACCCTACACTACCCTAATTTTTTTTCCCATAAGAACCTTCTCCTCACAATAACAATCACAACAAAAAAAAAATCAGCCAAATCGGTCAAGCCGTTTTCATGCCAAGTTGTGACAACGGAAAACGGGGGTCATTTTTATATATATAGATATGGCAAAATTTATTTTCATAAAAAGTGTATAAGTCATAGCCAGATGTTGGATCTTCATGATATAGCCAACTGGAACTGGCCAGATCATATTAACATTTTGATGATAGGATCCTCGTTTGGCCATATTATTGATGTAGGATTTCAAAGATAATAAAAGGTCTAAAGGAAGTAGGCCAAACGAATATTGAAATATCATCAAACTTTAACGTTTAATTCATGAATCCCCAAGCGACCACCGGTGGCCGCGCATCTATTGTCTTACTATTGTGTCTCTGATTGACGGTATCTGAAGGGTTAAAACGATCTGGCCATATCATGAAGTGATCAACTTCTAAGATCTGGCCCCGACTTTGGCTTAGACATTTAGATTAAAAAAACATTACAATGTGTTACATCCGCATTCTAATGGAAAACGAACTGACTGTGTATCAACAACTAAAACATATTTTCTAAACTCGACACTGGCTAAATGCACAAACCATGCAAAAATCTTCAAGAAAGTACAGTCACCCACATCTGTAGATTCACAATCTTCTCGAACTTAATTTCAAACAAGTAGATCGCAATGGTGGCACCATCAGCATTAACATAGATCCCTCGACACGCAATAAAACAATAATTAAATCCCACCGCCAGAGGGCGCTGGAAAAAATCCAATTTACTTTTACTGCTGTCCCTTAGTCAAGTGTAATGCGAGCTTTATATTGTGGTCTAATTTTATTGAACTGATGTTTTCTGGTGTCAATGTTCTTTTGAATAGTGAAGAATCAAACTGGTCTACTTTGCCATTTTTTCTTTCGAAGTGATCAATAGTCAAATGACTAATCCCGCTCTTGTGTGAGGTGACAGCGTGTCAGTTTATTGACTAAAACTCATCTACTTATGTTTCCTTCATTCGTTCTTTATGTTCTATGGAGCCACCGTAATCTTTCAATGGCTACTGCAGTGATCTACGAATATTTTTTGAGGTGCGAAATCATTTAATGACTTCTCCTGCTCTAGAGCGGAGTGGGCGGGCATGTCAGACTGTTACTGACTAAACTTACATCTATATTCCTTTAGCTTCCCTTTGCGTTTTAGGAACACGGGTTTTCTTTTTAGAAGTCAAGCTATGGTTACAATAGGCTCGGCCCATCTCTTAGAACACTAGGAATTGTCGACGACATGGGCTCTGTTCGGACGATCGCATGGCGAGCTATCCATTATGCGTCGTCCACAAGCCCGTGTCTATAGTGGCTGGTAGTCTTTCCCGCGTGCACCTTTCCCTAGCGCGTGCACGAAGAAATACCCAATTAAAAAAAATACAGTATGCCAGATGATTTTCCGACTTCGATTAGTCTCATAAATATCCTAGAATTATGGGATATCAAAAGGAACACACCGTGTAAGTACAAGACCAAACAGATATAGGAAGCCACAAGCTTCACAAACTATAACACCCAACATAATCTCCCAAGACATATTCCCAAACCAGTCAACTTTTAACCCAAGATACTGCACCAAAAGTCGAGAAAGTGCAAAGTTGTTAACTCAAGACTCGTTGACGCTCATTTAACGTCATTAAAACGCCCGAGTACCGTCATTAAGACGCTCGTAAACCGCTCTAGGGGTTAGCGGAGTCACTCGCTAGGGATTTTTCACGTTTGTTTCGGGCCTTAAGTTTTGTTTAAGGATTAGTTAGTTATTTCTGTTCTTGAGTGTACTTCCGTATGAGTTATAATTTTGAGGTGTGCAGGTAATATTGTTGTTACTGTTGTGGTGTGGTGCAAAATTTGCGGAGTGTAATATTTTTTTTTCCCATCTTCTTTTGTCGGTTATCACATCTTTTTCTGGCAATGTAGTCAAAGAAATCAAAGATTCTTCTTTGGCATATGGTGTGGTGGTGTAAGTAAAGGTGGTGGAAGTCACAGAACAAAGGAATCGTAGATAAAGTAGTCATCATTTCAGCTGATTTACGTCCACTGTTGGACACAAGCCTCCCCCAAGTGTCGCCACAATGATCGATCCTGTGCGTCCAGCAATCCATCGGATTACCGCAACCTTCACCAGGTCATCGATCCATCTTGTAGGAGGCCTTGCGCCGCTGCGTCTTCCGGTACGTAGTCGCTCCAGAACCTTTCGGCCCCAACGGCCATCTGTTCTACGAGCAATATGCCCTGCCCATTGCCACTTGAGTTTGGCGATTCTTCGTGCTATGTCGGCAACCTTGGTTATCCTGCGGATATCTTCATTTCTGATTCTATTACGCAACTCCGAGCATAGCCCTTTCCATTGCCCTTTGGGTGACTTTAAGCCTTCTGATGAGGCCCATTGGAGCGACCGCAGAGATACAGTAGTAGTGGCAGTAAATATTTAGCCCAATAGAATACTCCAGAACACTTTGTCTATCTAAATACCTATCCTGGAAAGGTAAGGAAGAAAATTACCGTGAGAGTCTATTTATCTTGAGCTTCAAATCTGTATTCACTTTAATCATACATCTTTGCCTACGTGCAGAGTTTTACAAAGTGGTAATGTTGTCACAACAGTCGCGATGCCAAGTTTATCTTGACTAGCGGCGATTTATAGAACTGTTTACTGGTAAATATTAGTAATTTGGTATCCATAGCTATGTTTATGTTATTAACCCTTCAGATACCGTCAATTAGAAACACAATAGTAAGACAATAGATGCGCGGCCACCGGTGGTCGCTTGGGGATTCATGAATTAATGCTTAAAAAAATTTAAGTTAAACCAAAAATCTGAAAAAAAAAATTGTACTTTATCTATCGTAGATATTAGAAGAAACAGACTAGTTAAAAAGGGACTAGCTTTTGCCCGCGGCTTCGCCCGCGTACATAAAATAGGGTCCGTAACGGTACTTCGAGAGTCACATGGTAGATTAACGAAAAGTCGACTGAACGTTTGATCGAATAGAATTGATTGCAAAACAACCTTTTATCGCCAAACGCTACTTCGACTAAACGATTCACCAAACAATTATTAATCGATGAACTGCTTTTTCGAATGAGTTTTTGTGGTTTTGTACCTAGGTATATAACCACAAAACCATTTTACTTGGGAAGACTGTTACCTATTACTAGTTAAAAATAAAATACCCTAATATTGCAGTTTAAGGGGTGTCAAAGTTGTTATGAAAATATTCTCGTGGTTGCCGATAAAGTACTAGTACTTACAGGTGTCATCATCATCATCATATCAGCCGAAAGACGTCCACTATTGGACATAGGCCTCCCCCAAGCGTCGCCACAACAACCGAGTATAGGTGTAATATTTTATATTTTGGTATTTTATTCTCTACCAATCAACGTAAGGTAGTGGAGAGATAATATGGCATCATGGCATGATAGCTACATATCAATGAACTAACATAAATATCAATCGGAGTATTAAACCGGAAAAACTCAATCAAAAAGGAGAGATACGATCACTCAATATCTATAAATGTCTCACTTCTTTTGACGATGGGGCGTCATGAATGCACACACAATTCAATACAATACAATACAGACAGACGACAAAGACATACAAAATAATAGGAAATCCTTCTTTTCCTAAAAGGTATTTTCCTATCAGTTCAATACTCTTCATGACAATGCAATCGCTCCATTATGAGGAATCTGATTCTTTAATATGAGATAGCTTCGTCTTTGATTAGACACTCAATAATCACCTTTAATCCTTCACACATAAGGTCCATGAATTAGCAAACATGTATGCGGAAGCACGAGGATGGGAATTTGAACTTTTGTAGTTCAAATATTAGGTTGATTATTCCGTGTACGGAAAAGAATGCCTTGAAAAGTCTGTGTAAGACGAGTTGTTTAGCAAAATGTGCATTGATATAGAAAAAAGGTCTCGATATTATGCCGTCGGGGCGCGATTGTTAGCGGGTTTTCGTGCGAAAAAATTTCGCGTTAGTCCTTTCGATATCGAAAGAAATTCGATTTAATTGATCGATTGCAGAAGCGAGATGTCGCGATGTGTCGGATTTTTGCATCGCCGTGTGGTGATGCAGGGTTGGCCGTGGGAAAATAATGCTATAAATATGGAGGAGGATTTGATTAGGATGGAGTTAGGGTTATGCGTTGGATTTAGTCATCCGAAGTTGAGATTTCGGGTTATTTTTTAATGTGTACTAGTGTCCAATCGTACCTACCTTTCTCGTTCCTCAGGGGTCAGTGCTCTCGGCAACACTGTTTTTGCTGCACATAAATGACTTACTTAAGCCCGGTATCTTTGGGTATGCAGACGACAGCACTGTTGCTGAGAGATATGTATCTAACGCACAAGCTAGTGGGTCACAGATCCAGTCATTCCGAGAGGCAATGGTTGAACGCTTGAACTCGTCCTTGAAGGCAGTCTCCGATTGGGGCGACGCCAATCTGGTCCAGTTTAATGCATCTAAAACCCAGGCGTGTCTTTTTTCTGCTAAACGGAGTCAATTCTACCCGGCTCCATCTTTCCGTGGTGTGACCGTGCCGATAACCGACCACCTTGAGCTTCTTGGGGTTACGTTATCATCTACTCTCAATTTCGGCTCATACATTGAGGCGAAGGCTCAACTGGCTGCCAAAAAATTGGGGATCTTGGCAAAGGTGAGACGGTACTTCACGCCGGAACAGCTGCTCAATCTTTATCAAGCCCAAGTTCGATCGTGTATGGAGTACTGTTCTCATCTTTGGGATGGATCTGCCAAATACCAGCTTAATGCGCTTGAGTCGATTGAGAGGCGAGCCAAGAGGATCATCGGCAATGATGCACTCGTGGAGTCGAAGCTCCAAAGCCTTGAGCATCGCCGTCGAGTTGCTAGTCTGTCGGTTTTCTATCGTTTACATTTCGGGGAGTGTGCACTGGAATTGCACAATCTGATTCCGCCAAGTCCGTTCCATCATCGGACCACAAGACGTACGGCGTTGCGTCACCGGTACATGGTTGACATCCCACCCATACGCACAAAGCGTTTTGGGAACACATTTATTATGCGTACAGCCAAGGAGTGGAATTCCCTGCCGGAGTCTGTGTTTCCTGATAGCTACAACTTGGGGGTCTTTAAGTCAAGAGTGAATAGGTTACTTCTAGGCAAGCGTGCTCCATCGTCGGCCACATCATCGCTTACCATCAGGTGAGATGGTGGTCAAACGCGAGCTTATCAATAATAAAAAAAAAAAAAAAAAAAAAACCTACGTTCGGTATTATTGGTTTCGGCACAGTTTCGGCAAGAAAAAAAAAAGTTTCGGCTTGTTTCGGCTATCAATCAGCTGAAACTACGTTCTAAACCGATACTGAATTCGAGAGGTTTCGTACTGCTATTGGATATGTTCGATGCTCTACTGAGCTGCGAGGGGTGAAGTATCATTTTGCCACATCTGCGCTCACAGTCGTATTGTGACTTATGACTTGCTTTGTTTGTTTGCTTTGTGAACTTTGCGAAAATTTATCCATAAAATGTATGTATTTAGAAATATATAAGTATGTTTATCAGTTATCTAGTACCCGTAACACGAGCTCTGCTTAGCATGGGACTAGATGGCGTTGTGTGATAGTTGTGAAAAAAAAAATGATTAAAAATTGTTTAGTTTACTGTAAAATTCTGAGTGAATGAAAATTATTTCGAATCAAAATCTCTTTTCAATACACTTACTCGAAAACTGCATCATCAGCCTTTTTAATATTCTTACTGCTGGGACTCAGGCCTCCTCTCTAGGAGAGGGAATGGGTCGTAATCCACCACGCGGGCCCAGCGCGGGTTGGTGGATGTCACATATCTTCGAATTTTTGGTTCTAGGACATGCCGGTTTCCTCACGATGTTTTCCTTCACCGTTTTGAGAGCAGTTGTGATGAAATAAATTTCACAAAGTAATGCAGGCAGAGTTTGAACCCGCGACCTACAACTCGTAAGTCTGAGCCATAACCACTCGGCCACCACTGCTCTATCGCACTACGATTAGGTTCAATATGCTATACTACTCTGTCAAGAAAGTACCGGGAAAAGATCAATAATACACAAAATGTCTGTTATTCATCCAAATTTATTTTATCACCTTCAAAGTATGCTCCTTTAGAAACGATACACTTGCGCCAACGAATAATCCATTCATCAAAACATTTTTTAAACGCTGCTTCCTGAATTGAGTTCAGTTCTCGCCGCGAATTCTCCTTTATGTCTTCTATCGATTGAAAACGGGTGCCACGAAGTGGTAATTTGAGTTTAGGAAAAAGAAAAAAGTCAGCAGGGGCCATATCTGGTGAATATGGTGGTTGCTGGATGGTATTTGTTGAGTGTTTGGTCAAAAATTCGTTCACAATGATAGCCTTATGCGAAGGCGCATTGTCGTGGTGCAAAATCCAAGAATTTTCTTTCCACAAATCTGGCCTTTTTCGTCGAATTTGCTCTCTTAAACGCCGCATAACGCTCAAATAATATTCTTTATTTACCGTTAGACCTTCCGGTAAGAATTCAGAGTGCACAACACCGCGATAGTCAAAGAAAACAGTCAACACGACTTTGAATTTTGATCGACTTTGGCGTGGTTTTTTCGGTTTCGGATCAGTTGGAAGGCGCCACTCCGAAGCTTGTTGACTAGTTTGCATGTCAAACTCGTAAACCCACGTCTCGTCACCAGTAACAATGCGTTTCATGAATGTTGGGTCCGAACTGACTCGTTCTAGCATGTCCTCAGCGACTTTCATGCGATTGAGTTTTTGGAGAAAATTCAGATCTTTTGGGACTAGCCGAGCAGCATGTTTCATACCCAAATGATTAGTTAAAAAACTTTTTACAAAAAAAATATAACCGACTTCAATGATAAAAAAACACTGAAAAGTATCAAATAACTTTAATTTTGGAAGTCGGTGTTTCTATAATAGTTTAGTTTCTTCGTTATTTAACACCGACTTCCAAAATTAAAGTTATTTGATACTTTTCAGTGTTTTTTTATCATTGAAGTCGGTTATATTTTTTTTGTAAAAAGTTTTTTTTATTTTACACTTTTTAGTTATGGTACCACCACTAAAAAGTACTCCTCAGGCAAACTAAAATACCTTACAGTCAGAGCGCATCTCATAACGGTTCTAATAATCCCAAACACGGTTAGATTACATTAATTTACCTTTCGGCTCCATCATCAGATCAGTTCGATATATCCTCTTGACTGTTTGAAAGAAGAGGGGGTCTTCTTTCAAACAGTCATTAGACTAGATGCTGGAGAGGGAAAGGATATATCGAACTGATCTGATGATGAAGCCGAAAGGTAAATCTTTCAATCAGTCATTAGACTAGATGCTGATAATCCCGGCTGTAGCATCAGGTCAGATTTATGTCAACATTGCAATGAACTTAAAATTTAGTCCTGTTTAAAATGAGCCCAAACACGACTACGGTGCTGTAATTTCAAGGTTTGTACTTTTCCTGATGCTCCTGGCTTCAGCATCAGGTCTCTATGTACTTCGGTGTTCTTTATTAGCAGTACGTTTATCCACACATCGAGCCGTTTTCAATGAGCCTAAACTCGATATATCTGCTGTTTGTTGTCGAGGACTTAGGTACTCTACAGACTATCCTGACTGCAGCATCAGGTCATGACTTGATGATCATGAGACCAAATGTGGCAAATGCCCTATCAAACATCAAAACAATTTACTAAAACAGTCCTTGCCTGTTCGAGTAACTTCTTACTGTTAAGGAGTTGTACCTTCCATCATCAGCCCAGCTACCTGAGATGGTGACGACCATACGCAAATACACAAGATACTTCATAAAATATGCGAAAATCAATAAGTGGGCCTATAAAATTTGAAGGTTGCCCTCGATTTCTCCAAGATCCCATCATCAGATCCTAATTTGGTGATAATGGGACCACTTCAGAACTATCTACTTTCGAACAAAAAAAGAATTTTGAAAATCCGTCCACATTTGGGGGAGTATTCGACGAACAAACATACAAAAAAAAAAAAAAAAAAAAAAAAAAAAACATACAAACAGCCGAACGTAGTACCTCCTCCTTTTTGGGAAGTCGGTAAAAATGGTACGGATCGACTCGTGAGATACAGAAAGTTCGGCGGCTATCTCTCTCAGAGTTGAATGGGGATTTTCAGTTTTTCCTTCACTTTTGCGATGTTAACTTCAGTTGCAGACGTTGACGGCCTACCAGAGCGAGGCAAATCTTCCATCACATCTCGACCGCTTTTGAACGCTTTGAACCACTCATAAGCACGAGTTTTTGATAAAGTCGATTCACCGTAAGCCTTCTGTAACATTTTCAGTGACTCCGAATACGAAATTCCATTGGCGATGCAAAATTTAAGACAAACTCTTTGTTCGATATTTTTGTCCATTATGAAATTCGCAATACACACTATATATGATATTACTAAAACCAGCACTGTATTTAATATAAATAACAGATGCAACTCAAACTCCGCGCCAAAATAGAAAACAGTTGTGCCAATCTAACAACTACAAAAAAAACAAAAATTTGAATTTGGAACCATAAACAAATCATCCATTCCCGATACTTTTTTGACTGAATGTATAAGCGAGCGAGATCAATAAAATCTCGGACAACCCTACAAACGCTCCTGTTGAGATCATTAGCAGAAAACTTAACGCCTTGTATAAACCGTCGCTGACTTAAATACAGGTTGTTTTATATCATATTACGCCTTTAACCTCCACTTCAGGTATAAATCAGCACTTCGTATATAAAGTTATGACGTATATAAAACTCCAAATGGGTAAGCAGAGAGCATAAATGGTGCTATAGTGAATAAGATGATCGTAACTTTGAACGGTGGTAAAATATTTTTATAATGTCATTTTACGGGTAGTTTTTGTTTGTGAAAGAATGGTGATCGTTTGAGTTTGATTTGTTGAATGGGAATTCTAAAGTGTGGGTTAAAAGGATGATAAATGGACCAATGTAGTGAAAAGATTGCAAAGAGATCAGTATCTAAAGGCAGATACAGACTTTGCGAGGCATGCGCCACGCACGGCGCACAGCCAATGCTTCGCAAGCACATGCCTCACCACAAACATGAAGACAGACAAATGAAACATTTGCTTCGCACGCCATGGCTCGACCCGAGTATATATTGGTACATATATTGTTTTCAACACGCACACATCAAGCAGAGGCATTCACTGTTCGCGGCGCATGCCTCGCAATCTGTATCCACCTTAGTAGGTACGTACCAAGCAAGGACTTACTAACCAGAGAGGCGTCACAGTGTCCTCATTGCACCTTCTTCATGACGCAAGTCCTTAGCGTAAATGATAAGTTTAGGAGGTTCCTGCACCAGATTCAGGCGGAAGAACCGTCCGGGTTCACCAATGCGGAACCCACGGAGAACTTAAGTCCACAAGGTGGACCGATAACTGGTGAGGGTTGCGGGAATCCGATGAATGTAAGACGCACAGGATGGGTCATTATGGCGGCACTTGGGGAGGCCTATATCCAAAAGAAAAGCTTTTTTGATCTCTAAGGATGTGGTCGTACCACATGAGTAGTGGTCGTACCATTCTTTGCTTGAGATTTTATTCAGTTTTTTGGCAATCGCTGCTACCTTAAACGATCCACTGACATATTCGATAGATTACCTTAGCATTTGTTCATAAAAGAAACATCAAAATTCGAAACACTTGTCTAGCCAAGATCTCACCTGCGTGCCAGACAGTCCTCAGCACCATATCCAGCCATAAAATTTCAAAATACCCAAACAACAAAAATAAAAACAAAACTATGGTTGCCCCTTCCCATTTATTATTTATCAATTGTATAAATTATTGAATACTTATCCTTTGGCCCCCAATATGGATGAGGGGTCAGTTTTACGAGCGGGGCCATATTATGGCGATTTATCTTGGCCCACTGTTTTATGGTAGTGGATCATAGTGGCTAGCTTTGAAGGTAGTTTAATAAATGATAAGTATAGGAAGATGTTTACGAGGACTCGTAGCCATTTTTTTTAAGGTGGGCAATCGTCCAATGAATCCTTTCACTCTAGGGTGGAAAGGAAGGTACTTATCTCAGACTTTTCCTGACTAAAACTGTGCCTAGCATTCCAGAACCCCGGGTTTCCCTTTCGTTAGACAGCCCATAGCCTCAGTAGGCTTCGACCCGTGTCCCTGCGGTTTACTGACATCGTGGAACCAGTCTGGACGGTTACCAGACGGCCCGACGGCGAGCTACTTATTGCTCGTCTTCGCTGTTAAATAGAGGCTTTGTTAGATTTTGCACCCTGTTCCGCATACCTAGGAAATATAATAATGTTCCCACCGCTGGGATGCAGGTTTCCTCTCTAGGAGTAAGAATGGACCGTAACTCACCACGCGAATCCAGTGCGTGTTGGTGGATGTCAAATGTCTTCGAATTTTTTGATTATAAGACATGTCAGTTTCCTCACGATATTTTCCTTCACCATTTTAATTCATGAATCCCCAAGCGACCACCGGTGGCCGCGCATCTATTGTCTTACTATTGTGTCTCTAATTGACGGTATCTGAAGGGTTAAGAGAAGTGGTGATGATGTAAACTATACAAAATAATGTGTTTGGCTGAATTTGAACGACTGCTTTAATAGGTTTTACAGATATATTGAAAAACTTTCAAAGTAAAATTGACATCAGTTCTAAACCTTTCATTTTATTTTTTCAAACAGTTCATTATTTTTTTGCCCTAGTTTCGTGTTATTTGGGGTCGTCGTTACGGCAGACATACTCGTATAAGTTTCCCTTATCGCAATATTAATCTGCACTAATATTATAAAGAGGTAAAGTTTGTATTTTGTTTGTAAAAGGTAATCTCTGAAAGTCCTGGACCGGTTGCGACCTTTTTTTATTGAAAGCTGCTTTATTCCTGAGTGACATAGGCTATATTTTATGCAAGGGGGCGAAGCCACGGGCAAAAGCTGTCAGCAACAGGAGGGGCCCACCTGGGTCGAAGTCTACTGGGGCCAGGGTTATCCGAAAGGAAGCTCGAGCCCCGGTATGAAGAGGCTAGAAGGAACGGGGTGGGTTTTTAGTCAGTACGAGTCTGAAACTATCTCCCGCTCCACCCAAGAGCGGGGGTTGTCATTGGATGATTTTTCTCACCGAAAAAAATAATAAAAAAAACGGACAATAGCTAGTATCTTATATAATGACCGAATTCGGTTATTAAGCATTCGTTAACTATGTCGAGACTACCGTCATAGGTACCGTCAAACATGACAAACACTAAACCGGATCTAAACAACCCCATTTAAGTATTTTCGTTCCAGTTTCCTCATAGAATTGAATAAAACCCTCAAACGATGCTCTGGATGCCCCTTAGGAGTAGGCAGCATGCCTCCTAATCCTTGAAACAGTAAATTCCTAGTCAATCGTTTTCCTACGCTTGGTGCAAGAATGAAACTAGTAGCGATTTAAAAACATACTATGGTAAACGCTAGCTTGCGACTTACAAGGCGATTCTAATATGAATAGGAACGTCAATGACCTCTATCTGTTAAATGCTACATGAAAAGTACCTACAGTAAACACAATATGGTATTTGGAAATATTTTTGTTGTATAATGAAGAAATGATAATGTGTTTCCTGATGCTACAACTTCCCCTAAGTTGTCTTTAATTTAAGAGTTTATAGGTTACTTCTAAGCAAGCGTATTTCATCATCGACTACATCAACGGTTACGATCAGGTGAGATGGTAGTTAAACGCGAGCCTATCAATAATAAAAATTTAAAATAAAAACAGGTTTTTGCCAACTCTTGCTTGCCAAGTAAATTGTGTATATTAATTTTGGTGGATGCCAGAAAGTCTGACCATTAGTCTATTCAAAGAGTATTGTGTTGCCCAACAAGCTGGGTTGTGGAGGATAGGCAGTCGTTTCATGTAAAACAAAGGCATTCAGCCGCTTACAGTTAGACTGGTAGCCGATCCAAAGCTAGTTAGGATAAAGGTCCTCTCCCTAAGACGACGATGAAATTTTGGCAAACTGACAGGACACCCACATTGTCACTTACCTTAGATGAGATAGTAGTAAAAAATATTATATGTTCAGTTTCTTTAGGTTACCAATACATACAAAAGTTCAATTTTAAAATTACAGCGGGATTTTGATTTACTAAAATTAATAATATAATACGTTAATTGTGGACCTCTTTTGGTTGAAATGATGGTGATGAACAATATAATATTCCGCAACTTTCACACAACGCCATCTAGTCTCAAACTAAGCAGAGCTTCTGATATGAGCACTAGATAACTGATAAATGTTTATCAGTTTATTTAAATACATACTAAGTACATACTTATATGTTTTTAAATACATATTATAGATAAATAAACTTAATAATAATTGAACTTCAAACACAGTTTATTTACTAAAACTGAACCCTAAACAGTTTCCGGTATTATTCATTTCACGCTTAATCTTTCAACTTGTACCAAGCAACACCCTCGATTGTCTTAACCCAAAATCGAGTCATCTAAAAATGCATCAGATAGTCGGAGAGCCCGACTGTTATGTCTCATAAACTGCGCCCGGGCCATTCCGATAGCCGTTTGCGTGGCCACGGGCTATTCGAACTATTAAATGGTAATATCATGTCAATGGAAATAGGTTTCGATTGTTGCTGCCCACTTACTGAGCTTCTGTTGAAGTTGTCGGATTATGTTGATGGTCTGTTGTCTGTCTCCTAGACTATTATGGTGGGGGCCTAGTTTTTACGTAAGTTGTATCTTATAGATAAAGACGGTTAGCGGAATCGTTATGGAGTAAGTATAAATGGTTATTGCTTCATAGATTCACGTGTAAGGTGTGTAATCGTGTCATTACATTCATATTATAAAGGCAAGGTTTGTTTGTATGTTGGTTATTCCTTTACGCTTGAATGGCTGAATGGATATAGATGAAAGTTGGTACAGGGGTAAACCATATCCTGGAATAGGACATAAGATACTTTCTGTCTCAGGATTATGTTTCCTTCAGATAATTTTCTACTTTTACGTCGACCAAACAAATGTTTCAAATTACCCATAAAGCTCTAGTCTACAGTTGGACATTGAACTCCCTCCAGTGTCCCGCGACCTTCTTCATGTCAGGGAGGCCTACCAACACAGCGTCTTCCAGCACGTGGTTCCATTGACCATCTGTTCTGCGAGCAATGTGCCCTGCCCACTGCCACTTAAGTAAGACGATTCTTTGAGCTATGTCTTTAACCTTCATTCTCCTGCTAATATCTTCATTCCTGATGTGATCACGAAAAGAAACTCTGGGCTCCAAAGTGCTCACAATAGGCCTCAATTTAAGGGCAATTGTAATCTATATTCTCTTTTATATAAAAAAATGTCGCATAGCTTCCTTAAGTTCTTAATTTAGTAATTTGGTTTCAAAAAACTTAATTAAAATTGCAAAACGCGACATAGTGGTCGATACTAATTAAGGTGTATAAAATACATTAAGAGGCGGTTGTAGTTATTGAGTAATTTGAGTGAACTCCGCCTGGCTCTATGTTGATTTCGCGGCTCTTAACAGCGGTTTAATTGAAAAAAAATAAAAAAATAATAACTATTCAAGATTCTTGTTTTTGCGAGGCATTTTAAATAACAAGCTTTCAAATATTTCCATGATATAATCTCTTAGACAAAACTACACATTTGAAATCGTAAGTTAGGGTCAGATTGGCTTTTTTATCGAGCTAACTAATTTATTATGTTTCGATTGTTTGCCCGGCGGTTAGTCATAGCATCATCATCATCATATCAGCTGAAATAAGTCCACTGTTCGACATAGGCCGCCCCCAAGCGTCGCCACAACGAATGGCCATGTGCGTCACTCATCCATCGGATTTCCGCATTCTTGGTCATATTATAGTCAATTTTAATCAAATAATTTTTCATGGTGTTCTCTTTTATATTTGTGGATTTCTGTGGATTTAAAAAGGTTCAAAATGAGTAGATCCTGGCCTTTAACACTTATTTTTAATTCATGAATTTCTAAATTAACTCTTCATATGTCCTTCAAAAGTGTTATTTTCACAATTACAGTAAAACTATTGACGGCTATTACTACAGCCATATTTGGCCAAGATAAAAAGTACCTATGACAAGAAAAACATGACAATATATAAAGTGGTGTGACATAAAATTTACACATTCCTGTAAATTCCAGACCAAAATGAGAGCATTGAAATTGACAAGTGTACAACCTGTCAGTTTTGCCACAAAAAGACTCATTTGGCAAATTCCTTCTTGCAAATGTTGGTTTTGTTTTTATGTGATGCAGGAGTCGATGGCCGTTTGATAATACTCTGTTATATAGAGGAGGGTGGTGTGGTGGTGATGAGCGGAGCGGGGGCGGTTTTTGTGGCGGGTTTGCCGAAAACCGCTCCTTGGACCATTTTTTACAAGCTTTTATTTAGTTTCACCTGTCCCGATGTTTGTCTGTAATCAAATCTTGTAAATTAAATTTGACCTACTTCCCGGTTACCGATTGAGCTGAATTTTGCATGCATATGTAAATCAGATGACAATGCAAAATTATTAAAACTTGGAGCTGATCGGATGATTGAACTGGAAGGAACTTCGAGCTTGGGCTTGAGCCATCTTGAGTCATCTTAACTTGGAGCCATCGAGTTTGGGCTCGTATGATTCGTCTTTTCGAGTATTAATTATATAGGTATACCGAGCCATAAAACCTTGCAATGAAAAAACTAATTTTCATTAAAAGCTTGTTTTGCTGTTAATGCCATTCTTATGCCTACGAAATACAAGTCAAAGTCGGTTGAACGGACAGTAAAAAAGATTTGCGTAAATGTATAATGTTATTGCAAATGCAGTATGAGAGAAAGCTCGAAGAAAAGGATACCTGGATGGAATTGGGGAAGAGCTTTGCCCAGTAGTGGGAAAGCTAATTTACGTTTGCCCAACCCGCGATTCTACCACCACTCAGCACTTGCACACAACGTAGTCTTATAAAAAGTGCAATTTCAATACATCGCGAACGTTGATTGACGGCCCCCGCTGCGACGGCCCCCGGCCCCAACACTTTTTACCTACTTAGCAAACGTTTTAGCATTTAATTAATTTTTATATACCCTTCATACTGCGGCGAAAGTATGGGAGGAGACCAGAGAGTACGGAAGCTGTGACTGGAGACGACATTGCTAATCTTTTTTTTTTTGAGATGGTAATGGTAAGTCCTCCCGCAGTCCCGTTTCGCACTGGGTAAAGCAAAAAGGTGTCAGTTTTACTGACTAAAACCGACCTGTGTTTCTTCAGTTACCCTGGAACACAAATGGTGACCCTTTCGATTTTTGCTATCGTAGATTTAAATAGTAAAGTGATGGGACCATCTGAATGCTTAAAATGACACGCTTGGTTTGTACGGAAAGGCGATTTTTACAATTCCACCACTAGTAGCGACCATTTCTATTAGCGGCCACCTCTAGTTGTGACAACCTGATGGTCACCTCTCGTTGCTGCCATCTCTAGTAGCGGCTACCTCCAGTAGCGACCACTTTTAGTAGTGACAACCTCTACTAACGGCCACCTATATTAGTGACCACCTCTATTAGCGGCCATCTTTAGTAGCAGCCACCAGCAATAGTGGTCACTACCAAAGTCCTCCTCTAGTAGCAGCCACCAGCACTAGTGGTCACTACCAAAGTCCTCCTCTAGTAGCGGCCACCTCTAGTTGCGACCACGTCTTGTTGTAACCACCTCTAGTTGCGACCATGTAGCGGCCAGCTCTAGTAGCGGCTACAACTCTTCGTGCCCACCTGGCCGTCTCATTGCTCTGTGGTAGGGACCCACCTGGAAGATACGAGTAAGTACGTCATGCGTTTTTGCTGGTTCCCATATAGGAGATAAGTTTTTAAGATGGTGTCAAAAATGGGAGGCTTTGACAGATCATGACCGTCGCGGCATGTCCTGTGTTGAGATGTTGCTGACAGATAAAAAATGATAATGCCTATGGGAAGCCTGCGGAGTTTTTTTTCCAGGAACTTCACGTTTCCACAACCCTATTTTTCTACAGCCTATTTTATTTTCCTGATTGCTCTAATATTCGAACGATTGCAATTAATGTAAAAGTCGCTTTCGTTGTACAAAATTTCTAAATTTACAAAATAGATTTCCCTCTTCAATCAGTAGATCCTTAACTTTAGGTTGTTGATGTCGTGATGGCCCAGTGGCTAAGGTATCTGCCTTCATGCATGAATTCGCGAGTTCGAAAGCGGATATGTACTGTGAATTTTTCAATTCACTTTTTCAGGTTTATTAAGGACATTACTAACAAATCCCGAGAGCAGTGGTGGCCGATTGGTAACGGCTTCCGACTTGTAAGACGCGAGTGCAAACCCAGCCAGGCGCATTACTTTGCGTGATTTATTTCATTACCACTGCTGTCGAGATGGTGAAGGAAAACATCGTGAGGAAACCGGCAAGCCCTTGAACCAAAAAATCGAATACATGTGTCATCAAACAACTCACTCTGGAGCCGCGTGTTGCATTACGGCACATTCTCTCTCCCAGAGAGGAGGCCTGAGTCCCAGCAGTGAGAACATTATAAGGCCGACTATGCTATGCTACTGACATATGCCGTTCCTCGGAATGCAAGTAGATTTTTGACAGTCGTTGCAGGTCGTCAGACGCCTGAAAGTCTGACTATCAGCCTGTCTATGTCCAAGGAGTACTATATTGCCTAGTAACTGGGTTATGGAGATCTTATAGGCAGCCGCTCCATGTAAAACACATCCAGTTAGACTAGGAGCCGACCCCATGCTAGTTGGAAAAATGCTATGGAGATGACGAATTTTAACAAGAACAGAAGCTATGCTATTGGTGCATAAAACTCCAAGCGAACACGGCGTTCGCTCTCTCAGTACTTCCTATTGTGTCTCTAACTACAGTATTTGAAAGGTTAATAAATGTTTTTATTAATTCATTTTTTTGACCAACAAAAAAGTTGTAAAAAGGTTTTATATTTGTATTTTCATAAATAATTTTGTGATTTTGATCTCAAATTGTAATACATAAACTACCGAACCATTACATACAATTCAATATCTTCCTTCACCCATATTGCTTGCTGGGTAGTTGGGTAGCCGCGGGTCAAAATAACATTACTTGAGAGTAGGCAGGGGTCACTCGATCACCAAATTATGTAAAGTGTCCGGTCATTACGCGACCCACTGACGGCTCTATCTTGTGATAGTGAGACTAGCTCGTTTTGATACTTGATGGTGCCGTGTTAATTTTGAAGGACAACAGACAGACAGGGTATCTTTTTTTTCCATGAAATTTTGCTCAACACGAGGAATAACTCTTGTACTGTGGGTGCGTTCACAAACATGTAAACTCATATATACAAGACACAAAAAGAACACCTATCTGTAAGCCATATAAATATTTCTTCCATGCGGGAATTCAACCTGCCGTGATGTCAGAAAACGCAGACTCCGGCAGGGGATTCCACTCCTTAGCTGTACGCACAATGATTGTGTGAGAAAAACGTTTTGCGCGTAAAGTTGGGTTGTTCACCACGTACGCATAGCGCTTATATGTACGTCTGGTGACCTGATGATAGAACGATGAATTTACGAATAAATAATACTTCGAAAATAGTGTGATAGTGGTTTTTGACAATTTAAAAATTCACATAGTAGTGAACTGATATCTTATTTTTCTTTATTTCTAATTGCACACAGCATGTTTTGTGTCCCTATCGACGGTAAAAAATGCTTAAGATATTGAGCTCGTTTTTGTATAAGAATTGGTTTTTTACTCTTTGGTTTTACTAAATTTAGCAGTATTTTTATAAATAAAATTGTCACTAGTTTTTACAGATTTTCACTAGACTCAATAGGTTAATTAAATTTCAATAGGCTATTTAGGTAGAACGAAACGTTTGGGTAGTTAGGCGAAATAGATTTATTGTAGTGTCAATGGCCTTAAATGATTCACTTTATTTATCGAATAGGTACCTATTAACTTTTTAAGTTACGTTAAGTGAAATAAGAAGAACATTAAAAGGTCATCCAAACCGTAAAGTATCAAAACCGTCCACACCTCACAAAACTATCGATAGCATCCACCACGTGCAATTTACTGCCACCGGACTTTGAGGGCAGTTTTATTAAGAATTACAATTATTTATTTACACTACCCACTACTTGCACCCCCCTAGGTATATCTGTATGGTAATGTTCTATTCAGGGGTCAAAATGAATAGTTATTGAATGGCTGGCATATGGATTGAAGTGGTGATATTTTTGGGCTTCTTCAAATGGGTTTTGGAGAAATTTGTAGTTGATCCTTGTTTGCATTTTAATTTTTTTGTGCATCTGCTGTCTTCCATTTTAATGTTACTGTCTTCTGCAATTTTCTTTGTGTTATATTAGTTTCTACCAGCGGCTTTGCCCGCGTTCTTTTGTCATTCAGTGATAAAGTAGCATTTTACAGGTGAAAAAAAAATTGGCATAGTAGTTTATGAGTTTGTTTACAAACAAAAGTACAAGTCTTTCCTCTTTTATAATATTAGGGTAGGTAGATAGATGCTGTGAATTTTCTACTTTGGTACCCATATATGGTACACAGGACCGATGACGACAAAGCCCGATCGTAGTAGCGACACTGAGGACACTCCTGCATGCATAGTAATTTTAATAATCATAATCATCATTTCAGCCGATAGACATTCGTTTTTAGACAGTTAGACATATGCCTACCCCAAGTATTGCCACAACGACCTGTCCTGTACAACTTGCATCCATTAAATTCCCAGAAAACTCACCAGGTAATCGGTTTACCTTTTGGGTGGCCTTCCAAACCTTCGTCTACTGGTTCGAGTTTGCCACTCCTAAACATTTCGGCCCCGTCGACCATTATTTTGCTCTGCGAGTAATGTGCCAAGCTAATTTACCACATATACTGTCTGAAGCAGACCGTATTTTACTAATTTCAATCTGAAACCTTTCAGCATCGCTTGCCCACTTTTTCTTTTGGACAAAACACTATTTGTGAGCGTTACAAACTTCAGGAGGCATTTAATCTAGGCACTACTTAATAATCTATTATCAGGACTTATTGTGAAAAAGCGTGACTGATGTTGAATCCGGATGCTAATTTAAAACATGTACAACGTATGTATGCAACATGTAGCAATATCAAACTATCTTCAAAGGAATAATGAGGTGTTTGGCCCCTTAAGGCATCTATTCCGTTTGTTAACGAACAATTGGGATTGCATTGAATAACTACCTATTAGTTGCATGTGGATTGCCAAGAATAGTTTTTCGAATAAATGTTTTGCACAGTCATATTACTGAGGATACCTTTTTCATCAAAGATGTGCTGTTTATGACGAGTGGATGTGAAAATAGGTACATCGTTATCATTTCAGCCAAAAGATTTCCTCTGTTGAACGGTTGTTGTTGGTCAGTGGTTTATTTTAACTGTACCTACGTAGGTATATTTATATACCCTTATTTTATAAAAAAACATTTTCTTTTCTATGCGTCTACCACATGGTCTCTCTATCACACTATATAGATTAACTGGTAGATAATGGCTTGTAGAGCTAGGCTTGGGCCATGCCATGCGACATCGTCCTAAGTACCTACAAATTGGGAGTATTACACGTGTGCGTCGGTCTAATGTAGTTGTAGCTTAAGTCCGCCTTTGTAGTTTTGTGTTGCATGAAGTTTAAAAAATAAATATAGGCTTCCCAAGTTTCACCACCAAAAACACTCATATGTGTCTCGCATCCATCGGATTCTCGAGACCCTCACTCAATAGATTTAACAGTGAGATTTAAGAATCTCACTGTCCATCACAAGTCACCTAATGTTATTATATAAAAGCCGCGCCCGTTCAAAGCAAGTCAACTATTATCTCGAAACTTATCAAAGTAAACATCCTCGTTAGATGAGCTCCCGATATTATGCTAATCACATTATTATTCATACTGTTTTTGCAAAGGGCTCTGAACCGGATCGAACCCCTAATCTTGACTCTGTATTTACAAAATTACTAACTCACTTAAAATCCAACCCGCCATTTAAAATTGAACCTTAAAACGTAACAGTTAAGGTTGAAAAGTAAAGTAACAACGGAGCATGAAAGGTAAATGTACCGTGGTTCTTAATAACGCTACTCACTCATAGATGGCGCTACAGGCAATGCAAATTTTCGATAATGTAATTTTCTCATGATGAAAAATTGGGGATTCCATGGTATCCGATTAGGAAAACATCTGTAAGTTATTCAACCTTATTATAATGTAATAAGATTAAGGTGTTCCGTTTTATTATTTCTTAATGTTTGTTTGATGTGGGGGACGAAGATTTTTTTGTTTTTTCGGGTGATTGGAAAATGATGCGCGGAAATTAATTTTGTGAGGCGAGAGGTGTAGTGATTTTCTTGGGGGGAAACTGGTATTTTTTGCTAGGGGATTAGATTTGTGGGTTTTTTTCTTACTTAATGTGAGGTTTATTAATGCAGTTTTTTTAGTGCCTTTAACTGTAGGCTCACGCTTAATTCCCACAGGAATAGTTAAAACACGATCAAAAACGTATCTACTCATCTTCTAGTTTTAAAAGTTTTAAAATCCTCTGCAATATTGTCAAAGGCATAGAACAAACTCGGGAACTAAGGACTTGACTATTTTTTTTTTAATGGTTAGTACCTACCTATACATAAAAAACTTAATAACAAATTAAAAAAAATAAAAACAAATCTGTCCAAAATTAAGTACCTTAGTACTAAAGTTAGAAACTGGCACAATCTGGTGCAACGGGAAAACTGTGAAATAAAAACAGAAAAAAGTTGCACACACTGAAATATGACGTCACCGCTATTAGGTAAGGGTAGGTTAAAATATTGTCCTATTTTAGTTGTCACTCAAAAACAAAGACATTAAAAATAGACTACAAAAACATTTCACACTAGTTTTTTTTTTAATGTTGTATTACGTGTTATTGTCAATTTTTTTAACTGTTCGACACAAATGTGAATTTGTTGATGAATAAATAAATAAACAAACAAATAAATACCAATAGACAGGACATAGCGAAAAAAAACTTATCCGAGACTTGTTACTAAAGTAGTCTACATACAACAATAAGTCGCTCAGTCTAGTATGTCACATGTACCTGTCAAGTCGCGTTTGTGTCCGCTATACGCACCAAAAGAAAATATTTTTTTTTTGAGAAATATGCCGAGTTGCGTATTACACCATTGTAAATAGTATTATGGCAAAACGACTTGACCTAACTACAGTTTATTTTCGTAAATATTTTTCGTCTTCACTGAGGCATAGGATGACAGTTTTCTAAGACATTTCTTTTGATGGCCGCTCTATTGTATCTAATTAATCTCTTTGCTCAAAAATAACTTCGTCTTTCAAACTAGACCAGTTAGGTACCATAATTTTACAAATCCAATAAAACTCAATTTAAAAAATCATTAGTATCGAAAGTTGTCTTTTCTGTGTGTATATAATTATTTGACACACAGACAATGATTGGTCTCGTAAATATTTATTACTAATCTATGGAATCAATGTATAAATTAGGGATGTTACGAAAATGATTTTATCGGAACCGAATTCGAAAACGGAGGTTTCTTTTTTTGGTTATTGGAATACGAACCGAAATCGGAGATAAGGACAGAAAAGTCAAATGTAACACTATTTACTGAAATTAATCAAAAAAACTTGGATAAGTGTCATTAATAATAATTAAATAATTCATTGTTGGTGGCTCGTTTTAGTCAGTAAAAGTCTGACTCTCCCCTCTCCACCCAGAGCAAGAGAAGTTATTTGAAGAATTCTTACAAAAAAATAAGGGGCCCAGATTTTATTTGCCCCAGGGCTTTTGTCGCCTACGTCACTGGTCAGGAGGGACGGGACGAGGGAGGTTTCAATGTACAAAAAATATAAACATGTTTGTACGCCCTACTTGTGGTCACCGTAGTCGCTATGCATCCGAACTTTCGGAATCCGAATTAAACATCAGTAACATCTCTAGTATAAGTGTATGGATTCTCGTATAATTTCCATCATTTCGATTGCGATGTGACGGAGAGTGCGAAGGTCGCAGTTGATTATGCGAAATCGTGGGAAGGTATTAGAAATACGTAGGTATGGGCTATTAAATTGTTGGATATTTTGAGTGCTTGGATCGTGGCTAATAAGTTATTGCAGTGCAATATAGCCATATCCACATATAGCGCCTCATAATGTTCCCATTGCTGGCACTCAGGCCACCTCTCTAAGAGATGGAATGGGTCTTAATCCATTATGTGGACCTAATGCGGATTAGTGGATGTCACATGTCTTCGATTTTTTTGTTTCTATTACCTATACATATGCCGGTTTCCTCACGATATGTGTCACGCCTTGTTATGATTGAACCCGCGACCTACAACTCGTAACTCAGGTTCATTATTATTACTGGCCCATCACTACAATACACCTACCTACTGGTTCTATTTTTAACGTAGAAAATCATCAAGTTACTTCTCTCGTTCTGAGCGGAGCGAGAGAGAAGAGTCAAAATTTACAAAAAAAAAGTCACCTGTATTCTTTTAGTTACCCTTTGCGATGGCTCCTTTTTTGAACAATTATATTTCATTAAAAAAATATTCCAAAAATCTTAGGAAAGCGATAAAAATATAAATTGGTTGCTATAACGGACCAATTTAGTTTTATTTCAATATCTATATCCGATTTCTTCACGAGATATGCTCAATAATTCCAATTTACAACTTGCTACATTTTTCGTTTCATTAGTGTAATAATTTGTCGCAGTACAAAGTAACGCCATCTGTTAACGAGATGAACAACTACACACTTAGTGCGCGTAGTTCTGCTGCTCACGTATAGATGGCGCTAGTTGTCCGTTTTAATCAAGTATGTGGTTTTTGTTTCTGAAAATTATTAATTTCCTTTTCTATAATAAGTTGATAATAATATTAATGAATTGAATAAATTGTTTCAGATACTATGCACAAGAGAACTGGTTAAGTAACTTTTTTCTATTTATTATAATAATAATTCGGTATTAGATGTAGACGTCTATGTCTATGTATTTTTTATCTCGTTTGTGCAGTTTATTTTTATATGTGTGATACCGTTTTGTAACACTATTTATTATCAATAAAAAATGTGATTGGTCCTTTATCTTAGTAAGTATCTACTGACTAAGTTAACCTAAATAATTTAGTTAAGTTACTTATGTGGGTTCAAATCCGGTCTAGTGCTATTACGAATTTTCAATTATAATGATAAAATAGATGGTCACTTGCAAAGGTACAAATTGTTTACAGAAAATAAACTACATGAAAAACAAAAGCAAACTAACGAAAAGAATTTCCTCCTTTATTGAATGTCGGTGAATAATCGAGTCGATTTCTATTTCTGCCCCTGATAGTAAAAAAGACGTATTTAACAAAAACGAAATCGGATAAAAAAATGTTTTAATGAATGAAACGGGAAATCTGGCCTTTTTTCCTTGTGTTGAAACCGCATTGGCAGCAATTAAACTACTTTTTAACCCTTCAGATACCGTCAATTAGAGACACAATAGTAAGACAATAGATGCGCGGCCACCGGTGGTCGCTTGGGGATTCATGAATTAATGTAGGTTAGGTACATTTTTCAAAAAAATCTTCATTAAAAACTACGACCTGTCTATTTATGAATAGGTCAAGGGTCAAGCTATCACATGCGCAAACCCGCTAAAATAGGTAGACAAACACAAATAGTTGTATCTACCTACTCCAATCAAATTTATCATACACGGGATGATAAAAGTTCTTATTTCAATGCAGATATGAATTTTAAACAAACTAAATCTGCTCATTTTTTTATTTTTTTATTAACCTATACTGTCCCACTGCTGGGCAAAGGCCTCCCCCAACTTCTCCCAGACATTCTTTTCCCGAGCCACCTCGAACCAGTCCCTGCGGTAGGAATCCAGGTCGTCTCGCCACCTCTTCCTTGGTCGACCTCGGCGACGTCGTTTATCTTCGGGTACCCACTTTGTGGGTATCTGGGGTTTTTGTGGGTATTGTGGGTATCAAATCTGCTCATAAAACCTTTAATTTTTTTTTTCTCACATAATTAGGTCAAACCTTTAATTTTTTTTTTCTCACATAATTACGTCAATCGAATTAAAAATCATTTGGTGTGTCTGAGGTTTTGCGCATTTAACGTTAGGTACACGTTGTATATACACTTCACACTGCACTTAGGAGTGAAAACTTATTTTTACTTTGTGCTTTGTGTGTATAGTATAGATATAAATACTACACACTAATTATGATACCTATATATATAAGTCCTATAATATACCTAAAGGTGGATCAGGTATCTACAGAAACCATAAAACTCTAAATAAAACAGTAATTCTCTCCAAAATCATTGCTTTAACCCGTAGACAAAACCTAATTTCTTTTATTATCTCAAGAAGGCAAAGGAATTTTATTTCAGGGGCCGTTAAATGTTAACCCTTGCGTGGCTAATGAGCGCCACACTTAAGGAATTAAAACTACCATTCGTAGGTATTGAGGGGTTAAACATTTTATGTAATGCCCGGTTACAAATTGACCGTGTAATGCTTTTTATTGTTGGTATTTTAAGGGTTAGAGGTTACAGGTGAATTTTTGGTTTGTAAAATAGGGTTTTTGTAGGGTTGGCGAATATACCTAACTAAACAACAGAACTGGGACTGAAGCTTTTTTTGAAGTGGATGCGAGTGAGAGAAGAAAATCTATAATTAATATTTCTTTTAATCGGTGTTGTTTGGTCAGTAAAAGTCTGACACGCCCTAGAGCGGGAGAAGTCAATTTTTTATGCAGTCTAAATTTGTAGTAGTTCCTGTTACAAGTATCCAGCATTGCCGGATTAGCCTTGTAGTACTTGTAAGAGTTGCTAATGCTACGGATCGCGGATCAGGGGTCCCCGGTTGGACGTACATAAACAAGTCAGAATACCTCCTGTGTCACATGTATCTAACTCAGACTTGCGGACGGCGAGCAATGGGTAGCTCGCTGTCCGACCGTCCGGCCCCGTTACAAAAGGCAAGAAGGAACGGGGTGGGTTTTTTAGTCAGTAAGAGTCTGACACTATCTCCCGCTCCGCCCAAGGGCGGGGGATGTTATTTGAATGATTTTTACCCACCAAAACAAAAAATATAACATGTGTCTAACTAATTCTGGATTACCTATCCGTGAAGACAATGTAAACAAATGCAATGGGCCCGGCTATCACTACCTAAGGGCCCTATAGACTGTGAGCAAACTAAATTGGAAGAGTTTTAATTCGTCTTAATTTGAAAAAAATAATTGCGTTTTACAGGCCCCGCGCTGGCATAACCCAGCTCTGGTACCCAGTGCAAATAATAAGCCTGATTTGCCGCAAGTTCAATAGTTCAACCCTCAATTCGCGCTCTATTTGATATTCTAATACAGTGGCGCCCCCCGACGTTGCTCATATTAGTCGTGACAGACAGACGGACTGGGGTTGATTTATAGTAAGATAAGACTACATGTCGATTTGTCAGCGTCGAGACTTATTGATAAAGCTGGGTTTTTTGCTATTTGTTGGGAGAGGCGAATTTTCTCGAAGTTAGCTCACTCTTGTAGGATAGCTGTTGTCGGGACCGGCTTTTATTACGGTGGGCAAGAATCATCTTATGACGACCCCCGCTCTTGGGTGGAGCGGGAACAGTGCGCGCCGTCGACTGGAATCGGGATCGGAATACCGGCGGCGGCGGCGAGTGCGCCGTTGCCTGATGCGGTCGGCCTCCTCCTTTGCTAGCATTACTGCTTCGCAGAAGGAGGCGACCGCCTGCCATTCCTCCTCGCTCCGGACCATGGCCTCAACCAAAGCCCGGCCCGGGACGACACTTGAGGGAGGTTTATGTCCAATATTGGATGTCTTTTATGTTATTAATGTGATTTATTTAAAATCAATGACTACAAAATATGCGGTTCCTGTAAAACAGGCCATATGAGCAAAACCGCTGTAAAAGCCCGTACCTCATAATAACTGCAGACGCTTAAGAAACTAGGATCAAAAAGCCAAATCCCCACACTTCCTCACTCGATAATCTACCGCGTTCAAAACAACGTGACTTTAAAATATTTTGCTATAAATACCTATACGAAGTGCCAACCCTAATCCACTCGTCGTAGACGGATTACCTAGCGGCGGCGAAACTTCAAAGCACGCTAGGGCTGTCGCGCGCCGTGTGAATTTTAACACTTTTGCTTGTTTGTGATCTTGATAATACGATGAGTAAAAATATTTGAAGTTGCTTGAACTTTTGAAGGTTTGAACCTATCTTGGATCTTGAAAAGTAGGTAATAGTTGCGGTCTGTTCTTTTTATGTTTGTAGCATGGGAATATAATATAGTACTAATCTGTTACAACCGAATATACACTCTCTCAAGGAGATGTCAGAAAACCGGCAGGGTCGAAGCCTATTGGAACCAAAGCTCTGCTTCTGAAAGAAAGATTCGGCCCTGGTATGAAAAGCAACGAAGGAACAGGAGTAGATTTTTAGTAACACCCTCTCGCCTCTCTCAAGAGCGAGAGATGTCATTGGGAGATTTCCAACCAAAAAAATAGGTTTTTTAAGGTAAATCATCAAACCTAAGACTAATCTACAAAGCCTAGCTTTTCGTATTTTAGAGTATACGTTTTGGAGAGTGTGCGCAGGAATTACATGAGTTGATTTCGCCTTCACCTTTCTACCCGATGACGAAGTACGGCGACTGTCCACGTTTATGTTTTTGACACTTCTATGGTCCGGAATAAGCGTTTCGCCACGTTTATACCGCGTACATCAAAGAACTGGAAGAATTTGACTACTGCTGTCTTTCTATCCGATTACCTTTCAGGTGTCTTCAAGGCTAGAATAAATAAGCGCCTCACTATCAGTAAATTGAAAAGAATTTCTATGAAATTGAACCTAATAATAGGTGGTGAAATAGGTTTTTAATACAATAGAATTTACTTCTTTCTGATACAGATTAAGTTTATTTTGCCAAAAGCAACTCTTCCCATCTCAACCGCGACACTCATCAACCAAGGCACCGGCGCCGTTGAGTACCTCACTTTACCAGACAATTTATATGTAAATTAGAACATTGTGGATTCGTGCTTCAAAGTCTACCTGTTTCCCAATTATTTTGAATAAGATTTGAGCTTGAATTTTGGCAGTCTAGGGTTGATTTATCTTAGATCGCGAATCAGCAAATATGAAATATTCCTGAAAGATATTTAAGTTATCTTTTGTTGAGAATTTTTGTTAAATTTAATTTTATAGGTTTTTAGTTTTTATATTTTTTAAGAAGAAAACTTAACGCTTCAATTGCGTGCTGTCAAATAAACTCAGTAATGAACTAAAAATAAAACAATAATATTTTTATAAATGGTTTTATTAATGAGTAATTTAGAAATCAGAAACGTTTATTTCAAATAGATCAATAAAATTACAGGCGCTTTTGAATTGTCAAAATGTCGGACAGGCAAAAAAAAAGTGAAGCTAAGAAGTTCTTAAGAAATATTAATTTATAAGACATTTTAAAAAGTAGTAATAGTGATAATAATAAAAATAAAAAAATAAAAAATAATGCGGGGTTTCATATTTTCATTTCACACAAAAAAAAATGCAAAGAAAAAAAAATGACAAACTAAACATATAAAATAAAATACACTTTATAACTTCTTAAGGGGCATAAACATCCAAACTGGAACTGATGGAGACTTAATAAGTCCATTTTTATCAGCTATTTATACACCATATTTACAAGAGGGTGAAACACCATTAGTTTAAATTTTCCTATGACAGGTCCCTGGAAATATGTTCTAACGATTATTAGATGGATAAAGTGGAGATTTTTTTGAATGGGTGAATTTATTGACTGCAATTTAGTTCATGTTTTATACATGCAAACGTAAATTGGAATAATTTTTGAATTCTAAAGATTTACAAGTTTTTTTTTTCAAATTTTCTTCGTTTGAAAGAACCCGTATGTAGTCAATAGCAATAAGATTTTCACATTTTGTATCTATCTTAACTTCTATCATTCAATAAATTAGTGTACGACAATTTTTCGAGATTACCTAAGTAATTAAAAAAAGGTGTTCTGTAAAAAATCGGTTTTAGCGACAAGACCGCCCATTGTGACAACGTGACAACCTATTATTTTTAATTAAAAAAATGTATTTTTTTATTTTTGTAGCAGTAAGGAATCAAGCTATCTATTTAAAACATGTGACATCCACCAACCTGCACTGGCCCCGTGTGGTGGATTACGGCCCATTCCCTCACCTAGAGAGGAGGCCTGAGTCCCAGCAGTGGGAACATTTGAAGGCTGATTATGAAGGGGTAATTGATAGAAGTGCCGAACCGATCTTAAATTATTTTTCCTTAACATGATTTTTCAGTGTCTATCTATCTTAGCAAAAAAACATGATCTAGTGTAATAAGCTACAGAAGTGAAACCGCGGGCATGAGCTAGTGAATGATAAATATTACTAAAATATTTGATAGGAAAAATGTTTTTCCTGGCTTTCCTAGTTTTTTTACCGTTGATATATTATCTTATTTTCTGCATCATCTCCCATTTTAAATAAAATAAAAACAATTTAAAATTGTCAATTTCGCGACCATTGAGGCGTTGTGAACGATCGCAATAAATAAGGCCGAGTGCAGGCAGGTGGGAAGCAACACTCCGGGGACGCGGTGTGAACCCGCCCTTAGCGACATAAAGAAAAAAGGATTGCCAGTTTTATTATTTTTATTAGCACGGCAATCTGTTTAGTTGATAGGCTAATGTTTTAGTATAGGCTGTTATTTTATTTTTTATTTATTTTTTCTTATAGAGGGCAATGTGCCTCTTTAAAATTATGTACCCTAGGTATTTATTTAAGTCTTCAATTAAGTAAATACCTAGGGTATATAATATATATAGGGCTAAAAGAGTTACTCTAACAAGGTGGCGAGTCACAATAGATCTTTTAGGTCGCAGTGACTACATCCCCTACACTACGGGAGATGCATAGCCCCTTATCTTCAAAATAATAATAATAATGAATAAGTCTTCAATTTTTGAAAAGTAAGACTTTTTCTATTACTTATATTAATATTATAACAGCGAAAGTTTGTGAGACATATGTGAGATTTAGTACGCGGGTAAACCATTTTCTGCAATAGCATATAATATTTTTTATTCTGGAAGTATGTTCCCTTTTTTTCTTTAATGAAAAATTAATAAAAAAAACTTGTAGGTACCATCCAGCCAAATGTGATTTCGATTATGGGCAACTCCCATCCAAGTCCCATCCACCTGCTTCCGGCTACCCTACGAAGAACGTCTCGCCAAATAGCCTCTTTTTAAAACCTTCAACATTCTCACAACTTCGCTACAGAAAACTCAAAGCATCCTGTACCTTCCCCATGAAACGCGGAAAAATATGTTCTTCTAAGCACCTCAGTACCGACAATATAAAAACGTTGTAAACCGTGTAATGACAATTTTAAACTCCCTGAGTCTCGTTCTGAGCCATTTGCCTTTCTGAAACATACACCATTTTATGTTGACCTCTGACATTGAATACATCAACGACAATACTCTAACCAGAGATATTAATACTAAAATAATAACCAAGTTTCAGTTACAAATATTTTTTTCAAATCTGGTTTAAATTTTTGCCTTTTTTTTTTAAACGAAGAATTTAAAGTTTTGTGTAGTCTTTCCTTAAATGCATGGGTCTTGGTACACTGGTCGGTTGGTTTACGATTGTCCCTTATTGTCTAAGACATAGACAAGCGTTTTTATTATCTGTGGGGGCGTTTTAAAGTGGGGGCCCTTAAGTGCTGTAACTTTTTCCTCTATCAAGGGGTTGTGATGCTCCAGGAATGTTTGATTACGTGTTCTACAGATGTTTTCTTGTATTGATGATATTTTTGTAGAGAGTTTAAATTGAGGGAGACTTTTTGCTCTCCGATGCATGTTAGATTGCTGCACATATTTGGTTTAGTTTATTTTTTTTGACAGGTAATGGCTATCGTATTTTTTGTACGCCATTTTTCTCATACATTTTAGATTGATTCAGGTTTTTGTAGTATTTATTTGAAATGACTAGCTTTTGCCCGCGGCTTCGCTCGCGTTAAATTCGGGGTAACACGGTTGCCCCTGGAAGTGGGGGGTAAGAAAGAGAGAAAAAGTAGCCTATGTCACTCTCCATCTCTTCAACTATTTCCACTTAAAAAATCACGTCAATTCGTCACTCCGTTTTGCCGTGAAAGATGAACAAACAGACACACACACTTTCCCATTTATAATATTAGTATGGATTTTGTCTCCAATGACTTATTTTTTTTAAATTAGTGATTTCTAGATGATGTTTCCAAACTGACTATCCTGTGAAACACAAAAATCAAAGCTCTTTTAAAGTCCATACAGTAAACAAGTAATGGTCAAATCATACCAGAGACATGCTGGTTAGTGTCGGAGATGGTCTTTTGAGGAAACACATAGATTTGAGTGGACCTGTCCAATTGTCGGTATACGTGTAGCTCAACTCAAGCCTACTAGACAGACTCTAATGAGTCTGTATATCCTAGTAGACTAGATAATTGGATGTTTGACGTTTTACTCATATGTTTTAATAAAGGAAGTACTGTATTAAGCCCTGCTGCAGTTTTTTTTACGGTGGTCAAAAATCATCTAATGACAACCCCTACTCTTGGGTGGAGCAGGAGATAGTGTCAGACTCTTACTGACTAAAAACCCACCCCGTTCCATCTTGGGCACGCCACGATTATGTTGGTAAGTCCCCTCTTTGAGGCGTGGCTGGAAAGACCTCACGGCGTCCTTACCTTCCGCATGACACAGGTCCTCACCGGACATGGCAAGTTCGGGAGGTTCCTGCATCGGATTCAGGCGGAAGAGACGCCCGGGTGTCGCCACTGTGCGCAACGCCCGGAGGACACGGTGGAGCACACCGTCGAGGTGTGCCCTGCCTGGGCGGAGCATCGCCGTGCCCTCGTGGGGGCGATCGGCGGCGGAGACCTCTCGCGCCGGGCCCTGGTCGAGGCCATGGTTCGGAGCGAGGAGGAATGGCAGGCGGTCGCCTCCTTCTGCGAAGCAGTAATGCTTGCAAAGGAGGAGGCCGACCGCATCAGGCAACGGCGCCCTCGCCGCCGTCGCCGGGATTCCGATCCCGATTTCCGGCCACCGTAGGCGCAGGCTCGCGGACGGCGAGCTATGGGTAGCTCGCTGTCCGATCGTCCGGTAATGGACCGAGTCTAAGACGCCGACCCCCCGGTATGAAGAGGCTAGATGGAACGGGGTTTTTTTTTTCTAGCCTTCATACCGGGGCACGAGCTCCCTTTCGGACAACCCTGTCCCCAGTAGGCTTCGACCCAGCTGGGCTCCTCCTGTTGCTGACCACTCCTTGCGACGCGCGGGAACAGTGCGCGCCGTCGACGTGCTGCAGTTTTCCCGATCGAATATAATTTGGGTGTCATCAAGGCTAGAGTGAATAGGCTCTTAATAAACTAGTGCGCATCACCATTAACGATTGCATTACCATCAGGTGGGATCGCAGGCAAGCACAACTTTATATCAAATAAAAAAAACAATACCTGTCAGTGTCAGTATTCAGACACTGACAGCTATTGTACTTACATAAGTAGGTAAGGATCTAGGTACCTGACACAGGTACCCATTCCAAAGTCCATGGCCTGGAAAAACCCTCAACAAAATTACCATACAGATTTTACGACTGGCGAATCTCAATTGTTTTTCCAGCTAAACTCCCGAAGATATATTTAGCCTCCTAACTAATACGGGATTTACTATTCCAAGCCATATTTAATAGTAAGTAATGTATGAAGACAACCATGACATCAATCACATAATATATTCAACTCAGGATCGAATCCACTACCGCTTCCTGCCAATCCGACGGTTGGGCAATAGGTACCTTGGTTGTTGCTATGTGCTTACGATTAAAGATATTTTTTATTGAGGTCGGTCAATGGAATCAGTAATGAATAAAGTGTTTGTTTGTGAGTAAACTTGTTTTTAATAATGGATTAGCATTGGAAGGGTTGAAAAAAAAGAGGTAAGGTTAACACAAAAAACAAAGGACCCAAAAACCATGGATGGAAAACCAACATAATTCTGATTGTCTTTTTAAAAATATAAAAAAAAAACAACAAAATAAAACGAAAAAAAAAAAGAAGCGTGATTAATTCATGAATCCCCAAGCGACCACCGGTGGCCGCGCATCTATTGTCTTACTATTGTGTCTCTAATTGACGGTATCTGAAGGGTTAAAAAAAGAAACCCCCAAACTCAAAAGGGAAACCTAAAAGGAAGGATTAGTATTTTTGCTTGCAATGATTAAACATCTTAATAATTTTATACACTTATTTATATAGAAATAATTAATATAATATTTATATAGAAATATAAATAAATAAAAACAGATCAAAACGATGTGATGCAATCAATCTGGTTTCATACACAAAATTAAAAATAAGCTAAAAAACCATTGTACAGTAAGTTTAAAATTACAAAAATGACATAAAAGCCAAATACCTACACAACGTTTTGATGTTAACCCTGAACCGCAACAAATAAAAAAACACAAAAATCGAGTCAAATCTCTCACTAAATCCCTGTCAATATTAACACAAACAAATGTTCTTCCGATAGTATCCCTATCTAAAAAAAAATCTTTGCGACAACCCCTCAGTAACAAAATCATTAATATTAACCCGTATCAACCCTATTGCAACATAAATAAACATTAAAAAATACAACCGCAAAGAGATGCCCTAAAATATTCATTTTGTTCGGGATTTTTTTTCAAAACCACTTCTCACCTCTAGTCTCTTAAGACACGGCTCCGCATATTTTTTCTTTTAACTCTCCGAAATAAAATTTACATTTTTTTGTTCGCGAATTTATTTGTCTATCTTGAAGATTACTAGTATGGAAATTGGGCTGTATGACTCTTTTGGGAATTGTGGTTTTGATTTTTAATATTTTTCCCTTTTCACGTTTTGGTATTTATTTCCTAAAATCTGAACTCTTACTTACTCTGAATTATTACTTTATATACCATTTTTAATAAAAAAAGGTAAAAGACATTTTTACTTTAGTAAATATCATCATCATCATCATATCGGCTGAAAGCCAACTGCTGGACATAGGCCTTCCCCAGTCTCGCCACAACGACCGGTCCTGTGCGTCACGCATCCATCGAATTCCCGCGACCCTGACCAGGCCATCGGAAAAAATAGAAAATATAGCTTTAATTAATATTATGGTATTCCATAATATTAATTAAAATTTTATGATTAACAAAACATCAGCCTAATGTCCACTTTTTACACTTAGTGGACTGATGTCCACTTTAAAGACTTAGAGGACTAATCCCCACTTTTTACACTTAGTGGACTATGTCCACTTTTTAGAATTAACTAAGAAAAAAGAGCAAACACACCAAATAACCTTTCCATAAGAAATACCGCAAAACAAAAGAAAAAATATTCATAGTCGGCGATACACAAATCTGTGTCCATCAGACCACTGACGTTATATCGCCCTCATCTGACATGACAAATGATTGTTTTATACCACCACCAACCATTAAAGACCTCCCCTTCCCCCTCTTTCACTGAATAATTGGAAAAAACCAAAGGGAAGGGGAGTTTTGTCAGGGGTCAGGGTATGATGGTCAAGTGACATCCGTCTCTAAAGAAGGGACTTTGATAAACGTTTGCGATTTTAGCATTCGATCCAAATATGAAATGGTTTTTATAAGATTTTTGACATTTTGTATACTGCAAGTGCATTCTAGATTTTTAGCAAAATGGAAAATGGTGTTACAGTTATTGTGCCTAGCCTTTTCCTTAGTATGATAGTTTGCAGTCTTATCAGATGCAGCATCTTGGAGCGACTATCCAAAATCATCAAAAAACTTCTCCCTCTCTAAGGAGGTGCGGGCGTGTGAGACTTGTAACAATATTTATTCTGACTAAAAACCACACCAGTTTCCTTCAGTTGCTTTTTGTGTTCTAGGACCACAAGTTTCCTTTTCAGAAAATTCCTGGACGGACTGCTTCCGCTAACCCCTTGCTCAGCGTCCGCACCTACCGTGGCTTTTTTTTTCGGTGGGTAAAAATCATCCAAATGACATCCTCCGCCCTTAGGTGGAGCTGAAAATAGTGTCAGACTCTTACTGACTAAAAATCCACCCCGTTCCTTCGTGCCTTCATACTGGGGCTGGGCTGCCTTTTGAAGCTAAGCCTGGCCCCAGTAGGCTTCGACCCAGCTGGGCCCCTCCTACAATCCTTGGATGCCTGAACTGCTGCCACTAACCCATTGCTCAGCGTCCGCACCTACCGTGGCTGATAGTCGAGGACGACTGGGACATCAGGTTGTCTGTTCCCTCTGAAGAAGGCAACCGTCTGCCATTCCCTCTCATTACGGAGTATGGCCTGAACTAGGGCCCGACGTGAGAGATCACCGCCACCGTTCGCCTCTACGAGGACACGGTGGTGCTCCGCTCAAGCGAGGTACACCTCCACAGTGTCTTATCACAATGCTCCTTGACAAGACTGGTGTCTGATTGTAACAAGCTTTTATTTAGTTTCACCTGTCCCATTGTTTATCTGTCATCAAATCTTGCAAAATAAATTTGACCCACTTCCCGGTTACCGATTAAGCTGAAATTTTGCATACATGTGTAAATCAGATGACAATGCAAAATTATTATGACATGGAGCTGATCTGATGATGGAACCAGAAGGTGGCTATAGGAACTTGGTAGTTAAACGACACAACCCCATCGAGTTTGGGCTTGTATTATTCGTCTTGACGAGTATTAATTAAAAAAGTACCTATACCCAGCTATAAAATCTTGCTATGAAAAAAATGATTTTATTAAAAGCTTGTTTACTTTGATTCTATTTTTAACTTCTGTCCGTCCTATAGATTCTCTATGTAAAGTTCGCTCAGATATACAATCTAAATGGTGATTACCATTTAAAGCACTTCAGTACATATAAAAAAAAACCTTATGAATCGACCGAAATATACATTGGAGAGTAAGTATTTAAAATAATAGGTGTATCTGATCAGGTTTCTAATGCATTTGTCATTCAGTATATTGTCGGGAATGCGTGGAGTTGTTCACGCTTCTTGCATTTTTATGACCGTACAATGCTGACCGTGTATTACATGTCAATTCATTCATTTGTTGTTTTATTTTTGCATGCAAAATTTTGGATGTTGAAAAGCTAACAGTTTTTTGTTTTTTAGGGTTCCGTAACTCAAAATGAATAAACGGAACACTTACAGGATCGCTTTGTTGTCCGTTTGTCTGTCTGTCTGTCGGCTGTCTGTCTGTCTATTAAGACCCTTTATCTCGGGAACGCGTGAAGGTATCGAGTTGAAATTTAAAGTCACACACACAGGTCTGCGGTCGTTTGAAGCTGGAAAGTGGTTATGTCATAAAAAAAAATTGCTATTTCTCGTACCTATTACATTTCTTCGTAAATCAATTAAGGATACGAACTTTTTTCATATGTAAGTTTATACAGAACCCTCAGTACGGTTTATCTACTCATGTGCCCTCAGTGCGAATGTCCGACTCGCAATTGCCCAGTTTTTTTTTCGTACAGAATTATATATTTTTTAAACATACTCTGAGCAAAAATGAAAATTACCAAAAATATGTGATGGGATTTTAATATTTACACTGATAGTTCCTCTCAATAACTGATTGTCTTAACAAAAGAGAGACACCTATGCAGGCAGGGACAAAAGTGACACAAGGTGTCCAGGAAAAGTTACACAAAAGTCCTCTTCGTATAACAGTACATTATTAACGCTTTAATCGCTAACGTCGGATTAATCCGACAATTATTTTAGTGTCCAGTTTGCTGTTTCATTTTTATGGTGACATTGGAGAGTTAAATGTTTTTTCCTTTTTTTTAACTTTTATTTGAGACTAGCTTCTTTCTGCAAGCGGCTTCACCCACGTGGTATAAGTAAGTTCGCGTCCCTTCGGTACAAATTATAGCATGTAATTCTGATGTAAAAAATATAATTGTAAGTTTTATCGAAATACGTTCAGTACTGCCTACATCATCAGGTGGGATCGCAGTCAAGCACTAGTTTATGTCAAATAAATAAAAAAAAAATGCGTCATAACGACGCACATCCATCCTCACTTCCATCACAAACTTTCACATAATTTATGACATTAGTTGAATAGGACAGGAAGGTTTAAAGATGAACGTTTAATTCAAGAAATAAGTAATTCATACCCCACATACATTTCATAGGCTGACTATTATATTTTTTTCTCGAAACCAATATTTCCATTGCACAATTCCCTCAGTACCTAAAATAGAAATTTAACAATTATATTTACGATTACCAAGAACCGCAATAAAACCACCAAGTGCTGCATTAGTTTTTTATGGTAATTTTATTGAGGAATGTATGCGCCCTGACTGCGCCTTCTGAATATTTTATATGCAATATAAAATAAATAGACTGATTAATAAGCATATCATGATTCGCTACTGTCAACTGTCCACCTACTCAGTATGGCCGGCGTGTTCTATTTTTGAAATGTGCAGTAACGGTCCTCGTGTGCGTGATCGCGTTACAATTCGAATTTTGACGTTCGGAGAAATTCGGCCGACCTAACTCGACCAATAGAATCACGGAATTATAAATTTGCATCGTTTCTCTTTTTTAAATATTTAAATGTAAGAGCTTTTGTTGCAATTTCGCGTGTCTACGCACTAAGTATCTTTGTTTGCACAAAGCTTCCAAATTCGTAACTAGATGGCGTTGGCGTCGAATTAGATCTCGCTATGGTTTCGTTACCGCGATTTGGTTGGGCTCGAGACGAAATTCTTTTTAAGTTAACTTTGCGCAGAGGCAATATCGTAACCAATGAGGTTAATCCGAGGTGCGATTATTGCTAGTTGAAAACTTTACCAATACCCCGCCGTGTGGACGTGAAATACCGTCCGCGATGGCAATTTTTGTGTGGCCGTAAATGGCCTGAGAATTTAATATCTTCAACGAGAGAAAGATATGAGAGTAAAGTTGGTTTTTTTCCTATAATACCGACATTTTAAAATAATACCTGTGTTCAGTCAGTCCATTCGAAAATAATGTTATTGCTCATTGCAATAATTGCGTCGCATCGGACGGGTTAACAGGAATGGCGCGGAGTACTGTTACAACTTCATTTATTTTAAGTTAATTCATCGATCATATCTAGATGTCCGGTTCTTTGTCTTCCTGGTTTGGAGTCTAGCGGTTTTTTTTATCTAATGGTATTGTTCCTCATTTTTTTAAATATATTTTTTATTTAATAGTACTAGTGGCGCCCTCTATGGTAAAACGAGGAACTAAATGAAAAAATAATGATTTTGTTTTTGGACATAGTGGCTAATAACGGACATAACCTTGGAAGAATTTATGTTCGTTTTGGAAAATAAGGTTTAAAAGGTTAGACCTACACTTACATAAAGTCAGCCTTACAATTTTCACGCAGCTGAAACTTAGGCCTCCCCTGTAACAGACGGAATGTGGCGTAATTCATCATTTACCAACCAAAATGGTATATGTCATATGTCTTTGAATTGTTATGTTCTAGGATATGTTGGTTTCCTCATGATGTTTTTTAGCGCCGTTTCGAAAGTAGTGGTGATGAAATAAATTATCCACACAAAATGCCTTGCCCACATGCCTTGTATAACTTGTAAGTCAGGGCCGTTGCCACTGATCTTCCGCTGGCATTAATGAAGATGAAAAATGTTAAAGTTTACAAAAAAAAAAAAAAAAAAAAATATAATTTGCTATGATTATTGAAAAAATATCTGAAAACTAAAAAACTTGACATAAAGTCCACCTATGTACTACTACTGTAAGTACATGAAGTGTAAATAAACAAAACATTTTATAAACGAAAATGGCTGCTAATAATAATTTATTTTATTTTATTTTTTAGGATACCTACTATAAATAAGTATTTAAAAAATATTTATACCATAATAATTGATTTTTATTAGCCTAATAAAAAAGTAAAATAAATACAAAGTTAATAATGTCATAACAATACACTACTCCACAGCATTTATATTTTTTTCCCCATGGCAAAAAGCCAGGACAGGGTATTTTCTATGGAAATGAGAGCGATTGTAGACTGAATCGCGTGTAATGATCGCTAATCGACTATTTGACGCGAATCGCAATACTGCATGCCTTCATTTTTAATATGATGGTTAAACGCTGTGTCGTCTTTTTTTATAAGTTTTTTTTTTACTTTTTATCTAAATATTTGCATTGCATATTGTAATAGTTGTATTTAGTTATTTTCAGTGTTTGTTTTTTTACATAGCGTTTTTACAACTGTGGCTAAATTACTCTTAAAAAAAAAGGTTCGATTGTTGTCAACAACTTTTGGCGCATATAAATAATTTCTTTAATAAACTGTAATTTCAGTATATATTATATGAATAAATTGACAAAAAATACCTGTCGCGTTAGGTTACCCTGTAATAATAATACTTGCAAGTTGGAAATAGGTAAATAAATAATAAAAATAAATAATAAAATGTTGGTTAGTTTAAGATTGTAAGATGAAGATCGAAATTTTGATATTTATTGCATTTACGGTATTCGTTTTTTAATCATTATAAAAAACTAAATCATAAATAATTTTTATGACTACATCCTATTCAAAACTCAATTCACAAAATCTAAAAAAAATAGCTTTAAAATTCCACAAAATATCCTTAAACGTCATTATGACGGTATCTCGCTACCGTTCTCATTGTACTAAATCCTATAAACTGTCACAATGATGGGAAGCTGAGCGGGTATCGATATAGTGTCTTTTTTTGTTCAGTTATGAACTAATGGACGGAGCTGGTTGAACTAATGTCATAGGTTTGTGGTAGATTTCATTTGGTAATAATATGGTTGGCTTGGAGTGGATGGGGCGAATTAAAAAAAAATATTCTTCGGAAATAAGTGTTGAAGAGATATTATGAAGAGAGATTTGATCAGGAAATAATGTACGTTAAACTAAATTATTGAACTAAATGAAAATACTTTAATATAATTTATTAATGCACTTGTAATTATTGTATTAAAATTTATAGGGGTATATAAAATTATGTTAATATTCCCTCCCTAAAAGAGGAGGCCTGAGTCGCAGCAGTAGGAACATTTTAAGGCCGACTAAGCTAAGTATTAAAATAAAAAAAATCTACATATAATTAGAGGTACAATTTTTTCTGAGTTTTGAAGGATTAATGTTACTTATTGTGTTGGTATGGGTATGTACACCAAGTTTTTATTGATTATCCGCAGAAGTTACACTTTTAACCGACTTCAAAAAAAAAGGTTCTCAATTCGTCGGAATCTTTTTAATATATATAATTATAGTCCCCGACGCCGGGAGGACATCAAAAAATTCTTTTTTTTTTAATAATAACCATGAACTCAGCCATGAAGTACAAACTTATCTCATATAGTCATGTCCACACTATGCCACCTCCGATCATAAAGTTAAGGGTCTACCAAGGGCGCTAGTCCGTATTGTCAACAACCCATTGTGGTGCGCGGGCGCCTGGCTTTATGACGTCGTAAATCTGCGCCTGCGCATTATGATCGCTCGATAATCAACTGTCAAAACTCTCAGGTGTACCACAGAGGTTTTTTCTTGTGGTTTAAGGAGAAATTGTGATATGAAAAAAATGTCATAAGATTCTTCTATGAATCGTGGTTTTGTGGGTTATGTTGTGTGTTGCTTGGTTGAAGGTTTAATTCATGAATCCCCAAGCGACACCCGGTGGCCGCGCATCTATTGTCTTACTATTGTGTCTCTAATTGACGGTATCTGAAGGGTTAAGACAAAAGGAAGACTAAAAAAAATATATATTAAACTATTTTTTTTGGAGGTGTAATTACCTTCAAAATAACATTTAAATTTTTATATTTTTAGGTGCTAAGTTTCAAGTAAATGTAGCAAGACCTAGATATCATTTTTCCCCCTTTTCACCATCTTAAAAATGTTTTCATAAAAAAACCCTTAGTGCTTGTCTTTGGCTGTACCACGATATGTCAGTTAGTCAGTTTTTCCTTTTACATCATCTTCATCATCAGCCTTTTTATTGTTCCTACTCTGGGACTCAGGCCTTTTACTCTCAAGGAGACAGAATATACCGTAATCCACCACAACTCTCACTCTCTTTTACATTTACAAACAGATACATAGATAAACTAATTAGAACAGATTTTTTTCTATTTATTTTTGGATGTTTTGTGGTGTAATTAACCATTACAAGAACTTCAAAATTTTCCTAATTTATTCCCAAAATTGGCAAAACAAGTTCCTGTACTAAGCGTAATGGTATAATAATATTTTATTAGTCCATTACCAAACCTACGCCAACAAGTTTAATAAGACGACACCTACACTGGTTTTGTTTTGAACGAGATAAGAGTCTGTTATCAGCCCTAGATCTGAGGACATTCAGAAACCTACACAAAACACCTACAGCTACTGTAGTTATCTAACTTACAAGTATTTTTATTTTGATTTATATATGTATATAATATATTGCTTTATATATTTATATTTTAATATAATATATTAAATAAGACCAAAAATATTAAAAAATGTTGATAAGCTGCACCCGTTTTATTTCAAGTGCTTATAGACCATCCTAAAGTTGTCTGGTAGATATCGCTGTCAGCGATAAGAACGCCATTCTACCCATAGATTTAAGTTATTGTTACTACTTTGGTGTACAATAAAGTATGTATATAATAATAAATAATGTATACACATTTTATTTGAATTAGTTTTATAATTATACTATTTTCTGCCAGTGACTTCGCCCGCGTTAAAATAAGTAGCCTTTTATGTAAGTAGCTACTTAGCTTCAATTCAAATAAAATGTGTAACTTAACTTTCAATCACTTACAAATTAGTTTTAAACATACCACTTTAAAACAAAAGTCCCAAAAAAAAAACAAATTTAAAAACATAATTCATCCCAAAACAAAATTCATATAAAGTAGAGCAACACGTGCGCTTAAGTGTTAACACTCGTGTAACTACATCACTCACACCAAGAAAACTCACGCACACATACGCAATTTTCGGCGTAACCCTTCGAATGCGTACTGGGAAATTACGTAAGTAGATATTCTCCACAAGATCGTCATCTTAGATTTTTCTTTGAAGTGCCACCAAAGTTTTGGGGGTAAAATTGAATATTAATAGCAGAATTATACCCTTAGACGTCCTTTCTCGGATTTTTATTACTTTATTAGAGAGAGGCCCTTCTTGTTAATGTGATATAAACAAATCGTTGTAGATTTTATATGTTCCCAGAAAAGGGCTGGTGTCAAAAAACAGTAGCCATTTTTATTGCTTAATCGCGTGTGTTTGTTTATTATAGTAATTTATTTTATTTTATTGCTGACTGTCTGAGGTTTATTTTTAAAATTAAACAACAAAAAATATTTTCTTGTATAACGAGATATTTTTGGAATCTATAATACTTAGTTCCAGATTTTAGATAACGGTTTTTAGAGTGATTTTTTTTTAATGTTAAAAAATTATAAACCACTGCTTAACTGTGATCCCACTTGATGGTAAGAAATATACTAATCAAGTTAAAACTTTAAGAGGTTTTTAAGGCACGATGAAATGATTAACATTAGAAGTCGTCAATGGCGCGTAGTCTTCCACGCGCGCTTCAAGGAGATGACAGCAAAATCTTAGGGGTCCAATTTCGGAGAACACTTCCGACGTTTGGCTCCCAAACTCAACCGGGCCGGGGCTGCTCTCAAGCGGCTCCTGCCCAACCTTGGGGGTCCAGACGCCTCCTGCCGGAGGCTCTACGCGGGGATCGTTCGGTCCATGGCCCTCTACGGGGCGCCGGTGTGGGCGCCGTCGCTGGCAAAGCGACCGGTGTCCATACTGAACGCCTGCCAGAGGGTCATGGCAATACGGATGGTGCGGGGTTACCGCACGATCTCCCGCGAAGCGGCGAGCCTTCTGGCTGGCCTACCACCGTGGGATCTGGAGGCAACAGTCCTTGCACACATGCACGATAAGCGCGTGGAGATGCAACGCCGGGGTGAAAGTCCACTACCGCGACAGGTCGAGGTATGGCGGACAGAGCTCCGGCGGGATCTCACGGTGAAATGGCGTCAGCGACTATCGCAACCCAGTGCTGGGCACGCCACAATTATGGCGGTAAGTCCCCTCTTTGAGGCGTGGCTGGAAAGACCTCACGGCGTCCTTACCTTCCGCATGACGCAGGTCCTCACCGGACATGGCAAGTTCGGGAGGTTCCTGCATCGGATTCGAGCGGAAGAGACGCCCGGGTGCCGCCACTGTGCGGAACGCCCGGAGGACACGGTGGAGCACACAGTTGAGGTGTGCCCTGCTTGGGCGGAGCAACGCCGTGCCCTCGTGGGGGCGATCGGCGGCGGAGACCTCTCGCGCCGGGCCTTGGTTCAGGCCATGGTCCGGAGCGAGGAGGAATGGCAGGCGGTCGCCTCCTTCTGCGAAGCAGTAATGCTAGCAAAGGAGGAGGCAGACCGCATCAGGCAACGGCGCCCCCGCCGCCGCCGCCGGGATTCCGATCCCGATTTCCGGCCACCGTAGACGCGGGCTCGCGGACGGCGAGCCATGGGTAGCTCGCTGTCCGATCGTCCGGTAACTGTCCGGACCGAGCCAAGGCGTCGACGGCGCGCACTGTTCCCGCGCGCCTCAAGGAGTTGTCAGCAACAGGAGAGGCCCATCTGGGTCGAAGCCTACCGGGGTCGGGGTTATCCGAAAGGAAACTAGAGCCCCGGTATGAAGGCTAGAAGGAACGGCGCGGGGTTTTTAGTCAGTAAGACTCTGACACTGTCTCCCGCTCCACCCAAGAGCGGGTTTCGTCAATGATGATTTTCCCCGTCGAGAGAAAAAAAAAAAAAAAAAAAAAAAAAAGCAGCAGCAGGGCCAAAGTCTAATGTGACTTCTGAAATGAAAACCCGGGATCCCGGAACGCAAAGGCAAAGAAGGAACATAGGAATGGGTTTTAGTCAGTAAAAGTCGGACCTGTCCACTCTTCCCTGTACCGAGATGATATTCCACCTAAAAAAATAGGATAAAGGTTATATATGATTTTTCTCTTAACTTTGTCTGACTTTTACTGTCTTTGTCTGTTTTTTTTTTGTATTTCAAAATGGCATTTTGACAAATATTTATCAAATCGTGATTCCAACATTTTTTTTTTTTATCTTTCACACTATAAAACCCAACAATAAAATTAATCACAAACAACAGAGGTGAAACAAATTGCTAATAATATTAATAGCGACCGTGCTATGATTTATAATATTGTTTCTATAGTAATAAAATCTTTGTTAGTCTGTTAGTTTCGTTTCGATTAAGTCATATATTACTGCAAATTGGTTTGCGATAACATCGAGGTTTTCAAAATTGTCAACTTGAAATATTTTGTGGCCATAAGATTTTTTGCTCGATTCAAAGTTTTTGTTTTCTGTTTGATAACGGAATATGTATTATGATTTGTTTACAGATATACTGTTAAAATCTTGGTTCATAACTTAAAATAGATTTTTTTAAATAGTTATAATAATAAATAATTATAAAAAATAATTATAATAAATAATTATAATAATAAATAGTAATAATTTATTTGCGTGATATAATACGGTAATACAAATTTTATAATTTAATAAATAGTTTTTCATATTTCACCTCATACTCAGCATACAAATTTTTGTATATTATTATGTCCTTGACTCTAAATTATTTAACAATTATGAAATCTTTAACAACAAACTATTCTATTTACAATCAATTCAATTACAAATGAAAAAAAAAAACAATTATATTAAATTACGCTTATAAAATAATAATGTTAAAAATAAAAAATACAAACTGTCAAAATTAATTTGATTATAAATTATTCAAATCCGAGCGGGTTTCCAATTTGTAACGTTTTCTTTACATTTCTGTTGATGCAAAGTCAAAAAAAAAAAAAATTCTTTTTCAAAAGAATCGTGTAAAGTAAGACCAAGACCAAAGTAAAAATTATTTTTAGCTAACTTACTGAAAAATACCCATTATCATCCCATCCCATCATCATCATCATCAGCCTTCTTAATGTTCCCACTGCTGGGACTCAGGGCTCCTCTTTAAGAGAAGGAATGAGCCATAATCCACCAAGCGGGCCCAGCGCGGGTTGGTGAAAAATACTCATAAGACAATATTTTCCAACTTTTCCTACTTTTTTCAACAGTAATCGTTTTGTAAACTGTGTTGACTCCCTATAATGGCCAAGGAACCCCATGTTTACTTTATCAAGTCCCTTAAACGTTGTCCACGTTCTAAACCATTTTTCACTAGCGAGACTTAATTTCTACGATGTCGTTTTTCATCCAACCCTAGCCCCGGGCGAGAATGTAAAATGGGATAAGTCTGAATTCTGTAAAAGAGGACCGTTACGGTGTTTTGCAGTTTCATTTGATTTAGTTCAGTCAAGAGTAAATGTTAATCTAGGCAAGCGTGCTCCATTGACGGCTACATCATCGCTTACAATCAGGTGAGATACCTAGTGGTCAAACTCGAGTCTATCAATAATAATAATAAAAAGATTCTGTGGGTTGGGATAGGTAAATAAAATATCCTTTATTATAGATTGTAGGTACACAATCACCCATGATTACAATTAAGAAAACAATAAGTAACAAATTGTAACAAACAATGGTCGTGTCGATAAATACATTAATTTTATAGACGAAGGCATGATTAGACCAATGTTTACTGTATGGACTTTAAAATTGACTGAATGAGTTTATTTCAGTATATCTGCTCTTACCTACCGATCAGAAAACACCGGCCGGCCGGAAAACAATTAATGTGTAAAAGTGTAATTTATAACGTATTTGCAAAATAAACATCACTTACCATCAGATTGGATAGCAATCAAGCACTTGTTTATATTATTTAATAAAGATATCTGTACCTGTCTATCAAATTCTTCCTAATAAAATAATAAGCCGACTAATTGGGAAACAAAATAAACTAGAAGTTAACTAAAAACGTACTAGTTAACTAAGTTTTTAGAAGAAAAAAAAACAGGCAGTAGACTGACATAAAAAAATGCTATTTCCAACTTACACCGCTTTCGTTCACGGCGGCAGAAAGGTCGCGTCTTGTCCGTGCCCAGAATATCACAACATACAATTTGTTTAGGGACCAAATATCCCTTAAACAAAGTCCCGTCAACCTTTGGCAAGGAGCCCACATCATCGTGTTTATTGAAAAAATATATTGCTGTTTTAAGTGAAGGCTAGGTTTAGACTTTTTTGTTAAGACGAAAGCTGTGGCCCGAGCGTGGCTATATTCTCGCTAGATGGCGCTGAACACAATATTTCTAAAGAACATTATTAAATCAAGGAACCGCCTTAAATAAAGTTCTCCATCGACACGACTACATGCACACCGTTAAAATTGAACTTACACTAATTGACATTGTGCAGGTTTTTAATTTGGCGGTTTTTGCATTCCCTAGACACAACGCAGTCTAGTCCTAAGCTAAGCATAACTTGTGTTATGGGTACTAGACAACTGTTAAACATACTTATACATTTCTAAATACATACATATTATAGATAAATTACACCCAATGGTATGGACATGTTAGCAGGAGAGCAGTGGTGGCACCGACTTACGAGTTTGTAGGTCGCGGGTTCGAACCCAGCTAGGCGCATTACTTTGTGTAATTTATTTCATCACCACTGCTCTCAAAATGGTGAAGGAAAACATCGTCAGGGAACCGACATGTCCTAGAACCAAAAATTCGAAGACATGTGATATCCACCAACCCACACTGGGCCCGTGTGGTGGATTACGACCCATTCCCCTTCTAGAGAGGAGGTCTGAATCCCAGCAGTGAGGAGAACATTAAAAAGCTGATTATATTGTTATGTTAACAGGAGAAGCGAGTACCTTGTCGTACAAATTGTACTAAACCTGCCAGAACAAAAGAAAGGCAGAAGTCACGCCCACCATTGACTTAGTGGTCTAAAATGGAGAGATTGATAGATAAATTGAGATTGTATTTCTACACCGAACGGCAAACTATATCGCCCTCAAGGACCAATGCTAGGAACAAGCCTGAGTCGCGGCGCGTTGTTTTCCACACAAGACAGCAAAATGGACGAACATACATTTCATCTCTCCTCTTCACAATGATCACCAAGACATAGACAAACGATTCCCCTCCAACTTTTCAGTCACTGGCGTCAACAATTTTTGGGTACCTGAGTATTAAATAAAACTAAACAGTTTTTTATATTTTTTTTAATATTATATGTTGTACAAATAACCTCCTACAAAACACTTGTAATAGGCCTGTCACCTAGTATCACGAAATCTACATTCAACCCTTAGAATGCAGCTACAAATTAAAAAGTACCCGAGCTCAAAATAAATGGGCGCACGACACTTCACTGTGCTATGATTAATGCCGAATGAAATTAAAATAAGTGCGATAATGTAAATTTTTATCTCACGTTTTTATTTACGACTTTCGCGTCGTGAAACGAGAGTCGAGACTTCCTGCGATTTACTTACTGTTGAGTTTTGTTTGTTAATGAGGTTTTTTGCATGCATTTAGTATCTCTTTAACAATAATTTAGTGTGAAGGAAAATAATTTATTCTCTCATCTCGCAACTCGTAATTATTTTCGAATGTGTTGCAAACTCGTTCAGCCGTGAAAATCTGAAACGTAAAAGTAATTCTAATACATTAATTTGGTAATGTAGTACAAAAAAGTTCTAATTTAAAAACTTTTCTTTTACTACAAAAAGCTTGAGTGACACCGTATCGTATTACTTCGCTTGGCAAAAAATATTCCGAGTTCTTAAAACATCATCACCGTCTTTTTTATTAGCATTTTCATTAAAATTGCGACAAAAAAGTCACCTCCTCGGTGCAGTTAAAAGAATCGCGAAACGACGCCCGGGGGCCTGCTAGACCCCGATGTTGCGAAAATTCGCGAGATTTATTTGAATAAATTATTTCTCACCCACCTGCAGTGAAGGGTTGTTAAGACAATTTATGGTTTTACATCTCGACTGCAAAATGGTAAATGGTTTTTTGAGATCGTAAGTTAATAAAGTATTTTATTTTATTATATTTTATCAAGCTGCGCGATATCTTGTCGTCCAATATACAGTGTCTCAAGACGAAAGTCTATGACTAGTGCGTGTTGCCAGTGATGACAAATGGCTCCGAAACATGGTCGCTTAAAATTGGCCTCAACAAAAGACTTAAAGTCACCCAAAGGGCAATGGTAAGGGTTATCCAGATCCCCAAGATACAGGTTATACCTAATTTGGGGACCACCATTCAAATTTATGTATAATTCCTAACCAGTTACAGTTACCTAGACAATATTAATGATTATGTAATAGTTTTAAGGTATTCTTCATTTATTGTAACAATGATCAATAAACATTATTCTTATGCTTGGAGTTTCCTTGCGTGATCACATCAGACATGAAAATATCCGCAGAAAAACCAATATTACCGACATAGCTCGAATGATTGGCAAACTTAAGTGGCAGAGGGTAGGGCACATTGCTCGCAGAACATCTGTTCTGTGTTCCCATCGACCATCTGGTCGATGGAGACGAAACTACAAAAGGTTCTGGAGTAGCAACCGCGTACCGGAAAATGCTGCACTTGAAGGCCGCTCCTACAAGATGGACCGAGGACCTAATGAGAGTCGCGGGAATCCGATGGATGCAAGACGCACAGGATTGGCGTCATTTTGGCATCACTTTGGCGAGGCTTATATCCAACATTGGACATCTTTCGGCTGAAATGATGATGATAACTTCATGATCCGACCAAGTGTTAGGAGAGCCTTAAGCGTCATGAGCAATGATGAAATGAGATTGTCATTTGAATATTTAGTCGCCTAAAATATCTTTTTATTACCAATGACTTCCGTGTGACTCATTTTAATATCCGTACACAATATTTTTATGTATCTATATAAAACATTTACGATTCCCTTGAAAACTTCACATACATGACATCATCCTCAGTTCAGAGAGAAACCGAAACAATGGGCGAAAGAGACCTTTAACAGGAAATAGTTTATATTCTTAAAACAATTGCAGTAAAATGTTGACATATCAAACACACATTATCAACCAAATATCAACTCTATCATGCACCAATTAAGTCTAAATTCAAACAAACATAGAACACAGTACAATTAAACTAGAAGACACAAATCGGATCTGTAAAACAAAAGACGTTCGATCGAATTTTAAATATTCGCTTGTTCGGCTTTAAGACCGTTTGAAATCAGCCAATACGATTGGTGATTTCGAATTTTCGCATTTCGAATTCTATACGCGAACTTCGTTGATAGATCGGTGATGTTCGTGGCGGGCCGTTGCGTTTCGTTCGGAGTGCATTTGACCAGAAAAATCGGAGTACGTGGTCTCTTAGACCGATATCTGAGGGTTAAGAGTGGACGCGATTTTTCTCGGCATTGCGCTTTTACTGGAGTCATTTATTTACTTTGAAAAATATGTTAGATTTTGAGGAAAAAGCTTTGCTGGTGATATTGATTATTTATTGTATAGTAAATATTTCTACAAACTTGCATATGTAAATTCCCGAATGGAGTCTTGAAGATTTTTCCAAATCTCAATTTCATTTTGTTGTTAAGTAACAACAAATTTATCGTTTACAGATTTTTTCCTCTACCTATACTATTAAACCTTGCTTTATTCCAAATTTCAGGACTCTAAGTCAACGGGGAGTATGAATTTTGATTCCCTTGAGAGTCACGAAATATACGTGTTTTGCGATAATAACAGCCGTATCTTTTTTTTCGTTAACTTAGAAGTTTGATTTTTTCACGGCTTCAAAGGACTACAGGTGCGTACTTATATAGTTTTAATTTCAACTCGATACCTCCACGCGTTCCCAAGATAAAGGGTCTTGATAGACGGACAGTCAGAGACGGTCAACAAAGTGATTCTATATTTATTTTTTTAAGTGGCAAATCATCTAATGGTTTCTCCCGCCATTTCGTGTCGTACTTTTATTGACTAAAACCCACTCCTGTTGCTTCTTTGCCTTCGTTTCTGAGCCCCGGGGTTCTCTTTCACATCACCTATGACCTCAGTAGGTTTCGATCCTGCTGGGCCCTTATGGTTGCCGACATCTCCTTGTGGTGCGCTTGGAACACTACACGCCGTAAAGTTATCCTATAAGGGTTCCGTTTTTGCTTTTGATGTACGAGTCCCTTAAAAAATTGAGAGAAAAAGAGCTATGTTGCTAAAAGAGTTATGAATTTACATGTGGATGGACGGAGAGGGAGAGGGAGGCCAAAGAAAAGATGGATTGTGTGAGAAGTGATATGAATGAGAAGGGAGTTAGTGATAGCGTGATGAGTGACAGGGCAGAATGGAAGAAAAAAACGTGTTGCGCCGACCCCAAATAAAACGGGATAAGGGCAGGAAGATGATGAGTCCCTTAAAAAATTTACTCCATCTTTATCGTGTTATTCTTCCGTGGGATATATATAATAATAAACCTTTTAGCAACATCTTCAGCAGGTGCGTTATGCTACTCGTCACGCATGACAATGGTTGCTGGAGGACGGTAGTGCATACCAAATCTTTGGTGCACGTAGCCATTCAGGTTTTAAAGGAAGAGCAAAGTGAGCTACATGGGCTAGGTTGGAGCATGTTTTTCTAGACTAATTTAGAAATTGATGGCGGAATGCTTTCTCCAACCATTGTAGACTGTTTTATCCAAATACTCAAGTGAACGCCATGTTTGGCAGTAATAACTTAGATAAACTTAGAAAAGTATCCATGAATTCAAAAATTCATATTGGTGCTTGTCTGGTTTCAGTGTCTTTAGCACTGGGCCATCACGACACGTGGGTAAAGCTGTTTAAACTATATTAATAACTAGCTTTTACCCACGGCTTACCCCGCATACATTTTTTTTTTTTTACGGTGAGCGATATCATCCTATGACAACCCCCGCTCTTGGGTGGAGCGGGAGATAGCGTCAGACTCTTACTGACTAAAAACCCATCCCGTTCCTTCTAGCCTCTTCATACCGGGGCTCGAGCTTCCTCTCGGATAACTCTGGCCCCAGTAGGCTTCGACCCGCCCAGCTGGGTCGAAGCCTACTGGGGCCAGGGCCCTCCTGTTGCTGACAACTCCTTGAGGCGCGCGGGAACAGTGTGCGCCGTCGACGTCTTGGACTCGGTCCGAACAGTTACCGGACGGTCGGACAGCGAGCTTGGCTCGCCGTCCGCGAACCCGCGTCTACGGTGGCCGGAAATCGGGATCCTGGCGGGATTCTCCACCCAAGAGCGGGGGTTGTCATTGGATGATTTTTGCCACCGAAAAAAAGGATCCGGAGAGAATATTTGGTAGAAATCACCATAAAAAACGATCGAACTTAACCCCGTTGATCAAATATCACAATAAACTCTATCTCCCTACCAAAAGTTAATCACTCTGAATCAATCGAGCATTTTTATAGATTACCTCTCATAAACAAACATGTTAATATCGTAAAAACAAATGTTTCTTAATGAATTGTATCTCCTAAAGTTTATGCTGTAGTAATTCGTGTTTTCTTGGATATATAGATTAGTCTACTGATTGAAAATACTGTTCTTATATAGTTGTTCCTTTCGCTTTTTTGCTAGTTGAGATTTATAGACATTACTACATAGCCACGGATTTGTATTTTTTTAAGACATCTATGTACCTACAAGAGAGAGTGTGTTCTATGTATCTATGTATGCGGGCTGCACAGACTCGATCATTGTGGCGACACTTGGGGGAGGCCTATGTCCAACAGTGGACGTCTGTCGGCGGATCGCAGTCAAGCACTAGTTTATATCAATTAAACAAAAATACGCTTACCATCAGGTGAGATAGTGGACAAACGCGAGCCAAAGGTTGTCTGTAAAAATCGCTTTTAGCGATAAGACCGTTGATTGTGACCCTATTAATTTTAAGTTTCTTATGTATTTTTTTATTTTTGGTGTAGAATAAAGAATTTATATATCTATCTATCCATACTAATATTATAAATGGGAAAGTGTGTGTGTCTGTTTGTCCGATGAATTGACGTGATTTTTTAAGTGGAGATAGTTAAAGGGTAGGAGAGTGACATAGGCTACTTTGTTTCTTTCGAACCCCGCACTTTCCTAAAATAGGGGAATTTAACGCAAAATTTGCGAGCGAAGCCGCGGGCAAAAGCTAGTCCATTATTTAAAAAAAAGGAACATTATTAGAATTACTAGTACCCATTGTTATGCATCATTTTGGAACTATGAAACTGGAAAAAGATGATAAATGGACTAATCGTTTCAGCTCGTTTTTTTTTGTAGGTGGGAAATCATCTAATGACATGTCCCGCCCTTGGGTAGAGCCCTGGCGTTTACACTTTTGCTGACTAAAACCCACTCCTGTTCCTACTTTGCCTTCGTTTCAGGGCCTCGGGTTTCACTTTCGCAAAACCCACAGGTTCGTTCTTAATACCGCGTACATAGAAGGGCTGAAACAGTTTGCCTGCAGCAGTCTTCCCGTCCAATTATAATTTAAGTGTCTTCAAGGCTAGAGTGAATAGGCTCTTAATAAACTAGTGCGCCTCACCATTATTGCATCACTGCTTAGCATCAGGTGCGATCGCAGTCAAGCACTAGTTTATATCATTTGAAAAAGAAAAAGAAAAATGACACTACGTAGCCTTCTAATACAAAGGAAGATTTCTTACCAACTCAAGTACGTTGAAGAATTTACAATGTGTTTAGGGATCCATGAAATCGATTCCAACTTCAAATAAGATGACATAACGAAACGTCAATGTCATTATCAACATAAAAGTCATCAAACTTGTTTGTTACTCAAATTACATCATGACTGTTTACCGACCAAGATTCTACAAACAAAAAATAATCCAATAAACACTGAAACGACAACGAGACATTCAAAATATTTCAAAAATCGAACTGTTGCTTTCTCTTTTACTCTGACGAAGATTGTAGAAGTTAGAAAGAGAGGAAAGATAGACGATAGCTTAGAAGCACTCGTGCGTATTCCTAACGGAATGGAATTGACTGTATTGTTGAAAGTGACGGCTTGTAATGTTGGCCCTTGAGATGCCTTGGATGTTTATAATGTAACTGATTTCCCTGTAAGGGGGTGAGCTGAATTAGAAGCAGTATCGAAGGGGGCAAAATTGGTATGGCAAAGATATCAAAAATGGAAATCAGTTGCGATTGAAGTTGTAAATGTTGATGATCTTTAAGTGCGAGACGAGGCGGCGGAAAATGAAATAAAAAGTAAAAGGTGAAAATTAACTATTTATGACAAGGAAATGTTCTTAAGCTCTTATGACTATTATATTAATAGATATATAAGAAGTTCAAATTATAATTTAAAGAAGACACTAAAGCTTCGAATATATGCCATAGAATAGCTCACTCTTAGTTTTGTTGGTTTAAACTTGACAATAAGTGTTAATGTTATTCCAAAATATCACGTTTCTTAGGTATAATAAAATATGGTATATTGGCAATAAGTATGGCAGTATTACGGAAAAAACAAAACTTGAAGAGACAAATGAATAACTAGATCTTTGAAAAAGGAATAACATGCCACAAACATTTACAAAATATTTGAACCTATAATTCCAGACTTGATCCGAAGATATGTAGCCGGTTTTATAAAATGCCAATTTCGTAATCACTCATTAGGTGCCACCATTGCGTAATTATATTTTTAGAATTACAGAAAATGCAATCAAAGGTTATGTTAATAGTAGATATGGCATTTTGAAAGGACTTATCACAAACGTCATGATTTTAAAAATTACTTCAAAACAGTGAGATTTCTTTTAATTTTTTACCTATTTTTTTTATATGCAGCAGGTCCTTCAGCATGTATTTGCGTCATCATTGCGCCAAATAAGAGAAAGACAATGTAAAAACCTTAACACAACACAGCATTTGATTTAGAAATCTTCAACAATTAATTTTAGCCTTAGTAAATCCATTTGGCTAGTATTCTAGCCACTAATATCTCCACTAAGTAGTGTATCTTTAGTTTTCTTTTTTTGGCATATATTTTCCTTCGCCAACATTGATAATGACGATGGAGTAACCGAGTCAAAAGTGACTTAAAGACCCCAGGTTTTAAACTAGTAAGTACCAATCAGGAAACATAGACTTTGGCATGTAATTCCACTCCGTGGCGTTGGCAGAGTTAAATTGTGCAATTCTGATGCACACGCTCCAAAATGATCACGATAAAAACCTACAGACTATTATAGGAACTCGGTGCTAATGTTCAAAAAAATTAATTTTAAACCTACTTTAAAGCCCAAGAACATGAATCTACAGCAATGCAGTTTTACCTACCACGTGCAATAAACACCGTATTCACCTGATCTGCTAGACTATTAATAGTTTCCTACCTCAGCAAAACTATCACGAGTCCCATAAAAGAAACTTTACTCCCACTCCCTGAACACCGAAGAAGGTTCAAAGAAAATCTATCAACGCCTCACAAAGTAATGTCAAAGACTCAAAGCACCTAATTCTACTCCATACTATTCAGATTTCCCGACGGATTCGTCGCGAGTAAGGGAGAAGGGAATAGCGGATAGAATGAGGTGGAAAGGGATAGATATACGGTCACGGGTTTGGTTTAGATGATTGGTGAACGTGATGCTTCAACCGCGGTGTTACGTGACTGCTCAGGCCATCTAAGATAGTGTGTGGGGCGAGAAGTTTTGATACTTGATTTATGGGGTTGATGTGTGGTTTTTAAAATAATAGCTAGCTGCTGACAGCAGTTTCGCCCGCGTGGTAATAGGAACATATTACTACGAAATATACTCCCAAGATAAAAAGTATCTGATGTGCTATTCCAGTACATGATCTACCCTTGTCAAAATTTCATCTGAATCCGTTAGCCATTAGAGCTTAAAGAAGTAAAAAACACAAAATTTTGAATAAAATGTGGTAAACATACAATATTAATACAAAACCAAACTAAAACTAGTTTAAAATACACAATCAAACACTACACACATTTAGTGCGGTAAGGGGTAACTGTCCAGTGCTTTCCATGCAGCATGCGCAAGCGTATCCAGTGACGCAGCTGTGAAGAGTCACATTTGTCTTCAAATACACTTCATCACCATCATCATAATATCAGCCGAAAGTCTACTGTCCACTGTTGGACATAAGCCTTCACCAAATGTCGCCACAGGTCCTGTGCGTTTTGTATTCAGCGGATTCTCGACACTCATCTATATAGTATGAGTATTGACGAGTTTGTATTACAGTATTATTATCTTCCCGCCCTTGTTTCGTGTTATTTGAAGATGGTTTAGTATGTTTAATCTTCTAAGCTGTCCTCTTAACCGTAACGCTATCACTTACTGATGATGATGATGGTTCCTCACACAATCTGTCCATTGTTTTTTTCTTACATTTCAGTAGCCATTGCACTACATAAGTGCACTGAATGCAGTAAGTAAAGTAAGAGAGTAAACTTGCTGAACTTATAGGACGAAACAACTCTTTACTTTTATTTACCACCAGCTAGGTTGCTACCAGCGGCTTTGCCCGCGTAAAAGTAGAAAATTATCCCAAGGGAGCGTTCTCTCAGGATAAAAAGTACCCTATGTGCTATTCCAGGACTTGGTCTAACCGCGTGCTAAGTTTCAGAAGAAGTAATAAACATACACACACATAACTCACAAACTTTCACCTTTATACTATTCATCATTACCATCATATAATTTTATAATATTAGTGTGATACAGTGTTGATTCAATATATTCATATTAAAAGCGACACTTGATCATTTTATCCCTGTCCAACCTCTATTTAATTTCTTAAGTCTCAAGTATCAAGACTATTCAATCCAAGTTGTGAATAATTCGTCAATACCAAGCACAGCTACTACTGTCTGCTTCGTCGTTGCTTCAGCATTCATTCATTGTTTCTCTAACGGTACCGTCAATCAAGTATCAAAATTGCTTGATTAGAGTACAGGCGTCTGTATAAGAGGTATTTTGCTTAGTGTCTGCTTCCGGAGACGCCTCGATATTGATTCATTGTTTTACGAGCGGTATTAATATGCAAATGTCAAGATTATAGAAGTAAACGGACGTTTGCTAGCGAGAAATGTGTTGAAGTTACTAAACAAGTGCCTGTACCGATATTTGTTAAGTTATTTTGATTTTCATTGTGATTTTTTACCGTGATTTGTATCACAAATTTGGCTTAATTTGCAAATGCCTTTTGGTTTTTCTAGGTCAGTCAACAATAGTCTCTAGTATAGGTACATACCTTGCTAACTTCAATAGCCATCATCATATCTCTTGCCAAGGAAGTGTATGTCGATATTATGATGAATCACGCTATATTTATACTAGCAGTTGCTAGTCAGGATACCCTTCCATAGATTCCAATGTGACATATAAAGTATTAATAGCACCAACAACCATAACCATCCGAAACACATTGCCAGTTTGGAGCCCTTTCATAGAGTATGCGTCACCCACTTTTCTGCTTAGCATGCACAGCAGTTAGTTGCCTGCACCTTCCTTGACTTAAACGAAGCCAACAACAAAGCTGTCCAGGTCACATGTTGATCGGACTAAATTTGACTAAAATCGATCAGAAAGAAAAAGAACAACCATTAACCTTACTGAAGCAGACTGAAAAACATAATAAACATCAACCTCACATTCAAACACTAACACACAATCTTAGGGTTTATTTTCAGAATGTATCTGGAATATGAGCAGGGGGCAAATCCGCTACCTGATGGGTGCCTTTACAGGGCACTTTGGAACCAACGACATGCTCATGAAAATGGGTCTAGCCGCGACTTCCATGTGCAGGTTGTGTGAGGAACATACAGAACGCATAGAGCACCTGCTGTGCACATGCGATGCTTTGGCTAACAAGCGAATGAGTCTTCTAGGGGTAGGATATCCAAGACCAGAGGATTACAGGCTCTTATCCCCGCATCTCGTTGTGAAACTTATGAAGGAGATTTTCAGCGAGGGTGGGGAGGAGTAAGCTATCTAGGGGACCACAAAAGATCCACATGGGTCGAAGTGTCCGAGTTGTATCTCGGCCCCTTAATAGGATAAGGATAGGGTTTATTTTTGTTACATAATCAGCCTTCTTAATTTTCCCTCTGCTGGGACTCAGGCCTCCTCTCTAGCAAAGGGAATGGGCCGCAATCTATCTCGCGGGCCCAGTGCGGGTTGGAGAATGTCACATGTCTTAAAATTTTTGGTTCTAGGACATGCCGGTTTCCTCATGATGTTTTCCTTCACCGTTTTGAGAGGAGTGATGATGAAATAAATTACACAAAGTAATGCACCCGGGGACCGTACAACCCCGAATATAAGTTAACTCTTTCGAAAGGGTTACAGGTTGAACGCCTATAGCAACGGAAAGGGTTACCTCTTGATAGTGCTAGCCCCTTCATAACCCTAACGTTAGGGTAACCCTTTCAATAAGTTAACTCGTTCAAGAGGTTACCGGTTCTTGTATGATATCCAATTGAAACAATAACCCTTTGAAAGGGTTCGTCGTCCAAAACCCTTTAAAACCCTTTGATAACCATAGGGTTTTAAAGGGTTTTGGAGAGCAGGAATAGATTTTGACCTTGAAAGTTTGGAATCGTATAGAATTGTCCATAAGTGTTTTTTACTCGGTTTGATAGGACAGTGCTTTCTTTTTAAATTTTAATAACGTCTGAATATTTTTGCTAGGATTTTTGTTGTATTTGTACTAGTTTTGATAAAGATCATTGGGCACATCTGACCCGCTTTGTGAAGCACTCTTCATGCAGATATTAATCAAAATAGTTTTAAACTAAGGGGAAAATTATAACCTTTAATTGTATATAATTATTTAATTAAATATCAATGAAGGAAAATAAATATAAATGTCTGAAGGCCGTATTTTTGTAACGGACCACCATTCGAAAATGTTATTTTAATAGACACCGGTTCCGATTTATGCGTTTTCGCGTTAGAACACCATTCACGAGCACAAAACACGGCTTAACAGCTTTTTTTTATGGTGGTCAAAAATCATCCAATGACAACCCGCGCTCTTGGGCGGAGCAGGAGATAGTGTCGGACTCTGACTAAAAGCCACCCCGTTCTTTCTAGTCTTCATATTGAGCTCCCTTTCGGATAACCCTGGACCCAGTAGGCTTTGACCCAGCTGGGCGCCTGCTGTTGCTGACAACTCCTTGAGGCGTGGGGAAACAGTGCGCGATTTCGACGTCTTGGGCTCGGTTCGGACAGTTACCGGGTGGTCGGTCAGTGAGCTATCCATGGCTCACTGTTCGCAAGCCCGTGTCTACGGCGGTCGGCCTCTTTCTTTGCTAGCATTACTGCTTCGCAGAAGGAGCCGACCGCCTGTCACTCCTCTTCGCTCTGGACCATGGCCTGAACTAAGGCCCAGCGCGTGAGGTCTCCTCCGCCGATCGCCGATGGCACGGCAATCCGCCCAAGCAAGGCACACCTTGACTGTGTGCTCCACCGTGTCCTCCGGGCGTTCCACACAGTGGCGACACCCGGGCGTCTCTTCCGCCTGAATCCGGTGCAGGGACCTCCCGAACGTGCCATGTCCGGTAAGGACCTGCGTCATGCGGAAGGTAAGCACGCCGTGAGGTCTTTCCAGCCACGCCTCAAAGAGGGGACTTACCGCTATAATTGGCGTGCCCACGGCTTAACAGCTGCGATTGGGTCAGCCATCAACACATACGGCCCGATACGCTTTCCAACGCTACGATTTTAGTCCATCCGCGTTCTAATGCTGAGCTTTCTTTGATAATTCTTTCTTTGAGATCTGTTTGATTTTTCTTTCTGAATTTTAAATTTTGTGTAATCTGTATGGTATTTAATGTGAATTTTAAACTTTTTTATTTTTTATATTCACCTAGTTATATGTGCATGCTGTGGTCTCCTGTAACTGAAGGAGCACACGTTAAAGGACCCCATGCCTAGAGATTTATACTATGTCTGTGTAACTTTTGTTGGAGATCCAAATAAATAACAAATGCATCTGACATGTCAATAGGGGCCTTGCTGCAGCAACAAGATGTTAAGCAATGGGAATCCTCCTCCTCCTTGAGTCGTATTCCTCATTACTGAGGGTCGTGAAGTTACCGCTGGATTAGCTTCTTAGTAATGGTATCTCGCCATCTGTGACGGTTCTTAGCGTCATGAAGTGCGACGTGCAATTGGGTGTCCAGTGTGGAGCGGACCTGATCTGCCCATCTTATTGGGCTGCGGCCCCTTGGTCGTTTGCCATCAACCATGCCAGTTACGATGAGCAGTTGAAGGTTGTGGCCATTTTTCCTGGCTATGTGGCCAAAGAACTCTAGTACTCTGCGCATGCAGGTAGTCGACAGTCTGATCTTGATGTTCAGTTCGCGTAAGATAGAGCTGTTTGTACGGGAGGCAGTCCAGGGAATTTGAAGCATTTTCCTCCAGCACCACATCTCGAAGGCATCAATGCGGTCGCGGTCAGCCTTTTTTAAAGTCCAAGTCTCAGCCCCGTAGCTAAATATGGAGAAGACTACACTTTTGACCAGTATGGTTTTGGTTTTGCGTGAAATGTTACGATCCCTCCATATGCCTTGCAACTGCGACATTGCACTTTTGGCCATTTGTATGCGCCTCCGGATTTCTTTTTCACAAGAACCTGTATTGCTGATGTTTGCACCGAGATAGATAAAGTTATCAACCACCTCAAGCCCAAGAGTTCCCGTGAGTTGCAGCTTTCTGCTTCGGTCTACTACCATCATCTTGGTTTTGCTGTGATTGATCTTGAGACCCATTTCCAGGCTATTGCGCTCAATTCTATTCAGTATCTCCACCATTTCTGCTTCATTGGCGGCCGGAAGCGTGGTGCCGTCTGCGTACTGGAGGTTAGAGATCTTGGTGCCTCCAACGGTGACTCCTCCATCTCAGTTTTCTGCAATGGGAATCACTGGGTTTCTTTTCCAAGAAGCTGAACTCAGCACAGAAAAAATATAGTTCGTACGACCGTGAGTTGTTGGCAGTGTACGAGGCTTTAAGGTATTTTCGTCACATGGTAGAGGCACGAAACTTCGTGGTCATCACAAACCATCGCCCACTCACGTACGCTTTTACGACAGTACTATACATATATTTTGTTAAATCCAACACAAAAAGGACGACAAAGTATAGAAGAGTACTACTGCTCATGTATACTCGGCCGCCGCACTGTAGGGAGCTGCGCCCATATCGCTAGCATAATATCTATCTGTCTTGGGCCAGACATCAGGAAGCAACACACGCGCCCGCTGCCTTTTTATCGATCTTATGCTTGATTTGGATCAAATTTAATAAAAATTATAAATGGATTAGCATTTTATTCATATTTCCCAAATCAATTTATGACACTTGAATTTATCTAGATCCCCGTGGCTCACATTAATGTGGCTACTGCCATAGGAAATCAGAGCCTTATATCATTATATACTGCTATATTTCGTTTGTGTCTGCCGTGGGTATGGTTTCCATACTTAGGTGCCCAATGATCTTTAAATCTGTGTTTTACAAAAAACTTTAGACGTCTGCAATGCTTTTTCAGCAAAATATTGGCGAAAAACTAATTTTTCACAGTTTCTATGGCGCGACCCTGGTGTTTTAGCCTCCTAAAATATAAATACAGGATTATTTTAAATATATTTTTGTATTTTTTTTTTATAAATTCTATCTGCTATTTTCCTAAATTTCAGGTCTCTGCAATCATCATCTTCCTGCCACTATCCCGTTGTATTTGGGGACGGCGCAACACGTTTTTTTCTTCCATTCTGTCCTGTCGCTCGTCACGCTATCATTAACTCCCTTTTCATTCATATTGTTACGTACGTGGGTAACAAAATGCCGATTTACCAATAAAGAACTTTATTTACCACAAACAATAAGTAATTAGTCCAGTCAACAATAATCCAAAATCACAATTAGCACTAGAGTTCTGTTACACTATCGCCTCGGTCGTTAGATAAAATCACTTTGCACACTTAGGTAGATCGCTCTTGATCGCAGTCGAAATCAAAACAGACTCACTACCGTTCGGGGGCTCGTATTTATACGCGGAGCAAAGAAAATTCTAGATACTGACGTCTTAGGATAGATCCAGAACAATAGAGTCGCGTCGCGGGGCCATAAATCAATTTTATTACTTTGTCCTTCGCGAGTCACTTTCACGCGAATTTCGACTCTATTGTTAATGGCGGAAAGTACCATTTCCCTTATCCACCTATAGATACCTACAGATTACATACCTACTAAATAGTAGGTACAACGAGTACTTATGAAGGAATGTTCCAGATCTTGCCAGGCTAGGTAGGTACTTTGGTTCTAGAGCTTTCGAACAGCAATGCGTTTTAATTATTCGTTGCCACTCTTTATTTTGTCGGAAATATGACGTGTTGAAGTTTAACGGCGTAACAATATCACTTCTCACACAATCCATCCATCTTTTCTTTGACCTCTCTCTCCCTCTCCATCCGTCCACACATGTAAATTCATAACTCTTTTGGCAACATGCGATTCATCTCTCCTCCTTACATGACCATACCAAGAAAAACGATTCCCTTTCAACTTTTCAGTCACTAGCGCCACTTACAAACTTTCCCTAATCTACTCATTTCTCACTTTATCCATTCTCGTCGCACCACACATCCATCTTAAGATTCTCATCTCCGCTACATGCAATCTTTTTCATCCGTCTTTTTCACAGCCCAACATTCCGATCCATACATATACGTACAACAGGCCTTATCACGGATTTGTAGATTTTACCCTTCAACTTGGAGGGGCATCCGTGGGTCACAAGTTGTTCCCGTGACCTGTCGCCATTTCATCCATCCTGCGTTGATTCGATGAGTTACGTCCCGGTCTACCTCACCATCCCCTTGGACAAGCGACCCGAGGTACCGAAAGTCGGAACAGATCGGTATGGGCGTTCCGGCGAGACCTAAAGGCACTGGAGTGGAGAGACCGCCGAAATCGCAGCACAAGTACTCCGTTTTGGTTCTACTCAATTTCAGGTCAACACTTTCCAGTCTGTGCCACCACACCTCCGATCTGTTCTGGACCTCTAGGCCACTCTCGGCAACCAGCACAACTTCCACTATTTTTCTGTGTTCCGTGATCGTATGATTATGGACTGTGGAGTCGCTAGGTCCTTGACTGCGTGTTGCGACTTGAAGCATACTTACCGAATGCATGCAGTTTAGTACTTTAATTAATAATTGAATTACATAGTAATTGAGTTACATTGTAATTAGATTACTTTGGATGTGCTATGAAATTAATTACAATGTATTTAAATACAAAGTAATTTAATTACAATGTATTTAAATACAAAGTAATTTAATTACAATGTAACCTAATTACATAGTATTTTATTATATTGTAATTATTGCTTTGAATATGAAAGGTCGCATACTTGCACCGCTTGGTTACGATATTGGTACCTGTAAGGACATAGAAATAAGGCTGGGACATCACAGAATCTCTGGTGGTAAGTAGTGATGCAATCTGATAGTGAGGCCCACTAGTTTATGAGCCTATGTCCAACAGAAGACGTCGGACACTATAGCGAGAGGGAGGCCTATGTCCAACAGTGGACAGCAGTAATTATAGCGCCTAAATGGCGATACTTGGGGGAGACTTATGTCCAACAGTGGACATCGGTCATAATAGCGAAAAGAAGTTCTATGTCCAACAGTGGACACAAGTCATTATTGCGAGGGGCAGACTTATGTCCAACAGTGGACATCAGTCATTATAGCGAGGTGGAGGCCTATGTCCAACAGTGAACATCGGCCATTATAGCGAGGGGCAAACTTATGCCCAGCAGTAGGCATCAGTCATTAAAGCGCCTAAATGGTGACACTTTGGAGGAGGCTTATGTCCAACAGTAGACACAGGTCATTATGGCGAGGAGCAGACTTTTGTCCACCAGTGGGCATCAGTCATTATAGTGCCTAAACCGCGACACTTAGGGAAGCTTATGTCCAAAAGTGGGTACAGGTCATTATAGCGAGGTGGAGGCCTATGTCTAACAGTGGACATCGGCCATTATAGCGAGGGGTAAACTTATGCCCAGCAGTGGGCATCAGTCATTATAGCGCCTAAATGGTGACACTGGGAGAGCTTTATGTTCAACTGTGGACACAGGTCATTATGGCGAGGAGCAGACTTTTGTCCACCAGTGGGCATCAGTCATTATAGCGAGGTGGAGGCCTATGTCCAACAGTGAACATCGGCCATTATAGCGAGGGGCAAACTTATGCCCAGCAGTGGGCATCAGTCATTAAAGCGCTTAAATGGTGACACTTTGGAGGAGGCTTATGTCCAACAGTATACACAGGTTATTATGGCGAGGGGCAGACTTTTGTCCAACAATGGGCATCAGTCATTATAGTGCCTAAATGGTGACACTCGGGGAGGCTTATGTCCAACTGTGGGCACAGGTCATTACAATGAGGTGGAGTCCTGTGTCCAACAGTGGACATCGGTCAATATAGCGAGGGGCAGACTTATGCCCATCCACCAAATAAAACCGAAATATTCGAAAGATTCTTATTTTTTTTCCCAAGTGATTTTTTCCGCAAAATTTCAATGCAACATGTAAATAAAAAACGGAAAAAATGTGTAATTACATTTTATCAGATTACTTGTGTAATCTGTTATAATGTAATTAGATTAACTTGTAATTTAATTACTTTGTATTTAATTACAGTGAGTACTCATTGTAATGAATTACTTAAGTAATCTGTTACAAAGTAATTCAATTACCAATTACAATGTAACTGTAATTTGTAATTGTTAATCTAATTACTTTTTGCCCATCACTGCTTTAAATTAAGGTACGAGCGATAATATTTATAATATTTGTAGTCTGAAAAAAAGGGTTTTTAATAGGGTTTTGACAAAGGGTTGTTTTAAAACCCATTCCGTATTGGTTACACTTTTTTACGAAAACCCTCATCAATGGATAACCTCTTCAAAACCCTTTCGATTTGCTTACCTGTTTATTCAAAAACCCATTCTGAAGGGGTAACCCGTTCAAAACGTGTAGCCATTAAAAAATATAACCCCTTCAGAATGGGTTTTTGAATAAACAGGTAAGCAAATCGAAAGGGTTTTGAAGAGGTTATCCATTGATGAGGGTTTTCGTAAAAAAGTGTAACCAATACGGAATGGGTTTTAAAACAACCCTTTGTCAAAACCCTATTAAAAACCCTTTCAATGGGTAACCAAAATGGTCCCTGAATGCACCTGGCTGGGTTTGAACCCACGACTTACAATTCTTAAGTCAGGGCCACTCGGCCACCACTGCTCTAACTAACTTATAACAATATTTCATTTATATTCAAGTATCAAAACTGTTAGGTAACAGGTGCTATTCGTATCATTCGTATACTCCTGATGTTATTGGTTTTATTGTTTTATTCTAGCGGTATTGGTCAATGCAAGCTATTTTGAGCCTTGTGGCAGGAAAGATACCTAGGTATTTGATTTAGGTATTACTGTGACCTCTATTTTTTACGTGTTTGAAAAATCCCAGATAGGTAATAAAGTGATACATTTGTATATGTGTAGCTATATTGATTGGCTGGTTTCCAAAAAAATTGTCAAAATGACATTTCATCCGTATTGTTACAATTGAAATATATTTCTTCCAAGTAGAAATTTATTATAAATTGAATGTATGAGTTAGAGATGATTCTAGAAAGCTTACTTGGAAATTATAGCATGAATGACAATAAAAATTAAATGTTGTTGTGATGTAAAAATCATCATCATCATCAGCCTTTTTAATATTCCCACTGCTGGGACTTAGGCCTCCTCTCTAAGAGAGAGAATGGGCCGTAATCCACCACGCGGCCAGTGCGGGACATGCCGGTTTTCTCACGATGTTTTCGATGTAAAAAAAACTTTTTACAAAAAAAAAAAATTAAACCGATTTCAAAAAGTACAAAATAATTTTAATTTCGGAAGTCGGTGTTTCTATAATAGATACCTAATCTTGTCTCTTCGTTATTTAACACCGACTTCCGAAATTAAAATTATTTTCTACTTTTTGAAGTCGGTTTAATTTTTTTTTGTAAAAAGTTTTTTATTTTTCAATTTTTAGTTATGGTAGCACCACTAAAAAGTCAGCTTCCTTCAGCTAAACATAAATTACCTTATAGCCAGAGTGCATCTCATAACGATTCTTATAATCCCAAATACGGTAAATATTACATGAATTTACCCCCTCCCCTTTCCCCTCCCCCTTTCCCCTTGCTAACTAACTTGTCTATTAATAATCTCATCGAGTAATCATATGGACGATATTATCATAATAATTATGGTAATTATAATATTTATTATCGCATTTAGCAGACGGATTGGCGCAGCATTACTAACGGTGAGACGTTGCATCCTGTTTCATGTCTTATTCACTATTGTCACTATACCTATTATTACTACTCTATCAATACATATTATAAAACAAAGTCCCCCGCCGCGTCTGTCTGTTGGTTCGCGATAAACTCAAAAAATACTGCACCGATTTTCAAGCTGTTTTCGTCACTCGATAGCGCGATTCTCGAGGAAGGTTTTAGTATTGTAGTATAAAGTTTTTGAATTTATTTCTGTGTGTACACATGAACGATATTTGTTGAAGATGTCGGGAAAAAGTAAGCCGAACCCCTTTCGGCTACCGTGTTACTCCGAATTTAACGCGGGCGAAGCGAAAAAAAATGGGACTCGCACCTAGACTTCTCTAGGTCATCGGCCCACCATAATTTAGGTGTCTTCAAGGCTAGAGAGAATAGGCTTAAAAGCCTACCCTAGCAAAGCCTAGCCTACCCTAGCTGCCTAACCTAGTAGGACTAGGTTAGGCAGCTCAACCTCACCTTCAACGATTGTATCACTGCTTACCATCAGGTGGGATCGCAGTCACATAATTATATCAAGTAAAAAAAATCATAACAGTGTGTTTTAGTCAGTAAAACTCTTACACACCCTCGCGCTCCAAAGTGAGAGAAGTCATTAGAATATATCCCTAATAAAAAAACGCCATGTAATCGTGAGAAATTGCATGTTTACACGACCATAAAGCGCCATGTAATCGTGAGAAATCGCATGTTTACACGACCGATTCGTAACTTAATGATATCATGCATTAACTACAATATTATTATACTTATTAGGTCAATGGCACACTTCACTTTAATTTATTGAACATTCAATTAATATTTAATTGGCTGACATGTGTTCCGTCACGTAGAGCTACGGATTATTTAGATTTTCTTTGTTTAATGAGTGACAGTAATTAATAATTAATTAACAATAATTAATGGAAAGAGCCGGTGATAATCAGAAAAGACAAAAGTGAAGTAAATGCTAGGAAGCTGAAGTCCTGGGATGAAAGAATGAAGGGATTTAGGAGCCGTTTCCATCACCACAGGCAGCGCCGTGCCGTGGTTGTAGTTTATTCTATTCTACGGTGGTGGCGCCACGCCGTGGTGATGGGGACGGGCCCTTATAAAACATACGCAACGGATTTTTGTAATGGGTAAATATCATCCAAATGACATCCCTTGGGCGGAGCGGGAGATAAAGCCAGACTCTTACTGACTAAAAAACGTTCCTCCGTGTCTTCATACCAGGCTGAGCTTAGTTCCGAAAGGTATTTCGGAACTAACCCTGGCCCCAGTAGGCTTCGACCCAGCTGATCCCCTGCTGTTGCTGACAACTCCTTGAGGCGCATGGGAATATTGTGCGCCGTGTCGACGACTTTCCACTTACCCTTACTGAGACCTTCCCCCCTCCCCCCCTAGCCAAGTTACGACCGATTCGTGTAGATTATCTTGCGTCGAACGCTTCGAGTAGGCCGCGCCTCCGATTCCTTTATTCTGACCACGCGACTGAGCGTTGAGATGACTTTTCCCACTCTAGAGCGGAGTGGGTAAAGTCATTGGATGATTTCTCGCGTTAGAAAAAAGTGTCAAAACCAATGACGACTACATTTTGAACATTCAATTTATTCAAAACGTTAAATAATTATAAAATTCTGTCTAGGTGCTTTTTACAAATTTCCAAACAATGAAATGGCTTTTAAATATTCTGATGATAAAGTTGTCGAAGTCACAGCTTCGGTCGATTTAACAAATTATTCGGCTCTAGAAAGTGTACTGATTCCTGCGTTTGACCGTTTTATGGATCTACGGAGTCCTCCATAGAATGTTGGTCACAGTCAAATAGAACCTAACTAAATATCATTATCAGGTGAAATAATTACCTACATCCTTTGTTCGTTTCGTTTAACCAACTAAACAAGTTCGAAAGATAGCTCAGCAACGAAAGTACGAATTATAAGTACGAAAGGCAACGAAGAAACAGGAGTGGGTTTTTAGTCAGTAGATAAAAGTCTGACACTATAACCCCCTCCGCCCAAGAGCGGGGGATGTCATTAGAGGATTTTCCCAAAAGAAAAAAAAACCTTACCATTAGAAATAAACAAGCTCCTAGCAGTGGTTTTGCCCGCGTGAATGTCAATAATTGGGTAATTGGCTAATTTTTTTTATTATTTGCATCAAAAAGTCTCCAACTTTATTCAAAATCGAAAATAGAAAAAAATTTCAAAACCGTTCCATTTAAATCACTTAGAAATTTTTCAAATCTGGTGGAAGGAGAAATCGTCAAGTAACAATAAGGATGCAAACACTGAAATGTAACGTCACTGCCATTAGGTTACGTGTGTACAAAAGAGATAGCTGTTCCCATCACGCCTCCACTCTTTCTTGAAATGCTTCATTTAATAACCAAAATTAATGCTGTTTTCAGAAAAAATAATAATAATATTATTACTGGTTCGGTATAAAATATTGTACAAAAATAAATACAAAACCTACACATATTAATCATTTGGTGTATTTTCTACTTTCATACACTACTTTAACACATCCTAAGTTCTATTCCAGAACGTGATTTATCTCTGTGCCAAATTGCATCAAAATTTAGCCTAGCCTAGCTAAATTTACATACATACAAACTAGTGTTTTTATAATATCAGTGTGATATTGCCAACCCTGGGTGATTCTTTGAAACCGAGAGAATGTCTCATTCATCTGGCCTAGTTTTTTCTTTACAATTTGATATTTTTATTTGCATATTAGATTTTCCGGAAATGTATCAAAGGCACTCATTTGCAGCCAGTGGCTTTCGGCACAAATAGATAGATACGAAAACTAGGCCAGGTGAATGAGATGTTCTCTCGCTTTCAAAGAATCATATCCTAATGACACTTTTATAATATAATAAATATTCCACAACCATCACACAACGCCGTCTAGTCCCAAGCTAAGCGGAGCTTGTGTTATGTGTGCTAGACAACTGATAAACATACCTATCATCATCTTTCTGCCCTTATCCCATTTTTATTTGGGGTCCGCGCATCACATTTTTTTCTTCTATTTTGTCCTATCACTCGTCACGCTATCACTAACTCTCTTCTCTTTCATAGCACTTCTCACACGATCCATCCATCTTTTCTTTGGCCTCCCTCTCCCTCTGCATCCATTCACATATAAACTCATAACTCTTTTAGCAACATGCGTTTTATGCCTCTTGTATATAAACATACTTATATATTTCTAAATACAGACATATATGTATAGATAAATTACATCCAGGCACAGAACAATGATCATGCTCATCGCACAAACACAGCTTGATTCACGAAAAATCAAACCCAAGACCTACGGCATTTTTTTTTTGTCGACGGGGAAAATCATCTTTGACGAAACCCGCTCTTGGGTGGAGCGGGAGACAGTGTCAGACTCTTACTGACTAAAAACCCCGCGCCGTTCCTTCTAGCCTTCATACCGGGGCACGAGCTCCTTTCGGACAACCCTGTCCCCAGTAGGCTTCGACCCAGCTGGGCCCCTCCTGCTGCTGACAACTCCTTGAGGCGCGCGGGAACAGTGCGCGCCGTCGACGTCTTAGACTCGGTCCATTACCGGACGATCGGACAGCGAGCTACCCATAGCTCGCCGTCCGCGAGCCTGCGTCTACGGTGGCCGGAAATCGGGATCGGAATCCCGGCGACGGCGGCGAGGGCGCCGTTGCCTGATGCGGTCGGCCTCCTCCTTTGCAAGCATTACTGCTTCGCAGAAGGAGGCGACCGCCTGCCATTCCTGAGCTAAGCAGAGCTTGTGTGAACTGTTAGACCAACAGGCCAGTTTAATTATATCTACGGATTTATCTACACTAATTTTTGTTTGTAGGAGAGAAGGTACCTCATCTCTGACAGTACTGGACCGAATGCAAAAACTTTTTCACCGATTGAAAGCTGTTTTATTCCTGAGTGACATTGGCTATATTTTATGTATGCGGGCGAAGCCGCGGGCAAAATCTAGCTAGACTTATTTTTGGTCAAAAATAATAACAATTTTCATTTCAATAATTCTATTATTCCGTTTAGTAGTCGCCCTGTTGGACGGCGTAATGCAAAAGTCATGTTTTAAAAGCGACCATTTTTTCAAACTTTATTTTTTTTCTTTTGATTTACAAGTCACCCACAAGATTGCCCTTGTTGCTCGCTGAGGGGTGGGTGATAGACCTATTAATGTGATAGATAGGTCAGTGAAAGTAAAAAAACGGACTGGCCGATTAGTTTTTAATAAACTATAATAATATATTAAAACGCTTCCCACGCGGAAAAAATCTAAGTACACAAATAGTTGTTTCAGGCTTGGCTGTCTTGTGTACGTGAATTTAGGTACATGTTTGTAAACTTATTTTTACGTGGGAAATCATCAAATGACTTCTCATACACATGAAGAGGAAGAGAGTCAGTCTATTACTGGTTAAAACCTACAGCGTTTTATCTTAAGGCCTTTGCGAGGGCCATAACGACTCTTTTGAACAATCCCTCCGATTCCCCCTGCCATGTCTACGAGGGTGCAAGTCTGTGTCGCGAATCATTGATGCGTGCAATTGTGGGTCTGTTACATTTCTGCGCCTGTCAACACGTCAAAGACATGCAGTTTTTTACGTACTGAGTTTAAATCAAAACTGTTAAAAATGCCACCACTCTTTAATATTTCTTTAGTAGTGTTCATAGCTAAAAACCTTAAAACCTTATACGAAGACTCCTCGAGCAAAACAATTCATCATCATCATCATCATTTCAGCCAATATACATCCATTGTTGAACGTAGGCCTCCCCCAAGTGTCGCCACAACGAACGATCCTTTGCGTCTCGCATCCATCGGTTTTCCGCAACCTTCACCAGGTCATCAGTCCACCTTGTTGGAGGCCAAAACAATTAATGTCAAAAAATACTACATAGAAAAACGGGTTTCGCATAAAACACCAAATTATATGTATAAGGGAAATAAAATTATAACAAAAGGTTATGTTTTTAAGAGTCAGTCAAAGATCGATTTAAAAAATTAACTTCCAAAGACGATAAAGAAAAACGAATAAAAATAAAAACAGAAAACGTTTTGTAAAAGTTTCACAGACGTCAGACAAAAGGAACAGTATTGCACGGGAGAAAAAATTGTATGCAAATTGCAGAACAAGTGGACGGTGTTATGCAAGAGTGTATTTTAATTTCGTTTAAATTTTTGGATACGATCATCATCATCATTTCAGCCAGAAACCGTCCACAGTTGAACATCAAAAGACCATCTCAGATTAATCGGCATGGTTCTCATATGATTTGACCATTACATATTTATTGTATGGACTTTAAAAGAGACTTTGACCCCTGAGTTTGTTTCGGTGTTTCTTCTCAGGGTAGTCAGCTAGGAAACACCGGCCTCATCTAGCTTAAGCAGACAAAAAAAAAAAATTGACGTGTAAAAGTGTTTTTTTAAACCTATTTGCAAAAATAAATATAATTTATCATTTATCATTTATCATAAGCCTCAGCCTCTTGAGTTAGATCCTATACGCGAAGTCAAAATTTGAATAATTCTAAGCGTTACGTTTCAACTAATCATATTGATTTAGATTTTGAGTCGTGCTAGAAAAATGTGGATAGGCGTAAGTAATATAAGAGATTGTCCCATAATCAGTATGCTAAAAAAAACAGTTTTTTTTTTAAATAAAAAAAAAATAGTTTAAAATCCTCAGGAAGTTTTTTCCAAACAATCATTTTTTTTAAATAAGGCAGGTGATCCCTTTTTAGATACACCATAAAATTAGTACTTAACAAAATAAATCATGAAAAATGATCTACTACATGCTGGAAAATTCAATTGGCTACCTACAGCATAACGCCTTCCAAAAGGTGTATGCGTTCAAAAATGTTAACACGACCAATTGAAAAATTACTTCGCGTTATTAGGTTTTGGCTCGACTCCGCCCTGCCCTTATTACAGGCTGGAAAAAATGTGCCGACGACGACGCCAAGAAAAAAAAAGAAGAAAAAACAGAAGGGGAGTACTAATAGTTCTTATTTTAAAATTGCTTTAAGTAATTTGTTAAAAAAGTGTGAAGGGGAATTCGACTTTTTTTTAGCTTAATTTAGAAATAGGTTCTTATAATACAGTTATAAGATCTGTATTCCTTTTTAAATGATGGATTATGCTCAGTTTCGGAATTTTATCTGTACTCGATGGGTACTAACCAGAAGGCTTATTTTTCCCCTCTCATAGACTTTGATGAAATTAGCTGCCGCCGGCGGTTTCATCTGAGTGGTAGTAGATTTATCAACTACCAGGGATTTTTTTCAGACGCATCAAATTATACACAAAAAAAATATAAAAAAACGAAGAAGACGAGAAGTTCGATAACACTGTGATACGAAATTTTTAATTATTATTACATTTTTTTTAAAAATTAGTTACAAAGATTTATCTTTCTATTTTTTTCGTTATTATTTCCACTAGTAAACGTATATATTTACAATAGTGTGGGATCCAGGGAATTTGTAGAAATCCTAGTATTTAAGTCTCTAAGTCTCTCTTATGTTGGTAGGTATATAATAAATTTTACTGAAAACATCAATAACAATATAGTACAAATAAACACACAGAATATTGTATAAAATTTAATTAATTTTTTATTTTATTATAATAGGTAAACAAACAGTATTAACAACTAACAAAACAACAAATTATGCAACTATTAACCAATGACATGTTTTCACATTTAAATTATCTATGAAGAGCATGCTTGAAACAGAAAAAAAAAAAATTACGCACAATATTGTCCTCAACCTCGTATCGAATAAAATTAATAAACGTAACCGTTAAGAATCTTATTTATTAATTCATTTCGATGTTAATCTGAACAATGACCATTGACTACCTACGTACGAGGAAAATTCCAAACAATCAATTGCGTCGTTGTATTCAATGAGAACCTGATGGATATGTACCTACGGCTACAAATGTCGGAGGCATTGCAAATGAGTTCATGCCCATCCAGATACTATGAGGCACCGCACGGTATCCTGCGAAGGGGCTCTCTCCACCGGCCACCTTGCCGGCCTGCCACCTTGAGATTTTGAGTCACACAGTCCTAGCTACGCTAGTCCACTGCTGTGACAAATCGCGGTATGGTGGACAGAGTTCTGGCGGGATCCGTAGTCGAGAGCTAGAGGGAATAGTGTCCCTGTCTCCTTCTACGAAATGATAATGTTAGCAAAAGAGATGACTGCAAACGTGAGGGAACCCATAACCTTTTATGTCCCAGTCCCAGCCGCCTTCACAGGAGAAGCCCCAGGCGTCGGGAATCACAGGGTGATTACTAGCCACCGTCAGTGTCAGCGTCAGCGGCGTCAGCCAGATAAACAACGGTTTATCGTCTGTACTGAAGGTGGCTGGGAGCTCGGTTCTTACTGGACGGGCAATCACCACCAACATACCAACGGGTAGCTCGGTGATTGTCCGACCAGTAAGAACTGAGCTCGAGTAGTCGAAGGTCTGTAGTATTCCACGTTTGCCTTAAAGAAATGTCAGACAAATCGCAGGGGCCCAGCATACCCGCTAGGGCCACGGGGAATTTGCCATTCTAGAGATTTCTAACGCTGATTTGTGTCATGTCCAACCAGATCAGAACTATTAAAACTTCATTGCTGTAAAGGTGGCTGAGTTTTTCGGATTTAAATTAGTTTTTTTTTTTCTGGTTGGGAAATCATGAAATAACTTCTCCCACTCTGGGTGGAGCGAGAGGGAGAGTCAAATACTGACTAAACCCTCCCATGTTGCTTTGACCTTTCAAATACCGTCAATTAGAGAAAAAAAGACAATGAGAGAGTGAACGCCGGCGTTCGCTTTCTGTCTTTCTATTGTGTTTCTAATTACGATATTCGAAAGCTTAATTGCCTTTTGCATGCCAGGAATGTGATAACTTTTTCGAATAACCCCACATCCCTCATCATCATCACGTCCACTGTTGGACATAAGCCTCCCCAAGCGTCGCCACAACGAACGATTCTGTGCGTTTCGCATCGATCGGTTTCCCGCAACCTTTCTCAGCTTTATTCTTCCACATCCCTAGCAGGCTTAAAACCAGCTTCATCAACTGCTCCCAAACACAAGACAATATCAAACAATTCGTTATAGACAGCTATCCTAAGCAGCATCACACATTGACAGCCCCACACACACAAACCGTATACCTACACAATACAGATACAAAAGCTATAAGACGGAGGGGGCCGTCAACGCGCCCTGAATGCTGATCACCTCTACTCTTAACTCATATCCTGTATTTGGTATTATTTTTACTTGACACCGACTTAATGTGGTAATTTTGTCTGTTTCTCAGAATATCAAAAATTATGTGTGCACGTGTGTCTACCTTTTTTATTATATAAACTAGTGCTTGAGTGCGATCCCACCTGATGGTAAGTAGTGATGCTATTAGGGTAGCCAGGTATTAGGTATATATTTAAAAAACAATAAAATTAAGAGATATATTAATTGCATGACCAATTATTATTGCATGTCCGCTCCGCTTATGCTAGCGAGACAAGGTAAGGCAGAACTCAAATGACGGTTCTAAACAAAATGTTCAAATTTAAAAAACGCCTCCTACAAGATAGACCGATGACCTGGTGATGGATGCGAGATGGACAGAACTGTTCGTAGTGGTGACACTTATAGGGAGTCCTATGTCCAATAGCGGACGTCTTTCGACTGAAATGATGATGATAAAACAGTGTTTAAAATTTTAATAAAACTAATATTATTTCATTAAAGCCCACTATTCAGACGAACAAAAAAAATTATAATGAGACAAAAATGGAAATGGGCTGGACATGTCCAAAGATCACCAAGGAACAAGTGTTCAAAAATTGTTACGAATTGGTACCCTATAAGCAAAAAAAGGTGAAAAGGCAGGCCGGTCAAACGTTGGAGTGATGACATAGTTGCCACGGCTGGAATAACCTGGAACAGACTGGCATGGGATAGGCACAAATGGAGAGAAATGGAGGAGGCTTTCACCGCCAGAGCGGTCCTTACAACAGAAGACAACACTAACAAACTAGGATAAGCAAATATGTATTAACAAAACCAAAATTATTAGATATATAAGTCTGTGTAAGGAATTAATAAAGCTATTATTATTATTATTATTATTATTATTATTCAGACGAGCAATAATTACAACATACATTTATACTTAATCGCTAAAGCTACTAAAACTCTAGCCGAAACTCCCCAAGACTACCCTCAAAATGTATTAAACAAAGATAAAATCAAAATAGCGGCATTTAACTTTGCATATGGGGACAATTATGGCGGTATTTGTATAATAATGCTAGATGCACGTGTAAATAAATTAATAAAACCACCCTCGGTAAAGGGTTAAGATTTAAACGGTACTGATATGATCTTTTAACCCTCGTAATGTTTAGTGTTTTGAGATGTCGTGTTAGTATTTTGTTTTTAATTTTTTGGGTTAATTGATACATTTTTTTAAAAGGTATTAATACTTTTAGGGTTCTATACCCAAATCTACACTATTATTTCTGTTTTACTATCTGTCACTAGGCTGTATCTCATGAAACGTGACAGCTAGACAGTTGATATTTTCACAGATGATGTATTTCTGTTGCCTCTATTAACACAAAAAATCGAATAAAATAAATATTTAAGTGGAGCTGCAAAAAAACTGACAAAAAATCACGTTTTTTGTATGGGAATACAAAAAACGTGATTTTTTCAGTTTCAGTTTTTTTGCTTAGTACCAATAACGGTAACAGGTAGAAGCTTGAAATATTCATAGAATAATTAGTTATACATTAACTCTAAAAATAAATAGTTAAAATAAAATATTTTTAAGGAGGGCTCAACAAACGTGATTTATTTGCTCGATATTGATATTGTAGTACGGAACCCTTCATGTACAATTCCGACTCGCATTTGACAATTTTTTACAATTATCATGTCATCTGGAAATTTATAACATCACTACCTCGTTGTAAAATATTCTTCCCGTCCATCGGTTCTGGGTAGTATGAGTTCTAGCTTGGTCCCGAATGTGCTACCCGTTAGGTATACCAACATGAATATATCCTTCATAACAACAAACAAAACTCCTAAAACAAAGGAAACTCGCAACATCACACTGCGACCAATTAAAATTAGAATATCTTAATTCATATCAAAGTATCAGGGTTGATCTTAATGTGTGTCGCTACCCTAATTCTGGGGTAAGTGCAGATAAACCTACCGACTTGGACATGTTTATTCGCCTTAAGTGAATATGTACCATCATGTTGGTAGCTTTATGTTGGTACTAGAGATGGGCCGACTCGGGAGTTGGACGACTAGGCGACTAGAAAATGTTTTTGCCATATATTTGTTTCCCGCGTTTTCACTCGCGTTTTTGCACCGCTCTGGTAGGTCGTTACCTGATGTTATATTGGGTTATCCAATGCTAAAAGAATGTATAGATTCAAATCAAACCAGTGGTTCTTGAGATTAGCGCGTTCAAACAAACATCGAAACTCTTCAGCTTTAAGCTCCTTGTTCTATTTTTTTTGTTTCCTGTTTTTCTGTAGTTTATTAAGTACCGACTAGACGGTGTAATTTAGGTGCCTTCAAGGCTAGAGTGAATATGCTCTTAATAAACTAATGCATCCCGCCATCAACGATTGCATCACTCCTTACCATCAGATGGGATCGCAGTCAAGCACCACCTCTTAAAAAAAGACATCTCATTTAATCTAACCGAACTAGTCGTTTTTCTCGACTAGTCGGCAACTACTATGGACCGAGTAGTTGCCGACTAGTCGAGTCTCTAGTTGATATGTTTATGTTGGATCCTACCGTCTTGATAATAAATATGTAAGCGGTTAATTTGCATTGTGACCTGGTGAGACTTGTTTGTTTCGGAGCACCTTTTCTCTATTTCCTACTATCTCATGAAACTTATAGTGGGGGTCCATAAAATGGAAAATGAACACTAAAAGGATCTGTCTTTTAATGTAGATATATTTTTAAAAGTCTGAAGCCACAGTCTAGTGGTCGCAGAGTATGAGGTTATAAAATTTTGAGATTGGAGGTCATCAAAGAACTTGAGAGGGAGTATCACTCTTTTTTTTCCACTGAATAAAAGCCACCCGTGTTCCTTCATTCCCTTTGCGTTTCAAGGCCATGGTAGATGTCTCATACAATCCCACAGCCTACATATACGTCAGCGCGTAGTGTTGAGACTGTGTAAGAGATGTCATCAAACCGAAGGGCCCAGCAAGGCCGATGCCCACATTTTCTGAAAAGGAAACCCGTGGTTTTAGAACACAATAGACAACTTAAAAACGCAGATGTGGGTTTAGTCTGACACATCATCCCACTTCACCAAGTTCGCGAAAACTAGAGTGTAACATTTTGTCTCCTGGTTTTACTCACGTAAGACTGTTAGCAATTTCACGAACATTAGACTCTCTAGTGTCATTGTTGCTTTAACTCAAGACCACCTCACACCATCACGACAAACGTCAGCGATCAAGATTGAAATGCTGATGATGATGAATCCTAATGAACAAGATCTTCCCACTTCGCACGGCCTCGAATGCCCCCGTACCGAGCGAACGATCTATACTGAATTTTAAACATTATCGATTGGCTCGCCCTACATTCCTGGAGATGCGTACGTGCAATGACCCTCGCTTTGAGTTTATTGGTAACGTAGCGGGTATAAATCTCTGGCCATATGATTGTGGACCGATCGAAGTGGGATGGACTAAGGGTGGTATGGGGTTTTTGGTTTAAAGAGCTTTGATTGTAGAGAGACATTGATATTAATTGAGCAGTGATGGCCCAGGGTAACGACCACGACTTACGAATTTTAAGTCGTGGATTCAAACCCAGCCAGGCGTATTACCATTGTTCTCAAAACGGTGAAGGAAAACATCGTGAGGAAACCGGCATGTCCTTGAACCAAAAATTCAAAGATATGTGACATCCACCAAACCCCACTGGACCCGCGTGGTGGATTACAGCCCATTCCATCTCCTTCAGAGGAGGCCTGGATCCCGGCTGTGGGAACAATATAAGGCTGATTATGCTTATGCTTAATGATATTAATTTGGGCTTGAAAACCGGGTCAAAAACTCCGGGACACATTTAAAATATCTTCTTCCCTAGGAGAGGCAACCTCAGGCCCCAGCCACTGCAGGAGACGTCCCGGGCGTCGGGAGTTGCAGGCCGATACACAGCCACTGAAACTGCGATAGAACGTTAGCCAAACCTGAGTCGCCGGCGCTTTGCGTCGACGGGGAAAATCATCTTTGACGAAACCCGCTCTTGGGTGCAGCGGGAGACAGTGTCAGACTCTTACTGACTAAAAACCCCGCGCCGTTCCTTCTAGCCTTCATACCGGGGCACGAGCTCCCTTTCGGACAACCCTGTCCCCAGTAGGCTTCGACCCAGCTGGGCCCCTCCTGCTGCTGACAACTCCTTGAGGCGCGCGGGAACAGTGCGCGCCGTCGACGTCTTGGACTCGGTCCATTACCGGACGATCGGACAGCGAAAGAGAAGCCAATAATATTGTAGGGTCAGTTAGGGCCCTTACTTTGGTCCTTGCAAAAAGACAATTGAACTCAGTGGGTGTTAGTGAAAGTCTGATACTGAAGAGCAGTTGAAGTAAATAGATGAAGTGAAAAAAAGATAGCCAAGCCTAGTCCGTGCTTTAGTATTTGCTAGTCTGTAGACTTTCACTGCTGAACTTGGGTCTTTTGGTGAGAATCGCACCCACGACCTCCGGCGTAACAATCAGGGCTTCTAACCACTAGACCAACAGTCCAATCAATCAAGATGATGTAGCTGTTGATGCATTTCTTCAGTAGTATTTTAGAACTGCATCGTGTGGTTGACTAATCTAGAACTACATTAGACCGACGCACACGTGTAACACGCTTGATTTGTACGTAGAACGACGTCGCGTTGCGTGGATCTAGTGTAGCTCTACAAGTCTAGTTTCCATTTAAAATGTATGGAGACCGACGCGCCTAGATCGGCGTGCGTGGCACATTGTGTGCACAGCGTTTTACTTTAAATTTAGACTGTCAAACCGGTAACGTAATTAGATACAAGTATACCTATCTAGGTACCTAATAAGTAACAATTTCTATAGATCCTTTTTATCAGTTTCGATGATTCATTTTCAGATCTCTGAACAAGTTGAAAAAGCAAGCTACGAGTAGGTATATCTAATCTAATTTTCATGGAAGTTTTCAGCTGAAGTTTTTTCCTGAAATTCAATGCTAAATCTATCCATTGCACCGTTTTTGCTTAATTTCTTGTAAGAATCAATTTGATAGCTATACAGAGGTCAATATGTCAACTAGTCGCGGTTACAAGTAAAAAGTGTTTTAATATAATAATAATATAATAATAATAAAAAGCTTTCATAGATTAATTGAATTGACGATTGGCCTAACTACCTCAACCCGTTTTTCTACACGCTCAGTTTAATCACTGTGTGCAGAAAAATATATTTTTAAATTACATTCTACCTTTTTTAACACAACCTTCATCACGATTATCAATTCTAATAATATACTTTTCCTTAAAAAAAAAAAAAAACTCAAAAACAGAAAAAAGAAAAATGATCAGTTCAAAAATCGAACGTCGTAATTTTCTGGCAAATCCTCGGAATAGAGGTACAACAGTCGATTATTCGGAGCGATAATCGATTACCCATATAACAGTACCTAATATCGAGTAAAAATCGAGTTCGTCGAACCATTCTCCGATTGGTGGGTTCCTCGTCTCCCAATGTCAAGAGCGTGAACAGGTTCAAGCACCTGTCACGCAGAGTGGAAGAAAAAAATGAAAATCACGAATTATCCAACAAGAAGTGGCGAGTTTTCTGACTGCCTTTGAAAGGAATTTAGGTGTGATTAAAGACATAAGCGGTAGCGGATTGAGGAGTATGTTTTTTTGGCAAGCTTAAAATCTCTTGGCATGCTTTGGGTAACAAAATACAAAGAAGTTATGGGCTGTATTGTAAATGGAGCAAGTATTTAGTGCTCATATGCTATCGGGGATGTAACTCAGTGGTAGAGTGTCTGCTTCGCATGCTGAAAGTCCTGGGTTCAAATCCCAGCATCTCCAAATGTTTCTTTTTGCCTTTTTGTTATTGTATTCTTTAGCATTCAACACATGACATGTTCCATGATCTTTATCTAGTGTTTGGTCTGATACAAATTTTAGTATTTCCAGAGTTTTTCAGAATCGGTTTTTTTTAACCACGATCTGTATGATTAGATACCTACCATTAGTAGATTCAGGCACGCACAGGATCTAGAGGGTTGGCTTATTAATTTTTCTCATCTATTTTAAACCTTCTTTAATTCCTTAATTCGTTATTTTATACAAAAACACAACATAGTACACTGTGATATAGGCAGTTCTTTATAATAAAAAAAAAAAAATACTTTTGCGCTCCATCCTTTTTTATTGTTATTAACAAAATCTTTTGCATTTCGCTATTCGCTACCCGCTCAGCTATCCACTACCTGCTCAGCTACCCGCTACCTCCTATCACCGTGCCCCAACCCTGCGTAACTCCGCGTCCGCGCTTCAGCATCGTGACCGTGTCAGAACGATCACTTTATTGATTATGTCCGAACCCGGGCAATACCGTAATACTCTCAAACAATCAAACCATATTCTAACACAAAGTCTTTTAAAAGAAACACAGATTCTTTTAAAAGAGTTGAAAGTCTTTCGTGAATGGGATCGCTGCTGAAAAGTAAACGTGAATTTTTAGGAGCACTTCTGTCACGAGCATTTCTTTGTAAGGCTCAGTGGGGGGTAGGCTACCTTGGAATGGCGACTTAGTTTTAGATTTAACCTAGTTTTTTATTAGTAAAGAGTTTTATGTAAATTTCCTAGTATCCGTTCGTCAAGTTTGCTACCCGTATTTTCCCATATATATTTTTTTAACTGATGTAAACTAGTGCTTGACTGCAATCCCACCTGATGGTAAGCACTGCAATCATTGATGGTGAGGCGCGCTAATTTATTAAGAGCCTATTTACTTGAAGACAAGCCAAGAGTGAATTTACAATTTTTAATTTACAATTTGTTTTACAATTTACAATTTTATCTGTTTACTTTTTAAGTTTGTAAGAACAAAGAAATTTGAAGACATGTGACATCTGCTAACCTGCACTGGGCCCGCGTGGTGTACTGCGGCTAGGGAATCCAATCCCGCATCAAAATCGCGCAGACGTGCTAGATCCCGCATGAGTAATCCCGCATTCCCGATCCCGCATTTGCGGGATTGGATTCCCTAATTACGACCCATTTCTTCTCCTAAAAATGAGGATTTAGTCCTAGCAGTGGGAGCATTATAAGGCTGATTTTATCATATATATATCTATATTAAAACTAACATCAGACAAGATTAGTCTATTTGAAATGGACCTCTTTAGTGCAGTCGCGAGGTTTTCACTTTGACTAACTTTTTTTTTAATGATCTATTGTTATTTCCATGTGTCGATGTATGTATTATGCCTTGCCCTTAAATAAATTTTATTCTCTTTCTTTCTTTGTATGACAAGCAGATACCTAGTTATAATGACGTAGCCATTTAAGAATATATTAAGAATATATCTTCCAAAACTGACACCCTAAGGGGGTCAGTTTCAGCACCGTAGGCCCGGGCTTCCGGAGGGCGAGCAGTGGGTAGGCCGCTATCCGATCATCCGGTAACTATCCAGACCAAGCCCAATCGGCGACGGCGCACTGTTCCCGCGCGCCTCAAAGAGCTGTCAGCAACAGCAGGGACCCAGCTCGATCGAAGCCTACTGGGGCCAGGATTAATTCGAAAGATAGCTCAAGCCCCGGGCCGAAAGGCAACGAAAGAACTGGAGTGGGTTTATATTCACTAAAAGTCTGACACTATCTCCCACTCCGCACAAGAGCGGGGATGTCATTGGATGTTTTTCCCACCACAAAAAGGGGATCCGTATAGAGAAACCTACTTATTACAGAAACCAGTCGAATAAAATATTAAAAACATTAAATTTTTAGTAACTGAAAACGCACTAATCGACCATAACACTCACAGAAAGCGATATTCCCATTAACTGCCTAAACATCAAACCAAATTCTAACACCAGCGCTTCCGTCTGCATATCAAACAGTCGATACCAACCGAACAACGTGACGTGTGACAAATACCATAAACCCCATAGACAAGCCATAGAGGATCATATTAGCACATAAATAGACGGCCGGGCACCGGATACCGCAACAATTCACCTCCGGTCACCGGTCATCTAACTGGACACTATCTATGGATACTTTCAGGGTTGCTAGTTCCTAAAATTGGAAAACTAAAAAGAATAGACAATTTTGCCTTTGGACTTTTTGTGGTTGGGAACTCATTAGATGACTTCTCACATCAAACAAATAAATCATCATCAGTGGATAGATTATTTTTATGTCTTCTTCATGTCTTTCTGAACACCTATCATCCAAGACTTCTCTTGCTCCGCGTCTCCTTGTGAATCCAAAAAAAATATAAAATAAAAAATCCGGCCAAGTTCGAGTCAGACTCGCGCACGACGGGTTTCTTACCATTATCTATACAAAATTAGACACTGTAGGTATTATAAACTTTTTTTAATTTCACCTGTTCCCTCCCGGTGTTTGTTTGTTGAAAAGTCGTTGAAAAGGCCTTTGTGTGTGGAAACCCCATATAAAGTAAATATTTATTTTAATCTGTTCTTTTAAACTTGTAGTTATAGCTACATCATCTGTAAAATTTTCATGTTTAGCTCTCACGGTTCGTGAGATACAGTCTGGTGACAGACACACGGACAGTGGAGTCTTAGTAATAGTAATCATGAGGCCATAATCGTGAGGCCAGACGATGGAGCCGCCTGCTCCGGTAGCATTACTGCTTTGCAAAAGGAGCTGACTGCCACCTATTCCAGTCAGACCATGGCCTGTACCAGAGCCCAGCACGAAAGGTCACCACCACCATACGCTTCACCGTGTCCTCCAGGCGAATCGCACAATAGTGACACCCAGGCGTTTCTTCGGTGCATGAACCTGATCTTATCATGTCTGCAGAAAGTGAGAACGCCGCGACATCTCTCGTCTCTCCAGCCATTCCTCAAGGAGGAGACTTACCACCACGATTTTGACGGGCCCATGCAATTCTTAATTTTCAGCTGAAATTTATTTGGACACCTGTCAACCCTATAAACGTACAATATGAACGTAAATTCTCTAAAACGGTTAAGTTTAAACGTAAATGACCTAGACTGATTGTTTTGTCGGCTCTATTACGGTTAGGTTAGATAATGGTTTAGTTTGGCGGTTACGCTTTGTGATCACTGAAGGTTAAGTTTACTAGCAAAAATATCAAGCCTTAAAATAGTAGTTAAGCTGCCTGATTATTTTAAAGAGTTAGCATAACCATGTTAAGATAGAAATGAGTTTTAGTCAGCAAAAGTTTGACACTCCCTTTCACTCCACCCAAAAGGGGATAGTTCATGATTGCATACCAAAAGATATAAGGCAGTCCAGTTCCATAACAAAACTGGTACTTAGATATCTCTTTTGACGGCGAGTATCATCCACTCTTGCATTGATTAACACCTCTACGGTCCGGACTACGCGTTTCGCTTTGTCTATACTAATATTATAAAGAGGTAAAATTTGTAAGTTTGTAAGTTTGTATGTTTGTAAGTTTGTATGTTTGTAAGTTTGTATGTTTGTAAGTTTGTATGTAGCGGGTAATCTCTGGAAGTACTGGTCCGATTGCTAAAATTTTTTCACCGATAGAAAGCTGCTTTATTCCTGAGTGACATAGGCTACATATTTTATGTACGCGGGCGAAGCCGCTGGCAAAAGCTAGTCGTTTATAAAATAACCGCGTACATCGAAGGACTGGAAAAAATTGCCTACTGTGGTTTTCTCTTCCGATTGAAATTTAGGTGTCTTCAAGGGTAGAGTAATTAGGATCTTAATAAACTAGTGCGCCTCAGCATCAAAGATTGTACCACTGCTTACCATCAGGTGGAATCGCAGTTAAGCACTAGTTTATAGACTAATATTATAAAGAGGTAAAGTTTGTAGGAGCTAATCTCTGGAAGTACTGGTCCGATCGCTATTTTTTTTTACCGATTGAAAGCTTCTTTACTCCTGAATGACATAGGATTATGTACGCGGACGAAGCCACGGGCAAAAGCTAGTATTATTTTAATAGGAAATGTTAGAATAAAAGCCGATATCAATTGTTGGAAAAAAAGCTAGACACATTGATTAATAGCTAGTCATTCTTCTCAAAATCTAACGGCCAATTGGCTACCCTGGTTACCGTAAACAATGGTTCATCTATTACTACTTTTTTACTAGTCTATGATCTTTTAACCTAACACGATCATTGTACTCTTGGCTCGTGGATAGTCGTGAACCATCGTGGTTGTCACGTGTCCAGTTTTTGGAATTACTGATGATTGGGACACAATATATTTGTCGGACACAGTGTCCGAATTGACACATTTTATTTTCAATGTTTTTTCACTGACTTTTTTTTATTGATTTAAACCAGTACCTACTTGCAGTGCTTGTATGCGATCCCACCAGATGGTAAGCAGTGATTCAGTGTCCGAATCTCTGCTTACCATTAGATGGGGTCGCCTTTATTGAAATTATAAGCTACAGTCAGATAAAAGGAAAAAAGAAAGAGAGAAACAAAGAAAGAAAGAAAGAAAGAAAAACAGTTTATTTACGCGAAATAAGACGCATACTTAAAAAAGTCTTAAAATATATTAGAAATTTATTACCCGAAGTTGCCTAAAATGCTTTTGATAACGCTTTTTTCCCATTTACACATCTACATTAATATTATAAAGAGGTAAAGTTTGTATTTTTGTACTTTTTTTTGTTTGTAGGGGGTAATCTCTGAAAGTACTGGTCCGATTGTGAAAAGTTTTTCACCGATAGTAAGCTGATTTACTCTTGAGTGATATAGGCTATATATAATGTATACGGATGAAGCCGCGGCCAAAAACTAGTGTATTATATTTTAAAACTTTTAATTTGACTGTACTAAACAGTGTGTGTCTTAATCGACAGTGAAGAAATGTTTGACATAAAAATGTGTAAATACGGACACTGTGTCTGAATCGTCAGTAAGTCGATTTTTTAAGGTATTAAATTCAGCTGTTTGTTTTGTAGAAATAACCGGTTTGAAGTTAAAATAGAGAAGTTTCTGATGTCAGTTCTTGTTGAGATTTTGGTTGAGCCCTTTTTATGTTTTAGGTAGGTACCTACTTGAAAGTAGACCGTTCAGAGGCTTTCTATTTTGGTTCGAACTTGCATATGGGAAGATTGCTTTTATGTGAAAGAGTGACTTTTGAGAAAGAACATCGTAAACGACCATTTGCGATTTTTGCAGGTATGGGTTTTCTTTTTCCTCATCAGAAGGCTTAAGGTCACTCAAATGGAATGGAAAGGGCTATGCTCGGAGTTTTTTTTGCGTGATCTCATCTATATATATAAAAATGACCCCCGTTTTCCGTTGTCACGACTTGGCATGAAAACGGCTTGACCGATTTGGCTGTTTTTTTTTTTGTTGTGATTGTTATTGTGAGGAGAAGGTTCTTATGGAAAAAAAAATTTGGGTAGTGTAGGGTAGAGTAGGGTAGAGTAGGGTAGAGTAGGGTAGAGTAGGGTAGAGTAGGGTAGAGTTGGCTATAGTAGGGTGGAGTAGGGAAGAGCGGGAGCGAAGCCGCGCGGGCAAAGCTAGTAAGAAATAAAAATATCTGCAAGTGAACCAAGGCTACCGACATAGCCAAAAGAATCGCCAAACTTAAGTGGTGGGCACGGCACATTGCTCGCAGAACAGATTATTGATTCTGTTCGGGTACGAACATGGCTACTAAAGGGTTTATCGCGGTCTCGTACCGGAAGATGCAGCGTTGGAAGGTGAGCTGATGATCTGGTGAGGGTCGCGGAAACCGGATGGATGTGAGACGCATAGGACTGATCGATGGTGAGGTTTGGGGGAGGTATATGACCAAAAGAGGACGTCTATCGGCTGAAATGATGATGAAGAGTTTTATTGGATCATCTACACTAATAGTACCTATAGTACGAGTAGATAGGTATTATAAAGATTACTTATTGATTACTTTTTTGATTAATTATTTTTCTTTCTTTCTTTCTTTTTTTCTTTACTTTTTGTTTTTATGTGTTATTGTTTGTAGGAGATAATCTCTGAAAGTACTCATCAAATTACTAAAATTGATTCACTGATAGAAAGCTGCTTTATTCCTGAGTGATATAAGCTATATTTTTTTAGTTATATTTAATTATATTAATAATACGTTATATATTTTTTTAATGATATAATTCATAATCATTTACGATGTTCTAGTCGATATTATACTACGCGCAAACGATCTTGACCTTAGCAGATTAGGTATTGATTAATTCTAAACGTTGATACTCTCTTTGGCTATTGGTGGGTATGAATTAGAAAGCAGAGGCTTTTAGAACAAGTGTTATTGTTGGGATTTTCTACATGTATTCTTATTGGATTGTTATACCTAAATTTTTGCACTTATGTGGGACTTTGGTCTTACTAAATGGTCTTGTTTTAAAGTATTGTGGTATCGAAGAGATCGCATGAGAAATATAGTTGCTCGGTTAGACAAATAGGACGTTCCTAAGTTTTTTTGTGATACGCTTGTACCGTGTAAAACAATTTAGGTACCTAAATATCGTAGGTATTTACGCTTGAAACTCGTATTTTTTCATTTTCTTTAATTTTAAGTTTATTAGTAAAAATCTTCCTATTATTTAAGGGCTTTAAATTGGGCTAATATTGGCTTATTAATATATATTATTGGCTTTTAATTATTTTTGTTTGTTTTTATATATTTACGTGACAGGCTGGACGAAATTTACCTCCGTTACACTTTTATGTAGTGATCAATTGTCGATAGAAAAGAAGTGTCAAATATACTTTTAATTCATGAATCCCCAAGCGACCACCGGTGGCCGCGCATCTATTGTCTTACTATTGTGTCTCTAATTGACGGTATCTGAAGGGTTAATGATTTGAATTTTATAAGAAAATCATTGAATTATTTCAAGTCAGTTTATAATAGACCGTGTAACAGGAATTCCAAATATATATTTATAATTATTGAAACATTGTCCCACGAATTAGTTTTAAAATATCAGATCCCTCTACCCAGAGGTACAGCCCTTACGGAAAGTATTTCCGTCATTGGCAGCCAGCGTTCAAAATAGAAATTCTATAGAAAAGGAATTTTGGTCAATTTAAGTAGCACGTTTAATTCTTTGATATTTTTGCAGATTTTCTTGTTAGAATTCATAAATATCTTACAAAGTTCTGCCTACATGTCTGAATAGCTGATTAACCTATAATTTTCAATTATGGTTTACAAGCATTTTGTCTCCTGACTGACTTATCAATCCCGATTATATCTCATCGTCAACAGAACCGTGTTTAACGCTAATTGTGGAGCTGATCAATCGCACGTGTAGCCACGCCCACTATATTCAACACATGCCTCATTCCGCTACTAAACACGCAATGTTCATCTATTAACGGTACCAGACGTTATAATTAAAAAGCATTACGCGAATCGGGAACGAAACCGCAACAGGGCCCAGCAGCGTCAACTGGCCGACATCCAACCGACAACACACTTATTATATTCTATGAACACCAGCTATAAACGTATTTCTGAACATATCACGTACACTACTACTAGCAATTCCAACCAATCAGCGCGCGACAATTCAACTTAATAGCTTAGGCCACGCCCAATCACGTAACCGCCTATTACGGACCGTGTAACGACGCAGGCTTTTAACTCTGCGATGACATCCGATCGATGGCCGTGCCGGTCCTTCGTAGCGCGCGGTCTCGCTCTAAGTCCCGAGCGGCGCCGGCTCGGCTGGTGTCCCGAGTGCGATAGAGTCGCGTTTACCGCGCGTGTCGCCTCTCAGTTGCACGTCCGAGGTCGTAGGAGGGGGTCGCGTGCAACTGTTTTCGATAATCGGCCGCGCGTTCCGTACGTGAAAATCGGACAGTGCTCCGTCAGTCACGTCCACGTAAAAACGGATATATGCCCAGAATATTTATTAAGTGGGTGGCTGTGCGTGACTTTTCCCCTGTGAATAGCTCGCCCCGTAAATGATCGCCCGAAAATAGAGCGTTTGTTTGATAACTGAGACGTCTTCGCTGAAATAACGGGTACAGCGTTTGTGAATATTTCAGCTTCAGAGACTCTGTCAACAATGAGGCGCGGACTTTGAAATGAAAGTTGCCGAAAACAAAAGACATTATTAATTTGTTAAGTGGACGCGAGTGTGTGCTACAATGATAGTTGTTTGAGAACATAATAAACAGCGACCGAACGATTTTGATGATTTGTTAATTAATTCAAAATGAAGTGTGAGAAAACGCGGGAACTTTCTTGTGGAACTGTATCGGACTTGATTTAGATTATAACAGTGTTAAGTGACAATGTTGCCATATCAAGCGGTAGCTATGGACTACGCGGTGGCTTCAGCTGGTTTCCACCACCAGAGGCCTGGGGGCTTGCCCGGCGTGATGGGCCTGCCGGGGCCTGGGCCTGGCCTCAATCCAGGCCTAAACCCGGCCTTCACCCATTCCTGGTTCGTACAGACAAGCCCGGATATCTGTCGGCAGCAACAAGCATCCAACCAATCGCATCTCGAACCTGGGCACGTTTCTTTTTTCTTTATATTTTTTATTTTTAGTTAGTTGTTACGTACTGAAACATTTGATAACTCATTGATATTCTTATATCAACTACACCATTGATTTTAAATCATTTTTAATTTAATTTAATAAAAATAATTCCCAGTTTTTATGACAATTCAACGAGTTATTGAATAAATACATGTTTAGTGCCTTAATTATTTTTTGCTATTTCTTTATTTAATTTGCTTTTTAATATTTGCTTATAGATATTACCACTATATATTTGTTGTAAATATTAGTGTTTAAATATACATAGAATTGACTACAGGTTTAAATTACAAAAAAAAAGTTAAACAACAGATTTTTGCGTTTTAAAATAATCTCGTTGGTTTTATAGCGTGGAATGGCTTAAGTAATGAAATAAAACAAGATAATAAAATGTTTTTAAATGTCCACGCGTCAGCGAAATGTCTGTCGAATATTTCCTGATTATATCTACACGGCATTGTTGTACTGGTTTCTAGCACGATTATATTTTGTGCCTTCTTGCGTCATTTTGGGCAGGAAGTAATTTTACAATATTTTGACCATATAGGTATTTAGGTTTCCAAATATTAACTTCAAAACCACCTTGATAGGCAGATGGGATGATGAAACCGGTTTACGAAAATTTATTACTATTTTTTATTTTATTAATGAAATATTTTTTGACCTTTGGTAATAATCTGCAGTTCATATGCTCAAAAGACCTAAATTCTGGCCTTCCATATAATTTGTATCACCAGATGGTTACCCTTTATGGTAAATTGTTCTAAGACACCCAAAAGTATGACGTTTTGAGGTTTCATTGTTGTGAGAATCCAAGTGGAAAACATAATGATGGCGAAAATTGTGAAACTGACCACCAAAGCTAATCAGAATTTCCACTAATTGATATTGATCAGCTTTAATGAGCAATTAAGACACCCAAGTGTCAAGATGATTGGTTATACAACATCATAATTTATAAAGATTTTGCAGAAAACGATTTCCAAAATAATGACGCAGAACTAAAGGCGTTAAGAAACTATAAATTATGGCAATCTGCTAATTATTACAAATTTCATGGTTTGATTATAGCGTGACAGTTTGAAATGAAGTCTCTTGTGACAGCTTTCAATTTTAATATCTTCATCCTTAAAATTGACGGACTTATTTCAGAATTTAAGTCAATTACAATTTATGACTGAATTCATAAAAATAATGTCTGTACCAGATAGGACTTGTTTAAAAAAAATACAAAGCCTGGTTTTGCTTATCATGATGAAAGACGAAAAAACTGCACGTCTTTCTTTTTTTTTCTCAAAGGCAATTTTTTCTGTATCTGCCTAATTTGATGGCGTTTTTTCGTCTCAATTCAATGTTTTATTAATTCAGTCGTGTGCAGCCTCCAAAACGTTTTGCCAAGTAAAACAAAAGTAAGTATATTACCCGGCGCGGACAGAACAGGCCACACAAATTAAGATTTTATCATGTCATGACGTACGCCATACTCGCTTGTGCCTAAGAACATAAAGAATTAGGTAATTTATTTATTGTTGTAATTTGTGGACATAAAAAATAATGGGTAACGTATGGAAAATACTTTGTAGAAGTGTTTAGAGCATCTCTATAATTTCGGATAAAAATAAAAACAAAAAAAAAATTAAACGCAAAAAAGACAAATAAATTGCTCATACGTCTTGGTAAGTTATGCATAGGAAATACTTTTCGATAAAGATACAAAAAAAATATATATATTAAAACCAGCAAAAAAAGATATAATTTACGCAATGATTGGAAAAAAAAAAACATTTTCTTATCATAAACCAAACTAGTTTAACCATATCTCAATACATTTTTAACTTAAGGCAGATCTAGATATCTCTTAACTCTACAATTTAAAACAATATTACGGCATCCTTATCATAGCATCAAGATCACCTTCGTAATTTGTCGTTTTCCCAGAAACAAGAAATATGGTCGTAATGAGACTCTTGAATTTAACAATAATAATACAAATAAATGCTAAGCTTTTGAGTCATAATTTAATTGGTATTGTTTTGAAAAGTTTTGTTATAATTTACGAGGTTCTCACGGTGAGATGTAGGATATAAAGATTTGATGGTCTTATTAGAGTTTTTGTGTAATTTTATTAACAATAAAAAGAAAGTTTAAAGTTTATGTCCACTTGCGGTTGATGTAAATCGATTTTGAAAGTAAGAACTTTTTAACAGTAAAAAATACATTTACAGATATTGGAATCATATTTTTTTAAAAATTATACTGATGTGGTCTTATGCCAATCAAAAACCACAGCTTGGCAGGTCTTTTTTATATTATACAGTAACAAAAATTATATCAAGAACATAACTGACGCCAATAAGTATCAAGTATCAAGACTCCTGATACTTATTCGGCTGCGTCACATCAAAGCAATATAATTGAGTACCTGGTTACATTAACCTGTGCTCTACATGAACCAAGTAACCATAAACTTGAATACGCAACAACTTGACTTGAACCTTGAACAATGACTGTCCGAAATAATCACACTTTCGTTGATGTAATTGCTGTAAAAATGAGGTAAACAATTTTATCTTGAAAGTTGAGAAATTGTAATAACTATTATGTTGTATGACAGGTTGTTTTTAAGGCATTAGACGATGTCTAGAAGTTTTAACTTATAGTTGTTTAAATTACATAAGTTTTTTAACATCATAAAAAGACGTATAACCGAATTCGAACTATGAAACTTTTTCCTTAAAAATAATAATTACCTAAGTTTTCTTGATTATTCTTGAAAAAATAAATGCAATAGATGAGCACCTTACCAACTGGAACCAGTTGGTAAGTTTTTGTATTAAAAGCCTTGAAAATTACAAGAGTTAACATAGGCTCCTCACAATAAGAGGTCCTTTTATCTTAAGAATTTTACTCTTTTTTACACTTTTATCTACCAAAACAAAAACTTCTTTGACTCAATCACAAGACAGGAACCCTTTCACACCTCATCAAAATTTCTAAAGAATACCAAAAAAAGCGTTGAAAGGAAAAATAAAAAAAAAATCACATCCGTAGACAAAAATATTTTGATTGAAAAATAAAGAGCGTAACTAAATAATGTAACACGCGTTTTTGTTATGCGAGTATGTTAAACGCTGGTGAACGTTTGTAAGATGTTGAAAACAAAAAAAAAAAACTACATAAGGGTCAAGATTAGTTGAGCGCTCTATTTATATTTATATAGTGTCATTTATGAAACAAGACAAATAAAAACTTAAAAAAAAAATAAGAATAGTCTTAAAAAAAGGAATAATAGCTACCTTTTTATTTACTAACGTCTTATTTTAGACCTAAATGTGATGGAAAACCATATTTACTAAATGTTGTCCTTATAACAATATTTTTTATAGCTGTTTATTGCAGTAGAATTATTTCTTTATTTGAGACTAATGATTAGCAACGACCAGAAGTCCAATTCTAGTTATTAAGACGTTTCTTATTTTTTTAAAAACGGCCAGTTGCTGAGGAATTACTTCTTTTTTTGAGAGTAATAATTAGTATCAAGAAGTCTTGGTATTAAGATGTTTTACATTTTGAAAAAACCGGTCAAGTGCGCATCAGGTCACACGTAAAGTAAGGGTTCCTCCATTCTTGCCTTTTTCGAAAAACGTCAAAATGACAACCATGACAAAAATTTATAACGGACAAACTGTGTAATAAAAAAAATTTTCTTCCATACATCGGTATTATAGGTATGTCACAGTCAACTTTCCAACTGCAAACGTAATTTTGTAATCGTAAAAAAAAATTCATGGTTTTAAGTTTCTTTTATTTGTGCTATACACAAAGATATTGTTTCGCACCAATTTCATGATTTTTGGTCAGCGGGAAATACCTTGTAGGTTATGATTTCCTTACGGGTGTCAAAATATGCAGCATAAAGGGCCGTATCTTTTGATTTCGTTAATTTAGAACTTAGATTTTAAGATCCATGGGATTGCGAACTTAGGTTCAAATTGTTAAAATGAAAAACACAGATTATAGTGGCCAAAACAACCTAGTCAACTCCTTTGTCTATGGTTGTAAGGCGTAATACACCTATGCCCGATACACACATGGCCTGACATGTGCGTCTGTTTAGGCGGAATAAATATTATAACTTGATACCTACATGCGTTCCTGAGAAAAATTATCTTGCTACAAAGTGATCCGACATAAGAGTGCCTTTCCTCTTTTACAGGTGCAGAACCCTAAAAAACCGTATCATTTCCAAAAATCATTCAACATTATGAACAGTAACAACAACAAAATACCCAATATTTATTGTAAAAATCCATTTGGAGCAGCTGAGCTTATAAAACGGTGCGGCGACCACAGCCCGTTCAATTGAAAGGGAAAAAAATATATAGTATCGTGTGATGAGACCGCAATTATATATTATTGTCGATTACACATCGGTGGAAACATTTTTTTTTTATTGTAAAAGTTTTTTTAACTTTCCTGAAGAAAAAAAATTATAATCATCATATTATTCCCGTCTAAGTTTTGAAACTGAAGTCTTACTATGACGTGTTAAAATGTCAAACGTGCGAGCGAGAAAGAGGGATGGAGTTATACACCCTATATAGCTCCAACTCTTTAAAAATTCAGTTTAGGTCATAAATGGATTGCGTGAGCTCTTCTTAGTTAGGGTGTTTGATCTCCAAACGGTGGCAAAAAGTGTAGTGGTGACCAGGTTAACAGTGTGATTTTTTAGCACTTTTCATTTTGTAGGTTCCTAATGTCCAATAAATAAATTTTTCTCTATTTCTTTTTTTTTGGTCTCGATAATAATCATGTAAAACGTTCAAACATTTTTCTTTAAAAGAATGTAACAAAATGATAACTACTTTTTACAAACTAGAAATAGATCATACTATTCGAAATATGTACTTGTATTACAAGAGACGTTACATTTCACCACAAAATTAATAAATGTCTCTTATATAAAAAAAATCAAAGGTAGCTAACAAAAAAGTCAATATCAAATATCCGGGTTAATATTATAGTATTATCTCTTACTACCTCATTTTAGATGAGGTAAAACTAAGATTTTGCGCCAAAAAACGTATTGCCAAGCGATTTTGATCATTGCTCCTTCATAATAAGGTATCTTATTATTAATTTTACTGGCAAATAAGATTGGTGATTTGTCGGCCCTTTTTGAATGTATGGATCTATTACAGTTTGAATCTTTTTTTTATTAATATTACATAGGTTGATGCTATTTTTGATATTAATTTGTCGATTATCTACAATTTCGTCGCGTCATTTTCAACCGACTTTGACGGCACGGCTGGCAGAGCTTTTGAGCGATTGGCTGCTGTGTGTCGCGGGTTCGATTTCCGCACGGTGCAAATAATTTGTATGATCTACAGATAGTTGGTACGGGTCTGACTTAATGTTTTTTTTTCTGATTTAGTGCACACATGTATTACTTATAATCACAGTGAAATGAAATCATTAGACTTCAAATTAATATATTATTTCGCATTTTAAAAATCGAAACAACCAAAAATAAGCTTCTATTATTAAAATAAACGTCTAAAACATAAAGTTTATGTCATGTTAATTATTAGGTATAAAAAGTATCAAGACTTGTCAAGCCAAATACTGCACAGGGCTAAAAAATACTATCACCATACTCACAAAACTTTTTGGGAACACCTTCAGTGTGTCTGTTTCCTGACTGATACAACCAGAACCAGGTCTTTAAGTCTCAAAGTTGTAGGATTGTTTGAGATTTTCCGCGGTGCCATTATACTAATGCCATAATGCAGTGTAAAGGTTTAGTCGGTAAACGTCTAAAACTCTCTCTCGCTACGCTCGGGGCGAGAACACATATCGCTGTTAAACCCGCGATGGTTTGTGCTGGTGTGTTAATACGTTAACCAATTATTGTAATAATTTCCTATTCAAATAAAAAAAAAAAATGTCTTCAAAACAAGAGAGAATAGAATAGATTCTAGACAATTGTGCTCCATCTTTGACCAAGTCATCGCTTACTAACAGGTGAGATTGTGGTTAAAACGCGATCCTATCTTTAAATACAAACAGAAATGCAATATTTACATTTTATGTCTGTCTGTTTGCTTGTTCCGTGTAATATCCAAAACAGCTGCACCAATATTGACAGGACTATCACTGGTAGATAGCTGATGGTATAAGGAGTAACTTAAGCTACTTGACTTGAAAAAGAATTAGGGGTTCCACGCAAAAAAAGAAACTTCTTGAATTATGACCAAATAGCATTGTGTTGTTTTATAAATCTGGCGTGGACAAAATTGCGCGTACCGGTTAGTCAATAATAAATTGACGCCAGAATATCCTCAACAATATTTATTCTGTATACATTTTCTGTTTCAACAGCCTGTGTAGTCAGCCTCAATCGGCTACCAAGTGCTGATTCACCACGATTCGTCTCGCCCTCTATCTATTCGAGTTTTTACTACCGACAGACAAACTCTGATACAAGATTGTAAAATATATCTAGCAACACATTTTTATAAGTGTGTCAAACAATGCCCAGAGGCTGAATGTGTAAAATTGTTGGACAAAAAAAAATGTGAAGTAAAAAACAGAATTGAACTGTAGTAGGTTTTAAATAAAATCTAATTCAGTATTGTTTAAAATAATGTTTCGCTGTTTTGCTACAAAAGTAGCTTATAGTATAAAAAGCCCGTTAAAAAAGTACAAACTTAACATATAAGAAAGGAACAAAATCCTGCGATGAAAGTATTCCATGTACCTACTTTTCCAAGACGTAGTCTACTCATGTGATTTTATATTACAAATAGATGCTGCCAACATCTTTGCTTGAGCGAAAAAGTACAAAATTATGCAAAAATGTCTACTTTCGTAATAAAATAACACATAGAATAGAATTTTAAGACATGGTCTACCCATATGCCAAGTTTTTCCCAAATCCGTTCTGCCATTTGAGCGTAAATAAGTAATAAATATACAAACTTTCGCCTTAATAATATCGGCGTGATCAGTGTGATGTCTTTATTTAAAATATATCGTTGCTACTGCGTGCAAAAAATTAGGAGCAAGAAGTCAATTACAAAAATGGTAAAAAAAAAAACAAAGCAGTGGCATACAATTGAGATAAAAAACAAAAAAAGGATGCCAATAACGAAAGAAATGATACTTTTACAGCTATTAAGTTAAAACTAATCACAATGAGTCGTCCCCAAAAACGTCCAGAATCGATAAAACAACTATTATCCGTCATTAGAGAATCGAATAAAAGTAAAAAAATCGATTCTTCAAAAACAACGATCGATTTTTGTCTGCGGTTTTACTCGAATCTTCTCTCAATGCAGGTGTGTCTGTAATGTGATGTGATGTAACGAAGGAAAAAGTTTAAAATCGATATAAAATTCTACAAAATTGCGAGGTTTTAATACGTATCGAATGGCGTATTGACACTTCTTTTTAATAATTTACTCGATGAATGGATCTGTCGACATGAAAAGAGATTTTTCTCAATATGATACTGAATCAATTTCCAATACTTTTGTCAGCAAATGTAAATATTGTATAAAACTGTAATTTTTGACAGCAAACGATTTCTTTCCATTCGATTTGATTTCTTTCATCAAATTTTTTTTTGACGATCGCTTTTTCAAAATCAGATTCGTTTTTAGAACTAATTTTTTTTGAGACTACGTTGATGGTAGACTAAGTTGATCGCAGTCTATGTTGAAAGTAGCCATATTAAATGTCAAGTTTAATAGACATTCCTGCAGTAGGGTGGCGACAATCGATCACTAGCTGGACCAGTCCGGATTAACTGCGGGACAAGTGTCCCGAAAATGATCTATTATATCCCCCTTTACCTCATCAACGTACTTTTGTGCTGACCCCTGTTGTTTTAATTCCTTCTTTTAGGGTTGATTTGGTACTAGTTGGGAAGGGTTCCTTAGAAGCGTTTTTGTATGAGAGATGAATCTATATTTTGTATCTTAAACGAATACATTAGATCTGAATGTTTTATTTTCCACAATGCAGTAGGCAGGCATGTACCTACTTATTTGTTTTTTTATGTATGTTATACGTCAAAATAATAAATACTTGCTAGGGTTGCAGGTTTGTTCGAAAGAGTTACTGTCATTGTGGCTCCGTAAAGGGTAACTGAAGTAACATGGATAGATTTTAGCCACTAAAAGTTTTACACGTTCTCTCATTACACCCAGAATGAGCGAGGTTATTTGATGACTTTCCCACTGTAAAAAAGATGTTTTATATAATAAAACTATAGGTATAATAGGCGTCCTTAACACATTCCGCGATCTCTTCCAAGCAACCAGGAATGGACAGAGCTGGGTAAAAATTGGTTGTTCATGTACCTTTTTTTTCATTTAATTTGTAATTTTTTACTTCAAATTTCTTTCAATTTTGTTTTTGACTTGCCAAGATAAATGCGTGTATATTTACTTTAATTCATGAATCCCCAAGCGACACCCGGTGGCCGCGCATCTATTGTCTTACTATTGTGTCTCTAATTGACGGTATCTGAAGGGTTAACAATACATTGTAGCAAAATAAATATGAGATTGGTAGTAAAGATTTCTATTGTAATCTATGCTAATCTTAATGATTATTCCAAGTAGCAGTAAAAGCGAATAACCTGAAGAATTTATAGTAAACACTAACGAACAGGCGAAAGTAAGTTGGCAGACAGAAATACGGGAAAAATTTCCTCGCCCGAGCCCCGGGCGCAATCAGCCGTCCCTTCAGCCGATTATTGCAAATAACTATTATTTCCTTCTCCTTTCAATTGGCTGCGAATGCGGCCCCGACCTCTCTTTGTATTGCTAATTCAGCTAGCTAGTTTTATTTACTCAGAAAACGATCGATATAATAAAATTTCCTCAGAAAACCGAAGGACCAACAAAATCCAATCATATAAACGATTATCGCAAGCGTTTGTCCATCTGACGTTTTCCAACCGCTATCACATGGGGCGCGTAATCCTTGCTATTTTATTCATCAGAAAGCTATCCACGCAAATCCCAAGTATTGCATTTATGAATGAAACAATTTTCCAGTTTCGTTACGATTTTGGCAGGCAATTTGCTAAGCGGGCGACCACCATTAGTCATACTCGTATCGACGCGTCTAGCAGATTGGTCATTTTTTTTTTGTCCGTAAAAAGCGGTATATCGCCCACTGGGGTGTGGGCACGAGATATCATCTATTGTGAGCTTATTTTCACTGCGTCGACATTGCGTTGTCATAGTGGGATGCAATTTATCTAAATTTTAAATTTTTATGTCGTGGATTTTTTTGAGATTTGTCATTTTGATAATGCGCTTTGATCTTTCTTTTTAACATTCACGTTGGAAAATGATAAAATATAAACTATATACTTAAACAGCCAATACACCAATGGCTAACTACCAGTGTCAATTCACTAATAAACAAATGACATATTCAATCAACGCTTCGCTCAATTAGTATTCGTACAACGACGTGTCAAACGAAAATTGGATATGACATGATTATTAAAGTCTGCCTAAAGAGCAGCAATTTGGCCGGCGAACAAATCGCCCGTCCCTCTGGGCCCAGCCGGGACGGGACGGCTGCCTTTATTTATTTTTGTCCGAGAATTATTAGGCAACGCACCACTGTGCAGTGATGATTTTTAAGGGTTGGTTTTGACGATTTTTTTTGTAGCGCTTTGTTGTCGTTTTTCTGGTGATTGTGACTTTAGGTCTAAAAAATTTCTGAGTATACTCCATCCGTACGGATGGAGAGGAAGAGGAAGGCCAGAAAAAGATGGATGGTGTAAGGAGTGATATGAAAGAAAAGGGAGTTAAAAATAGTATGACAAAAACTTTTTACAAAAAAAAATTAAACCGACTTCAAAAAGCACAAAATAACTTTAATTTCGGAAGTCGGTGTTTCTATAATAGATCTTGTCTCTTCGTTATTTAACACCGACTTCCAAAATTAAAGTTATTTTGTGCTTTTTGAAGTCGGTTTTATTTTTTTTTGTAAAAAGTTTTTTATTTTTCCCTTTTTAGTTATGGTAGCACCACTAAAAAGTACCTACCCTTCAGCTAAACATAAATTACCTTATAGCCAGAGTGCATATCATAACGATTCTTATAATCCCAAATACGGTTATATTACATGAATTTACCCCCTCCCCCTTTCCCCTCCCCCTTTTCTTTCAGTCAGTCATCGACTACACGTATAAACAAAGCAATTTTACTTGTTACGACAATTCTGCTATGATTCTATGAGGAGTTCTGTTCCATATCTTCGAAGTTCATGATCAGATCATAACAATATTTCTATGGGACCAACTTGGAAGCATAACCTTCAAATCAAAAAAAAATTTTCGAAATCGGTCTACAATTAACCGAAATATCGGTGAACATACATACAAAAAAAAAAAACATACATTCAGCCGAACATAGAACCTCCTCCTTTTCGAAGTCGGTTAAAAATAGAAGAAAAAACCGTGTTGCGCCGACCCCAAGTAATATGAGACAAGGGCAAGACGAAGAAGAAATGATTGTTGTTCCTGGCTTACTAGAACTATAATGGATAGAAATAGTATGGTTATCTTGACTTTTCTAAATTAAAAAGTAAAGTTTCTCAACCATACATAAAAGCAAAAGAAATCTAAGATGTACTAAACAAACAAGCATAGGATGTCATTGCTAAAGCAGGTCATGGTATATAACAAACCCGAGGATATATATACATTTAAAATAAATTACTGACTCATTAAAATACGCAAACATATTCATTGAGAAGTTTCTATAAACGATAGTTACGTCAGTTCTACAAATTAAAATACTCGTACACTGACATTCAATAATTCTCATCTCTAAGATACCAAGAAAATTTACTGGCAACAGCTCTCTAAAATAACTTAAGTTTCTTCCAGGCATAGAGTGAATAGGCTCTTAATAAACTAGGTGCGTTTCACCATCAACGATTACACATGACGAACAACATTTACATTATCTTTCTGGCCTTACCCTATGTTCCCTGGTATCGGTTTAACCTCTTACATCTTCCAATTCGTTTTATCAATCGTCATGCTATAACTAATTTCCTTTTAATTCACATTATTTCTCACATAACCCATCTTTACCTTCATTTCCCTTAGTATCCATTCACTCTTTAGGCCATATACGTTTCATCCTTCCTCTCGCAATTTTTCAACTTTCACCTTTTAAAACTAAAAAAAAAAAACTAAAAGAAATTACCAAATTTTTAACTCATTGCATCCGTTTTGTCGAGCGTAGTGTCGGATTGTCGTACACTGTCGGGCATCTTCGGAAATTCGCCGAGTCATATTAACCTCATCACCGGGGGTGCTATAGTAGACGTTCGCGGGGCGTTTGACTGCCTCTTGTCATTATTCCCGAACGATGGCGTGAGTAGTCTTGATACTTTATTTTTATTTTTTTTATAATGTAAAGAATAATTGATTTTTAAAAGGTTGAATTCTCGAAGAACTAATGATTTTAAAATAATTAAAGCAGTGCTTAGGGTTCGTTTTTTGGACTATATCTAAATCTATCCCGATAAATACATAAATAGTTCCATAGAACTGTAAATTATTACTGTTACTGTTTTCTGAATAAAATAAACGAAAAAGTATATATTATATAGTTGATCAGTGAAACATCAACTGATCAACTATCACGACTTTGCATTCCTGGTCTAACTTATTTAATAAGACTAAAGCAATACAGAAAAAGTATTACACTTTGTTCACCTACCAAAACCTTATTACCCCACTAAAGCGCCAGTCACCTTCAACCGGTATGCGAGTTTACGGGTCCTCGTGATCTTACCTTTGACACGCCTGTCCCAACAATCGTGGACCACGACTTCTTGACACTACGTTTTTGCGAAGAAAAAACATTGATACAAAAACAACATTTATTCAGCATATGGAAATAAAAGGACTTGAGAAAATTAGTTTTAAAAACGGTATTAGTTGTGTTGATGGATAGGTACAATCGTGAATCTATCAATGCACATTTTGATAATTATATATAATCTAGTAGTCAATGATATAAAGATCAGTAGACAATCTGTGTAAAAAAGAAGGGTAAAACATCAGAATAGATAATCTAGTCTCAAGAAGTTGCCAAACGAAAGATATGGCGAACGTTGAAGATCAAATCAATGATGACAAAAAACTACAAAAAAAAAATTAAAACTTCATTAAATACAGCGACTACTTTTCAGAATACCTTTCGACAACTTCACTATGAGATAAGCTATCCTTGGCGGAAATCATTATTCATTAGCGAATATTGAGGTTCTAAGACTCTAAAATGTTGGCAAAGAATCACAATAAATTACCAATTAAAAGCTACACCGCCACGCAATAGTTAATTGCCCAACAAGTAGCTGAGCAATCGTGCGTGCATATATTTTGATCGTCTTCACAGTTGTTTGGTCATCAAAAGCCTCTATTATCTTTCATCTAGCTATATTTCCTTCTAAAGAAAATATGTTATCTTTATTAACATCAGCTATCGTAAATCATGCAATATCAATAATCCTGAACGTATTAAGCCGATGACATTTTCATTTCCTATATCAAATATGGTGTCAACTGTCGCCCCCTCTTCTTATTTGCTCATATAAATAAGATGTATCATTACGGGTGGACTTCTATTAATTCCGACTGTATTGTCTGATTACCCTGCTAGGGGTTCGGTTTGAATATGTATGGAAGTGTGACGTTTAGCGTAATAATGGTTATTTGTTTTTCGTTGGGACTAGCTTTAGGGTCTCTTATAGTATTGCTCTTACTAATAGATGCTAGAAGGCGGTTTTTCAATTGTGGAGATAAATTTACCTTTTCACGTCTTAACGGATTTAGATGAAACTTAGCACATAGGTAAATCATGTCCTCGATATTCCTATCATTGAAAAATCTATTCCTAACGCATATAATAGGTTTTTTATCTCGAGAGTGTTCTACTTTTACTTTTTATGGATTGGGTTTGGATTCTTTAGCCACATGTTTAAAATGGGAAATGTTTTAAAAAAAATCTGAAAAACTAACTAAATGGACGAAGTTTAGATTTCCGAGTTAAATTAAGCCGATTCAAGTGCACAGCGGTTGCAATGTATCAGCCAGAGTAGTGAATGATAAATCGAAAGAAAAACCGTTACCATCATTATCAATGGCAAAGACTGACGCACATCGACAAGAGAAACCCTAAATCCAATCGCTGTTGTAAGAGAGAGAAGACACAACCAATATCCTTAGACGAAAGCCAGTTACGGTGAAGTCTTGATTAGCATCGTTTTAAACTGCGATTACTACAAACTAATTAGAATATTAATGGAGTAGAAAACCACCGGACTGGATGCTTCGCATGCCAGGAATAACCCCGGTGACTAACACCTATCGTCTGATTAGTGTCTGTCTTTTTATGCACTACGATTTTTCTTTTTATTCAGTTCGCGTAGTCCCTCTAGTCTTTTCTAAATATAGATTCTGCTTTATGCTATCGCATTTGGCAATCTTCAGCAGCAGTGTTTTTTCTCTCACTGTCTCTATCAACTGAAACTTTATATGTTTCATTAACGTTTTTGACTAAGATTTCATTTAAAAAGTATTTATATAGTCTTCTTGCCTTAAGATATTGACTGTGGCAATCTTCAGCTCCAATGCCTTTTCTCCCATAATGTTTATACGGAGAAACTCTTTGCATTTCATTAATAATTTTATCGTCAACACACAATTAAGTACTATTCTCCTGACTGGCACTTTCTTCTTTGACCATGTCTTTGAGTGTTCATAAAGATTTGTATTAGTAGATTTGAGTTTCATCAAATTTAACAGTTGATTTTAAATTTATATTAGAACAAAAATAATCAAGACAATGAATTCTGTAAGTTTTAATATGCTATTTATGTCTATCTTTATAAGCAAAAACTATCAGACGTATTGCATCGAAAGTTGCTATGGCTATTTCGTAAAAACTTATTAGATTGCAGAAATTAAGTAACCAAATGCATTCTTGTATGCAATTAGTAGATCGAGCTGGCAACGTGACAATACTTAGGTACTGTGATTGTACTTATTACTTTGAAACGTACCGTCATTATGCCAAACGTGATTGCCATTAGGTTTAGCTGGCATTTATTGAAATTCGGTTTTGGTTAACGTAGATTTATTATACAACCAAAATCTTGGTAAGTTCATGAGTTCATCAGTCCTGTATCGAAATGCAACTTAATTTTAGATCTATATGGTCCTTTGTCGTCTCCATCCCATCAAGCGCTGATTGTACCTACATACATCTGTACGTCTTGAGTGACCTTGAAAAACGCTTAATTGTCGTTTTGTGCACACGGGTGTATGACATTTTTTCATTTTCATTTCAGTCGATTTGGGTAGAAAATTTCAAAAAAGTTATTTTTATTTATTTGTTGTGATTTGACGTAAAATCGGACAATTACGCAATAATACCCCAAGAAAAAGATTTTTTTTTTTTTATTGGTGATTTTACGTCCAAACGCGCAATTGCGTAATAAATATCCTTTTACGCGCTAGGGGTTAAAAAGTTCATTGCAGTGATATTACTTTTAAGAACATAAAGTTAAGTTTTATAGAAGTAGGTATTTATTTATTGTCACACCATTATTACAGCATTACATACAGAATTTTTTGTAAAAAAATAATATTAAAACCAAGGTACTGGTATGCATGCCTATCACAGGTATGCACAGCTTACACTATGCTAGTTATGACATAAATTATTTTGTTAAGAAACTAAAAAAAAACATTACCTACTACAAAAAAAATTAAACATACAAAGTGCAAAAAACACACATACAATTATAAAAATACTATTATAATAATAATAAAAAATAGACATTTAAATAAAGTAGAAAAGTGGCTCTTTAGAAAAGTCTATCCAAATCTCTCTTTAGAAAACTCTTTCTTATTTGAAAGCAGTACTGTCATATTAGTCATTCATCCAAAAGTATGTAACTACAGTCAATTTATTTGAATTCCTTACGACTGACCGTGGGGTTTCCAAAGCTCTAGGGACGGAACGCTTGACTAAATTCCACGGGTTCAAATGTCCATGCTTTTAAAGAAAACTAGCCGACCCTAAGCGGAGGGTGTGAAGATCTCTTTGAAAAGTTTCCTAAAGAAACCCTAGAGATATTCAGTTGGCGATTTTGCAAGATTAGATGCTCATAGACTGAAGTGACTTGCGTTTTCACGATTGAAATTTTATCAGAATCCAGAGCTGAAAAATTTGTTCTGTTAAATAAAATTCAGCTACAGATTTCTGAAAAAATCTAGCCAGTAATATTATAGCTGTTTTAGACAAAACAGCTATAATATTACTGACTAGATTTTCTACCTTTTTACCTTTTACCTAGACAAGTAAAAGGTATATATAAAACGGGCTGTTATCCGCAACTCCACGACTTATTTTGCGTAGCTTTTTTGTCTAATAGAGATCAACATAAAACAACTAAAGCTCCTACTTTGGAGGTAGAACATTTGTATTCTTCTGTATTATAAAGCTAAAAAAATGGTTTTGTTGAAGGCGCTATCTCAAAAACTTCTGATTGTAACTGAAAAATTCTTCGTGTTGAATAACCTATTTGTCGAGGAAGGCTTATAGGCTACATAGCATTACTCTACGACCCACGGAAGCGACGCAGTAACCGAAATATACAGGACGGTTAGCTATCAAATAAATTCTCGCTCTGGTTGGACCGGAGAGTGTTAGACTTTTACTAAGCCCACCTGTGTTCCTTAATTTGCCGTTGCGTTCCAGGGTCACGATAACTCTTTCGAATATTCCCGCAGTCCAACAGCTCATACTTTTTTTTTAGGGCAACAAAAAGAATTGCAATACTAAATCCCTGCCATCACACACAGTATTGTCACCTTGAAGGGTCACACCACATACTCACCCAATCTTTTATAGTCCAAAAGAAAAAAGATTAAGCTTTTAAAATCGAGGGTTGATCCAACTTTAGACCCATCTTCCCAAGGTAGCAAGAATTATCGCTCAATACCCACTTATAACCCTAAAATGTACAATGTAAAATTAAAAATCATACATATCGTCAGCTATAGAAATATGAAGTGGTCATAATGTGACAAAACACTTGATATTGAATATGACGTGTCATATTTGGCGAGGGTTATTGTGTTTTATTATGGTGGTACTTAAGAATTGGAGATTTTCTTTGGGTTTAAAGTATGTCTAATGTCTGATGGAAAGTTAAAGAAAGACAAAGTTGCCTTACGATATCGGCTTTGGCATTATATAGCTTCAGTGCCTTTTCTCTTAAAATGTCCTTCAAATAAACTCTTTTTTATCAATTTAATTATCAAAATATGACTTTCCTGACTGACATTATCTTCTTTGTAAAATTTTTGTTCAAGTTAGAGAAAGATAAACATGTTTACTAATATTATGATGACGAATATAAAGGAACTTAATGTTCATATTAATCATCATACAAAAATTAAATTATTTAATTATTTTATATTTATCAAGTACCTACTTAATGTAGAAATTATTCCAAGATTTATCTTTATTTTAAATCTTTATTGGATAAAATAAGTATAAATACATTATTATTTTACGTATTTATCTTTCATTTCTGTAATTTAAATCATATGACAACTTAATGCACTTCATAATGAAAGGAAGACATCATTACTACCTCATTTTCTTTATCATCTAACTAAATAAAAGAACTATCTACCATTATCTGCTTATAAACCGTTAAATTTATCTCCAATAAACTCAGCCTAACCGCAACAAAGAAGTAATGTTTAGACTCGAAACCATTCAAGGGGAAAATACACAGAAATTCCCATGGCCTTCACAAAAGCGGGGTATTTAATACCCCGTTTTTAGGGTTAATCGGGAAGTGTTAACCTTTCAACGAAGAGGTGACGGGTGACAATTTAACAAGCACGGATCTATTGACATGTTGCTACATTTCGGATAATCTTTTGTCAAAAGATTTCGGCAGTGGCAGTTTAGGGTTGATTGTGACGGCAATGTCTTTGATTTGGCACCAATTAAGTGATAAAGTGTGAATAATGCCTTTTGTAAATGGTTTTTAATGGTGAGGTGGGAAAAACATGTGTTAGTTGTCAATTGTGGTGAGCAAGAGCATTGTGGAAACAGTTCCGATTTATGAGTTGGTCGCGGGGTCAAACCCAAAACCAGGCGAATTTCTTTGAGTTACTTATTTCATCACCACTGTTCTTAAAACGGTGAAGAGAAATGTCGTGAGGAAACCAGCATGTCTTAGAACCAATAATTCGAAGACGTGACATTCATCAAATGTCACGTCTCCGCACTGGGCTCGCGTGTTGGATTACGGCCCGTTCCCTCTCCTAGAGAGGAGGCCTGAGTCCCAGCAGTGGGAACATTAAAAAGGCTGATGATGATGTGCGTGTATATGTGTGTTAGTCTTTCACACTCAAATGGCTGAATGGATTTGGCACACGGGTAGACCATATCCAGAATTAGCACGTAGAATATTTTGTAGTTTGATGTTTTCCTTCACCGTTATGTTCTTCACTGGTATGTCCTAGAGCCAAAAAGTCGAAGACGTGAAATCCGCCAGCCCGCACTCGACTCACGGAGTGAAACAACCCATTCCTTCTCTTAGAGAGATAGTGAACCCATCAATAAATAATAATAATAAACTTTTTCTGCATTGGTTTTTCTTTAAGTCAAACCCACTTTGCATGTTTCTTGTGACATCTTAGGAACAGTATCTGCTTACCATCCAAAATAAACAGCAAGATGATACCCCCAATCGATGACAATAAAGTGCAACTCATAAATAGTCATGATGTCATATCCGTCACTTATCCCGGACTCCGGGATATGTCCCCGATTCCCGGGGGACAGCTAATTTTCCTACTCGGGCACAACTCAATTTGTCCGGGACACATTAACCGTAACTACTGCGACACGGTTGCGTACTAGCCTTTTTACGACATTCCCGGCTTCGAATCCCGGACTTTTTTCCTCTGAGTTTCTCCTATTTCAATTTGCTGGAAAATACTTTTTTGTTTTACATCAGACTTATGATTTTAGATTTTATTCCCATAGAAATAAAGCTTAGATTCGTCTGAAAGATTTGTGAGATACGTTCTTTTTGGAATATCGCACTAATCATCACTGACCAATGGAACGACTCAGACGCGTATCAGATTTTGAACTCTGTCGTTATTGAGATAAGGTTGGTTTTTGGTTGTGGTTTTCAAGGGTGTATTTGAGGGGTCAAGGCGTTAGCTGCGTGTTGTGGGTTCGATTCCCAGGTGTGCAGGGTGTTGAGGCACGTACACGGACACTTAAAGACGGCCACTTCTAAGATGAAGGGAGTTTCGTCATAAAAATTGGACAGAACAAAAAGCATTGGAGTGTCTTGCTTTTATATTTATTTTTGTATCGGAGAAATAAGACAATATTTTCTTTTTATGGAGTTTTTTAGGTTTCTGTATACATACTTTGGACTTCCGTTTCGCCCCCTTACGGAGTGAATTTTGGAAAATCCTTTCTTAGTGCTCGCCTACGTTATAAAAGGAAGCCTTGTGCTTAACTTCACGCACCTAGGCCCAGTAGCTTTTTTTTCACGGTGGGCAAAAATCATCCAATGACAACCCCCGCTCTTGGGTGGAGCGGGAGATAGTGTCAGACTCTTACTGACTAAAAATCCACCCTGTTCCTTCTAGCCTCTTCATACTGGGGCTCGAGCTTCCTTTCGGATAACCCTGGCCCCAGTAGGCTTCGACCCAGCTTTTTTTTTTATGTCGACGGGGAAAATTATCATTGACGAAACCCGCTCTTGGGTGGAGCGGGAGACAGTGTCAGAGTCTTACTGACTAAAAACCCCGCGTCGTTCCTTCTAGCCTTCATACCGGGGCTCTAGTTTCCTTTCGGATAACCCCGACCCCGGTAGGCTTCGACCCAGATGGGCCCCTCCTGTTGCTGACAACTCCTTGAGGCGCGCGGGAACAGTGCGCGCCGTCGACGCCTTGGCTCGGTCCGGACAGTTACCGGACGATCGGACAGCGAGCTACCCATGGCTCGCCGTCCGCGAGCCCGCATCTACGGTGGCCGGAAATCGGGATCGGAATCCCGGCGGCGGCGGCGGGGGCGCCGTTGCCTGATGCGGTCTGCCTCCTCCTTTGCTAGCATTACTGCTTCGCAGAAGGAGGCGACCGCCTGCCACTCCTCCTCGCATGGCCTGAACCAAGGCCCGGCGCGAGAGGTCTCCGCCGCCGATCACCCCCACGAGGGCACGGCGTTGCTCCGCCCAAGCAGGGCACACCTCAACTGTGTGCTCCACCGTGTCCTCCGGGCGTTCCGCACAGTGGCGGCACCCGGGCGTCTCTTCCGCTCGAATCCGATGCAGGAACCTCCCGAACTTGCCATGTCCGGTGAGGACCTGCGTCATGCGGAAGGTAAGGACGCCGTGAGGTCTTTCCAGCCACGCCGCAAAGAGGGGACTTACCGCCATAATTATGACAACCCCCGCTCTTGGGGGGAACGGGAGATAGTGTCAGACTCTTACTGACTAAAAACCCACCTCGTTCCTTCTAGCCTCTTCATACCGGGGCTCGAGCTTCCTTTCGGATAACCCTGGCCCCAGTCGGCTTCGACCCAGTTGGGCCCTCCTGTTGCTGACAACTCCTTAAGGCGCGCGGGAACAGTGCGCACCGTCGACGTCTTGGGCTCGGTCCGGACAGTTACCGGATGGTCGGACAGCGAGCTACCCACGGTTCGCCGTCCGCGAGCCCGCGTCTACAGTGGCCGAAAATCGGGCTCGGAATTCCGGCGGCGATGGCGAGGGCACCTTTGCCTGATGCGGTCGGCCTCCTCCTTTGCATCTCTTCCACTGCTCGGTGTTATTGTACTGCATACAATTTCACGAGATTTTAATAAGTGCTTACTGATTCATCCATGATTCTTTTATAAATGTGCTTTTTAGTATTCCTTGTTTTGTTTTGCATTAAGCAGGTACCTACTGTGTTATTACATCATGATAAGACCTGTTTCATTTCTTAATATGGTCGCAAAACCATTTCCAAAATGGTTCTTAAGAAAGAACCGTTATGATGGACTGATGTACCTAACTGTTTTGCAAAATATGATATAGAGTTAAAAATATATATCATAAATAAGAATAACGGAGCATCGGTATTCTTTTGTTTTTTTTAATAATTATCGCAAAAGAAAATCGCATTAGAAGTAGTGGTTCAGTGGTAACAGCCCCGACTTACGAGTAAGGTCTAGGTCATAGGTTCAAACCCATCCAGGTGCTTTACTTTGTGTATATTATTTCATCACCACTGTTTTCAAAACAGTGAAGCAAAATAAAAAAAAAAACCTTATAAAAAAAATAACCGACTTCACTAAAAAATTGAATTGAATTTGAGGATTTCCCTCGATTTCGCCAAGATTCCATCATCAGATCCCAACTTGGTGACTATGGGACCATTTAGGGACGTATAGGGTATACCTACTTCTAACTTCTAACAAAAAAATATTTTTTCAAATCGGCTGGCAAGCGACGAACTTACGCGCTAACAAACATAAAAAACAAATACAAACACCCGAATTGAGAACCTCCTTTTTTTTAGAAGTCGGTTAAAAAAAGAAACTACTCTTCATAATATTAATGTGGATTTAAAAAAAATGCATTGTTTCTAAAAAAGCAACTACAGTGCCCAAGTATTAACATTTTTTTTAAATAATGATAATAAAGTGGTTTCATTATTATTCGATCGCAATGAAATGCTAAACCATTTAGCATAAAATTATCCAATCAATTACACAAAAAAGAAAATTCTATCAAATCCATAACTCACCCTAATCTTGGGGCGGTCAAGACGGGGGTGTTCACCCTCACTGTAAAGTTATTTTAAACAATGTAATACCCCTAACTGACCATTGTAACCCTTAGTTTAAATCGGACGGTGGTTAAGATTGGTTTACATGGCACGCAGATTGTTTTTTTTTTTTAACTTTACACTGCGAATTACTGACGTATCGTGTGTTCGTTCCTAAAGATATAATTTCACATAGATAAGACACCTAGACATAGAAAACTATTGTAGGGCTTACAAATATTTAGTGTATAAAAAGTATAATTATGCACCATAGACACAAGAAGTTAGTAGAGACGTAAATTAAATTTATAGAAAATAATAATTATTAGTAAAAGTTGTCAAGATTACATTTACAACTACTTTAATGACTACTCAAGTACTATCACTCACTTTATCCATACAAACGAACAATTTTAGCATAACATGACAGGTGAGATAGTGGTCAAACGCTAGCCTATCAATAATAATAACTAGTTTTTGCCCACGGCTTTGCCCGCGTACATAAAGTATAGTTTATGTCACAGGAATAAAGCAGGTTTCTATCGGTAAAAAAGTTTTAGCAATCGGAGTACTTACCTACTTCCAGAGATCCTCCTACAGACCAAAAAAATACAAACTTTACATAATATTAGTGTAGATAAAAATTATTGTAACAGTTGCAAAAAATACATTTGCGGCGACTAACAACGTACTTACTCACTCTGTCACTCACTTTATCCATACAAACGAACAATTTTACTATAACATAACCTTACATACATACTTACTGACCCCATAATGACTCAGTCGAATATTTCGCCTATAATCCACCCCAGTATGTGTCAATTATGTGAGGCAATTGACCACATATTTGCATATAAACTTATTGTTTGATACATCAGTTGTACGACAATAGCGAATTGTCGAGACAACATTTTTGAACGTAAAATATACTATACTTAATTATTATTCTTTGACAATGCATAATGGAGGATTGACACGCCATGGCCAATGTCAGCTAGGACTAAATAGTTCATAGGGACAAAATGCCACCTCCCACCACCGTTGATCCTACCCGCCTTGCGACATACGGACTCATTGGAGACACGTCCGGCAATTGCGTGCCTGCGGATGTCTTTACAGCTTGCTCTACCGGAACATGCTTTGTAAACTCCATACATTCTTTTTCTAGTCTCTATCTGTACTCTTTCACTTCTCCCCCTAGCGGCTTGCCATCAGCTAAAAGCTTAAAAGCTGTTCCAGCTTATCCTTGACTTCAGTAGAACTGCTGTTCCTAATTGTCCTACGTGTTTCCTAACAGGTTTCCTACTGCAGTTCTATTGCCTTTCTCTTCCTGTTCCATTTGTGAGCAAATAACTTCAGCCTTCGAAAGCCCTCCAGACTATATAGCTTTAAGTTTTCTGTGATAGATAGGCCCTATCTTCAATTTCCTCTAATTCGTCTGCATACAGCTCAGTCAGTCCTACAAGACATGGTCTGAGGTGTCAGCCAGGACTGTGGGATTGTTTGAAAGACTTATCATGACCCTGGAAAGCATAGGGTAACTTGAAGGAGCTCAAGTGGGTTCTAGGCAGTAAACTGCCCTAGGGCCTTACCATTTACATGCGTGCGTACGAGAAAGAGGGATGAAGTTATACACTCAATATAACTCCATCCCTTTAATAGTTCAGTTTATGTTGTTAAATGGATCGCGTTACGAACTTATGAGCTCGTGGTAGAGCCTCTGGTCTTTATCGGACAGCGAGCTACCCATAACTCGCCGTTCGCAAGCTCGCGCCTACGGTGACCGTGATCGTTGCTAAGTACCCTATACTCACAGAAATCTTAATTATTAAGATTTCTGTGCCTGTACTAGACCAGAACATAGCAGGATACATGTAGGACTTGGCAATATCAAAACGAACATACAAACACACATATGTTGCTCTATGATAGTTTGTAATAGTATATTTTGATACAAGTGAAGAAAGTCTGTCATTGCGACCGAGGAGGAATTCTGTTAAAATGTTATGAAGCCGAGTGCTGCAGTGACTCTACTTGTATCAAACGAAGATTTTTATTTAAATTACGAAGAAATAAATATATGAGGCGACTCTTGGGGGTCACTTAGCAGTCTTACGATAAATACAATAAAGCACGCACACTTTTCTGTACTGGTGCGGAAAACCATAAATTGCGTACTCCAAAGTGTATGGATATAAGAGCGGGTTTTTCAAAATTGAATTTTTAGTTGTTTTAATTCAAAAACTTATTTTCAACCACTAAACCCGACCGGCTCCATGTAAACCACCCTTAACCCTAACAGTTTACTATAGTTTATCGGAAAATCAGATTTACGAAGGGGTTGTTCCGCATTTCTTTATATTTTTAAATGCTATTAGTCCCTTTGGGGCAGTTATTTAAGATAAGGGTTAAGAGTTACGTTTTAAAATACCTATACCTAGTTATTTTAATCTTGATTGGGTAAAGTTGTTTTTGGAAAGGAGAATCAAATCAAAAATGTTTATTTTTCTGAATACGGATGTTATAGATGTTGATGTGTGCAAATCTTTCTATCAAAATAGAGTCTTATATTATTAACTTTCTAATTAGTAATTTGTGAATCAATTTATGAAATATAACTTTGAAGATTAAAATTGTAGTGTACCTTTCTTTGAATGACCGACATTTTGACAATTCAAAAGTGCCTGTTATTGGTCTATCTACACAAATATTGTAAAGAGGTAAAGTTTGTTTTTTTCTCTATTTTAATTGTTCCGGTAATCTCTGAAAGTACTGGTCCGATTGCTGAAAATATTTCACCGATAGAAAGCTGCTTTATTCCTGAGTGACATAGGCTATATTTTATATACGCGGGTAACGCCACGGGCAAAGGCTAGTTTGAAATAAAGTTTTTGATTTCCGATTCCTATTGAATTTAATAAGTCATGTCATTAATATTGAATAATTATATTGTTGCATATGATAGAATATAGCCTAGTTTTATGTCTTATGTTACTAGTGATACTCTAAATATTCCTCAGTAAAAGGAAAAGTATTTAAGATTTATATTTTCCTGGTAGGTAGGTATGTACTCCCGACAGTCAGTTTTGAAACCTCTTGAAATAGTGATAGGAAGAAAAAGGAATTCAAATCTAGTCTCGTATTATCCTACGGTAAGCAAATTGTACTGAAAATACTCTGCATACAATTTTTTTGCTTATTTCAAGTTTCAATCTCGAAATCAAAGCGCTGCGTTCGTATTATGTAGCTTTTTTTAAAGAAAGACGTATACAGAAAATGGTTGCACTTAAAAATAAATCCACTCAAGATTCGTGTTCCTTTTTTAAAAGCAGGTGAGCAACCTCGTTAGCTACGATCGAGTTACTGATGATTCGGACACAATATCATCATATCATCATCATCATATCAGCCGAAAGACGTCCACTGCTGGACATAGGCCTCCCCCAAGCGTCGCCACAACGACCGGTCCTGTGCGTCACGCATCCATCGGATTCCCGCGACCCTGACCAGGTCGTCGGTCCACCTTGTTGGAGGCCTTCCAACGCTGCGTCTTCCGGTACGTGGTTGCCACTCCAGAACCTTTCGTCCCCATCGACCATCTGTTCTGCGTGCAATGTGCCCTGCCCATTGCCACTTAAGTTTGGCACACAATATATTTGGACTTTTTGGACATAGTGTCCGATTCGACACATTTATTTTTCACTTTTGCTGGCATTTCATTTGGCTCCGACTTACGAGTTGTAGGTCGCGGCTTCAAACCCTGCCAGGCGCATTACTATGTGTTATTTATTTCTTTATCACTGCTCTCAAATCGGTGAAGGAAATCATTGTGAGGAAACCGGCATATCTTAGAACCAAAAATTCGAAGACAAGTGACATTCAGCAACCCGTACTGGGCCTACGTGGTGGATTACAGAGCCCATTCTCTCTCCTAGTGAGGAGGCCTTAGTCCCAGCAGTGGAAACATTAAAAATAATGATGATTCAACTTACGATACGAACACCACCAATTTTTTTTAACTATTTAGTACTATCAGATAAAAACAGTCTTGAAATGTATTACAAAAAAAAAAAAAAAACCGAAGTTGCCGCCTTAAATCCAGCCTAAAATGGTTTTGTAACGCTTTTCCCCCTATATTATATTTTAAAACTATTTATCAGACTGTACTAAACAGTTTGAAATCAAAATGTGGACAATGTGTCCAAATTGACACATAAATCCGTAAGTCCTACGATCATTCTAGGACATCCACCCCAGACTATCCCTACCTAAAGTCCAAACAAAGAATAGAAAAACCTTTAAAAAAATCGTAAAAACTCGCCAATTTTCAAATGGCCTTACTCAGGTGACGATAAAGACGAGGTCTCACGGGACGGACGGTAATCGGGCTCGATCGTAAAACGGACACTTCGCTTACTTCGCACCTCTTCGGTTTTAGACCCGGTTGTAAAGTTTCCGCTGATGTGGATCGAGCTTAATGTTTCATTATGGGTCGGGTTTTTAGGAAAATGTTGAAAGGTGTCGGTGTTTTTCGCGGGTGAAAGTTTGTATGTTTGTGTGTGTGTATATGTTTGTTTCTTCTTTAATTCATGAATCCCCAAGCGACCACCGGTGGCCGCGCATCTATTGTCTTACTATTGTGTCTCTAATTGACGGTATCTGAAGGGTTAAGATCAAACCTCTTAATGGGCTCCAATGAAATTCGGTGTCCAGGTAGATCTATGTTTCCTACGTTTTAGAATAGGACCTAAAAGAGTAAGATACTTTTTATAGGATGACGCATATCTTCTCTATCTTATGTTTGTTAGCTAGTTTTAAGATTACGTCATTAGAGACTACTTTCACACAGGGAAAGACACAGTAGAAGTTAGCTTTAGATATTTCGAGAAATTCTAAGGTCGGTACTTAAGACTGTAATGCAAGAATATTGCATTGTAAGTCCTAATTACAAATATTATCTACTAGCTTTAGCACGTGGCGTCGCCCGCATATATAAAACAGCCTATGTCACTCAGAAGTAAAGCAGCTTTATATCGATGAAAATACTTTCTCAACCAGACCAGTACTTTCAGAGATTACGTCCTATAAACAAAAGACAAACTTTACCTCTTCATAATATTAGTGTAGATAGTGTTGTCCAGCTTGTCATCATCATTTCAGCTGAAAGACATCCACTGTTAGACCATAGGTCTCCTCCAAGTGTCACCACAACGACCGGTCCTGTGCGTCTCGCATCCATCGGATCCTCACCAGGTCCACCGACAGCACCTCACGCTAGGGCCGCGTGGATTTCCTAAAAATCAAACTCGTGATCATTTGGGCAACTGAGCCCTCCCGCTTCACCCTAGTGCGGGAGATGACATTGAATGATTTCCCACCTTGAAAAGCAACCCTAATACTGAGCTTTCTTTCTGTAGGCCTAAGGCTTTCTATTCTCTTTTTCATTCGATAGCAACTAGATAAGTTGAAACATTATTCAGATAGCGTAGTCGGCCTTATAATGTTCCCACTGCTGGGACTCAGGCCTCCTCTCTAGGAGAAAGAATGGGCCGTAATCCACCACGCGGGCCCAGTGCGGGTTGATGCACATGTATGCCGGTTTCCTCACGATGTTTTCCTTCGCCAGAAAATACGTGATTTTTTGGAAAATTTAAAGTTATTGAAAAAATTATGGTCATTCAAAAATTATTAGATTTGTATACTTACTATTGCTTTTAATTTATGAGTAAATTATGAAGGTCCAAAATTTACGTTTTAAAGCAATAGCAGATATTTTCAGCGGTCTTTACTGGATTAGTTTTATATAAATTTTTGTTTTGATTTCCATAGATACCTAGATAATATCCACAAGATGTGTTTCCAAAATGTCTAGAAAAAGATGTGTAATATCGCCCACGTCAGAGCGGTTGTATAGAAATATATCTTGGGTTGGTCGCTCTTAGGTACTGTATAAGTACCTATCTATCTACCAATGAGTATGCTATATAGTGAGTATCTACTGGATACTAGACGCACCTATTTATATATTCCTTAGATCTTAAATTGACTTCATTATAAACCCCGCAACAAAAAAAAAAACAACTTTATCATCAACTTTTATACTAAAATTTTATACAAAAAACATGTAAATTTAAATTTAATTATACAGAAACATCTTTCAGTTCCAACTTAAATGCAAATGTCAGGTTTATAAATGTATAAATATGAGGCGTTCATTAGTAACTCCGCCTTTGGGCGGGCAGTGGGAGTGTACGGGACCACACCCATCGCTGGGCAATATGTTTGGGCGGATTTTACTTTATTATTTTGTTGGATATATTTTGAGTATGTTTTTATAAGATAGGCAGTAGGTTTTTTAATGTAGGTTAATGTTGGTTTTGAGCACGGATTACTGTTTGTTAGATAGGAAACGTATTGATTCTGTATGAAAAATGAAAATTGCTTAACCCTTCAGATACCGTCAATTAGAGACACAATAGTAAGACAATAGATGCGCGGCCACCGGTGGTCGCTTGGGGATCCATGAATTAAATGTTCTTGAAAAAACGAATTGTAAGCTTTATTTTACAAGAAGTAGAATATTAATTCATGAATCCCCAAGCGACCACCGGTGGCCGCGCATCTATTGTCTTACTATTGTGTCTCTAATTGACGGTATCTAAAGGGTTAAAGATCCCTGGGATTATTTACCCGTGAGTGAAAACAGTAAGTAAGCTGATGAAAAATAATCTCTGGATATTACTATGTTTCTATGATTGAAGTTCATAGAAACATAGTAGTGCTGCAATTGGGCTGTGAAAAAGGCGGATGAATAAAGATTGGCTGTAGCGGAGATGAGAATGTTAAGACGGATGTGTGGTGTGACGAGAATGGATAAAGTGAGAAATGAGTATATTAGGGGAAGTTCAAAAGTGGCGCCGGTGATTGAAAAGTTGAAAGGGAATTGTTTGTCTTGGTATGGTCATGTAAAAAGGAGAGATGAAACGCATGTTGCTAAAAGAGTTATGAGTTTACATGTGTATGGATGGAGAGGGAGAGGGAGGCCAAAGAAAAGATGGATGGATTGTGTGAGAAGTAATATGAATGAAAAGGGAGTTAGTGATAGCGTGACGAGCGACAGGACAGAATGGAAGAAAAAAACGTGTTGCGCCGACCCCAAATAAAACGGGATGAAGGCAGGAAGATGATGAATGCTGCAATATTGTTATTACATGTTGAGTTTATTATAAGTCTTAATTAAGAATAATACAGTAGGTACCTATTTTCTGACTCATCATCTTCATTTCAGCCCCGAGACGTCCACTGTTGGTCATTGGCCTCACCAAGTGTCGTGACCATAGCGGTCGTTCCTGTGCATCCCGCATCTATCGTTTAATATCGTCTCATCGTTTAATAAATTAAAGTTAAAGAGCTTGGTTTTAAATTTAAAACATAATAGGATTCTACAAATCCCGGGTTTTAATCGTGAAATTTATAATTATGAGATTTTAGGAGGTATTATTAACTCTACTAGCTTCTGCCCGCGACTTCGTACGCGGATCCTGTTACTTATGCTAGCGAAAACGGAGCCGTCAAAATCGAAGATCTGAAACTTCAGATGTCAAATCTAAGAATCCGAGGATTTTTGATATTTTCAATGAACAGGTTTTTCACTTATACAGATTTATTATAAGTATAGATTTATCTCTCGATTCAGAGCTCTGATTGTGATGCCGTTTTAAGTCTTTCTGCAAGCGCGGCCAGCATACCAACTGCTAGCACTCGACACACGACCCTCCTTCTCCTTGTTCACCTGTGAACGTTAAACCTCTAGAACCTTAACTACCATCAATCTAACAGCCCCTTTCCCTTACAGCATCCTCGAGCTTCGGAAAGAGAAAAGCAGAGATGCAGCACGCTCAAGAAGAGGCAAGGAGAACTACGAGTTCTACGAGCTGGCGAAGATGCTGCCCCTCCCAGCGGCCATCACCAGCCAGCTGGACAAGGCGTCTATCATAAGGCTGACTATTAGCTACCTCAAGTTAAGGGACTTCTCAGGGCATGGGGACCCGCCGTGGAGCCGGGATCCGCCACCGTCGAGTAAGGCGCTTAAAGGTATGAATTTTATTTTATTTTGCAGTTAAGATTAATACTCCGTAGGGGGGGGCCATGGGTTGTCTTCTGAAAGGGAAACCCGTGTACTTTGAGCGCAAAGGGCAACTTAAAGAACCTTGGTGCAGTTTTAGCAAGTAAAAGTCTGACACAACCTCCCAATCCGCTCTGAAACGGGAGAAGTCATCATTTCCCATCTCAAAAAAGGCTAGCTCACTAAAATTCTCGAAAGTTTCGTGCAATTTGCAGCTCGATATTGGATGGTACGGATCCAAAAAATATATTTGCGGTAGTGAAATGTATATATTTACACAATTACACTCACACAATAGTAAGACAATGGCAGTGCGAACGCCGGCGTTCGCTTAGGGTTTAATGAATTAATGTACCTCTCTAACTTAAAAAAGAGCTACAATGTATTATTTTATTCAAAACTTAACGTTTTACCTAGTCACAGCGATTGCTTTCGTTTATTTTTATTGGATTGGCTCCTGTCAGCGTCTTCACCTGCCTGAAAGTAGAAAATTGGCCCAAAGGAAAATCCCGCGATAAAATATTCTGTGTGCTGATCTATATACCTAATATACCTATGTGCACAAAAGGATAAACTGACTGACTGACATTTCAATGCACAACCGAAACTACTTGGACTAGGAGCGAGAAATTTGGCACAAGCTTTCCTTTTATGACGTAGGCGAGCGCTGAGAGAAGTTTTTTCAAAAAATTGTCCCCCTGTGGTGCATCATGACTCACATTTTCACTTTTTTTCATACAACCGCTCATAACTGATTATGACGTTATTACACATTTTTTATTAGATATTTTGGAAACACAGTATCTTGTGGATATTATCTAGGTTTCCAAAGAAACCAATTTCTAAATTTGTGTAAAACTAATCCAGTAAAAACCTCTGAAAATGTCCTATTTGTATGAACTTTGACACTTCATAATTTGCCTAAAAATTAAAAAAGTAAAAAAAGTAATCCTCTAGAGACCTTGCAAATGTTATTTAGATTCTAAATGACGACAACTTTTTCCAAAAACTTAGAAGAAGAAGTAGTCCAGAATATGGTCTACCCGCGTGCCAGATTAATTTTATGCTAGTGACACATTTGCGACTACTCTCCTATATCTTCTATAGTCCATAAATATCTAAAGCCGGCAACTTTCTTCTCCATAATATTATGAATTAATCAATACGTATGCGAATTCAATGTGTCAGCCGGTGAAAAACATCCGGTCTCGCTAAGTTTTTGTATAGTCTTTGAATGAGTCATCAAAGCAACATGCTTCCTTGCATATAGAAATGTATTGATTTATTGTATTGTGTTCAGCAATAAAGGTTTGACTGAATTTTACAGTCTTGCGTAAGAGAACTGTGGTGGCCCAGTGGTGATTGCCCCGGATTCTAAGTTGTAGATCCTGGGTTCAAACCCACGTTATCCTGCTATAATTCATTTCATCACTACTGGGGACTTACCATCACGTATTAAAATGTCAGTTGTGCGAGCGAGATAGAGGGATGGAACAGTTCAATTTAGGTCGTAAAATGTACCATGTTTAGAGCTCGTGATAGCACTCCTGCTCTCAAAACGGTAATGAACAAGAACAATTCGTCTTTGCATTCCATTTTGAAACCAGGGCCATGGTAACTCTTTCCAAGACGTTCACGCGCGTATTGTTCCACGCGCACCTCAGCAAACCGTAAGGGCCCGGGTCGAAGTCTACTGGGGCCAAGGGTCTGCCCCTGAAACGAAGACTCGGCCCTGGTACGAAAGGCAACGAATGAACAGGAGTAGGTTTTTAGTCAGTTAAAGTCTGATACTATCTTCCGCTCCGCCCAAGGGCACGGAGAAGTAATTGGATGATTTTTCCAACTACAAAAAATAAATGGTAACTCTTTCGAACAATCCTACAGCCATTCTAAAGCTTAGGACGAAAACTAACCCTACAGTTGCATTACAAAAACCCAATTATCACCAAAAACCAATTACCCATATTCAACCACACCGAGCCAACTTAAATAAACCATAATCCTTTACAACTAACATTTAAGTTTATTTCCCTAAACTTATACAGTAAATATCCAATTGTCAAACCCTCCAATGCTATGCAAAATGTCTGACTAGCTTTAAAATAACGCTGGAGGGTTCGCAAATCAGATTTGCCTTCGTCAAGTCATTGTCTAGCTAACCACGTTACCGCGCCCCCTTGTACTGACAGCAAAACAAGTCGTACTGTCGGTACTGTCAGCAGAATAGATTCGGTGATTGGTGGTTATTAGTGAGGTAACTTCGTTTGTTATAGAGTTTACCTTGTTCTGTTATTTTATTTTAGATTTTGGATTTGAGATGTTGAGTCGTTTAATTTTTTGGTAAATAATTGATTGGCAGGAGACAAATATTGGATCCTCCTCCAATATTTGTCTTGTGTCGCATTTAAATACACGTTTGAGTAGGTTAGAATGAAAAAATAACACAAAAAATTTGTTCAATAAAGGAGGATGCCGGATTTTATATGGGCACCGTCCCCACCCTCCAACAGACATGAGACAGGTCTCATTCGAAGCGTCTAGTTAAATGGAATATTTTTTATTTTGGCGACACGTCTCTAAAGTATGGGGTTTAGTTTTTATAAAACATTTTGACCTAACCTAACCTAAATCAAGTGTTTTGGACCTTAAATATACTCGAAATATAGTACTGTCATATATTTTTGAAAGCGGCTTTGCGAGCTCTATACGATTCTGCAAAAATGTATTTTATAAACCATTTTTATTTTTACCTAACCTAACCTAGCCTAACCTAACCTGGCCCTAACCTAAGTTATAGAACCTAAACCCCATATTTTAGAGATATGTCGCCATAACAAAAAATACTCTATTTACCTAGACGCTTCGAATGACACCTGTTTCAAATCTGTTGGTACCCACCAAAAGATTTGGAAAAGCTGTCATTTTTGGAGACAGTTTTACGAAATGCTTTTTGTCAAATATTTTTGCAGAATCGTATAGAGCTCGCAAAGCCGCTTTCAAAAATATATGACAGTACTATATTTCGAGTATATTTATGGTCCAAAACACTTGAGTTAGGTTAGGTTAGGTCAAACTATAATGTTGTATAAAACCTAAACCCCATACTTTAGAGATGTGTCGCCATAATAAAAAATACTCTATTTAACTAGACGCTTCGAATGACACCTGTCTCAAGTCTGTTGGTGGGTGGGGCCACTTTCACGCAATGCCCTTTTCCCCCTTTTTTTCACGTTTTTACCCTGCCTTGTAAGACAGATACTTTATATGCAAAAAAATATTTAATTTTATCATTGACTAACTGTCCCTTGCGGTTTCATCCGCGTCTTTGATCTGCTCCACTTCTATGGGTTGTAGAGTGATGTTGCATAGCCTATACTATTTGTCATAAATCTGGCTATCTCCCAAAGAAAGATTTTTTTCAATCCGATAGGTAGTAACATAGATGAGCGTATTAATAACCAACAACATGTCTCTTTTGCTTTGTTATAACTTGTATTTAAATATCTCGCACTTGACCACTATCTCAACTGATAATTAGTGATGATGTGGTCGAAGATGAAGCACGCTCGCCTAGAAGTAACCTATTCACTCTTGACTAAAAGACTACCAGATCACCCCCAGATACCCTTTTTTTACGGTGGGCAAAAATCATCTTATGTCAACCTCCGCTCTTGGGTGGAGCGGGAGCTAGTGTCAGACTCTTACTGACTAAAAACCCACTCCGTTCCTTCTAGCCTTTTCATACCGGATCCCCCGATACCCCATATCTATTCCTAACACCTTACTTGACATTACCTAATCATACAATATTCTCAATATACACAAATAAACTAAAAAGAGTTTTACCACAAAACTCGCACAGTGTGTCAAAATCAAATCCATTTGGCCAAAAATACGCCACTGGGCGTAAATCAAAACAATGTGAAGCGAGGCGTATTCGCAAATAAATACGCCCAGGGCCACTGATTTACCGCAATCTGTCAAATATGTGCTTCCTATGCGCAGTCGGGTAAAAAAATACAAACATTTGTTTTAGTGATCTTACTTGCATGTGTGACTGATTGAAATGAGGGGACACGTGGTTTTTATTTGGTTTTGAAAATTGCAAATATAAGAGATTTTATAAATCTTAAATTGCATCCAGTAGTTTGTAAAAAACGTGAATTAGGTAACCAAATGTAAGGTATGATTTATACTGGCAAAATGTGGATTTTCCGTTTATTTTATGAAGTAAGAAAGAAGATAAAAGAAGAGAATAAGAAAATATCATGCCCAATTACCTACATTTGCAAACAAATAATTGATTTATGATTTATCTTTTCAATGAGTGTTCTTATTAGACTGGATATTAAAAATTCTTGAAGAATATTTAAACGCAAGGTTTTGCAAGCAGATGTGATATTAAAATGAGCTGCGGGATTGTTTGAAAGAGTTACCGTGGCCATGGAACGCAAAGGGCAATTGAACGAATACAGTTAGATTTTAGACAGTAAAAATTTGACTTGCTTCACTCAGAGAAGGATAAGTTATTTAATAAATTCAGACCTTGAACAAGAAAATAATTTTCAAGTATTTATTTGAAGCTAATATAATTAGAATTTTTTTTTAAGTGGTTATACATTTTGTTTAATGGAAAACATATAATTACGAACACCTCAAGAATGTTATACGATAAATATTCTGTTTATACTTAAAATTTGTATAAAATATATACAAGTAAATATTTGTCCAAGTACTGCGTAAAACCTCACATCACTTACTGATAAATCAATAAGTAATTAACAAGTTAATGGTAAACAATAATATTAAAATATGCAAAGTTCACTTAGAATATCTTCTTACAAATAGAAGTGAGCTAGTAATGAGCGTGCAATGAATTTATATTTATTACATAGTAATGTTCTAATCAAACTTGAGAACATAGTTCTTCTCTGCAATAATACTAATATTATAAAAGTGAACATTTTTATGTATCTGTGTCTTTGTTACTCTTTCACGCTCAAACAGGTGTATAGAGTTGGTTAAAATTTGTGTGTACAACTAATAGGGTTGATTGTATCCAAGAATGATACTTTTTATCCCGGGTGTACGTCTAATTATTCCCTTGGGATAATTTTCTTGTTTAAAGCGAGCAAAGCCGCTAGCAGAAGTTTTTTGGTCATAAACAAAAGATTTTAAGATGACGTAGCTAATTTTTTTTTTTAAATTGATACACAAGATTATGCATATCCCCAAAAATATCAGTAATTTTTGATATTTAACAATATCTACAAGTACGGTTATTGAAAACATTGGAAATTTTGTAAACTAACAAAAACAGAGGGCCACAAAATTATTGGAAACCAACATTTTCCAATAAAAACACAATACACATACCATTCACATTGACAAAGAGTTTCTTTAACGCACAGTGTTCCTAAATTCGTAACAAGTGTACCAATAAAACGCCCTCAGCAAATCCAATTTTGGCCCCTAATGCTCTTAATGCGACCACGGGGCGAATCACTACGTATGCCACTGTCATTTTAACTCAATTTTGAAGGTGGGTACTGCGTATTCAAATAAAAATATTCAAGACAATAAAACAAGAGTGTTTAGGGGTGTCAAAATGGTCTTACAAAATGTTATTGCAAGATGAAATTTTGTAGTTCAAATACACTCGTGTATGCAATAAAGATTTGGAAAGGAATTTAGGAAAATATACTTCGTGTCGTAAAAAATTGTGCGTTTTTACTTGCGTTTAGCCTCATGTGTTGCATCTGTATTGTCACAATTTATTGGCTACATACATCACTTACGTGTTTTGTCTTGTAGGGGGCAATGTGAGTTTGGAGTTTAATAAAATGAGGTGTATTAGTCTCAGTCATGAGTAACTATAGGGATAGATGGAGTAATTTACGGCTTGGGTTTTAAATTTTATATCTTTTAGCAATACATTTAGCTTGCATTATTAGAATCTTCAATTGCTTTAATACGTAGGTATTTTTGTTGACTTCGTTTTGGAATAATCTTTATGAGGATTTGAAATAAAGAAATTTTTTTTAGTTTGTTTTTACAACTAGCAGAAAATTTGATGACCAATTCATTAAAACCTAACCGAATGCCGTCGTTCGCTCTCTCATTGTCTTTTTGTTGTATCTCTAATTACGGTATTTCAAAGGCTAAACTATGTGCTATTTTTTATGGGAAATTATCAAATAGCTTTGAGAGGAGCAAGAGGAAATCTATGACTTTTTCTGGCTCCAGAAATTCCGGGGCCACGGTGCCTCTTTCGAGTAATCCCGAAGGTGCTACGATACCAGCACCTTTCTGAATTATAAAAGAGCTTTAGTTACTCTTTCCATTTTTTCATTTAATCAAATCTCCTACCTTCCGCTACCACAGCATCAAACATTTACCCCACAATCACGTAACAAGATCAAGTCTTACTTCACAAAGAAACAGGCTTATCTAATAATCCATCTGTCAACATCCAAATTGTAAAATACACCTTTACCATTAAAAATAACTAATTAATTCGTTAGGGCAGTCCCCCAATGTAACAATACGCGCTGAATTGGGACAAAATTTTTAATCTAATCAATTAACAATCAGTGCAAGCGATATACCGCTTGTTACTGCTGATTATTTGGCGAACGTGACTTGTATATTCAAATTTTGTACTGGGGTTCGTTTGACGATTTTGTCTGGCCCGTTTAATTGGTGTTACCACTGTGTCTTGCGGTTTGAATTTGGAAATTCGTTGGGTTTGTTTCTTTGATTCGCTGTTGAAGATGACGTACCAATTTGTGGGTAGTTGTTTTAGTACCCATTGTGTTTTATCATCATATTTATTTAAAGGTTTTGTGTGACGCATCGAGTGCTACTGTAGCCTTTTGAGTTGTGTTGTATTATGTAATACAGCATGTCGTTTAGCACATTATATTGTAACGTATTGCCAACGACGCCGATGTAAGGGAAATATACGTTGTGAATTAATTCATGAATCCCCAAGCGACCACCGGTGGCCGCGCATCTATTGTCTTACTATTGTGTCTCTAATTGACGGTATCTGAAGGGTTAAATTGACATTAGGTACTAAACAACACGCACTGTGCACACGTGGCGGATGACGGCACATTTATTCTTCTAGAGAAGAGACCAGACTCCTAGCATTGGCAATATTCTAGAGCTGATTATGCTATTCTATGCTTATGCTAGGTACTAAAAGTTTTTGGCAATATCGTCACCATTTTCATGTAAAAATAAGAGTAGGTACGCAAACACATTATTTTAGCTGCCCATAAACTAAATTCCTGTCCGATTATAATTTAGGTATCTTCAAGGCTAGAGTGAATAGGCTCTTTACAAACGAGTGCGATTCACCATCAACGACTTCATCACTGCTTATCATGATATCATCAGGTTATCGCAGTCAAGCACTTGTTTATATAATTAAAAAAACAAAACTAGGCGTATAGAGCTAAATAAACATAGGCGTATAAAACTAACCGATTTCTGCAATTATCCACTTCTGACATTCTAATTTATGCGGTTGACACAAAATGTCAACGATGTCAAATGAATGCCAATTTAGTGGATTTGATGACGATGTAATTGAGTGATAGGCATTTATTGGCTACTGAATAGGCTCGGATAATTGAGTTGAGATTTATGAGTTCTCCTAGTAGTTATTTTTAAAGTACGATATTAAAAAAAAATGTTGTCATGAAAAGTGACTATGTACCTATAAATAAATCTGACAACAGAGGGTACTAAATAATTATTCAAATTAATAATATTTTTTTGCTGTCCGTATTTTCACCAATTACGGTGACATTGAAGAAGATATACTATGTGATTGTGATACTATAGAGAGCGGTTCCTACTTCTGGCAACTCTAAGATTAGTCTTAACCCTTCACCTGCATGACTAATTCGTCGAGTGTAAAGTAAAAAAAACTATCTGCAATTTTGTGATTTTTTGACACTGACAGTAACTTATTAAAATATTGCATAATTCTTTTTAGAGATTTCGCATCATTTATTATACTTTTAACATGTTGTGTAGTAAAAGATTGGCCATGTCAAGGAATATAATATTTTTAGTAGATAAGTTATTCTAATTTTTAAAAGAAAATCGCAAAATTTTAAAAAAGATAACTTTTTTTATTTTGCACCTGATAATTTTTTCTATTCCAGTCCAACACAATTTTGATATCATAATAATATCACATTCATCATACAAACATACAATCGAAAGCATAAGAAACAAAACACAACACAAGGCAATATTTCTCAATACGAACATAAGACAAGGTAGATAAATTCGACAAATTAACTTCGGTGTAAACACATGTTTCGTTCCCCATATTGCCGTTTGGTGGCAGCACGGTTGATTTATTGCCATAAGGGCGTTAGATCTCGCGGTGAACAGACGTGTGATTCTAACTGGTTTTCATTTGATGTGAATGTTTTATGAGGTGGTATTGGTTTTGTTTTGGCGGTTAATAAAATATGAATGTTTTTGTTCAATTGACAATAACTTTAAATTACAATGTACTAGCTGTAGGAATGTTTGAAAGAATTACTGAAGTTGGAACGCAAAGTGCAACTGAAGGAACACGTGTGGATTTCAAATAAAAAAGGTGTGTTTAAAAACTAAATTAGAGTGGCAATCTCGGAGGACTTGTAAAAGAATTCATTGCAAATTAGGAACTTTTCCTGCACGGCAATTGTAGTATTTTTTATGATGGGAAATCATCAAATATCTTTTTCCACTCTGGGTAGAGCAAGAAGTAGCGTCAGACTTGTATGACTAAAATCTACCCGTGTTTCTTCAGTTGCAGGGCCGTATTGACTCTTCCAAACAATCCTGTACACCTTAAACACGCACTTAACATATTTTTTTCCCCTCACGAGCAATCAAGAAGTTAAACGAAACCCCCGTTCTCACTAAAAACCCCATCTAACCCATTATATCTGTTAAAAATATCTACTTTTCACATTGTAAAACACAGAAAACAAGTTTTCCCTGACCAGTAGCGAGTTGGCGTTATAATTCACGTCCGTTCCTTAATACAAGATGGCCGTAAATCATGGCGCGCACATCTGCCGGCGAAATAGAAAAATAACAATAAATAAAGGAAATAGTACCGCGCGCGACACACGCGTTACTTCCGACAGATATTTTGTAGTAGATATTATTATTGTTTGTGTTTTTGGTAAGGATTTTTGAAAAGAGAAATAAGAAAATTTTTGTGTGCACAAAAATGTGCTTTTCTGAGTTTTAAATCGGATTGTGATTTTGTGATACTGAATTTTTCAGTGAAATGCTTAGGGGTATTGCTTTCAATACCTCTAAAAGGAAGGAAATGCTTTATCCTTATAATTTGCAATCCAAAACAGTAGGTAATTTTTCAGTTATTTTATTGATCTTTAACTTTTCAATCGTGTCAATTAGAGACACAATAGAAAGCCAATGACAGCGCGTTTGCTTTGGATTTAATGAATTATAGAGACCATCCAAAAAGTTTTTTTTATCCACGATTTTTTTTTCAAGATTAAAAAATATGTAATACCAATTTTATAACTGTCTTGATTGCGACCAATGCACTACCAATGTAGTGCCATTAGTGCTTCGACGCACATTTTATTTGCTTTCAATCACGATTACTTTAAAAAAAATACTACCTAAGTGCATTAAGTAAAATTTCTGGGTTGACATATTGATATCTACTAGAGATTCTAATTGGGATGTATAAGGGTATACAATGTTGCAGTTAACCACACATTGTATATGACTGCAGAAGATAGATAGATACCTACCTATATTCTTTTGTAAATAAATAACTATACCACATCCACCACTAATACCAGTAGGCATCACCAAAAGTAAATAACAAAACTTCCACCTTAAGAAATACCCCTAATATCCTTCGCCCGGATCTTGCCCGCTCAATAAGCTAACCCTTCCGCTAATCCGGGCAATAATGAACTGCGTGTTTGCCCGACAATGCCCGACTCTGCCCGAGTCCGACAATACTGGGTATAATTAAATAGATGCCGGCTTATTAATATGTTAAAGACTTTTGTATTGAAGTCGTGATGTGTTTGATGATGGGTAGGTGAATTGATTATGTGTGAATGAAGATATTAAGCTTTATTATTGAAAGGATATTGAGTTCGTAAAAGGTCGTTACTTTCTTGCTGTGTATGCTGAGATTATTAGAGCAGAAAATAATAACAGCCGTACGTGTCGATTTTCAAGGTAAAACAACGCACCTCAAACTATAATAAATACCGAGATCGGGTACGTAAGTATCGAGATCGGTTTATGAATGAGTATAGTCACATGCAGAGCTTTTTCCGTACTTAGGAAAACATGTCACATCTTTGGTTCCGGCTATCATTTCTAGATTTTTGACAGTTATTACCGATGGCCAGCATCAGAAATCTGGTACCGGTGATACCAAGGGGTATCGTGTTACTCAATTACTTAGTTGTGGTGATCAGATAGACAGTCGTTTCATGTCGTTTCAGGTATTAAACTGCATCCGGTTAGGCTGAAAGTCGATCTCAACATAGTTGGGAAGAGGCTAGTCAAATTGATTGTGAACTGAGATTATTATATTATTGATGATTACATGCCATGATAGTTTGTATACTAACTGTACCTTAACATTCTGAATTGGAGAACCATATTTTGTTTTGCAGAATTTAACTAAACTAAGTTTGCCCAATTCCTAATACAACAAAGACTGATCTCAACCGCACTGTAACAGAGAAATTAAATAACAAAGAATCATAACTTTTGCCAGCACAACAGAACCTCCACTAAACGAACACACCATTACTTTCAATCTATAATAGTCACCATCGCCATTTTTGTTCGTCCCTCAGCCGGTGCATCACAATCATCACCCTGTGCTATTCTATATAGACAGTACGTGTCCCGAATGTCGGATCGTTTTCCGGGATTTTGTAGCTATTTTTATTTGGTATCGACCGTTTTCGGACTGTCGGGCATTTTGGACCCCGCGTCGCGAATGAAGGGTTGGCCGTCCGTGTAATTGGCTAGTTACAATTCATTATTGTTTTGGAATTGTGATTTTTTTATATTTTTGGATATTTCTGGGCGATATGGTGAAAAGATTTTTTGGGTTCGATTTTCGTGAACAAGCATTTATGCCGAGTGGGAATGAGGGGTTATAATGTTATATTTTTATGAGTTTTAGAGATTTACTTACCAAAACCTAACAGGTACACACTCTTCATGTGCTTTTTTAGACAATGAGTGTCTCTGTTAATTAAAATAAGATTGTAAAGATTATCCAATGAACTAGACAGGTAGGTGTCTCTTTTTCTTTCAATCAATTGGATTACTAAACTTTTCTCAAAAACCGCTCAATCGCAGTCAAATAAAGAGGTACAGACACAAAGGGCGGTAATTCTTCATTAGAAGTCCCAAGTTCCGGTCAAGTGGCGCCCCCAGGGGTTGGTAATCAACGCTTTCCAACTTTTGTTATTTTTGAGGGTAGCTGCAAGGTATTAGGATAAAAGTTATAGTTTTTATATCCGTGGACCGTGGAGTAGGCTGAGGCTATCATATCTTTATAAAGCATTTCTAATCGTTTCTTTTTACTTTGTCCTTAGTCCTGAGTTAGACTATGCAAATACTGACAAACACTTGTTCTGACTAAACAAGTCTACTCAAATCTGTGTAGTTCTTTTCTTAAAAGACCATCTCTGACACTTAACTGCAAGGTATATGATTTCACCATTACATTCATGTTTACCTACTGTATCTTCGTTTACTGTTTTTTGTTTATTTAAGTGTGGAAATCATCCAATGACTTTTCTCGCTCTGGGCGGAGTGAGAGGGCGTGTCAAACTTTTACTGACTAAAAACACGCCTGTGGCCTTCAGTTCCTTTGCAATCTAGGACTACAGGTTTCCTTTCCAGAAATTTCCCGCGGTCCTAGCTAGTTTGGGCTTTAAAATAAACTTTGACCTCTAAGTTTATTTTGATGTTTCTACTCAGGGTTGTCAACTAAGAAATACCAGCCTAGTCTATTTGTGCAAAATCTTTACTTAGACAAGCCATAGATAGTAAAATACAATAAAACTCAAAAATCTAGTCTACCTCTCCAACTATAAGTTTTACTTGAGAACATCCAAATTAAAATCAAGAAAAGAAAGCCCATTTTTCAAGTCCTTACAGCCCCTCCTATATTAGTTGTGAGTTTTATTTAATTTCGGCTCTATGCTAACACTTCAGTGTCAATGTTAGTGGTCGACCGCACATGTCCAAGCGGGCAAATACGACCAAATAAGACCAAATTATTGCCCGGGCCTCAATAAATATAGCCATGAGCATTTGCGGGTTAGGATTTGCACCGTGACGAATTTATTGAGTGCATTTTCGGGGTTCGTTTTTTATGACATGACATATTTTTATAGCTTCAGGCAGTGATGTGGCCATTTTGTCGATTTAATGATTTACTCAATTTATTGAAGAATCTGAAACTAATAAATTTTGCATTAAGATTTTGATTTATACCTATATTTATTGCAATACGGGAAAAATGTTAAAGATCATTTTTTGCTGATCTCTTCTATCGAGCATTTTGTTTATAAACGTGTTTTAGTTTGAATAACTTGGTAGTTGTAAGAAATATAGTCAAGATTAACCTACATTTTTTTCGCAGTTTCTAAGTAAATGGATTGGCAAAGATTTCTTAGAGATAATTAGTGTAGTAACAGCGTCTTAAAAATATGATAGTATTTATCTAAATAGTAGCTGAATTGAATAGAATTTATTAATTCTTTAATTTTACGGTCTCTTAGTAGTCTCATTGTTAGCAATAAGGCTAATTTAATTGTTTATTTTTTGGTTTTTTAAGGCTAACTTAATTGTTTATTTTTTAGTTTCATTAAATTAAAAAGGAAATACTTTCCGATTTGTTTGTGACCTTTTTTAACTCCACTACAGGCAATAAAACAATACGAACGCGCATAGCGCAACTACCCAACCACGCACACTTAAATCGCAAGTTTGCTGTTGGTAGTTAAACTATGAGCATTCCCCTACTTTGTGAACCGTCTGCCCCGCCCACAAGGCCTTTTCATGTTTTTTTTTTCTTTTTTGGTGGGGAAAATCATCCAATGAGAATCCCCGCTCTTGGGCGGAGCGGGAGGTAGTGTCAGACTCTTACTGGCTAGAAACCCACCCCGTTCCTTCTAACCTTCATACCGGGGCACGAGCTTTCTTTCGGATTACCTTGGCCCCAGTAGGCTTCGACCCAGCTGGGCCCTTGCTGTTGCTGACAACTTCTTGAGGCGCCTTCTGTGATTACAATCACAAACAACAACAAAGTTCAACTCCTTCCGAGTTGATCTTCTCATCGATAAATACCAGTAAACTTCGGAAAAGTCCCATTAAAGTCAGAACCTACGTTACGCAGCGGTGTAAAAACGCTCACGTCTTTATTTCGTATCAAATCGATCGGTTGTAAGTGTTGACCGGCTGAGGGTGCTTATTAAATTTACCCGACTGGACGATGCGTTTTACTGAATTAGTTGGAGGGTCGAAGTCTTTATTTTCATAAAAAAATCTTTTAGTTTTGTTTTTTGCCACTGGGCGTAGAGCTATGCTCCGGCCTCCAAGCGCAGTGCCACCCATAACTTGACTAGCAAACCTCTTTTGGAATTAGTAAAAACATCTCCAACCGAAATCAAATTAAAATAAGTTCAAACCCAGCTAGGATTAAGGCCTGTTCCGTCTCCTAGGGAGGAGGCTTGAATCCCAGGAGTGGGAACATTAAAAGGCTGATTATGCTTATGCTTAGGTACTAATTATCGCAACTTGTTTCAGTCAGCAAAAGTCTGACACTTTCTCCCGCTCCATTCAGAGCAAAAGACATTAATTTTATTATTTCCCACGTAAAAAGGGGCCCCAGATTTTTTATTGTCCTAGGGTTGTTGGTCTTCTAGTTACACCACTCGTTATTGCGTCTTTATTATGGTCAGGGAGTTCATGGCTAGAGATCAACCTCCAAGGTTAAGTAACGCTTGCAGAGGCTGGTCTCTGTATGGGTGACCATCCTAATATACCGAGGCACGGAGGAATGAAGGGGTCCTGACAATAATTTGTGTCAAAGGTGGGTTTTATTTTGAGCAAGAGCTATATATAGGGCATTGCTCGCTCTTGCTCAAACTAGAGGTAGGCACAAAAAATCCTGAGTTAAATAAAATTTCTGCAGACAGTAGTAAGCCCTCTAGCTATATTACCAAAAAATAACTAGGCAAGTGTGAGTTGGACTCGCGCACTGAGGGTTCCGCAAACTACAATTCCCGAATGGAGTCTCGATTATATTTCCAAATAAAAATAAAAAAAAATTAAATTTGTGACGTAGGTAACAACAAATTTACTGTTTTCAGATTTATTTCTATACCTGTGCTATAAGACCTTGCTTTGTGCCAAATTTCAGGATTCTGGGTCAACGGGAAGTACCCTATGAATTTAGATCTTTGACAATATCAACATATACGTTTTTTTGTGACAAAAACGGCCGTATCTTTTTTCTTGAAGGGACCGCGGACCTTAGCATATGGTTTTAATTTAAAATCGATATCTCGACGCATTCTCGAGATAAAGGGTCTTGACAGACAGAGGGACGGACAACAAAATGATCCTCTAAGGGTTCCGTTTTTTCCTTTTGAGGTACGGACCCCTAAAAAGGCCAGCATTAAAACCATATAACCTAACTTTATTAACTGCTAATGCCTTTACAAATTACGGTCGTGATAGCGACAATATCTGACTTAAGGGCAAGGCGGTGTAATGAGAAAATTATACGAAGTCTTAGAGGCGTTAACAAAAATTTGTTCGCGTGGGGTTGATCAAGAATAAATGGCGGCGACTGTACAGGGTTTAGACGTCAAAGTTAGATTTATTTTCTGGTGTTTTTTTTTTGTATTCACTTACTTTTGGTGATATTCACTTATTTATTGTACATTTTTGTATTTTCTGGTGATTTTTTAAATTCACAATATAGAATAGAATAGCATTTATTCGGCGCAAGCAACACAATATACCACAACATAAAATAATAATATTAAAAAAAGAGTACAGAAATACAATACAGTTTTTTGTGCATTGAATGTGCCCGAACCGAAAGGGTCACCAAGTCAGCAATTGCTGGGCATCAAACACCCAGCGCTGATTTTCAGCTGGCACTCCGCAGTGACGCACTGATGATGGTAAATAAAATACATCTACTTAACATATAAATAAAACAAAACATATAATATGCTATAATTGATTGGTTTATATTAGCTTTATATAGCTTTTGCTCGCAGCTTCGCCCGCGTTTGTACATAAAATATAGCCTATGTCACTTAGGAATAAAGTAGCCTTCTGTAGGTGAAAAAATTTTAGCAATCGAACCAGTACTTCTGGAGATTACCTCCTACAAACAAAAACTAAGCTTTACCTTTTTATAATATTTAGTATTGATATGAAACAGTGTCACATCCATAGATATCCAGTCACATCCTTGAATGAACACATTTTAAAAGCCTTCTTCTCGATAGTTTGATTTTTGGACACTGAGCGGAGATGTGATTTTTTTTTTAATTTTGTAGGTGGAAAAATCATCGACATCCATCGTTCTAGGGCGGAAGTGGACGTGTCAGACTTTTATTGACTAAAAACCCACTCCTGTTGCCTTCCATACCAGGCTGAGTCTTCCTTTCAGACGAGACTAGACTACTGCGAAAATAATAAACTAAACGTGCCAATAACTTAGATATTGACATCAGAATGCTGCATGTATCTAGCTATAATGATGATGATGATAATAATATCACACTTATTCCAGATAAAAGTCCAGATATTGTTAGCAAGAAAATAAACCTTATAAAGCTATTGTTAGTCCATACAAAGACACAAACACACTCAAAGGGGCACCAGTTTATGCCATAGATGTGCTATAGCACACTCTCAATCTATTATTTCGGTTAGTAGTCTTATTGAAAAAAAAAACCGCCCTCACAGGTTATTCTTATATTTGGGATCCAGTAAAAACATATATTCACATCTTGAACTCACACCTTTAATACTTTCACATAATATCTCTCTAAAATAACACTAATATAAAAGTTACATCCTGCTTAAGGATTCGCAAAACCAAACTGTGTCATATATAATTTTCCTACAAGACTCTTGCCTTCACAATTTGAATTCAAACTAAGAACATCTTTTTAAGTACCATAAACTTTAAGCTGCCAGTAATTCATAGACAATAAAATTCATCTCACAACAAGTAGTTTATTATATTTTAGTAGAGTAGTAATTATTAGTTCATGACTCCGTTTTTCTTACAATATAACGTATGACCAGTTTTTTGCCATCCTATTCTCTCAAACTAGTATTTTCACATGGCCACATTTAGCCTGTGGGACATATTTAACCCAGCGATGCGGAGATAGCCTCCACGTCTTCTTTATTACGATTTAATTCAACAAAACTGACTCGAGACCGCTTTGATATGCCGACTTGCATGACTGTAGGGTGACTAGATAACTAGGTATAGCGAAACGTACTGAGTAATGCTGTTCCTGTAAAAAAACTTGTTCACGACAATTTTGACATAATATTAAGTAGCATTGCTTAAAACAAAAATAGGACAATTCATGAAACTAAAAAAAAAATGGTAGAAAAATGTGAAAGCATATAATTTTTCCTCTCCTATAGAGAGTAGGCCTGAGTCCCAACAGTGGGAACATTAAAAAGGCTGATGATGATGATATAATTTTAGTGCCAAAAATCTATCCAGCCATTTTATTTTTTTATAATTTTGTTATACACAATGTCACTTACACTAGGTACTGAGACGAACCTCATGAAACCTTTCAAGCTAAAAATATAACTAGCCGATAAGCTTTGGGGCGTGCCAAAGAAATATATATTACATTCGTACCTATATCCACTCGAAAAATACAATCCTCTTTTTGGCGTCGTTAAATAAAAGTTTAAAAAGTTTCATTCGTACATTCGTTCATTTTTACAAAAACTTACTTATTAAGTACCTCACTATATTAACTTCTACACAACTTTGTAAAAATCATTCTAAGATGACCTATTATTCATCTTACATTAAAATAATAAACAGAACTCACAAAACCCTGACATTTCAATCCGAAACAAATAAATGAAACCGATACACCACAGGCCAACAATTTTTTTTTTTTTACATAACCGCATCTCATTCTCATTTCACTTCATAAACATTGCATTATCTGTCATATCCATAGTAAATTATACCTCTATCTTACGGTAGGCCACGGTAGCTTTGTAACATAACACGGGACAGTCCGCTGAAAGCGTTGACTTATGGTCACCTTACAGCTGGATAAAGTTGTAGCGGAATAGTTTTTTTTTTCTTTTCTTTATAAAAGTTAAGTTACGATCGTAGGTTATGACAACGATTATTATTTTACTGTATTTTGTGTTATATGGCGAGGTTTGAGTAGGTTTTGAGAAAGGGAAGGTTTTTAGTAATTTTATATCGCGTAGGAAAGACTGTTCGCAGAACACATGGCCGTTGGGACCGAAAGGTACTGGAGTGGTGACCGCGTACTGAAAGACTCAGCGTCGGAAGGCCTCCTACAAGGTGGACCGATGACCCGGTGAAGGTTGCGGGAATCCGATGGATGCGGGACGCACAGAACCGATCATTGTGGCGACACTTGGGAGAGGCCTATGTCCAACAGTGGACGTCTGTCGGCTGAAATGATCGATATATCGTTAGATGAAGTAACAAGCTTTTAAACTTACTCGATGATGACGATAAGCGAGTGGAAAAGCAGCCTCTTAATGCAGATACCATGCGAAGCCAAAAAACAAACACATGCTAATTCCTAGTAATTACCTAGAATCTTAGTCACACAGTACGTTCTAAGCGCCTATACATGTGAGTATAAGGCTGTGTTCGAACCAAACTGACTGTCAGCTGCCGACTGAGAGCAGGCTCACTGTGAGCCCCAGTGTAAACATGAAAATAAACGGTATTTTTCGTTTACAGTATGCTGACAATACGCTATACAATATACAATACGCGTCCGCAGAGCGTAGTGACACGCTACATTAATCGGCCGCCGAACGTCAGCGTCTACGCATAGCGTAATAACGTATCGTGTCGGTTAGATGTGAACGAAAAAGTGAAAATGTATGGAAATACAATAAACTGCGTAAAGTTCGCTCACTTTCGGCGGCTGACAGTCAGTTTGGTTTGAACACAGCCTAAGCCCAACGGTCAAGAAAATCCATTAATTTGCAGCAAGCTTCGTGCGTCGGTAATAAAGTTAGCTTTGCCGACAGATATCGTGTCCAGTCACGACCAGCATGTTTCCGTTACAAGTTTAATACAATGAGAGGCTCATCAGTCGTCACCGTCAATCAAGGCGACAAATTACAATGTGTTATGTCACTTTAACATAATTCCTGAGAAAATGCAGCTTAGGATTTAATTATGATGAGAGCTGCAGAATTGTGAGTAAGAGTTAAGCTAGAACTACGTTAGACCGACGCACATGTGTTACACGCCTGATTTACAACGACGTCGCGTGGTGTGGATCTAGTGTAGCTCTACAAGTCTAGTTTCCATTTAAAATGTATGGAAAACCACTGAAATAACACTGGTGGATTTTAGAAATCAGAAACGTTTATTTCAAATATACCAATTAATTCATGAATCCCCAAGCGACCACCGGTGGCCGCGCATCTATTGTCTTACTATTGTGTCTCTAATTGACGGTATCTGAAGGGTTAAGTACAGGCTCTTTTGAATTGTCAAAATGTCGGTCAGTCAAAAAACTGATAATCCGTCTAACTCCACTTAGAATGGAAGGGATTTTTTTGAAGATTTCCCACCAAAAAAATGAGTGATTCGATTTTAAATCTACCTACTTAGGTATAATCTTTTATTCCAGTTGACTTCGAAAAACTTATATTTCTGTAAGGAAATAAAAGTTTCGGGGAAAGTAATTCTGGAAATGGCAGCAAATCATCCCATGAATAAAATGTTGTACTAGGTACTTACTCCTAAACGTACGTACGTAAACTAGAATCACTAGACGATAGCAGCGAACTTCAACAACTAAGAAACTGTCTATTCCACAACACAGACGCTTTTACATCTCATGAACACCAAAAAAAACACTCCATATTACCTCATTGGCGACTCACGAATCGTGTTCAAATCACCAAAAATTTTACACTCGCAACCTTACCTTACGCAATAAAAACATGTTACAATTTCCCGAATGTTTCCGAAACACAGAATAGAGTGACACAGAAGTCTAACTCTATACAGTGAGTGACAATGACAACACTCGCACACATAGACACGCTTCTCAAGCAAATGCAAGCGCATTTGCGGCTGGTATTTTTATGAGATCACCGACAGCAGGTACACGTCCACGTGTGTAAATGTATAACGTAACATACTCGTACATACAAAACTCATGCATTTATCTCACGGACAGGCGGAAACTAAAGAACGCCACCTGTTAAGATCCTTTTTTTGAAGTATTAAATCTAATAACTTCTCCAGCTCTAGGTGGGGGCGTTTCAGGCTTCTACTGACTGATACGGATACCCACCTGTGCCTTTTGTGTTCCAAGGCCACGGCAACTCTAACATCCCCGCAGCGCTAGTACCAGTTAATATCCTTACTTACATTTATTAGCTTCGTTTTCGCATCTGGTCATATACGCTAGCTGGTTGTAAATACTTCGCACCTGTTCTTTTTGAAAAACTTTCTTATGTTTTTCAGAAAGAACAGGTGGAGGTCAGTATACTTAGGTATATCCTTGTAGGGCGTCCCTTCCCGGCGTTTCTCTCCCCGGCCACTAACGTGTGTCTTGGAAATATCTTTTGTTTCACCTTTTACTCTTTCTCTCAACGTGTCTTTCTGTACCTATCTAGTCTGTGTTCGAAGTAAACGGTCGTGTTTGTCCGTCTGTCTGTATGTCCGCCGACGTCACGAACTGCGGTCACGATCATGTACGCGTGTCCTTGCGCGGATGGGTTGGACACTTTGTGAAGATTATCACAACTTTCGTTTGCTTGTTTAGAGAGACTTTGTTCTTATCTTTTTAAAGTTGGCATTATGATATTGATGAAGAGCCACTACTCTAGTTACGTAGTGGTGGCCCAGTGGTAATGGCGTGGTAATGGACTTAGAAGTTGTAGATCGTAAGTTTAATCAAACCCAGCCAAACGCATCTCACCTGATGGAGAGCGACGATGTGGTCGACAATGGAGCATGCTTATCTTGAACATCTTGTCGTAACCTGTTGATTTAAAGATCTCAGGTTGTAGCTGTGGTCACACGTTCCACAATTCCTTAGCTGTACGCACAATATTGTATGTGTTGCCAAAACATTTTGGGTGCATGAGTGGGATGTCCACCATGTACCTACCGGGACTTCACTGAGGATACAGAGGGAAGTTTTGAGTTTATTATTATTTTTAGAAGGAATCGTGTATTCTCTCTGCTGCGAATGTTGTCATGATTTTTAAAAAGATACATCCTAGCGTTTTTAGAGTTTTTCTCAGCTTCGAGTTACGAGTTCCCAAGTCTTCAAAACGTCAGTCAAGATGAGAACCTGTAGTTCTCATCTACCTACTTACACCTAACTTTAACCAATACATAATCATGTTTCAATATCAAGCTCTTCAAAATTTATTATATTTTTTTCTCTCGCAACACTATTAACTCACGCAGTGAGGTTGTTTGACTGAAACCACACGACGTATTGTCAATATCTTTATTTTGTAATTCGTCACACTTTTTGACCGAGTCATTGTGTCTAGACTAAGCACTGTTCTTTTTTGTCCTAGATACTGGTACTCCAGTTACATATAAGACTATTAGGATAGTTTTCACTTAGCTTATTGTCTTGTTTATTTTTTTTGGCTGAAGTCTGGTATATGCAGATTCATTATTTGAAATCCAAATTAGTATTTGCTGCAACTGTTGATTGCTATTTACTGACCAATTCCAATCAATTATTGAACAAAAGTTTCGAATTAGAAACTTCAGTATTCTCATTATTGAGTCTGGCTGCATCATGAGGTCGTAGTCACCTAGTTGCTTCTGAAAAATGCATGTTTAAAAATAATACAAAATCTGGAACTCGGTTCAATTCTGGTAGCGAGATAATATGTTTATATAGAAAAACAGATTAAATATATGTTCAAAATACAGGTAGTGGTATCACGTAAAGTCACTGACAACATTTCAGATTATCTTGACAATATTCTCACAAGCTTTACCAAAATTAACAGCAATCTATCACTCACCGATGATTCACCGGCACAATAACCTCAAGACAATACCGCAAATGACTCAAAACCATTCCCAACAATAATTTTACATCTTCATTTCATCCAGTTTAAGTTTAAAGCGGATAAACGTAATAAAACACATGTCCACGTCATCGTAAAGCAGTCGCAGGCGCAACCTGACACCGATGATACGATCGCAGGGACCCAGACAACAACAGTAGCTACGGAATTATTATAGGCTGTAGGTTTGTCTGAAGATGTAGTATTAACTACTGGGCTAGATTTAGTTCAGGTTTGGACTATGAAGATGGATTATGATGGTGGTCTTTTCGACAGTGACAAGGAACAATTTAGAGAAGGAGATGAATATTGAGATGACAAAAATAGAAAAGTATGAACTAAAAATAATGTTACACTGAACCCTAATAAATCCGATGAATCCGATGGATGCGGGACGCACAAGATAGATCGTTGTGGCGACGCTTGGGGGAGGCCTATGTCCAACAGTGGACGTCTGTCAGCTGAAATAATAATGATGATGATGATAAACCCTAATAAATTGGCATAAGAGCAGAACGATGATAAAAGAAACCTTGTTTGGTAATAAGTCTCATGTTTGGTGGAAAAGTCAACGAAGATAAATATTAAGCACTATTCAGCATTGTGTTATTAGGTATTCACCTAAGTTATCGGAGTTGATATTTTTTTGACACATGACATCGAGATATTTATGCTCAGGTCAATACCACATATTCAAAAAGCTTTTGAAGCAATTCTTGAATTAAAATAGACTAGTTAATCAAAGTTTATTTTTAGTTAATTTAGATAAAAGACATGTTACTGTGCTATCCATAGCACAAATAAAAACAGCTACTCTATTTCTGGTATTAATTGGTACATAAAAACAGCTTAAATGTGCTTTGTCATGACAGACAGCAGTAGCAGCTCATGTCAGCTAAACAAAAGGCGGTATGGCTATTGTTTTTTATTTAGATAACTCTACAAGACCGTCTGAAGTTTTTATAGCAGCTATAGATATCAAAACCAAACCTTTCAAAATGGTTTTTGTAGAATTAAGCACTGTTATAACATTTTCAAGATTTTTACTAATGTTACCAATTTTCGATTTCAGTATAAAAAAAAAACCACTTGAAGGCTTGTTGTAACAGTTTCTTGTACTTCTTTGTCACGGAGTCAGCTCACGTAACTAATGACAGAAATTAGGACCATCTAATTATAGCTATAGAATTCTAGAAATTACAGCTTCAGAAACTGAAATAAATTGTATTATCACAAACATAATTTAACCTTCTCTTTCTAATTGTTGCAGGTGCACAAAACAGACGGACGGCGATAGGGCTGGCCATGGAGTTGTTCGAACAGCACCAAGGAACACATATATTACAGGTATGCATGAATATATTACTCTACAATTATCAAAGGTACCGGAAATTTCAATTGCTCGCTTATCATTGACTGTAAACGTTGAAACTACTAAAGATAACAAGGACGGTTTAGTACCTTTGAACATTTCTGTGGTTTTAGATCCAAATTGAATTTTCAAAGACTATTTCAAGCTAATATTTCTGAGATTTCCAATCAGATTTCAATTTCTGTAATTCGGTCGTTCTTCAATTTGTTCGTTTTAATTTGGTTTTGATTGTTAATTCAACAAACTTAGAAATTGCGTTCAAAAGCTTTACTAATCTATTGAAGGTAATTTAAATTTCACTGAAACTATAAAATAATATGAATAACATGTTAATAGCAAACATATTTTTTACGCTGTAAAAAAAAAATAAAGCTAATGAAAATCAAACAGTAGAACTTTTACTCAAGCCAAAACAACTATCAATACAAACGTATAGACTGCCAATTGTCAACGTTAAGGATGGTGCAAACAATGACAAACAAAGCTCATTTATAAATGAGCATTGAGTCTTATAAGACTCAATGTTCGACAACTGTTAACAATACATCAAAAGTAGTCATCACGACCTTGCTTTAGAATTCACTTTCATAAACCATCTAAATGATAAAAGAGTTCACGAATCTATAATATTCTTTCATCATACTGTGAAAAAAATTTCAAATGCGCGTCAACATATTCAAGCTTGACTTTCCATTGAGCAATATCTTGGCCGACTTAACGCCTTTTTATTAACAAGACATACAATGGTAAACACACAATAGACACTGCAACACACGAGACAGGCGAATTTAAAAAAAAAAACTCAATTTAATATTTCACCGATTTCAAGAAATTTCATAACAGAATTAATTGAACATATATTTTGTCACAAGCCCAGAGGGTTAGGCAAAAAAACTTGGTCAAGAACGAATAGATTACAATAAAGCACGTTCCGTATACAATATTGAAGTGCACTCATGGTTTAAAATGATCATTTGAGCGTTGAATTGTGGTGAAGGATTCACTTTGACAAAGTTAATCGATATTGTTGATAATCAAATGATCTTGCAGATATTTATGGAAGAGTTCTACTTTAGTTCTATTTTTTTATCAGTAGATAGCTCTTGGATTGATCTATACTCTTTTCCTAACAGTGTCATTGTTTTCAGTGACAGCATTATTTTTTAAGTTTCTAAGATTGGAAGTCAAGGTTGCTTCTGTATCATTTGGGTTTGTTCCTTTCCCACTGGATTCTAAAAACACAATTCTACCTATTCTATCACGTAAATTATCATTTTGCAATCGATTCTGCGTCATTATAATATTGTGGGCATTGCGGTTTCTACGCCCAGCTGTAAAATAGCAGTGTACGTGATGCCTTGTCCTTTTTTTTCCACATTATGTAGAAAATCAACTGTTTTGCGTTATTATTTGTACGTTTTTATGAAAAAAATTAAGGACGCACGGTGGACATGAAGGAACGTAGGTTTCTAGCATGTTTTATTGCTAAACTTTGAATTTGTTTCATGGTTCATATTGAAATGATTTCGCGATTGATTGGTCTTTTGATAAGTATATTATGTGCATTGTTTATTTAAAAGAGCTTGAGGGTGAATAGGTTGGCAATTCCGGGTATACAGCTTCCAAGCATCTGATTGAATGTTTGATGTCTCCATCGATCTATTATTATTTTGTATCGAGCGAAACTTAATTCTGAGCGTCATTTGCAAGCATTGATGCAAATTTTTAACGTATCTTGGACAAGAGTTGTCTTTGTTGCTTTGGATTGATTTTCTTTTTTCTTTAAAACTACTTGCTCTTTAAATTTTCGATCAAACCGTAACTATTGTAATGATTATGGCCCGTGTAAGGCTGTGTATGCAACGACCTCGTAGATATAGTAAACTACAAACAATTGAAGAATAGAGGAAAGTTACCTCAGTATCATTACGTCAATGGTACAGCAAGTAATTTGTAATATATTTATTATAATGTTTTCAAAGCAAAGGTAGTCAACCTTTTAGTAAAAAAGTATCTCATTATTTCTAACGTTTTCACTTTCTCTGGGCCCTTAATTGAAAGTCCCTGTGAAAAACTTCAATTCCAAAAAGAATAATTTAAAAAGTAACCTTTAAAATAACAAGGACCACGTCCCAAGTTTTTAAATAAGTTTGGAACACACAATGGTCTATTAATCCCCTCTTTTTACAGGCCAGTACCGTTTAGACGCGGATTTATGATAAAAAGTTATCCATCACGATGTATTTTGTCAACCGTGCATCTCATTATAATCTTGGATTGAGTTGAGATTGATAGATGCTGGAAGGGCTATTTTGGACGAGTTTTTATCAAAGTTAGTGGTAACGGCACCGACTTACGAGTTGTAGGTCGCAGCTTCAAACCCAGCCAGGCGCATTATTTTCTGTAATTTATTTCATCACCACTGCTCTCAAAACGGTGAAGGAAAACATCGTGAGGAAACCGGCATTTCCTAGAACCAAAAATTTTAAGACATGGACATCCACTAACCCGCACTGGGCCTGTGTGGTGGATTACGGCCAATTCCCTCTCTTAGAGAGGAGGCCTGAGTCCCAACAGTAGGAACATTATAAGGCCGACTATGCTTTATCAAAGTTGGTATCGTATACACCGTTACACCAATATAGACGACATTTTTTTCAATTACTTAGTACTATTAATATCACTTTAAAGGTAAGTTATCTCACGTTCTAATAAAAATATACTTAAAGTTCTAAACAAATTCTCTCGATCTTCTTCGTTCGTCCCTGAAGGAGCGTCAGATTTTTACTTACTATCACCCACCTGTATTCCTTCATTGATCTTTAGTAGAACCACAGAATCTCTTTTGAACAATCCCGCAGCCCTAGCAGGGCTAAGTTTCTTTATTTCAATACCATTGAAATAAATCTGTCATCTCTAATCTCTCTTGATCTCTTCATGGTGTATAGCTGTGTGTCAAATATACATGTTTTCTTTCTTTTCTATGTAATGTTTTTGCTAAAGCTATTTTTGATTTGCACCCATTAATTAGTGGATCATCGCCGAGTAAGCTTATTTCTTCACTAACGGTTTTCTTGCGATAGTCATCACAAAATCAATGATCAACAATTAAATCTGTACTCACTACATTTTTGTCACTTCTAGTCTATCTATAATCAAGTTCATTCATTTTGGCTCGTGGAGTTTTTCATCAGCAGACTAGTGTTTGTTTACTTTTTTTGCTGACCGTCACAAAATTGATGTAGAGCTAAGTATTACTTTTAAAGGTATGGTGTGCAAAAAATTGAGATCAATTTATACTTTAATGTGGCATGTCGAAGGCATAAATAAAACACTTATGGGCTCAATCCGGTAGTGTCTGATTGTCTGCGATAGATTTTTTTTGATGTCCAGTACTGTACCTGGTTATTTTTTGCCTCTTTTTCCGCATCTGCTTAGCGTGAAAAATCCGTGTGATTGGCAATCTTCTTCGGATCAAATTATATGCTTCTCTTTGTCGGATATATCGTAACTCAATTTTATTTCACATGTGGTAAATTTGTGAGACTTTCTTATACAATCATGGTTGTATTATTTTGTTAAACCTGACTAGCATTTGACATTGATGGATTTAGAAAAAAATCTGTTATTATAAAAAATACAAATAAAAGTATTATATTGTGTTTTGTTATATTTTTCTGCTGACCGTACTTGTCAAGTTGTTTCACGCTTGCGCTTGCGCACAAACCGTGACTATTTTTAATACAAAACTATTGTTTAGCTATAATGAAGCGTGGTTTTTCAATACATTACACATTATTTGTTAAAATTATCTATATTTCGATACTACTGTCAATTGAAATATTACCGAAATGTCAGTTTTTGTACATTGACATGTTTGACAGCTTATCTGTCATTGCCACAGATTTCAGGAGTTGTGCAAACAATCGATTAAACTATTATTATTATTTATGAGTCGGTTGAGCAATTTTTAATTTAGCATTCGTTTGGACCTAGTAGAAAAAGTTGATTGATATACTATTCTGCCTACATTTTCGCAAAACATTTATTTAAAGTTGTATTTTGTTGTAAAACAAGATGTTTCGTCCTAAGAAAATAACATTTCTGTTTAATAGATCTAAGCATCTACTAAGCAGTAAATTATTTTCTTTGGGATTGTTTTTCTTTCCGGTCGTTGTGGCGACGCTTGGAGGAGGCTCATGTCCAGCAGTGGGTAGTCTTTTGGCTGTGGTGATGATGTTTTTCCTAGACTCCAGCTTGTTATATGTTTTTCCTAGACTCCAGCTTGTTATAATGTACCACCTGCCATTTTATAAACTAAGTATTTATAATTTTCGTGTAGTAATTTGTTGTTTTCTTTTTTACAGTCCTTGGATGGGTTCGCGTTATCAGTGGCAGCAGACGGCAGGTTCCTGTACATATCTGAAACTGTTTCTATATATTTAGGATTATCACAAGTAAGTTCATTAATTCTTGAAACCCCAAATTGTCTTTCTATTGTCAATTGTTTTTCTATTGTCTTTCGATTATCTTTTATTGTCTTTCTATTGTCTTTTTAGTGTATCTAATTACAGTATTCGAAAAGTTAAATTCTAAGCGAACGCCGGCGTTCACTCTCTCATAGTCTATTTATTGTGTCTCTCATAACGGTATTTGAAAAGTACAATTTTGTTTTTGTCCATCTACCTAAAGCTATAGATCTCGTTTACTTCATTACCACTTTTACGTCACATCTGTCAATTCGGTGACAATATTGAGGTCAATAGCAAAAAGCAATTGAGACAGACAACTCATTATAGAAAAATAAAAGATCAATGAGGTGTAAGGAAAACCCCCAATGACTCAAAGACAATTTCTGAGACGCTTTGTTTCGATGACATTGAAGAGACTGAGAATGGCTAGCTGAAATATCTGTGGAAATTGTCATGGAAGTAATATTTTGACTGGCCTGTTAGTATAGTGGTTTAGTGTTTAGTGGCCCTGACTGCGATGCCGGAGGTCGTGGGTTAGATTGCCACCCAAGACAAATGTTTGTTAAACATAATCATTTGTTTTGTGCCTGGGTGTAATTTATCTATGATATGTATTTAGAAATATATTAGTATGTTTATCAGCTGTCTAGGATTCATAGTTTACTCTGCTTTGCTTGAGAATAGATGGTGGTATGAACACTGTTACTACGCTACTAAAATATGCCTAAATACTAATTTGTGAGTGTAAAATCCGTCAAGACTCATAAAATATCACACATTTCTCCAACACTTCATAGACTTCGCCGCTTTACTCTCAACCTCCTTGATATTCTGCCCACCTCTTAGGCATAGCACACAGCGTACAATATACCAACATACAGACGTACAAACAAACTCATTCACACGTGCATATATACACACAGATTTAATCAGTTGATATTCGGCGCCGTCGCCGCTAGAAAGACGTTACTGTACTTGATTGTAGATAAATATACACGTGTTATGTCTAATACGTGGCCAGGTTTTTATACTTGACTATCTATTTTCGGACCATCTCTAAAGGGTTAAGTTTCTTCAAAACTTTTTTCGATGAAAGGGATATGGTTTTGAGCTTAGTCGGTCGAGTTTTTTTGTCCGACTGTACTTTTTTGCGAACTCCTTGGTTTAAATTTTTTTTTTTTTATTAAAAATATGATCTGTTATAATGGAATTTTGCAGTATAGTTTTCATTTCATAAAAAACGGTGGTAATAAAAAACTTATATTATAAAGATCCATTCAATATCCATTTCAGATTTGTATTATAAAAGTTTGCAATAATAATAGACGAGATTATTCTCAGAATAGCTGAAAGTAGATCTTAATACCGCGTTATGAGAAAAAAATAATTTACCCTCACAATATGAGATGTTTAAAATATACGCTCAACGTGCTACACAAGCACGAAATAACAAATTCGTAAAAACTGACTCCGAAACAAAAACATAAGCAAAATTAAATAACATTACAAAATTAAAAGGCGCTACGAAAAGAGCCGAAAACTGGGAAATTCGTTTCCAAAATGGCTGCAGGGGGTGGTGCGAGCGAGAGAGCAGATGGGGGGAAAGGGACGATACGATATGCCGGTCACGTCGCGGGCAAGGCGCGCGCGTGCTCTTCATTCTAATGCCTGAACACACACACCCCCGAACGCACGCACACAAAGCCCAAAAAACATCGAAACACTTCACATACGCCTGTACGAACACCTACGCGTGTGTGTGTAACATAAAATACATAAACTTCCTGGTAAATAAGAGTAGATACAACTTTCTTATAAGTAGAGCCCGTGTTAGACGTTTCGGCTATATTAAATTCTGTCTTTTTCTCTTTTGCCTTCACAGGCTGATAGCAATGGGAAATCATATTTTCCTGTTATAAGCAGTTTTTTGTTCATTTACGTTTTTATTAGGAAATATTTTTACGAGTTACGTTTTTTACGAATTGATTTCTTGTAACTGAAAGCGGATTAAACTTATGAGCTCTGATAACGATTTCCTCTATTTTATTACCAATATGTAATGTATTTACTATATCAACAGGCTACAAATCAGGAGATGTGATTAAAGTTCAATATCTCCATATACTTTTTGCAGAAATATCATTGACAATGTTATTCTCCTTCACTTCTATAAGCCCACCAACTAGACTAACAAATTCCTCCCACATTTATCACCATCCATTTTCTTCACCAACGAATTTACACTTCATTTCCATACACTTAACACAATCAAGATTCCCATCTCTCTCAAGAAAATTTTCCACCATAAAATTCAAACGACGAAAAATGTGTGTCCCATCAATCGGCGAATCGGTAAATACCATAAAATCCTTACCATCATTCTAAGAACCGACCACCATAACGTCACCATTGTCTTAGACTATTTACATGCAAGCCCTGACTGCGGATACACGCCTCCTGAATGTGTAATATGGTCTCACAATTATATTTGATAAATTTATTTAAAGATGCATTTGAATAACCCGTGAAAGGGTCATCGTGAAAGTTCTGTTGGCACCGTTCGGATTTTGGATGGATTTTTATTGTTTTTGAGGGTTTTGTTTATGGTTTACGTTTAGGAAATTGATTTGTTTATGATTCAGTGTTGGCAATTCTTCAAAAACGATTTTTATATTTTCGATTTCTTATTATTTAAAAAAGACAAAAATACTGTTTCTTCAGATAATTGAATTGACGATTTCTATTACTTTAATATTATTGCTTTTAGCTTTTGCATAATTTTCCTTATCTAAGTTTTCAAAACAATCCTTACACACTGCGCCTCCTTCTTCACTATCTCTTTTACACAAGCAACCAACATCAACCCAGACAGCTACTTGCTATAAACTCAAAAGATAAGGCAGACCTTATCGTCGACTTTACAACCTTTTGTCATCACACACGTCAGCAACGTCCTCTTCTAAGATAGCCGCATCTACGTCCCGTTTACCATCATCGTCATCAATTTTCATATAAACACCGTCTCGTTAGCCATTTCTATGAAATTCACCTGCTATGCGATGCGAGATAACTCTTTCATTCATAACGATACTATGTACGTGACAGGCCACCATTCAGACTTCTTCCTTGGGTTTGGAAGACTGGTTTTTTATTGGTTAATAATTTTGTATACGTGTAGGCTGCGGTTGAATGAAAATCTGCTTCATAAAAGTTTTAAGATGTTTTTTTAGTAGCATTTGGGTTGTTTTATTGTGATTTCAGTAAAAAATTCTGATAAGAGATGTGCCTGCATGAACATGTTTTTTTTTTATTTTTCGTATTTACATTTGTTTTAACATTAATAAAAATCATTGTTACTATTTTTCCAAATTATACTGAGAGTTTGACATCCGTTTAAGACGGATGCAGGAGAACGTTTAGTTTTTTGTGTCCTTCTTTGAGTTTTGCAGACTTTTAAATGGCCCTTAACTAATTCTATGATTCCATTCCCACAGGTAGAGATGACGGGTAGCAGTATATTCGACTACATTCATCAGGCTGACCATGCAGAAATAGCAGAACAATTAGGATTGTCACTAACTGGAAGGCCTGGTCAAGCAGGATTGAACAGCCCAGCTTCAGGGAGCGAAGAAGGTAGTCAACATGGAACTAATAACCCTGATGGTGAGTTGGTTTTTAAGAAAATATTTAAAAGATATTGATGAAGATAAACAGCCATCTGTTAACCGCATATAAATGTAAGTTTATATATTCAAGCGACACATCACCATACTTGGCTTTAATTTTTAATTTGTGTGTGGACCAAGGAGTCTTTCCAGATGTAATGAAATTTAGTAAAGTTATACCTCTTTTTAAATCTGGCGACCATAATGACACCAATAATTATAGACCTGTATCCGTGTTGCCGGTTTTCAGTAAGGTCTTTGAAAAAGTTATGCTCAATCAAATGCTTATTCATTTTAACAGTAATAAAATTTTACACGAACAGCAGTATGGTTTCACCAAAGGACGTTGTACGACTGATGCTGGTGTCTCCTTATTAAAACACATATTTGCAGCGTGGGAGGAAGCCCAAGATGCTATTGGAATCTTCTGTGACCTCTCAAAGGCTTTTGATTGTGTTAATCATGAAACCTTACTTTTAAAGCTAGAACATTACGGATTAGGTAAACTTGCACTAAGCCTAGTGAAATCTTATTTAAATGACAGGCAACAGCAAGTTCAGATAAATGGTGTAAATTCACGGGGCTTAAAAATAAAAATGGGGGTACCACAGGGCTCTATATTGGGTCCTTTCCTCTTTCTGGTGTACATAAATGATCTACCGCATTTATTGAAACAACAACCACATATAGTATTGTTTGCTGACGATACGTCCTTAATATTTAAAATCAATAGACGTTCCACACGTATTGATGACGTAAACAACGCTCTACAGCAGGTCCAAAACTGGTTTACTGTTAATAATTTAGTACTAAATGGAAAAAAAACGAAGTGCATCAGATTTGCGTTGCCGAATGTTAAAAGTAATGATTTGGAAATAATATTGAACAAGGAGAAACTAGAAATCGTCGAAAACACGGTTTTCCTGGGAATCACGCTCGACTCGAGGCTACAATGGGGCCCTCATTTAACATCTCTGGCAGGACGGCTTAGTTCAGCAGCATATGCTGTCAGAAAAATCCGTCAATTTACTGATGTACATACCGCGAGGCTGGTCTATTTTAGTTACTTTCATAGCATCATGTCTTACGGTATTTTGCTATGGGGACGGGCTGCAGACATAGAGTCTATTTTTATTCTGCAGAAAAGAGCTATCAGAGCCATATACAATCTTCGCAGGCGCGATTCTCTTAGGGAATTATTTAAAGATATAAACATCATGACGGTACCTTGTCAATACATTTATGAAAATATAATGTATGTCCGGAAAAATATTCATCTCTTTACTAAAATAAGTGATAGGCACAATTTTAATACTAGAAATAAGGACAAGTTAGATCAACCTCGATTCAGGTTAGCTAAAGTAGCTAGTTCTTTTATGGGGTACTGTGTAAAATTTTATAATAAAATTCCACTAGAAATTCTCCAATTAAACGAGTCAAAATTTAAAACCTGCATTAAACGCACACTATGTAGACAAGCATATTATAAATTGGAAGATTATCTCCTTGATAAAAATGCTTGGCTAAATGCCGGTCCTGCTCCACAGCCACATACTTTTGTAGCTACAAATTAGTCTTTATATATATATTCGAAGAGATGCTGCTGCCCTTTTCGTAATGTTGTTTTCAGTATTTTATTTTTATTTGATTAGTTTATTTCAATAGGACTTAGGATTCTTTACATGTTATATCTAAAAATAATAGCATTGTATAATGTAGAAGCACTTTTTTTTTTTCCAAATTTGTGAATGTGAAGTACCATGGAGCATTTTTATTAAGTTACAACTTTTTATTATTTTATTTTTTGACATTGCGAGCATGGCAGTTGAGAGTTTGACATGCTCACTCAAATGTCTCGCTGTTGGTGGCGCGTGTTATTGGGTCATTCGGTTCCCTTCAAAATGGTTGAGCTGAGTGGGGCTGATGCACGCGTCATGCTCGTGAACGGGTGCCGTCAGATGAGACTGGTCATCTCTTAGCTGCCAGTAGCTTAATTCAGTTTTTATCTTTTAATATTTTTTTATTATTATCTACATTGTGCTCACATAATAGAAGCAACAAGAAATATGTAACCAAACACTATATGTAACACATATGATTTAAAAGAGTGTCCATGGAGTTTCTTGCACGTTCTTCTCCATAGAGATCTACTCTTTGGAACGTGCATCTTAGCTTCACTTGTTTGTTTGACTGACCGACATTTTGACAATTCAAAAGTGCCTGTAATTGGTCTATTTGAAATAAACGATTTTGATTTGATTTGATTTGATTTGATTGACATCAAATAATGACATCAAAATTATATATCGTTTTATCAAAGATATTTATTAACCTATGTATGAACATGATTTATTTATTTTACACTGAACAAGAAAGGTGATTGCAGGTCGTGAAATAGATAGAAAAACTTGTAATTGAAGATAATAAGATTCTCCTAGTTACCTTCTTATAAGAATACAGAACTGTACAAAGTTCAGTATAAAGTTAATTTTCAAAGTCTCAATCAAAACTTTTTTCCTTTTCCCCTAATTATCTATCAGTCGGGTGTTCCACTTTAGATTACTTGTAATACCGTTTAACTTCATTTAATTCCAGCCAATGTGGTAAAAACTCTTCAAAAAAGCTACTGAAAACAGTAAACCGAAGACTTTTTACCGTTATTCATTCTAAACAGGTGTCACATTGAAAACGAGAAGCAACAAGAATTATCGAATCTTCGTTTCTAACAAAAAAATCTGTTCGGAATTCAATTAAACTCGACTTATTTCGGAGGCCGTTGCTCCATCGACGATCGGCGACAATACCGATGTAAAAATTTCACTCGGTATATCGAATCGCCCAATGCTGGCACTAATAAGTTGTGGATCAAATTGAAATTAGATTATGGAGCGTTCACGCTGTTGGGAGCTTATGAAATGGTCAATGGGGTGTCAGTACAAACCTTTATAGAACAAATTATAATTTCATTTTCAAAGCCATGGGAATGTGGTAGGCAGAGGATGATGACAACTGCGCATCAAATCAGGGCGCCGATGATAGCTGTGCCATTAAATCAGTCACCTGTTTAATTTCCTAAAGAGATGTGGGTGCCGACTTCAATTAAACGCGAAGATAGGCAAAAAATTCATTCGTAGGTATAATATTTTCACCGTCAATGTTATCCGGTCGAACGAATTCAGAGTTTTTATTATTGTTGTGGCTTCGGTCGCTCTGATGAAAAACTTGCTTTAAATGCACACAATTCCGATTCAATATTTTCTTGTTTTGATTGTTTTGTGTAATTTTTTGGATTCCACGAATGAAATGAAATGGAACGAGATAAATTATTGTTAAAACCTTTACAAGAACAAGTAGGTACCTATAAACAGGAAGTTAATGAATAAACTAATCAAAGCAAACCTAAACTAACTCCGTTATTAATTTTTTTCTATAATATATTCTCAACTAGTGCATAAAAAACGGCATATGAAGTGAACAGCTAGGATCACACTTTTAAACAAAATCTGGTTTATTCCAGGATCCAAATTTTTGCCACCATAAAATTCCACCAATTACGCCAAACAAAAAAACTGTTAACACATCAAATGTTTTTTTTAAGCAACCATCAATTTCACACGTAACATCGAAGGGCTAGAATCGATTTCAATTTACACTGGGCTGCTAAAAAACTCGATAAAAAAATCAATCAGGATCGAGAATCGAGATGGTTTGACAGTAGGCCATTGTATGGTGACGGGCGTGGTGAAATGAGTCACAGAACAGTGGCCCAAGTTGAAATCGCCACATTGTCACCGTGATGACCATGGCTTGATGTTTTCTGAAGTGATAAACCTGTGGTTCTAAAAGTTGAACTTGGTTAGGGGATGAAAGTAGATAATATGAAAATAGATAGAGCTGCCAAACCTGATTTATGAGTAGATTTTCAAACTTGAAATCAGACTTCATCAATTCAACCCATAATTCAAAACAGATTAATCCTCCTCGAAGAAACCATAAAAGATAGTTGAAACATTGACTGCATATGCAAACAAGAGATAAAGGTCAAATGTGAGAACATTTGATAGTAAAACAGCAATCAATGTAGATTGGAGTCACTCATTTTTTTTAGGAGGCACGGCAGTGCCCCCGCCAAGGCGAGCAAAAAAGTGGCACGGCCGTAACCTCCTTTTCTCGAAACAGTTCTGGCCATTTTCAACCCCCTAAAACTAGGTTGTGTATAAAACTAGAAGCCTGATTTTTTTATTTTTTAGAGATATAAAACAGTTCTACGCAAAGGTGCCACAAAAGATTAAGGTACTCTATTTCCACAGATTAATCAAATATGAAACGCATTGCATTGTGTGTATGCCAAATAAAATAGTTTTCTTTCTTTCTTTCTTTCTTTTAAACGAACTTTCAAGAGTTATTGTTATATGTTATTTGAATTAAGTATTCATTTGGAATTTAGATGCCAATGAACCCATAGTCTGTCTTATTTTTAAATTAGGATGAAAAGTGAAAATGTGTCCATTTAAGGCAATCAAAATCTGGACACTGCTATTTTTAAAGCCAATATTCTTGACTACTTTAACAAGTGAATAGTTACCAATTATTAATTATACCTACAATATAATAGTAAAACCACACTGAGATCGGTGTAGCAATTTTCAATAAGGAAATCCTACTCTCAATATAACAATTGAACATTGCAGAAAACGCTTTATACCAGAAACACGAAACGTTTGCATAAAACATGAATATTAAAGAAGTAATAGAAATGTTGGAGCCATTTAGATAACATCGGGTAGTAAACGTTTTGCTGAGTATGCGACTCTCCCACATACCACTACAATGATATCTTGGGATATTGCCATAATCTGCTGGTTAGCTGTCGAGATATTGTAGGTGGCATTGACGTCAAAACTATCCAAACATGAACATAGGAAGTAATTTACTTAATTTTTAGGGTCTTCTTTTAATAGCTTGGATAAAAGTACACTTTGGTATATTTGTACTAGAGTGTTGAGTACTAATAAGTAGGAAGGAGCGCTAGATTTAAATTTTACAAAGCCCATTAATGAAAGTTAAAGTAAAAACACAATAGAAAATGCCAAACATACTGTACTTGATAATATGCTTGATATACAAGTATATTATCAACCTACTAGTTCTGAAAACAAGAAATTAACAAAAACAAGCGACGCAACAAAACATGTACGCAAAAATTTAAGAAAATTATCTAATTCTACGAAAACAAGACCTTTTTAATTTACTTAAAAACGACCAAATATCAAGGTTACACAAATATTTGTTCGCTGAGTCAATCTGGTTAAGTATTACAGCAACGTGATACAAATCGACATACCTTTTGTCCACTGTTATGGTCATTGCGCCTATTGCCAAAGATTTAACTTGCAACAGAGTCACATGCGGTTTGAATTTAAAGTTAGTTGACAGGTGTTCAATTTTAGTTGTGGTCATATTTGAAATTAGCTGTACCCAGCGATTTCACCTGCATCTACTACTCAGCTCCTGTGGGACGTGGCGTCATGTTATATAGCCTAGTCTGATTAACGGGCTACCCAACATTAAATTTTTTTCTAGATCGACCCAGCAGTTGGTTCGTTGTGGTTGGTTACCATACCACCTAAGCCGGTTACTACCTCTCGGTTAGTTTCACTTTGAAACTACTACAGATATGCTTGTATTGTACTCTGTCAAGCCTCATCACCCCTCTAAACCATCTCAACATCTTTATCTCCGCAATGTTCTTTGTACACTGTTGACTGTCCTGTTGGTCTAGTGGTTAGTGGTCCTGACTGCTATGCCGGAGGTCGTGGGTTCGATTCCCACCCAGGACAAATGTTTCTGTGATGAGCATGATCATTTGTTCTGTGTCTGGGTGTAATTTATCAATAATATGTATGTATTTAGAAATATATAAGTATGTTTATCAGTTGTCTAGTACCCATAACACAAGCTCTGCTTAGCTTGGGACTAGACAGCGTTGTGTGATAGTTGTGGAATATTATTATTATTATATTATTACAGAAGTTCGATTCGAGTAATCTTTTGGCTGTTGTTATCAAAACTGACAATGTTCAGTCTTACTGTAACTTTTAGACCTGCAGATTCATGGGTTCTTACCTATGTAGTCAAAGTGATTTGTAGCTCAGTTGTTGATCTGGCTATAAGGACACCATCATCCGCTTACAAATGATTCCAGGTCACAGGAGCTTGTATAAGTGTCGTGGTGTAATCGATTGATAAGTTGAAAAGGAGTGGATTAAGGGCTGCCTTGATGAACTCCTACACTCACCTCGAAGTTCTCTGTTAGCCTTGCGGGACTCTTGACTTTAATAAGAACGTAGAACACTGTAAGCACATAATTATGTTGGATAAGTTGTACGCAGATATCGGACAAATGGCGGGCTTTCAGTACTTAGTTTACTATACAAGTCTGTGGTACTCTATGGAAAGCCTTTTCTAGGTCGACGAAGATAAGGTGCAGAGACTGATCTTCTTTATTAAGTGCAGTTTATTCTGCCATTACTCTAACAGCCTGTACAGCATCTGTTGTGAATTTTGAAGGGGTAGTATTAAACTGATTTCACCATCATCATCGTCATCATTTCAGCCTAAAGACGTCGCCACAACGACCGAACCTGTGCGTCTCTCATTCACTGTATTTTCGCGACTCTCACTAGGTTGAAACTGATTTGCGCCCATGCAAGTTAGGTGGGATATCACCTATGCATGTTTGACAAAAATTTCAAATTCATTGAAACACATTTTCGTGACAGAATAAAAAAAATCTTTGTTGCATAATCCCACTGCTGCACTAGAATAGATCAAGTCAAAGTTTTGTTCAACCCGAAAATAAAAAGAAGATAACAAAACTTTTTGCGCTAGATTGATCCAAGGAAATAAAGGAACCGATGTATCGATCTATGACTAATGATAGCAAAAACTAGCTACTGAAATATGTACGCAAAAAAGAACTTTTGTATCCATATAAAAACAGACGTTTCTTTTGTTTAAAGAATATGGCCAAATAATGCTTGAAAGATCTTGAAGATGATCTAGATGATGATGCACAGTAGTGGTGGCCGAGTGGTAACGGCCCCATCTTACGAATTCAGGTCGTGGGTTCAAACCCAGCCAGCCAGCAACGGTGAAGGAAAACTTAGTGAGAAAACCGGCATGTCTTAAAACCAAAATTCGAAGACATGTGACATTCACCAACCCGCATTAGGCCCGTGTGGTGGATTACGGTCCATTCTCTCTCTTAGAGAGTAGGCCTGAGTCCCAGCAGTGGGAACATTAAAAAAGGATTTATAATAAACATGAAATGAAAAACAAATGTTTGGAAAGAGAACTATGAAGGCGTATCATCATATTGCTTAACTTTGGTTAATTCATTAACCCTTCAGATACCGTCAATTAGAGACACAATAGTAAGACAATAGATGCGCGGCCACCGGGTGTCGCTTGGGGATTCATGAATTAAACCCCAAGAAAACGATAGCTCTCTCATTGTCTTTGTCTCCAATTACGGTATTCGAGAGGTATACAAAAATTTGGCCTTTTAACGCTTAGAACTTTACGTTTTCTAGATTCTTTACCACTCTCATAATTTGTTGACGCATTTCTTTTGGTATTATTGGACACAGCTTTTGTAAATGATACGATGCATCAATTGCATTCAAACTTAAGAAAAAACTTACCTACATTACATTTCTCTTCAGGCTCTCAAAAACTTTTAGAACCATCTTCAAATAACTTAGTGGCTGGTCCAGAGAAATCAATTATGGCGTAGTGTCGATCGTCCCGGTCCCATCGCAGCACAAATCTTATAATTAACTACACGTCCACCCAATCAATCAACTCTCACTGATTGATTCACTTTTTAACTAAAAATTGACTCTATTTGTGTTAAAATTCGGTCTATTTCGTGGATCTTTCTTTTGATTTTTTGACCGAGATACGTATGTGTTTATTAAGAAAGAAATCAATTTAAGTTTTAACAATTACAGAATGAGAATTGGAAACTATTGTTAATTTTCGAATTTTGAACTAGACTCCTGAAGTTTTGGTATTTATAGTTCTTACGAAAAACAACACTACTACTACTACTTGTAATGTTTAAAAATAGGCATTGTGTAATATCAAAAGGATGAAATCTATGGAAATGTATCTGTCTATAAACAGTTTAATTATCATACATTACAATAAATCTATCGGTTGAGACACAGTGTTGACATAGACAAGTATCTAGAATGTAGTAGACAGGTACCCAATTATATAACAATACTACCATAAATAAAATACTAAAAAGCGAGGCTTGGGATTGGGCGAAGAAAAATTTGAATAGAATAATTGAAAATCTTTAGTAGCACATAGCACTAAAGCTTATAAATGAAACCAAAAATAAAGTAATATGAATTGTAAGTAGCGAATGAGACTGTGTGAAAGGTATTCAGTCAAAAAAGTATCGGGAATGGATGATTTGTTTATGGTTCCAAATTCAAATTTTTGTTTTTTTGTAGTTGTTAGATTGGCACAACTGTTTTCCATTTTGGCGCGGAGTTTGAGTTGCATCTGTTATTTATATTAAATACAGTGCTGGTTTTAGTAATATCATATATAGTGTGTATTGCGAATTTCATAATGGACAAAAATATCGAACAAAGAGTTTGTCTTAAATTTTGCATCGCCAATGGAATTTCGTGTTCGGAGTCACTGAAAATGTTACAGAAGGCTTACGGTGAATCGACTTTATCAAAAACTCGTGCTTATGAGTGGTTCAAAGTGTTCAAAAGCGGTCGAGATGTGATGGAAGATTTGCCTCGCTATGGTAGGCCGTCAACGTCTGCAACTGAAGTTAACATCGCAGAAGTGAAGGAAATAGTGACTGAAAATCCTCATTCAACTCTGAGAGAGATAGCCGCCGAACTTTCTGTATCTCAAGAGTCGATCCGTACCATTTTAACTAATCATTTGGGTATGAAACATGTTGCTGCTCGGCTAGTCCCAAAAGATCTGAATTTTCTCCAAAAACTCAATCTCATGAAAGTCGCTGAGGACATGCTAGAACGAGTCAGTTCGGACCCAACATTCATGAAACGCATTGTTACTGGTGACGAGACGTGGGTTTACGAGTTTGACATGCAAATTAGTCAACAAGCTTCGGAGTGGCGCCTTCCAACTGATCCGAAATCGAAAAAACCACGCCAAAGTCGATCAAAAGTCAAAGTCATGTTGACTGTTTTCTTTGACTATCGCGGTGTTGTGCACTCTGAATTCTTACCGGAAGGTCTAACGGTAAATAAAGAATATTATTTGAGCGTTATGCGGCGTTTAAGAGAGCAAATTCGACGAAAAAGGCCAGATTTGTGGAAAGAAAATTCTTGGATTTTGCACCACGACAATGCGCCTTCGCACAAGGCTATCATTGTGAACGAATTTTTGACCAAACACTCAACAAATACCATCCAGCAACCACCATATTCACCAGATATGGCTCCTGCTGACTTTTTTCTTTTTCCTAAACTCAAATTACCACTTCGTGGCACCCGTTTTCAATCGATAGAAGACATAAAGGAGAATTCGCGGCGAGAACTGAACTCAATTCAGGAAGCAGCGTTTAAAAAATGTTTTGATGAATGGATTATTCGTTAGCGCAAGTGTATCGTTTCTAAAGGAGCATACTTTGAAGGTGATAAAATAAATTTGGATGAATAACAGACATTTTGTGTATTATTGATCTTTTCCCGGTACTTTCTTGACAGAGTAGTATGTAGAAAGGGGGTGACTACTAAGGTTATGAATTAATGGACAAATATCTAAGAAAAAGACTGCCATAAATATAATAACATATATGGATAAGAGAATTACGTACCTAGAGAGAGTTACAGTTATTCATAACACTTTTTCCAGTAATTTTTCCTAAACAGTGCTCTTCTTTCTTTGTCAACAGTATCAGCACAAATGACCTTAGCGGCGAGCGGGTCGCTATACCGAGGGATGGATCGAGCCTTCTGTGTGAGAATGAAAAGTACGCTAACCAAGAGAGGATGCCACTTCAAGTCTTCAGGATATAGGGTAAGGAACCATCACTATAAAGTATAAAGTGAAGACGTAGTTGGATGTCGAAAAACAAGAAAAAAAGGATAACGTAGAATAAACACATTCCACTACATCTTCATTTTATCTACAGTTAATTAATATGCACTTAGAGAATCATTGGTTTCATGTTTTGCATTAATAAATAAATTAACTAAAACAAAATCAATAATTTTCAAAAACTGATATTTTCTAACCAAGAGGATCATGAAAGTTTGTGGAGATTTTTTTTATCTAGCATGTAAAGAGAAATATATGGACCCTGAATTTTCATTTTCGATCTAGGTTGGACGCAAGGAGGGAGAACCATCGAGATCGGAGAGTGGTAACTGGCGGGTGGGTATCTTGTAGAAAGAGATTATTGTCGAAATTAAGAGTGATTTTTCAGCGTTTTCCTTCAGTATTAAGTTCAATGTTCAAAAGATTCGATAGTGAACCAAACCGTTTTAAAATCACCCAATGACACTATAAATCATCTTTTTCTCCACGTATATTCATGAAACTGTAATCTCATAGCTTCATATCTACACAGCGAGTAACAAATGGATTCGAACGACCTCTTTATCCGTCTTAGATCACAAATATTATTGGTTAGAATTATTGTTAGCTTGGGGTGCCTCAAGGCAGCATTATACGGCCCCATAATTTTTGCCTTAACTCGGTGCTAGGTCATAAAACGTGATTATATCACAAGCGACTTGCGAATACCGCAATAGCTGAGCGAAATTGCCGGTAGATTGTTTTCGGGGTGTAAATTCTCATTTTATTTTATAAGCAGTTTCTTGGTCACTTCCTTTTATATTTGGGGAATCGTTAATTTCTTTATTGCTTGTCGATTGCACTTTTATATCTATTTTAAAGGGTTGTTAGGTTCTAAAGTAGAAGTAACAACCATAATTTGTTTTATCTTCATCTTAATGGGTACTGCTACATTTTAGAATTGGTAGAGCAATTAATACTGAAACGTTTTCGAGTGTATGTTACGCCGGAGGCTACGGTTTTATTAGGAAAATTGCAAATTAGTTGATCCTCCTTACATTTGATCTTTGGATTCGATTACCTGGTAATATGTATTATACGTGCTTCAGAAACATTACGGTGTGTAACAAATAGCTTTTCAGTTTCTCGTTATGTTTGAAAGTTTAATGTGAGACACGTTCCGCGTTTTCTATTTTACGAAAACGAAGTAAATGTGAAAGTTTTAATGATGTTTTTTATTTTCTTTTTGTTTCTTGTTAGTATTTATCTAAAATGAACTAATGTTAATAGGGTTTTGCAAACATAACATAATAAGATTTTTTGAGTTTGTGGATCTTTTCTTACTCAGCCGAATTTATTGTAAAATCGTTTCAGATATATCAACAAATATTGATGAAGATATTTTTTTAAATTAGGTATAGTTATTAATCAACTTTTATCGAAGGCTTACTTAATTAAAAGTATGTATTAAGTGTGTATTTATTAAACCATCTATAAGCCCCTTTTGAACGTCTGTCTCCTTCTTTTCAGGTGGTTCTAATGCTGTGCCGACTCCGACCGCAGTATTCCTTTTCCCATAGCCGAAAGTCACCAACAGTACTCCTGGGCATGGTGGCTCTAGCCATAGCATTACCACCACCATCAGTCCATGAAATCAGATTGGAGTCAGACATGTTTGTCACAAGAATCAACTTCGACTTCCGAATAGCGCATTGTGAGCCCAGGTAAGGCATGATTGAGTTTTCTTAGTATAATTTGCCACTTTTAGATTCTATTGGATACTTTATTATCTTTACTAATAAATTGATGATCTCCATACACAACAGCCTCTCTCTATACAACAGCCTTTTTTTTACTCAAAATATTACTATTTATAAAGAATTTTCATATAGCATGATATCACGGGTTTTTTAAGCGTTAATACATGTGTTTATTATTTTGCAGCCGAGTATCAGAACTCCTGGGCTACACTGCTGAAGAATTAACGGGGAAGAACCTCTATGCCCTCTGTCATGGAGAAGATGCTAATAAACTTAGAAAATGTCACGTAGATTGTAAGTATTTCTTCATTATTATTTATATCTTTATCTCATTTCTTCCTTGTGTCATTATATTCAATTGCTATGTCAGATTCGAGATCTTGATTATGGTCGTAAAAACTAGCAGTATCATTACGGTCTTCTTTTTTACTATTTTTTCCATTAAATGACTGATTGTTTTGAATTGCTTCATGATATTTGACGGTAGTTCTATATTTTAGACTACTGGTTTCACTAACTCATTGACAATCTCTAGATGGATCCTGTTTACGACTTCCTATTATTAATTACACCTTTCAACATTTCTTTCAACAGTTAATCAATCTAGTTAGGCAACATTAATTGTCGACTCTATTTCTAATTAGCCTTGCGACTATCATCAATTGTCTGTAAACGATGCGTAGTCCACCCATGACCCAATATATGTGGTGAAATCCTTCGTAGGTTAATGTCGTAACTACCGATTTGTATTCAGTTTGTGGTCTATAGAAATCCATGTCAAGAAGACAGGCAGCTCAAGGCGTAAAGCGTTACGAGGAAAATTTATGAGTCCAACGTTTTGTGGGAACATTTCTTTTATAATGATTTTCGATGTTACTGCTGGATAGACTTTGTTTTGCAATATTGTTATTCTGATGGCGAGACTAGAGGAAAATAATTGAAAAAAAATAAGGATGATAAAATTCAGTAGGCAATTATGTTATAGGATGTCTTAGACAAGACAGAATGAAATAGCGTCAAATTTTTGTCACGTATTATCAACAAAATTCATTCAATTTAGAATTCTTTCAGAAATACATTGTCAGCCAGAAATAAGTTTGCCGCCTCCACATTCTTTACTGACGTTTCGCACAGGATCATAAGTATACAGAGGAATTCCTATTCAAGTAATGTAATCTTCTCGTATATGATATTATTACTTTCTTGCGCATCCGTCAGTGGAATACAATTTAGGCCTAGCGCCACGCCGGCCCGTCTCTACTCAAGTTGTGATTTGAATAATAATTTTTATACCACCATTTTGGTTTCCTCTCCCTTTACGTAGACGTGGGAAATGTCAAGTCTTAATGTCCTTAAAGATGGCTTTTTCTGTTTTATGGTTATTCCTACCTGAGTTATCGTGTGATTCATAGCTTTTATTGTTTTCAACTTCCTCGGTTTTTTAAGGATTTCTTACACTTTTAAAGTATCAATTTCCTTATTGAATTTTATTGCTTCATAAGTTTCATTAGTATTATATGCATGTACTGTTTTGTTCGATTTCTGTGGAGCTGCTTCTATGGCATCCTTATTACCGACTTCTATGTTGAAATGCCTTAACGTCGCATCAAGCACCTATGTTAATTCTCCGATGAGGAAAATTCGTGACGACCTCAATGTATCTTCGTCATCTGAACTCGATCCGATCTAATGCGATTGCTCCACTACAAAAATACATGGCTTCAAGACCAAAGATGACATGAATGGAAGGACTCATAATCCTGACGTAATCATCCAACCAATCATTGTACATAACAAGATGGCTGACATTTTGAATGCCAATCACGGTGTAGCGTTAACGTCATGCGGTTCTAGCACCTTACCATTTGATAGCTTTACGAGACCATCAATTTGAATTTAAAATGTACATCTATGTAGATGCCGGTCAAATGTGGACATTCCTGGTCTGGAATAACAATTGTAGATATTAGCATAAAAGTCCGGGTGTTTGTTAGAAAGCGGGTAATTTGGTTACAACTGTATACGCGGTTTGGTTACCAGATGACATTATTGACGATCGCGAGGCGTATGATATTTAAATTTTGTGCATACGTCCAATAAAATTAAATGATTATGTTTGGGACTTCCGACAACTGTGACGCTTTGGCATTTGTGTGGTATTCACTGCCTGAAAAACAAGTTGATTTATGTTTTATTGTGTGCGATTTAACATAATGGCTCTCAGTCTTCTTTAAAGATGTTGTCAGCAAGTAATAATACTTATCATAACTTTGGCTCTTTATTATAATCATTTGTACTTTTTACAATGTCTTCTAATTATTTACCTTTATCTTCGTTGGTAGGTACACTGTCTGTTTGGCTGGTCTTTCCATCTCTTAATGCTATCGTTGCAATGTTTAGCTTTTGCATTTTCTCAATTTTGTAAATATCAGTAGAGTCAAATTCATTACTGTAATTTTCGTCTCTTAGTCAATCAGCGACTCGTTCAAACATAACAGCTATAAATTTTCTTCCACCAATACTCGTGCACTCCATCAGTTTCACTTATTGGCTCTTCTCCAACATCAAATGCATCATAATTAAAAAATCCGTTGCCAATACAATACATCAACAATGCCAAAAACCGCGTTAGTATTAATGACTCACGTCCCACAAACACGTGTTCACTATGTCCTTTGTGTAACAAATCTATTGAATATAATGACGCTTATTGTACGTTTACATTTTTGTTTGTTTAATGCTATTGTTCTTGTAATCAGGCTGAAGGTCAAACAATACTATATAGTCCTTCTACCACATAGAACAAGAAATGATAATCCGTACCTAAGATTTTAGATACTTTAAAAATTGAACAGACGCAATAGGCGCTGCGCAAACGGAGGCAATATTTGTTCCAGCTACATCGGAAACTTCTTGATCGTCATGAGTACCTATGTGCTAAATGGTATTATCAAATATTCATCGGTAGCTTGTATATGATATCTACAAGACACACGTTTGCACCCTACCTTGTGCGAGTTGATTTTAAGTTAACGCAATTGACACGTTACCGCGTTTGGCTCTCTGATTGGTTAAGAGCTTGAAGCGGGTCAATCGGTGTGCCGAACGTCACAAACGTGTCTGTCGATCGCGTTAACGAAAAACAAACTCGCACTAGGCACTCTAGACCTGGATATATTCCTGAGGCCCTACCACATAACGCGATCCATTTGACGACTTAAACTGAACTATCATAGGGATGGAGCTATATCTAAGGGTGTATAGTTCCATCCCTGTTTCTCGCTCGCACGCTTAATATATTAACACCTCATGGAGGCCCCTGGAACATATTCCTGATTAGTTGAACCTATCATTCGCAAAAACAAATGGAAACAAAGAGAAAACTCGAAACTCGTGGTCCTAGGACGCAAAGAGAAACTGAAAGACACGGGTCTGGTTTTAGTCTCTACAAGAGTGACGCGCTCTCCCGTTACTTCCTAGAGTGGGAGAAGTCATTGGAAGATATCCCAATAAAAAAAACACGCCATTTAGCCATTTTCGCCACCAATCATGCCATTTTGATCCTACAACGAAGAAAATGGAATGATAACCACGAATCTACCGTCCTCATACTAAACCCAATCCTCTTTTGTTTCAGTAATGAACAAGGGACAAGTCCTGACGCACTACTATAGAATAATGAACAAACTCGGCGGTTACACCTGGATGCAGACATGTGCCACCGTCGTCTGCTCTTCCAAGAATGCTGAAGAACAGAACATTATTTGCGTCAACTATGTTATCAGGTAAGTTTAGTATCGTATTTTGTATTGTATTATCGTAATTGTAGTACCTAACTACAAATGCCAGTACTAAAAATTGCGCGGTGGCGACCGGAAGACGCAGCATTGGAAGGCCTCCCACAAAGTGGACCGATGACCTGGTGACGGATGCGGGATTCCGTTGGCTGCGAGACGCACAGGATCGGTCATTGTGGCGACGCTTGGAGGAAGCCTAAGTTCAACAGTAGACGTCTTTCGGTTGAAATGGAAAAATTGGAATAAATGCAGCTCTTAACTATAATTTGAATTATTACGAGACCACAAACACAAACTACTAAGTACTTACTATACAATTTTAATATAAAAATTGTTATCATACTAACCATCGAACTTTATTTCTTTTTCAGTGGGCGCGAATACCCAAACACAGTAATGGACTGCTGCCAACTAGAAGAAAGCGTACAAGGAGTGAAAAGAGAAGAAACAACAGGAGACCCAGAAAACGGTCCACCTGATACCGACAACTCTGGAGCCCCACCCCCTCTGCCACGCCATCCAGCCGAACGAACCGAACCTCCAACGAACACAGACTCGGCTTCCTCCGCCCCGGTACCAACCTCTGACGTCACACACCTTACAAGACTCAGCGACGCTCAACCCTTACCTGTACATACAAACACAGAAAGAACTTCACCAATGCCAGCCAGAAGACAGAAGAAACGAAAGCATACGACTGACTGTGATGACGAAACGGAAAGAGACGAGGAAAGACGAAAGGCTGCTTCTAATCCTGGAGCTGCAATTTCGCCCGCGGAACGAGACATTTCGAAAACTAATCTAGCAATACCTGAAGGTGGGTCTGACTCGACATCAGTGAGAGACTTAGAAAATGCAATGTCGAAACACCTACCGTCGGTTGCGCTAGATGGTAAAGAAATCTCCCACAGACCAACCGACTTCTCTACTGATGCCCTCTTGAAACAACAACAGCAGAAATCGACGATACAGTGGATAGGAACACAGAACCATCACTTGAACCCTCTAAACAGACAGATACCCACGAACCATACTTCTACGCCAGCATCCGCATTATTGAGACAACTTTACGCCAATCGAGAAAGTGTTATACGAAGCAACTTCTTAGGAGATGGTAGGACAGGTGGTTACTATTCTGGTGACGGCCAATCAGGGCCCTTACCGACCCCACCAGGCAGTGAAGGCTCTGGCTACGGCGAGCAATTAGGACATAAGGGTACAGACATAGGATCTTTAGCTTACGGAGGGTATGCAGATTACCATTCAGCTATGACCCCACCTGGCTCAGTATCCCCAAGAGACAAGCAACAATACGCGTTGCCGTACGACAATAGTGCTTATTCCGAAGCGTTAAGGCACTCTTACTTAGGTGAAGCTCCATTACCGTTGAAGCCTCAAGCGTATTCAGCGGTTCCTGGAGCGTTAGATTACGCTTCATCGTTAGACCAGTCGCAGTTCTTCCATCCACCTTCATCTTTCCATCTGTACCACCCACAGGCGCATTCAGCGCACGCCTCACACCCTCACCAGCCTGTAGATAAGTCCGCGCCACCAAACACGAACTGGTACTCGTCGGGTTCATAGCCGAATCTTCGGTAATCTTCGTTTTTGTTCGCAAGCTTGTGTTAAACCGATCGTTGTTAAGTTTTCACATTTAGTTGTTTTCGGGGCTCAATTAGAATTAATACGAATATCCCTGATGCATTATGATCATCGGAAAATGTATACGGTTAACAAGACTTCCAATACTAAAATACTCAAAACGACAGTTTAAATGGAGTTCTCTATTTTTTTGGAGTTGATATTTTTGAATACTCTTAGGGGATGTGCCAAAAATTGTGCTTTAGGCACTGACCTTGCATTTATATCAATCGCATACTCGCAAATATTTTTAAAGACAAAAATCATTTTCTGATATCGATCTGGATATATCTATTTAATAATAAAAGTGATTTTTTCCTTCATATGGATTTCGATTACAATCGATAGTCACAAATTATTCACAATTGCAGTTCTATCGATAGAATATCTGTCGAAAATATTGCGTATTTAATTATAACAAAATTAAATAGTTTTTTATTTAATTATCCAGTGAAATCATGAGCTATATCAATAGCTTCTTGCATATCATTTATAGTTAAGCTTTTTGTAAATTATTGTACAATAGTTTATCAACATGACTGTATTTAGGCGATAATATAATCATTTAACATTGTAAATTTTAGAATCTAAGTATTGTATATTATTTTTATTAATCAATATAAGGTTTCATTGTACATAACTACTTGTCATCTACAACTACTAGAATTAAATCGTATTTCAAACAAAATATCGATAAAATTTTTGTCGATTCGTTACTTCTCTAATTTTGACAGTTCAAATTGACGTCGCCATTTTATATTTAAATAGTTGGAACATTTTTGGAAATCAGTAAATAATATCATCTCATTATTGTCATTTAATTGATCATGACAAAATAATTTATTGTAGCCAAAATACTCAAAACATTCCAGTTTTTTTTTTTATTATATTCAAGCCAAATACAATTTATTATTTTTATATAGAAAATTGTAATTTTTATATTAATTCGATTAGGTATTATTACAAATAATAATAATTGGTAAATATTTATGCTATTTTTAACTGTGCAATACGAGTGAAAAAAGTTGTTCATTTCAATTTTTATAAGGCTTCGTTAATGTATCTTAAATAAGGTAATAATTATTAAAATTGTAATAAAGTTGTAATTATTATAATAAAATTGGGATAGGCTTGTCACGCAATTATCTGTTATGTTTTTTTTTTATATTTTCTTCTGAAAATTCAATGTCATGTATTTTTTTCTTTGAATCATGATTGAAAAAAAAAGAAGTTTATTTGTCCGAATAAATAATTAAGAATTTTCTATGGTTTTGTTTGATTTTTCCCATTCACTGGAGAAATGAGCCAGTAAAAAACTAGTTCGACCTCATTTCTTGGCAAATTGCAGTGTACGAGATAGTGGTTCCTGAGCAGTTTGCAATTAAGGACACTCCCAAATACAGTACGCGTCAAATAACTTTGCCGCTCTGAAGTTAGGCTTTCCTTACAACGGCGCAGGTACTATCGAGTGGTATAGGTGCGAGCGGAACACAAGCTGGTATCGGACGTATACGAGCGACTGAGATAGAAACGTAACACTGAGGTTCGCGCATGCGCAGTGCTGTCTTTTTCGTAAAATTGACTAATGCGCAATGAATGTAGCCAACTTCAGAGCGGCAAAGTTATTTGACGCGTACTGTACTTGAGTCTATATGCTGTTCAAAATAACATTAGAAATTAATTAAAGCCTTTTATTATTGTCCGTTCAACCGTTTTTGACGTTTATTACGTTGGTGGCATGACAAATGGCGACTGCAGTAAAATGCTTTTAATGCCATTCTTATGCCTACGAAATAGAAGTTAAAATCGGTTGAACAGACAATAAAAATTGTTTCTTCAAATTTGTATTTTTAACGCGAATCCTCCTCCTTGCGTCATTTATCCTCAATGCTGAGGGTCGTGACCTCAACGAATAATTTTCTTGAGGACTATATTTCGCCATGTTGTCCTGTCTTCGGCGATGTGGATGGCGTCGCCGACTGTGGTTTCCAGTGTAGCACGGATTTGGTCTGACCAACGTAAGGGACTCCTGCCCCTGGGTCTTTTCCCATCAATTTTTTTCATCAGAAGCAACTTTTCCAAGTTGTCACCTCTCTTTCTGGCAATATGGCCAAAGAAATCAAAAGATCTTTGGCATATGGTGGTGAGGTTTAACGCGAATAGGGTATAAAGTATCTATATTTTTTTTAATTAATATTAACCGAATAGTTACAAACATCCGGATATAATTTTTGACAGATATCAAGGTAATTAATAATAATACTTATTCCACAACTATCACACATCGCCATCTAGTCCCAAACTAAGCAAATGTTTTTCTATGAGTATTACTTATTCGTATAATAAAATTATATCTGGATAGTAGGTTCTGATTCTGAGGGGTTTCATGTATGTAATACAAGTGTATTCTATCAACGAATAATATATTTTTTTACAAGATTAAATTCTGTTGCAATGAATATTTAACTTATACAGCGTTATTTGTAAAACACTAGCAACCTCTCAGGACTATGTTACTAACATCATAAATAACAACTTTTGTTCTATGACTTTAAAAAAAATTACATAATTTAGTTCATCAGATTTTCATACAAAAATAAAAAATATTTAAATTGAACGAAGCAAGCGATAGTACCATATCGGAGGGTAGCTGAACATGAACTTGACCTATTTACGGGCAGCCCTCACTAGTCAGTCGATCGCCGTGATGCGCTCGCGTCGCGTCATATGTGTTCTTGTAGCGAAATTCGGTAGTGCGGACGTAATTATCTTTACATGATGGTGTAGCAATATTCTAGTTTCGAGTACACGGAAGTGGTGCGAATGCTTGCTAGGTGTGATGACAATGTTTCGAAAGCCTGCTTACTATTACTACAAGAATAGTTCGTGGGAGGCGTAAGTAGATACGGCGAAATACAGAACGCATTTCAATGCGTTAAATAGAACAACGAAATCATGAAGGTATGTTTTTGGTAAAAGTATTATGTTTTGTAAAAAAAGTCACAGAACAAAAGTTGTTGTTTATGCTGTTAGTAATACAGTCCTGCAAGGTTGTTAGTGTTTTACAAATAACCCTCAATATGCCATTTTAAAAATCGTAACAGTTATTTAAAACTCAATTTTAGCGCGTCTCAGTATCGATTCCCGTACAGAACAAATATTTTTATGGACTACAGAGGTTTGGGTTTCTTGTGTATGTGAGTTTACATGTTTGTGAACGCACCCACTGTACAGGTGTAGGGGGCCAGCAGGGTCGAAGCATACTAGGGAAGTAGGGACTGCTACTGAAAGGAAGGCTCAGCTCCGGTATGAAAGGTAACGAAGCAATGGGGTGGGTTTTTTAGTCAGTAAAAGTCTGACACCATCTCCCGCTCCGCCCAAGGGCGAAAAAAAATCGATACAGGAGTAGCTCCTAGTGGGGCAAGGCTTTTTCTATACTAATATTATAAAGAGGTAAAATTTGTAAGTTTGTAAGTTTGTATGTAGGGGGTAATCTCTGGAACTCATAATCCAATTCTAAAAATTTTTTTACTGGTAGAAAGCTACATTATTCCTGAGTGCTATAGGCTATAAATTGTTTCTATAGCATGTATATTAACCGAGCTATCACCACTTTTGTCTAGCAAGTCGGAAAAAAATACCTCATAAAACAGAATTATTTGCGTGCGCTGCCTAAACAGTTGCTTAAAATTAAAAAAAAAGTCCACGATACCATATCTCTATCTTTTATATTTTATCTTTTATACTTCTTTATTGCATTAAAAATAATTTTTTTCGGCATACTTACGTTTGGTTGATTATTTGAGCAACAAAATATTAATTCTTATGACAATAAATTATTTCAGTATCACAAGAACATCATACAGATAAGATTTGCCATTTACAGTATATCAATTGGTCATACAGTTTCGGAGATAATATAAAATTACTAAAACGCAAAATGCCCCTAGCATAACTTTCATTGTGCAGACGTTTTACCTATATATTTTTTTTTATGGTGGGCAAAAATCATTTTATGACAACCCCCGCCCTTGGGTGAAGCGGGAGATAGTGTCAGACTCTTACTGACTAAAAACCCACCCCGTTCCTTCTAGCCTTCAAACCAGGGCACGAGTTCCCTTTCGGATAACCCTGGACCCAGTAGGCTTCGACCCAGCTGGGCCTCTGCTGTTGCTGACAACTTCTTGAGGCGCGCGGGAACAGTGCGCGCCGTCGACATCTTGGGCTCGGTTCATTACCGGACTATCGGACAGCGAGCTACCCATGGCTCGCCGTCCGCGAGCCCGCGTCTACTGTGGCCGGAAATCGGGATCGGAATCCCGGCGGCGGCGGCGGGGGCGCCGTTGCCTGATGCGGTCTGCCTCCTCCTTTGCTAGCATTACTGCTTCGCAGAAGGAGGCGACCGTCTGCCATTCCTCCTCGCTAAGGACCATGGCCTCAACCAGAGCCCGGCGCGAGAGGTCTCCGCCGCCGATCGCCCCCACGAGGGCACGGCGATGCTCTGCCCAGGCAGGGCACACCTCGACTGTGTGCTCCACCGTGTCCTCCGGGCGTTCCGCACAGTGGCGACGCCCGGGCGTCTCTTCCGCTTTAATTCGGTGCAGGAACCTCCCGAACTTGCCATGTCCGGTGAGGACCAGTGTCATACGGAAGGTAAGGACGCCGTTAAGCCTTTCCAGCCACGCCTCAAAGAGGGGACTTACCGCCATAATTGTGGAGTGCCCAACGTTTTACCTATTTGCCCATAGATGGCGTTCTGCAATTACGTAATTTTTCTGAATCGCGGTGTTAAGACTTTCTGTGGATTGATGACCCTCTCGAATTATTATGCCCACGTTGTCGTTAGTTGGAGTTCTTCTGTCAGTTGGTTTCGGTTGTTTCTTTCGTATTGTTGTTGTTGTTGATAGATACCTCATAATCGAAAATATCGTAATTTCGTTGTACGTTTGTTTTGTATGTTCGTAGTTTCGTACTTCGTTCTATCGTAATAATCGATACGAGTTATTCGATATTACGATTGTTTTGTTTTGTAAAAGCGGACGGTGTTCGAGTCGCTCTCCCTTTGTTTATAATTGTTTTCAAGTATGTGCATAGTTTGTTGAGAGCATGTCTAAAAGGAAATTTCAACTGTCCCGGCAGACATCACAGACAAGAGCCGCTCGAGTACGCCTTACGAAAGAATCTGCCCCTGAAAATGAGCAGCGCCTCTCGAGAAATAGAGAATATGTTTCGCAAGCACGCGCTAGAGAATCTAGCTCCGAGCGCTCACAGCGCCTCGCTAGCCAAAATGTGAGGACGTCGCGGGCCCGTGCCCGAGAAACTAGCGCTGAACGTGCGCACCGTCTATCTGAGTTAAGGCAGCATGTCTCTGAGACAAGGGATAGGGAGACTAGCGCTGAGCGCTCGCAGCGGCTTGGTAGGCAAAATGTCATAGCATCGCAAGCCCGTGCACGGGAATCTAGCGCTGAACGTGCGCAGCGTCTAAGGCAGCATGTCTCTGAAACAAGGGATAGGGAGACTAGCGCTGAGTGCTCGCAGCGGCTCGCTAGGCAAAATGCCATAACATCGCAGGCCCGTGCTCAGGAATCTAGCGCTGAACGTGCGCAGCGTCTGAGTGTAATCTTATTTTAAAACAAGAAATTTTCCGCGGACGAAGTCGCGGGCAGAAGCTAGTTTTAAATAAAGAAGTCAAATTTAAACTGTGTAGTTGAAACGCTTAAGTCGGTACGGTTTTAAATTATCTTGAATTTTAAATTCATGTATTCTTCTTCCAAGTCGTACACTCTTGACAGAGTTGTCGTGGTCACATATCGGTCGACTCCTGCAACACTGCCTTTCTCGCGTCACGACGCCATGCAGCTCTGTGTTTGGCGGGTTGGGAGATTCGTTGACGCTGCAGACCTGCAGTGTGTCTAATTCATGTAAACTTGATACTTTCTAGTAGATAGCATTAGAAGTAAATTTAACAAATGGACAACACGATCCACAATGTTTGACATTTAGTTTCAATCTCATATTTCACAATGAGGCCTGGTTATCATCTTCCCGCTCTAGTGTTTCATGTTTTTTCTTCCATTCTGTCCTGTCACCCGCATTGCTATCAATCCTCACACAATCCATCCATCTTTTCTTTGGGCTCCCTTTCCCTTTTCCTTTTCCCCATCTATCCGCATGTATACTGGCCTGTTGGTCTAGTGGTTAGTGGTCCTGACTGCTATGCCTGAGGTCGTGGGTTCGATTACCACCCAGGAGAAATGTTTGTGTGATGAGCATGATCATTTGTTGTGTCTGGGTGTAATTTATCTATAATATGTATGTATTTAGAAATATCTTCTCTACTATATAAAAATAAGTCGGGTTTTCCTTCCTGACGCTATAACTCCAGAACGCACAAACCGATTTCCACGGTTTTGCATTCGTTGGAAAGATCTCGGGCTCCGTGAGGTTTATAGCAAAGAAAATTTAGAGTAGGGTAGAGTAGTGTGGAGTAGGGTAGAGTAGTGTAGAGTAGGGTAGGGTAGGGTAGGGTAGAGTAGGTTAGGGTAGAGTAGGGTAGGGTAGAGTAATGTAGGGTAGGGTAGGGTAGAGTAGGGTAGGGTAGAGTAGGGTAGAGTTGGGTAGAGTAGTGTAGAATAGGGTAGAGTAGTGTAGAGTAGGGTAGAGTTGAGTATAGTAGGGTGCAGTAGGGAAAAGCGGGAGTGAAGCCGCGCGGGCAAAAGCTAGTATAAGTATGTTTATCTGTTGGCTAGTACTCATAACACAAGCTCTGCTTAGCTTGGGACTAAACGGCGTTGTGAGATAGTTGTGCAATATCATATTATATTACATACTTCTAACTCTTTTCAACATGTGTTTCATCACTCCTGAAGAGAACTCGAGTTCTATTTTTTAGGTAAAAAATAAACAGGTATGTATAACTTCATTTATTTATTCAGTCATAAAATATCAGTACATTCACCGGCTGGAATGATATAGTAATAATATGTAACATTATTGTTTAGATATTAAACTCGGAAAAAAGATGCATTTTCATGATTCTTATTCTTAACATAATTTTAACAGTCATGATTTAAGCCATACACATTTTTGTCAAACAAATTAGCATTAGTTAGGTATTTCATTGCTAAGAAATTATTCACTGGTTTCATTTACCCAAAAGAATCAACGTTGAAAACTACAAACATTAAGGCCAAAATTTCACCGAGACACCATGGTGGCGCGACCAGCCGCCGCTACCAACAAAATGTAAACAGCTCAATAGAGAGTTACCTGAAATTGGTCGCGCAACCAAACGGACACCCATTTGGTTGCGCGACCAATTTGGTAGCGGGACCAGCTCGGACGTGTGGCGACTCTCTGGTGTCTGTATAGTGTCTAGTTTGTTAGCTTACACAGCTACACCATGGCGGCGCAACTGGTCACGCCACCTTGGTGTGCTGGTGAATTATAGCCCTTAGTCATTTACACAGCATAAAACGACAAGGCCCATATGTCTATATGACAATAAGATAAATACCAAACAATTAATTTTCACGGCTTTTTAATAAGTAAATATTTCGTTTCATTAAAATAATTTAACTTTATTGTATCAGTATTTTATTTTAAAGGTACATTATTCTGCCAGGGACTGATTCGGACTGGGTCGATGCTTGCTAGGACTCCGTGTTTGTTCGAAAGAGTCGCTGGGGCCTTGGAACTGACGGTACAAGGGTGGATTTTACTCAGTAAAAATCGATCACTCTCTCTCTCTACCCAGTCAAATTATTTAAGCATTTTCGAACACAAAAAAGGTGTCATCATAAACACAAATGCTTATTCAATAATACATAACAAACGCAAGAACATTTGAAAATGAGATTCATTGACATTTTTGATAATAATTAAAATTTGAAGTTTTTTTTTTGTAGAAAAGTCATTGGACGGATAAAATTAAGTCTTTTCTTAGAACTAAAGGCAAAAACAAGACAGGACGGTGTAGCGACGATTAGAATAGAATTTTACCAAAAATTAATGCGGTATTTCGCATTAATAGTAGATATAGATTCAGACGCTTCAGTAGCAAGACTTAGTATGTACATCCCCATGTTGGAACGAAGGCAAAGAAGAAACAGGAGTGGGTTTTAGTCAGTAAAAGGTCTGAAAGACCTCCCGATCTAGGTGCACCCTAGGCCGGGAGATGTCATAACATGATTTCCCGCCTAAAAAATCCCCACGCTACAGCCGCCGCGACAGAAGACGCTCTGGGCGTCAGGAATCGTAGAGCTATCTCTTGCCACCGCGGGCGCGAGGTGCGGACGACAAGCTTTGAGTAGCTCGCCGTCCGCGCGTCCTATAAGACTGGCCTAGTGACCATAATCGTTTTTGAGGGTCAAATCTGCGCTTGCGTTACAGCAGGGGTCAAAACAAGGGATTTGGCATGCAGTGCTATAGTTTGCAAATATACCAAAATTAAAAGCAAATTTTCAGTTGCTGTTTTTAGGAGTTATTTGATGATCTCCCATTTCATATAAAGGTTCTTCATTTGATGCGTTTGTTCCGCTACACCAAACTGATTTGTTTTTGTCTAAATTAAAGTTACAACTAATGTAAGGCACACACTATTAAGAATATAAATGCTAATAAATATAGGTTAGAGTTATTAAATTAGTTTTTCAGTGTTTATAATCGTAATAAAAATAACTTTCTTAATAATAAAATTATTAACTTCTGCCAGCGGTTTCGCCAGCAGAACTCATGAAAATAATTTATAACATAAATCACTCAGGAATAGTGCAGCTACATATTAGTGAAATAATTTTCAGAGATTTCCCTCGACGTAACAAACTTATAAAACCTCAATAAAATATAAGTATAGATACAATATGTTACATCATTTTGAACACAATAAAAAAAAATACACATAATAGTCTAAATGCAAGCCTTTTACAAAGCATTTCAAATGATACAACTATTTTACTATTTTAGGCACATTTGGCTATACTAACTACTTACATATTCAACAGATATATAAATCTATGGAATAAACTCTACTTGTATATTAATAAAGGTTGTGCTAAATGTGCAAATCTAATAGCTGGATTATGGCCTTACGACACGCACAGGCTTGACCACCGTTTTGACTGTGCACGTCGGCTAGTACACAGAACACTGTGTAAAATAGGCGTGTGATGTGTAACTCTTTAATGAACCGATACACTGTTCCGAAAGATTGAAACGTCAGTAAAGTTTTAAATGCATCATTTGCAACACTTGGAGCACTGAAATAGTCTTCACTTTACCTGATAGACCTGCATTATTTTAAAAATTCAAATTGAAACGTAAATAGTGTAAATAGGTATAAATTATGACGTGAACTAAAAACATAACAAAAAATATTCTTTAATCAAAATTCAATTAAATAAAACTTTTAGTGTATATGACGCGACGTAACAGATCACGATTTATAACAGTCAGTGTCTGTGTTTATATATTTTAAGCAATTGTTCCAAATGATACATATCATCTAAGATTTCTCTGTCTCAATATGATTATGACGCGACTTAACAGATCGATTCACAGTCAGTATTTGTATTTGTATCTTTTGAGCCGATGTTCCAAATGATACATATCACTGTTCCGGAACATTTCAGTGATTCAGATGCAAATGTTCCAATCGCAAAGACACACTTTGCCCATGCCTAGTTTCTGTATGAGTTTTACCAACCACACGCACGGTTTTCCGTGTACAAATAAGCCTATGCAGGCAAAACTGTGGTGAAGCTTGTGCATGTGGTAGGCCCAATGGGCAACAGCTATATTTATAATTAAGTATTGATTTTATTCTGCTTTGATCCACATAATATATCTAAGTATGGATTATTATAATACTCTATTGTATCAGATTTTACTACCAAAATTTTTTTAAAGAACGGTTATCAAATTAGCTCACCAATCTTTGGACAAACATTTGATCTAATATTCCACTAATATTTCTATGTTGGGCGACTGCATTTCCAATATTATTTGGTATTGTGAGAAGACGCATAGCCAGCAGTAGATCTGAAATGATAAAAGAGAATAATTAATATCCATTTAGAATCACAAAAGTTTAAGGAGCATGATTAGATCAAGTCCCCAACAGCTTAATAAAGATTACAGGTTACCAAAAAGACTAGCTCACAATGGCTAAGGACCAAATGTCTGTGTGTGGAAAAGACAAAAGGAAGGGAGTGGGTTATGACTTATGTTTACATTTCGTTAAGATTAAGCAATCAATTTTACGTCTAAGGCGTCACAATTTTGTAGGCTTGTGGACGGCAAGCAATAGGTAGCTCGCCATCCAGTAAGTACCATTTTTTTTTTCTCTCGACGGGGAAAATCATCATTGACGAAACCCGCTCTTGGGTGGAGCGGGAGACAGTGTCAGAGTCTTACTGACTAAAAACCCCGCGCCGTTCCTTCTAGCCTTCATATCGGGGCTCTAGTTTCCTTTCGGATAACCCCGACCCCGGTAGGCTTCGACCCAGATGGGCCCCTCCTGTTGCTGACAACTCCTTGAGGCGCGCGGGCACAGTGCGCGCCGTCGACGCCTTGGCTCGGTCCGGACAGTTACCGGACGATCGGACAGCGAGCTACCCATGGCTCGCCGTCCGCGAGCCCGCGTCTACGGTGGCCGGAAATCGGGATTGGAATCCCGGCGGCGGCGGCGGGGGCGCCGTTGCCTGATGCGGTCTGCCTCCTCCTTTGCTAGCATTACTGCTTCGCAGAAGGAGGCGACCGCCTGCCAATCCTCCTCGCTCCGGACCATGGCCTGAACCAAGGCCCGGCGCGAGAGGTCTCCGCCGCCGATCGCCCCCACGAGGGCACGGCGTTGCTCCGCCCAAGCAGGGCACACCTCAACTGTGTGCTCCACCGTGTCCTCCGGGCGTTCCGCACAGTGGCGACACTCGGGCGTCTCTTCCGCTCGAATCCGATGCAGGAACCTCCCGAACTTGCCATGTTCGGTGAGGACCTGCGTCATGCGGAAGGTAAGGACGCCGTGAGGACTTTCCAGCCACGCCTCAAAGAGGGGACTTACCGCCATAATTGTGGCGTGCCCCAGTAAGTACCATGCTTAAGTTGACAGCGCGTTTTTTTTCGCGCTCTTTAAGAGATGTCAGCAAAACGGATAAGGGTCCAATAGAGCCGATGCCTGGTAGGGTTCCGCAGGATTGATCCGAAGAGTTACTATGGCTCTGGATCAGAGGACAACTGAAGAACGCAGGTGGATTATAGTCAGTTAAAGTACAACACTCTCTTCATTTACCCAGAGTGGGAGCACCTTGAAAAGAAGGAGTCCAAAAAACTACCAAAAAAAGACTAGTCTACAATGGCTAAGAACCACATGTCTGTGTATGGAAAAGAGAAAAGAAGGTAAACGCCTTATTCTCTCCTGTATTTGTATAACACCAGTTGCCATGGACCGATGACCTGGTGAGGGTCGCGGGAATCCAATGGATGCGAGACGCACAGGACCGGTCATTATGGCGACACTTAGGGCAGGCCTATGTCTAACAGTGGAAGTCTTTCGGCTGAAATGATGATGATGAGTTGCCATGGCAATACTGGAGAGCGGTAGAAAGTACATTGGGATTCAGTGTCTCATATTATGTTCACAAAAGTAGCATTTGTAAGAAACAAGTTCCTGTCTGTACTTACATTGTATGACATCCACAGGAAGTCCACAAGAGCAGCAAAGGTAGCATCCAACTGAAACAGGATATAAAAAATATTTTAGCTTTATTTAGTAAAGATAGCCATACACGCTTGGGTATACCTGAGAGGTTTACCTGCACAGTTATACCTGTCAGGTAAGCTTATGTGGAAACTTGCACAGTTGTGCAACATACACGCTCCGGTATACCTTGCGGCATAAGGCTTGTGTTTTTTAAGGGATGCCATGATGGCATAGCTAGTTCTTGCAGCCAAGAAAATGGATGCAGCATCTCGTGTGTACACATAATTAAGTATTTATGTGTGCTAGAAGTAACGTTACGTACATGGGCATCTCTTAGCTGACATTGATTATTTTAATATCTACAACATATAACATTAAATGCACAATACCTCAGACACCTCTAATGATTTTTAATTCGATTGACCTTGAAAAAAAACATTTAAAAAATTAAAGGTTTTATGAGTCGTTTTAGTTTGTTTCAAATTGATATCTGTATTGAAAAAACTTTTTACAAAAAAAATATAACCGACTTCAATGATAAAAAACACTGAAAAGTATCAAATAACTTTAATTTTGGAAGTCGGTGTTTCTATAATAGTTTAGTCTCTTCGTTATTTAACACCGACTTCCAAAATTAAAGTTATTTGATACTTTTCGTTTTTTATCATTGAAGTCGGTTATATTTTTTTTTGGAAAAAGTTTTTTTTATTTTACACTTTTTAGCACCACCAACCACCACTAAAAAGTACCCCTCAGTCAAACTTAAATTCCTTATAGTCAGAGCGCATCTCATAACGGTTCTAATAATCCCAAACACGGTTAGATTACATTAATTTACCTTTCGGCTTCATCATCAGATCAGTTCGATATATCCTCTCCCCCTCTTCTTTCAAACAGTCATTAGACTAGATGCTGATAATCCCGGCTGTAGCATCAGGCCAGATTTATGTCAACATTGCAATGAACTTAAAATTTAGTCCTGTTTAAAATGAGCCCAAACACGACTATGGTGCTGTAATTTCAAGGTTTGTACTTTTCCTGATGCTCCTGGCTTCAGCATCAGGTCTCTATGTACTTCGGTGTTCTTTATTAGCAGTACGTTTATCCACACATCGAGCCGTTTTCAATGAGCCTAAACTCGATATATCTGCTGTTTGTTATCGAGGACTTAGGTACTCTGCAGACTATCCTGACTGCAGCATCAAGTCATGACTTGATGATCATGAGACCAAATGTGGCAAATGCCCTATCAAACATCAAAACAATTTACTAAAACAGTCCTTGCCTGTTCGAGTAACTTCTTACTGTTAAGGAGTTGTACCTTCCATCATCAGCCCAGCTACCTGAGATGGTGACGACTATACGCAAATACACAAGACACTTCATAAAATATGCGAAAATCAATAAGTGAGCCTATAAAATTTGAAGGTTGCCCTCGATTTCTCCAAGATCCCATCATCAGATCCTAATTTGGTGATAATGGGACCACCTCAGAACTATCTACTTTCGAACAAAAAAAGAATTTTGAAAATCCGTCCACATTTGGGGGAGTATTCGACGAACAAACATACAAAAAAAAAAAAAAAACATACAAACAGCCGAACGTAGTACCTCCTCCTTTTTGGGAAGTCGGTAAAAAGAACTTTTATTATCCCGTGTATGAGAAAATTTGTTTGGATTTTATTTGTGTTTGTTTACCTATTTCAGCGGGTTTGCGCATGTGATGGCTTGACCTTTTCATAAATAGACAAGTCAAAGTTTATAATGTAGATTTTTTTGAAAAACGTAACCTACCTATATAGGTTAAGTTTTTCAAAAAAATCTACATTATAAACTTTGACTTGTCTATTTATGAAAAGGTCAAGCCAAAAGTGGTTTAATTGATTCTGCTTGTTATTCTGATCAAACTAATTTCAGGTTTTGCGCATTTAATGTTACACCTTGTATATTTAGTATTTTTTTGTGACAAGAAACATATTACCAAATATTTGTATTACATAATATAATTGTAAAGAGTATCCATGCAGTTTCTTGCACATTCTTCTCCACAGAGATCTACGCTTTGCAATATGCAATTAGCATCATTTTTCTGACTGACTAACTTCTTGATATTTCAAAAGACACTGTAGATAGTTTATTTGAAATAAAATGCTTTGTATCTTACATAAATATAATATCCTCCAAGCAGCCAGAGTCCAAAGAACAGCTGGAACACAATGATGAGCCCCATGGTGCCAAGCCATGGTAGAATGAAGCCTCGCATCCAGATGTTAATGCCTACAACCTGGAAAATGAAATATACCATTTACTAATGAACAACATGAAAATACATTTCATTAATGTCATTGTTGCCACTAAAGTTCCACAAGGGTCCACAAGGTCACATGCCTGCCTGGCCTGCGGGATTGTTTCAAGAATTACAATGGCATTGAAATTCAAAGTGCAATTGATATATCACAGTTGGGTTGACCGCTGTCTGCTGTCGTACCACGCAGAGTGGGAGAACCCATTTGATGATTTGTCAAGTAAAAATGCCTGTTCTACAGACAATCACAAAGCATAGTCTCAATAAAATGTTCTCACTTCTCAAGTAAAATGAGACAAGGGCAGTACGAAGTTGATAATGAGTTCAGAAGGCTGTAGTGGAGTTAAGTGATTATAATAAGTATTTCTTTAGAACTTACCATCAATATGGAGAAGATGATCAGCAGTATAAAAATAATAATAAATATACTCCCAAATACAAGCAACGCTGAAACATAAAAATGAAATCATTGATCAATGGTTTCTTCAACTAAGCAACTGTAATTGGCTTGAACCTCGATCTTAGTGCTAAAATATCCTGAAACTTGTCACAAGTCTCTAATTACGGTATTTGAAAGGTTAAGAATTAACAATGCTGGGCATTTCCTCTCTCATTGTTTCTATTGTTAGAAAGACAATGAAAGAGGTCACAGAGGGCCGGTGATCCATGGGGTTTAATGAATTTATGTTTATTTTTCTTTAAGATTCACATTATAGAAAATATTTTTTTTTAAGCCTAATACATATTGTGTTTTCTATTATAAGTTTGGCTTGATAAAATATTCTTATTAGATTCACAATGGATGCATTCTAAGTTGGTCAAACAATGGCTTTTTCTTTATCTTGTATTTCTTAGTCTCTATTGTACAACGCCTTAGATATTGTTTGTAACGTTGTAGAAGTACTTGTAAATAAATAAATGGTTCTCAACAAACTATTTCACAAAACAAACTCTTGAAGGTTTTATAACTTACATCCTCTAACATCAGCTTCAAAGAGCGGGTTCCAGAGCTGTGTGGAGTCTCCACCATCCATTTGATAACCAATAAATGTGATTAAGATCAGGCTCATGGCAATTGTATACACAGCAACTGCCCGACTCCCTGACTTCACGGTTGAAGACCAAATACAGGGCGACCAGCATGATTCCAGTATTGGAGCCATGTTTCGTACTTTTAAAACACTCTTTAACACTCACAAGTTACGGTTTGATACCGATTTCAAGCGAATTTAACGAGAAATTACCGCAAACAATAGCCACACCTTAAAAATTAACAGTTACTTTCATGAAAGTTTATAACTGAAATCTATGTAAATTTTGACTACGTTCGGTGAGTTTGAAGTTTTAAATTTATGGAGTCTCGTATATTTTGAAGTTTTTGATTCTAATAAGACATAAAATTAGTATTTCTTGGTCAATAAATAACGCCCAAACAACTTGGTTTCGTTGACGACAACTTTTAAAAATTAGAAAGTGTCAAAGTGTGTTCTGTTTAATGTTTTATTTTTAGCATTAATTGATCTCTATCTTGTTCTATCAAACGTCTCATATACGAACGAGCAACAATTCACCGCTTAATTTGTAGCATTATCTGTACTTCTGTAACTAGAACGCGCATTTTGGCATTTACAGCAGGCGTCATCGTCATGACGTTTTGTTATACGCTATTTTTATAGGATAAGTATGAAACAAATATAAATCTAGTAAGAATATTAATTAAAATTAAATAATATTAACTAAATAATGTATTTCTTATTCTAAAGACAACAAAAATCATGAAAATTCTTCGCGATGATGTTCCAGTTCGCTGTATTAGTGCCATCTGTTGAACAAAGTTATAAACTACTTCAAGTTTTGTTGATGCTTAATTTCTGAAAACGAACACAGATGGCAGTATAATTCAAACGGTCAAACGCTGCTATCAATAATAACAATAAAAAAAAAAACATAATATGATTTTTGCTTACGATCTTGTAATATAGCTTGCAGCGATATTACAAGATCTGCTTGCTGAGAATTTATTTTAAGTCACCATCACCATCATCATTATCTTACAACGCGGTGTCGTCGCTTGCCGCCGCAGTAAACCTATCTACGTTGCTGTCACCAGTGCTAACTAAGGTCCAAGGTTCGATTCCGGTCAGGCAAACGGTTATTAATTTTTTTCGCTTTGACTTTCACAGTGGCAGTCCGGAGTTGAATAGCAATTGGAATTGAGTTATGAGTTTTTTTTTGAATTTTTACTATGAATACGCGATCCGCGTTTGACCACTATCTCACCTTATGATAAGCGATGATGTGGCCGACGATGGCGTACTCTTGCCTAAAAGTAACCTATTCACTCTTGAATTAAATATCGCTAGGTTAAAACCTAGCGATATTTAATTAATAGTAATAGGAATAGAGGAATTCCCTGCCGGAGTCTGTCTTAAAAGCAAAAAAAAAAAGCAAAGCAAAGCAAAGCTATGAAAGACAGACTCCGGCAGGGAATTCCTCTTCTTTGCTGTGCGTACGATGAATGTGTTCCCAAAACGCTTTCTACGTATGGGTGGTATGGTATGCCCACCATGTTGGTACCAATGGCGCATCACCGTACTTAACTATAGTGGTCCAAACTCCGATGATGAGGAACAGACTTGGCGGAATAAATTGTGCAATTCCAACTCACACTCCCCGAAACGTAACAATAGAAAATCGATAGGGTAGTAACTCGGTGTCAATATCACGTAACAATGTAGTAACAAGGTAGGTAGGTCCACCACCACCTGTCTACCACCATCATGAAAATGAACTTATTTTGATTTCTCAATATTTAATAAATTATTCTTAGTTTTTAAGAAAGAGTTTTAGTATCTAAGTATTAGTTAAACACCATCGACATTAAGTACAACACATCATAGCGGGCATAAGGCGCCAGTAGATGCGAGAGCAAAACCACCCCACATTCACCCGGATGGCCCGGTGACCATGCATTTGTGCGGAGAACCAAGTATCACAACAAACTTATAACTCTGATTTTTAATGATACAGTTATGAAATAAAATACTAGACACGTGTTTCGGGTATCGCATATAAAATTACTTATATTGTATATAGCTGTTACTAACTTAATGTATCCGAAATGATACAGCAAATTCTTCAGGGATTACCAGTGCACTCTAGCTTATGATATTGATTAATTTGCATTCAATAGACTTCGTCGTGACTTGCTATCAATAATATAGAAAGTTTATAGGATAGCGTTCCTATGATATGGCTAATTAGATGGAGTTCAATGTCCGCCTTACACGCTACAATGTAGCTAAGAGCCGACATGTTAGATAATATGTCTGGTTAGGGTACCGTACCTCAAAAGGAAAAAAACAGAACCCCTTAAGGATCACTTTATCACATCTCCAAGATTCACCGTCTTAGGGATATACTGGTTAATTCTGCTGAAGCTATGCTTTGCTCTAAAGAGCGAAGAGAGAGAAACCTACACCCCGCCCTTTGTCCGTGTATGTCTACCCCGTCCCTTGCTCGAACCAGCTCACGCCGCTGAGCCTGTAGTTTTAATTATTTATATTTGATCCACCCTGTCCCTTGCTGCTCTCATCCCAGGGACTACCTAAGCCGAGGTCCGAGCACCACAAGGCTTTAATTTCTTCAGGTCGTTATAGATAAGTTGCAGTCAAGACGACTACCTCACAGGCTGAACAACGAGAAGCTACTCCTAAAAAAATCGACTCGTAAAATCATTTTGTCATTGTCACGCTTCGACGCCTTTCTATATTAACTCTCAACGCAATTAACTTCCAAATTGACACTCTACAATTAAACCATGAAGTAAAACAAAAGAAAACCCCACATTTTTCTCTCACCATCAACCACAGCAATCCGTCTGTCAAGTGAAATCGTATCCGTCCGGCCGTCTTTTTTTTACGGTGGGCAAAGTCATCTTATGACAACCCCCGCTCTTGGGGGGAACGGGAGATAGTGTCAGACTCTTACTGACTAAAAACCCACCTCGTTCCTTCTAGCCTCTTCATACCGGGGCTCGAGCTTCCTTTCGGATAACCCTGGCCCCAGTCGGCTTCGACCCAGTTGGGCCCTCTTGTTGCTGACAACTCCTTGAGGCGCGTGGGAACTGTGCGCGCCTTCGACGTCTTGGCCTCGGTCCTGACAGTTACTGGACGGACGGTCGGACAGCGAGCTACCCATGGCTCGCTGTCCGCGAGCCCGCGTCTACGGTGGCTGGAAATCGGGATCGGAATCCCGGCGGCGGCGGCGAGGGCGTCGTTGGCCTCCTCCTTTGCTAGCATTTTCGCCGCCCTTTACATACACCAAACCATATACGTCATGAGTCTTAAATCCTTACTAATATTATAAAAGTGAAAGTGAGTTTGTTTGTTTGTTAAGTTACGTCTTCACGCCTAAATAGCAAAACCGATTTTGATGAATAATGATACAGAGATAGTTGGGACCCTGGAGACGGACATAGGCTAATTAAAAAATAAAGTGATAAAAAGGGGAGAAAGAGTAAAGTATATTAATGCGAAATAGACCCCTGGGGCCCTGGAGTGATTGCAAAGAAGGAAGAGCAATTATTTTTTTTTTAAGTGGGAAAATCATCCAATGACATCTCTCGCTCTTGGGCGGAGTTCTGTTAGACTTTTACTGACAAAAACCCACTCCTGTCCCTTCGTTACTTTTCGTAACAGGGCTGAATCTTTCTTTTAGAAACAGATTCTTGGCCCCAGTAGACTTCGACCCTGCTGAGCCCGCGTGAAAGGATACGCGCCGTCGACGTCTTAGGCTCGGTCCGGTCGGTTACCGGAAGGTCGGACGGCGAGCTACTTATTGCTCGCCGTCGGCAAGCCTGCGCCTAGATTTCGGGATTCCGAGATCCCGATCCCGATTTCGAAATCGGGATTGGAATACCGGCGGTGGAAGAGGAATGGGTATTAACCAGTAAAAGTCTGACACACCCCGTTGCTCAAAAGCGGGAGAATTCATTGATTGATTTCCCCCCTAAAAAAAAAGAAGTCGTACAACATTCATCAAATAAGCCTGTGTACTGTAATCTGTAAAAATAAAACAAACATGGCATTATAAAAACAATGACCACGCAACAACTTGGAGTTTCTGAGAAGCGAAGAGCCGTTACGAGTTGGAGTCTTACTGATGGCGAGTTTGGGAAGATTTCTTCCTTATGTTTCTTTCTTTTTAGGGTTCCATACCTCAAAAGGAAAAATGGAGCCCTTTATAGGATCACTTTGTTGTCCTTACATCTGGCTGTCTGTCAACACCATTTATCTCGGACACGCGTAAAGGTATTATATTGAGTTGAAATTAAAACCATTTACTCAGATCACCGATCTCTTGAAGCAAAAAAATCTAAGTTAGCAGAAAAAAAAGATACGGCCATTTATGTCGCAAAAAACGTATATTTTGATACTCTCAAACGAATCAAAATTCATAGGGTACATCCCGTTGACTCAGAATCCTGAAATTTGGCAGAAAGCAAGATATAAGATCTTTTACTTCGCACAAGTATTTTTTTGTATGGTGGGGAAAATCCAATGACAATCCCCGCTCTTGGGCGGAGCGGGAGATAGAGTCAGACTCTTACTGACTAAAAACCCACCCCATTCCTTCTAGCCTTCATACCGGGGCTCGAGCTACTCTTTCGAAACTAACCCTGGCCTGAGTAGGCTTCGACCCAGCTGGGCTGCTGTTGCTAACTAACAATTCCTTCAGGCGCGCGGAAACAGTGCGCGCCGTCGACGATTTGGGCTCGGTCCGGATATAGCACAAGTATAGGAATTAATCTGAAAACAAAACCCTCAGTGCGCGAGTCCGACTCGCACTTCCCAGTTTTTTAATGACAAACTAGTGCTTGACTGCAATTCTAGGGCATAGTTACCGTCGTATCAGTTGTATCAATGATATGCTGCTAAGAAGTGGAATTCCCTGCCGGAGTCTGTGTTTCCTGATAGCTACAACTCGGGAATCTTTACGTCGAGAGTGAATAGGTTTCTTCTAGATAAGGGTGTCTCATCGTCGACCGCATCGTCGCTTTCCATCAGATGAGATAGCGGTCAAGCGCAACCTATCAAGCCATTTGTAGCTTTAGTAGAATTCTTTCGCATAAAGGCAAATGAAAGATGAAAATTAAAATGCATTGGCTTTGTAATGCTAACAACCAAAATCTCGCTTGCATCCCACACGCAGTTGGACCACACATAAAAATAATATAAACGAACGAGATTTCTACTTCATATTTCATTTTATAATGCGCGTGCATGCCGCAAACTTATTCAATTGATACAACTATCGGTGTAATATCAATGGTACAATAATAATATATCTATGAATATATTTATAGTACATACTATGATCTGCCTTATAATGATTCCATTGCTGGGACTAGAGATGGGTTTCTACCCGGTAAATACCGGGTAAATACCCAAAATACCCAAATGCAGGGTTTTTACCCGGGTAAATACCCAAATGATGGGTATTTACTTTTTGGACATTTTTTGTTTTTTATACATCTTTAGCAATAAAAAAATGTTTATCAAATACGTTTTATGCATGAAATGTACATGGTGTCGGCAAATAATAGTTTTCTACTCTACAAATCGTGTAAAAATTTCACGTTCGTATTTTTTTAATAATTTACGTCTGTATTTTATTTGGGACACTTACATAGATATACAAAATTAAGAAACTACATGTAGAACACTTAAATAAAATTAAAAATTAAAAACAAAAAAAGAATAAAAAAAATATAAAAAAAACATTGTCTAAGTTATTTATTGTTACAAACTTGAAAATCAGTTGAAATTTTACATTTATGCAAAAGTTACAGTTAAATTTCATTTAACAAAAATAATAATCAGGCGTTGAAACGTAAAAATATACGAATGGAGCCGAATTTATAACATTGAGGTGTTCAAAACATGTAAACGATCTAAAATTAAATTAAATTTTATTTAATAAATCATCCCAAAAAGTGTTAAACGTTTATACCCATGGTTTTGGGTATTTACCGGGTAAAAACCCTGTTTATACCCAAATTGGGTATTTACCCGGTAAATACCCGATGGGTTTTTACCCACCGCCCATCTCTAGCTGGGACTTAGATTGAGACATCCACGCAGGTCGAAGGCGGGTTGGTGGATGTCACGTGAATAAATAAATATCTAATACCTAGGTCCTCCTCCTTAGTCGTTCACTCTTGACAGAGTGGTCGTGGCTGACGATGTAATACCTAGGTACAGGTATCTAATACAGGTAGGTTGGGGCCAAAAGGTTCTGGAATGGCGACCACGTACCGGAAGACGTAGCGTTGGAAGGCCTCCTACAAGGTGGGCCGATGACCTGGTAAGAGTTGCGTGAATCCGATGGATGCGAGACGCACAGGACCGTTCATTGTGGCGGCACTTGGGGGAGGCCTATGTCCAACAGTGGACGTCTTTCGGCTGAAATGATGATGATGATGATGACCTAGGTACATATATCTTCGAATTTTTAGTTCTAGGACATGCCGATTTCCTCACGAGGAATGTTTCCCTTTACCAGCCGAGGGGGTGGGTGTGTAAGACTTTTACTGACTAAAAACCTGAGTTTTCCGGGCCGAGTTTTCCTTACAGAAGCAAACCCTTGGCCCCAGTAGGCTTCGACCCTGCTGGGCTAGGAGCCCGGAACCTTTTTTTAATATTTCTGGGAAAAAATATAACATGGTGTAAAAATGGAATCGATTCAGTTACTGATTCTGAACAAACTATATTCAGGTTTTGCATATAATAAAAATAATGTATAATTATAGCAATGGTCTGTAATTCCTATTACGTAATTAGTTTGTGTACAGCTATATATCTATAAATTAACAATAGCCAGTTCTTACCACGCATGGTTTCATTCGAAAGTGAGTTATCGTAATTGGGATAACAATCCGGTTTGGGTTCAATTAAAAGTTGCAATTTTTCCTCTTTGTTATTGCGTTGTTGTGGGCTTTACCACAAAATAGATAGGTACAGAAGACAATCTATATATAAAGCGAGCTCGAGCAATGCACACATAGACACCGCTCACGGACACGACATCTCGCCTCAATCGTCCGGTCGCACTCGTACAGTTCGGCGCAACGCGCTGACCCTAGCGCGATCGCCTATCGTAGGTATAAAAAGTGGAGTACATACATGAGATTGACTTCTGTACCTATCTATTTTGTGGCTTTACTGCGTAAGTTTAAATGGAGTTTGGAGATAAACGTAATAACAATAGTAAATGGTATATACGACTTGATGGTGAAATGTTATTATGGAGAATAGAACGGTTTTCTAGTTACGATGGTTGTTTATAATTATGAAATTTAATTATTAATTAGTAGATACATTATTTTAGTACACAACTTTTACCTGCAGCTCCGCCCGCGTTCATAAAATATAGCCTATGTCGCTCAGGAATAAAGCAGCTACCTAACGGTGAAAAAATTTTAGCAATTGGACCAGTACTTCCAGAGAATACCGCCTACAAACAAAAAAAGATAAAAACAGTAAACCAACTTTACCTCTTTACAAAATTAGTGTAGGTAATATACAAAAACAAAATACGCTCAGGCGTCGAAGTACTCCTCCACTGTCATCCGGAAATGTGCCCAAAAAGGTTGACAGCTTTGCCATGGTGACTAGCAATGCTTATTCTTTGGGCAAAGAAGGAGCCCTGAAAGTATCTATCATTACTCGAAAAATGATCCGAGTTCTCAATTTTTTTTCAAACGAAAACTCATTTGATTTACTACCAATTTTGTTTTTGTTTTCACTATTTATCCATTTTTAACCGACTTCGAAAAGGAGGAGGTTCTATGTTCGGCTGAATGTATGTTTTTTTTTTTTTTTTTGTATGTATGTTCACCGATATTTCGGTCAGTTGTGGATCGATCTTGAATATTTTTTAAATTTTTTATTGAAAGGTTATGCTTCCAAGTTGGTCCCATAGAAATATTGTTATGATCTGATCATGAACTTCGAAGATATGGAACAGAACTCCTCATAGAATAATAGCAGAATTGTCGTAACACTCGTAACAAGTAAAATTGCTTTGTTTATACGTGTAGTCGATGACTGACTGAAAGATAAAGAGGAAGGGATGTATCGAACTGATCTGGTGATAAAGCCGGAAGGTAAATTCGTTTAATATAACCATATTTGGGATTATTAGAATCGTTATGAGATGCACTCTAGCTATAAGGTAATTTATGTTTATCTGAAAGGTAAGTACTTTTTAGTGGTGCTACCATAACTAAAAAGTGAAAAATAAAAAACTTTTTACAAAAAAAAAATTAAACCGACTTCAATGTAAAAAACACTGAAAATTACAAAATAATTTTAATTTCGGAAGTTTTTTATTATTGATAAACTCGTTAGATAACAAATAGTTTTTCCACGCATATCTCCCTGTTAACAAGTGGGAATGTATCGAGATGTGGAAACGCCGAGCTATTCTTAGACGTTTCCTCAATCAAACACTACATTAACCTATTTGGTGCTCAGACTCGATTTCTTTTTATCGGAATTAATTTGTAAAGATTGGAAGACAAGCAACCTATTGATATATCTGCATACCAGCTTCTACCAGCGGCTTCACTCGCGTGAAAATGGGTTTCTCCGTACGAATTTTGAACTTCCGTTTCATTCCCTGAGAATGTTTTTAATATCGTGCGGTTTTGATCACGCATGCGGTATTATTGCCCCACACTTTTCTTTTGTAGTTGGGAAAATCATCCAATGACATCTCCGCGCCTCTGGGTGGAGATGGAGATAGTGTCAGACTTTTACTGACTAAAAACCTACTCCTGTTGCTTCGTTGCTTTTCGTACCGGGGGCGAAATTTTCTTTCAGAAACAGAAACTTGGCCCCTGTAGGCTCAGTCGAATGTGTCGAAGTCCCTACGGTTTGCTGACAACTCCTTGCGTGTGGAACAATACGCGCAGTCGATGTGTTGGGATCTGTCCGGACGGTTACCGAACGATCGGATGGCGAGCTACCCATTGCTTGCCGTCCGCAAGCCTGCGCCTACGGTGGCCGGAAATTCGAATCGGAATCCCGGCTAGGAAATCGTCTTAGTGCTCGCTTACGTCATAAAAGAAAACCTCTAGTCTAGTCTCATTAGTTTCAGTTGTGCGTTGATATATTTTCAGTCAGTCAGTTTCTCCTTTTATATAATAATAATAATAATAATAATAATAATTCTTTATTTTTTTCTGTTTTTTCTTTTCTTTTTTAAATAGACTAGCTTCTGCCAGCGGCTTCATTCGCGTTCGTGTGAAAATAGGTTTCTTCATACAAAATTTGGAACCCTATTCATCCCCTTAGGGGGTGAATTTTGGAAAATCTTCTCTTAGTGCTCGCTTAGGTCATACTCGTAAAAGGAAACCTTGTGCGAATTTCACGCTCCTAGACCCAGTAGTTTTTGGTGTCCGTTGATATGTCAGTCAGTCAGTCAGTCAGTTTCTCCTTTTATATAAATAGATGTAAAGATGTGATAATGAATTTAGTAAGAGCCAGCCAAGTAACACAGATGTAATTTTTCATGTAAATTGGATAGATGCAAGTGCCAAATAAATATTTTTCTTGGCGTATACTGTCTGTACAAAATATACTTTGGAATTTTTCTTTTAGCTAGTGCTTATTGTTAATTGAGATGGAAGAGCTACGAAAATATTACTGGGTACGTTTGTCTGTTTGAATCATAATTTCACCGCTTTTAGGCACGTAATTGACTGTTTTTCGCACTAGTGCATAATTTTATTACATTTATGGTATCAGGTCTCGTTTATTTATCTTAGTTAGTGTATTTTTTCTACCTAAGAGAAATACATAATTTGATGACTTCGCATGTAAAAACAAGTGCGGTAAGCATCTCTTTGAGATAGATACTCATACAACATGTGGGATAATGTATTTATGTTGATATTTATAAGCAGGATTTACTTTCTTACTAATATATTTTCTTCCGATACCTGTTTAAATGGTTCTCACTTCATATCGAGGGATTTCCAATGAAAAGAATCGAGCTCCATAGCCTTAACATAAGTCTATTTCTTTTCGATTTCTCTTATAGTAAAAAAAAGTTTCTAAGAAACACGCATGCTACACAGTTGCCATATCAAATACTAGCTGCTCCCAGCGGTTTCGCCCGCGTGATAGCAGAAAATTACCCCAAGGGAACATACTTCCGGGATAAAAAGTTTCCTATGTCCTATCCCAGGACATGGTCTATCCGTGTACCAAGTTTTATCAAAATCGGTTTTGCCATTTAGGCGTGAAGACGTAACAAACAAACAAAAAAACTTTGAAACAAACTCACTTTCGCTTTTAAAATATTAGTAAGGATTTTTCATCCGTCCACTCCATTCATGCGAGCATGGATTCCGTCGCATCGCATGATGCACTTTTTTTCGCGCGTTGTCATCATCATTATAATCATTTCAGCCGATAAACGTCCACTGTTGGACATAGGCCTCTCCCAAGTGTCGCCACAATGAACGATCCTGTGCGTCCCGCATCCATTGAATTCCCGCAACCTTCACCTTGTAGGAGGCCTTCCAACGCTGCGTCTGCCGGTATGCGGACTGGTCGCTACTCCAGAACTATATAAGATTATATGAGCTTAAGCATATCAACCAATTAAAATATTCCCTGATAATTGATTCTATGCTACAAATTAAATCAGTCTAATAGTTCATACCATTGACTGTCTTCTACAGATAAATTTTAGACATTAAAAAACCAATGGTAAACCATTGATAGAGTGCAGCTGCACTTTTGACCCTGACTGTACATACCTCTATTTACTTTAAACATTGCGTATCAACAGATGTACTATCAAAATATATTTCTTCAAATTGTGTATTGGTGATGATAAAATTTCAGTAAATTTTCACAAATAATGTTTTTGGGGTCCATACCTTTTTTTTACGGTGTGCAAAAATCATCTTATGACGACTCCTACTCTTGGGAGGAGCGGGAGATAGTGTCAGACTCTTACTTCTCTTGCTCTTAAAAACCCACCCCATTCCTTCTAGCCTCTTCATACCGGGGCACACAGTCCACTGCTCCCGTGCGCCTTAAGGAGTTGTCCGCAACAGGAGGGGCCCAGCTGGGTCGAAGCCTACTGGTGCCAGGGCTATCTGAAAAGAAGCTCGAGCCCCGGTATGAAGAGGCTAGAAGGAACGGGGTGGGTTTTCAGTCAGTAAGAGTCAGAAACTATCTCCCGCTCCACCTAAGATCAGGGGATGTCATAAGATGATTTTTACCCACCGAAAAAAAAAGACTCCATTTTGGAATTGAACTATTTACATAGGAATAGAAGACTGCGTTGTTTTTATGAGTACACAATTAAAATAAGATGTTGTTCAATGTTTACTATTTCAAATAATGTCAATAAAAAATCATCTAACAATATTATAATAATATCAAAAAATAAGTAAGTTTATACGGAACCCCCAGAGCGCGAGTCCGGCTCACACTTGCCCAGTATTTTTATAAGTAAGTAGCTACTGCTTTTCACCTGTTTATTTACAGACCTCTATTTACTTTGAACGCCTATCAACAGATTATAGCTTGACCCATTTCTCCAACAACCTTACCGCAAAAAAATGTCTTCATATCTTCATATTGACTGCAAAACGAGACCATAATATCAAAAACAGATTAGATATACAACGGCACAGTTAATTGTATATTATCATTTATTATCAAATGTTGACATTGCATCGGCCATTGTCGGGTGTTGTCGTTGTCTTATCCGAATGATATGCGCACGATTGCAAGAGATATAAGAAGATAAAGGTGTTTATCGGTCAAATGTGTTATGGTATCGTCGATAGACCTCAATTTTCTTGGCGAAGGTTTTGTCCTGGTTTTGGAAGTAAATAATTGGGTTTCCATTACAAATTTAAGTAGAAATTAATGGATTTTATTTTGAGAAATCATAAATATCTACAGTTCCAGTTTGGTTCTTCTGCATCAATTTTTTAAAATTCTTCTTACCGAAATATTATTTGCTCGATGTACTCTACCTATTTCTTAGAAGCAGAATATTATTGTTAGGTGTGTGTTTACAGTAGAAAGCATTTTAAACTTTTGTGAAATATCTCCACTAGATAGATCTACCCCACGCACAAATGTTATAGCCAAGTGTCTTTACCATATACATTTTATGCACAGTACCTTTGTGAACGACTTTAATTGATTTTGAAGTTTTTTATTCATTGAATACAGCTTGAGCATTATTCTTCTTTGCTTTTAATTTTGGTCACTACAAGAAAGAACAGCATTTTGTTGTCAGTTCCATTATTTGCGTCCATATGTAAAACAATTAAGCAACCATAATGATTCTCAATTTTGTTGTACAATAAATGATTACTTCGTATTTGCTCTGGTAAACCTCAATAACAAAAAAAAAAAAACAAATTCGACTTTAATTACTGCAATAAAAGTTATACGCAAAACAGTTCTGCTGTTTTTAGGCAATGCATGTACAAATAAACCAAAATAAAAATAGCTTTTTATATCTTCATTGATAATGTCATGTATGCCAGAAATGCAAGCTACCAGCAATTTATCTAATTAAAATAATGTTCTCAATATCACAAAGATTGTACTATCTTACATTTTGAATGCGTCATATCGTAAAATAAGACATTATCTACTTACAGGAGCTATTTCAACTAATTAGGATCTAAATGAAAAAGACAAGAAACAAAACGATGGTGACAGAAATATCTTCGGAGATAATGATAATGACGTGTTTGGTTGTAAAGTTGGAAGCCTTATTGGATGAAATGTTGAAGAAATAATACATAACAATGATTGAAGTAAGAGTAACGTTAACAAAAACTCACGTACACAGTGAAGTGAGCGTGTATCGGCTCCAATGGCGGCCGGTCACGATCCTTCATTCGGAGACTTCACGACGACGACCGGTTCGGTCAGTTTTAGATCGGCCTGCGCCGGCGCACCGCACGGCGACGGTTCGCCTTCCACGCATCATCGAATCATCGTTTTTTAATCACAAAAACATTCTGTATTATAAATAAAACAGTGTACCAGTGAGTTTCAAACGTTTTAAAACTATCGTGCCCACAATTTTCAGTTCATGGTTTTTCTACTTGTGACATTTTGCATTGCAACTTTGCATCCTGTGTTGTGCTAAGTTTCGGTACGGTGAAATTGGTATCGGTACGGGTCCCAGCATCTCGTGTCGATTAGTACAACGATTTATCTTGATTCAACAAAAACTGGTAAGTCGATTTATACGTGCGCTTTCTTTATTGTTTTCGTTTTGGTCCTGTTGTTATACTGTGTACGTCTTGGGTCTTATTATGCATACATATAACAATATAGGCGTTGGTGAAGCAAATACCTCTTTTATTGGAGTCATTGTGGCTTAATTTCCATATCTGATATGAATGCAGTTGAATAAGACTTTCTTGAGAAGTCTCGTTTTGCTGTTTTGTAAGGTTGGCTTGAGGGAAATAGCAAATAGATTATTTGGAGTGTAAAACCTTGCATATAGTTATAGCCATGTTAGATCTCTCAAAGCATTGTCAAAGTTTCATGCGCTTTAAGGTCAGAAAAAAACAATGCGCGTTCGGTGATAAAATCATTAAAGTACCTGTGAGTTTCAAACTCTTTAAATAGTCAAGTTTTTTGATTTTACAGACCTATATTCCTATAAGAATCTGTTATCTTATGGTCTCAGATTTCAACATTTTTTTTTCATCTATCTAGAATTCCTATTTGAATCCTAATAGGGCCGAGAATTATCAACTTAAAACTTTTGGGGTAATAGACAAATTAAATTTTCAAGCTTTATGAAAAGATGAAGAATAGTTGATATTCCATAAAAAATGTTCTTATCCATTAGAGAAGATCCAAAGTATTTGCAAACTCTCATTTAAAACTTTAACTCCGTAGACGATGAAACGAATTGATTAATCAAAATCAATAAAGAATAGATTAATGAAAACCTTGTAGCTTGATTGACTTGTAAAGACAACGTTAACAGTAACGTTATGTACATAAAAGTACATACAGACATGATCTACAGAGTATCTCCTTTGCATTTGAGTTCATTGACCCATAAAGTACGCAGATTCATTCATACTAATCTTATGCCAAACATAAGCCGTGATTAGGAGCTTGATTGAATATACAGTGTTAAATTTTTTCAAATGCATATATATTGGTCATTAAATTTTTAGGAAGAACTATTATGAGTATGGGTCTATCAAGATCAAGTAAAGATCATGTAACCTACTTTGAGGTAGAGCATTATAGATAGATAGATCGATATATTCTTTATTATTCATTATGCTCTTTCTGAGTTTATAATATGGAAGTACCTATAAATTGTTGCTTAGAAATACGTAAAAAAATACCCAGTTAATATTACAAATTGTTTTATTGGTAGAATATGATTGATTTCATCACCATTGGGTTATATTTACGTTTTTATTCGGTTGAGTACTTGAATTCCAATTGTTCTGATTCCAAATCATAGTCGTCATTCTCAAACTCGACCTAAGCACTAAAGAGGTTAGGTTCATTATCTTCTTCATCCTCCTGTCCAAAGTTTTTTTCTGCATTTGCTTCAATGTTATAAACCCGTTTGCTGTCTGGTGTACGAACAAAAGTTTATTAGCGCGTTTGTTTGACAAGTTTTAGTCTAAACAGTTAGTCTGTATGCCTAACATTTTGGAACTATTGCTGCTCGTAGCAACAGTAGAACAAAATATATTGTATTCAGAATCAATGCATTATTTTTCAAGCGTATTGCTGATGATGATGATCTGTTGTTGAGTACTTATGAGCCATTCTAAGGTTGTCTGGTCGATATCACTGTCAGCGATAATAATGCCATTGTACGCAAAGATTTAAGTTTCTGTGTAATTGTTACTATTTTGTTGTACAATAAAATGTATTCTATTCCATTCTATAAATGGAAATTACAAATCTCTATATCGAAATAATTTAAAAATATTTGCCTGTGTTATGTTCTCTGCTTAATTCTTCTTACCCATACAAAAGATCATTAGAATCAGTAAGTCCGGAATGACTGGCAAACAGTTTACAGCCGATATCATAGAAAACATTTAGGGATAATATGCACATAATATCTTCTTATTTTCTTGTCGATGCTTTCATACTATATTTTTTCTGACCAATATTTGGCAACTTGTACAGCTCTATTGTTGACCTCTTATAGGTCCTAAAATCTTGCAGGTGGTTATGCAGGATGGGCAGTACAGCAGGTGACACATGTCCTGTAGAGAGGCTCCACACTGGCACTTCATCTCAGATAGGTCGAAGAAGCCGTTTTTGGCCAGATTGTTTTTTACAGCGGTCAACCTGGGTCACTGTAGTTTGCGTCCAGGGGGAGATGTAAGACATACATATCAAGGTCCGTTAATGGAAGAATTTCTTGAATGCAATTTAATGCGTTCGAGGTATCAAAGTTGAAGTTGTTTTGCGTGGGTTAAATTTATCATTAATGTGCATACATAGTAACAAAAATACGAAGTCATCACCAGATAGATGTCCCGTATGGAAGTCACGTTCTTAGAATTAAGTGCATATTGACATGCAATCGTTTCGCTCACAACTGTGTATCATGGCATTGATTTACGAAATAAAAGTTTCATTGTGTAATCCAATGTTTTTGAACGTTGTGTTAAATGTGAAGATCGTCTAGTTCAGTATGTATGGTTCGTTAATATTTTTACGTCGCATTTTAAAGCAATTTATATATTTTTTAATTTGTTTGGCATATTTAAGTCAATTTTGAAAATTTTGGCATATTCGAAATTGCGATTTGATGATTTTATTGTAAAAAAACCGGCCAAGTGCGAGTCGGACTTGCGCACGAAAGATATAAAAATATAATATTTCTAAAAAAGGCAAAAAATCATGTCTGTTTTATGGGGCCCTACTTAAATATTTATTAAATACGTCACCATCTATGAAAATTTCAACTGTCTAAATATCACGGTTCATGAGGTAGGTACAGCCTGGTGACAAACGGACAGACAGACGGACTTGGTAAAAATTTTACCCTTTAGGTACGGACCCAAAAAAGGAGCCATGATAACAATTCAAGGTAAAGACAAAGCCAATACAGCAAAATATTTGAACGAAAACGTAAGACGTACTCAGAATAATGAACCAAAGAGGTCACAAACCTTCAGAGAGGCCTAGATATTATCAGGCGAGTGAGTTATAAACTTGACAGGAGATTAAAGGCTTATTCTTGAGATCATCCATGATTCATTCGATATTATTTGTAAGAAAAAACACACAATGTTGCTTTGAGTGGTACACCAACGCAAAATTATGAGCACTTTACAGTTTGTTTACTACAATGGAAGTGATGAGGAAATGGATCATAGTGTCGATGTGTGAATGACAGATAATTAAACAATAATGTATCTGATGCGATTTCTAAAAATGATCTACTTATTTTTGAAAAAATCTCCATAAAGAAGGATTAAGAATATTAGGATCAATACGGTGAAGGAAAACATCTAACCAAAAATTCGAAGACATGTGACATTCACCAATCCGCACTGGGCCCGCGTGGTGGATTACGGCCCATTCCCCTCTCCTAGAGAGGAGGCCTGAGTCCCAGCAGTAGTAATTTTAAAATGGCTGATGATGATGAAGTAAATTAGCAAATCTAATTTTCAACGCCTTTTGAGAATCATCATTATCAGTTTAGACGAAAGCTGTCCATTGTTGGACGGTGGCCTTTTCCAAGTGTCACTAGAACGAGTTGTCCTGTGTACCTTACCTTCGGGTCCCAACGACTATCATCAGGCAATCGGTCTACCTTGTGGGAGATCTACTATCGCTGCGCCTTCCAGTTCAAGGTCTCTACTCCAGAAGTTTTCGTCTCCATCGACTATCTGTTCTACTAGTAATATTCTCTGCCCTCTACCACATGTTTGGTGATTCTTCTGGCTTCTTTTGAGAATGTATTTTCTTCATCATCATCATTTCAGCCGACAGACGTCCACTGTTGGACATAAGCCTCCCCCAAGTGTCGCTACAATGATCGATCCTGTGCGTCTCGCGTCGGAAGGCCTCCTACAAGGTGGACCGATGACCTGGTAAATGTTGCGGGAATCCGATGGATGTATTTTCTTAACTTAAAAAAATAATAAATGTAATTTCATGCTTGTAGACCGACCAAGCAAATTTTCGCTTTTGGCTTAGTGATTTAAAAAAAAATGTTAGTTTTTTTATCATAACAAACGTTGCCTTTTAGGGCCTGTGCTCACTTGAAACAAGACGTCTTAGACAGAACTGTCTGAGACGTTTTAGACCAGTCTGAGACATCTCCGACAAAACTGTTCTGATATTATCGCAGTACTATGGATAATCGATATATCGAAATATTGATATTTTATCAACAGCCCTAGCGCCCCGTGTCGCAGACAAAACAGTTTCGTTCTGTCTAAGACGTCTTGTGTCAGGTGAGCGAAGGCCCTTACTAGAAAATAATCCTGTATCGTGGGAACCATACAAATTAATATAGTATTTGTGTTTCATGAGGGAATCAAAATCGCGTTTTACAGCGTAGCAACTAAACGCTTAGTCTATGCTAACTGTATGTTATACAGATTACAGAGGTATTATTTTGTAGAAACATGATTCCTTCTTCTATACCTTAACTGTTTTCTAAGATTGTTTATTAATTAAGTTAGTGTTGATTACAGTAATTATTAATTAAGTGCTGTGCCTTGTTAAGTCTCGTAAATTTTGCAACGGGATTTTATAGCTACCTATTGGATTATTACTTTGCTAAATTGCTTGTTGTTTATTATTATGGCGTAGTACCAATACGGTAGGCAAATTATGAAGTATCGTTTAATTGATCATGTTTATACAAAGTGCCAGATAAACTTAAAATAAAGTACATTGACTTTCTCCTAATATCTACAAAATATCGAAGATACTCGTATCTGAAAAACCTTTTCAGAAAAGGTACCTAAAGGATCACGATAGATGTCCATTCAAGACAGCTTTATGTTTTTAATTCCGTTTTTCAAATTAAGAATGTCAATAAATGTAGGAGGGTCAATCATCGTTATTCCACGTTTATTTGGCGCGAACCTTAGCTCCATCTCTTTCTTATTGGAAGTTTGCTATCTCTTTGTTATTTCCTCTGAAACTTTCAAAACAGTGATGTTTCGTTCTCAGTACAAAGAATAAACGAAGAAAGAGAATCACCAAACTTAAATGACAGTGGGCATATTGCTCGCAGAACAATCTGGTCTGAAATTTTCAGTTCTAGAGTGACAACCGCGAAACCAGTGTTGTCGGTAGACTTCCCAAAAGGTTGACCGATCACGTGGCAAGCGTCGCGTGGCGGCGTGGCCAAGATGGCGTTCAAAATCAGATCAATCAAAATCAAAAACGTTTATTTCAAATAGACCAATTACAGGCACTTTTGAATTTTCAAAATGTCGGTCAGTCAAACAAACAAGTGAAGCTAAATCGTTCCAGGGGCCTTACCATGACGTCTTAAAATGTCAGTCATGCGAAGGTGAAAGAGGGATGGAGCTATACATAAACCCTATATAGATCCGACGTCGATAAATTGATCTCGTTAAGAGCTCGAGGGCCTCGGAAGCTAGAACTACATTAGACCGACGCACACGTAAACGTGTAACCGATTTGTACGTAAAACGACGTCGCGTGGCGTGGATCAAGTGTAGCTCTACAAGTCTAGTTTCCAAATAAAATGTATAGAGACCGACGCGCCCAGATCGGCGTGTGTGGCACACGTGTGCGCAGTGTAGTTCTACCTTAACTAGTGGTAACTCTTTCCAATAATCTGCGAGATTATTGCCCTATTTTTACGCTGCTAACTAAATGGTAATCAATGATGCTTTTTTTTCTGTTAACTATAGTTTCAACTATCCAATTCGCTCTACCTCTTTAATTAAATTGCGTGAGAAACAGAATCTCACTTAAAAACTTACGACCACCAATGAATTTAATCAAAATATAAACCGTAACGGCCAATTAGTTTTACACACAAAAAACATCAGACGTATAAAATAGAAACAAATTAAGATGAATCTTAATCAAACATTTGGAATGATATACGATATTTGAGACGTCATTTGGAGGCTATTAAAATGGCACATGTCTAAAAGGTGTGATTTTGAGATTATTATAATGACTTGACGATTTTGGACCTCGAATGTATACGAGTACTCCATACTTAGGTACATACTTATAACTAGCGACCCGCCCCGGCTTCGCTCGGGTGTTTTTCCACTATTTAATGGATGTTATTATATATATAAACCTTCCTCTTGAATCACTCTATCTATTAAAAAAATTGCATCAAAATCCGTTGCGTAGTTTAATAGTTAAAGATTTAAGCGTACATAGAGATATAGGCACAGAAAAAGCGACTTTGTTTTATACTATGTAGTGATATGAATGCGAAAGTAACTGTCTGTCTGTTTGTTACCACTACACGTCTTAAAACGATTGAACGAATTGGGATGAGGCTTGACACACGGGTAGATCACGGTCTGTAGCACATATGATGTCATCTTTACCCAGGAGTATGTTCCCTTAGGGTAAATAGCCTGGAAATAAACAGTTTATTATTATTATTAATTCTCAACTTTTACACGGGCTAGTGAAAATATATGTACTTACATAATATGTGTCGCAGGGAAATGAGGATATCAGAGATTTCGCGAAATCCCTAGGGATATCACGAAATCCCGGTAGATGTCGAATATTCTTGTTTATTACGACTTCTTACTAAAAGTATCTAGTGATATGACAAAACACCAATTTATCATCAGTGATATGTCGTTTCACTAAACTAAATCTAGTAAAATGCCATGTCAATGGTTCGAGCGACGCATTTGTTTCACTTCCACTAGTGCCCGTGTGGGTACTAGAGCGAGCGAGAGAAATGCGTGGCTCGATTTTTATTCGGCAATATCCGCTTTTTTGACATTTTACTAGATTTAGTTTAGGGATACGACATGTCACTGACGATAATTTGGTGTTTTGTCATATCAACAGATACTTTTAGCAAGAAAATGTAATGGATTAGAATATTCGACATCTACCGGGATATCGTGATATCCCTAGGGATTTCACGAAATCCCTGATATCTTCATTTCCCTGGACATATGTATAGCTTTTGGGCTTGGTTACCTTGACAGTCATGCATTAGCAGTAAGTTTTGATGATCTAGTTTGGCCAACGCTTGTACAAGCTAAGAAATTTCATCGCATCTTAGGCAATTAGCACTTACTTGTACACGAAAGAATTTTTGTCGGATATAGGTACGACAATTTATCATAGCACCCTTTAACCCATCCCTACCACTCCATAGCAACTCCACGCGTCGTCTCTAGCGCAGACAATATTTTTTCTTGGTCTGCTCCATAGCAGTGTATACAGTTCGTGTGTAAAAACGACATGAACTTTTGCGAGTTATTTTTTGGTGGGTAAAAATCATCCAAATGACATCCCACGCCCTTGGGTGGAGTGAAAGATAGTGTCAGACTCTTACTGACTAAAAAAACCCACCCCGTTCCTTCTTGCCTTTTGTACCGAGCTTCCCTTTCGGATAACCCTAGCCCCAGAAGGCTTCGACCTAGCTGGGCCCCTGCTGCTGCTGACAACTTATTGAGGCGCGCGGGAACAGTACGCGCCGTCGACGATTTGGGCTTGGTCCGGACAAATAACGAACGGTCGGACAGCGAGCTACCCATTGCTCGCCGTCCGCAAGCCCGCGCCTACGGTGGCAACTTTTGCGTGTTCAAGTGGCCTAATGGTCGTAAGCGCTGAGACTATATTTGTTAATACGAGCCTTGGATTAAATTCCTGGGTCGGGTAAAGCGTTATTGGGTTCGTATGTCAGGAATTTCTCCGCTCTGCGAAGCTCGCTGGGCGCTCTGGACTAATACTCATTAATTGAGTACCAGTTCAGAATTTGGTCAAGACAAAAAACGACAAAAGTGCCATTGAAGCCAATTTTGCATTCTTATAGGCCTCCTATTCAACGACAGGTCAGCTTATACTGGACAATTATAGCTGGCGTCATACTCGACAACATTGTAACGAGAGTTATCTTGGGGGTCCTTTTACTAATCTTTATAGCGGTTATTTAATTAATAAAGGTACTTAATTAAAATAATGTGCCATGTTTTAAGTATACCATAATACTCCATACAAAAAAGCATAAATTAGATTTTTTGATATTGAGTTTTGCCGGCAAATACGGTACCAGCAAAATTAAATGGCAGGAGATTTATGAAGGACACTATAACATTACCTGTTTCGACTTTGGGACTGTCCATAACAACATACATATCGTACAACATACATAACCTTTTAGGAAGAACGTCGTAAGCGACAGTGAGCATTTTTGCAGGACTAGATTTTCTCTTCTATAACTAAAAAGCATTCATGATTTTACATTTTATAAAAAATATAACTTCATACCGACATAATATTAGAATTGTTGCTACTTACTAACTTATTTTCGTAAATACTTTTTAATTCTGGAAGTAGACAAAACTCATGCCCGCAAAAAATGCAAATTATCATTTACGATGCTTTTCCTGAAAAGATTCGATATGTACATTAAAAATATATAGAATTAAAATTGTAAGAACTATGTAGTTTGCAACACCGAGTACCGGAAAGATACGGCGCTGGAAGGTCTCCTGCAAGTTGAGTCGAAGACCTGGTGAGGGTTAAAGGAATCCGATGCATGCGAGACGCACATTCAGGACCGGTCGTTGTTGCAACATTTGAGGGAGGCCTATGTCTAGCAGTGGATATCTTTCGGCTGAATTGTCAATGATGATCATGCAACAAAATTTAATCAACATCGAGCATGGTTTAAAAGCTTGTTAATTCATCTAACACAATCCAATGCGATGTTTGATTTGCGAACAATGGATAGCTCGCCGTCCGGTCGTCCGGTAGCCGATCAGACCAGGGCCGGAGTCGCCGACTCCGCGTTACGTTCCACGAGCACCTCAAAGAGATGTCAGCGAAACCGTGGGGGCTTAGCAGGGCCGAAGCCCAATGGGGCCATGGGTTTACTTCCGAGAAGGAAACCTGAGGTTCTGGAAAGCAAGGGCAAAGAACAGACATAGGTATGGTTTTTGTCAGTAAAAGTCTGACTGTATGCCCCTGTCACTCCGCCCTAGAGTGAGAAAAGTCATTGGAAGATTTCCTACCTTAAAAAAGCTATGTCACCATGTCTGTTTGTATGAGTCAGTGATATACCCATAAAATGCTAGGTTTAATAGTATGGTGTTTGATTACAACGGAAGGAATATGAGACTTTAAGACACTATATTTTTATAGTGGCTATAGGAGAATTTGATAGTTACTTATGAGGAAACCGAAGACTCTACGAGTAGATCCTATTATTAGGCGACAGTAATTTTGAACCCATATTCAAATTCAAATTCAAATGTTTATTTGTAACACATAGGTATAATGCATGTAGGTACAGTACATGGTGTTAATTATAAAATATCGACTCACTATGCGTTGCCTTGCTGGGCATACAAATATTGTTTACCAAATGGCAAACTGAAAAAACTGTGTTAGAACAGTTTATAATATTGCTTGTTAAACTTTAATAATAAAATATAAGACAACACATCACAAAACAACAAAATTTATATATATATATATTCATAATACAACAGTACGTCACTTGTAAAACTTAAATAAAATAGGTAGCTACTACGTAATTATCGGAGATTATGGTGTTAGGCATGGTTTGTTATTTGTCTTCTAAATATTCGTTAATACTATAGTATGATTTTTGTAGTAAGAATTTGTGGAGTGTTTTTTTGAAGAAATTTAGATTATTTATATTGCATGAATTATGAAGAAGGTTCAATACAAATACCTATTAATTGCTGTCGGTAATTATAAAACAGCACTACTTTGGAAATGTGTTCTTTGCATGGGTATAGATACAAGGTGTAACGTTAAATGCCCAAAACCTGAAATTAGTTTGATCAGAATAACAATCAGAATCAATTAAATCACTATTTAACCCTTCAGATACCGTCAATTAGAAACACAATAGTAAGACAATAGATGCGCGGCCACCGGTGGTCGCTTGGGGATTCATGAATTAATATAGGTTATATTTTTCAAAAGAATCTATTTATGAATAGGTCAAGCCATCACGTGCGCAAACTGAAATAGGTAAACAAACACAAATAGTTGTAATCCAATTGAATTTTCTCGTACACGGGATAATAAAAGTTCTTATTTCAATGCAGATATGAGTTTTAAACAAACTAAAACTGCTCTTAAAACCTTTAATTTTTTTTAAATGATTTTTTTCTCACATAATTAGGTCAATCGAATTAAAAATCATTTGGGGTGTCTGAGGTTTTGCTGATGATAAACTACAGACCAGCATAAAATATGACAACAATTTAAAAATCAACTTTTTTTATTTTTTATTATTATTGATAGGTTTGCGCTTGACCGCTATCTCACCTGATGGAAAGCGACGATGCGGTCGACGATGGAACGCGCTTACCTAGAAGAAACCTATTCACTCTCGACTTAAAGATTCCTGGGTACTTAGTATTAAAAATATTTTTTTATTGTTATTATTGATAGGCTCGCGTTTGACCACCATCTCACTGATGGTAGGCGACGATGGAGCACGCTTACCTAGAATTCACTGTTGACTTAAATACCCCTAAGATGTAGCTATCAGGAAACACAGACTCCGGCAGGGAATTCCACTCTGTGGCTGTACGCACAATAAATGCGTTCCCGAAATACTTTGTGGGAATGGTGGACTGATGTCCTGGTGAGGGTTGCGGGAATCCGATGGATCCGAGACGCACAGGACCGTTCGTTGTGGCGACACTTGGTAAAGACCTATGTCCAGCAGTGGACGTCTTTCGGCTGAAATGATGACGATGATGATAAAATTTTCTGGAAAAACATGGATACTTTGGTAGCCTAGGAGTATGTATCCTTGGAATATTTTTTTACTTTTACACTGACAAAAACGAGTTGCTCATAATATCATCATCATCATCATCATCATCAGCCTTTTTAATGTTGCCACTACTGGGACTCAGGCCTCCTCTCACTAGGAGAGGGAATGGGCCGTTATCCACCACGCGGGCCCAGTGCGGGTTGGTGGATGTCACATGTCTTTGAATTTTTGATTCTAGGACATGCCGGTTTCCTCACGATGTTTTCCTTCACCGTTTTGAGAGCAGTGGTGATGAAATAAATTACACAAAGTTATGCACCTCGCTGGGTTCGAACCCACGACCTACAACTCGTAAGTCGGGGCCGTTACCACTCGGCCACCACTGCTCTCAATATCGTCAAGACACAACAAATCTCAGGACATCGTTAAGGAAGGAAATAATCATATTAAAAACAAATTATAATTTCTTAGTATTAAAACTTGCCATCTCAAGAATTCTTAGAAAGATCAAGACACTAATACAATGGCACTACTTCATAATTTGAAATCAGCTCGACTATCATTTCTTTTTATTGCATTTTCAACGCTCGACTTTGCACCGAAGGTTGTAAATCCAACAGCACGTTTGTATTTAGGCATTCATTTAGTTGTCGCCTAGTGTTAGTGAAAATTTGAGTACTAACTGCCGCACTCAGAGACGCCCATTAACGCTAATCTCTGATTTACTAATTTTGTCATTGAATAATAGTCTATATCTTTATGACGTTAAGTACCTTAGGTTTTGCTATAATTGACATTAAAGTTAAATGACGTCTCTGAGTGCGGCAGTAAGTCTTTTAAATTAGGTTTTTTTTTATTATGCAAGTTAATTTGTAACCTTTAAAATTATCAGAGTACGATGGTTAATTATGAGATAAAATGTCAGTTACGGGTGTGTTACCGTAAAGGCCAATCTTTCTTAAAATGTATGTAAATACTTGAATTTCATTTCATTTTTTAAATTTATATTTCACTTATTTACTACTACGCGTCGAATTCATTCAAATAGAAGTGATAATCATACATAATACATGTGACTATTCCTAAATTACTCTAATTTGTTTTGTTTTATTTGAGGAATCATCCAATGAGTTCTTTCACTCTAGGGTGGAGCGAGAGGGCGTGTCAGACTTTCACTGACTAAAACCACATCTATATCCCATATTTGTCGTTTGCGTTTCAGGACCCCGGGTTTCCCTTTCGGAAGAAAATCCATGGGCTCAGTATGCTTCGGTTCTACAGAGCCCCTACGGTTTTGCAGACATCTCTTTAAAACGCGCGTGTATGGTCACTGGAGAGTCGGACGGCGAGCAAACCATTACTTGTCGTCCGCTACCCCAAGCCTACGGTGGCTGGAAATGGGGGTCGGGATTCAAGCGGCTGGGCCGTGAGGACGTCCGTTCCCACACGCGTGTGGCCACCTCCTCTGCTAGCATTACTGGTTCGTAGAAGAAGGTGACCCCGCAGAAAATATGAAAGAGGTTAGAAACTAAATACTTTCCGATTTGTACCACAACGAGTGTCGCCGCTTGTCTCTCATCCCTAAACTCTACTAGAGGCAATAAACCAATACGAACGCGCATTACGCAACTAACAGACCACGTACACTTAGATCGGAAGTTTGCTATTGGCAGTTGAATTAAGAGCATAGCCCTACTTTGTGGCACGCCTGCCCCGCCCACAAGGCCATTCGAACCTCTCATCTTTTCTGTGGTTAAAACCCTAATTGAGGAAATTCGTTATTCCCAAAGCTTCATCCTTAAAAACGCGGCCATTTTTATTCGTTACTTCCAGAGAAGCTCAACATTTTCCTCGTCTGTTATTAAATATTTTAATAATAACCAGTCGGTCCAAAGATTGATGACTGACGTTGGAAAAAATTACATTTAAGTGAAAGTTAAATGGAACCGGGACATGTAAATCACAATTAATTAAATGCCAGTAGGCAGTTCAGTTACGGCCTACGGTGACATTACTTAAAATGTGACTTGTTGGAAGGTACGGTGGGCAAAAAAAGTTTGTAGCTATTTTGTGTAAGTCATCATCATTTCAGCCGATACACGTCCACTGTTGGACATAGGCCTCCCCCAAGCATCGCCACAACGAGCGTTCCTGTGCGTCTCGCATCCATTGGTTTCCCGCAACCTTCACCAGGTCATCAGTCCACCTTGTTGGAGACCTTCCAACGCCTTTGTGTGAGTGCTGTCTTTGAAATACAATATTTAGTTATTAATAAACATATATTGTATATTAAAAAAAAAGTAATCACACTAATTATAAAGGCAAAAGTTTGTACATAATGTAGGTGGAAGAATTTATCTGTCTGCTTATGACTCCTTTACGTTTAAATAGCTGACCAAATTGGTATGAAAATTGGATCATGTCCAGGAATAGGGCATAGGATGACGGCGCGCACTGGTCCCGCGCGCCTCAAGGAGTTGTCAACAACAGGGGCCCAACTGGGTCGAAGCTTACTATGGCCAGGGTTATCCGAAAGGATACTCGAGCCCCGGTATGAAGAGGCTAGAAGGAACGGGGTGGTGTTTAGTCAGTAAGAGTCTAACATTATCTCCCGCTCCACCCAAGAGCGGGGTTGTCATAAGATGATTTTTGCCCAACGTAAAAAAAGGCATAGGATACTTTTTCTCCCGGGAATGATGCACATCACGTCGAGTCAAAATTACAGTGTCTTGAGCATCGACGCCGAATTATTACTAGCCTGTCGGTTTTTTGTCATTCACCTTTCGGGGAGTGTGCATTAGAATTGGACAATTTAGTTGCACCAAGCTCGTTCCATCATCGGACCACTGGACGTACGGCGTTGCGCCTCTGGTACACGGTGGACATCTCACCCATACGTACGTAACGTTTTGGGAACACATTTATTGTACGTAAAGCTAAAGAGTGGAAGTAGTCTGTGTTTCCTGTGATAGCTATAACCTGACGGTCTTTAAGTCAAGAGTGATTAGGTTACTTCTAGCCTTCTAGGCAAGCGTTCTCCAGTGAGATACTCGTAGTGGTCAAACGCTAGCTTATCCTTACTTATAAAAACGAAAGTGAGTTTGTTTGTTTGTTATGTCTTCGCACGTAAATGGCTAAACCGATGTTGATGAAACTTGGTACACGGATAGACCATGACCTGGAATAGGACATAGGATACTTTTTATCCCAGAAGTATGTTCCCTTGGGATAATTTTCTGCTATCACGCGGGCGAAGCCGCTGGAAGAGCTAGTCAATAATAATAATAATAATAAACAAAAAATGGTTTTCTTTGGATAATCCTCAATTTTCACGTGTAAGTAGCTCGTAGGTGATAAATGTGTTTGCATAGAGGACCACAAAGTTAAACATTTCTATTTTTTAAAACCGATCGTGACGTAATGGCGGCCATGACAGAGGGAGCGGTTGGAGCTGTCAAAATAATTACCACAAATAATGTCATATTGACAGCGGTATGGACAAATAGACACAGTGGAATGTATAGAGTTATGAAGAGTATAGAGTCGGTAATGTTCTTAAATACCAAAACAAGTAGGTATGCTTATCTGATTTTATACAAAAAAAATGTAGGTATATTTTATCGCTTGGATAATACTAATACTGTATTTTGACCACGGAGTTACTAACTCCGTGATTTTGACTGAGATACAAAAAAAATGTAGGTATATTTTATCGCTTGGATAATACTAATACTGTATTTTGACCACGGAGTTACTAACTCCGTGATTTTGACTGAGATTTAGAAGAGATAGATGCATATCGAGAGAGAAAGAGATAAAGAAATAAGAGTATTTCGTCTGTTTAGTGCTTATAAAACGCGATTACTGAGCATTAGTTCCTTGGGTCGACTTAATCGATTAACGTCGGGCCAAGTGTTATTGGGTTTTTCAATACGAATTTCTCACTAGTAGCCTGGAGTCAGGAAGTTGGTGGTGTGACGCCCCCGTACTTGGGAAAGCACAAATAAAAAAGGGTAATTTTAAATTTCTTCTTCCTTAATCATACTTGAGATTGCCACCGTGGTCGAAATTTGGTCAGAAGTAGGTATCTAATACCATAAAGTGGAAGTTTGGGTAGTTTTTTTATATATTTTTTCATTCTTATGATCCAGCTGTTGATCTCGATCTTGTCTCATTTATCCTTAAAGACTCGGTTCTCGGTTTTTTTTTAAGAAAAAACCATAAGTTTGCTTTTTCCTCCTTCCTTGCGTCGTATTCCTCAATGCTGAGGGTCGTGACCTCCCTGCTTCATCACTTTAACCCTTACGATCTCTTTCCATCTGTTCCTGTCTCTGTCGATGTGAAGGGCATTGTACATCGTAGAGTCAAGAGCGGTGCGGATCTGGTCGGACCAACGTATAGGGCTGCGCCCGCGAGGCCTTTTTCCATCCACTTTGCCGGTCACCATGAGCCTTTCGAGGTTGCCACCGTCCTTCCTTGCAATGTGACCGAAGTATTGTAGAACTTTGCGAAGGCAGTGGACGACAGTCGTGAGGAGATTCTTAGTTCTTGCAAAATGGATACATTGGCCCGAAATGATATCCAAGGGATACGGAGTTTGCTTTTTAAATAACATAAAAAATATGTAAAGAAAAAGCCTGGGCAATGTTTTTATCAGTTTTTCATGAAATTATTTGTTCTATTTTTCTAATCTTGTCTTAATAAATCACTCAATAAGTAAGCACGTGCCTAGTTTAACAGATTCAGGTCATTGTCGACTAACATTAATCCATGTTTGTGTACACAATTAGAATGCTTATCGATGTTTATGAAACAAACACGAATGTCATGTTATTAAATTAATGTTGACAATGAAATTAAATAAATGTCTATCTATCTAAGTAGATGTCATTTATGCTATTTATTTGCAACTAGCTGCTCCCAGCGGCTTCACCCGTGTGATAGCAGAAAATTATCCCAAGGTAACATACTTCCAGGATAAAAAGTATCCTATGTCCTATTCCAGGACATAGGATACTTTTTGACAGGTTTTGCCATTTAGGCGTGAAGACGTAACAAATAAACAAACAAACTCACTTTCGCTTTTATAATATTAGTAAGGATATCAAATCGGTATGATTTTAACTTAATGGATTATGCGAGAGATGCGGGATTGTTCAAAAAGTTACCGTGGCCCTGGAACGGAAAGGGTAACTGAAGGAATTTTAGTCGATAGTCTAAAGTTCACCCGTGTATATACCATCCTATTTGATGGTCTGACTTATCACCTCATGCTTTTTCACCCCCAAAAAAGAAAACAATAAATATGAGGTTTTATAGACACTGACTGAGACCGTGTTTATCAAGTGATTAAAAAAAAAAAACCTGTTACTGAACTTTGATTCCTGGGTCAGGTTCTAACTCAAAAGGCTAGTCATGGCCTGTTGTTTAAAAAATATTTTTTTTTATGTTTCAAGAACATTAAATTAAAAATTCGTGCCCTCTAATACACAGGCAGGCAGAATGCGAGAATAAATCACACATAAAAAAAAATCAGATTTGATGGCGTCAGCACACAGATGGATGGAGAAATAAATCAACAATGTAGTTTAAAAAAAACTTAATGGCTATGCTACTGCTAACAAAAGAACAAGAAAATAATATGGACCTATGTCTACTCTATGACATTCCAAAGACTACATCACATAGACCAAATATGTAGATTAGTGTTCACATGTGTAGAGTACCGTCAGCAAAAAAAAACTCTTATTACCAACACTCGCTCGACGTAACGCGGGCACTTTTTTGCTAACTGTACACGGAATAAATTATAAGCTATTACAATCATTTATGATAAACATCTCGTTTATTGATAATGGGTTAAAAAATTAGACGAATGCTTTGTCAAGTATTATCTGGAGATATAACATTATGGACATACATACCTTGACTATGTATATGTCGCAGTAAGATAAATAAAGCCGTAATATAGCTATATCCCTAGGGATATAAATATAAACGTAACATAGTTATATTTGTACCTAAAAAAGAAGTAGCGAATGACATTCCTTTTTTTTCTCTTATAAATTATTTTTTTATTGTTTTTTTATTTTTTTTGACAACATAATTTGGCATTTAATTCATGAATCCCCAAGCGACACCCGGTGGCCGCGCATCTATTGTCTTACTATTGTGTCTCTAATTGACGGTATCTGAAGGGTTAATAAGTAAAGAAAAAAAAGAAAGAAAAAATAAAAAAAAACTATTTGGCACAGCACAAGGCCCACAAATACAAGAAGCTAAAAAATAAATAAAAGATAAAAAATACAGTTGTTGTGTGCCTCATGGCTGCACCAAAATAGGTTCAGTTCAGCATGATTACCAGACAACTAGTGCCTGACGCTGGTTTTCAACTGAAAGTAATAATATTGTAGAATTTTAAATATTATTCGCTGATGTTGAAAATGTTATAATTAAATTTTATTTCGAATTATAATGATTTTTAAGACATTTACTTACAAACTCATGTTTGCAAATAAATGATTATAATTATTTTCGGGTAAAAAAAAGAATAAATGAAAGAAATCGGTATGTTAGTTTGTAATTTATTTAGACATATTTAAAATTACCATTACTAAATTACTATATTTAGTACCAAAAAGATATATTTAAAAAATATGCTATTGATAGGCGATGGAAAGCGACGAGACTGTGATCGATATAATAGAGCATGCTTGACTAAAATTAACCTAGACATTCTTGACTGAAAGACCCGTACAACTCTCAGGAAACATAGACTCCGGGAATTCCCCTCCCTTCCCCTAAACATGTGACGTTTGCTAATTAAAAATTTAAAACCCACACTAATGTTCCTTCTTTACCTTGCATTTAAGGACAGGTTTTCCTATCAGAAGCGACTCATGATATGGCTCTAGTAGACTTTGAACCTGCTGGGCCCTTTACGATTTTGCTGATATCTCTTTGAGGGGCGTGTGGAACACTACGCGCCGTTGACGACTTGGGCTCAGTTTGGACGGTTACCGGACGGCGAGCTGCCCATAGCTTGCCGTCCGCAAGCCCACGCTTACAGACGGATAACCTTGACAGGCTTTTTGCAACTGAGGAACTATAATATAACAATATTCCACAACTATCACACAACGCCGTCTAGTCCCAAGCTAAGCAGAGCTTGTGTTATGGGTACTAGACAACTGATAAACATACTTATATATTTCTAAATACATACATAATATAGATAAATTACACCCAGACACAGAACAAATGATCATGCTCATCACACAACCATTTCTCCTGGGTGGGAATCGAACCCACGACCTCCGGCATAGCAGTCAGGGTCACTAACCACTAGACCAACAGGCCAGTCGTCACTAAGCAAGTTGGTTCTTATCATCAATCACAAAAGAAGGAATGCAATGAATGTGATGTTATCAAACAATCTCAGTACAGCTGATAACGCGTTCAATTATTTACTTAACATCAAATCCAAATAAACTGAATTTCTAGAGAATTGTATTATCTTAATCCTCTGAAATTATCTTGTATAATAATATGTTGTACCTGTGTGGCTGATGGAATTTCCCATTGACATAACTGACGGTAATCATACAAAGTTTCATCTCGTTATTATTAAATAAGGCTCGTCCTGGTTTTGCACGGGCAATAAATATAGTCTAGGTACTATCTGCTCCCAGCGGCTTCGCCCGCGTGATAGCATAAAATAATCCCAAGGGAACATACTTCCGAGATAAAAAGTATCCTATGTCCTATTCAAGGACGTGGTTTATCCGTGTACCAAGTTTTATCAAAATCGGTTTTGCCATTTAGGCGTGAAGACGTCACAAACAAACAAACAAATAAACAAACTCACTTTCGCTTTTATAATATTAGTAAGGATGTAACTCAAGGTGAATGTAGCTTTCAAATGGTGAAAGAATTTTTTGTATTGTATCGTATTCTACTGCTTTTTAATTTAAATGTATGTGTGAGGTTTGAATAAACGTTTCTTTCTTTCTTTCAAAAATACAAATTTTTCCTCTTTATAATATTAGTGTAGATAACTAATAAGCAGGGGATGTTGTTTTTTTGATACTAATAGGCTCACGCTTGACCACTATCTCACCTGTTTTTTTTTTTACACTTATTTAACTTCTACAAAATTCTTGTATGCAATCCCAGATTGTATGTTTTTAAACAAAAACAGTCAGATCCTCATCGATTTACAGAATCGATATTGATATCGATATATATGGTTACTGTGTAACCTAGCTAGGACGCCAGGACACCTTTCTTCTACTTTTAAATTGTCATATTATCTTATGTAAACTGTTTAGACTGTACCTCATTTTGTGAAATAAAACATATTATTATTATTATATAATCGATCAATACGTTTATAGTTTAACTGGCCTCTTGGTCTAGTGGTTAGTGACCTTGACTGCTGTGCCGGAGGTCGTGGGTTCGATTTCCACCCAGGACAAATGTTTGTGTGATGAGCATTTTGAAATATATAATATTATATAATATATAAATATATTATATATATTACAGTCTTGAATGTATAGAAATCGAACCCACTACCGGTATGCAACACACACCAATCGCGTCACCCCTGCGTCACTGCTCCATCACTCCATGGCGCCAACCGTATAGTCAAATATTTATTTACAGTACTTATAATAATAGTGAGTCCATATTTATGTCAGTATTTGATTCGTACTAATAAGTCTATATTTGTCATCCTTTCAGTAAAACACCTACAATGTTGAGAAAATAACCAATTCGTACTAAAATCAAACATTTGTTTTCGTTTGACGCCATTTGCTTTGTAAAGATTTCGCGGTATTTTGCACAGATTGTAAGGTGAGAGGAACAATTTTTGGTCATTAATTTGGGAGATAATAACTTTAAATCATCATCTTCATCATCATTTCAGCCGACAGACGTCCACTGCTGGACATAGGCCTCCCCCAAGTGTCGCCACAACGATCGATCCCGCATCCATCGGATTCCCGTAACCTTCACCAGGTCATCGGTCCACCTTGTAGGAGGTCTTCCGCGCTGCGTCTTCCAGTACGCGGTCGCCACTCTAGAACCTTTCGGCTCCAACGGCCATCTGTTCTGCGAGCAATGTGCCCTGCCCATTGCCACTTAAGTTTGGCGATTCTTCGTGCTATGTCGGCAACTTTAAATATTTATATTTTATTAAAAAATTGGACAATAAACTCACAATTATTATTCAATCAATCAATCAATCAATCATTTATTTTGTAAAACATAGGTGAATTAAGGTATTATTGTCTAAAGCTCCTGCTGTACAGAATGTCAACATAATAAATATTGGATTTTTATTTTGATTTGATTTTCTCTAAAACTTTAGCTTGATTAGTGCAAATTAATTACTTTCAGTATTTTAATATTTTTAACCAGTTGTATGAAGAGATTGCGAAAATATTTTCTCTACCTGTTTATACACGTTAAAAATAAAAACAGTTACCTACTTTAAGTTTAGAAATCTGAGCTAAGATTACAATGTTGATAAAAAAAAAAATCTTTAGGAAAAATAAATAGCACGAGAAAAAAAATATAATTCAGAAACAAAACCGCACCAAAATTGGAAAGCTAAAGCGTCGATAATTTTTAAGAAACCAAGATACAATTTTAAATTAATAAACGATTCTTCCTAATTAAGATTTATGATGATTTTCAATTCATTAATTAAAATGTTATCAAATTGATTTTCCATAAAAAATATTTAAACGAAACAAATCTTTTATATCGGCAATCGATTAATTTCATTATCATAAATTAAATTTCAGAAAAGGCTTAATTTTCGATTTTAATTAACCAATAAATTGTATTCGCTTGATAATGTTCCGATAACTGGGTGATTTACCTTACTTGTTTGACCAATAATCTTTTAGGCAGACAAGGTAAATAGATTGTTATGTCTCAGTTATTTTTAGTTACATTTAGGTAAACTGTTATGTGTTAAAGTTTAATGATATGCATCATTTTAAAGGGCAATGTCATTTACTTTGTAAAAAGCTCTTGACTGGCCTGTTGGTCTAATGGTTAGTGACCCTGACTGCTATGCCGGAGGTCGTGGGTACGATTCCCACCCAGGACAAATGTTTGTGTGATGAGCATAATCATTTGTTCTGTGTCTGGGTGTAATTTATCTAGAATGTATTTATTTAGAAATATATAAGTATGTTTATCAGTTGTCTAGTACCCATAACACAAGCTCTGCTTAGCTTGGGACTAGACAGCGTTGTGTGATAGTTGTGGAATATTTAAGTGTCAAAATTCATACAAAATAGGAGGTTTTTTTTATTGGATTAGTTTTACACAAATTCAAAAATTGATTTCTATAGAAGCCTAAATAATATCCACAAGATACTGTGTTTCCAAAATATCTAATGAAAAATGTGTAGTACCTAACGTCATAATCGGTTATGAGCGGTTGTATGAAAAACAGTAAAAATGTGTGTCGAGGTTCATCACCTTATAACACTTTCTCAGCCTAAGACATCGGGTCGTACGGGCTCAGCAGAGTAGAAGCCTACTTACTGGGGCCATGGGTTAAGAGAAAATGAACCCTGGGGCCAGGATCGCGAGGAAAAATAGGAACAAACGAGTGTGTTTTAGTCAGTAAAAGTCTGACACGCCCACACGCTCCGCCCAATGTTGGAAAATGTCGTCAGATGATTTATAACCCAAAAAAAGAGATGGCCAAGAAATCAGTCTAATGTCTTACTCTAGAACATTATCCAGCCTAGTGCTTTAGTGATTGCGTAGCCCACAGTATCTGATGCAATAGACGCTGTAGTCAAATAGTTTGTTTTGAGGCCATCACACGCATTTACAATTTATTGCTAAACGCGTTAGTTTCCTTACTGTTTTTATACAAGGGCTTAAAATAGATTTTATTGGTGTAAGCTATCCTTATTTGCTTTTGAACTAAACGGTTGTTCGTTTAAGTTAGGCAATAACATACCAACGTGTAATTTTTTTTTTATCATATTATGTTATTGTTAGTAAAAGCTTTATAATTATCTTACAAATAAACAAAATATTAATCACATGGTACATCTAACAGAATACATTATCCAATTTTTTTTTTAGATAGAACAACATTAAATGGTTTCTCCCACGCTCTGGGTGGTTTGGTTAGGTTAGGTTAGGTTAGGCGCATTACTTTGTGTAATTTATTTCATTACCACAGCTCTCAAAACGGTGAAGGAAAACATCGTGAGGAAACCGGCAAGTCCAAGAACCAAAAAATTCGAAGACATGTGACATCCATCAACCCGCCTGTGTGGTGGAGTACGGCCCATTCACTCTTCTAGAGAAGAGGCCTGAGTTCCAACATAAGGCCGACTATGCTATTTACTCGACAGCAGTCATAAAAAGGAGTGTAACGTTATGCAGTTTGACCGTCCTACTTACAAGAATGCGCACAAAGAAAATGCATGATTTAACACCGAAAGTATTCGCGGTGGAGTTCCTTTGTCACATAATGTTTGTGCTGATAAGATACTGTCAATATTTGTTGTGCATAACAGAGGAAAGTGTCATGGCTACGGATTTAAAATGTTTGTTGTTGTGTCATATTGGTATTTTTGTGGAGTTTATGTGTGGTCTTACACTTTTATTTTATTTAATGCATTCTTTGAATATGATCGACGAGGGAGTGACTACTACTACTGACATAAACTCACTCGTTGTTTTTTTTTCAGTTGCTTTTTGTGTTCAAACGATTACTAGGCATTTGGATAACTCTTTTTATAAATCGTATAAATAGGTACAAAAATTAAATTACAGTACGGCTAAACTTTACATAGGTACTCTTTGGTACGGCCGACATATCTTGACCGCTCCGAACTTTTTTTTAAGAATCATAATTATGGCGCATGCGTATTTTTTCGAATTTAAGCGCATAGTTCGAAATGCCTAACTTCAGAGCGGCCAATATATTTGACCGTATTGTATATATTCATGATACCGATTTCCAGCCACCGCTGTACCGTAGGCAAGCCCACGGGCTTACTGGATAGCGAGCAATGGGTAGCTCGCCATCTGGATCGAGCCTGACTCATCGACGATGCGTCCGTTAGCAAAACCGTAGGGGTTAGCAGGGTCGAAGCCTACTGAGGCCATGGGTTGACCTCTAAAAGGAAAACCCGTGGTCCTGGAACGCAAGACCAAAGAATGAACATAAGATGGGTTTTATTCAGTAAAAGCTAAAAGCCTGCTAAGCGTTAGAGCGCGAAAAGTCATTGAATGTTTTCACACATAAAAAAAGAAAAAAAAAAGCTGTAAGTATTTAGTGTGATTATTATTCTGTATAAAGATCAATAATCAAAAAGGTTAAGCCATCACTTTTTGCAAAACACTCGATAAAATCAATATAAAATTCTTAATGATCATAATGAGCACCTAATGACAAAACCATTCAAAAGCTACATTATACTGCAACAAAAAGATACTTATCTTTATCAAAAGAAATTAAAAGATACAATAGAACGTGAATGAACGCTTGTGGCTTAATTACACGTGTATTTGCAGAGTCAGCGTTGTGTATGCGTATGCGCAATGAATGGCGCTTAATTGTGATCGTCTGATGTTTGGTATCAACATGACAGTTCTGATAATCGATGGTAATATGGGAGAAAGTTATGAGGTACTTAAGTTAGGTTTAAATTAGTCGGAAGTATGATGGTAATTTTCTATTTATTGGATGGAAGGGGAAATAGATTGTGTAAAGAATGATATGAAAACTAATTTATTAGCGTGACGGTTGACAGGAAGGATTCGAATTTAAAAAGAATGATAGAATATAGGTCCAATATTGTAATAACCACTCTTTTTAAAAAGAGTAACCATGGAGTTTCTTGCCGGTTCTTATCCATAGGAAACGACCAATTTGGAACCGTGCACTAGCTTCTGACGTTTTATAAGTGCACATGTAGGCCTCATTCATTCATTCATTTCAGCCGACACGCGTCCACTGTTGGACATAGGCCACCCTCAAGTGTCGCCATAATTATCGATCCTGTAGGCCTATGTGAAATAAAATATTTTGGCTTTGACTTTTGACTTTGAGAAGAATGTAAATTCGTTTTTATCACAAAATAAGGCAAGCATGTGTCTTATTCAAGGACACTGTCCGCTCCCTTTCATGAAGAGGAGGCTTGAATAGTGCTCCTGCAGCAGGAAAATAACGCATGAGGCTTCTTTGAATTCATTCAATATTTCAGATGGTACTGTTCCCATGACATGAACAGAGTTACTGATTTTTACAGGTTTTCGAGAAGGCTCAAGGCCTTCCTAACTTGACTCACCCTGTCACACAGAGTGAGTCATAGATTATGTACCTATCTGAAAATCAATAACCTGTAATTGTTGTCAAGATCAATGTAACAATTGATTTACCATAATTAAATCTAATTCATGTCCATTTCGAATAGAAACTTGGCACAGATACAATACGTCAATATCAGTTACTTATAAAGTGCATTACAATTATGTCTTGTAATATAGAAATAAGACGTTACATCGAGTTGGCAGCGCTTTCAGCCGCATTCTAACGTGGACATGACAAGTTATTATTGGGTAAATATAGGCGGAAAATGTGGCTGAAACTGTAAGGGGAAAATTGAGGAGTAGAGAAAATTAAATCAGTCTTATACTTTTCTTAATGGCTTTTTGGGGTTCCGTATCGCGAAAAGAAAAAAACGGAACTCTTATAGGACCACTTTGTTGTCTGTCTGTCTGTCCATCAAGATTATTTATCTCGGGAACGCGTGGAGGTATCGAGTTGAAATTAAAACCATTTACTCAGATCTGCGGTCCCTTGAAGCTGTGAAAAAATCAAACGTCAAAGTTAACGAAAAAAAAATGGTTGTTAATGTCGCATAAAATGTATATTTCGATACTCTCAAAAGCACAGCTAAAGGAATAAATCTGAAAACAGCAAATTTGTTGATACGTCACAAAAAAAACCTTATCAAAAAGTCACTCAGAAAAATGATACTAATAGTACTTTCTAAAGCGTTCTTTCTATGGAGAAGAATGTACAGGAATCTCCTTGAGCACTAATAATAATAATATTCCACAACTATCACACAACGCCGTCTAGTCCCAAGCTTAGCAAAGCTTGGGCACGCCACGATTATGGCGGTAAGTCCCCTCTTTGAGGCGTGGCTGGAAAGACCTCACGGCGTCCTTACCTTCCGCATGACGCAGGTCCTCACCGGGCATGGTAAGTTCGGGAGGTTCCTGCATCGGATTCAAGCGGAAGAGACGCCCGGGTGTCGCCACTGTGCGCAACGCCCGGAGGACACGGTGGAGCACACCGTCGAGGTGTGCCCTGCCTGGGCGGAGCATCGCCGTGCCCTCGTGGGGGCGATCGGCGGCGGAGACCTCTCACGCCGGGTCCTGGTCGAAGCCATGGTCCGAAGTGAGGGGGAATGGCAGGCGGTCGCCTCCTTCTGCGAAGCAGTAATGCTTGCAAAGGAGGAGGCCGACCGCATCAGGCAACGGCGCCCTCGCCGCCGTCGCCGGGATTCCGATCCCGATTTCCGGCCACCGTAGACGCGGGCTCGCGGACGGCGAGCCATGGGTAGCTCGCTGTCCGATCGTCCGGTAATGGACCAAGTCGAAGACGTCGACGGCGCGCACTGTTCCCGCGCGCCTCAAGAAGTTGTCAGCAGCAGGAGGGGCCCAGCTGGGTCGAAGCCTACTGGGGACAGGGTTGTCCGAAAGGGAGCTCGTGCCCCGGTATGAAGGCTAGAAGGAACGGCGCGGGGTTTTTAGTCAGTAAGAGTCTGAGACTGTCTCCCGCTACACCCAATAGCGGGTTTCGTCAAAGATGATTTTCCCCGTCGACAAAAAAAAAAAAAAAAAGCTTAGCAAAGCTTGTGTTATGGGTACTAGACAACTGATAAACATACTTATATATTTCTAAATACATACATATTATGCCAGCGACTTCGTACGCGGATGCTGTTGCTTATGCCAGCGACAACGGGGTCGTCAAAATCAAAGATCTGAAACGTCTGATGTCGAATTCTAAGAGCCCGGGGACTGGAAAACAACGTGATGCGCGAGACGATTTGAGACATTCCAGATCTCTCCCTTCCACTTACGCGCGTGACAGTGTGCACACACCTTAGACATGGTGCCAATGTCTCCGTGTTCAATGTAATAAATGGGTTATAGGAAAACGCGCTCCTTTCTTTATTCCCAAAAAGTTTTCCCATAGCGTGATCTAACTCGACGCCAACGCCATTTACGAAACGTTTAGAAAACGGAAACAACATATTATTTACCCAAATATTATAATATCTTAGCCATGTGCAGCGCCCCTTAGTGAACTCCACAGCGGGTGACGTAACGTACGGCCAACTTATTATTTGCGGTTGGTACAGTAATCGGGTCTAGGGATCGAACCGCAAAATTAAGTTTGTTTTTATTGTATATACTTTTCCGGGATAAAAAGTACCCATTGTGGTGCCCAGGATATTAAATAATAATTATACCAAGTTTCATCGTAATCGGACCAGTAGTTTTTGCGTGATGCCTGAACAAACAGACAAACAGACAAAAAAAAAATTTAATCACATTTTTGAGTCCGGTGTCGGTCTAGTAACACCGTTTATTTTTTATATTTTCAATGTACAGAATTTTCACTTCTACAGATTTATTATAAGTATAAGTAGGTACCTAAACTACGTCTAATAGAATGAAATAACCTATTTGATACCTAGGTACTTACCTATTTAAAATGAATAGATGATAATGTTTTTTTTTTTTTTATTAGAGATGAGTGTGAGTGTTATAAACGTAAGAGTAGACAAAAATAAACAGAAAGCTTCGAACTGTTAAGCTATCGGGTGTTACACTTGTTATTGTGAGTCAACCATAAAAGATAGGCATATGCTGTCGTGAGATATTTTTTATATAATTTTAAGGAGAACATTTCCGTTATACATGATTTCTGTGTAGCTTCAACCATTAAGGCTGCAAACGCGACGGAAGCTTAAAAAATGGAGTAATTTCTCCCGTTTCCCCAACATTTCCCTTCACTGCTCTGCTCCTATTGATCGTAGCGTGATGAAAAGTATACTATAACCTGCCCAGGAGTAAGAAGAATGATTGTACCAAGTTTCGTTAAAATCCATTGAGTAGTTTTTGTTTCTATAAAGAACATACAGACAGACAGACAGACAGACAGACAGACAAAAATTTTACTGTTTGCATTTTTGGCATCAGTATCGATCACTAATCACCCCCTGATAGCTATTTTGGAAATATATTTCATGTACAGAATTGACCTCTCTACAGATTTATTATAAGTATAGATAAATTACACTCAGACACAGAACAAACGATTATGCTCAACACACAAACATTTGTCCTGGGTGGGAATCGAACTCACGACCTCCGGCATAGCAGTCTCTAGCACTAACCACTAGACCAACAGGCCAGTCAATGGCACTATGTATTACAAATGACTCGGTTAAATGTATCTCGTCGCTACTTTTGTGTGAGATTGAGAACAATCTAAATAAAGTAAAAATAAAAACAAATTCTAAACATAGAAAACTAGCTTTTATCCGCAGCTTTGCCCGCGTTTATTAATATACTTTACTCTTTCTCCACCCATTCCCTTTTTTTTTTAAATTAGCCTATGTCCATTTTTAAGGTCCCAAATATCTCTGTACCAAACTTCATCAAAATCGATTTTGCCACTAAGGCGTGAAGACGTAACAAACAAACTCACTTTCGCTTTTATAATATTAGTAAATACAAAATATACCTTTGACAGAAGTTTATCCTATACAGGTATGATTCGTTTAAATGTAAACGAACGTATCTTTACGAATGTGAAGGGAACCGCCAAATGTCAACAGTTCCGCACAAATGGTCATCTGTCACCACTAATGTGCGAAAGTTGAGGTCAATTGATAGTCAAATTGTTGAAATGAAATATCAACAACAGGTGAATATTAATGGTTTTCAATTTTCTAGTAGTACGGAACGAATGGCTAATGGCTATTATTTGTCAAGTTTTAAATAAGTCTGCCGTATTTTTGTACGACTTATATTAAAATTGTTGGCGTTTTGTCGGCTAATTATAGTAGGATTCAGATATAGCCATAGCGGTCAATTGACCCTCTTGCATTTCATCATCATCTTCCTGCCCTTATCCCGTTTTATTTGGGGTCGGCGCAACACGTTTTTTTCTTCCATTCTGTCCTGTCACTCGTCACGCTATCACTAACTCCCTTTTCATTCATATCACTTCTCACACCATCCATACATCTTTTCTTTGGTCTCCCTCTCCCTCTCCATCCATCCACATGTAAATTCATAACTAATGTTGCTACATGCGTTTCATCTCTCCTCTTTACATGACCATACCAAGACAAACGATTTCCCGATTTCGAACTTTTCAGTCACTGGCGCCACTTTCAAACTTCCCCTAATATACTCATTTCTCACTTTATCCATTCTCGTCACACCACACATCCATCTCAACATTCTCATCTCCGCTACATGCAATCTTTTTTCATCCGTCTTTTTCACAGCCCAACATTCTGATCCATACAGTATGACAGGCCTTATCACGGATTTGTATGTAGATTTTACCCTTCAACTTGAGGGGCATCCGTGGATCACAAGTTGTTCCCGTGACCTGTCGCCATTTCATCCATCCTGCGTTGATCCGATGAGTTACGTCCCGGTCTAACTCACCATCGCCTTGGACGAGCGACGTGAGATACCGAAAGGCGGAACAGATCGGTATGGGCGTTCCGGCGAGAGCTAAAGGCACTGGAGTGGAGAGATCGCCGAAATCGCAGAACAAGTACTCCGTTTTGGTTCTACTCAATTTCAGGCCAACACTTTCCAGTCTGTGCCACCACACCTCCAATCTGTTCTGGACCTCTAGGCCACTCTCGGCAACCAGCACAATGTCATCGGCAAACAACATACACCAGGGAGCCTCTTCCTGGATGTCCGACGTCAGAGCGTCCATTATCATCAGGAAGAGGTAAGGGCTGAGAGCCGACCCTTGGTGTAAGCCGACAGCCACATTGAAGCTGCCAGTAGTGCCCACTGTAGACTGGACTTGGGTACTGCACCGACTGTACATCGCTCGGATCAACTGCACATACTTCCCAGACACACCTTTCTCCTTAATTGACCCTCTTGCATTTATTGATATGAAACTGTTTTGAAATGACATCTACCGTAATCCTTTACACTACCTAGAAATGAAAAACAGTTAATTGTTCGTCTTTTAAGCCGACTTCTAAAAAAGGAGGAGGTTCTCAATTCGGATGTTTGTATTTTTTTTATCTTTGTTCGCGCAAAACTTCGTCGCTTTGCCAACCGATTTGAAAAATTCTTTTTTTGATGGAAAAAAACCAAATGGTCACCAAGTTTGGATCTGGCAATGGAATCTTGTTGAAATCGAGGGAACTCCTCAAATTCAATTAAATTTTTTAGTGAAGTCGGTTATGTTTTGGGTACCTGTAGAGAGATTTTAGGATAATGTTAAAGTATTTTATTTCTTATTTATATGACGCCTACCGAAATATTAATGAAAGTTGTTAAATATTTTTTGTGACTGATTCAACTGACTGGTAATAATTACACTAATAAAAAAAGGTGGTACATATATGTGTGTAGGTATCCTTATTACACTTTCACTCTCAAACGGCTGAACGGTTTTGAATGAAATTTAGTGCACAGGTAAATTATGTCTTGTTGCACATAAGACACTCGTTATTCAGATTGTTCACTAGAAATATTTTTCTACTTTCACGTGGGCGAATCCATTAGCAGAAGCTAGTTTGAAATAGTTTTTCGGGGAATCATTTTTGCATCACGTTTCGATAAGTTAAAATTTCCATCGGTGATCGTTCTAGGTAAACGTGCTTCATCGTCGACCCTATCATCGCTAACCATCAAGTGAGATAATAGTCAAGTGTGAGCCTATCAATAAAGAGCCCAAGATGTCGACGGCGCGCACTGTTCCCGCGCGCTTCAAGGAGTTGTCAACAACAGGAGGGGCCCAGCTGGGTCGAAGCCTACTGGGGCCAGGGTTATCTGAAAAGAAGCTCGAGCCTCGGTACGAAGAGGCTAGAAGGAACGGAGTGGGTTTTTAGTCAGTAAGAGTCTGTCACTATCTCTCGCTCAAGAGCGGGGGTAGTCATAAGATGATTTTTGCCCACCAAAAAAAAGCCTATCAATAAAAAAAATTAGCGTTCCATAGAAAAATGTTACAGTTGTTATTGAAATGGTACGCACCTAGTAGTAAGAAGTTTCTCTTATTCATCATCATCATTTCAGCTGAAAGATGTCTACTGTTGCACATAGGTCTCCCTGAGTTAAGACACATGCACAGAGATCCAGAAGGATTTGATTTGAAGTAGCAGCTGGTAAATAGAGCAATGAAATTTTATATTATGAAAATACATATTACACGACAGCATCTCGTTGATAATAATGTGGACCTTCCTATCATTTTTAAATGTAATGACTAATGTATTTCGAATAGACATTTACGTTATTTTATAAGTTGATGTATTTTACACACTTTTATTTAGTTTCAGCTGTCCCGATGATTGTCTGTAATCAAATCTTGTAAATTAATTTTGACCCACTTTCCGGTTACCGATTGAGCTGAAATTTTGCATGCATGTGTAAATGATAATGCAAAATTATTAAGACATAGAGCTGATCTGATGATGGAACCGGAAGGTGGCTATAAGAACTGTGTAGTTAACGACACAACCCCATCGAGTTTGGGCTCGTATGATTCGTCTTAACGAGTATAATTATATAGGTATACCAAGCTATAAAAGCTTGCTATGAAAAAAATATTTTCGTTAAAAGCTCTTTTAAATAAATATTTTAAAGTTCAGTTCTAAGCTGGTATTATTAGATATATTATTTGTTATCGATAGATAAAGTTTTAGATAAAGATATCGAAAAAAATTCTTATTGTGACTGTTTTAATAGTTTTCGATCTAGTTTTTTTTTTTACCACAAAAACAATAAAAGTCTCATATATCACAAATAGTTTTATTCTCAACTCATAAAACTTGATAAGTCTTAATTAATTAAAACATTATAATAATATAAATCTACAAATTATACAGCATTAACAGGAACATGAATAATTTATGTACTTTTAGAGAAATATATTCAAATATTAAAATAATTGTAAATCGGTCTTGTCATTTTATTGTATTTTTATGATCAAAAGAAAACATTAATTAATTTTGTCTAATTAGAAGTGGTGGCGGCGCTGCGGGATGCCCTTAGGGTTTGTACAGAGAGAACGCGCGTTGAGTAGAGCGGGTGCGGGAGCGGAAGCGGAAGCGATTTGGTTGCCACAGTGTGTTGTGAATTGTAGCGCGGTCTAGAGAGGTTAGACAGAACAGCTGCTTAAACTTTATCAAGCACAAGTTCGGACATGTATGGAGTACTGCTCTCATCTCTGGGACGGATCTGCTCGATACCAGCTTGATGCAATTGTAACACTTGAGAAGCGAGTCAAGAGGATCATTGGTAATAATGCACTCGTCGAGCCGAGGCTTTAAAGTCTTGAGCATTGACACCGAATTGCTAGCCTGTCGGTTTTCTACCGGTTGCATTTCGGAGAGTGTGCGTTGAAACTGCATAGCCTAATTTCGCCTAGCCTTTTCCATCATCGGACCATCAGGCGTTCGGCAATGCGCCACCGGTACATGGTGGACATCCTACCGATACTCATAAAACGTTTTGGGAACACATTCATTGTGCGTCCAGCTAAGTGTAAGCTAAGTAAGCAGAGTGGGATTCCATACCTTTAGGTAAGCGCACTCCATCGTCGACCACATCGTCGCTTTCCATCAGGTGAGATAGCGGTAAAGCACGAACCTATTAACATAAAATAAGACGTGGAAGTGAGAAAGAGAGATGGAGCTGTATAGATATACGGTTTAACAGTGCAGTTTAGATTGTCAAATGCATCGCGTTCAGAGCTCGTGGAAAAGCCTGTGTTTCCTTAGGATCAAACAATAGACGATCGTTCGGCAGCGATGCCACTCCATCATGTAACTGAAGGTTTCCACCTTAGTCACTTGATCACTTCAGTGTGGACTCAAATGGAGTATTAATATGTTTAGTACTACACATCTGTCTCAGCACACACACACGATCTAGTCTCTGTGTCCGAGGGTTTAAGATGAAGAAAAGAAATAAACGATGGATGATGAATGATTGTGGATGCTAAGTAGGATAAATTAAGGCCTTTTAACTATTAAGGCCACTTTCACCCGGTCTTCTTCTTTTTTTTTTTTTAGTGTTGACAAACTCAGGTTAAATTTTCTCTGGCTAGTATTTGGTATTTTGTACCGGTGCACTAGCTTCTGACGTTTTATAAGTGCCCATGTAGGCTTATGTGAAATAAAATATTTTGACTTTTTGACTTTTGACTTTCGACTTTCGACTTTCGACTTTTGACTTTTGACTTTTGACTTTTGACTTTTGACTTTTGACTTTTGATTTTTGACTTTTGACTTTGACTTTTGACTTTTGGTAAAGGTGCATGAGGTTGTTCAGGACGGGTAGCACAGTAATAGTCTTGTGAAGCGGCGCCACACTCGCACTGTGTTTGGGAAACCCCTTTGGCCGGATCGTATGGTGGTGGTTCACACGGTTGTTATACTGAAATCATAAAACTTTTTTTCTTCTTATAAGTAGACAGAAATATTTTTACTAGCCAAAAAATATAATGATTAGCACGTTAACACATATAAAGATTTCGCTAAATGAAACAGCACGAGGATAAATAACTACAGCTTATTTATAGCAAGAAAATCTTGGTAGTAAACTAGTGTGAAATTGTGTAACGTCACGGTTTTTTTTTGTGTTGACATCATTTGCTAGTTCACGTTAATTAGGTACCTACACGTCGTGTGTGGGATCTTGTTTTGAGTGAGCAGTGTTGGTCTCTACATTTAAGAGGGTCTTTTTCCACTCGCTTTTCGTAAACATCGAAAATGGTTTAAAAGCTTGTTACTTCATTTAATGCATTCCAACGCGATGTTTGAAGAAAAGGCAACGCAAAAAAAAAGATAACGCCTGGAAACTCTGTTAGTATTCGGTAAATCCGAGATTTACTCGAAAATTTCACAAAACTTGCTCCAGGAAATAGCTGTTTTTTTTTAAACCCTTAAAAGTTTTTGGAAAAAGTGGTCGTCATTTAGAATATTAATAAAATTTGCAAGGTTTCTAGAGGATTACTTTTTTGACTTTTTTAATTTTTAGGCAAATTATGAAGTGTCAAAATTCATACAAAATTGGACATTTTCAGAGGTTTTTACTGGATTAGTTTTACACAAATTTAGGAATTGGTTTCTTTAGAAACCTAGATAATATCCACAAGTGTTTCCAAAATATCTAATGTAAAATGTGTAATAACGTCATAATCAGTTATGAGCGGTTGTATGAAAAACAGTGAAAATGTGAAGCAGTCACAAACTGTTACAGCGCCCTGAGTATATACCCAAGACGTCGACGGCGTGCACTGTTCCCGCGCGCCTCAAGGAGTTGCCAGCAACAAGAGGGGTCCAACTGGGTCGAAGTCTACTGGGGCCAGGGTCATCTGAAAGGAAACTCGAGCCCCGGTATGAAGGCTAGAAGAAACGGGGTGGGGTTTTTAGTCAGTAAGAGTCTGACGCTATCTCCCGCTCCACCCAAGAGCGGGGGTTGTCATAAGATGATTTTCTCCATCGAACAAAAGCCCTGAGTATATAGCATAATCAGCTTTATAATGTTCCCACTGCTGGGACCTGAGTCCCAGCAGTGGGAACATTATAAAATTATAAAATTTTGCCTATGTATGCATAGTCATATATCTGATATATGACTATGCATACATAGGCAAAATTTTATAGAAATCTACGTAAGACACTGCGTACAATGTGAACATGATTTCTTTGGTTTTTTTTTTTATCTCCAGAAAAAGATCTTTAAATACCATAACAAACTACGGAGGCCGTCGTAAAAGCAAAAAATCATCATCTCATCATCTTCGTGCCCTTATCCCGTTTTATTTGGGGTCGGCGCAACACGTTTTTTTCTTCCATTCTGTCCTGTCGCTCGTCACGCTATCACTAATTCCCTTTTCATTCATATCACTTCTCACACAATCCATCCATCTTTTCTTTGGCCTGTTTCTCCCATGTAATGACATAATAAAAACACGTAAATTCATAAAAAAAAAATGAAAAAAAAAATGTAGAGGACATTTTTTATTCATACTTAACCTACAGTTTTAGCTAGCGGGTCTACCCGCGTGAACATGAGTGCGGAATAAAGACTGTTTTGAGTCAGTGCTCAAGAGTTTTTTTTTAGATGGTAAAATCATCTAATGACATCTCTCAAAATAGGTAATCCTGCAATCTTAGGAATGTCCATAAGTTTCTTTCGTCTAAAACCAGCAAAAATGTCACCTCACTTAAAAATTAAAAACGAGGCGAAAAAAGTCTCATAAATAACATTATAGCAGAACATAATTTATGTTCGTAAATAAATTATGTCAAATGTAAATCAATATGCTTTTCCTATAAATCCTAAGCTTTTAATGTATCATGCTCTCAAAATTAGTTTGCTTAATGTAATTTATTGGCATTTTTATTGAAAAGAACTCTATTAGTCTTGGTTTTAAATTTTTTATATAAAAAAGGAAACGTCTGTAAGTTATTTGTCTTTTTCAACGTTAATGTTTTACTAATTGCTCATTAGGAATTTGATGCTGATTGGAATTTCCTTTTTTGGTATTTTCTTATAGAAGATAACTAATGAAGACCTCTCCCTAATATCATAAACTAGCTCTAATCAGCGACTTCGCCTGCGTCAAAAAAAGAAGATTACTTACTATTCCTATTCTAAAATATTATCTTCCCGTGAACCCATTAAAATCGTTTTTATTTTATTGATATAAGCTAGTCCTTGACTGCGACCCAACCTGATGGTAAGCAGTGATCCAATCGGTGATGGTGAGGCGCACTAGTTTATTAAGAGCCTATTCACTCGGCGGTTTGCTTCCAAAACGATGAAGGAAAACATTGTGAGGAAACCGGCATGTCCTAGAACCTAAAATTCGAAAACAAATGACATCCACTAACACGCACTGGGCCCGCGTGGTGTATAGCACATTCCCTCTCCTAGAGAGGAGGTCCGAGTCCCAGCAGTGGGAACATTAATTCATTAAACCCCAAGCAAACGCACCCATTGTTTTTCCATTGTCTTTCGATTATGTATCTAATTATCTAGAGTGACCGTGAGAGTGCCTTGAAAACGCCTAAATTATAATCGGACGGGAAGACCGCAGCAGACAAATTGTTCCAGTCCTTCGTTCGTTCTTTGTTTCAGACGTTTTAACAAGAGGGAATAACAAACGTTCACATACACATAAATATATACAGCATAACAAAACATCTTCAGTATATTATTGATATTTGAAATAGCGGCAAATATTTCCGTGAGCTAAGCGGGCATCGGACCTACTGGAGCCCTACTGGTTTTTTTTTTTTTCTGTCAACGTGGAAAATCATCATTGACGAAACCCGCTCTTGGGTGGAGCGGGAGACAGCGTCAGAGTCTTACTGACTAAAAACCCCGCGCCGTTCCTTCTAGCCTTCATACCGGGGCTCTAGTTTCCTTTCGGATAACCCCGACCCCGGTAGGCTTCGACCCAGATGGGCCCCTCCTGCCCTACTGGTTTGGTGACAGCTTTTTGAGGCACTCGTGAAACACTATACGCCTTTTTTATTATTGATAGGCTTGCGTTTGACCACCATCTCACCTGATGGTAAGCGACGATGTAGTCGACGATGGAACACGCTTGCCTAGAAGTAACCTATTCATTCTTGACTTAAAGAGTGAATGGGTTTGGGCTTCATAGCCTGGTATTCATCGACTTTGGCTTGGATTTTTACACTTCTTACCGAACGGGTGGATGGTGAGCTATGATCGTCGTTCACAAGCCCTAGCCTTCGGTGGCGGCGGCTAGAGCGTGACGCCAAGTTCCCTCACACAAGTGGCTCTACCTCCGCTAGTGTCCGACGTGGCCGCGTTCTATTGCCTTTCGCTCCGGACCTGGGCCTGGCGAGAGAGGTCATCCTTTTTGTAATACGATTCAGTCAGTCAATTCATCAACATCATCATCATCATATCAGCCGAAAGACGTCCACTGCTGGACATAGGCCTTCTCCAAACGTCGCCACAATGACCGGTCCTGTGCGTCACATATTAGTCAGTCATCATTCAGTCAGTCAGTTACATTTACTGGTACCTATCTATATGTTAATCAGTCCTTGACATTTAGATAATGTTGGAGATAGTTTTCTATTATCACGATAATACGTATGATTGAGTCTAGCGGAAAAAACCTAGTTTATCACATGATATACTGGTGAAAGTTTGTATGTAAGTGTGTGTGTGTGTTTGTTACTCCTGCACGTTCAAGTGGCTTTTTTTTTTCGTTGGGCAAAAATCATCTTATGACAACCCCCGCTTCACGGGAGATAGTGTCCCACCCCGTTCCTTCTAGCCTCTTCATACCGGGGCACGAGCTTCCTTTCGGATAACCCTGGCTCCAGTAGTAGGCCTGTTCAAGTGGCTCAAAAGATGTGGATGAAACTCGGCACATGGGTAAAACATGTCCTGGAATAAGTTCTCTTGGGACAATTTTCTTCTATCATCATCCGATGGATGCGTGACGCACAAGACCGGTCGTTGGGCTACGCTTGGGAGAGGCCTATGTCCAACAGTGGACATCTTTCGGCTGATATGATGATGATGATGATGCGGACGAAGCCACTGGCTAGTTAGAATAATAACAAGCTAGCTAGCTGGCTAGTTTGAAATAAACACAGATTCTATATTCTTGAAAAGGTCTGCGTGTAAGATGTACGAGTTTTTTTATTACGTTAAGAAATCATCCAATGACATCTCCCGCTCCAGGGCGGAGCGGAAAGGCGTACTCTTCGTCCGTCTTAGGAAAGGTCACTCTCGAGAGGTCACCGCCACAGATCGCCTCCTCAATGACACTGCGGTGCTCCGCACCTTTCTTTCCCTTGATTCCGGTGCAGGAATCTCTCTTAGGGACCAAGTGCGGTAAGGACCTAAGTTGCATCATGCGGAAGGTGAGCACGCCGTGACGCCTCTCCAATCATTCCTTAAAAAGGAGACTTATCCGCCATGATTGTGGCGTGCCTAAACGGCAAAGAGCTAGAACTTGCATCATCATCATCAGCCTTTTTATTGTTCCCACTGCTTGAACTCAGGTCTCCTCCCTAGGAGAGGGAATGGGCCGTAATCCACCACGCAGGCTCAGTGCAGGTTGGTGAATATCATATCTTAGAATATTTGGTTCTAGGACATGCCGGTTTCCTCACGATGTTTTCTTCACCGTTTTTAGAGCAGTGGTGATGAAATATATTACATAAAGTAATGCGCCTGGCTAGGTTCGAATCTGCGACCTACAACTCGTAAGTTGAGGCTGTTACCACTCGGCCACTCCTCTTAGAATAGCATGAGATGTAGGTAAATTCGAAATTTCTCTAAACCGCTAAAACCAATAGCTAGTTGTAATTAGATTAAGTCCTAAATCATTTGTATCGGATCCATTTATCAATATGTCCAAACAGCGCCAGAAAACCGGCTCAGCTCTCAAACGTTCATGTTTTACATAAAAGCTTAATGCGCTGTGCTTTATTTAATTTGTTTTAATCTATCTTTAAATGTAAAGTAGCCTTTTTGAGGTTATACCGTCATTTGTTAAGTTTATTCTTTGGTTACAGGTAATTAATTTTATTTGGACTTTTTATGGAAAAACCTGCCGAAGATTTGGACACTTCTGGGTATGGACTTATTTTTTTTAATAATTTATTTTACATAGTAATATTATAAATAATTTATTGGCACTTCAAGACACAGTTATCAGTGTAGCTCTGACTCTTGTACTTTCTTCCTCTTTAGGAGAGGGCCTGGCCTTCTCTTTAGGAGAGGGAATGGGCCGTAATACCTACACCACGTGGGCCCAGTGCGGGTTAGTGGTTATCACAATGTCTTCGAACTTTTGATTCTAGGAATGAAACTCATGAAATAGACCTACTCCAAAAGGCACGCCCGCGCGCCGCTTTCCAAAGTAAGAAAGAAAAAAAAATTTATTTCAGACCTCCACAACCCAGTTACTGAGCAACGCGATACTCTGACGGTCTGCCTTCAACTGTCCTGTGTAGGTCTATGAGAAATAAAATAATTTAAATTTAATTGAATTCAGAAATAATTTTAAAAGAGTTTCACTTTAAAAGTATCACACTATTATCTCACATGCTTCGACGAGCAAGCAAAAATAATGTCATTTGATGCCACACTTATTAAATTATGCCAGCAAAGCACCCTGACCTCTCATAAGCAAATACTTAATTGTTACAAGATAAGAATTTGACACCTTCCTTAACAAACCATCTTTCATGCAGAGATTAAAAAAAAATAACTTAGAAGCCTTATATTAATTATTTAAAAACCATCCTCCATCTTGTATTATAAACTAGCTGCTCCCAGCGGCTTCGTCCGCGTGATAGCAGAAATTTATTCCAAGGGAACATACTTCCGGGATAAAAAGTATCCTATGTCCTATTCCAGGACATGGTCTATCCGTGTACCAAGTTTCATAAAAATCGGTTTTGCCATTTAGGCGTGAAGACGTAACAAACAAACAAACTCACTTTCGCTTCTATAATATTAGTAAGTATGAAAAAGTATCTCTGACGGTTGGTAGAACTTCACTGCGCACACGTGTGTCACGCTGATCAGCGGTACTGCTCTCAAAGATAACAGCCTTGACAGCAGCTCTGGCCGCAGCGATAAGTCGAGAGCGCAGTACATCAACAGGAGGGACTCAGCTGGGTCAAAGCCTACTGGGGCCAGAGTTATCCGAAAGGAAGGTCGTGCCCCGGTATAAAGAGGCTAGAAGGAACGGGGTGGGTTTTTAGTCAGTAAGAGTCTGACACTATCTCCCGCTCCACCCAAGAGCGGGGTTTTCATAAGATGATTTTTGCCCACCGAAAAAAAAGAGCGCGGTACATTAAATTAGCGATATATAGGTGCACCGGATTGTTAATCCAATGTACTTATTTGGATTTGGTCGTTGCGGCCAGCGCTGCGCTCAAGGCTTTCTGAGAGAATAGCACGCCTAGGCGCTCCATACGTTTTATATGAAAACTAGACTTGTAGAGCTATAATAGATTCACGCCACGCCACGCGGCGATCTGTGTCAAGCGGACACAGATCGTCATGATTACTCGATACCTCCACGAATTCCCGAGATAAAGGGTCTTGACAGACAGACAGACCGACGGACAAGAAAATGATTTTATAAGAGTACCGTAGGGTTCCTTTTGAGTTACGGAACCCTAAAAGAGTATACCAATTTGGACGATAAGCACCAAGATAACTAACAATAATTAACATACAGGCGATAATTTATAATGACTGGAAGTCCTCTTTCCACGCGAGTGAATCCGCCAGCGGAAGCTAGTCCAGTTTTGAATCACAGCGAGAAATAAACTACAAAGTCATCAACAAGATTCGATCGTAGAAATCGATTCATCATTCGATGCTAATGTATTCGAATACGAATGAATCGATTTGAGAACCGGTCCAGTCCGTGACCGCGCGGTACTTTTCTAATAAAGAAATTAACATTATTTTTTTGTTCAAATATTATTATTTTATTGTACTATTAGTGGTTATAATAATATCATTAGCATAATAATATATTAGTGTTATCATTATGATGATCGTTGATCGATTTTTATGGATCTTTTTGTACTATTCTAATGTATTTTTAGATTTTGTGTTTGTATTCGTTTGTAAACGTCATAATCAATGTCTTCTCGTCGTCCGACCGTCCGGTAACTGTCCGGACCGAGCCAAGACGTCGACGGCGCGCACTGTTCCCGCGCGCCTCAATGAAATGTCAGCAACAGGAGGGGCCCAGCTGGGTCGAAGCCTACCGGAATCGGGGTTATCCGAAAGGAAACTGGAGCCCCGGTATAAAGGCTAGAAGGAACGGTGCGGGGTTTTTAGTCAGTAAGAGTCTGACACTATCTCCCGCTCCACCCAAGAGCGGGTTTTGTCATAAGATAAGATGATTTTCCCCGTCGACAAAAAAAAAAATCCTCAGTCTTAAGTGTTTTTTTTTTCTTGAAAAAACTTTGCCCCACATTAAGAGTTACTCCTGAGTCCTGTATCGTGGGTGCGTTCACAAACAGGTACCAGCGCGGTCATTTCTGACTGCTCACTAAAAAAAGTTTTTGCTTGAATCCTGCGGCGCAGCTCCAAACCAGAGCCTTTGAAGTTTAAGTTTCGAGTGCAAGTAAAAATGAACTTAGCGGTGGTCAGGCGGAAGTGTCTTTGATGGTACACTCACATATACAACAAGACACCCACACCCGGCACTACTATCAGGGCATATATCCGTGGGGCATACAAATATTTGTTTCGAACGGGAATCGAACTCTCGGCACGTACTGCAGCAACCAATCGCGTAACCACTGCGCTAACCGTGCCGTTTTATCTGGGGCGTTACCATGAAAGAGAGATGGAGCTATAATACACCCTATATAGCTCCATCCCTATAACTGTTATGTTTAAGGTCCCCAAATGGATCGCGTTAAGATCGCTTCTAATAAACAAAGCTTTAGCCTATCAATAATAAAAAAAATGAATATAATGCTTTGTTGCTTTTGACAGGGATGTAACGGAGGTAGTTTTATCGGAACCGAAGTCGGAGTCGGAGTTTTTAAATTTGATTTATCGGAATCGGAATCGGAGTCGGAATCGGAGTCGGAGGCAGGGTCAGAAGTGGTGGCATGAAAATTTTTATTTACGGACAAATAAAACATTCTTTTATCATTTTTTTTTTAATTATAAAATAAAACACAAACAATGAAAAAAAATTAGCATATTATTTCCAAATAAACAAGAACACACATTATATTAAATCTATGAACCTGTTCATAACAGTCGCCACAGGCCGCCGTCGCCGCTATGTTATGCTTCGACCTCCGATTAAAACCTCCGATTTAAAAGTGTCGGAGCCGAAGTCGGAACCGAAGGTGTAATAATAATCGGAAGTTCCGACTTAACGGAACCGGAGTCGAAGCTCCGTAACATCCCTGCTTTGACCACCATTTCACCACACACATGTACTGGTGGCGCAACGCCGCACGTCTTGTGGTCCAACGATGGAATGAACTTTGCAAAATTTGATCGTGCAATTCCAGTACACCTGCCCGAAATATAAACGATAGAAAACCGACAGGCTAGCAACTCGGCGGCGATGCTCAAGAATTTGTAGCTTCGATTCTACAAGTGCATAATTGCTTTATATTCAATTTATAAATAGGTACCTAATATAACTAATTAATAAGACACCTTGCGTGACCAGAGGGCTGGTTCGTTCTTCGCTCAAAGAATTAGCATTGCCATCCAACGTGGTAATGCTGCCAGTCTTCTGGGCACATTCCCGGATGACAGCGATGTCCTCCACATCGCTGTCATCTTCGGTACTTCGACGCCTGAGTGTACTTTGTGTTTTTGTACGTACGTTATGTATTTATTTAGGTTTTAGTATAAGTAAGTACTTAAGTAATTTAAGATTTCTTATGTACCTACATTTATGTAAATTTTATTTTTATCAATTAATTAATAAGACTATCATAAACATACAAAAAAAGTAACCCGCTAACCACAATAAAGACTTTTTCCCAGCGTTTTTTTTCCTTAATTAGTCTCATAAAACTTTAAAAATTGCTGAATAAAATTGATATGTTAAATCCTATTTTATATATTTTTATAGTCTTTCTAGTCATAAACTAATTTTGTTGCCAATTTGTAGTCTGTTAACGAAGTTTAGTGACCATAAATGTATTATAAATAAACAAGCTTTTCCGGTAGCGATAACTTATGTTTGCGAATTAGTTATCTACTAATAAAAGTGTTTTGCCGACAAGGTATCGCAAAAAATCCTTCCTTGTATATTATAGACTAACTTCTGCCAGTGGCTTCGCTCGCTTGATAGTAGATTTCTCCATACAAACTTTGAACCCTATACAAACTTTTTTTTTAAATAAATAAATAAAAAACCCCTGTTTCATCCCCTTAGGGGTTTTTTTTACGGTGGGCAAAAATCATCCTATGACAACCACCGCTCTTGGGTGGAGCGGGAGATAGTGTCAGACTTTTACTGACTAAAAACCCACCCCGTTCCTTCTAGCCTTCATTCCGGGGCTTGAGTTCCTTTCGGATAACCCTGGCCCCAGAAGGATCCGACCCGTCTGGGCCTCTCCTGTTGCTGACAACTCTTTGAGGCGCGCGGGAACAGTGCGCGCAGTCGACGTCTTGGGCTTTCACTAAGGCTCTTCATACCGGGGCTCGAGCTTCCTTTCGGATAACCCTGGCCCAGGGGATGAATTTTGGAAAATCATCTCTTTGTACAAGTTCTTTCTCTTTACTCGCCTACGTCTTAAAAAGAAAACTTGAGCAAAACACGCTACCAGTTCTGTTAGTTTTGACTGCGCGTTGACATGTCAGTCAGTCAGTCAGTTTCTCGTTTTTTATTAACATTTTGCTGTTGAATCCGCAGGGGACAGTTAGCTAAATGACAGTTTTGAAGTAACACAGAAAAAATACAATCGAATTTGGAATCAGGAAAATACATTTAGGTTTACAACAATAAAAAAAAATATTTATCACTTTTTTAATTTTTTATGATTAATTAATTCTAGAATTATAAAATAATAAATAAGTTGAGGACTAACATAACTTGGATGTTCTAAAGTTAAAACTGTGAAAACTGCACAACTTTTTAGAATATAATTTTCAAATCAGGAACACAAGAATCGTTCAATATGGTGAAAAGCACGCAGAGCGATTGGAATCGCTTTTAATAAAACAAAAAAAAAAACTTTGTGCACAACTTCTACTACAGAAGCTGTCAAAATAATCATCTACAGAAAAAAAAAACTGCTCGACGATTTTCTTACAACCTCAACCGTCTATATTGGCACATCATCAATAAATAAGTAAAAACAAATTGTTCTTCATACGTTAAAAAATGCAAAGGTCACACTGTAAGTTCATTTAACTCTTGGAACTCAGTGGTTTTGTTCCAAACTTGTTTTGACAACCCTACATAACGACACCATTCAATTTTCAATCAAATTGCCAAGACATAGAATTCAATTTGACTTAACCAGCTCTTCCTCTAAACGCAAATGTGCGGTTGATTCTTATTTTAAAAGGTGTCAATTTGATGATAATCGAATTTGAACTTAATTGTGCATGAAATAAAGGTGTTAAATGATGAAGGTATCTTCTTGATTACGCGAACATTAATTATATTATAGGCAGTTGAAAAAAAACTTTAATAAATCATTTTGTTTTGATGGTCGTCGATAATGTTACGGATGACAGTCGGCTACCGGATTTTATTTTAGTTATATTTTTATTCATGAAAGAAAAGTAAATAATAAAATTTTATATTTCTACTGTTTATTTCTTTTAAGTACTAAAAATAAAATCCTAAATATGTTTTGATGAGTGTAATTACTAACAAAAGATTTATTTTTGTTTGTCATATCTTTTCTGCGTCATCTTTTTTACACTGCGTTGCAAATACAACCGCAACATAAAAATTTAACATCTGGGAGTTTTAATTATTCTGCTCTATGACTCAACAGAGTAAATTGATACGTTTTATTCCTTGAATGACAGATTGTTTTATGAATTCTGACATTTATTGTGTTCTATAAAATGCACTGATATTACTTTATCTATGGATATCTAGATCTCTTATTTTTACTCTACTTAGTACAATAAAAACAAACGCAAGAGATACGATTTTAGGAGTGCAGAATTGCTCCGCATGCAGAAAATTTTACCATACAGAAAAACGTATCCCGCGTGTTTCACGTATTACAATAAATACGTGTGAAATGGACTGAACGTTTGCGTGGGTTACGCGTGCGGGGCAATCCCGCATGCGTGATCAAAACCGCACTATATTAAAAACACCCTAAAGCAAGTTTTTGACACGTTTTTAACTCCAAATTCTCAATTTGGTAACCGTCTAAGTATGTTGACTAACTAGGTATAGCCTTTTCCATAGTCTCAACATCATCATCAGCCTTTTAATGTTCCTACTGCTGGGTCACAGGCCTTCTCTCTAGGAGAGGGAATGGGCTGTAATTCACCACGCGGGCGCATTGCGGGTTGGTGAAGGACACATAACTTCGAATTTTTGTTCTGGGACATGCCGCTATCCTCACGATGTTTTCCTTCACTATTTTGAGAGCAGTGGTGATGAAATAAATTAGAAAAAGTAATGCACCTGGCTGGGTTCGAACCCGCGACCTACAACTTGTAAGTCAGGGCCATTACCACTCGATCACTACTGCTCTCAAGTTCCAAAGTCTATGTTTAGCAATTACGAAATATTCTTGATGCTAATGCTAAAAATCGTACCATCATGAATACACAGCGGTCATTGACACTCAGTAAGTGTTAATTAACTATCTAAAGACCGATAACATCATTTGAACGCTCATCTAATTACTAGATCACCATATAAAGTATTAAAGGCACTCGCAGTGCTCGAAACGTCTACCGCGTTTGACTCTCTGATTGGTTAAGACCTTGGAAAGAGCCAATCGGAGCGCCGCACGTCATAAACGCGCTATGCGAGTTAGAAAACTATATCGATTCGATACGTTTCCGCTCTTTAATCGATATGGAAATCTACAATTAATCGAAACATATAAAATAGAGGAAACATTAAAATTATATTCAATTAGTGGGACGGTGAGACCCCCCATAATTTAAATCCGACTTACATCTAATCAAGACATTATTTAACATAATATCGATATTTGTATGTAAAATCGATGTTAATCGAGTTTTAAATTGAATGATCCGTTGATTTCGAATAATCGAATTTTGTTAATTTTTCACACTAGTATATCAACATGTCATAAATCTGTATTTTTTGTGTCAATCTCGATTTGCATAACTGTTCAACGTACATTTTATTTATTTTATCTTTTTCTGACGCTTTTTTTGGTTTTGCACTTCCATTCAAGATTATTTATTTAGACAAGATTTAGTTTTTATTATGAGCAGTGGTGGTCCACTTGTAATGGCTCCGACTTACGATTCGTGGGTTCTAATCCAACCATCCATTTGTGTAATTTATTTCATCACCACTGCTGTCAAATTGGTAAAGGAAAATATCTTGATGAAACTGGCATGTCCTGTACAAAAAAATATCAAATGTGACATCCACGAACCCGCACTGGACCCGCGTGGTGGATTACGTGGTCCACTCTCCTAGAGAGGAGACCCATGCATCAAGCCATAGAAACATCACACTAATAATTATTACGAGTATAAAGTCGAAGGTTTGTAAGTGTGGTCTGTTTGTGTGTATATTTGTTACTTCTTTACGCTAGAACGACTGAATAGATTTCGATAAAATTTGGTACTTACATGAGTAGACAATGTTTTGGAATAGCACATATACGGGAATATATACAGCATATGGGAAATACTGCCGGGATAAAAAGTATTCTATTGTAGAATACTTTTTATCCCGGCAGTAATTCCCATGGGATATTTTTTTAATTTTACGCAGGCGAAGCCACTGGCAAAAGCTAGTGAGTAATATTATTAAAACGTCGTATGTTTATATGTACGTATGTGTGTGTTACAATACAACTTCATGTTTGAACTGCTAAATGAATTTTATTTGGTACCTACATTTAGTAAAACAGGGTTATTTTTTTAATCCTTACTAATATTATAAAAGCGAAAGTGAGTTTGTTTGTTACGTCTTCACGCCTAAATGGCAAAACCGATTTTGATGAAACTTGGTACACGGATAGACCATGCCCTGGAATAGGACATAGGATACTTTTTATCTCGGAAGTATGTTCCCTTGGGATATGTTTCTGCTATCACGCGGGCGAAGCCGCTGGGAGCAGCTGATTTATTATAAATCGTGTGACATCCATTAACCTGTACTGGGCCCGTGTGGTGGATTACGGCCTACTCTCCTAGAAAGTGGGCTGTTTTCCACTAGGATACTTTTTATACTATAAGTATATTAAATTCACGGTATAAAAAGTTAAAGGCAATATTCCCTTGGGGTAATTTTCTACTTTCACACTAGTACAATAAACTTGACACTATGACGACTCAATCCACAATATTCAAGTCTTAATAACAATTAAAGAAGATTGAACTCTAATCCACCAAACATAGGTCTCTTTTTCATTATCCTTTACACACATACTCATAAAGAGTATTGCTGTCTAATTTTAAACACTCATACACTTGATGCACCGCACCCGCTAAGTACCGTGTTTAAACAAACAGATTTAGACGTCAATAATCTTGATACTTTATGAACGTGTCAAATGACAATGTTTAACAATCAATAAGTGTGTTGTTTAAGGGGTCTAGATGAGCTAATCATGAGTTTAATAATGCGCAAAAAGTATATGATCCACTGCAGTAAACAAGATAAAAAAAATATGTTATTTTTCAGGATAAATGCTAGAGTAGAGAACCAATCACAGAATTGCTGAGTGCCAACAGAGTTTTCAGGCTTTATCTCTCTTCATCAAACATCGCGTTGGATTGCATTAGATGAAGGTGGTTTTATAGTCATTTATAGTCTTTTACACGATATGATAGGCGAATTGAAAAGGACCCTTTTAATGCTTTAGGCAGATACCTTATGCTTTTGGAATGTTGTATGGAATGTTCCCACTGTTGGCAATCAGGCCTCCTCTCGTGGAGAGGGAATGGGCCGTAATCCACTACGTGGGCCCAGTGTGGGTTGGTGAATGTCACATGCCTTCGAATGTTTGGTTCTAGGACATGCTGGATTCCTCGCGATGTTTTCCTTCACCGTTTTAAGAGCAGTGGTGATGAAATAAACTACAAAAAATAATGTGCTTGGCTGGATTTGAACCCGCGACCTATAACTCGTAAGTTTTGGCCGTTACCACCCGGCCACCGCTGCTCTTTGCCTCTACTTATCAGTAAATTCGTGACGTACTTTTTTTTTAAATTGTTATTTAGTGCTTGTCAGATCCCACCTGATGGTAAGCAGGGATACCATCGTTGATGTTGAGGCGTACTAGTTTATTAAAAGCCTACTTACTCTATCCTTTAAGACACCTTAATTTTAACCATTTGACGAGAAAACAGCAGCAGGCCAATTCCTTTCAGTTTCAATTTCCAGTCCTTCCGATGTATAAACGTCGAGGTGAACTCTTAGTTCGGATCGTAGAGGTTTCAACAACTACTACAGTCAACTAGAGTGACTACATGCCGTACGACGGGTTCACAGTTTCTGTTTCAGTTTCGTGGTAAGGAGATAGCGGAATCAAGTCATGCAATTACCACGCACACTGTCCAAAATGCATTCCGTAAAACAAATATTGAAGAGATGTAACAATGTGGGTCGAGCGCTGATTGGTGGACCATTTTGTGCTGAACCCACGTGGTGAATTGCAGCTCCTCCTTCCTAGAGAGGAGGTATTTTTAACCGACTTCGAAAAGGAGGAGGTTCTATGTTCGGCTGAATGTATGTTTTTTTTTGTATGTATGTTCACCGATATTTCGGTCAATTGTGGACCGATTTAAAAATTTTTTTTTTTGATTGGAAGGTTATGCTTCCAAGTTGGTCCCATAGAAATATTGTTATGATCTGATCATGAAATTCGAAGATATGGAACAGAACTCCTCATAGAATCATAGCAGAACTGTCGTAACAAGTAAAATTGCTTTGTTTATACGTGTAGTCGATGACTGACTCAAAGAAAAGGGGGAGGGGGTAAATTCATGTAATATAACCGTATTTGGGATTATAAGAATCGTTATGAGATGCACTCTGGCTATAAGGTTATTTATGTTTAGCTGAAGGGTAGGTACTTTTTGGTGGTGGTACCATAACTAAAAAGTGAATAATTATAGTTAAAAAAACTTTTTACAAAAAAAATTAAACCGACTTCAAAAAGTACAAAATAACTTTATTTTCGGAAGTCGGTGTTTCAATAGATACCTAATCTTGTCTCTTCGTTATTTAACACCGACTTCCGAAATTAAAGTTATTTTGTACTTTTTGAAGTCGGTTTAATTTTTTTTGTAAAAAGTTTTTTATATAATACCGAAAGGCTGGCTACCATACGCCTGTGCTCCGGGCTTTTTGCAGCATTGAAAAAACAAAGCAATGCCACTGGTGTTTTCTGGTCTAGCTCGTATGACTCCGCTGGATCGAAACACATGACTGCGACTACTATCTATTTCTTAACGCGCTAATATCGATCTTGATATGAATCGGAACGCAGAGTTATTCGACGATACAATCTGGCAACGTTCTTTATCGACATGACAACGTTACCTATTGGCTTAGTTGTCACTTCCCACCAGGTGGGCTACTAGACTGACAGCCAAACTATTGCATAAAAAATGCAAGCAAAAGAATTCGTTGCGACAGACTCGCGATGTGTCTATTTGTGTCCCAAACAACGAAGAGTTCAGAACAAAGGTAAAGGCCGAAAGTATTTTTTTGTTCGATGACTAATGTCTCTGTTCGTTTGTATATGTCGTGGCTTGATCTTGGAATTGATCACTTCATGATATGGCCAACTAAAACTCGCCAAATCATTAATGTAGGATTTTTGATTTCTATGCATCACAAATTTTGCACTAAAAATACTTATTGTATATCAAATATTCATGGACTTTTTACAATTATTAAGAGACTTAGGGCAACCCGACTCGGATAGATTAAGTTAGAAGAGGATAGAGGGGGAAGAAGAGCGAGCAAAGCGAGCGAACTCTTACCCCGCAATCCCTTCGTTGTTATTTTTTTAAACCGCCCAGATTTGTATATTTTTGTTAAAAATTAATATTTTTGATGGAGCAAAAGCATATTTTGTAATAGAAAATAAGAATACATTGAAGAATAGTGCACTCGAGCGGTGGACATCATAACTATTTTACAATATGATCAGCCATGTCTGACCAAATCATGAAATAATTATGCGTTTTGCTCAAATAGCACTATTTCATGAAATGGCCGGTCACATCATGAAGTGATCAATTTTAAGATCTGACCACGACGCATACATTATCCTCCTAAAATATATATTTCAGAATGATTGTCGACACGGAATTACACTTCATTTCAAGATTTAACGACCCACTTACATTTTTTATTTTCATAAACACCCACTTCATTTAATATGAATAAATAACGAAATGAGTTATGTTTGCGTAAATCATAAGTGATCAACATTTATCAAGTTATTCGTTATTAATTTAATTTTAATTTTTCAAGTTAAACGTTATCATTTTGCAACTGGATTATTAACAAGAAATGTTTTTTAATTTATTTTCAGTCATTTTCATAACATCTATTTGTATCTTATGTCGATCGGTATTATTGTGTTGGCTTTTCTCCAAGTGTCAAAAATGAAATTATCTTAGCAGAAATAATTTTCGTGCAATGTGGAATAAATAATCTATATTCTAGTAATTTATCTTGAGACTGTTAGCACAAAATAGATAGGTCTGTACAGAAGACAATCTCATGTATTTACTTCACTTTTTATACCTACCCTCGGTGGACGCACACTAACGAGCGTTTGCCAGAGCTGTTCGACGAGCGGGCCGAGGTGCTCCGAGATAATTATCGTGTCTGTGAACGGTGTCTATGTGTCTGATGCTCGAGCGAGCTCTGTATGTAGATTATTCTGATTATTCTGTACCTATATATTTTGTGCTGTTAGTCCGACTTACGAGTTATAGGTCGCTGGTTCAAACCCAGCCAGGCGTATTACTTTGTATAGGTAATTTATTTCATCACCACTACTCTCAAAATGGTGAAGGAATTCAACGTGAGAAAATCAGCATGTCCTAGAACTGAAACTTCATGTGCCAACGATTGGGCACGCCACGATTATGGCGGTAAGTCCCCTCTTTGAGGCGTGGCTGGAAAGACCTCACGGCGTCCTTACCTTCCGCATGACGCAGGTCCTCACCGGACATGGCAAGTTCGGGAGGTTCCTGCATCGGATTCAGGCGGAAGAGACGCCCGGGTGTCGCCACTGTGCGCAACGCCCGGAGGACACGGTGGAGCACACCGTCGAGGTGTGCCCTGCCTGGGCGGAGCATCGCCGTGCCCTCGTGGGGGCGATCGGCGGCGGAGACCTCTCACGCCGGGCCCTGGTCGAGGCCATGGTCCGGAGCGAGGAGGAATGGCAGGCGGTCGCCTCCTTCTGCGAAGCAGTAATGCTTGCAAAGGAGGAGGCCGACCGCATCAGGCAACGGCGCCCTCGCCGCCGTCGCCGGGATTCCGATCCCGATTTCCGGCCACCGTAGACGCAGGCTCGCGGACGGCGAGCTATGGGTAGCTCGCTGTCCGATGGTCCGGTAATGGACCGAGTCTAAGGCGTCGACGGCGCGCACTGTTCCCGCGCGCCTCAAGGAGTTGTCAGCAGCAGGAGGGGCCCAGCTGGGTCGAAGCCTACTGGGGACAGGGTTGTCCGAAAGGGAGCTCGTGCCCCGGTATGAAGGCTAGAAGGAACGGCGCGGGGTTTTTAGTCAGTAAGAGTCTGACACTGTCTCCCGCTCCACCCAAGAGCGGGTTTCGTCAAAGATGATTTTCCCCGTCGAGAAAAAAAAAAAAATGTGCCAACGATCTTTCGGTGTTTTACAGGACGCATTTTGGAGAGTGTGCGCAGGAATTACATGACTTGATTCCACCATCTCACTTCTACCATCGGACAAGCCGACGAACGGCGAGTATCCACCCTTATGTTGTTGAAACCTCTACGGTCCGGACCAAGCGTTTCGCCTCGTCGTTTATACCACGTACATCGAGGGACTGGAACAATTTGCCAGCTGCGGTCTTCCCGTCCGATTATAATTTGGGTGTCTTCAAGGCAAGAGTGAATAGGCTCTTAATAAACTAGCGCGCCTCACCATGAACGATTGCATCACTGCTTACCATCTGGTGGGAGCGCAGTCAAGCACTAGTTTATATCAATTAAAAAAAATACCTATCCACACTGGGCCTGCGCGATGGATTATGTTGTTGAGAAGAGGCCTGATTCCTCTGTGAACACATTATAAAGCTGATTAAGCTTATGCTTATAAATGCTAATTGATTTTTAGTATATGGGATCATTATTAAGAGGGTCCTTTTCCACTCGCCTATCGTAAACATCGAAAATGGTTTAAAAGCTTGTTAGTTCATCTACCGCAGTACAACACGATGTTTGACGAAAAGGCGACGCAAAAAAAGAGACTACGCCTGAAAACTCTGTTAGTATTCGGTAATTCCGAGATTTACTCGAATTTTTCACAAAACTTGCTCCTGGAAATAGCTGTTTTTTTTTAATCCTTAAAAGTTTTTGAAAAAAGTTATCGTCATTTAGAATCTTAATAAAACTTGCAAGGCTTCTATAGTTTTAATATTTTGACTTTCTGAATTTTTAGGCAAATTATGAAGTGTCAAAGTTCATACAAAATAGGAGATTTTCGGAGGTTTTTACTGGATTAGTTTTACACAAATTTAGAAATTGATTTCTATAGAAGCCTAGATAATATCCACAAGATACTGTGTTGCCAAAATATCTCATGAAAAATGTGTAATAACGTCATAATCAGTTATGAGCGGTTGTATGAAAAACAGTGAAAATGTGAGTCATGATGCACCACCTAAAGCCAAGGAATCGTAGTCAAGACGTCATGCTCAGCTCAGTAATGTTTGTGTTTCACTTAACCAACTTTCTTTACCCAGTAGGAACAATAACACCTACTCTTTTTATCTCAAAAATTATCATGACAACCGTACGACAACCGATTAAAACCACCCATCCATTCCCCAGCCTCATTCAAAGCTGCTTAACCATCGTTAAAGGCAATAAACATGCCAATAACAATATTTGGAGCACATAAATGTTGAATTTATTCATTTAAATGTAAATTGCAAGGAACATTATTTTGTTACGAGCTGAAACTGGTTTTGTATTTATTTTATTGTTTCCGTTTTATTATTGGCAATATTATAAATTTTGGTTGTTCAATTAAGCCTTAGGCAAATTAAAATTTGAAAGTTGGTCGCCATCTACCCCTCAAGGACTTGTCAGCAAACCGTAGGGACACAGCAGCGTCCAAGTGGGAACCTACTGGGGCCAAGGATCTGCTTCTGAAAGGAAGTTTCGGCCCAGGCAACGAAGAAACAGGAGTGGGTTTTTAGTCAGTAAAAGTCTGACGGCGATGCGGCACCGGTACATGGTGGACATTCCACCTACATGCACAAAACGTTTTGGGAACACATTCATTGTGCGTGCAGCTAAGGAGTGGAATTCCTTGTCGGAGTCCTGTGTTTCCTGATAGCTACAACCCGGTAATTTTTAAGTCGAGAGTGAATAGGTTTCTTCTAGGTAAGCGCATTCTATCATCGACCGCATCGTCGCTTTCCATTAGGTGAGATAGCGGTCAAGCGCGAACCAATAAAACAAAAAAAAAAACAAAAATAAGAAACTATCTCCCTCTCCGCCCAAGAGCGGGGGATGTCATTGGATGATTTTCCCACAAAAAAAATATCATCATCATTTCGTGCACTGCTGGACATAGGCCTCCTCAAGTGTCGCCACAATGAACGGTCACCACCATAATTTAAGCTGAAAACCATCCACTGCTGATCTTGCTAAAAAACCGAACAATTGCGTGAAAATATTGATAGAATTAAAAACCAAACGTTAACAATACCTGTTTTACTGTAGTTCAAGTAAATATTTCACAATTTTACAACGGCCGCGAATGACACACAGTGGGCGGAACGTAGGACGTCTGGCCAAAATATCATTTATCTTATTAACTATCGTAAAACAATAAAACGGTCGTTGAATTATTGTGGGCAGGATAACTGTTGTATGTAGGCATTCGATTATAATCGGTTATGATTTTATTTGATTGGATTTTTATTATAACATCATAATTTCACCCGAAAGGTACCACAACATATGCGTCTGTGCATCTTGCATGCATCGGATTCCCGCGATTCTCACTAAGTCATCGGTCTACCTTGAGGGAAGCCTTCCAATGCTCAATATCGTCTCTTCACCACTCTAGGTTGACTGGTAGAGAATGCCTAAGGCATTAAGAGGGTCCTTCTCCACTCGCTTATCGTAAACATCGAAAATGGTTTAAAAGCTTGTTACTTCATTTAATGCAATCCAACGCGATGTTTGACAAAAAGGCAAAGCAAAAAAAGAGAGATAACGCCTGGAAACTCTGTTAGTATTCGGTAATTCCGAGATTTACTCGAAAATTTCACAAAACTTGCTCCAGGAAATAACTGTTTTTTTTAAACCCTTAAAAGTTTTTGTAAAAAGTTGTCATCATTTAGAATTGCAAGGTCTCTAGAGGATTACTTTTTTGACTTTTTAAATTTTTAAGCAAATTATGAAGTGTCAAAGTTCATACAAAATAGGACATTTTCGGAGGTTTTTACTGGATTAGTTTTACACAAATTTAGAAATTGGTTTCTTTAGAAACCTAGATAATATCCACAAGATACCGTGTTTCCAAAATATCTAACGAAAAGTGTGTAATAACGTCATAATCAGTTATGAGCGGTTGTATGAAAAACAGTGAAAATATGAGTCGTGATGCACCACCTTAAGTCCGCCTATGTACTTTGTGTTGCATGAAGATTAAATAAATAAATGCTGCGATTTCCGGTACGTAGTCGCCACTCCGAAAATATGGTTTTACAGATTCTAAAACTCTGGAACCCGACACCGACCCCGTCCCGACTTCTGGACTCTGGTCTCTGTGGGTTTTCTTTTCTGTTTGAGGTTTTTTAGTTTTTTCAGATCGGTTTTTTGTTTGGTTTTGGGTTTGGTTTTTTGATTATTTAAAAAAAAAAATAGTTTTTCAGATGGTTTTATGGTTGGTTTTTTTTTTTTTTGGTTTTTGATGCCTTTAACGGAACAGGAAATTTAACATTTATGAGCCACGGTATGCACGGTAGCATAAGCAGTTTTTTTGGATGCACTCATGTATTAGATGAATGTGGTTATTACTGTGTTTTACCATTTCTCATACCAAAAATAAAGCAATTATGCAAATCAGTCTCAAACCTGAGATCTCCTATTTTATCTGTATTGTTGCCAATGCTTTGACAGTATGACAAATGGCTTGCTCATAAATCACAACTAATATGCCTGTCAACATGAACAATCATGACTATTTAAAGGTAAGCAATTGCTGCTCCTAAAACTTTGCATAACATATGTACACAATGCTAGAACGCAAGCTAGAAAAAGGAAAAAACGCACATAAAAGATCATTTTACAAAAAAACTTATTTCACTAAAAAAAAAAATAACTATCAAAAAGCTTGGATTTCGGAAATCGATGTTTCTCGGTATTTTTTATTTCTTATTTAACATCTCATCGGACCGAGCCCAAGCCCAAGTCGTAGCTTTTGGACTAACCCTGGGGTCAGGGTTAGTCCGAAAGGTAGTTTAGCCCCCCCCGGTACGAAAGGCATCGAAGGAATAGGAGTGGGTTTTTAGTCAGTAAAATTCTGCCACTATCTCCCGTTCCACCCAAGAGCGGGGGATGTCATTGGATGATTTACCCACCGCGAAAAAAAATAAAAAAACCAACGACGGAGTTCTGAGGTAACAAACATAAAAAAAATACAACCGAATTGAGGACCTCCTTCTTTTTTTGGAAGTCGTTTAAAAGTCAAGACACATATTACCAGTTCCATAACAAAGTGGTCACTAAGCCTACCCACTAAAATAAGATATGAGTAGGTTGCTGTTTTTCTATGAGCGCTACCATAATTTATTTATCTTACCCGTTATAATTTGCCAATCTGAACAATGATTTCATCATCATTATCATCATCACTTCAGCCGAAAGATCATCAGTGTAATGCATAAGTAAAGGCGGATGCTCCTTAAAGCGTCACCATAATGACCGAAAATTCGTTACATCACTTGCTAAGGGCTATGTAGATCTTACAGTTTAAAAACCAAACTATCAGTAAGTTAGTCGCCACTTGAGATAGTCCGGTGCACTGAGTGCAAGTTATTGTTAAGTAAACGCTATCAAAACGTTTACTGCGTTTGGCTCTCTGATAGGTTAAGAGCTTGGAGCGAGCCAATCGGAGCGCCGAACGTCATAAACGTGTCAAGCACATTAACGTAAAATAAACTCGCACTAGGCTATTTGGACTATTAAAACTTTACAATTGACGTGTATGCTATATTTTGCTGTCTACAACATTAGATGTATACAACTAGTACTTTATGTAAAAAATCTATGTACAAAATTTCATAAAAATCACAAAGTTATAAGCTTGTTATGTTACCTGGTTGCCCGCACAAATACATAGTCACCGGGTCACCTAGGTGGCTGAGGTGTGGTTTCGCTCCCACATCCAGCTGTACGCTAACGCCAATTGCCTGCGATGATCTGCCGTGACCTATGTTGTACACTTAGTGTCGTTGGTGTCCAACCTGTGACCTTTTTAAATACTTTTGAGAAACAATATAATATGGTGTAGAATGATTGGAAACGATTCAATTACTGATTCTGAACAAACTATGTCCAGGTTTCGCATATACTCCTACTAAAAATAATGTTATAATATAATAACAATAATGTCTTTTCCAAAAATTTATTCACATTTTTGTTACAATAAAATGATGCCAGGTTCGCCAGTCTACAGCGCTAGAAGAAAATTATTTCTCAAACAAAACAAGTACAGCCACTAAAACAAGACATCAATAGGTTGCCACTCTGTCTACAAGCTCTGCCATAATTCATTTACCTCGGCTCGTTACAGCGCGATACGAAAATAGACGACAATTACATGCTAGCCTTATTGATGACTACTCAAGTAATAAATGTTATGTGTCGTGCTAGATATAGTCTGGTTTGTGATTATGGCTAGATTTATGAATGAAATAATTGGGAAGGCAGATTTATTCGTGATTTTGTGAGAGATTACCTGTCATTATTAATTGTGACGCATTTCAAGCTGCGCCACAATATTCGGTCCTTGGTTTTTCACATTAAGTTCAACACAGCCATCTTTTTACGATCGTCAGTCTTTAGAGTGGAGATTACGCTACGTTTACTGATAAAAAATATTATTTGACAAAATTGCATGTTGTAAAATTGTATTTGGCAACAAACTATAGTAATTATAAGAGGAACAAACTAAAGAAAAACGTAAAATAAATACATTTCTCTATAATACTGTAACTTAGCAATGAATTAAAAGGTATCTGGCCGTACACCTAAGTTAGGCCAAACCTGTATTTCAGGATGCATATCTCTTCCCAGAAAAAAATAAAATAAAACAGCATTTCAAATTGGTTGCTTTTAATAACTCATAAATTCCGATTCTTTTTTAAACTGCAGTATCTACGAAAAATATTTGATCTACTATCATTTTAATAAGTAAGTACATTAAATATACTTGTAAAAATTTCTTTTTATAATCGTGTTTAAAAAGAAAAGCAATGCATCCTCGCCCACGACTTACGAGGCCAATATTAGACAGTGAGAACGCTTTACTACGTTCGAAAATAAAATGGAACAAAGTGTAAATGCTGCTTCTACCGCCATTTTTTTTTTCGATCCATTTTTGTCCACATTGACGACGAAATTGCACACGGTGCGTTTATTTATTCGTTGAGGATATGAGTATTAGTGTTTTTTTAAGTACGTGATTCCCTTTTTCCTCGTAATTTTTTATTATTGGTTGTAAATATATTTGATTTCGGTAACTTAATTCTAGAAATGTTCGTAAATAAGGAGCTTATCTTCCTACGTTACACTATTTTATTCGTGATGTAGGCGACTTCTAAATCTGTTAATATCTCAATTTATAGCTCTATTTAAACTCCTGTAACCTCGTACTCGTAAAATCTATGACTAAAATATGTATGTACCTACTGACTGTATCTGGTCTGTCGGTTTGATTTTAGTAGGTACAGTTTTTTGTCACAGAAAGTACTGGCAAATGCCACCACATTTTTTTTTATTGATATTGACTAGTGCTTTACTGTGCTCCTACCTGATGGTAAGCAATGATACAATCGTTGATGGTGAGCCACGTGCGTGAGCCTATCACTCTAGCCTTGAAGACATATAAATAACAGCAAGACCGCAGCTGCAGGCAAATTATTTGAGTCCTTTGATGTACGCGGTGTAAACGACGAAGCAAAACGTTTAATCCGAAACCTAGAAGAAGTTTCAACAACGCAGGTGACGTAGGGCCGGGCCGATTCGTCGAAATATCTGCGGTGTGGTGCCGCAACGCATCATGTTTTCCGGCTCTTAGGGGTGGATACTTGCCGTATGCCTGTCATCGGTCTCAAGTGATGATATGCAATGATGTGATTGATGTTGAAGCACGCTTTCCCAGAATTATCCGCGGCATCCAATCAAATTACTACGTGACCTTTCCGAAAAACTATTTCAGAGTCTAACTCCCCAATCTCAAGACTTTGTAGGCTTCTTAATAACTGCGATGTAAGTTTGGATATTTTTTGCTCATTTATCCAGAAATTCAAGCGTCAAGTCCACTTAAAATGATTAACTACTAGCCTATCTTTGTAACAAGGTAACTCAAAGTGTTGTATCTGCATAATTTTATTTGTAAAATCTTTTTATTATTGTTTTCTGCATACTGTGTCTGTCTATCGTGATATATTGTACAGTTGGTGTGTATAAAAGCAAGTACATTTTTAATGCAATGTGTAACAATTGTTGATAGGCCAATAAATAAATTAATTAACCTATTTACTCTTCACTTACTTAAAGACTCCTAAATTGTAGCTATTAGGAAACACAGACTCCGACAGGGAATTCCACCTGTTATAGAGGTACGTTTTAAATAAGCGTAACTAGAGATTTGCCGTTGCCGGCTATAGGTATTGCCGTAAAGTAGGAATATTGGTGGAAATATCGCCGGGAATATTACCCGATGTATGAATATATTCCCAGATTGCCGGCAATGGCACTTCTCTACTCGTAACTATGATATCCTTGTAAATTGATGGAGACGTGAGTAGGCAGCCGGGCAAAAAGTGCTATTGGGTTTTTCAAATAAGAATTACTCTGTAGCAGCCTGCAGTTTAGGAGTTGATGATGTGACGCCTGATGTCTTCCCGGTCCCATAAGACTATGAGGGTAAAGGAACAGAGAGTGCATCTATGTTTGCGCACGCACTTGTGCGCTATGATATCTCCTGCTTCTCAATCTCCATTGAGATTAGCCACCATGATCAAAATTCGATAAGAAGTATCAAGTGCAGTGATGTTTTTTTTATGGAGGATGGAAATCACCTGACTTCTACTCTAGGATAGAGCGGGAAGGTGTCACTTTTACTGAATAATACAGTTGCTCTTTGCGTTCTTGGACCACGGGTTTGCTTTTTAGAAATTCTCCACGGCCCTAGTGGGTCACCGATCAGTGATGTGATTCCAAAATTCGATTCCTAGGAATTATCTTCTAAAATTATAAAAAACATCTGATTTAGTTAGACTAAACATCTTAAATATAATAAAAAGATTCGCTCCGGTTCATTAAAGGTGATAAATTTTAATTTACAGCTCATAAAATTAGCATAATCCTTTAAATGTATCACGGTTCTTTGTTCGGAGAGTTTTTGGAATAATCCTTTAAGAATGCGGAAATAACGTTATTTTTTTCTTACTCTACTTTCGAGACAAAAATATCTATTGTTGTGTTAATTTTATTTTTTACAAGAAAGACTACTCTTTTTTTGAGAAATGTTTATTTAGGTACAACTAGCTTCTGCCAGCGACTTCGTACGCGGATCCTGTTGCTTATGCCAGCGACAACGGAGTCGTCAAAATCAAAGATCTGAAACGTCTGGTGTCGAATTCTTAGAGCCTGGAAAACAACGTGATGCGCGAGACGATTCGAGACGTTCCAGATCTCTCCCTTCCACTTACGCGCGTGACAGTGTGTACACACCTTAGATATGGTGCCATAGACAAAAATAAACAGAAAGCTCCGAACTGCTAAGCTATCGGGAGTTACATGTGTTATTGTGAGTCAACCATAAAAGATAGACATTTATGATGTCTTGGGATATTTTTTATATAATTTTAAGGAGAACATTTCCGTTATACATGATTTCTGTGTAGCTTTAACCATTAAGGCTTCAAACGCGACGGAAGCTTAAAAAATGGGGTAATTTCTCTCGTTTCCCCAACATTTCCCTTCACTGCTTTGCTCCCATTGATCGTAGTGTGATGAAAAGTATACTATAACCTGCCCAGGAGTATGAGGAATGATTGTACCAAGTTTCGTTAAAATCCATCGCGTAGTTTTTGTTTCTATAAAGAACATACAGACATACAGACAGACAGACAGACAGACAGACAGACAGACAGACAAAAATTTTACTGTTTGCATTTTTGGCATCAGTATCGATCACTAATCACCCCCTGATAGTTATTTTGGAAATATATTTCATGTACAGAATTGACCTCTTTACAGATTTATTATAAGTATAGATTGTACAAACAAACAGGAGCAAGAAGTAATAAAAATCTAAACGACTGTTTTTATTTTTTAAATAATATGTTCAAGCTCAGGGCCCATATTTTTTTTTAGTTTGGAAATAATTCCTTCCTTTCTCGGTGGAGTGAAAAGAAGTGTCAGACTTGTACTGACTAAAACTCGCTTGTGTTCCGTCAACTACTTAAACGTTTAATACCGCGTACATCGAAGGATTAGAACAACTTGACAGCTACGGTTTTCCCGTCTGATTATAATTTGGTAACGGTATCTTCAAGGCTAGAGTAATAAACTAGTGCAACTCACAATCACCGATTGCATCACTGCCTACCATCAGGTTGGATCGCAGTCAAGGACTCATTAAAAAAATACTGACACGTCTTCTCACTCCACCCGGTAACTGTCCGGACCGAGTCAAGACGTCGACGGCGCGCACTGTTCCCGCGCGCCTCAAGGAGTTGTCAGCAACAGGAGGGGGCCAGCTGGGTCGACGCCTACCGGGGCCGGGGTTGTCCGAAAGGAAGCTTGAGCCTCGGTATGAAGGCTAGAAGGAACGGCGTGGGGTTTTTAGTCAGTAAGAGTCTGACACTATCTGCCGCTCCATCCAAGAGCGGGGTTTTGTCATAAGATGACTTCCCCATCGACAAAAAAAAAACCCTAAGAAGAAGTCGATGATTTCCTACCTTAAAAAAAACCCGCACCATAATACGGCCCCTGAAATCAAAAAATACCTAACGTAACACCGATCAATCGAGTCTACCATTCACTAACGCTAAATAAAATCTACTTCTTCGAATAAGTTTATTCTCGATCCGTCAAACGCATAGCTCAGTGAGTCGGAAGTTTTACCTGTTCACGATATTAATTTGGTCTCGGTCTCTTCGAGTCACGATACCATGGACTCTTGCCAAGTCTTAAGTTTCCCCGAAAGACTAGTTTATAGCACACTCCTTTAAATATTTTCTAAGTAGCCGGTTAGTTATTGTCTTTTTTCTTAGTAATTGTAATATCTTTAAACGTTGTTTAGTAGTTAATGGATTTTGGCTTTTAGGTAAAGTATTGTGTTAATAGAATCTCTATTATGATACAATTAGTGTGTAATGTAGATGATTATCGCTGAGACCAAGGAGATAGCCGAAGACGATAATCATTAATACTCACGAGTATCACACAACGTTTGTCAATACACTTGTGAAGAAAAGAAAATTAACTATTACTATAAAAGTAAAACTAGTAGTGGTTTTTTTTAAATGGTGGTAAAAAAAAATATATCTGTTTTCTTATGCGCGCCATATAGATTAACTGCTTTAATAAAAAAAATTAGTTTACCTATTAGAGTTTATAAGAATTTAAATGATTTATTTATTAAGAGGGTCCTTCTCCACTCGCTTATCGTAAACATCGAAAATGGTTTAAAAGCTTGTTACTTCATTTAATGCAATCCAACGCGATGTTTGACAAAAAGGCAACGCAAAAAAAGAGAGATAACGCCTAGTAACTCTGTTAGTATTCGGTAATTCCGAGATTTACTCGAAAATTTCACAAAACTTGCTCCAGGAAATAGCTGTTTTTTTTAAACCCTTAAAAGTTTTTGGAAAAAGTTGTCATCATTTAGAATCTTAATAAAATTTGCAAGGTCTCTAGAGGATTACTTTTTTGACTTTTTTAATTTTTAGGCAAGTTATGAAGTGTCAAAGTTCATACAAAATAGGACATTTTCAGAGGTTTTTACTGGATTAGTTTTACACAAATTTAGAAATTGGTTTCTTTAGAAGCCTAGATAATATCCACAAGATACTGTGTTTCCAAAATATCTAATGAAAAGTGTGTAATAACGTCATAATCAATTATGAGCGGTTGTATGAAAAATAGTGAAAATGTGAGTCGTGATGCACCACCTTAAAGTGTTTATTTAAAATCAAAATTAGCAAGTAAGACACTAATTTATACTATTTGCAAAACCTGCAACACGTTAAAAAACTACGGTATTTCTAATTTTACACAAAAACACATTTCTATTTCCTGTAATATACTTTATGACAAATTCTCAATAGAATATTCATCAATATCTATCTATATATATAAAAATGACCCCCGTTTTCCGTTGTCACGACTTGGCATGAAAACGGCTTGACCGATTTGGCTGATTTTTTTTTTGTTGTGATTGTTATTGTGAGGAGAAGGTTCTTATGGAAAAAAAAATTAGGGTAGTGTAGGGTAGAGTAGGGTGGGGTAGGGTAGAGTAGGGTAGAGTAGTAGGGTAGAGTAGGGTAGAGTAAGGTAGAGTAGGGTAGAGTAGGGTAGAGTAGGGTAGAGTAGGGTAGAGTAGGGTAGAGTAGGGTAGAGTGGGGTAGAGTAGGGTAGAGTAGGGTAGAGTAGGGTAGAGTAGGGTAGAGTAGGGTAGAGTAGGGTAGAGTAGGGTAGAGTAGGGTTTTTTTTTTTTTTTTTTTTTTTTTTTTTTTTTTTTTTTTTTTTTTTTTTTTTTTTCGGCAGGAGTGGGAAATCCTCATGGACGGCCAGGCTGCCTCACATACGAGCCAGTCTGGGCAGTGTCAGACTCCTACTGACTAAAACCGCACTCCTGCCTTACATTTAAACCACAGACATGGCGTCCGTGCTCTTTTTTGATTTTACATTGTTTGCTTCTGGGCAACTCCACGTGCAAGTGGCGTCACTCCAGAGCACCTTCCAGTAACTATAACAAATCCCGTCAGAATTTCAGAGCTGAGAGGCCACCAATCCGAAGCGAAACTCAAGCAGCAACGAGCCATACATGCATAAAAAATTGGGGAAACTCCCAACCTTCAACACACATACAACCCTCCGCCCCCCATCAAATGGCCCCCCAGCTCCAGACTTAACTTTAATTAATTCTATATAATACATATTAATAACCTTAAATATCAATAACTTAAACTACAATATGCTGTAAATAGTGTTTTTTTTTTTTTTTCAGTTTTTTTTTTTTTTTTTTTTTTTATTATATATAATTTTTTTTTTTTTTATTATTATATATAATTTTTTTTTTTTATTATTATATATAATTTTTTTTTTTTTTTTTTTTTTTATATATATATGTATTTTTTAGGTAACGCTATGTTAAATTTATAACTATGGGTTTCCACCCCAAGACCGGTCACTGTTTCCTGCTAAGAACCGACCGCCCCGAGCAATACCCGCGTCATCCAAAGCTACTTCAGATCATCACTGCCTAAGTAGGCGGATCAGTGCCTCGACGACTGCTCTGTCCCGATGCCGCATGGCGTTCTTCATGTTGTTATTGATAATGTCACTGGTCGACGCCTCCTGTGCCCTCCTCACAAACCTTCCAATAGCGTCGTCAGCGTTGTCAGCGTAGTACACGCAGTGGGCAGTATGTCTGGAGACTGCCACCACTGCGTGGGGGACGCTGTTGTGAATCCGGATGTTGGTGGATTTTGTCTTCAAGATGATGACTGATTCGCTGGTAAGCCCTTGAGCTTCGTGTATGGTTAGGACGCATGATCCAACCCCAGTCCCATAACCCTGGTCAATGAGGGTCTTTTTCTCCCCCTGCGTGTAGACCAGGAAAAGCGTGTTGGGAAGAGTGTTGGGAATATGCGCGCCCGTGAAACTCTTTAGCTGTAGGGAGTGGACCTGGTCTTTTGACGAATATATGCCAGGGTACACCTCCCCTAGGGCATACGCAACATCCATTGGATTCCGGTGCGAGCAGGGCAGTTCGTGGCTGATGGTCACAACTGAGTCCGGACGAGCGTAACTAATAGGGAAAAGATTTTCCCTGTCCAGATAGGGCAGTTGATTAATATCTCCGACAAGGACCGCGCTACTAGCGCCCGACAATCGGACTGCCATTACGATGGCCCCGAAATGGTTCATGAGTGCCTCGTCTACCAGAATGCGATTGCATTTTTGAGATCCTTTGCACCCGTTCGATAGAATTGAGGCCATCGTGCGCACCTTGGTTCTGTTGTCTTCACCAATTTTGTGCGCTAACTTTTGCCGCAGGTCTTTCGCCGCCTCGGTTGTTGTAGTGACTATGACGTCGCGGTCCCTATCAAAGTTATTGATCACCCAAGTGGTCTTGCCGCACCCTGGGACACCGTTTATCCAGCTGATGCCCGGCAAAGCCCAGCCTCCAGGCTGGTCTATCGATCTTGAGATGGTTTCCGCCTGTTCGAGGATCCTGTCATCCAGCATAATCTTAGTGCATCGAGCTACCACTACAATTGGGTCACTTTCGGGTGTCACAAAAGTAATACGGCCAGAACGTGACGTTATCGACTCGTCCAACGGTATAAACCCACACGTGGCGTTGTATGCAGCCATATATTGACCAGTCATTTCTCCCTTGATGACTTGGGAGGTAGCATTATTATATATGGCTGCCGCTGCCTCCTCGAGTCTCTCCTGAAGCAACTCTTCGGTCTCTAGTCTCTTCTGGTATGACTGCATAATTTTACGGCAAGTCATGAGACTGACCGAGTTGGTTGCCTTTGTTATCGCTTGAAACTCGAGAAACGCATTCGCCACGTGATCGCTTGGCTCTGTTACCGTCCTGAATTTCGGCGGGGTGACCTGCCCTCTGTCGGCTCTTGTTGATGTTGGTCGCTTTTGTTTCGGTGGTTCTGGGATGACCCTGATAAACTCCTGCACTGCATCTATCTGTCTGATATGACAGGGCCTCGCACCAAATCCCAGCCTCCTGCTTAGAAAGTTGGAGACCGATTTCCATCGATCTCTGGTGTTTATCTTCTTCTCTAAACTGCGGCTGATTTTTTCTTCGGAGGCGGCCCTCTCGGCTGCTATCTTCTGCTGTAGTCTCTCTGATCCGCATGAGGTTGTTGGGACTGACCTCGAGGATGTTAGCTGACCAGTCTCTGCTGTTTCCAGCACGGTACAATTTTGGGATGGCCTAAGAAAACTAAGATCTTCTCCCCTGTCCTCATACACCACCAACTCGTGATCTTTAGAGGCTTTAATGCAACCGTATTGATCAGCAACCTCGCCTCTTTCGTGAACAATCACCATTGCATCCACGCTAATGATTCGGGGGCGCGTATTCGTGGTTCGGTCTGATTCTGCGATTTCGGTGAGCAACGAGCATACTTGGGCAAACGGAGTCGCCTCATGCCACTCGAAAAGTGCGATCGTTTTGTTTTGAAATCGCACAATACGGTATTGGTGTTTAGCTATAGCTGCAGCGGGCAACGCATTGAACTTTGCGCGTTTCATGTTTGTTTTGAAGGTGCTCCCGTTTATCAAAGCAGCCAGTCCTGGTGATATATTGACGCTATTCCCACCTTCTGCGCGGCAGAAGCTTAGACCGAGTCTCTCGTTATCTCTATTCATAAAGAGGGCCACACCGCGTAGTCTGATGCCTGGTTTCCCATCCCCCCCGGATTCCAAGAACTTCCATAATGGCAATATGCTTGGTGTGATCGTCCGCTGGGAACTACTATCAGTGGATGCGGTAGCGGTGACTGTTGGGCTCCCTTCAGTCAAGTATCTCGGTATTTGTATAATCGTCTGCGTTGGTGTTTGCGTGAGAGTTGATGTTTGCCTGAGTGTAGGAGATTGCATGAGGGCTAGTGTTTGCGTGGTTGCAGGGCCCTGCGTGAGTGTTGGTGTAGGTGTTTGTGTGTGAGCTTGTGCACGTGTGTATTGTGTAGAGCCGTTAGCTATCGCTACCGCTCGCATGACACTGCTCGCGAATGCCAGGAATGGTGTTCTGGTGGCCTGAGTCTCCATTATAGGTTGCAATGTAGACGGGGTTACTGACATCTGGATTTTAATTTCAAGGACCATCCTTTCTCGTTCAAACCGTGGACACTCGGTGAGCACGTGCCATACCGTCTCGTCACAGTTGGGGTCACAGACACAAGCGGGACTGTCTTTAAGGTGAAAACGGTAGAGGTAAGCCCCGAATCCTCCGTGGCCGGTCAAGATTTGGACATGAGTAGGTGTTAGTACCATGTCTTTAAGGATCTTCCTTGCCTTTTGGACAGTGGGGAAGAATACTTTAGTGACCGAGCCAGTGCTGGAAGTCTCGTAGCGCCGCTGCCATTCGTTAACAGTTTCCTCCCGTATCTGCCTCTTAATAAATGATATTGGCACCTTGTCGTAGTCGGGGGCTGTCTTTTTAGTGAGTGCTGCTTTCTTAGCCAGCTCGTCTGCTCTTTCGTTACCGGGAGTGCCAATGTGTGCCCTTAACCAAAACAGCCTCACATCTCTACCGTCTTCTCGGATTTCACGCACTAGCCTCTTTATACCGAGTGCCAAGGGGTGAGTGACGGATGGGCTCTTCAGTAAATCGAGCGACGATCTTGAATCGCTCAATATGTTGACGCAGGTCATCCTAGACGCTCTCACCATTTTGACTGCTCGATACAGAGCGTACAGTTCCGACTGAAAGACGGTGTTGTGGGGTTCCAGACGAAAGGTAGAGTACCTGGTCTCCCTACCTTCGTTCCACCATGTAAGAGCAGCTCCGACTTTACCCTGTATTTTGCTGCCATCCGTATATATTTGAGGTCCGGTTACATGGTGGTCATTCAGGGTTTCGGGGTCCAAGTTCTCTAGGCACTCGTATTCTGTTATGGTGAGTTTCGATGGATGGGGTATCATTAGAGGACTCACCTTGCACTCAACTTCTCTACCCGGTGGCAGGTACTCCTCGGAATGACCTTTCTTGATCCTAAAAAGGGTGGCAGCCTCCATCACCCGGAGGTCAAGGGGTAGTTGGCCTGACAGAATCAGTGCCGATGTCAGAGACACCGTGCGATACGCTTTGCAGATCTTTAGCGCGAAACTTCTCTGCAGCGCATCTAGCTGTTTCCTTGTCATCAGTTTCTCAGCTGCCGGTGCCCATGCGCTTGCCGCATACAACACGATTGGCTCTATCACCGACACGTATATGGTCCTTATTATCTCGCTGTTTAAACCCCATGTCACCTTTGCTGCACACGCCAATTGTTTATAAATGTTTGCAGCCTTCTTACAGATTGCTGTTACGTGCGCATTGAAGGTGAGTTTTCGGTCTATGGTGAGCCCCAGTAGTTTAACCTTTTCTACTAGATTCAGCCTTGTCCCAGACATGTGTATTACTGGGGTGTCGTATTTAAGTCGCTTCGTTATCACCATTGCATTGGTTTTATGAGCGGCGAAACGTAACTTATTCTGCTCACCCCATTCTGAAATGGACTGCAGCGTGCTTTCGGCTTTTTGCTGCAAAGAATCGACCTCATGAGACGAGAAAACAAGGACCACATCGTCCGCAAAAGCCTGACAATATACCCCCAAAGCCGATAGCATTTCCAGAAGCGAGTCCAGGATGAGGTTCCAGAACGTCGGACCGGCTATGGAGCCCTGGACGCAGCCCTTTGTGGTACCCTTCTCACTAGTAGCTCTGGCGTAGTTTACTCTAATGTACCGGTCTTCTAGGTACGAGGCTACAAGAGCGTACAAATTGTTTGGACATTTTTTACGCAGCATCTGGGACTTCAAAGCAGGCCACCACGCGTTGTCGAAAGCTCCTTCTATATCTAGTGAAACCAAAAGCACTATCTTTTTAGCATTGATCTCGTTTCGGATGTGCTCTATCAAGACATACAGGGCATCCTCAGTTCCGCGCTGCGGCATGAATCCATATTGGTTTGAGTTGAGCGTAGGAAGAAAATGATGTTGCAGTCGGCCTACGACGAGTTTCTCGATAATCTTTCCCAGCACCGAGAGCAAACCTATTGGTCTGTAAGACTTGGGATGGGTATAGTCATCCTTTCCCGGCTTACGTAGTATACATACGTGTGCAACTTTCCACTGCTTTGGGAAGTAGGACAAACCAAGGCATTTGTTTGCCAATGCTAGGAACACCTCCCTGTTACAGTTTATTGCAGCTATACATATATCGGCCGTCAGACCATCCGGTCCTGGAGCTTTTTTCGGGTTTTGTGCCTGGAGGACCGTTTCCAGCTCTGCTGGTGTAAATGGTGGGTCGTCCATCGAGAGACTTTCAGTTACGATCCGGTTCGATTCCTCCACAAGTCTTCGGACCGACCTGTGGTGTTGTTGGTCTGCATCTTCCGAGTCATCTGGGTAAAACGTTGTTGCCAGAAGTTCCGCTGATTGTTCCGGGCTTAGAGTGTCACCGGCGGCATTCCTCAGGAGCGTGTCTTCCCGTCTTTTGGCTGTCTTCCGAAGGACTCTGTAAATGCCGTCCCACATGCTCTCTCGATCTTGTGTTGAGCAGAATTGCTTCCAGCTCTCTGTTGCTGCCTCCTTTGCTTGGGTCGTATAATTCTGTTTGGCTTGTACGTACTCGCTGATTGTGAACTCCCTACGACTGGGTGCCGCGTTTCGGATTCTCCTCTTTTTTGTCAAAACCTCTCGCTTCAGCTGTTCCAGAGCAGGTGACCACCACGGAGGTTTGGTATCGGTCTTCCTTACTCCAATCTTTGGGATAGACCGTTTGCTTGATCGGTGTATTAGGTCGACGTAATCAGTCACCAATGCCTCCAACTCCCCCGAGCTCGTGATTTCCATCACCGTAGCAGGTGTGATGCTGTGTTGGGATAGGTTTGCCGTAAAGTGTGTCCTGAAATCGGACCATTTCGCCTTTTTGGTGTTATAGATCCGCGTTGAAATGGGTTTCAACGGCACCAAGGCTTTTTCCAGGCGAAAAGAGAACGTAATGGCGTTGTGGTCGGAAGTTGTTAGATTTCTATCTACACGCCAATCTTCGATTCTTCCTAATATTGACTCACTGCAGGCGGTTACGTCCACGATGCTCTTGTACAACCTGTCGCCCCTATAGGTTTCAAAAGTTGGAGTTTGACCCGTGTTGAGGATCTGGAGCTCTTGTTCGGATAGGAAGGCGTTGTATGCTGCTCCGCGATGGTCCTCATGGTCGCTGCCCCACCATTGGCTCCAAGCGTTCACATCTCCCCCCACCATGGTGTTATTAGTGGGTATTTTGTTGAGGAACTCCTTTGTTTTTGCGAGGTAAGGGTCTATATCTTGATCACTCTCAAAGTAGACGGAAATCACACCAAGTTTTAGCTGGCCCACTTTCAGCAATACGGATGCCACGTTCTCGGTTACCATCTGAGGGTCATGAATGACTTCCAAACTATTGCCGAACACGACGATTGCCGACTTGACTGGCTTTTGCCGGTTCAGGGTACACTGAATGACTTGTGTACCGGGGTTTTGCTTCATCACACCTGTCTTCCCGACGTAAGGTTCCTGGACTAGTGCGATTGAAACTCCCCTCTGTTCAGCCACTTGATAGAATTCCGCCGTTGCAAGCTTGGAGCGCTGCAAATTTGCTTGGATGACCTTTAACCTGCTCATTGCTAATCCTGTATTCTGGAGAGTTACTGTGTTGTTGTTCTCTTGGTCGCCCTTAGCAATAAGACACCCGTGATCTCGCTATATTATCCCATTTTAACCTTTCTGGGCACTCGTTGCTAAAAGCTACGTGTGCAAGGACTTCTCCTTCTCTTTTTGCTTTCTGGCAATTTGTGCATGTCGGAGGTTTAGCCTCGGTTTTTATATTGCAGGCTCGCTCATGATGTTGCCCACTACAGTAACTGCAGGTTTCTTTAGTCTCCTTGCAGAGTGTCCGTGTGTGACCATAGCCAAGGCATTTAGTGCACTGTACCAGAGGTGATTGGTCTTCTATTGGGCATCTTTGGATGCCCAGGTGAACCTTTCCAGCCTGTGTGAAGTTTTGCCAGAGTGCTGGAGACAGTTCCAGGACGGGATGACATTCGTGAGGGTTCCTCGCTCTCTTTCTGTATCTCATTTTTATGGTCTGTCCTTCCATTGTGACGTTCTGTAGAAGGTGTTTATTTTGTGCTTTAAGCAAATCTATCATCTCGTTGTCACTGTACATCGATAGGACTCCTCTGATGCAGACAAGCGGGTTTTGTGGTTTCGGTTCATGGATTTTTAGGATTTGGTTTTTTTGAACCTGATCTTTTATAAGGTGAAGATCCTCTTTAGTAGCGCAACTCAATACTATTTTTTGGTTGCGCGCTATTCGGACCTTGTTGACCTTAGCTCCTGTCTGTTTTAGGTCCAATGATGCCCTGACCTTCTCAATAACGTTATCCCCTGTGTGTTTGGGGTCAGTGGACGAGATGATCAGGGTGTGGTTTGGAATTTTTGGCGTCTCTGCTACTTGGGCGTAGGTTTTCGTGCCCTGTCTGTTGTTCGAGTTGTCCGCTCTATTCATGTCATTAACTCCTTTTTCAATGGTCGCTAAAGTCTTTTTGACTTCTGCCACCACAAGTTCCGTGCTGAGATTTGGCACCGCTGGCGTATTTGTTGGCGGTTTTTTGTCTCGCAACACGCGAAGGTCTGACGAAACTATATCCAGTCTTTCAGATAGGGGCTTCAGGTGAGTGGTCAAGTCTAATTGTGGTTGTGGTGGGAGGGGGGAGGCTGTCGGCCTTTCCAGGATCTTTGTGGTTATTTTCTGTAGATTGGCCATGTCCTCTGTTAGTTGTTTGAGGATTATTATGTGTTCCTCCGCGGTTACACTGTTGAGTTCTGATTGACGTGAGGGGGGCGACGTAGACTCTGATAAGTCCACTTTAAATTTCTCGACGGTCTGACGAAGAACGTCGATCTGATTGGCGACTCCAGCGGTGTTTTTAGTCAGACGAGAGATGTCTTCCTGCACCGATTCCCATTTCTGGTCCACGGCTGCATGTGTGATCTCTTTCGTAACCGCTTCTTTGAGATTATTCATAGAACTTACCAAAGCTTCTATCGCCCTCTTATTTTCTTTAATATTTCTGTAAGGTTCCTCAGTTTCGTAGCCCAGCCAGTTCCGAATATCCTTCACCTCCCTCACAATGTCGACCACGTCAGTACGAGCAAGGCTGAGTTCAGTTGTAAGGCTCTTCTTGATTTCCATAATTTCTTTGTTGTGGAATCTTTCAATGCTCACCAGTTCTTTTGCGTTCCGGACTCGCTCTTTCTCGAGGTTATATTTGTGCCTCGATCGTGAGTCCGCAAGGGAAAGAACGATCTCGTACAGTCCCTGAAGGCTGTCGTGGATCGAAGCTTTAATCTCCTTCTTGGTATTTTTTGACTCTTCCAGCGCGGCCTTCCCTTTCTGAAGGAGTTCGTTAGCCTCGCGTGTAGCAAGGTCCATTTCGACCCCCGTGCCTCTCTTAGGTGTTCTATAGAGGAGACTAGGACGAGCTGTTCGAGTCGGCAGTTCCAGTGAGGAGGCCACAGAGCTTTCCTCGTCCGAAACTATTTGGTGAGGCGGGGAGATTCCCACTTGGGCCCAGTCTATAATTTTTTCGGCAGCTTGTTTTGCCGCCTCTTCAGAGTCGGGCACCGACGACGTCCTCGCCGAGTGACTGCCGCCCTCAAACTCTGCTGGCTGGGCTTCTGCAGGCAGTGTAATCCTTTTAGGTAACGCCATTCCGTTCCCCACATCAGATTCTGAAGCCGCCTTCGACGTCGCGAGCCCGGTGGACACAGTTGGTGGTTGCCGTTCGGATGCGGTAGACTTTGCAGCATTTTTAAGGACCTTGGTCCTCAGCGAGCCGGTCTTGGGTGCCACTTCCGTAGCTAATTTGCGGATGTTAGAGGCGGAAGACATATTTCTCGTTTACTTTTAGCTTAATTTACCTTGTGATTAACTATATTAAACAAATAACTAAAATAATTATAAATATATAAATAATATAATATTATTAATTATTATATTTAACTATATTCTACGATGACACAAAAAGTAACTATTAATATAAAATCTAATCAAAACATATACTAGTGACGGTCTGTTACAGCAACGCTGACGTGACGCACGATGGGCTGCATCTACGTTGTGCTCCGGAGTACACGCCGGTGCGCGTCAGAGCAAGTTGTACGCTCTGTTTCTTTACGCTTGGATGCAGTGACGAAGGTTGATCTGAGTTGATCTCTTGCCGGTTATTTCCTTTTAAGTGTTCTGCTGGGGCCAGATTATTCCTTTTCTTCTCCCGAATCCAATGAGCCCAAACTCGATCCCGCTATCTCTACTGGTTCGAGTAATAAGCTTCGGGGGGGTGAAGTAACCAAAAAGGGGGCTGGGGGGGGGAAGTTTCACGGGAAGGCTGTAGAACTATGAAGTAAAAGTGGTAGGGGTTTTGCCTCTCAGCGAGTGGAGGGGGGAGATATTGGTAGGGGAGTGAGATTCCTGCTATCCTGATTCTGGAATAAGGATGCCCCTGGATGGTACCTGGCCGATGATGAAATGGACCTAACTCCAAATTGCACAGTCCCCAAGATAGACGAAGGCTCCAGCAGGTACAAAATGAGTAGTGTGACGTCGTTACTCGTGTAGGTTTAGCTATAACGTCACGCCTCGTGGAGTTTTAAGGTTAGTTAAAAACCAACGTATTGAGGTCAAGCTGAGCAGATTTTAATTCTTTATATCTTTGCCTCTGGTGCTCCGATTCTTATGGTCTTGGTGTCGTTGAATAGGGAATCCAAATTCCTTTCAGGCAATTTAGCTTTGTAATACAAAACACTAACCTTTTGGCGAAGGGAACGCTCCAAATTTTCCTGCCTGCAACTCCTGATCCAGAGGACTCAGGGTGTTGCCAACATGAATCCCGGTGAATCACACACTTATTCACTGCACTGTAACGCAAGAATACGCACAACTGAAAAATTACAGTTATTGTAAATTTTTTACGTGGAGCTGATGTTGATGCGACCGCGTATGGGTGTGTACTGGGGTAGAGTAGGGTAGAGTAGGGTAGAGTAGGGTAGAGTAGGGTAGAGTAGGGTAGAGTAGGGTAGAGTAGGGTAGAGTAGGGTAGAGTAGGGTAGAGTAGGGTAGAGTAGGGTAGAGTAGGGTAGAGTGGGGTAGAGTAGGGTAGGGTAGGGTAGAGTAGGGTAGAGTAGTAGGGTAGAGTAGGATAGAGTAGGGTAGAGTAGGGTAGAGTAGGGTATAGTAGTGTAGAGTAGGGTAGAGTAGTGTAGAGTACGGTAGAGTTGGGTATAGTAGGGTGGAGTAGGGAAGAGCGGGAGCGAAGCCGCGCGGGCAAAAGCTAGTATATTATAAATACCTACAACTTATGAGTGTAAGATTCACCACAAATAGTTGAACGAACACATTTCCTATGACACATTCACAAAATAAATTTTATCTCTACCATATGCAATAGTGACGTACTCAATACTTCTGAAATAAAATGCAATAAACTCTTGCGCAAGAGACGATCTGTGTTAACTACACATGAACGGATTGCCTAAATATTTTTGTATAAATAAAATGTTAGAGTATGAAATGTTTTGATATTTTTAAGCGTTTTCTAGCGAATCATCCTTGAATTTAATTTTTTATGTAGATTTAATTTGATACTTAATGATTTAGAATTGAGATCTAGGATTTGTAAATATGTCATGATTATGTGCTATGTGCTTTTTTTTTTGCGTTTTTTTCTGTTTAGTAAAAATGCTGCTCCACACTAGGAATTACTCCTGTATAGTGGGTACAATGTGATCGACCTAGAACAATTAGGTAACTGTAGACTATACCAATCTTTGTTCCGAGTTCGTACACGCTGCTGCGGCGGGTGGTTGGGGCGTGGTCCCGTTACCTCACGCATGCGGCTTCCTCCATTGCTAGCATTACTGGTTCACAGAAGGAGGCAACCGTCTACCACTCCTACTCACTCCGGACCATGGCCTGTACCAAGGCCCGGGACGACAGATCGCTGCCACTGATCACCTCTACGAGGACACGGCGGTGCTCTGTGCAAGCGGGACACACCTCTACCGTAGGCCCACCGTATGCGCTTTAGGTATGCGTTTTATTTCGCGTAAATAAAATGTTTTTCTTTCTTTCTTTCTTCTTTCACCGTGTCCTCCGGTAGGGCTACACAATGGTGACGCCCGGGCGTCATTTTCGCACGAATCCGGTGCAGGAACTTCCCGAACTGACCATGTCCGGTGAGAATCTGCGTCTAGCTCTGTTATTCAACTATATAAGTCCTGAAAGCTGCAAGTAGTGATGCAGGACGTAGGTACAGCTCGGGTAACGCATGTCCTTTGACGCGGCTCAGTATTGGCTTGAAATTTTTATTTGGTTATGTGGTACCTGGGTTTGCAACTGGTTAAGAGATCTCCCAATTGGTGTAAAAAATTAACGACGCGATCTATTCTCGGCTTTTTCTGATATAAACTAGTGCTTGACGCGATCCCACCTGATGATAAGCAATCAATGAACCTATCAATTATATACAAAAAAAAAATCGGTCTAACCGTTTCGGAGGGATTCTATAATAAACGCTGACACGAGATTTTAACATATTTTAAGATTCTCATTACAACGTTGTAACAAGAAACCCTCGGACAGTAGGTACTGAATGGGTTTTGTTACAATATTATCTATCTATTGTCTTAATAGTTATAATGCAAACAACAGAATTCTTGGTAACGCACACATAAATTTACTTACAAGCTACAACACAGTTTATAAACTCTACGTCCGATATGTGAAGAATATGAACTCGTGCGAAAAAGTAAAAAACATTGGTTTTCAGAAATAAGTTGAATAAACTATAATTTACTGACGAATTATTATTATTTTTAGATAGTGATTTCTACTAACGTTGTAGAACAATGGCAGTGGCAATAGGCAGGGCACATTGCTCGCAGTACAGATGGATATTGGGGCCGAAAGGTTCTAGAATGGTGACCACGTACCGGAAGACGTAGCGCTGGAAGGCCTTCTACAAGGTGGACCGATGACTTGGTAAAGGTTGCGGGAATCCGATGGTTGCGATACGCACAGGACCGTTTATTGTGACGACACTTGTGGGAAGCCTATGTCCAACAGTGGACGTCTTTCGGCTGAAATGATGATGATGAAGTAAGAACAGATGAATTAATCATTTATAGAACATAGTTCTTTTTTTGGGGTGGAATAAAACTTTTCTCACTCTGAGTGGAGTGAGAGGGAGTGTCAGACTTTTACTGACTAAAATCTAACCATGCGACCTTCAGATGCCCTTAGCGTTCCAAGAACAATCCCTTAGCTGCAGCTGGTCGCAGCTTTGACAGGATGGAACATGGCTCTAGCAATGCATCTTATAAGTTTTACGAGTCTTAAAGTTAAGAATGAATAAGTTACTTCTGGGCAAGCGTGCTCCATCGTCAGCCTCATCATCACTTACCATCAGGTGAGATAGTGATCAAAGGTGAGCCTATCAATAATAATAGTGCATTATGATATAAGTGTGTAATGTTAGTGATTACCGTCGTGGCGGTAGACCCGAGCCATGGCGAGGGTATTAAGAGAGCCGAGAATGGTAATCATTAATTACTCACATGCATCATACGACGTATTTCAATAAACTTGTGAAGAAAATAACTGTAAAACTAGTAAACTTTTGTGGCAGTAAATATCTGTTTTCATATGCGCGCCCATCCCGATACGATAAATGTAATAAAATTATGAAGGTTTACCTTAAACAAAAAGGTTTTAACTACATACATATCATAGCACTAGTGCGTAATGGTAATCAAAATGTCACAGTTTGGTAACAAGTGCCATTTATACCTAAGTGCAGTGCAATAAAAGTCCCTTTATGAGAAAGTGTATTGAAAATATAATTACTTTGAGTGCTCCAAATTGTATCACTTTACTCACCTAAACCAACTGATCAAAGAAAAGAAAAAATACTAGTTCAACACTAACTAATATCAATCAATCTTGTTTTACAACGTATATCAGATGAAATTAGACCACTATCTCACTGCCATTATCTTTATATTCTCTTTGAAAACGAACACTGAAAAGCGATCAACTTTGGTGTAACCAGTTTAAAATGACCCTTGACGAAAAATGAAACTAATATTTGGTTTCAGAAATGAGAATTTGTCAAATTCTACATTAGTACCAAGAAGTCGATTTTGACAAGTTTGTCTTCAAATTCTCCATTAGTACAAAAATGTCGGTTTTGACAAGTTTGTCTTCAAATTATACATTAGTTCATTGAAGTCGATTTTGACAAGTTTGTCTTCAAATTACAGATAGCTTTATTGTACACCATAATAGTACTACTGACTTTATTGTACACGTAATCACGTACCATAACTGTCATTTCTGCCTGATCACTTAAAAAAAAATCGCAGGAATCCTGTGTCGTGGCGCCAAACCAAACTCTTTGAAGTTTCCGATTCGAGTGCAAGCAAAAATGAACTTAGCCGTGGTCAGGTGGAAGTGTCTTTGACGGTACGTACGTTCACAAACATTCAAACTCAAAATGATCAATTAATACGGTCACAAAATATAGTACCTAAGTATTATATATCGATCATCGTCATCATTACTTCCCCGACTTTCCCTGCTGGATGTAGACCTCCCCTAAGTGTAGCCAAAACGTGCGTTTCCAGCAGATCATTGGGCCAACTTGTGGGCCTACCAACGTTGTGTATTGTGAATAATTCATCATCATCATCACCAACTTTTTTTTTATTATCCCACTGATGGGACTCAGGCCTCCTCTCTAGGAGAAGGAATGGGCCGTAATCCACCACGCGGGCCCAGTGCGGGTTTGTGAATGTCACTTGTCTTCGAATTTTTAGTTCTAGGACATGCCGGTTTCTTCACGATATTTTCCTTCACCGTTTTGAGAGCAGTGGTGATGAAATAAATTACACAAAGTAATGCGCCTGGCTGGGTTCGAGCCCGCGACCTACAACTCGTAAGTCGGGGCCATTACCACTCGGCCACTACTGCTCTCTGCTTGTGAATAATTAAACTAAGTAATTTTATTTTTTTTATAACAAAACCAGAACCAATATTGTTTACCAATCATTGTAATTTTTTCCTAATTTATTAGCCTTTGAATGGTATTGAATACACTTTCCTTATAAGTTGGCGCCACCATTAGAGATCAAAATATACTGGGCAGTTAATATTTCGAACTTACATTTTATAAACGCTACACGTCCAGCGGAATTCTTTCAGTGGTTCCGTATAGCAATTTATTATGGGAGAACGATGTTCTAAATAGGTTAGAATCATGATTTTATGCTATTTGGAGTAGTTTTCAGGGTGATTGATAGTTTTTATGTTTTTTGATGTTTTGTGAGAAGAGAAAGAGGTGATTTTGGTGTTATATTTTTGTTTATAGCCATGAAATAAAGTTAATAGTTTTTAAACTGTAAAATGTTTGAATATTACCTACAATATTATGTTGCGAAACCGTTTATAGCTTAACAATGTGTATGTACATGTCGCAGCCATCTGGTTAAATTAGCCATCCAATTGGACGCCTAGGGCGTTCGTTAAACGCCGGCATCCAATTGGGGCCCTAAAGCGACAGTTGTTTGTACTAATATCACTCAACGTTTAACAGCTTGGCGTATTGAAAGTTAGCCCTTTCGAAAAGACTGATCAAGGCTCAGCCAAGTGATTTAAATTTAGTTCCGCTAATTATTGATTAAATAATATGTCACTAATACTTGGTGGACACTATTACGAGTAACAAAATGTAGTTTTATATAATTTATAAACTCACCATACTAAACTACACAACGATCAGCCATCTGATTAAACGTTGTGGTCAACGACATGGCTAGTTGTTCTTCAGCCATTTCATTGGATTAACGAACGCCCTAGGCGTCCAATTGGATGGCTAATTTAACCAGATGACTGCGACATACATATTACAATATGATGTTGCGAAACCGTTTATAGCTTAACAATGAACTATGATTTATAGCTTAAAATTAATTCTCAGGCATCGTAGGCCAGGGTTATCCGAAAGGGAGCTCGAGTCCCGGTATTAAGGCACGAAGGAACAGGGTGGGTTTTTTACTCAGTAAGTCTGAAACTATCTCCCACTCCGCCCAAGAGCAGGGGTTGTCATTGGATGATTTTCCCCACCATAAAAAAGGCATCGTAGGCCTATAGGGTGTTAGTATTAACAAAAAAAAACTTAAAAACTATGTTAGCTTGACAAACCCATCCATTGTAGGCCCGTCTAACCTTTCTGAAATATTAAATAGTTAGGTATTTTAGAGAAAAACAAAAGAAAATAATAAAAATCTTGATACTTGGTTCAACAGCAGGATCATTTTGTTCTGTGTCTGGGTGTAATTTATCTATAACTAGCTGCTCCCAGCGGCTTCGCCCGCGTGATAGCAGAAAATTATCCCAAGGGAACATACTTCCGGGATAAAAATCCTATGTCCCATTCCAAGATATAGTCTATCCGTGTACCAAGTTTCATCAAAATCGGTTTAGCCATTTAAGCGTGAAGACGTAACTAACAAACAAATAAACAAACAAACTCACTTTCGCTTTTATAATATTAGTAAGGATAAGGATGTGTATGTATTTAGAAATATATAAGTATGTTTATCAGTTGTCTAGTACCCATAACACAAGCTCTGCTTAGCTTGGGACTAGGCGGCGTTGGGTGATAGTTGTGGAATGTTATTATTATATTATTAACTACGATTGATTTAGAGAAGCCTACGCTTCGTTTCTTACACTTTAAATGCACGTAGGAAGGCCTCCCGTAAGGTGGCCCGATGACCTGGTGAGAAGATGACAAATGGTGACTTGATTTTTAAAAGGTGTTTTTAACGGTCAAAATAAGTCAACTGGGCATCATAAACTTATGATTATTGGAGATTGTAAATAATTCATATAGTTTTCGCCTTAGTTCAATAGGTTTGCCCACAATATAATATTCTGAGAATATATTTCAAATATATCTGGGTGTATATTTTAGATTCGCATCTGTATCTATAATAGAGAGACATAATAGAGAGGCCAAAGAAAAGATGGAAGGATTGTGTGAGAAGTGATATGAAAGAAAAGGGAGTTAGTGATAGCGTGGTGAGTGACAGGACAGAATGGAAGAAAAAACGTGTTGCGCCGACCCCAAATAAAACGGGACAAGGGCAGGAAGATGATGATCTGTATCTATAATATGCTATTATGTTATGTTATAGTAGATTAATTTTTAGAAAACCTTAATTCATTTGTACACTTAAATGAGTTAAAAAATCTGTCAGCATAAGTAATGACACACACAAATAATTTGTGAATACTGTCACATGTTGAATTTAAATACAGCCCTGTTTTATCATCTCCAAAAGTGTGGTACATACAATCCTGAACGATTTAAATAAATCTCTAAAAAGCTACGGAACCCAATCTATCATTCAATACTGCTCAAGTAAATCAATCATCACAGTAATATGAATTCTTAAAACACATTACAACTGTTGTATGCTTTGATGTTTTGTTATTATTAGTTTATGGAAGGAACCCTATTTATAAAGGATGTTGTAATAGATTTGAACTGTATTAGGTAACTTTATTTAGTTGTTTTTAATTTATACTTTATGTACAGTGGTGGCACATGAGTAGATAAAACTTAGTGGTTGTATACAACATATTTTTAGTTTATACATAACCTGAATATAGTTTGTTCAGAACCAGTAACTGAATGGATTCCAATAGTTATGACGCCTTGTTATATTTATTCCCAAAAATATTTAAAAAGGTTACAAATTAGACATCGTTGACGCAAAGTACAACGAAAGTCACGGCAGATCATAGCGGGTATTAGGACCCAGCAAACAGCTGGGTGTAAGTGCAAAATAACCCCTTAGTCGCCAGAATGGCCCGATAACTCTGTATTTTGTTGACATAACAAGCTTATAACTTTGTGATTTATCATCATACAGTCAGCCAGAAGGCTCGCCGCTTCGCGGGAGATCGTGCGGTAGCCCCGAACCATACGTATTGCCATGACCCTCTGGCAGGCGTTCAGTATGGACGCCGGTCGCTTTGCCAGCGACGGCGCCCACACCGGCGCCCCGTAGAGGGCCATGGACCGAACGATCCCCGCGTAGAGCCTCCGGCAGGAGGCGTCTGGACCCCCAAGGTTGGGCAGGAGCCGCTTGAGAGCAGCCCCGGCCCGGTTGAGTTTGGGAGCCAAACGTCGGAAGTGTTCTCCGAAATTCCATCGGCTGTCGAAAACGAGTCCCAGGTACTTCATCGTCGACCAGACGCCGATGCGAACTCCTCCTACCGTAAGTTGGGAGTCTGATGGTAGCGCATTCCGAGGGCCGTGGAAAACACATGGCCTCGGATTTGTGCAGCACCACCTCGAGTCCCAACTCCTGGATCCTACCAACGACTATCGCAACCCCGCGTGTCGCTAGAGCGACCGCCGCCTGGTGCGACTCTCCCTGCGCTAGTATAGGCGGACTTAAGATGGCCCTTTCTCCACTTGTTTATCGACAACGCGAGCATTGTTTAAAAGCTTGTTGTTTCATCCAAAGCAACCTAACGCAATGATTGATAAATAGGCAATACGAAAAAAGAGATATAACGCCTGAAAATTCTATTGACATTTGGTTATTGACTGGCCTATTGGTTTAGTGGTTAGTGGTCTTGACTGCTATGAGATTGTGGGTTCGATTCCCACCCTAGACTATTGTCTGTGTGATCATTTATTCTGTGTCCGGGCATAATTTATCTATAATATACGTATATAATGATAAGTATATTATGTTTGTCAGTTGTCTTTTCATACCACAAAACACTGCTTAGATTGGGACTAGATGGCGTTGTGTAAAAGTGGTCGATTATTATTAAACTATCTCTTCAAGACACTCAACCTCAACTTCAGCACACCTCACATCTAATACGTAAACATACACCTGCATTATATCACATGTAAGCCAACACTGTACATTGAACCAGCGGCCTTGAGCTGCGGCTACAGACCGCACATTATGTTAGCATCTAATGTGTATAGCTGGAATCAGGGCCGTAACTAGGGCAGCGCCGGCGGTGCCAGGGCGCAGGCCCTGGAGGGGCGCAGAAATAATCAAACCAGCCCCCCTAGCCAAGTTACAATCGTTTCGCTTGCGACGAACGTTTTTTGTTCTGACTACGTGACTGAGCGTTGATATGGCGTTATTCCCGTACATTTGAAGCTTTCTACTTGCGTTAACTATTGTAGATTAGCAACTTGGCTAGGGGTACAAGGCCGAAGTTTTATATTATGCTTGGTTGTTATTGTTAGTAGCATACCATAACTATTATCATGTAACCTATCCTCTCTTCATCCGCTCTTATACTGAGACTAGAATTAACATTAAAACTCCGCACACGGGCCACTGGCCACGACCACAAAACGCTGCCACCAGCATATTACTTACCTGTAGGTTTCATACATTTTATATGGATTCGCCGCACACGGTTGACCCCTGTGGCCGCCACATGCTACAAAACGCAGCTGTTCGCTTCTCGTGGCCCACACTGGCCACCAAACGCCGACACAAAACGCAGTCACAAGCCAGTCGCACATTTAAATCTTCTTCGTCAGAGTCCATTATGATACTGCGTGTATAGGTTAACAAAAGAAGCAGGCACCGGCCACAAGTGGCTGTCGCGCGCATCAGCTTCCTTTGTGGTCATTTCTAGCTTCTCGTGGCGGCGTTTGTGGCCCATGTGCGGCAATCCTAAGAGGCGCTGTTATAAAAGCTTGCACCGGGTGTATAAAATGTTGGTTACGGCACTGGGATATCGACTAGACAGCGTTGATGTTTTAGATTATACGTGACGTATTAGAGTCAGTGAGTTTAGAGAAATTAGTGATTGTATTTGTAGGCCGGTATTCGATCCAATCTAACGAAATACACATTGTAAACTCGAAAAAAACATAAGATATCTCAGCCCCGGTACGAAAGATAACGAAGGAACAGGAGTGGGTTTTTAGTCAGTAAAAGTCTGACACTATCTCCCGCTCCGCCCAAGAGCGAGGGATGCCATTGGATGATTTTCCTATCAGAAAAAAGCCCTTCTTCTAGTGCAGTTGGGTAAAAATAGTTTGATTATATAGTTTGAGACTTGGGATGACAATTTTATTGTCTTACAAATCCATAGTGTAATCTTCTGCCGACTGTGATACTGGTTTATGCTAGTACAGGCACATAATATAGCCATACCTTTGTAATTATTCCAAAGATTTTATCTACCTACTAGCTTTTACAAAACTGAACAACCTTCCAAAAGATTTTTTTTCAGGAAACGAAAAAAAAATCGGCCTCTCCATACAAACCAATCCATTTTTTTTTTTGTATAGAGAAGCAATTTTTTTTTGTTCCCTACAAAAACGTCTTGTGGAAGGTTATGCAGTTTCTTCTACTGAGCAAGCCCTTAACACACCCTGTATTATATTTATTATTATTATATCCACAGTCATAAATACACTTACAAACACAGAAAGCTTTATTTCGACGTAACCAATAAAATTGTCACAATATTTCCGTATTTCATATTGTTATTACCCTTCAAGTTAATTAATTGATCGATAAATACTCAGGTCTTGTGATCTTGCTAAATTGTAATGCATGAATATATCGGTTTATCATCAGAAATAAATTGGTGGGAATTGCAGCGAAGGTTAATACGTATACACGGAGCAATGGATAGCTCGCCGTCTGGTAGTCTGCTAAGGATCGAGCTCGGGTCGTCAAATGTTCCACACGCCCCTCAAAGAGGTGTCAGCAAAACCGTAGGGGTCCTCTAAGGCCACGGGAATTTTTGAAAGAGATAGCGTAAAGCGAAAAGCAACCGAAGGACACCGGCAGTGCCGGTGTAAGGGCCACTGACACCCCGGGCGAAAATATTGAGGCGCCAAGGTGGAAGTATTGCACCAATCGTAAGCGTAAGCGCAGTGTGGTCGAGGAGCAATTCTAACGATATCGTTAGAGTCGCTCCTCGACCACAAACCCTTGAAAAAACCATCTAAAAAAAATCTCAATAAAAAATATGCATAAGCATATAGCGTAGAGCACAGTTTTGAGGGTTTGCACCAGGGGAGGTAAGAGACTCCAACTCCAGACTTTGGCCCCCCACTGAATTTGTCACCCTGGGCCGTCACCCAACCGTGCCCCCCCCCTAACGCCGGCACTGGACACAGGCTGAAATTATGATGATGAATAAAACTAGTGGTAGGAAACATCTACAGCACAGTGGAGTAGAGTTTGTAACGTTGTTTTGAAGATGGGTGATTATCCATTTCATAACGAGACTTACGACAGCGTTCATCCAGGGGCAGCAAGATTTCCCGCGCGCCTCAAGGAGTTGTCAGCAACAGCAGGGGCCCAGCTGGGTCGAAGCCTACTGGGGCCAGGGTTATCTGAAAGGGAGCTCAAGCCCCGGTATGAAGGCTAGAATGAACGGGGTGGGTTTTTTGTCAGTAAGAGTCTGACACTCTCTCCCGCTCCGCCCAGGAGCAGGGGTTGTCATTGAATGATTGTTGCCCACTAAAAGAAAAAAAAAGTGGCAGTAGGATTGTTCGAAAGAGTTGTAGTGGTGCTATATGGTATGCAGGACACATTGCTCGCAGAACATATGGTCGATAGGGCCGAAAAGTTCTGGAGTGGCAACCGCGTACCGGACGTGCTACCTTATCATGTGTCTCAGTCTATCAATCAATATCATTTATTTCAAATAGACCAAATGCAGGCACATTTCCAAATAGTTCAAGAAAAGTGAAGCTAAATTGCACGTTCTAAAGCGCAGATCTCTATGGAGAAGAACGTGCAAGAAACTCCATGGACACTCTTTTAAATCATATCATGTGTTACATATAATGTTTCATTCAACATATTTCTTGTTGCTTCTATTATGTGAGCACAATGTAGATAATAAGATAAAACTAAATATTAAAAGATAGAAACTGAATTAAGCCACTAGCAGCTAAGAAAGACGTCGCTCAACCTTGACGATTTTGCGGCTGTTTACCTACCACGAGTTTTATTATGAGAAATAAATTGGGGTGAATTGCTGCGAAGGTCGGTTGATCAAAAGTGCAACACTGTTTATAATTATTATGAATAAAGTGTCGTTATTTATTGAATACTTTGTCGTTGGTATTTCATTGATTTGTTTATGTTTGTTTTTCTTCCTTGTTGTGGTGGAATCAATTGGTGCATGTGGCAAAGAATCACTTATTTATTTACGTTGGGAGTTAAATAAACATTTTTTATTTTCCTTATCTTAAAATGTAAGTACATTCAAAGTATGGACCCTAATTGTATTACAATTTAGCCTTGTATAAACCAACTTTAGAGGTACGATGGGGTTAACATGGTCTTACTGTGATCAAAAGTCCCTTTTAACCCTTCAGATACCGTCAATTAGAGACACAATAGTAAGACAATAGATGCGCGGCCACCGGTGGTCGCTTGGGGATTCATGAATTAAAAAGAATAAAAAACAAAGATGTAAAACAACACAAAAATACACTTAGTTATTTTTTATTTTTTATTGTTGATAGGTTCATGCTTGACCGCTATCTCACCTGATGGAAAGCGACGATGCGGTTGACGATGCAGCGCGCTTACCTCGAAGTAACCTACTCACTCTTGAACTTAAAGATCCAGGGTTGTAGCCATCAGGAAACACAAATCCCGGCAAGGAATTCCACAGGAATTCACTGCGGGTACAGCTAAGGAGCTGTACCCGCAGTGAATGTGTTTCGTGTTATTGTGCTATAAACCAAATTCAATTCTCTAAAAATCATACGAAACTTTGTCATTTCATACTCTTATATTTTAAAACTAGTGTTATCTACAACAGCGACCTCTATTGAATCAATACCGTATCAAGTTTCCGCCCGCCCAGCCGAACAGACGTCTAGTTAACATAACATGGTAACCGATCGCTCGCCGCCCGCCCTGGGAAATAGTTTCGATAATATCCGCCAGATGTCGGGTATAGTTGTATCCTGTTGTCGATGGTTAAAATAGGATTTTTTGCCTTGCCTTGCCCAGTAATCGACCTTACGTTGTGTAATGTTTTACGCTGTGTAATGACCAAAATATTATTGTGTTTAGTCAGAATTGTTATAGACGGAAAAATGCAGGAAACAAATATACACATTAACAATTTTTGTACACACAATAATAAAAGAACAGAAGAAGGAAACAGAAGAATAGTACAAGATGCTTATTTCTAAATAAATCTCTTTCAGCGTACCGCATCATCATCATCATCATCATTTGAGCCGACATACGTCCACTTTTGTACATAGGCCTGCCCCAAGCGTCGCCTCAATGAACGATCCTGTGCTTCTCGCATACCTGCGAAAGGAAAATTGGAGAAAATAGATATGTACACACTGTGTGTAAAAGTAAAAGGAAAATGAGTACAATAAAAATATTATAACATAAAATAAAAAATAAAATAAAGAATAAAATAAAAAAAGCATAATATATTTTTTATTCCAATTAAAATTATAATTATTGTTATTTTTTATTTGTTGTAAATACATAATGTGTATTTTCTGTGTCTTTGCTTCTTAATAGCTTTCTGCTTAGACTGTATAATCGGGACTCATCGCTCGGTGTCCACTCATTGTCGAAGGTGGTCCACGGTTGGATGCCACGTGTGAACCAGTAAACCTAAACTAAATGGTCCATGAATTGACGTCGTGTTCACTGGGGAGCCATTTTTCATGGTGTTTTAGTCAGTGCATATGCTCTTAGAGCCAAAGTTAAACTTATTTGTAGTGCGTATGAGATCTTTCCGGGCTCACAAAACTTTTGTTTCTAACAACGCCGTAACGCTTCGTGAGAGAATAAATTTTATGAGTATTTATTTGTCTCTGTTGTATCCCATAGAAATGTTATAACACAGCTGTTCCTGTTCCCCGCACAGAGTTAAAGATAACAATTTTGACTGCCGCACCTGCGAGAAGTTACGCATGAGGTTTGTTCTACCTCATAACGCAGTGAACGTGTAAACCAGGAAACGTCACGAGACATTGTGTTGTCAGCGAATAGATGAGTAGTTTATCAAGGAATGACAGGAAAGGGTGCGGTGTGTCGCCAACGCATCCTCGACAGCACACGATCCATTCGGGATCAGCTCGTGGGCACGCAAAGCAAGCGTGCAAGCAAGTGACCATCAAGTGGTCCACTCACCGTCTACGCGTAATCAGCACGCCGGCGAGGCGCTCGGGCGTGGATGTAGAGAGCATAGCATAGCATAATCAGCCTTATAATATTCCCACTGCTGGGACTCAGGCCTCCTCTCCAGGAGAGGGAATAGGCCGTAAATCTACCACGCGGGTCCAGTGCCTTTTGGTAGACGTCATAATGTATTCGAATTATGTAGAATATGAATTATGATTAGATAGAGAGCGTATCCATAGTACCTACTCTGAACCAAGAATACTAACCGTTCGGGGCAAAGCGGTGCTGGTCCGGGGTCGGGTGGCGTATTTAAACGTTTATACCACACTAACATCGAAGACGTGATGTGCCATCTTCGACTGAGGCGCCAATCCTCGTATACACCAAAACAAGTAACGGTGTCATCATCATTATCAGCATTTTTAATGTTCCCACTGCTGGGGCTCAGGCTTCCTCTCTAGGAGAGGGAATATACCGTAATTCAACAAGCGGGCTCAGTCCGGTTTGGTGAATGTCCCATGTCTTCGAGTTTTTGACTCTAGGACATGCCGGTTTCCTCACGATTTTTTCCTGTGCAACTAGCAAACTTTCGTACAACAGATCTAGATCGTGCTGTAAGGGCAGCAGCCTCCACCTCAGTAGCTTCCGCTACAGATTCGAAAGCAAGGATCGAAAATTTTTGTTGATGAATGAAACCAGTGCTTGACTGCTATCCCACCTGATGGTATGCGATGATGCAATCGTCGATCGTGAAACGCAGTAGTTTATTAAGAGCCTATTCACTCTAGCCCTGAAGGAACCTAAATTTAATTGAGTGGGAAGATCGCAGCAGAGTGGAAGGTATATAAGTCTGAATTAAAGCAGAACTGTAATTAGATAATTGGCTCAGAAAAAACTAAGTACCTACAGTATTATACTGCCCCTGATAGTTAAATAGACGTATCTAACAAAAACGAAAACGGATAAAAAAATGTTTTAATGAATGAAACGGGAAATCGGGCCTTTTTTCCTTGTGTTAAAACCGCACTGGAGAAAGTTAGCAAAATATTAAAAATACAGGCAGATGTGTCATTAAGTCCTGATTCTGGCAATGTATAAACCTCAAGTCTGGAAAAAATTTTAGATGCGTCTTTTTTACTAACGTGTATAGTCACCACGAGCAGACATTATCAGCACTTTACATATCATTATAAGCACATAAACACAAGTATATCGTCATGATTATCATCAGCCAAAGTTCAGAACTACCATTTTGGTAAAAAAAAATGATATACTTATTAAAATATGTTTTTTTTTTAATGTTTATTCTTTAATATATACATCTTAACTAGGTATTAAATATTATAAATTAAGGTGGTGCATCACGACATACATTTTCACTGTTTTTCATACAACCGCTCATAACTGATTATGACGTTATTACACACTTTTCATTAGATATTTTGGAAACACAGTATCTTGTGGATATTATCTAGGTTTCTAAAGAAACCAATTTCTAAATTTGTGTAAAACGAATCCAGTAAAAACCTCTGAAAATGTCCTATTTTGTATGAACTTTGACACTTCATAATTTGCCTAAAAATAAAAAAAGTCAAAAAGTAATCCTCTAGAGACCTTGCAAATTTTATTAAGATTCTAAATGATGACAACTTTTTCAAAAAACTTTTAAGGGTTTAAAAAAAAAACAGCTATTTCCTGGAGCAAGTTTTGTGAAATTTTCGAGTAAATCCCGGAATTACCGAATACTAACAGAGTTTCCAGGCGTTATCTCTCTTTTTTTGCGTTGCCTTTTCGTCAAACATCGCGTTGGATTGCATTAAATGAAGTAGCAAGCTTTTAAACCATTTTCGATGTTTACGATAAGCGAGTGGAGAAGGACCCTCTTAATAGGTATTTACAAACTTAAAATAATAATATGTACAAACGAGTAAAAAAGGCAAAACGGGGAAAACTCATCAACTCAAAGGTCATCAAAAAATTCGTCCACATCGATGTCAATGGGAAAAGTGCCCAGAACGCTGGCAGCATTGCCACGCTGGATGGCAATGCTGATTCGTTGACCGAAGAAAAGCCCAGCCCTCTGGTCACGCGAAGAGTCGACCAGCTCGATGAGCGCTCGGACCCCTAGTGTTTCGATTATTATTAAAATATTGATATTAGTTACGAATTACATCATAACTCTCGAATTCTCGATACATTAAAAAAACGATATTTTTTACTTGAATGTAGCGTAGTGTAGAAGTGTAGGGTAGTGTTTAATTTTTCGAGTTTAACAAAAGTGTATATTTATTGAATTAGACTGTTGGTGTATTTTGTTTATTTTTTTTATTTTTTGTGTGCTACTACTCCTACTACATCGCCATATACGTTCAAAGCCATATATGCCAGCAATTTAGCGTCATAGTTTTAGACAAAAATCTGGATATTTCTCCAATAGCCCATCCCTAAGCTTTATTATATTATTGTTGCAGATAGAGTGGCGCGGGCGCAGCATGCGCGGGGTCACGTGACGACCCATGGCGTCGGACGCGCGCGCGACCGAGCCCACAGATGGCGCTAGGAGGCGACGAGAATACTCCAGGTATTAACATGATGATAAATATTTTTTAGAGAAAAATGTAGAAGTTATGGGGAAGATATGCAGAGTAGATATGAGGGTTTTGGGAAAAAAAAAGTGATTGTGTTGGTTGGAATATTTTCAAACATTACTCGCAGCAACCGACCAAGAAAATTGTAAACATTGCTACGAGGTCGCTGTGTCGCCAAATCGCCAACGTTCGACTATTTATAGTGCGCGCGTCTTCCGTCTGTCTGTGCGACACCTGCTCTTACCCAGACGCTTACTAATGTTTGCACTACATCGTTAGTATGTGGATCTTTTAACGCGCAACTGTCAATTACACCAAACGTTATTCGCTTCAAAGCAACACGTCTTCAGACACGAGTCATCTGCTCCGATATAACTGTTGAACCGTGGCGGAGTGGGTCGCGGGGAATCCTCCCGGAATTCAGCGCCGAGTCGCGGGGAAGCTCGCGCGCTCTAAATCGGTCGCACTTGCCGCCAAGCTTTTCGGCGAGTCGCGCGCGCGGTCGTTCTTGCGTCTAAAATTATATCGGCGTCGTGTGCGCAGGTCCCCGTACGTGACGCTGGGCGCGGTGCGCTACGCCGTCCGCCGCGCACCGCCGCCGCGCGCCTGCCCGTGCCGCTGCTGCTCCGAGGAGGCGGTGGCGGCGTGCCTCGGCCGCGCCAAGCCCGACCGACGCACGCTGGATCGCATCCAACGCCGGCTGGGCCGCGGCGCGCGCGACGAGCGGCCCTCGCGCCAGCAGCGCCTGCAGGCCCTCACCGAGCGCCTCCTGCCGCGCTCGCACCCCGCGCCGCCGCCTCCACCGCCGCCGCCGCCGCACTCGGCGCCCGTGCTGCCACCGGTGCCGCCGCCCCGCTCACGGCACCGCCACAGTCCACCGCGAGGTGTCTCCGTGGATCGCTGTGATGACTTCGACACTGATAATATCACCCTCGTTCGCGTAGAGCCTCGCTCTATCGTCGGATCCTATGCCCAAAAGACTATACCGTACCGCAGTGCTTCGTTTTCACAAGGTGATTTCGCACAAGATAAGTATTATCGCGGTGCGAGGAATCCGTCGATTTTCGATTTCGGGAAGCGTCCCGCGAAGTCAGTGTCTGAGTGCGCGAGTGCTAAACGTCGCGATGCTGAGACCGTAAGTCTTGCAACCGATGAAAACACTACGGAGGGCGGGTCAGTGGCGTCGGTTGACTCCGCGGTAGGTTCTGACGAAGGATTGCTGGCGCACGCATCGCCAGCGCCACGATCCCCGCCACCAGACACTCCTCACAAGCAGCTGGGTGCTCGCTCGTTGACGCATCCTCTGCCACGACGCATCCCTCCTGTGCGGGAGGAGGGTGCAGCAGAGGCTGGTGGTAGTCTGCCAGCGTTGATGGCACCGCGCGTCTTACATGAACTCCGCGAAGAAAGTGACGGATCGCAAGCCGACAGTGCACAAGCACACAGTGAAGGTACTTCGCCACTAGAACCCCAGCCTTTTGCTTTTCCTCCCCTCCCAGAACCTCCTACGAACGCGTGTGCTAATGTGGACTGTGATTGTACAAATTTTCCTAGTACGATAGAGGAGTGTCCTGAAGAGAATCTAATCCCTGTGCCTGTGTATGAGTGTATAGTGAAACAGTGGTCGAAGGAGTTACCGCTTGATGAGCCACATCGGTCGGATGCTGCATCCGACGGCTCGTTGGATCGCGACAAGGAGGATGAAACCATAACAAGTGAACAGGTTGCCCACTTACTGGCTGCAGTACAGAATCCTTGCACGCCTGCCCCTATTGGCGGTAGAGAGAGACGAAGGCCGCTCGACAAAACTAGACGAAGGAAAGGAATATACATCACAACGCCGAGCGACGATGGTGGTGAAGAGGAAGGCCCACCGTCAGTAAACGGCTGTAATCGTGAGAGCAGTGAGGCGTCATTACAAGATATGCGCTTGTCAACTGAAACGCGAACTTCATCGTTACTCGGTGACAAATCAGACGACTCTTGCAATAACGGACCGCCAAGTCCGTGTGAAGGAGTGGCACCAATGTGGCCGAGGTCTGAAGAGTTAAAAGCGAGGCGAGCAAGGTTTTATCAACAAAGCTCGGACGAGAAGGATGACGACTCTTTTCGAGCGAGACGAAAATATGGTGACTCACCTTCTGAAGCCGATAGTGATACATGTTCCAGAGACAGAACAGCTTCTCCTTCTCCATTTAGTCCATCAGACACTTCAGATGTAGAAGCAAAACGACATCACTTTACTAGGGGGCCATACGGTAAAAATTTGGAGGCACCGTGCAGCCGATCAGTAGAAGTGGGCAGAAGAAGCTTATCAGACGCAACAGTACCTTGTCGCAAAACCAGTGTTGGAGCAATGACGTCACCACGAGCTACCGGTCGTGGTCCCACCCACGTCAGAGCTACATCATCGCCTTCGAAACTAGTCGGAGTGAAACCCGGAGCTGACTTGCTGGCCGAGCTGCTCCGAGGCAGTTCCGAGGCTCTCTCGAACTCATCCACCTTCGACAACGTGGTCCTGACGCTACATCAGCACAATGTGAGTACTTTCAAAACATCCTTTGTAGTTGCTATTGACCCCGATTACATCCGCAAAAAGAGCAACAAAGTGAAACATTGCAAATTCTGTTATGATGTTTATCTCAGCAGAAAATAGCTTAAGAACAAACGATCTTGTGTTATTGCCAAAGTTTATTTGAGTTTATACACTGAGATTTTTGTCAGTTGTGCGACCGAATGCTAGTGGAATATACGATTTCGGTCGCAGTTTTTGTTAATCCGCGATCATATTCACGGTCGTGTTGTCTTTAAATATATTATTCGTGTTCCCCGGCGTTTCTCGGGCCAATGTCGCGTGAATCATGCAACAGCTGTTCCAGGGGCATTAAAAAATCGTAAGGGCAATCGTGTTTATTTTAAATCACTGTCACTAAACTTGAGATTAATCGTAAAGGACGGATGCACAAATGTGCGCCCGGAATATTGGCCAGTTCCAAATTAAGACGACAAGATATCTTACGTGTTTTCATCGGTAATTGTTGTGATGATCTTAGGCTGTATATAGACTTTAGCCAAGACTGTTATAAGACAGACTATGCTAGTCAGAGCTAAATTTAAGATGTACTAAGATACAGTTTTGATACAAGTACAACAGTCCTGTGATTATAGTAAAAACTGTTTTAATGACTCTGGTGTAAGCGTCTAAGACATGCTTATATTAGAGACGTAAAAACAGCAGGAAAAATAATTACCTCTTTTTTATTGAGGAGGAAAATGATCAAATAGCTTTGCCCGCTTTCGATGGAGCAAAATGGTGTGTTATATTTTTGTTCCTTCAATTGCTCTTTACGTTCTAGAGTACGGTTACTCTTGCAAATATTCTCAGAGTCCAAAATGATTGATTACACTTATCTATATATACAAATGAATAGCTGTTCTTTTGGTTTGCTAAAACTCGAGAACAGCTGGATCAATTTGGTACATTTTGGCCGTAAAATATTTGTGACAGTCCAGAAAAAGTTTAAACGGTGAGAAAATATAGAAAGAATCATGAAATAAAAAAATCAAATACACCGCCATTTTTAATTAAAATGTCATTTTAAAATGAAGTATGCTGGTTCTGGTAATGCCTGTAAATGGCGTTAGCCTTTGACATTTTAGGATTGAAAGGCAGTACAAAGTTCGCTAAGTCAGCTAGTAATATACTTGTTATCTATACTTTAACTATATACTGCTGTAGTGAGGTATGAATGTAACAAAATCTTTCAACAATTATATCTATATATATAAAAATCAATGCCACTTTTCGTTGTGATTTTATAACTCAAGAACGGGCTCACCTATACAAACCAAATTTTTAGGCTTTGTTCGGACTATTTAGTAGATGGTTTATGTGAAGTTTGGTAGGGTTAGAGTAGGGTATAGTAGGGTAGAGTAGGATAGAGTAGTGTAGAGTAGAGTAGTGTAGAGTAGTGTAGAGTAGTGTAGGGTAAAGAAGGGTAGAGTAGGGTAGAGTAGGGTAGAGTAGGATAGAGTAGTGTAGAGTAGAGTAGTGTAGAGTAGAGTAGTGTAGAGTAGAGTAGTGTAGAGTAGTGTAGGGTAGAGAAGGGTAGAGTAGGGTAGAGTAGGGTAGAGTAGGGAAGAGCGGGAGCGAAGCCTTGCGGGCAAAAGCTAGTTATATATATTATCCTTGTCCCAACCGATTACAAATAGGTGATGAGTAGTTTTTAACCTAAACCTTAGCAACACCTACGTAGGTACAAAGCATCAGAATACCATAAGAAAATTTCTCATATTTCTCGTGATTCTGAAATGTTTATAACAAACGTCAAACAGTATGTTCAAAAACATAGGTAATTTGTAAAGGAATTTTGACAGCAAATGCATCCAATGTATTTCCAATGGATGAATCAGTAGGATTCTCAGCCATGATCGTATCGTCTGTTTAGGTTTGAAGATCATTTGGCGTATCTTGGGAGACGCCAAGCGATTGCTTGCTCATAACCGTAGATCCTGGATTACAGGAATTGTGGCTGTGGAAATGTTTTGGCTGGCAGCGTAGCTTATTCTATTTATCATGTGTTTATAAGTGAAGATTATATTTGGTTACTTTTCGTTGAAGAGTGGAAAATTTTGCGTGTTATGTTTGTTGGTACGCTTTAAGTCATAACTAATTTACTTCTGTGCATTGGATCGAAGATTTAAAAAGTAAAATAAAAGCTCAATAATAAGTCTTTAAGGAAAAAAACAAATAACATTAATAATCAACATTTGAATATTAATATGTCCTGCCTTGTTAGCGTAGTAGGTATTTATTGAACAATCAAACTAGCTTACCTGTAAACGCTGTTCGATTGAGATTATTCCTGTAATTGGCTCGTCCGAAGATAAATCGAAGAAGTAGACAATTACAGGTATAATAGTACCTAGTAACCAGTTCACATTGGACTCCAAAAACCATAGCTCTTTTATGCATATGTCGCAATATTTTTTTACCAATCGTGACTTTTCCTTAGGTGAACTAGCTAGCGGGTACAGCGATAATCGATGGTTGGTACTACGTTCCATTAAAAGTGTCTAAGGGGCCTCTGCAAGTTGGTTTCGGCCCCTACGGCCCGTACGCCTTTCAAAGATCTTAGGATCACAGGGTTCTGATGTATATCTCAAAACCCTGCTCAGTATTATATTGAGCCAATAATAATATGTTACTTATAAATATAAAAGTATAATAATAAAAGCAAGATAAATCACGCAATTTTAAAAATAACTTTCTTTGGCTGCGAACTTATTCGAATGATAGTGGTCAAAAGCGAGCCTATCAATAATAATAAAAAATATTAAAACAATACAAATTTTTGTTATCAAATTGTTGTTCTGAATGTGAGATGTAGGTATTCTCATTTTCATTTTATTAATCAGCATCCAACTTAATTCATGAATCCCCAAGCGACCACCGGTGGCCGCGCATCTATTGTCTTACTATTGTGTCTCTAATTGACGGTATCTGAAGGGTTAAAACAACCAACTGTAGAGAATTTTCTTTGAACTGAATAAAAGCTTTTTGCCATCCTTTGTCATGCATTCGGTTCATAAAATGAATGAAACGAAAAACTGGATAAAATGGAGTTCCATGAATCCATTTCGTACTATATTTTTTACTTCCCTTTGAGGATCGCGGAGTGTGCAGTTTTTTAATTATCTTTTTGCTTTACGAGTTCGTTAGTGGACATATTTGGTTCTCTGTGTACTCGAAAAACATTACATAACACCAAAATATAATGGGAATTCTTATTTGAAATGTGCTATCACTGAAATTTATTTCAGACTAGCTTTTGCCCGCGCGGCTTCGCTCCCGCTCGTCTCTAATCCACACTACTATCCCCAACTCTACCCTACCCTACCCTACCCTACCCTACTCTACCCTACTCTACCCTAATCTACCATACTCTACCCTACTCTACCCTACTCTACCCTACTCTACCCTACTCTACCCTACTCTACCCTACTCTACCCTACTCTACCCTACTCTACCCTACTCTACCCTACTCTACCCTACTCTACCCTACTCTACCCTACTCTACCCTACTCTACCCTACTCTACCCTACTCTACCCTACTCTACCCTACCCTACCCTACTCTATCCTACCCTACTCTACCCTACCCTACCCTACTCTTTTTTTTTCCATAAGAACCTTGTCCTCACGATAACAATCACAACAAAAAAAAAAACAGCCAAATCGGTCAAGCCGTTTTCATGCCATGTCGTGACAACGGAAAACGGGGGTCATTTTTATAATATAGAAGATTATGCTTGTTGTAATTTCACTTCTAATTCATGAATCCCCAAGCGACCACCGGTGGCCGCGCATCTATTGTCTTACTATTGTGTTTCTAATTGACGGTATCTGAAGGGCTAAATATGTGTATATATATTGTTTTGACGTGGGACATCATCCAATGACTTCTTCCGCTCTATGGTGGGCGAGAGGGCTTGTCAGAATTTTACTGACTAAAACCACATCTATGTCCTTCTGTTGCCCTTGTATATGTCCACCACACATGATGGTCCTTGGGGCCGAAAGGTTCTGGAGTGACGTCTGCGTACCGGAAGAGGCAGCAACGGAAGAGCCTCCTACAAGGTGGACCGATGACCTGGTGAAGGTTGCGGGAATCCGATGGATGCGAGACTCATACGATCGTTCATTGTGGCGACACTTGGGGGAAGCCTATGTCCAACAGTGGACGTCTGTCGGTTCAAATGATGATGATGATGTATATGTACAAGGATTTTGCATAAATACATAGTTAATGTTTAAGTTTCTTATGTACATATTTTATTAACAGTGCAATGAATAAATTTAATTCTCATTATCATAATTCCCAAAAACGAGAACTATAATAAATATCACTAAAAAGGCGTTTTAATGTTAAAAGTTTACATTTATTTTCGAAACTTAAACGCAATTCGCCGATATTTTTGTAACTATCACCCAATCAAAATAATTTACGATGTCGATAAACATCGAAGTTCTCGTTAAATGGCATTACTCATTGACACGGAACATGGCAGTTACTAATTAGCACGAGTACTAATTACTATCAAATAGTTGAGTTATATTTATTGGACGTGTAGGAAAAGTATGGATGTTCTATACATCCCTATTTTTTAATTAGTACTTACAAAAATGGGCCTCCATCCGTAGCCGTTTGTGGCGGTAAGTCCCCTCTTTGAGGCATGGCTGGAAAGACCTCACGGCGTCCTTACCTTCCGCATGAAGCAGGTCCTCACCGGACATGGCAAGTTCGGGAGGTTCCTGCACCGAATTAAAGTGGAAGAGACGCCCGGGTGTCGCCATTGTGCGGAACGCCCGGAGGACATAGTAGAGCACACAGTCGAGGTGTGCTCTGCTTGGGCGGAGCACCGCCGTGCCCTCGTGGGGGCGATCGGCCGCGGACCTTGGTTCAGGCCATGGTCCGGAGCGAGGAGGAGTAGCAGGCGGTCGCCTCTATCTGCGAAGCAGTAATGCTAGCAAAGGAGGAGGCCGACCGCATCAGGCAACGGCGCCCTTGCCGCCACCGCCGGGATTCCAATCCCGATTTCCAGCCACCGTAGACGCGGGCTCGCGGACGGCGAGCCATGAGTAGCTCGCTGTCCAATCGTCCGGTAACTGTCCGGACCGAGCCAAGACGTCGACGGCGCGCACTGTTCCCGCGCGCCTCAAGGAGTTGTCAGCAACAAGAGGGGCCCAGCTGGGTCGAAGACTACCATGGCCGGGGTTGTCCGAAAGGAAACTCGAGCCCCGGTATGAAGGCTAAAAGGAACGGGGTGGGGTTTTTGGTCAGTAAGAGTCTGACACTATCTCCCGCTCCACCCAAGAGCGGGTTTTGTCATAAGAACACAAACCTCCCTTGAAAAGGAAAGATATTTTCCTTTGATAATTTATTTGACAGAACAACATTTGCTAAGTTTGCTAGTTACCCATAATTTAAAAGTAAAGTATAGTAAAGGTTTGGGAACTCGCAAACCTTTACTGAAAATCCATGTTGACGCTCTCACCACACATAACGACGTTAACTTCAAAACAGAATTTCCGCGGAAACCGCTCGACCATCAAACTTCCTGCCATGCAGAAACTCCCTGCCATGTAGGATCACTTAACAACGTTACTGTCGATGAAAAAATTAAGTTTTCGTCGTCGGAACTCCGCTATCGACGAACGATGTTAGCGTAACAAAATTAAAACTGTTTGTTATTGGCTTTTTCAGGGGTCAATTCACATAATATTGTGGCACAAGTTTTTATTATTTATCCTTTTTTTATTTATTTAATCTTCATGCAACATAAAGTACATAGACGGACTTAATGCCTTAGGCATTCGCTGCCAGTCAACCTAGGGTGGTGTAGAGACAATATGGCAAGCGCATAAAAAAAATATTTAAAAAACAAGAGCAAAAAAATATACATATAATTAAAATACACATGTACAACGTGTAACGTTAAATGCGCAAAACCTCAGACACCCCAAATGATCCTGGGCGGAGCATCGCCGTGCCCTCGTGGGGGCGATCGGCGGCGGAGACCTCTCGCGCCGGGCCCTGGTCGAGGCCATGGTCCGGAGTGAGGAGGAATGGCAGGCGGCCGCCTCCTTCTGCGAAGCAGTAATGCTTGCAAAGGAGGAGGCCGACCGCATCAGGCAACGGCGCCCTCGCCGCCGTCGCCGGGATTCCGATCCCGATTTCCGGCCACCGTAGACGCGGGCTCGCGGACGGCGAGCCATGGGTAGCTCGCTGTCCGATCGTCCGGTAATGGACCGAGTCCAAGACGTCGACGGCGCGCACTGTTCCCGCGCGCCTCAAGGAGTTGTCAGCAGCAGGAGGGGCCCAGCTGGGTCGAAGCCTACTGGGGACAGGGTTGTCCGAAAGGGAGCTCGTGCCCCGGTATGAAGGCTAGAAGGAACGGCGCGGGGTTTTTAGTCAGTAAGAGTCTGACACTGTCTCCCGCTCCACCCAAGAGCGGGTTTCGTCAAAGATGATTTTCCCCGTCGACAAAAAAAAACAAAAAAAAATAATTTTAATTTGACTGACCTAATTACGTAAGAAAAAAACAAACATTAAAAAAAATTAAAGGTTTTATGAGCAGTTTTAGTTTGTTTCAAATTCATATCTGCATTGAAATAAGAACTTTTATTATATCGTGTATGCGATTTGATTGGATTACAACTATTTGTGTTTGATTACCTATTTCAGCAGGTTTGCGCACGTGTTGGCTCGGCCTATTCATAAATAGACAGGTCGAAGTTTTTAATGAAGATTTTTTTGAAAAATATAACCTATATTAAAAAGTGGTTTAACCCTTCAGATACCGTCAATTAGAGACACAATAGTAAGACAATAGATGCGCGGCCACCGGTGGTCGCTTGGGGATTCATGAATTAATTGATGCTGCTCGTTATTCTGATCAAACTTATTTTAGGGTTTGTTCATTTAACGTTACACCTTGTATTAATATAAAGTAAGGCAAGAAGTTTTCTTCTGTCGAAAATTCTACTATCAAATATTGGATCAGTGTACTTTATTTTTCTTTTTTTTTAATCGACTCAAAAAGGTCTTTTTTTTTTTTGGTTCGCCTTCATTTTTTTTATTTTATTTATAAGGGATTATTTAGTTCTCGAGTGGACCAATGGTTCCAAGGTCAGGATCTGATGATGAGATCGTGGGGAAGTCGAGGGAATTTTGACTGGCCTGTTGGTCTAGTGGTTAGTGACCCTGACTGCTATGCCGGAGGTCGTGGGTTCGATTCCCACCCAGGACAAATGTTTATGTGATAAGCATGATCATTTGTTCTGTGTCTGGGTGTAATTTATCTATAAATGTATGTATTTAGAAATATATAAGTATGTTTATCAGTTGTCTAGTACCCATAACACAAGCTCTGCTTAGCTTGGGACTAGATGGCGTTGTGTGATAGTTGTGAAATATTATTATAGTACCTATTGTTATAATTTTTTGTGCCTCATCCCTATATTTGGGTGAACAAGTTAGGTTTACCCAAATAATACATTTAATTACAACCCCAAACTATTCAAAAAGTACTTATAACACCGTGAAAAGGGCGCGCAATTCTCTGTTCGAATGCCAAACATGCTAGTGTGGGGACCATCATGCGCGATGCCATCAGGGATGCGCTCAATCATCGACTTTTTGTCTGACTATACGAGTAAATTCAAGTATTTGTAACTCCCGTGGGAAGCTGTGACAAGTTGCTAGTATATAATATGTATGTTATTAAACAGTACAGTGTTGGTAAGGTATTTTTTTAATCCAAGCAAGTGATTGAAGTTGTCAACAGCATAGCAGGTAAGTATAAAAAAAATCAATAAACTTGGCGCCACCATTACGACTTAATTTGCGTGAGAAAGCGGACACTTTCATTTATTTTAATCAATCTGGTTCAATCGATTAATTTACCTACTTAATTAAAGTTTCAAAAATGTAAATTGGATGTGTAACATAAATTATTCCCTGCCTTGTAATGTTCCCACGGCTAGGACACAGGCCTCTTCTTTTATGGGCATGGGCAGTAATCTACCACGCGGGCTCAGTGCGGGTTGGTGGATGTTATATGTCTCCAAATTTTTATTTCCAAGGCGTGCCAGTTTTCTCGCGATGTTTTCCTTTACCGTTTTGAGAGCAGTTGTGTTTGTCGGTGTTTTTTCTCAGGGTAGTCAGATCTAGTTTTTAAACTGACGAAAACAAAATTGTCGTGTTTTTTAAAACCTATTTACAAAATAAATAAATATATATATATATATCATCCGAAGGACACAGCTTTCGTAATAAGAGGGTAACTGAAGAAAGTCGAGAGTTATTAGATGTTTTCCCACCTCAAAAAAGTAAGTTATTTCAGGCGCTTGGAATAAAGCTTGCAAATATTCGCCATTTCCGTCACATTTTTTCGCATTTTCACTTCGGGTACTTTCGTAGTTATTTTTCCATTTTCTGTGTAAACAGAACAACAACTAGTAATAGTTGCACAAAGTATGTCGGAGTGAGAGTGACGTCATCGCTTCCTTAATGTCCCGTGAATAACCACTAAACACGAGAATTTATGATAATGACGTCACCGGTTAGGTATTCCGTGAACTTAGCGAAAATAGGTTTTATTAGATGTGTGTTACTACTATATTTTGATTAATTACAGTGTAAAAAATTTAAGAATCACAAGTTTTTAGTATCTTCACTACATAGTAAATAAGAAACTAAGTGATTTTTCGCTGTCTGTCCCTGTGTAAGCTTAGATCTTTAAAACTACGCAACGGATTTTGATGCGGATTTTTTTAATAGATAGAGTGATTCAAGAGAAAGGTTTTTAAATGTATAATACATGCATAATATCTAATGACAAGGTGGACCGATGTCCTGGTCAGGGTCACGGGAATCTGATGGATGCGTGACGCACAGGAACGGTCGTTGTGGCGACGCTTGGGGGAGGCCTATGTCCAACAGTGGACGTCTTTCGGATGATCTAATGACAAAAAAGCTATGATATATGTACCAGCATTGCACCTGTGCAAAGCCTAAACTTTGTCTATATTTTTCAGTCAATGAGACTGTAATGCACTTTTTTTAGTTTCGAGGGAAACCCTATCAAAAGACGCCTGGACTTGTACGGAAAAGTTTTGGGAGTGTGGGAATTTTACCTCACCAAAACTATCTCGATGATCATCAATAATACAGGGGAAGGGTGCCGTGACCTCTTAAAGTGCCATGCCAAAACCCCTCTGTGCTATCTTGCACCGAATAGAACCGGTTTTAATATTAAGAATTGAAGAGGAAAAACATGAAGTTTAGCTTGAGTTTCCCGAACGGTTAGGAAGCCCCACACTAATACCATAAAGGTGAAAGTTTGTGGGTATGTGTTTGTATGTTTACTACTCCTTTACGCTCAAATGGCTAAACGGATTTTAATTAATTTAGCAGAAGGCTAGACTAGAGTAAAAAAAAAATTATTGGAAATTTATTTATTTGCCACAACATAAGGTTAAAACAAATTGAGGGTAAATACGAAACAATATAAACCAGGCAAGTGCGAGTCAGACTCGCGCACTGAGGGTTCCGTATAAACTAAGGTACCTTTTTTTTTTTTTTTTTTTTTCTGTCGACGGGGAAAATCATCATTGACGAAACCCGCTCTTGGGTGGAGCGGGCGACCGCCTGCCACTCCTCCTCGCTCCGGACCATGGCCTGAACCAAGGCCCGGCGCGAGAGGTCTCCGCCGCCGATCACCCCCACGAGGACACGGCGTTGCTCCGCCCAAGCAGGGCACACCTCAACTGTGTGCTCCACCGTGTCCTCCGGGCGTTCCGCACAGTGGCGGCACCCGGGCGTCTCTTCCGCTCGAATCCGATGCAGGAACCTCCCGAACTTGCCATGTCCGGTGAGGACTTGCGTCATGCGGAAGGTAAGGACGCCGTGAGGTCTTTCCAGCCACGCCTCAAAGAGGGGACTTACCGCCATAATTGTGGCGTGCCCAGCACTGGGTTGCGACAGTCGCTGACGCCATTTCACCGTGAGATCCCGCCGGAGCTCTGTCCGCCATACCTCGACCTGTCGCGGTAGTGGACAAACTAAGGTACCTATGAAAACAGTTCAATGAGTTACGAAGATTTTCCGAATTCAGCGAAAAACAAGTTTTTCACACACACCCAATGTAAACGATAGAAAACCGACAAGCTTTACAAAAAATATTAAAGTTTGTTTTTTAAAAAGGGCCTCGCGAAAACTAAAATCTAATAGTTATTTTTTTTAAGGTTCTGTATTCAAAAAGAAAAAACGGTACCCGGAACCCGGTCTGTTTGTCTGTCTGTAAAGACCCTTTATCTCGAGAACGCGTAAAGGTATCGAGTTGAAATTAAAACCATATACTCAAGTTTGCGGTCCCTTTTAACCCTTCAGATACCGTCAATTAGAGACACAATAGTAAGACAATAGATGCGCGGCCACCGGTGGTCGCTTGGGGATTCATGAATTAAGCTGTGAAAAAATGAAACTTCTAAATTAAGGAATAAAAATGATACGGCCGTTTATATTGCAAAAAAACGTATATTTTGATACTCTCAAAGATCGAAATTCATTCTCCGTCCCGTTGACCCAGAATTCTGAAATTTGGCACAAAGCAAGGTCTCATAGCCAAGGTATAGGGATAAATCTGAAAACAGTAAATTTGTTGTAACCTATGTCACAAAAAAAAAAATGCAATTCGGAAAAATCTTTGAGACTCCATTCGGGAATTGTAGTTTGCACGAAACCCTCAGTGCTGACTACAACCGGCTCTTAATGAGCTTAAAAAGAAGAAGAAGAGCATAACCCAAGATTATACTAGCATAGCATAGCATAGTCGGCCTTATAATTTTCCCACAGTTGGAACTCAGCCCTCCTCTCTAGGAGAGGAAATGGGCCGTAATCCACCACGCGGGCCGAGTGCGAGTTGGTGAATGTCACATATCTTCGAATTTTTGGTTCTAGGACATGCCGGTTTCCTCACAATGTTTTCCTTCACAATCAAATATCTGTCTACATTGTGCTCACATAATAGAAGCAACAAGAAATATGTAATGAAACAATATATGTAACACATAATATGATTTAAAAGAGTGTCCATGAAGTTTCTTGCACGTTCTTCTCCATAAAGATCTACGCTTTGGAACGTGCAATTTAGCTTCACTTTTCTTGGTCTGACTAACATTTGACTATATCAAAGTGCCTGCATTTGGTCTATTTGAAATAAATGAATTTGGTACACCAGTCGATTATATTATCAACTAATTAAATCACATACTTTTTAATCAATCTTCTGCTCAAATAAACAGCGGTGCCGTACCGATACATCGGATGAATCATTAGGTCAAGGAACTATGTAGTGCTTCTTTATATAGATCCTAACGTGCTGGATACGTGGCTACGTAGATAGTTATATTAAGTATTGATCGGCTGTTTAATTATGATGTAGCTGTATATGCTGTTCATAATATAAGCAAGTACCGTTTGGTTAAAATTTTGCATCGAACTCTTGGAAATATCGTTTTCCTGCTCTTATCCCGTTTTATTTGGGGTCAGCGCAACACGTTTTTTTTTATTCCATTCTGTCCTGACGTCCTTCACGCTATCACGTTACAATCTATCCATCTTTTCTTTGGCCTCCCTCTCCCTCTCCATCCATCCACATGTAAATTCATAACTCCTTTAGCAACATGCGTTTCATCTCTGCTCTTTACATGACCATACCAAGACAAATGATTCCTTTTCAACTTGGAAATATTGAGCGGAATTTCGAGTGGTACTATATGGTTGTACCAACCCGCTCTCGGCCCGCGTGGTAGATTACAGCCCATTCCTTCTCCTAGAGAGGAGGCCTGAGTCCCAGCAGTGGAAACATTATAAAGGCGGATGATGATGATGATTATTCCCTGTTGGAGTCTGTGTTTCCTAGTAGCCACAACACACAATTGGAGTAACACAGTATATAGTGGACATCCCATCTATACCTACAAAATGAGCCGGTGGGATGATAGGGTCGTAGTCAAGCACTAGTTATACAACACTAGTTTTAGTATATGCGAAACCCGAAACAACGTGTCTAGTATTTTTATGTAAAGAATCTATGTACAAAATTTCATAACTGTATCATGCAATATCACAAAGTTATAAGCTTGTTACGTTACCTGGTTGTCCGCACAAATACATGGCTACCAGGCCATCCGGGCGACTGAGGGGTTGTTTTGCTCCTGCAGCCAGCTGTGTGCTGGTAGCTTCTGCCCGCTATGACCTGCCGTGTGACCTGTGTTATACTTAGCGTCAATGGTGTCCACCCTGTGGCTTGTGAAAAGTATTTTTGAGAAAAAATATAACATGGTGTAAAAAAATATTGGAATCGATTCTCTTACTGATTCTAAACAAACAATATTCATGTTTCGCATATACTAAAAATAACGTTGTATAATAAAAAAACAGTAAATCAATCAAACAGTTTAAATGTTATGTCTGTCTGTAAGATTTGAAATACTTTTCATGTTTTCTATTATTGCTAATCTACAGGGATTCCCAGGTCAAATAAACGGACTTTCCTCATTGAGTTTGGCGTTGAGTGGGTTTACCCTATTTCTATCGGCAGCTGGTCTACATCCGAAACTTAAAAAAAAACACAGGATTTATAAAAGAAATCAAAATGCACACGTCCAATTTTAGAAACTCTAAAAAGTGCAAAACAACTTCAATATCAGAATCAGAAGTCAGGGTTAAATAACAGAGAAACAAAGCTTAAAAGAATACTTGAGTTTTTGACGGGAATACCAAAACTCGTATACCTTTATATGCGTATAGTATTTGAGGAGTCATCACAATTACTTTTTTTATCAAAAAATAGTTCTGATGACCCATCATCAGAACTACATTTTGATAAAAAGGACCTATCTAAGAGTTCAAAAACAAATTTCCATAATTATCATCATCATCATTTCAGCCGATAGACGTCCACTGTTGGACATAGGCTTCCCCCAAGTGTCGCCACAATAAATGATCCTGTGCGTACCGCAAGAACAATCGCCAAACTTAAGTGGCAGTGGGCAGGGCACATTGCTCGCAAAACAGATGGCCGTTGCAACGCGTTGGGGCCAAAAGGTTCTGGAGTAGCGACCGCGTAACGGAAAACGCAGCATTGGAAGGTGCTACAAGGTGGACCGATGATCTGGTGAAGGTTGCTGGAATCAATATTTACATTAAGTAAAAAAATATTTTCTAAGGAGTTCCGAGGCGATTAAACTTAAAAGAAAATCAGCCGACTTGAGAACGGAGAAGATTCTCAACAAGTCTTGTTGAAATCGATTAAAAATAAAAATCACTGACACAAAGCTAAAAATTTTCTGTTTACTTCCAGTGCAATAGATTTTTTTTTTCTAGTTGACCCGGCGCACTTCGTACAGATAATTGTTACAAGTCAACATCATCATCACCTTTCTGCCCGTGTACCGTTTTATTTGGGGATGGCGCGACACGTTTTTTTCTTCCACTCTGTCCTGTCACTCGCTATCACTAACTCCCTTTTCTATCATATCACTTTTCACACAATCCATCCATCTTTAATTTAGCCTACCTCTCCCTCTCCACCTACACACAGATTTATTATTATGTATAGAGTTAAATAGATAAGAACATACGAATGTAATCTAGAACTCAAACTATTCAACCATAAAACTTTTAATTCAATATGTAAGTACCTAACTATATGTTTTCAAATAGTTTCATGATGAGTCTTCTGTTTTCGATTATTATTGATACATTTGGGGATTCCCAGTTCAAATAGTTAACAGTTCATAAAAACGTACAATAAATTATGTAGGTCTACATTTCTACAATGCTTTTAAAGCTTCGGACATTTACTGTTGACTGAAGAATTTGGGATGAGGGTTTCTCCCATTTTTTATTAGCAGCTGGGTTATATTCTCCAGTAACTGTCCGGGCCGAGCCCAAGACGTCGATGGTGCGCACTGTTTCCGCGCACCTCAAAGAGTTGTTAGCAACAGCTGGGGCCCAGCCAGTTTCGAAAGATAGCTTGGGCCCCAGTATGAAGGCTAGAAAGAACGGTGTGGGTTTTTAGTCAGTACCTAAGAGTCTGACACTATCTCCCGCTCTGCCCAAGAGCGGCTCAACACCACAAATTTTTAAATGGCTTATTAGAAAAGGTCTTGTGATAGTTTAAGTAAATGCTAGATATTGATTATAATTGAATGACTGGCGATCAAAATGGAAAAAAACAACTGCGCGTAGCGTCCTAGTAGCAATTTTTATGATGATATAAATGATTAATTCAATTATAAATGTTCCAATTATATCTATCAAATTTTCATGGAAAATTTTGGGGTTACGTTTTTTTTTTACTTTTGATTTCTTAAATATAATCAGTAATAAAGCCCCATTTTTTGTACTAATAATAAAATTGTGGACTAGGTGGACCGATGACCGGGTTAAGGTTGCGGAAATCCGATGGATGCGGGACGCACAGGATCGATCATTGTGGCGACACTTGGGGGAGGCCTATGTCCAACAGTGGACGTCTGTTGATGATGATGAATAAATAAAATTGTGGTGTATAGATGGGTGTATCTAAAACATAGCTCAAAGCTTAGCTTCAAACTTACGACCACTCCCACACATAATCACAAACAACTGTATTGTATTTAAACATTTAATGCATTTCCAGTATTGTTTACATCCCTCTAACAATAGGTACATACATGATTCATTACACCGTTTAGTCCGAATAGGTAAACAGTAATGGTTTGTTGAAATCTTCGATCGAAGGACACTGATCGATCGATTTTGTTTTACTATTAATACTGTGTTTGCGTGGGCTTCCATTGGTACGTAGGTAGGTGTTATCTATAGTTTTCAGTGTTTTGAAGATTATTTTGGAAGGTAAGGAACTGCAGATCATTTATTTCATTAAAATTGTAAGTGAACTTAATTCTGACACAACTTTTGATCCTTCTGCAGCTTATGGTAGATTACTCCGACAAATATTTCTGTGGCTTTTTAGCCAGGGTCGTATATTTACGACCAAATACTCAATTTCTTCATCTGTTCTGACACTTATTGAAATTTAAAAGTAAAATGAGATAGAGAGAGTTTTAATTGAAAATATGAAGCAAGTTAAAATAAAACGATATATGTATAATGTCACTTTGTGCTGGCAACTGTTTTTGGGAGACCACATATTGAGATTGCAAGTCACTCCCTGCATTTTGATTTATTTATTTATTTATTTATTTATTTATTTATTTATTTATTTATTTATTTATTTATTTATTTATTTATTTATTTATTTATTTATTTATTTATTTATTTATTTATTTATTTATTTATTTATTTATTTATTTATTTATTTATTTATTTATTTATTTATTTATTTATTTATTTATTTATTTATTTATTTATTTGCATAGGCACACCAACGACTTATTTACAATATAATTTAAAACAATTTATCACAAAAATATGAGATGATCCTGTGTAAAAAAGTCACTTACAGGTACGCACAACATTAACAAAAGGTCTCAATTATTAAATAGTTTAAAAACGACAAATAATTACAATTAACATTTAAAATAGATTTTAAAACAAATGTCCGAAATTAAAATAACTTATATAAAAATTAAAATCACATTATTACTCGTATCAATTTACAATTAAAACTTAAATTAAATTACATTATTATGTAAATTACTTTATTATTAAATTAAATGACATTAATTTGATGCAACGACCATAACCTTTACATAGTTTTTTGTATGTAACCAATCCACTTAAGATACCGAAAACCATAACTATATCTTTGTTTTCCTTTTATAGCAATAGATCCATCAACTGGGGGTTGTACTTGTATGCACTTGCATATTGCATATAGGGATAATCGTCGTCATTTGGTACCGTGATTCATGAAACGTGTCTAAGCAGCCTCTGTGAGTTAATTTCGTATGCCTCCCAAAGGTCCAGGAGCTCCTGCTAATGTTCCCTAAACGCAATGGGTTAGCTCGCCGTCCGGCTGTGCGGTATAGACCAAGTCCGAGTCATTGATGGCCTGTAATATTCCACACTCGTCTCAAAGAGATGTGAGCAAAACTGCTGGGGCCCAGAGGGGTCAACGCCTGTTAAAGCTACGGCGAATTTTGGTAAAAGAGGTCATGATCCTAGAACGCAAAGAGCAACTGTACGACACATGTGTGGTTTTAGTCAGTTCGACAGGCTCTATCGCTCTACTTAAGAACGGGAGAAATCAATGGATGATTTCCAACCTTAAAAAGTGCTCTCTAAACATCAAAAAATTATACAGAGGAGACACGCCATATTGTTAGTTAAATCAGGCGTTAACGTGTTTACAACTTAACCTATAAGAACACAATAATAATAATGTTTTATGAGATCTAAGTGCACGTACACATAAAAACAGTGGGAATCCCCGCGTTTGGTTTTATGAAGGTGCTAACTGTGCTTGCGACTTTGTTTTAGTCAGAAAATATCATTGAGTCAGTCATATCTAGTTATATACGAAAACCTACCTAGCTATGAATACATTAGCTCCTGCCAGCGGCTTTGCTAGGATGACAGCAGTTTTCACCATACAAACTTTAAACCCCCATTTAACATCCCCTTAGGGAGTGAATTTTGGAAAATCATCTCTTAGTGCTCGCCTACGTCATTAAAGGACGCCTCGTGCAAAATTTTACGTTCCTAGTCCCAGTAGTTTTTTTTTTTAGGTGGGCAAAAATCGTCCAATGCTAACTCCCGTTCTTGGGCGGAGCGGGAGATAGTGTCAGACTCTTACTGCCTAAAAACCCACCCCGTTCCTTCTAGCCTTCACACCGGAGCTCGAGCCCCCTTTCGGATAACATTGGCCCCAGTAGGCGTCGAACCGGCTTGGCCCCTGCTTTTAGTTCCAGTAGTTGAGACAGTGCGTTGATATATCAGTCAGTTTCTCCTTTTATATATAGATAGATACAACTGTATCTAGAGGAAGAACTTGACTCAACATCTCCCTAGCCGTTTCCCAACTAGCTTGGAGTTGGCTTCCAGTCTCACTGGATGCGGCTGAATATTTTTGTTTTGCATGGAGCGACTGCCTATCAGATCTCTACAACCTAGTTACGTGGCAACTCGATACCCCTTGGATAGACTGACAGTCAAACTTTCTGGCGTCTGGCTACTTGTAACGATTGTCAGAGATCCTAGTGGAATTTCCTGTCGAAGTCTGTGTTTCCTGATAGCTATAACCTGGGGAACTCCTACTACTTGACCTGTTCACTCTTGTGCATAGGTTACTTCTAGACCAACGTGCTCCATATTCGACCACATCGTCGCTTTTCATCAGATGAGATATCAACAATTAAAAAAGATATTGTTGCTTTTTATTTATATGTAGGAAAAAAAGATTTTTGTCCTAAAAAAAACCATTTTATAAAAAAAAATAACCGACTTCACAAAATAATTGAATTGAATTTGAGGAGTTCCTTCGATTTCGCCAAGATTCCATCATCAGATCCCAACTTGGTGACTATGAAACCGTTTTGAAAGTATACCCTTTCCAACAAAAAAATAATTTTTCAAATCGGTTGGCAAGCGACGAAGTTATGCGCGAACAAACATTACAAAAAAATACAAATATCCGAATTGAGAACCTCCTCCTTTTTTTAGAAGTCGTTTAAAAAGTTTTAATTGTCTAAAACTATCTTCGGATTAGAGTGCATCGGTTGGGTGGTATCACGGACTTAAAACATTTTCGTGTTTCGTATCTTTTATACGTCATAAAACTTTCACTGGACGATACGAGTACACAGTACAGCTTCCATGCCATGGCTCGCGGACGGCGAGCTATGGGTAGCTCGCTGTCCGATGGTCCGGTAATGGACCGACTCTAAGACGTCGACGGCGCGCACTGTTCCCGCGCGCCTCAAGGAGTTGTCAGCAGCAGGAGGGGCCCAGCTGGGTCGAAGCCTACTGGGGACAGGGCTGTCCGAAAGGGAGCTCGTGCCCCGGTATGAAGGCTAGAAGGAACGGCGCGGGGTTTTTAGTCAGTAAGAGTCTGACACTGTCTCCCGCTCCACCCAAGAGCGGGTTTCGTCAAAGATGATTTTCCCCGTCGACAAAAAAAAAAAGCTTCCATGCCATTATTAGAACACATAGCAGTTACTATGTAGTTTGTAGGTAGCTGTAGTTAACGATAAACATAATAAAACACATTGTATGAGACGTCTGTCGTCTTGGGCACGATATTAAGGTATGTAGGGAACTCTGAATTGGGTCAAGGGCTTGTTCGAGACCAGAAATATATTTATCTTTCCTCATCACTATTCTTTAGTGTAGCATAGCATAGTATAATCAGCGTTGTAATGTTCCCCTCACTGGGACTCGGGCCTAATCTCTGAGAAAGGGAATGGGTCGAAATACACCACGCGGGCCTTTGCTTTGCGATTGTTCAGTAGATTTTTTTTATGTGGGAAATTATCCAGTATCGTTTCCTGCTCTTAGGCGGAGTGGGACAGTTTATCAGACTTTTACTGGCTTGCGTTCCATGACCCCGCGTTTCCTTGTTGAAAGCCAATCCATAGTCCCAATAGGCTTTGGCCCTGCATGACCTCTACAGTTTTGCTCAAATCCCTTTTTCGGCACGCGTGGAACACTACACGCGCCGTCGACGACTCGGGCTCGGTCTGGACGGTTACCAGACGGCGGGCTATCTATTGCTCTTCAATCCAAGCTTATGGTAGTTGGAAATCGGGGTCGGGATCCCGGCAACACATTACCATTGTTTTAGGTCGCGCATTTGGATGAAAAGAAACTAATTTTTTTTTAGCTATTTTCTAGTCTGTAACCTTAGACTCCGTCATACATTGTATTCCAGTGAATGAAAACAAATATTGAACGTCCACAATCGAACCTGGACCTTGGTTGTTCAACCTTGGCATTCTTTTATTTTGCTGTAAACTAACACTGATCTCCCGACACGGCTTCCGTTTATCAAATTAACAATCACAGCTTGTTATTTATTCACATCAACATCCTCGATTCAATGACTCAGTGATTCTAAACAGTGTTGGCTCAGTAGGAACGGCCCTGACTTACAATTTGTAGGTCCTGGGTTAAAACCTAAATTCCAAATCATCATTTCAGTCGAAAGATGTCCACTGTTGGGCATAGCCCACTCCCAAGTGTCGCCACAACGATCGGTTTCGCATCCAACAAATTCCTGCGACAGGCCATATAGACCAGGTGCATTACTTTGTGAAAATTAATTTCACCACTCATCTCATCAGCCTTTTTTAATATTTCCACTGCTGCGATTCAAGCCTTCTCTATAGGAAAGGGAATGGGCCGTAATCCACCACGCGGGCCCACTACGGGTTGGTGAATGTCACATGTCTTCGAATTTTTAGTTTTAGGAAATGTCGGTTTCCTCACGATGTTTTCCTTCACCATTTTGAGAGCAGTGGTAATGAAATAAATTACACAAAAAAACCCACAACCTACAATTCGTAAGTTGGAGCCGTTATCACTCGGCCACCGCTGCTCTCATAGGCAGTTGCTTCATGTAAAATACTGGTATCCAACTGTAGCTGGTCTTTGGCTGAAAGGTGACTCCAATATTAGGAAAAGTCTAGGCAGAATGAGAGACACTGGTAAAGATGGGTTAATCCAGATGCATAGGTTATATATGACTTCGATAACGTCGACATTGGCAATGATTTTAACTTGGCAAAGTTCTCCAAACTAAAACAGTTGCTAAGGAAATTACCTCGCCCCCTCGCTAGTTAGAGCATATTTCCGATACAACACACTCGGTACAGTCACCAGCATTTAAATCTTACAACAACAATCAATATGCCTAGAGTTTTCCTTCTCCGTTTCACCGCGTCAATGGCAAAAACTGTTCTTTTTTTAAATCAAACTATCGGAAGGCGTAGCGTTTGAAGATCTATAAGGTGGACCGATGACCCGGTAAGGGTTGCGGGAACCCGATGGATGCGAGACGCACATATCCTTTCGGCAGAAATGATGATGATGATGAAATCAAATTAATTCCTGTCCGGCCTAGTATTTGGCCACTGTAATGCCGTCCGCTGACGCTGTCATTAGATCCCCACGTAAACAGGTAACAGGGTTTTTACAAGCTTTTATTAAGTTTTACCTGTCCCGATGTTTGTCTGTCATCAAATCTTGTAAATTAAGTTTGACCCACTTTCCAGTTTACTGATTGAGTTGAAATTTTGCAAGCATGTGTAAATCAGATGACAATGCAAAATTATTATGACATGGAGCTGATCCGATGATGGAACCGGAAGATGGCTATAGAAACTTGGTAGTTAAATGACACAACCCCATCGATTTTGGGCTCGTATGATTCGTCTTGACGAGTATTAATTATACAGGTATACCGAGCTATAAAAGCTGGCTATGAAAAAAATTCCCAGTATTTGGCCACGGCAATGCCGACTGCTGACGCTGTCATTAGATCCTTACGTGAACAGGTAACAGGGTTTTCTTGCCAACAAACTAACTAGCTGTCCTTTTGCTTTTTCACTAACATCTTTAGTTGCTGCCTCACTCCCATGAGTTTCAATCTGATATTATATAGTATTTCTCTATAGGTAGACTGTCCTACAGAACAAGTAGTTTCCGAGATTAGCGCGTTGAAATAAAAAGACCCTTCATATTATTAAGTATAGTGAAGATAACATTTGGGCCAGCTTTCAGACCAACTGGATGCTGCCGAATATGACATGGAGTGTTTTATAGCATGAGCAAAATCGACCTAATGATATTCCTACTGCTGGGATTCAGGCCTCTTTTTTTCGCAATGGGCCATAATCCACCACACAGGCTCAGTGCGGATTGATGGATGTCACATGATTTTAAATTTTTGGTTCTAGGACATGTCTGTTTTCTCACGATGTTTTGAGAGACTTTTTTTATGGTGGGGAAAATCATCCAATTACAACCCCCGCTTTTGGGCAGAGCGAAAGATAGTGTCAGACTCTTACTGACTAAAAACCCATCCCGTTCCTTCTAGCCTTCATACCTGGGCTCGAGCTCCCTTTCGGATAACCCTGGCCCCAGCAGGCTTCGACCCAGCTGGGCCCCTGCTATGTTTTGAGAGCCTGCCGTGTTGATAAAATAATGGGTGATTTAATCTGGCTCAAAGGAATTTTCTTCAAAAATCACTGAGGGAACTCTTCTTTATTTAATGGTTTGGTTTTCAAAATACTATGTTCGCAACGATTTATTCTTCGTTCGTGCTTCTTTAATTGTGCTTCGTATCACAAAAAAAAATCCTGGTTCGTCCCAAACTACATGCTTCCTTCCTAACGTCACGAATTTTCTATCAATATTTGAAACGAAGATAGATTCTGAATTTTGCGTAAATGTAAGGTATTTTCGGTGGTGAGTGTACATTTATTAGTTCGTAGCCCACTCGTAGCCACGTGTAGTGCTGTAGGTCAAAGCTCAACATTATAGGTAATGTGTTTATTTGAGAATTGTTTTATGTGCATTACTGAGTGCAGTGAAACGTGTGAGCATTGTTACCGAGTAAAATTTTCAGTTCGAGCAACGTTTTAATGTGAATATAGAGTTCCGTATACAAAGTGTAAAACGGGACCCTATTTGTTTTCATAGCGGCAACAGAGATAGATCAAATGTGTAAACAACTATCTATTACCTAGATATCGCCTAGTGACAGACGGACCGACAGACAGACGGACAACAAAGTGCTCCTATAAGAGTACCGTTTTTTTTCTTTTGAGGTACAGAACTCGGAAACCTATTCTTTTTGCCTTTTTGCTACGGTACAGAACTCTTTGTCCGCAAGTCGGACTCGCACATATTAATATTAACATAGTACTTGGTAACCTGTCCACTTACTATTCCAATAACCGTAGCCTGTAGCAGTGGTGGCCGAGTGGTAATGGCCCCGACTTACGAGTTGTAGGTCGCGGGTTCGAACCCAGCCAGGCGCATTACTTTGTGTAATTTATTTCATCACCACTGCTCTCAAAACGGTGAAGGAAAACATCGTGAGGAAACCGGCATGTCTTAGAACCAAAAATTCGACGACATGTGACATTCACCAACCCGCACTGGGCCTGCGTGGTGGATTATGGCCCATTCCCTCTCCTCGAAAGGAGGCCTGAGTCCCAGCAGTGGGAACATTAAAAGGCTGATGATGATGATGAACCGTAGCCTTATTGTCATTGTTTTCCATAAGTTGTAATAGTTTTTTACCAACCGAGAGTTTTCCTTGGGTGCACTAGCACAAAAGATAATCATCGTTTGGTATCACATACCATTAAAAGTGACTAAAGAGCCTCTGTGAGTTGGTTTAGGTTTGTCATTCGCCTTCCAAAGGTCCGGGACCTACTGATACACAATAATAATAATATTCCACATCTATTACACAACGCCATCTAGTCCCAAACTAAGTAGTTCGTGGTATTTATTTATTTAATCTTCATGCAACACAAAGTACATAGGCGGACTTAATGGTATGTATCCCAAATAACTGATAAACATGCTTATATATGTCGCAGGTAAATGAGGATATCAGGGATTTCGCGAAATCCCTAGGGATATCACGAAATCCCGGTAGATGTCGAATATTCTTGTTTATTATGTCTTCTTACTAAAAGTATCTAGTGATATGATAAAACACCAACTTATCGCCAGTGATAACAGTTTAGTGAAATGACAATTTCACTAAACAGACATAGGTATACATATTACTAAATTCTTTAATTAATTGTTGCACTAGAAACGTAAATAAATAAATACTAAATGCAACATGGCAGCCCATGCTTTGGTACTCATCTTCAATATACTAAAACGGTTTGTTTAGTAAACAGTTCCATAATACAGTTGTCACAGTTGGACAGACTTCAAGAGATAATAAAGTTTTGTGTTGTCAAACTATAGTTTCACGACACTAGTTTTGCAATCTAAAGTCCACTTAGGCTTGCACTACACGAGCGCTTTATATAACGCTGATTCTTTTCACAATGTTTTCAAGCATTCTTTTTTCAGCTTTCTAGGTCTAAGGGTTTGGACTGGGCGTCGATGAATCAGTAAGTGCAGCAGAATTTTGCTGTTTAGCTAAATCATAAATCCATACTAATATTATAAATGGGAACGTGTATGTGTCTATTTGTCCGTCTTTCACGGTAAAACGGAGCGACGAATTGACGTGATTTTTTAAGTGGAGGTAGTTGAAGGCATGAAGAGTGACATAGGGTATATAGGGGGGGGGGTGGTAGGGTAGGGGGTAGGGGGGGGGTGAGTATTTGTCTCTTTCTAAAACGCGAGAATTCAATGAAATTAATGCGCGAACAAAAGCTAGTAAACTATAATTAAAAGATTAATTCTCATTTTATTAAGCTAGTAATAAACTTCCCCCTAAACTGATAATATAACAAATAAAATAAAAAAACTCTAAACAACAACAATCACTCTAAAAAAAACACATTTTACATCAAACAACGTCAAAAAATCAGCACCTACAAATTTTAGCTCTCACAGCTAACTCTCGTTAGCAACCAGCCTAAACGTGTGATTCATCGGAGAATCAGGTCAGTGGCGAACCACGATCACTCTGCTTGTCTTAGTTTCTGGGTTATGTAGGTAAACTCGGATGCATTCCTAGAAATTGGTGTGATTTGATCCGATGCGGCCATTGTTACGTACACAGTGGTGTATAGCTAACGAAGGGCTAGGTTTGGTAAGCTAACGAAGGTAACGAAGGGGCCCTTCGAGTTTGGGGGGCCCTCAAACTCGAAGGGGCCCCAAACTTGTCTAACAAACCACCTGATTGACAAACTTATAGAACTAGCGAAAAATTCTCCCACCTTTGAAATCTAAATAAAATAGGTTGTAATTATGGCAACTCGTTTTATCCAGTAAAATTCTAGTATCTCTAATATTGCCTCCCCGCTCCACTTCAAGTAAAAGAAGTTATTTGATAACTTCCCAAGTAAAAAAGGGGACCCAGTTTATTTTATCCAGTGTCGTTGTTCACAATATTGCTCTTTATTAGGTTTTTTTTAGATGTTTTTTTTCATTCAAACCATCACTGAAATTGTTTATATTTTATTTTAGCAGAATGTTCCTTATGATTCTTTAGCTACGCAACTGGGTATACATAACAGAGACTCTACCATGAGCTTTTAATACGATTCATTTGACGACCTAAACTAAACTGTGAAAGAGATGGAGCTATATAGCGGGGATATAGCTCTATAGGGGTTCTGTCCCTTTTTCTCGCTCGAACTACTAACATTTACCTGCTACTGGTATGATATATAGGTATATTATCACCGGTGTTGGGAAAGCGTAGGTGAACGAATATAATTTGTTGAGAGATTTACGGCGTATTTTAAGACGTGTAAATTGTAACAAAATATTACAGACAAAATGTGTAGGTATATTGAAATTCCTTTCGGAACTATGCAGATCGATCTTGGTGGGGTGTTGACATCAAGCTTATTTCTATAAGAATTTTATGCTAAATTGCTAATGCCGTGACGCTAAATGGACTGAATTTTTCAGGACCTTAGAGTTAGGAAAACATAAAAAAACTTCTTCAGCTTTGGATGGAGCCAAAAGAAAAAAAAAATTGAAAATGAAAGAGAAAGAACGGGGTGGGTTTTTAGTCATTAAGAGTCTGAGAGCGGGCGTAGTCATTGAATGATTTTCCCCACCATAAAAAAGGGGAGTCGGATAAATTGGAGACTTTTACCTCAGTAAAAGTCTGACTATCGCTCCACCCATAGCGAGGAGTATTTTCATGACTTCAAAACCCGAAAAAAGTTGGGATTTATAATAAATCCCAATTTCTTTTTTCAAGACGTTTTATCAAATCTATACTTACTATAATCTGAAAAACATTTCAGCAGTAAAATATGTATTTTGCTTATCACAAATACTCAAATTATGTGAAACGGTAGGCCTCTACCGATCCTTTGTAGGCCAGCGTGATGATTACACACAAATAATTGCATCACAGCGACACCAATCAAAAACCAACCCTCGTGTCAATAAAATAAAACTCACTTTCCGTCGCATCCCGGTTCTCTGAATAATTGAGCCATGTAACATTCATCAAAGTGTATGCATGTGTGCATTGTGCCACAGAGCACGGAAGCACGTCAATGGCCACTGCTAGACCAGAGAATTTAGACTAGTGATATTCTATAATTATAGAAATTATAGAATATCACTAGTCTTAATTCTAATGATAACGTGTTGATTGCGTTTGTCAAAAAGTATTACAAAAATACTAGTAACTGCCAGCGGCTTCGCTTGCGTTACTGTGGAAAATCATTCCGGGATAAAAAAATATCATACGCTTGTTTACTGTTGTAAGACTCGCACTTGATCACAAACTCCCCTGATGGAAAGTGACAATGCAGTTGATGATGAAGCACGCTTGGCTAGAAGACTCCTATTTGCTCTTGACTCAAAGATTTTCAGGTTGCAGAAAATTCCACTTTTTAACTGTGACAATGTATGTGTTCTCAACACAATGCTGGAAATGCTTGATGTGCTTTTCTAGAAAAAGTTTACTTATGTTGTCCCATACATCACATATATTATAAAGCCGAATGAGAGCCGTTTGTGAGTGTGTAGGTTTATACTACTTCACGCTCACGACTGAATGGATTTGTAGAAAACTAGCTTCTGCAAATAGCTTAGATTTTTCCATACAAACTTTGGACCCCCCTTTATCCCCTTAGGGGATGAATTATCAAAAACCCCTTCTTAGTGCTCGCCTATATTACGAAGCTTTGCAGCTTTGAGCAAAGCTACTTATATCGCGCGGGCAGAGACCCGTGCTCAGCAGTGGAATTATAGGTAGCCAATGTGTTATCCAGTGTCTCTTCTACCTACCTACCAAATTTGATCTTAATCCGTTCAGTAGTTTTTGCGTGAAAGCGTAACAGACAGACAGACAGAGTTACTTTCGCATTTATAATATTAGCAGGGATAGTAGGGATTTAGCACACGGGTGGACTATGCCCGATTGCCCGTAGGTTTTTAACTGTCACGAGGGCAATTACGTGGCTGGCAGAAGCTGGTAAGATAGAAATTGTATGAGTAGGTAGATGCATCATAGAAAAGATTAAAGAGGTTAGAACTACAACGAGTATCGCCGCAGGTTTTCCCTTCTCCCTTTAACTCCACTACAGGCAATAAACCAATACAAACGCGCATTACACAACTAATAGACCACGCACACTTAGATCGCAAGTTTGCTATAGGTAGTTAAACTATGAGCTCCTGCTTTGTGGCACGCCTGCCCCGCCCACAAGGCCTTTCTAACCTCTTTCATTCTGTGGTAAACACTATATTTGCATTTGGTAAAAAGCTATTTATTTGCCATTATAAACGGACACTTCAAAAAAATGTATTAAAAAGATTGCATCTGTATTCTCTGGCCAGTGCGGGCGTTCTGTGTTCTATGGTATTTACACACATATGCAAGTTTAGGACACCTAGCAACCGTATTGATTCGCTCTCAGTTACCACCGTCATACGCGGAATTTCAGGGATTCTGTAGTTATGTAGGGCGTATCTAGGTTCTGTGTAAATTGGAATGTATTCATTGGGGAATATTTTGTTGCGTGAATGTGGAATTTTTTCATGTGACTCGTTTCAAAATTTTTCGGTTATATGGGAGTCTGGTTTTAATTAATCACAACCTATTATTCAAACACAGCCAGGCGCATTACTTTGTGTTATTTATTTCATTACCACTGCTCTCAAAACGGTGAACAAAGCATCGTGAGGTCCTACAATAAAAAGTTCGAAGACATAATAAATTACATCCATCAATACGCACTGGGCCCGCGTACTCGATTATGGCCCATTCCTTCTCTTAAAGGAGGCCTAAGATCCAGCTGTGGGAATACTAAAAACAGCATATCACAATTTTTCTTGCTAATCTATCATTTATTAAAAGTGTAGCTTTTTTTCAGTAGAGTCAGTAACTTTTTCCGCCCTGGGTGACTTTTATTGACTAAAACTCATTTGTGTTTCTTTAGTCCAAAGTCGACCATTAAATAAAGTCCAGAACTTCTTCCATGCACTGTATTCTTGCAACCTTCACCAGGCAATCGATCCACTTTGTATATTACCTACAAACTAACACAATGAATTTTCAACGATAAAAAATATACTCAAAAATGGACACTGAAATAGAAAACATAAATTTTAGCGCCAAAATTCTGCACTTTTATTTTTTTATGAATTTTGATATAGACCCAGTGTCACTCTCACAACTATGATGAATCTAATGAAAGTACAACAATCCGTTTAGGCTCTAGGACTTGCCAAAGTAATATATGTACCGTACATAGCTACATTCGAAAAACATAACGAAAAGTTGAAAGGGAAATGTTTGTCTTCCCATGTAAAGAGCAGGGCTGAAACGCATGTTACTAAAAGAGTTCTGAGTATAAAATGTCGATTATAGAGACAGAGAGGGAGGCGAAAGAAAAGATGGGTGGTTGTATGAAAAGAAGTGGTGGGTGACATGACAGAACGGAAGAAAAAAAGGTGATGCGATGATAATGATGATGATGATGACATTCGAAAAACATAAAGCTAGAACTACATTAGACCGACGCACACGTGTTATGTGTAGCTCTACAAGCCTGGTTTCCATATAAAATGTATGGAGACCGACGCGCTCAGATTAGCGTGTATGGCACACGTGTGAGCAGTGTAGTTCTACCTTTAACCTTCTGGCGTAATTGAATAATAATCTAGAATATACTGCGTTCTAGATTACCCGACTATGCCAAACAAATTCTATCGTATCTTGTAGTTTAAAGGCGGTATGTTTATTTCACTAATTAGATACTTTTCTAATGTGATATAAACAAGATAGCCGGTCATATTTATTTTTATCTAGGCGCCGCTTTAAAAATAATGAGCCGTGTAGTAGAGGACGGAAAAAAACGTACATAGACTGGGAGCCAGTAAACCATTAGAGCTAATTATGTATTAGTTTTTTCAATGACATCTATTTACAAGCAAAAGACATAGTGGCATATAAGAAGACGGTTCACCTTTTTTATGGTGGGGAAATCATCTAATGACAACCCCACCCCGTTCCTTCTAGCCTTCATACCGGGGGGTATGAAGGCTAGAAGGAACGGGGAGGGTTTTTAGGCAGTAAGAGTCTGACACTATCTCCCACTCCACTTAAGAGCGGGGGTTATCATAGGATGATTTTTGCCCATTGAAAAAAAAATAGGCCAATTGTAGGCGACCACGTTTCGGAGCCATAAGTCATCACTGGCAACAGGCATTGATCATAGACTTTCGTCTTGAGACACTGTGATGATCACCATTATCATCATGATCTGTATTTCACTTCAACGAAATTGAAAACAGTTGTAAAATTGATACAAACATGAGGAAGTAGCAAAGCGTTCCATAATGCATCCTTTGATCTTCAAAATAAATGGTTGTCGACTCATTGAAAAAATTGATGGTTATTTGGATTTTTGCATGATTTATTTTTCGCTTGTTCTTGCGTTAGCTGACCTTGGATGATACGGTTGTTAGATCAAAGTGGGTTTTAATAATATAATAGTCTGTACGATTATCAAGTGTTTTGAGTGCCTTTCATCGTCATCCATAGCTCGACATCGTCAAAATAGGTTTTTTTTTACGTAGGAAATTTTTCAATGGCTTCTCCCGCTCTAAGGCAGAGCAAGAGGATGTGGCTCACTATTAGTGACACATACCCGCTCCTGTTCTTTCTTTGTCTTCGTTCAAAATAGAACATCGATTTGAATAGATGATTCTAAATAGAACATCGATTTGAATAGAAGATTCTAAATAGAACATCGATTTGAATAGATGATTCAAAATAAAACATCGATTTGAATAGATGATTCTAAATAGAACACTTATTTTGAATAGCGTACTGGGGTCTGTGGATCTCTTTTGATCTAGGTACCCAATACACATCTACTCATTGCTGGCTGGCCTCTGTTTTATTGTGCTAATTGTTAATCCTCACTTTCCTATGCCACTAAATGCAGCTAGACTATGGACACCAATTGGTCTACATCACACAGCCCAGAAACAACATCCGTGAAGTGCCTTACTCTGCCATACTGCCCTGAGATTGTTCATGTCAAGCACCAACAATTTGCGCCAGTTCTTGTTAGCCAAGGAGAGCGGAGTGAGTCCCTTGGCCACTGCTACTACATCTCGATGCATCGACGCAGTATTCCCTGACGCTGCATACCTCACGGTTGTGCAGGGTCTTAGCATTTATAAACTTTAAAGCATTTATTAACTTAAAAAAAAAAACACTTTTTTGTCTTAGTAAATGTAATTGTAAACTTTTCGGAAACACATTCATTGTGCGTGCAGCTAAGTAGTGGAATTCCTTGTCGGAATTTGTGTATCCTGATAGCTACAACCCGGGAATCTTTAAGTCGAGAGTGAATAGGTTTCTTCTAGGTAAGCTCGTTCCATCGTCGACCGCATCGTCGCTTTCCATCAATAAAAACACCGTTCCAATTCGTTCCGTTTTCAACAATAAAAAAATATAATCTACACTAATATTATAATACTAGCTTCTGCCAGCGACTTCGTACGCGGATCCTGTTGCTTATGCCAGCGACAACGGAGTCGTCAAAATCAAAGATCTGAAACGTCTGGTGTCGAATTCTAACAGCCTGGAAAACAACGTGATGCGCGAGACGATTCGAGACGTTCCAGATCTCTCCCTTCCACTTACGCGCGTGACAGTGTGCACACACCTTGGTGCCATAGACAAAAAAATAAACAGAAAGCTCCGAACTGCTAAGCTATCGGGAGTTACATGTGTTATTGTGAGTCAACCATAAAAGATTGACATATGATGTCTTGGGATATTTTTATATAATTTTAAGGAGAACATTTCCGTTATACATAATTTCTGTGTAGCTTTAACCATTAAGGCTGCAAACGCGACGGAAGCTTAAAAAATGGAGTAATTTTTCTCGTTTCCCCAACATTTCCCTTCACTGCTCTGCTCCCATTGATCGTAGCGTGATGAAAAGTATACTATAACCTGCCCAGGAGTATGAAGAATGATTGTACCAAGTTTCGTTAAAATCCATCGCGTAGTTTTTGTTTCTATAAAGAACATACAGACAGACAGACAGACAGACAGACAGACAGACAAAAATTTTACTGTTTGCATTTTTGGCATCAGTATCGATCACTAATCACCCCCTGATAGTTATTTTGGAAATATATTTCATGTACAGAATTGACCTCTCTACAGATTTATTATAAGTATAGATTATATGAGATTTACTCTCACAAAAAAAAGCATAAAAAATTATGGTTTTTTTTTTGTTAGATATCTGAAAGTACTGGTCCGACTGCGGAATTTTTTACACTGATAGACAGCCGATTTGTGCCTGAGTGACATAAGCTATATTTTATGTACGAGAGCGAAACCGCAGGCCAAAGCTAGTTAAATATAAATTAGTTAAAGTTTTTTTGCACACGACAAATTTCAGCTAAAAGTATAATAAATAATATCGTAAACATTATAACGTGGTTGACATTTTTCAGACTCGTGCGTAATTCGTGCAAGTTCGTACCAATTCGTGCCGGCTCGGTTATTACTCTTTCATAATACGCTATCGGGGCCGGCTGAAATAGTTTAACGTTTTTTTGAAGTTATTATTTATGGGGTATAATAATATTATGATGAGGGGATATTTTTTTATTTCTTTATTGCGTTTTTTTTCTATCGTGGTTTATGCTTTAATACTGTAGTGAGATGGTGACCCATTTTTTTTAATGAAGTTTAAAGCATTGGCGCTTACCCTGAAATAAGTATTTACATACAATATTTAAAACCGGTATTTATTAGTGTCAGAATACACAGGTTTAATACTTAAAAATTATTTTCTAATAGTACCTTAATTGTAAAGGAGAAGGAGTAACTATACTTTGGTGGATTTTTGAGACGGGTAAGTAATGGCAGCTTAATAATGGTACCCGTTGTAGTTACAGGAAAACGTTCATCAACTGAGCTGAACAGCATTCACAGACTTTGTAATAAAATTACAGTCAGCAAAAACATGCTAAAATACATTTTTTTTATTCCTAGCGGTCCTATTTAATTCATGAATCCCCAAGCGACCACCGGTGGCCGCGCATCTATTGTCTTACTATTGTGTCTCTAATTGACGGTATCTGAAGGGTTAATGTAGGAATCAAAATACTCTATGGGACCGTTTAAAGTAGGTACGAGTACAAGAAATAGCAGATATCTGATAAGTTTTATTTTTTGCTCATCGACATGATGAGCAAAAAATATCCATGGTCGAACCCTCATAAAAATTAAGCTCTCTCAGCAAAAAAATCTCATAATTTTCCCCATAAAAGGTAAACTGGCAACACCTTCAATATTCTCGTAGATTTATGGGGCAATTTGTCTTTTCTATATTGGCAACTTTCAAGCTATTAGCTGAGAACCTGTCATGTAACATGCAAAGATTAGTACAATGTCTAAAGATAAGTGGATGATTGAGATAACATGAATATTCCTGAGAAATAGATCTTGATAACGATTTTAATGATAATCTTGTACCGATTGAGAATTTTGTCCTGATACACGATAATCTGGGTGTAAAAATAAAGTAAACTGGGTGTGTTATGTACCTTTCATATTTCAAGGCAATGTTGTCTAATCATTTGAGCTATACCGCAAATGGATTAATATAATTAAAGACTAGCTCCTGCTTGTTTCGACTGCGTTTGGGTAGCTAACTAGAAATCATATAACCCTTAGAATAAAAAAGTAATGAACAAACTTCCGCGTCAGAATGGGCCTCATCAGACGGCTTTGAAGGGTAGCTTGCGTGGTCGCATCAGGAATGAACATGTCTGCAGGAGTTCAACGGTTAACGACGCCAGGGTTCAACAGAAGTTTGATGAGGTCTAAAGGTTCTGGAACGACAACCGCGTACCGAATGACGCAGTCTTGGAAGGTCTCCCACAAGGTGAACTTATGACCTAGTGAAGATAATGAAATTACGATGGATGCGAGACGCACCAGAGCGTTCATTGCGGCGACACTAAGGCCAATGACCAACTGTGAACGTCTTTTGGCTGAAATAATGATGATGATGATGAAAGCCCTGGGTATACTCGTAAGTCGAGGCCGTTACTAATGGGCCACCATTGCTTTCACTCCTGTCTCCAACTTCATGTTCAGTCATTATCGGTTTTTATTCGTCAGAGCGGAAGAGCCAGGCGCATTACTTTGTGTAATTTATTTCATCACCACCGCTCTCTAAACGGTGAAGGAAAACATCGTGAGGAAACTGGCATGTCCTAGAACCGAATTCGAAGACATGTGACATCCACCAATCCACACTGGGCATGCGTGGTGAATTACGGCCTATTCCCTCTCCTAGAGAGGAGGCCTGAGTCTCTACAGTGGAAAGATCAGTAAGGTCGACTATGCTATGGCTCGTAAGTCGAGGCCGTTACTAATGAGTGACCATTGCTCTCACTCATGTCTCCAGTACTTGGTCGTTATTGGTTTTTATTCGTCGATCAGAGCGAAAGAGCCTGGCGCATTACCTTGTGTAATTTATTTCATCACCACTGCTCTCAAAACAGTGAAAGAAAACATCGTGAGGAAACTGGCATGTCCTAGAACCAAAAATTCGAAGACATGTGACATCTACCAACCCGCACTGGGCCCGCGTGGTGGATTACGGCCCACTTCCTCTCCTAGAGAGCCTCCTCTCTAGGAGAGGAAGTGGGCCGAGTCCTTGCAGTGGGAACATGAGATGAGTCCTTACAGTGGGAACATTATAAGATAGACTATACTATGACTCGTAAGTCGAGGCCAGTACTAATGGGTGACCATTGCTCTCACTCATGTCTCCAGTACTTGGTCGTTATTGGTTTTTATTCGTCGATCAGAGCAGAAGAGCCAGGCGCATGACTTTGTGTAATTTATTTCATCACCACTGCTCTGAAAACAATGCAGGAAACCGGCATGTCCAAGAACTACAAAATCAAAGACATGTGACATCCACCAACCCGCACTGGGCCCACGTGGTGGATTACGGCCCATTCCCTATCCTAGATAGGAAGCCTAAGTCCATACAGTGCGAACATTATAAGATAGGCTATGCTATGGCTCGTAAGTCGAGGCCGCTACTAATGGGTGACCATTGCTCTCACTCATGTCTCCAGTGCTTGGTCGTTATTGGTTTTTATTTGTCGATCAGAGCGGAAGAGCAATTGGCAACTGGCCAAGTGCGAAATCACTCGCATTTTTACCTCATCTTCAAACTAGTAATGCTCGCGGTTTCTGCCGGGTTTTATGTCCTTGTCTAGTTTATTTTGAAAATTCCGGCGTTTATATGGTTTTCTATTTTAGAATGCTATGATAATGTTTGTTTTTTTTTTTGTTGAGATTTTTTTGAAGTTTAGGAATTTTATTTATCGTTCTTTTTTATTAGATGTTGAGTTTAACATTAAGCGTAATGGATTGAATGTTGTGAACAAAAAACTGGTCAAGTACGAGTTGCACTCGCTGCAAGAAGGGTTCCGTACCGTCCTTAGGAAAATTCCCCTTGTCCGAGTCCCCTTGAAATATTTATTTTATTTTCTTGTTATAGCGGCAACAAAAATACATAATTTGTGAAAATTTCAACTGTCTAGCTACCGCGGTTCTTGAGATACAGCCTGGTGACAGACGGACTGACGGACGGACAGACAGCGAAGTCTTAATAATAGGGTCCAGTTTTTACTCTTTGGGTACGGTACCCTAAAAAAGTAACAATTATCTGACGAGAGAGATGATGAATTCGTTTTCTTCTTCCGCTCTGGGCAGAGCGAGAGGGAGTATAAAACCTTTACTTACTAAAACCTATCTATGTTCTTTAAAATGAATCAATGTTTGTAATGTTATATTATAAATTATTCTATTTATTTGATGAATTAATTGTATCGATAGTTTATAAAACTAATTATTTCATTTAATTAAAATATATTGTGACTGGTCTAATAAAATATATATGTCGCAAATTGTAAATTTTACTAATAAATATGTTTATCTGTTTACCAGTGGCCTTTTGCATTCTAGGGCCACGGTAAATCTAGGTTAGACTTACATTTCAGAATTTAATGTCTCTGATTTTCTTGAACGGGACAATTTATAATGAATACCTGCTTAAGATATTTCTCAAAGCGAAATATTCTGCAAACAATATGTCTTCACTGTTTAGAAGATTATATTTAGAAAACAATTAATCTTTGCCGACATGGCGTCTAAAACATATGCATGACTACATAAATATTCTCGAGAAATGATGTTTCAATCTTAGCCAGTTTTTATTTTTATGGTGGGAAAATCATCTAATGACAACCCCCGCTCTTGGGCGGAGCGGGTGATAGTGTCAGACTCTTACTGACTAAAAACCCACTCCGCTCTTTCGTGTTTTCATACCGGGGCTGAGCTACCTCTCGAAACTAATCCTGGCTCCAGTAAGCTACGACCCAGCTGGGCCCCTGCTGTTGCTGACAACTCCTTGAGGCGCGCGGGAACAGTGCGCGCCGTCGACGACTTGGGCTCGGTCTGGACAGTAACAGGACAGTCGGACAGCGAGCTACACACTGCTCACCGTCCGCAAGCCCGCGCCTAAGGTGGCAGGAAATCGGGATCGGAATCACAGTGGCCCCAGAATATAAGCAACATTGAGACAGTGAATGGCAATGATGCCTACAGAAAAGCTCAGGTCTTTGGTCGCGTGAAGATTGTACAATTTGTTTAATGATAGTCAATATTTTGTCATTAATGAATTGACAAACTGCGCCTTAACCCTTCAGATACCGTCAATTAGAGACACAATAGTAAGACAATAGATGCGCGGCCACCGGCGGTCGCTTGGGGATTCATGAATTAAATATCACAAATAAAGTAAATTTTAAGCAAAGACAAAATACGTATTCATTACCAGTTGATAGTTTTTAGTACTAACTAAACTAATTGGTGGTGTTTAGTACTGAATGTACCTACATTCAGTACCAAAATAGTACAATTTGAGCTCTTCATTTATTTGAATTATTTCCCAAATTTAATTTATTTACCTATTTATTTCAGTAAGAAATCATTTTAGTATAATTCTGAATTTATTTTAATATTTTTTAGTACTGTTAAGATACAGTTTTAATTGGTAATTTTTTTTAGGATTCCGTACCCAAAGCTTAAAAATGAACTTATTACTTAGACTCCATTGTCCGTCAGTCTGCCACTTTGTACTTGCTCCGTGGTCTGTCACCAGGCTGTTTCTAATAAACCGTGATAGAAAGTTGAAATTTTCACAGATGATGTGTTTTTGTTGCCGGTATAAGAACAAATAATAAATATTTAAGTGGGGCCTTTTATACTATTTAAGTCTTTTCCTATTTTTTGCTCGATATTAATAAGAGCAACAGGTAGACGCTTGAAATCATCATCATCATCATATCAGCCGAAAGACGTCCTCTGTTGGACATAGGCCTCCCCCAAGCGTCGCCACAACGACCGGTCCTGTGCGTCACACTTGATATATTCACATAAAATTTTATTGTAAATTTGCTTTATAAATAAATAATTGAATTAAAGTAAAATATATATTTAAGGGGTGCTCCTATGCAACAAACGAGATTTTTTTGCCTATGACAAATGTTGTCATAGATAATGGGTACGGAACCGTTCGTCCGCGAACCAGACTCACACTTTACCTAATTTTTTTAAACAATCACGCTGCTCATCACGTTCTATTCGACCAATACTCTTTGACATCTGAATGTCAGTCGCTCACTGACAGTTCAGTTCTGTTGTATTGTAAATATGTACATTAGGGTTGTGAATACTTGTTACTGACGTCAGAACTGACGTCACTGGACTGATGGCAATTGTTCTACTTCTATAAGCACAAAAACAATAGTCCTATTGACGTTAAGTTTTATGTTATACTAAATATTATAAAGAGGAAATATTTTGTACATATCATCATCATCATCATTTCAGCCGACAGACGTCCACTGTTGGACATAGGCCTCCCCTAAGTGTCGCCACAATGATCGATCCTGTGCTTCTCACATCCATCGGTTTCCCGCAACCTTCACCAGGTCATCCGTCAAACTTGTAGGAGGCCTTAAGACGCTGCGTCTTCCAGTACGAGGTCGCCACTCCAGAACCTTTCGGCCTCAACGGCCATCTGTTCTGCGAGCAATGTGCCCTGCTCATTGCCACTTAAGTTTGGCGATTCTTCGGGCTATGTCGGCAACCTTGGTTCTCCTGCGGATATCTTCATTTCTGATTAGATCCCGCAAGGAAACTCCGAGCATAGCATAGCATTTGTACATATATTTGTTTGTAATGAATAAACTCAAAAACGAATGAACCGATTTTGAGAATTATTTCACTGATTGAATGATATTTTGCACTGCTTGCAGAACGCATGGCCGTTGGGCTAAAAGGTTTTGGGTGGCGACTAATAGAAGATACGGCGTTTGAAGGCATCCAACAAGGTGGATCGCGATGACCTGATGAAGGTCGCGGGATTCCGATGGGTGCGAGACGCACAGGATGACACTTGGGTTAAATGTTGATGATGATGATGATAACGTAGACTTCTTCTACTTTCATGCAGGCGAAACCGCTGACAGAAGCTAGTTTTAAAATAATTGCTAAATATTTAGCAGACCACAAACGAGACAGCAGGACGACTTAGGGCTAAGTCATAAGAATTTGCAAGACGTGGTCCAGAGCTGGGACGATAAAGAATGAAGGAATGGAGAGAGGCCTTTGCCCAGCAGTGGGCTAGATGTAATATAGTAATTATAAACGTAAATAGATTTCAAATTCAGGAGAATTAATTAAATTTCTGGATTCAGTAGGGATCAAGTTTGTAAGCAAGCCAGAAAAATGCGATACCTTGTGTGGTCTAGTTATTCAATTTAAAGGGTTCAAAAGAAATTTACACTCTGGTTAGTTTTGAAAGTGTGCAAGATATACATAGTTTATTGTATTTATTAAGGTTTGGTCATCATCATCTTCCTGCCCTTATCCCATTTTATTTGGGGTCGGCGCAACACGTTTTTTTCTTCCATTCTGTCCTGTCGCTCGTCACGCTATCACTAACTCCCTTTTCATTCATATCACTTCTCACACAATCCATCCATCTTTTCTTTGGCCTCCCTCTCCCTCTCCATCCATCCACATGTAAATTCATAACTCTTTTAGCAATATGCGTTTCATCTCTCCTTTTTACATGACCATACCAAGACAAACGATTCCCTTTCAACTTTTCAGTCACCGGCGCCACTTTCAAACTTCCCCTAATATACTCATTTCTCACTTTATCCATTCTCGTCACACCACACATCCATCTTAACATTCTCATCTCCGCTACATGCAATCTTTTTTCATCCATTATTAAGGTTTGGTAAACATACATATAAATCACAAATTACCTACTTAAAAATTATAATAACCAAATTCATCGTCGTCGTTCTTTCTGCCTTTGTCTCGTGTTATTTGGGGTCAGCAATACGTTTTTTTCTTCCATTTTGTCCTGTCACCCGTGACGCTATCACTGACTCCCTTTTATTTCTTGACTGGCCTGTTGGTCTAGTGGTTAGTGGCCCTGACTGCTATGCTGGAGGTCGTGGGTTTGATGCCCACCCAGGACAAATGTTTATATGATGAGTATGATCATTTATTCTGTGTCTGGGTGTAATTTATCTATAATATGTATGTATTTAGAAATATATAAGTATGTTTATCAGTTGTCTAGTACCCATAACACAAGCTCTGCTTAGCTTGGGACTAGACGGTGTTGTGTGATAGTTGTGGATTACTATTATTATTATTTTTGGAAAATGTTTTTTATTCTCAGCTCTTTGGCTGGTTTTTAACTACATTTACGCGCCGTATTATTATTATTTCATATCACACCTCCTCCCTCTCCATCCATCCATATGCATAATCATAACTGTTTATAGTCTATACTATAACAGCAAAATCAACACACTAATATTCTTATAGAAAGGCGAAAGTTTGTGTGTACGTTTGTTACTTCTTCACGCTCGAACGGCTGAACGGATTCGGATAAAACTTGTTACACGGGTAGACAATAGCACATAGAATACTTAAGCAAGTTTATAAGCATGGTCGATATCTATTTATAAAGTGTTGTACCTAAGCTGTAAGTACAAACGGGACTCTTGTTATATGTTTGTTAGCCAGTTATAAATTTGCGTCTTTTTCGCGCGAATAAAATGTTTTTCTTTCTTTCTTATTCTTCTTCTTCTTTCTTCTTTATAGAATCACTTTGTAGTTCGTCTGTCAAGATCTTTTTCCTCAGGAATACGTGAATGAAGCTGAATTTAATATAAAGTCTGATACCCCAATCAGCAGTGAATAAATCAGATTTTATTTAGATTTTTATTCATAAACCTCAAACTTTAGTTGCAGACTCTACTGCTACATAATACTACAACTGTTATTTACCTATACCTAAAATCAAAATAACAGTTACGCTAAGTAATTGATCGTTTTTTCTTGACGTAACTCCCAATAGTAATGTTCACTAGAATAAAACAGTACTATCCACTAACAAAGTAGGAACATTATGTAAAAATAACGTGGCAATAAATATTCCTTACTTCAGTTCCTGGTTCTTATTGCAATTCAAGAATTTACAGACCAGCTCAGGGGACGTAGTGAGTTTTCTGCTGTTATTTTGTAAGGAAGAATAGAATAGAGTGAAATAAAAAAAAAACTGTAATCAATCTCATATTAACAAGATATTTTTAGCTTACTTCTGAAAAAGGAGGAGGTTTTCAATTCGGATGTTTGTATTTTTTTTAATGTTTGTTCGCGCATAACTTCGTCGCTTGCCAACCGATTTGAAAAATTCTTTTTTGTTGGAAAGGGTACTTCCCAATGGTCCCATAGTCACCAAGTTGGGATCTGATGATGAAAACTTGGCAAAATCGAGGGAAGTCCTCAAATTCAATTTTTTAGTGAAGTCGGTTATTTTTATTTTTCCTAAGTGGATACGTCTTATAATTACACAAAACATAATTTTACCATTTTTAGGGTTCCGTATTTAAGGCGACAAAAGGAACCATTAGGCTAACTACTTTAGACCAACTTTTTTTAACTTATTTGTATGCATTGTCTACATCTATCTTTCAACTCCTGTGTCGCAGTTCTGCTGGAAGACTACTCTTCTATTTATGTTCCTTTTAATTTTTAAATGTCAGTGTGTTCGAATATAGATCAATAAATATAAAACTCAAAATAAGTTTAATTTCCAGAAACACCTACACCATAAAAATAAAAAATAAATATTACGGACATTTTTAGCACTAAAACCCCTACTGTTTTCACCACTACAACTTGACATTTACATCATATTTTCTTGACAGGAGCGACTGAAAACAATAAGATTTCTTACGGAGAGCCTGTCAGAACCTTTTTAAGCGAAAGCATTGTTATGTCGGGAGCAGAAAGATGAGAGGTTTTGCGTAAGGCTGTGTCAGATACACGTCGGAGTAGATATGCTTTTGTTTTTAAATTATTTATAGCCTTTTCTTTTGTTTTGATTTTCAGATTAAAATGTAGTTGTGTTTTGTCTTTAAATATTTAGCAAATTACTTTAGTAAAACTATCAGAAAAACGTTTATTTGAAATAGACCGTTTACAGGAAACGGATTGTCAAAATGGGTACGTAGGTCAGTTAAAAAAATGGAAGCTAAATGCGCGTTTGCGTGCAGTTTGAGATCTTAACCCTTCAGATACCGTCAATTAGAGACACAATAGTAAGACAATAGATGCGCGGCCACCGGTGGTCGCTTGGGGATTCATGAATTAACTCTTCTTTTTCGTGGCTAATTATATTATTTATTAGTAACAAACAGACAGAAAAAGTGTTTCAAAATTATTTATTGTGCGTACCGCTAAGGAGTGGATTACTTTACTGGAGTCTGTGTTTCCTGATAGCTACAACCTAGGGTGCCTTTAAGCTAACAAGCGTGCTCCATCGTCACCACATCATTGCTTACCATCAGGTGAGATAATGTTTAAGCGCGAGCTTATCAATACATCACCATGAGCATGGAATCATAGACCTTACAGTTATCTATTACAAATTACAGTACTCCATTAACCCAGCAATTAACTCTTTTACAATGACATTGTTTTCACCTCTTTGATTGGCCAACAATCGATATCCTAATCATGATTAGTAAGCGTTAATTTTGAATATAATAATAGCATAATTATTTCATACACCGGTTTGGTCCAGTCGTCTGTTGTCTCGAACAAAATAAGGCCGCTAAAATGTGTTAGTTTTAAGAAAACTTTTTTGGAAGGAGTGGAGTGAGGCCTTTGCCCAGCAGTGGGACAATTTGGGCTAACTATAATAATAATATAATAGAATAATGAATAACGCATTTTTAGCAAGATCAAGCTTTTGCAAGCGCCATCGCCCACGTGAAAGTAGGTTTCTGCATACAAACTTTAGAACCCCGTATCATTTAAGAGGTAAAAATCCTTTCTTATTATTCGTGTACATCATAAGTACCTCTGTACAAAATTTTAGCATTCTAGGTACAGCTTTCGTCAGATACATAGATTTCTCATAGCGTAAACTTCTGCAAAAATCTGTTAAATCACCTCAAAATGTACCGATTTCGAGAATTCTTGGTAAAATCGATCAACAAACAATATCTTAATCTTTTGTACCGAGGTCACATGCGCTATGGTCTCTTTTAGTTCTGGTTTTGATCCAGGGTCGGGCAAGAAGAGCTATTGGTTTTTTATAATTACTCTGGTAATTACTCTGTGGTGTCCTGGAGTTTAGAAGTTGGTGGTGTGACTCCCCCGTGCCTTAGAAATCTCGTGAACTGTACCACTGGTCATCGGACTAAGATAATAAAGGAACAAATAATGCAGCTATATTTGGCTAATCTCAGTTGAGCCACTGTGATGAAAATTCGGTTGGGAAAATTAATGTTTTATAACTTTTTTGTTTGTGCAGGAATATTTCTTGGTAACTCTAAAGTGTGAAGTGTGTTCTCATATTTTTTTCCCACAAATTATTTAAGTGTACAGCTCTCATCACCTTTTTCTTTTATGTCCTAACGATGTTTAAACCCCTGGACAGCTGTAACGTTGGCCTCTTATAAGTCCTGGATGGTACAGGTGGTTGTGCATGCTGGGCAGGGAAAGAGGTGACGCATATCTTAAAAAGAGGCTCCACACTGGCACTTTATATCCCCTATTTGGCCGAATTATTTTACCTCAATAAAATAATATTTCCTAATAATTTAAGCGCCATCTTACCGGCCCAACCAGCGGGTGGTATGGGCTCGGTCCGCGTGACTCGACTACAGTCTGTTGTACAAGTAGATGTGTCATTACCACCGATATTCTGTGTCTTAGGTACATACGTTCTTAAATAGGTACGTCTGTTCTGTAGACACGTGAATTGAGGAACAGATCGAAGTGACGGGAGGATGGTTCATTTACCCTACGGCTTTGGTGTCTAAATAAGATATTGTAGAGATCCTATTTTATCGGTATCTCTTTATTATTATTATATATAGCCCATACTGTATGGATCAGAATGTTGGGCTGTGAAAAAGATGGATGAAAAAAGATTACATGTAGCAGAGATGAGAATGTTAAGATGGATGTGTGGTGTGACAAGAATGGATAAAGTGAGAAATGAGTATATTAGGGGAAGTTTGAAAGTGGCGCCAGTGACTGAAAAGTTGAAAGGAAATCGTTTGTCTTGGTATGGTCATGTGAAAAGGAGGGACGAAACGCATGTTGCTAAAAAAGTTATGAGTTTACATGTGGATGGACGGCGGGGGAGAGGGAGGCCAAAGAAAAGATGGATGGATTGTGTGAGAAGTGATATGAAAGAAAAGGGAGTTAGTGATAGCGTGACGAGTGACAGGACAGAATGGAAGAAAAAAACGTGTTGCGCCGACCCCAAATAAAACGGGACAAGGGCAGGAAGATGATGATAGCCCATACTGTCTCACTGCTGGGCACAGGCCTCCCTCCATTCCTTGTGTGCCTTCTGGGCAGTACTTGATCCAATTCCCATACAAAGATTGGCAATTCCCTTCATTTTTTTTTGTATTTATAATGTTTGGTGTTTCGAAATAATGCCTAGAATTTGAGAGGATTATCTACCCAAATAACTGAGGGATTGTGTACTTTTAAAGCTCAGTCAGAACTTCAGTTCAGAATAAAAGCTATACTGTTTGTTGCTCACTGTATTTCACGTTGTGTTATTTTTTTTTTTTTTTTATATTGTTTTTTCTTTTTCTTGGTAGAAGGTATTTGCAACAGTGTCTTAACTGGCCTACGTTTTGTCTTGTTTGACAAGACAAAAGTTCTATATAACAAGGATTACAATCATTTAAAATAATTTAAAATTAGAAATTTGGCTATAATGGAGCGACATTATAACAAAGCAGCTTAATAAAAAAACAACCAGCCTTGTTTTTTATTAGACGGCGCGCTACTCATTGCTCGCCGTCCGCAAGCCCGTATCTCCCCAGCCCAGGTAGCCAATTAGCCTGATAATTAATTTTTTTTCGTATGTTGACACTTGCGACATTACGACAAAGTTCTTTAAACACTTTTCCCTTTTTGTGTAAACCGGTCCTTTTCTCGTCGCATTGTGATAAAGCAATTAAAAATAATTATGCACACCAATTATGTCACTTTAATTGTGACTTATGGCAGTAATTAATTTAATTTATTTTACACTAGTGTATTATTTGGAGTTGCTTACTTTTCTGTACAATACAATTTGCAGCGGTTTTCCCGTCTGATTATAATTTAGGTGTCTTCAAGGCTAGAGTGAACAGGCTTTTATAAACTAGTGCGCCTCACTATCATCGACTGCATTACTGTTTACCATCAGGTGGGATCGCAGTCAAGCACTAGTTTAGATCTTTTAAATATAAGTCATCAAATAACTTCTTCTTTTGCTCTGGGTGGAGCGTGAGGGGATCTTTTTCTGACTAAAACTCACCCTTGTTCCTTCACTTGCTCTTTGCATTTCAAGTCCGTGGTAACTCTCTTGAATAATCCCACAATCCTGGCTCAGCCCCCCAGGCCAAGTTACAACTGTTTTGTTTGGATTCTGTTTCGTCGATCGTCTCAGTTCGGCCACGCATCTTATTCCTTTTTTTACGTCATCTCAATGCTCAGTCAGTTGGCAGTAGGCGTAGCCGAACTAGCCGACTCGAGGCAATTGACGAAAGATAGTCGAAACGAAATGGTCGTAACTTGGCTAGGCTTGCAGGTCTTGAAGTGAATCTTCAGTCCTCTTAATCGAATAATGCTTATATGTATATGCCATGCCAAAAATGCGGGTGAAGCCACAGGGGGCAGTAAGTATAGCATTGTCGGCCTTATAATGTTCCCACTGCTGGGGCTCAGTCCTCCTCTCTAGGAGAGGGGAATGAGCAATTAATCCATCATGCGGATCCAGTGCGAATTGGTGGATGTCACATGTCTTCGAATTTTTAGTTCTAGGACATGCCGGTTTCCTCACGATGTTTTTCTTCACCGTCTTGAGAGCAGTGGTGATGAAATAAATTACAAGAACTAATGGGCCTAGCTGGGTTTGAACCAGTGTCCTTCAATTTGTAAGTCGGAGCCGTTACCACTCGGCTACCAATGCTCTCCAGGGCAGTAATTAAACCTATAAAATCGTATTTTTTAGGTGCCGTAAGATGCCATATTTTATGAAAATGTCACCGTGAGGGGTCAAATAAAATGCTTTTTTTGTGCAAAATGGGGTAGTGGGTCATGGTTCTCGTTGTATTGTCTTCGCAAGGTTTGTTTGTACATTTGTTTTCAAGTCCTTAAATGGTTACTGTGCGAGAAATTTACGTTTTGTCTCTCGTATTTTTTTACACTTTTAAGGTAATTTTTGTTGGTTTTATATTAAAACCGAAGAGAGTTTTGTCCTTGCCACTTTCGATTCGTATATGGTAGGTGTAAAGTTTTTAATTTTCACCCATTCAATTTCGACTTTAGAAGTTATTTAACTTTGTTGCTGGTCAATGGTGATCCGTGATTTATTCTTATAACAGCCATTTCTTCATTTTCTTCCATTTCCATTAACTATTCCACAACTGTCACACAACGCCGTCTAGTCCCAAGCTAAGCAGAACTTGTGTTATGAGTACTAGACAACTTACTAATAAACATACTTATATATTTCTAATTACATATATACTCGTATTATAGATAAATTACACCCAGACACAGAACAAACGATCATGGTCATCACATAAACATTTGTCCTAGGAGGGAATCGGTCCCACGACCTCCGGCATAGCAGTCAGGGCCACTAACCACTAGACCAAAAAAGCCACCGTGCTTATGAACCCAACATGAAGTACACGTACTTGAAGACGTGACAGTTGGGTAAAAACTGATGAAAACATTATTGTCACCGTGACAAAACTCACCAGTGCGTGCTGTGTCTAAGTCTAACAGTCCCCGCAAATGGGCTTCAAAAAAACGCCGCCACAAAACGCTAGAAGCGGCCGCAAAAAACAGCTGAAGCGCGGGAAAGCTTGAAGCGGTGTTTTTTGAGGCCCGTTTGGACACTAAGTCTTTCATGCTAGCAATTGCAACTCGCATTTAAAAATATCTAGTTATAAATAACACTAACCATCAGCTATTAAAATTCCACTAAGTTTAATTTAAATCCACTCCAAAGAGACATAATAAAGATAGAGATATTATGATCAAAGCGCCATACCGAAGAATTTCTAGGCACGTGTTTTTTTCCTCCATAATTTGTCATAACACATATCCCATACCCCCATACCCATCAATAATAAAATTCATAAGTACCCTCGCATATTAAAATTCCAACTTTCATCTAACCATAGAGATTTGTCCGAGTGTCAGCGAATTGTCAAAATCAGCTGACGGTTATATGTTGTCTTAAGAATTGCGTCAAAAATATACCCAGAGACAAAAATAGATGGTGTGTCTACGTATTTATTTCTCGGTTCTATTTATAACGGAGTCTGAGTGAAATACGTTTCGTTTTGTGAAAATTTCACGTGTTTCTTTTAGGGAATAGATTCGGAGTGGTATTTAAAAGGTTTTGGTTAAAAGATGGGTAGGATTTTACCTAATTTGTGGGTTTGAGAAGAGACATTAAGTTGACATTACTTTGTCGTATTAAAATTATTTACTGACGTAGTATTTTATAGAAATAACTTTTTCGTTAATAAACTCGTATTTTTGTCCTTATGCCTTGTCTTGGCATAATAGCAAGCTATTTTTTTTTTCAAACTATATTTAGTTTATAATAATAGCATTTCTCCTTGCTTAACTGGATAATCTAAAAAATAATAATTAAAAAGCTGCAAGCCAACTCCGAGAGCGAAGCTGAGTGAAATAATAAAAACGAAAAATTTTAAAAATACAATAGAATAAAATACTTTATATATTGCCAGTGCTTTTGAATTTATGCATTCTGTATCATCACATTTTTTATCATAATAGACAGTTTGAATTTAGAACACATTTCATCGCTCGATTCATATAAATTGTTTCCATTTTAAATTCAAACAATTCCCTCTTAAATTATTCAAAGTAATGGATCCGTATTTGAATTCCGAATTCCGCATTTGTAATAACTATAACCCGTGCTTTTTTGGACATGTCTATTAGAATTAGTCATTTAAAAAACAACTTAAAATATAGGATGCTAAAGTCGATAAATGAATAAATTGTATTGGATTGAAATTATCTCAAATTGATGGAAATTATATGAACTAAAGTAGGTATAAGTATGCACTATCTATTTCAGGCGAATGCCATTGCCAAGGTATTCGGCTAAAGCGTTGCGCAAGACCACTAAACGGTTTAAAATGCGGTAAAAATGTATTTCAATATCATTAGTTAGTGGTGTGAACTTCTGATGACTCATGTTTTGGGTTTTACATTTTTAGTTTATGTAATATGACATTGAATAGTAGTTCTTTGATTGTTGATTTGTTTTGTAGTCTGCTCTAGGATTTATCATCCTGTTTTGTTTTTTTAGCTGTGATTTTTTTTTTCGATGCACTTATTCGAAGACCCACTCTTATCCACGTATCCCACCGCTTTTAGGTACGCAATAAAATGTTTTCCGCACCAGTGTAGAAAAGTTCCCGTGCTCTCTCCCGCCACAATTTTATTACATTTCGTATCAGGCTGGGCGTGCGTTGACGCCCGCAAATCGCCGGTCATCCCCCGTTTATTCATTTCTACTAAATTTATTGAAAAAAGTCGTTTTATATACTTACGTACAAATTTGTCACTGCAGTCCTCGGCTCTATAATAGGGCATTTGACAAAATACTGTAGTTAAAACAAAAGTTCGCTTAAGCGCTAGATTGCATTATGTCGTCTTACAGAACTATTAACCCTTCGGATACCGTCAATTAGAGACACAATAGTAAGACAATAGATGCGCGGCCACCGGTGGTCGCTTGGGGATTCATGAATTAAAACATACAACGCTAAGATAGCTTTTTAGAGGATACTTTTATGCCTTAAAAATGTCTTAAGCACCATGAATTCTGAGGCGCTTACGCGTTTCGTTCAACATAGTGTAATGTTCAATGTGTACAGTCTACATTACACCTGAGTCGACTGAAGTGAGTTGTCGGCACGCATAATCTATGGCGTAGTACATATACACAGTGCGTTTCACTTAAGAAGTTTCTTCCCCTGTCTGTCTACAGAAAAAAGACAGGAAAAAGAAAAGAGTTGCCTACTCTGCCAAAATGTTTGCACGAAATGTTAAACGAAATCGATTTAAACGGTACTCGCACCGCTTTATGGAGAATAATGAGGGGACTGGAATTTTATTTTAAAAAAAGCAGGTCTAAAAGGAAGTTATTAATGGAGAGGTATGATATTGTGGCGTGGCTGATGGACGATCGAAATGGAACCCAGCGTTTTATACTTTATTTAAACATATTTTTTACAGTTTCCAAAAGAAAAAAAAAAATAGAAAATTATAAGGCAATTGTTAAAAGTAACGAAATATTAGTAAATCTCCCTAATACTTACTTGATAATTTCATTGCTAAAAATTTAGCAAAGCAACCCTGTTTTTCCGTATTGCCAACATTACGGCGAAAGAACTTCTTAAGTGAAACGCACTGTAGGTATATCGATGGGTCGCTACTTATACTGGCCACCATAGAATTACAGAAAAAAACAAAACACAATCCACTGCAAAAAAAAAACAAAAGACTAAATCTATCGTCACACTGATGATCAAATGATTTACAATACCCCGGTGATCTCATTGTGGGGACGATGTCGTCAAGCCGAGTATACACCGCCCTAAAATATTTATAGCCTCCTAATAATGTACTGTATTACCACGGTAATAGTATCATACAGTATTGTAACTCGGCCGTATCTTTGAAATAAATGCTTACAGCCGCGCGGTACGTAAACATGCGATAGGGCTGCCCGCCTCCAGCATTCTAATTACATTTGCCTAGTTTGTTTCCATTTATTTTTGTGATTGTAAATATACTTACTTTTTAACCCTTCAGATACCGTCAATTAGAGACACAATAGTAAGACAATAGATGCGCGGCCACCGGGTGTCGCTTGGGGATTCATGAATTAATATAAACAAAATACTTTGTGGATTGAATAGGAAGTGTTCAATAAAAATGGGTGTAGTTTTTTGATTGGTACATTTAAATATAATGCTTTTTCTAGCATTATTCATATACATGGTACAATAAACCAATATTATTAATAATAAAATACCACGTCTTTACTTTGAATTATACAAACTAACACTAATCGCGCGATTATTGTTAAAAAAAACCGTCGTGTCCGTTCGTCAGTGCGGCACAGTTGCGACGGTCGCGACTGTCTACATGCCGAGACCATGCTACGAGCGAGGCGCGTAGGTATAGCTCGCGTTTCGTCCGTTTGTATGAAGTTGGAATACTGTAAGATATTATTACCGTGGTATTACTATTTTACAACGCTGTTGCGTATACAGCTTTATTAGCAAATTAAATTTTAGGTTGTAGGAAAGTTATTGATATTGAGATCGATTAGCTAGTCACAGGGCATGGTGATCTATTTCAGGACAGCCATCTGTAAGGCATTAATTAAAATAGGTCTGTTTATTCATAAACTAGGTGACCAGTTTTTCACGCTTCCTGCATTCATCAAGCTTTTGCGGCCCTTGCTAGGTCATCTGTCCACCTTGTGGGAGGCCTTCCAATGCTGCGTCTTGTGGTACGCGGTCATTACTCCAGAACCTTTCGGTCCGTCGACGACCATATTCAAATTCTATATTATAAGGAAAATGCGAGCATTTTTTATTTTCTATATTAAATCATTTTTAGCTTTAATATTCATAAATACATACAAACTCATAATCATCATCAGCTGGGACTGAGGCCTCCTCTCTAGGCTCTCCTAAAGAGGAGGCCTCAGTGCTGCAGTGGGCAGTAGTAGCGGAAACGGGCTGTAATTCACCACGCGGGCCCAGTGTGCGTTGATGAATGTCACATGACTTCGAATTTTTGGTTCTAGAACATGCCTGTTTTCACACAATGTTTTGAAAGCAGTGGTAATATAACAAATTACACAAAGTAAGACGACTGGCAGGGTTTACCCGCGACCTATAACCCATAAGTTGGAGCCATTACCACTCTGCCACCACTGCTCTCTCTCACACTCATAAACTTTTGCATTAATAATCCTAGTGTGATACAAAAAGATGATGGCAATACTTCTTTACAAAATCCTTTTAATCTCAAAACTCACTTTCATTGAGTTACCACTTTTTCACTTTACGGGACAGTATACAAATTGTACCTTACTACCTGTAGTTAAACTACAGGAATTCAGTATTAGTTCGCATGTATTGAATAGGGTTCCCGAGTTCCCGGCATTCCAATTCGAATTGAACGGACACCGAAGCGGAATCGATGTCGTGCAATAGTCCGTGGAAATCAAGAAATAATTGTGTGGAAAACTGGAACACATTTGCTGGACCAGTGTTTTTCAATCTTTTTGGATACGTGACCTCTTTTTAAATAGACAATTAATGGCGAACCCGTAGGAGCGCTACGTTGCGGTGAGCGAACGGATGCATTACACTCTTTTGACCTTTTTTTTTAAATTCAGTCGTCTAATTCGAATTTGATACCACCACCATACACGCGCTTACGATCTTACTAAAGCATAGCACAGCATAGTCGGCCTTATAATCTTCCCACTGCTGTGACTCAGGTCTCTTCTCTAGGAGAGGGAATGGGACGTAATCCACCACACGGGCTCACTGCGGGTTGTCACATGTCTTCGAATTTTTGGTTCTAGGACATGTCGGTTCCCTCACGTTGTTTTCGTTCACCGTTTTGAGAACAGTGGTGATGAAATAAATTACACAAAGTAATGCACCTGCCTAGGTTTGAAATCGCGACCTACAACACTCGGCCACCACTGCTCCTATTATCTACGATCTTACTAAATTCAGCTTAAATAAAACTTTCGATGAGTAAAGAAATATCCAAATCTGTAGATTTTTTGTGAATCACGCACTGTGTTTGGGCATATCTTTCCTTTTGTATGCAGTCCAAGAGAAATCACGCCTTAAATGTTATAGTCCTCTTAAGCGGAACACCAGGTGCACAATACAAAACGATTTAATAAGAAAACCAAACTCCGACAGCGTAATATGTCAAATAGAAAATAAATGTTTGTAAGTAAGCTGAGAACAGCTGTTCTATCGTGACCACGAACATAAATTCTATGTGGGTAATTTTCTACTGAATAGTTTTGTGTTTGAAAACTAGGTGAAGCTGTCTTTATTTTTCTTAAATTCCCAGAAAAGCTGTTAACCTACTCGCGCAAAAGTTGTAAAGTCCTCCTTGGTAAATGATAATATGAGCAGTTACTAGTCTAAAGTATTTTATACACAAACGCTGCGAAAATATCTGAATCTGTGGTATGCAGAATTCTTCGTTAATGCGTTTATTTGTATTAGGCTCGCCTTTGACCAGTATTTCACCTGATGGTAAGCGATGATGTGGCCGATGATGGAGCACGCTTACTTAGAAGCAACCTGACTCTTGACTTTAAAACCCCTAGGTTATAGCTATCAAGAAACACAGACTCCGGCAGGAAATTCCACTCTTTAGCCCCTGTGTTCAATAGCGGTATTTTTCCTTTAACGAATTGCTTTTGCAATATTTTTTATTTTTTTATTTAGACTTCAACTGCATTCAATTTGTTAGTAATTTATTTTGTTAACAGTTGTAATTATTTAAATTTTTCTGTTGTAATTATTTATATAGCCTCTTTTTGGAATGTGAATGTGAGAACACTGTATAATCCACAAACACTTAGATAACTTTCTATTACAACTTACTATATTTTTATTTTATTATGATTAATTTTGTGCTTTTGTGTACAGTGTTGACTGGTCTACACTGTTCTTACATAAATCAATCAATATTGTAATAAACACATTTTTTAAAAGAGTAACCATGGAGTTTCTTGCCGGTTCTTCTCCATAGGAAACGACCAATTTCGAACCGTGCACTAGCTTCTGACGTTTTATAAGTGCCCTTGCAGGCCTATATGAAATAAAATATTTTGACTTTGACTTTGACTTTGGTAAATATAAACAAAACGTTCAAACTTGAAGGAGTAACAAACATACACATCCATAAGACCTACATACAAACCTTCACATTTCTAGCATTGAAGTATTAATAAAGCTAGGCTATTTGCCTAGTTTTTCCTCAACTACATACATAACATTGCTTTAGATTTAGCAGAAAACGCCTGTCTAGTACATAGACACGGACTCAGACCAGATCAGATGACTTTCATAACCAAACTCTTTGACCTCCTGTATTCTCATTATCATCATCATCATTTCAACCAAAATATATCTACTGCTGGACATAGGTCTCCCTCAAGTATCGCCAATGATCACTTTTGTACGTCTCGCATCCATCAGATTCCTACGATCTACAACATATCGTCAGTCCAATATGTCAGTCAAACATGTGGGGGGCCTTAAAACATTGCGTCTTCTGATATGAGGTTACCACTTCAGAACCTTTTGGCCCAATCGATCTTCATTAATACGAGCAATATGCCTAGAAAGAAAGAAAGAAAGAAGAAGAGCTAATTTCTCTGCTCTCTCGCACTTACGTTTAGTAATTCTCGTCCATAAGCCATTATCTCTTCTCTAGAAGAGAGAATGGATCGTAATTCACCTAGCGGGCCCAATGCAGGCTGGAGGATGTTAAGTTTTTGAATTTTTGATTCTAGGACATGCCGGTTATCCTCACGATGTTTTCCTTCACTGTTTTAAGAGCAGTAGTAATGTTATAAATTACAACAAAGATGACTCTTGTACCTGAATGCTAGTAAGGAAGCAAACAATAACCGTCCAAACCAAAATAAATACTCAAAAAAAAAAATCTAATTAGGTACTTCCAATCTCTAATTAGCGGCACATCCATTACTTCATCGAGTTCAGCATCAAGAACTTCAATATCAGCACGATGTTTATACAGCGGTACGTTTGACTGAATGCCAACATTTTTGGGTCATGAACGCATTCGGTTAAGTATAACTGAAAGTTTAACGATACCTCCGACTGTCCGAGGATTTGTTTTGACGGTGATAGAAAGATAACTGTAGAATAAAATAATTCTTCATTGTATTAGCTCATGGGTAAATAGACAAGCTATTTGGGAACACAGACTCCGGCAATGAATTTCATTCCGTAGCAAACAAACAATAAATATATTCTCAAAACGATTTGGACGGGTGAGATGTCCACCATAGTCAATACTCAATTTATTCAAATACATATGGAGGTTGGATAGATAATGCTCTCAATGTAAAATTCTGAACTCCTGGTGCCTCCGGTTTAACTGGAAGCCGAACCCAACAAGTTGGGAAAAGCAAATTGATTGTAGACTAAAACAGTTACACAACATTAAGTTATTGAATCCGTATGTATCTGTAGCTTCGTCATTACTGCAATAGAGGGAAATCCGGTACCGTACTATGAATTCCCTAATTTTCTATTGTTCCATGGCAAATTGGGCTTCGTTGTTATGGAAAAGTTTGTCGGTAAATATTTTTGCTCTGTCTTAAAATTTTCCAAGTCAAGGGAAATAGGTTGTTAAATTGTGTTGAAATATGTTGCTCGACTCGTTTTTCTTAATTATGTTTTCCTGTATCTTTATTATCTTTTTCAAGATTATCTATACAGATTCTTGACCGATTTGATGATCTACAGAAAAATGCGGAAATTCATAATTGTCATTAATTATACTATCGTATTTGATGAAACTGTCGAAATAAACAATAACAAAATGTATCTCCATGACAATTATTAAACCTGGATTTCTAACGCCAGTCATCATTAATTTCACCTCATAGCTTCATTTGACAAGGGTTACCTATCCAAAACGCCATGACAGAATCTTATGATGTAACTTCTGTGTCAGTGTGTCTGCTTTGGACTTAACTACCATTTCTTCCATTATAAATCTAGTCTTGTTTACATACTCGTATATCGCAATCGTAACTACAAAATCAATCAGACACTGAAACACGTGATTCTATTCACAAATTTTCCCGTACACCCACATGAAGGGGCGCATACACCCGCCTACACATTTGCATCATCGTGTTTACACATTACGTAGGAGTCTGCATCAATATCCCGTCATGTGTCTGCTGTCTGATTGCTCTTAATTCTAAAGCTGTGGTTACATGAACCACAGCTTGTTCAGATATTCGACAAATTTAATTGTTCGAAGTAAAATCTGAAAGTGCTTCATCTTGCCTGTCCTTGTTTCATGTTACTTGCGGTTGGTGTATGTCTATACATACATTGACGTAATAATAGGAGAAATATATGTCTACGACATTGCCACGGTCCAATAAAAGGGCAAGCAACGTGTTTATTCTACGGATATGCTAAGAAGGAGATTATCTATTTGTACTTATATATCCTTATAGTTTATCGACTTGCTCTATAATTCTCAATATTTCTCTAGGAGCAATGCGAAATGGATCTAATAACCAATCGTCATCATTGTAAGCTACTGCTCCATGAATACTTCTTTAATCACAACAACAGGTTCAGTTGAAAACCAGCGTCAGGCACTAGTTGTCTGGCAATCATGCTAAACTGGACCTATTTTGGTGCAGCCATGAGGCACACAACCACTTTATTTTTTTATTTTCTTGTATTTGTGTTTGACCTTGCTGTATCAAATAAATTATTTTTCTGTCTTTTTTTCAATCTTCCTCTACTTAACTGGCTGCTCAGCTTTCATTGAGTTACTAGTAGTAATTTAGTTTTTGTGTGCAAAATCATCAAACTATGTCTGCTCTGATCAAACTTTTAATGACTAAAATTCACCCGTGTTCCTTTTTTTTCACTTTGCGTTCCAAAACGTTCCGTGGTAATTTTTTCGATTGATCCTTTAACTTTTTTAGCTGCCCGTATAAGCGTTGCTTTAGTATTCAAATTCGATCTATTTTCAGTATTCATTTTTACAAATTGTGTTCTACTGACACCTACGCAAAACAAGGGAGTTCTGCTTGGTCTCGAAATAGATTATTACTTCGTTAGATTGTTTAATAAAACTAATTTTACTCAAATTTGTGTAGATATAGAGAGATATATATTATTTTGAAGTTTATGTTGGTCTATTCTCTTAGTGTTTTCAGAAGTTATTGCAATTATGTGAGATGATGAAGCTTATGATTTGATGTTTATTCCATTTACGGTGTTTTGATTCAATGTTTTCAGCAGTAGCGTCATTTTTTATCAATGAAAGTGTATAATGATTGGATCTACACTGTTCTATTTTTTTTTCGTTGGGAAAATCATCTAATGACATGGCTTTTGGGCAGAGCGGGAGATAGTGTCAGACTTTTACTGACTAAAAATCTACTCCAGTTCCTTCGTTACCTTTCGTACCGGGGTCTGAGCTACCTTTCGGAGTTAACCCTGGCCCCACTGGGCCCCTGCCGTTGCCAGTGCGCGCCGTCGATGACTTGGGCTCGGTCCGGACAGTTACCGGACGGTCGGACAGCGAGCTATACTGTACTATCATTCACTCTACATAGACTGACATGGCTGGCTCACTTTAAAATCAATTTTTATGTACATTATAACACCGGTTTTACTTTGTGAAGTAAAAATGGAAAGTTTTTATTTGAAAGTCATAAAAAAATGTCAAGAATCTGTAACAATCTGGCGTACCTACTTGTTTTTGCGTAAATGAATTTATTTTTATAACATACGGCGCCTAAATAATTTATTCAAAGAGATTAATAGGTATTTCTCTTTGAAATTATAAATTTTAATAGTCCGTAAATATTATAAATTTATATATTTCCTTCTTTTGCTACGGTTATGATTTTGAATTATGGGTTTCTTAGTTTCTCTTTAAAGTTCTACCTCAAAGAAAAATTGGAAGGCGTTTATTTTTGTAATGAATCGCTTTATTCCTGATAGGACTTTTTTTTTTTTTTTTTTTTTTGTCGACGGGGAAAATCATCTTTGACAAAACCCGCTCTTGGGTGGAGCGGGAGATAGTGTCAGACTCTTACTGACTAAAAACCCCGCGCCGTTCCTTCTAGCCTTCATACCGGGGCACGAGCTCCCTTTCGGACAACCCTGTCCCCAGTAGGCTTCGACCCAGCTGGGCCCCTCCTGCTGCTGACAACTCCTTGAGGCGCGCGGGAACAGTGCGCGCCGTCGACGTCTTGGACTCGGTCCATTACCGGACGATCGGACAGCGAGCTACCCATGGCTCGCCGTCCGCGAGCCCGCGTCTACGGTGGCCGGAAATCGGGATCGGAATCCCGGCGATGGCGGCGAGGGCGCCGTTGCCTGATGCGGTCAGCCTCCTCCTTTGCAAGCATTACTGCTTCGCAGAAAGAGGCGACCGCCTGCCATTCCTCCTCGCTCCGGACCATGGCCTCGACCAGGGCCCGGCGCGAGAGGTCTCCGCCGCCGATCGCCCCCACGAGGGCACGGCGATGCTCCGCCCAGGCAGGGCACACCTCGACGGTGTGCTCCACCGTGTCCTCCGGGCGTTGCGCACAGTGGCGACACCCGGGCGTCTCTTCCGCTTTAATCCGATGCAGGAACCTCCCGAACTTGCCATGTCCGGTGAGGACCTGCGTCATGCGGAAGGTAAGGACGCCGTGAGGTCTTTCCAGCCACGCCTCAAAGAGGGGACTTACCGCCATAATCGTGGCGTGCCCAGCACTGGGTTGCGATAGCCGTTGACGCCATTTCACCATGAGATCCCGCCGGAGCTCTGTCCGCCATGCCTTGACATGTTGCGGCAGTGGACTTTCACCCCGGCGTTGCATCTCCACGCGCATGTCGTGCATGTGTGCAAGGACTGTTGCCTCCAGATCCCACGGTGGTAGGCCAGCCAGAAGGCTCGCCGCTTCGCGAGAGATCGTGCGGTAACCCCGCACCATCCGTATTGCCATGACCCTCTGGCAGGCGTTCAGTATGGACGCCGGTCGCTTTGCCAGCGACGGCGCCCACACCGGCGCCCCGTAGAGGGCCATGGACCGAACGATCCCCGCGTAGAGCCTCCGGCAGGAGGCGTCTGGACCCCCAAGGTTGGGCAGGAGCCGCTTGAGAGCAGCCCCAGCCCGGAGAAGCTTGGGAGCCAGACGTCGGAAATGTTCTACGAAATTCCACCGGCTGTCGAGGACGAGTCCCAGATACTTCATCGTCGACCCGACGCCGATGCGAACTCCTCCTACCGTAAGCTGGGAGTCCGATGGTGGCGCGTTCCGAGGGCCGTGGAAGCACATTGCCTCGGATTTATGCAGCGCCACCTCGAGTCCCAACTCCTGGATCCTACCAACGGCTATCGCAACCCCGCGTGTCGCTAGAGCGACCGCCGCCTGGTGCGACTCTCCCTGCGCTAGGATCAGCGTGTCGTCTGCGTAGCAAACCACGCTGACCCCGTCAGGGAAGTCGCCGCGCAGCACGTAATCGTATCCGATGTTCCACAAGGGTGGGCCCAGAACCGACCCCTGCGGAACACCGCACGACATCTCTCGACGTTTCCAGTCTCCCTGGTGACCGGGGTAGACAATGTACCTGTCTGACAGGTACGCCTCGACCACTAGACAGAGGTATTCGGGCACCCGGTGGTACCGGAGTGCCCTCCGGATCGTACTCCAGGGCAGGGAGTTGAAGGCGTTGGCAATGTCCAAGGACACTGCCACGACACACCTACCCTGGGACACCGCTTCCCCTGTCGTGAGGGCTCGCACGCGCATGATGGCGTCTATTGTAGAGCGCGCCCTGCGAAAGCCGAACTGTCCGTCCGACAAGTCCGGCCCCACCCGTGTTAGCCGCACGACGAGGCGGTTTGCAATAACTCTTTCAAAGAGCTTGCCCACCTCGTCGAGCAGCACAATGGGCCGGTACGCGGACGGAGAGTCCGCAGGGCGCCCTGGCTTCGCGATGAGGACCAGTTTCCCCGTCTTCCAGCGAAGTGGGAACTGGCCCCTCTCCAGGCATGCGCTGAAGAGCCCTCTCAGTCGAGGCCCGAGAGCCTCCATGGCCAGGACCCAGGCTTTCCCTGGCAAGCCGTCGGGTCCTGGGGCGGTGTTTTTGGCACTCAGCCTTCGCACCGCCACTCTCAACTCTACCTCGGTCACTTCTGGAGCATTGTCGTCGTCGTCGCTGTTGCGATCCGCGTCAGACACCGCTGGCGGAGGCGGAGCCATAGGCGGGGGGGAGTGTTCCCCCCGCGCAGGGAACAGAGTGCTAACCACACCCTCCACGAGTTGGGGCCGGAGACTCTGAGTCAGCGGCGGAGCCCAGGGGCGAAGCTTGTCCCGTACCAACTTGTACGGGCGCCCCCACGGGTCCGCGTTCAGAGACCCCAGCCACACGTTGCGGGCCTCGAGTTTGGCCCGCTTGATCTCCGTTCGGAGGGTGCGTTTTGCCTCTCTGTATCCCTCATACAGCTCCGCCTCTCTGGCCTCCGCATCCGGCGGGCGGATGCGGCGCCTGCAGTGCCTGGCGTACCGGCGTCGCGCGTGATTGCACGCGTTGCGCAGGGCGCCGATCTCCGGCGACCACCAGTACACCTGGCGCTTAGCTCGTCCTGGACGGACACGGGGCATTGCCGCATCGCAGATTTGCGACATGGCCTCCTGGAACCACTCCGCCTCGACGTCGATGTCGACAGGCCTGTCCGGTGCTTGCACCCAGGCCTGTACCGTCGCGGCTTCCAGGAGGAGCTCCCGGTCCATCTGCTTAAGCGCCCACCGCGGACCGCAAGGGCTCTGTCGGACCGGCGCGGCCGAGGTTTCGGCGGAGACGTCAAACCGGATGTACCGGTGGTCGGAGTACGTCTCCACCTCCTCCATCACGCGCCAGTCGACGACACGCGGCGACAGAGCGGGGCTGGCGAACGAAATGTCCACCACCGACTCACCCCGCATCCGCACCAACGTGGGGACAGAACCCCGGTTCAGTACGACCAGGCCCAGCTCCAAGGCCCAGTCCTCCACCATCCGACCCCTCTGGTTCGTGAACCGGGAACCCCAAGCCGTGTTCCAGGCGTTGAAGTCCCCGCAAACAACCATGGGGAGGGAACCGAACCCAGCGACGACGGAATTTAGCTCCATCAGGGAGACATGGAGTTCGTCGAGAGATCGGCTCGGAGACAGGTAGACGCCTACCACGGCGATGTCCCCGAACCGTGCTGCCACGCAACCCCGCCCCCTCGTGACGGACTCGGGGGGCGGGGTACCGGCGGCGGTCGACGTAATTAAGGTCACCGAGCCGTCCAGGTCCTGAACCCAGTCACCACTGGGCAGGACAAAATACGGCTCGGTGACCACGGCGACATTGATCAACCACTGCGCCATGCTCTGGAGCAACAGATCCTGAGCGGCGGCGCAGTGGTTGATATTCGCCTGGAGGAGACGTAATGGGGCCGTTATTGACACTCCATTACGGTCTCCTCCCGAGCCCCCCTAGGGGACACTGCCGCGGCGGCGGGTGCGGCGGCGATTGCGGCGGCGGCCAACGAGGCGGCTGCGGCGGCGAGGACCTCGGCGGGGATGGGCCTGCGGGCCTTGCCCTTGGCCTTGGCGGGGGGGTCGCAGGACCTGCCCCCAGCCCGGTGGTTGGCCGGCTTGCCGGCCGCCGCACATGCGTAGCAGTGCGGCGTAGCACGGCAATCTGCGGCCTTGTGACCGGGCTGGCCACACTGGTGGCAGCGGTCGCTGCGATCCTCCGCGGCGCAGTGGGCTCCCACGTGGTGCCCCACGTGGCAGCGGAAGCACCGCAGAGGTCTGGGCTCCAGCAGCTTGACCTGTGCGGAGACCCAGCCCACCAAAAGCCTTCGGCCCTCGGCCGTTATCGCTTTGGCCGCCTGCACGGGACAGCTCACCGTAACGGCTCGCATGCCCGTGCTGTCAGCACGGATGGCACCCGCCCGAACCTGTTCGGTCGTGCACCCACCCGCCCTGACAATGGCGGCCACCACCTCGTCCACCTTGACGGAATCGTCCAGGCCCATTATGCGCATGTCGATGCACTTGGTGGGCCTGGACACTCGGGCCTCTTCCGAACTGAGGGACGCCCTGATCCTTGCGGCCAGGGCGTCCGCTGCAGGACCGCTGGCCGCACCGGGGACCTCTAGGATTCGGGCCCCGGTGATCGTGTGCCTCATTCGGAAGCCCGCAGCGGCTCCGAGCTCGCCAAGGTGGGGCAACACCGCCTGCTTTGCCTTCTCCATGACGTCGTCGTACGTCACGCCCCTCTTTTCCGCTTCAGGCTGTAGCGTAATTACTACAGCCTCGGAATTCGGGGCGCGAAGACGCGCCGCCATGGCCCGCTTCTTTCGCTCCTGCCGCCTCGCGCGCTTTTTGGCCGCTCTGGCCACCTTGCCCGCTTGCTTTTTGGCGCCGACCACCGTCCACTCGGCGCCAGGCTCCTCGGGTGGAGGAGGTGGCAAGCGCGGCTTGGTCGCCACAGCGGCAGCAGGACCTGCCGGCTTAGCGGCAGGCACCGCCGCACCCTTTTTCCGCCGCTGCTGCTGCTTGCCCGTTGGGGCCGGCCTCGCAGGCTCCGGCCTTGGCCTCGCAGGCTCCGGCGCCGCAGCCCCGCGCCCCGTTTGCCCCGACGGGCCCGCCTTGGGCGTAGAAGCCGCGGCCGCGGCAGCGGCATAGGACGCCGTTTTTTTCGGAGCAGAGGCCGCCAGTGGAGGGCGCAGGACAATGCCCTCCAGGAAAGACAGCTGCTGCTGGACGCGCTGCTGGAACTCCAGCTGCTGCTTTTGCAGCCCCTGCTGCAAAGCTGCGAGTTCCCGCTGCACCAATGTCAGCAGCTGACTCTCCGGCTCAGGCTGTGGCTGGGGCTGGGGCTGGGGCTGGGGCCGACTTTGCCCCTGCTCCTGCTCGCGCTCCTCCTCGCGCCCCTCCTCCATGGGCTCCTGGCGGCCTCCGTTCGGCGCTCTAGCGAGCTCTGCCCGGATCTCCGCCCGGAGTTCGGCCTGGAGCTCCACCCGGAGCTCCGCCACCCTCTTCTCGACGGAGGCGTCTAGAGCCCCCTGGAGGGATTTAGCGTGACGACGGATCGTCCTCTCGCGAGTGGCTTTGTCCCTTTGGCGGGCCATGTCCCGAAGCAGGGTGACAGCCAGCTCCTTGAAGGGCATGGCCGCCTCCCCGCCTGACTCCGCCTCGGTACGCCTTTCGCTGCCGGACGGCTCCGAGAGGTCCCTCCCAGAGTCGGCTGCGCCGGGGTGGCGCCCCTCCGCGGCAAGCCTGTCGGCTCGCTCAGCGGAGTTTTTGGCCGTAAGGCCTCTCCCCTTCCCGCGGGCTCGACCCGCGCCGCGACTGCTGGTAGGAATCTTCTTCGCCCCCCCCTCGGAGCAAGACGATCCGTCCTCCTTCCTGAAAGAAGCGGAGCGCTTCTTCATGGAGAGGCTTGAGCCTCTCCCCGAAGTCCCCGCTACCTCCTCATTCTCCGAGCCCTCCGAGCTCCTTTCGGACCGCGCGTCGGACTCCGACCGCGCGTCACTCTCATCCGGTTTTTTAAAAAAGCTTTTTTGTGTATCCATTTCTGTTCCCACGAGTAAAAAACTTTGTGTACTGGCTCAAGATCGTGGTTCGCACTAGAGACTAATTTAGCTACCCATTAGTCAAGCTAACAACCTCCCTCACGGTGCGCCGCCGCTTGGAGGTTTGGGGTAATTTTTTATAGAGGTTGTCTTCCTCGCGGCCCGGGCGGTTAAGCCAAGGCCCTCGTCCCCCATCAAGAGTCAGAAACATGACCTTGGACAATCTCTGGGGCTACGAGACTAACGGTGGCAGAAGGAGGAACACGTCTTCCTCCTGCCTGCCCGGCGGCAGTGTGAGTGCACACCGAGCCCGCTCTTGCTTCGCCACTGTGCCCTCTGCCATGGCAGAGGGACACGCATTGAAGCGGTCCGTCTGACAGAACATTCGCAGACTGCCATAGAGGCCCTTGGGTAGGAGTGCCCAAGGGGGTCTATGACCGCCTCCCAGGGTCAATATCACGCTCAAATATCCCTGAGTGTTAGATAGGGGTGTAAGAAAATCAACCGAGGTTTGGAACGCAAGAAGCAACTGAAAAAACAGTTCAATTCGAATTAAGTTACGAAGATTTTTCTGATCCCAAAAATAGTGTTTTTTTTTTGTGACTGTATATGGTTTTAATTTTTAATTGTTAACTCCATGTATTCCCTAGATAAAGAGTCTTGACAGACAGATAGACAGACGGACAACAAATTTATCTTATCGGGTTTCGAATTTTCCCTTTGATACCTCAAAATAAAACCTAAAAATAAAAAGGTATTCGCAGTTTTGATAACAACTTCGCCCTCATTATTCCTGCACCACAATCTTTACAAGAACTCCACAAAAAACCTCTTCACCCTCACCTTTCTCATACTTCCTCTCCGTAATTGGATCTCACTTAACCCCACTACTGCTTTGCGAAATTCCCCAGTAATGATGAAGCGACCGGAGTTATTTTCAGGTCGTTATTAATTACTGTGATGATTTGTACCTGTCAAAAGTTTTTGACATTAACGTCTTTGTAAGGGGATAAAGTAGAGAGTTAGTTTGTGAATGTTATAAATGATTGCGTGAACGACGAACGGACAGTTTATTACGTGTGGATTTTTCGTATTTATGACGGTTCTTGACTTCCCTAAGAAGAGTATTTTTTGGATTAAGGTAAAATATTTTTCAGGTGTTTTTTTAATTTAATTTTCAGATTTTGGTTAGAATACATAAACGTAATTAAAAGTTATTGTTAGTAACAAAAATAAAATGAAATAAGGACAATTTTATTTCTAATTCGTCTTGGGACTAGACGACGTTGTGTGATAGTTATGGAATAATATTTGTGTGGATTATTTTGTGATGGAGATTTGTTTTGGTTTATATTCTTTACCCTTGGAAATTAATTCCAGACGCAAAAGCTATACAACTTGTAACGTTAAATGCCCAAAACCTCAGACACCCCAAATGATTTATAATTCGATTGACCTAATTACGTGAGAAAAGAAAACATAAAAAGAAAGGTTTTACGAGCAGTTTTAGTTTGATAAAAATTCATATCTGCATTGAAATAAGAACTTTTATTATCCCGTGTATGAGAAAATTTTATTGAATTACAACTATTTGTGTTTGCTTACCTATTTCAGCGGGTTCGCGCACGTGATGGCTCGACCAATTCATAAATAGACAGGTCGAAGTTTTTAATGAAGATTTTTTTGAAAAATGTAATCTATATTAAAAAGTGGTTTAATTGATTCTGCTCGTTATTCTGATCAAACTAATTTCAGGTTTTGCGCATTTAACGTTACACCTTGTATATACTTATTATGTGTTTCATTAAGTACTTATTATTATAAAAAATCTTTAAAAAATATCGATCCATTAGCCTTTTAATTAAAAAATAGCTTACCTATTGAATATTGAAAAGGCGTACGTGTATCTAAAAGATTTAACTAATCAAAGGGTTATTTAACCAACGATAAGTCTCTTACTTTTAATGAATTCATTGAAAATTCAACACGGAACCTATCACGAAGGGAAATAGCGTGTTTGAAATATTAATCACTTTATAAGGCTATATTTATTTTTAACGATAAGATCGGGTACTTAACTATTACTTTTTTTTATATTTAAAGGGAACCAAAGTACCTAACCCAAGTAAATTAGGCTGTAAAATTGTTTGACATAGTTACCCCTTGTCCTGAAGATATAGTTTATCATAACGTTTTTGCATAACTTTTATAAGCATAATAATACTGCTGCATAATAATACTTTGGCATAGTGCATAGGTTAGGTTTATAATGGTTTTACGGGCTTTCCAAAGCATAGGGAGTCAGTAATGATAAACTAAGAAGGGAGGGATTGAGAAGGGAGAAGGAGAATTTACGGCAAAAAGCATTATGGCAAAACATTTATGCCTAATAATATTATGCGTAATGATCATTATGCTGAACTTCGTTATGCCAATGTAAATTATGACAATATCTTCTATGCTTATCATTAGTAAACTGGTGCTGGAATGTTATAACAGGGATGGCTTTAAATCAGTAAAAGTCTGATATTCTCTCTTGCTCCATTTAGAGCGGTAGAAGTTATTTGAAGATTTTTCAAACTTCAAAAAGTATATAGTTTAATATTAAGCCTATGTTCCTCTGTTAGAGGAGCTTTAATTTCATCATCATCATCATCATTTCAGCCGAAGGACGTCCACTGTTGGACACAGGCCTCCCCCAAATGTCAACACAACAACCGGTCTGGTGCGTCTCGCATCTATCCCATTCCCTCCGTAATTTAATTGGCCTATATTTGCCATCGATGCCTTGGTTCTATGTCAAACCTGCCTTCTTATAATGTTTTTGATCACCATTTTGAGATCAGTGATAATAATATTCTATAAATAACACACAACGCCGTCTAGTATCAAGCTAAGCAGAGCTTGTGTTATGAGTACTAGACAACTGATAAACATACTTATATATTTCTAAATACATACATATTATAGATTAATTACACCCAGACGCAGAACAAATGATCGTGCTCATCACGCAAACATTTGTCTCTGGCATAGCAGTCAAGGCCACTTATCACTAGACCAACCGGCCAGTCAAAATATTATGTATACAGGGTTATTTGTAAAACACTAACAACCTTGCAGGACTGCATTACTAACATCATAAACAACAACTTTAGTTCTATGACTTTTCACAAAACATTTACCAAAAATAATCCTTCAATATTTCCTTGCTCTATTCGGCGGGGACGCGACGCTAGCGCATCAAGCACCCCCGCCGACCAACCCCCCTCCCTACCGCTATTGTACTATCGCTTGCTTTGCATAGACTTTGCGATATTTAGAACATTAATTAAATTGTTTTTATTTTTGTATGAAAATCTGATGAACTAAAATTTGATAAATTTTTAAAAGTCGTACAACAAAAGTTGTTGTTTATGATGTTAGTAACATAGTCCTGAGAGGTTGCCAGTGTTTTACAAATAACCCTGTACACGATGTTTTCCGTCACCGTTTTGAGAGCAGTGGGATATTCAAAGCACATTAGTATCAAATAGAGTGTAAATAGACTGAACACTTAATAATGAATATTCGTTGTAGACATCGATGGATTTAATACGATTTGACAGGTCGGATTATGAAGTAGGTCAAAGATATTCATAAACAAAATGATATAGCTAGGTATTTTGTACCTCATGATTTTGGTACTCATAACGACGTAACAACAGCCATATTAGTGGGTCTTCTAGGTTAAAGAACGCTTACTAAGGTCAGTTGGAAGATGGGTGACCATTAAACAAAATTATACAAGGTGTTACGTTAAATACGCAAAACCTGAAATTTGTGTGATCAGAATAACGAGCAGAATCAATTAAACCACTTTTTAATATAGGTTACATTTTACAAAAAAATCTTCATTAAAAACTTCGACCTGTCTAATTATGAATAGGCCGAGCCTTCACGTGCGCAAACCCGCTGAAATAGGTAAACAAACACAAATAGTTGTCATACACGGGAAAATAAAAGGTCTTATTACAATGCAGATATGAATTTTAAACAAACTAATTCTGCTCATAAAACCTAGAATTTTTTTTTTGGATCTGGTGGATTTTCAAGGTTAAAAAGAAAGCTTGCTGAGGTCGGTCTGTAGATGGGTGACCATTCATTATTTTCACTTACCAAGACTGCCCTGTGCCTTAAAACACACACGGGCCACTAGCCAAAACCAGAAAACATATTTCCTGTAGATTTCATTTACCTTGGACAGAGGATAAGCATTGCCATACAGCGTGGCAAAGCCGCCAGTCTTTTGGGCACATTACCAGTCGACAGCGATGTAGAAGAGTTTTTTGACGCCATATTTTAGGTAGTTTCAATTAGCGTCGGGTTTTATTAATTTTCTTTTTTTAAATTTACTCTTTATTTAGTTAGTATAATCACAAATTAAAATAAATCATATTAAAATTCACAGTAGATTTCATACATTTTATATGGATAAATATTTATTCTATGGATAAATACTCAATTTATCACAAAAATTAGGCACTTAATAGTAAAAAAATAATATATATAACATAACATAATGTATAATCTACCTTATAATGCTTTCATTGCTGGGATTTGGGCCTCCTCTCAAAGAGAACGAATGGGCTGTAATCCGCCATGTGGGCGTATACGGGTTTGTGGATGTCACCACGCGGGCCTAGTGTGGTGGTGGATGTCACCATGTCAGTTCTGACGTAGGTACAAAAGCGGACTTAGTGCCTTGGGTATTTCTTATTTTACAAGCTTTTATTTAGTTTCACCAGTCCCGATGTTTGTCTGTAATCAAATCTTGTAAATTAAATTTGACCCACTTCCCGGTCACCGATTGTGATGTCTTGTTTTGCATGCATGTGTAAATCAGATGACAATGCAAAATTGTTATGACATGGAGCTGCTCTGATGATGTAACCGGAAGGTGATTATAGGAACTTCGTAGTTAAACGACACAACCCCATCGAGTTCGGGCTCGTTTATTCGTCTTGACAAGTATTAATTTATTTATTTATTTATTTAAAGCTTTATGCACAGAGTTGTACAAAGGCGGACTTAATGCCTTAGGCATTATCTGCCAGTCGACCTCACCATAAATGAGAAACAAATACAATAGTAATACATACTTAGATCCATACATAAAAATATTATGCTTATTATGGTTAATGCTTTATGAATATTTTTAATCTTATTTCTGACACAGAAAATATGATAAAAACAAACAATAAAATAAATGATCAAGCTGCATAAATATTAAAATGTAGGACGCCAAACATAATAATATTTTTGTAGCTGGTGAAATTACCGCCATTTTCATTTTAACACCTAACATTTGAGAATTAACACCTGTAGCTGTAAATAGGATTTTTTTTATTATTTTCACCGTGATCATCATAATATGCCACTAAAAGACGGCCACTGTAGGACATAAGCCTCCCTTAGGTGTCGTCACAACGACAGGACCTGCGACCTCACCAGAATGTCAGTCCGTCTTGTGGGAGGCCTTCCAACGCTGCGTCTTCCGTTGCATGATTGCTACTTCAGAACCTTTCAGCCCGATCGACCATCTGTTCTGCGAGCTTTAAGTTTGGCGATTCTTCGAGCCATGTCGGTAAACTTGGTTCTACTGCGGATATCTTCATTTCTGATGCAATAATTCAAGGCAACTCCTAGCATACCTTTTCTATTGCTTTTTGAGTGACTTTCAGCCTACTGATGAGGTTCATTACATTCATAGCTTTTAATCATTCCATTTTAAAGAAGGCTTACAAACTTATAAAATAATTGATATAAGAAGTGCGATTTATTAGACAAAAATGCATATATATCGAGAAGGAGAGTACGTATTACAAATTTATTACTATTTCCTTTTTATTGCATCTAGAAGCAACGAATGAGAGAAGCTAGTTACTTATCAAACAATATCTGTGTTATTTGCCGTCGCAAGGACGCCACACTGGTGCAGAACAAGTCAATATCAAGTTCCCTAGAAAGTCTATTAAAATCAAATGCACTCCTCATTGAAAAAAAAACATTTTACACATAATTAGTCGATGCGACAATAAAAACCATAATTATTCAGAATGATTGTTTTTTTTTTAAGCTATTGCATAGCGTCTATCGCGGGCCTTGAGCGTGGAGACCGAATTCCGTAACGAAAAAAACCTGACACCCCCCACTAAATGGTTGTCATGGCAACTTGTCAACTTCAATCACAATTTAATTGCATAACGTCGTTTAAGTTCTATCACCACGTAAGTAATTTTTAGGAACTTTTCAGGAGAGACGAAAAACCGACTACTTTGATATAGACAAGACTTAAGTTATATTTTGTACTTTGAGTATACTTCAAAATATTTTTTTCAACAATAAAAGCTAGCTTTTACTACAAATCTAGTATTTATTTCAATATCATGACTTACGAAAGTCATGCACGTTTTCCATAAGACCGGTCTGATTGGTGGCTTCCGTGCTGTTACTTTTCCGTGATTTGAAAGGTTCTTATTGGTCGTATCTTGATTTTGAATGGTCGAAACGACGCGTCTTTCGATTCTCTAGCGAATGACATTAAAATGTCAAAACCGCCAAAAAATTAGTTACGTGGTGATAGAACTTAAACGACGATAAGTTGATAAAAAATGCTATGCAATAGCTTTACCACGGCAGTCTCCGAGTGCCACACGTCTTTTTTTGGATAACTTAGGTCCAAAGGTTCTAGAATGCAAGGGGCGACTATACGACACAGGTGTGGTTTGAGGCAGTAAAGGATTGACATGACTTCTGGTTGGGTGCCATTGAATGATTTCCCTCCTCAAAAAAAAAATGTCCAAAGATATCTTTTGTTATTTTATATACCCTGTATACAAATATATAACGCACGGAAAATTTTCAACACCGTAAGACGGTCACGTAAGTGAGTTCATTAGGTTTAATATTTTTCTTAAAAGGAAATTTTGTGATACATTTTTTAGTTTTGCTTACTATGAGCATCACATAACATATTTTTCACACCACCTGCTCGAAAATGTCAAATTATATGTAAAAGTTGCAAGCAACCTTAACCTAAAGGGAGTCATTAGTGGCCGGGGCATAGAAATATATTATATCTATGGGCCGGGGGCACAGCCCCAACACTCGATAATGTTGTACTGGATTTCATTATGACCCGCTGGTCAATATTGTGACTATTATTTTCTCACAGTAGGTGTAAAAAGTAGAGTATCCTCCTCTGGGCTAAAGGTGTCTTTGCCTTGGGCTATCTTGAATCCCTCGCTGCATTCAGGATTCTTGTATTAACTCCCTCGCTTTGCTCGTGAGTTAAATTCCGAATCCTTCATTGCGCTTAAGATTCAATATGACGCCCGTGACATAAGACACAACTCTAGCCCCTCGTTGCATAATCTACTATTAATATTTGCATGCCAAATGTATTGGCGCACGTTTGACCACTATCTCACCTGATGGTAAGCGATGATGTGGCCGACGATGGAACACGCTTGCCTAGAAGCAATCTATTCACTCTCGACTTAAAGACCCCTAGGTTATAGCTATCAGGAAACACAGAGTCCGGCAGGGAATTCCACTCCTTAGCTGTACGCATAATGAATGTACTCCCAAAACGCTTTGTACGTATGGGTGGGAGTCCACCATGTACCGGTGGCGCAACGCCGTACGTCTTGTGGTCCGATGATGGAACAGACTTGGACAAAATCATGCCAAATGTGTCTGCACTATTATGTTAAGTTACCATCAGACTTTGAAGACTGTAACATATCGCGAGAACATTGTAAACTATTTTCTTCTAAATAAGACACGGATATATTGGAAACGAATGAATTTAGATGTGATATATCGTATACTAAACGATTTTTAGATTCGAGTAATAATCGAGATATTATAATCTAATATAGATTTATTTCTGTCATAATAGATTGATAGATACACTCCCCTCTCCTATCCCTCCGCTCCCTCCCTTCCCTCAATCCTTCTCTCTCTCTTTCTCTTATTCCAGTTTTTATGTTATATTTCACAAAAAAAGCAATATTTTTTTGTCATAATGAAGGAAAGACCATTAATTCATAATTCTCAAGATATTTTCCTTTACAGTTAGTCAGTGGTTTCCGCTTCCACGCATTTATCTTTCCATCATCGTGCATTCAGAAAGCTCTTCAAAATACTTTCAGCATTTAAAATTACATGCACTGAAAAAAAAAGTAACTGAAGAACAATTTTGTTTTATAAAATCAATGTATCTCTATTTATAAACATGACATTTTTTACTGTTTGTATAGTTCTATTCATCAGATAATTAAACCTGAATTACATAATTACAAACGCCAAACAAATGATTCGAGACAATGCTAGACCGAAATTAATGTAACGATTATATACTCGTACTGTCCAAATGAAACGGGATCTACTCAAATGAGCGGAACAAGAACGCTTTGAACAAAAGGGACATCCTGATGCCTATATAGAAACACATAATATTACAAAAAAATAACAAAATTAACTAATTTAAACGTTATTGCGACGACAATAAGGTTGAGCGACAACGAAAATGTAAATTTGTTGGTGAAATGGAACGTTCCTGTTGCCCGAAGCCAGTTGATTTCGAGTCAGTGCCGCGCGCGGCGCCACTGTCGACGGTGGGCGTCGTTACGCGCTCCCAAACACAACCCCGCGCTTTTTTCTCTCGCCATCCGAAAAAAATATATTAAAAAAAGAACGCCGTGTTCTACTATCGATATCGGAATACAAAATTCTTCAGTGATTTCTTTGATCGGTGATTATTATCTGTGTTACTTTCGAAATTGATTACGTTTACAAAATAACGATACAAAAATAGTGTTTATAAGCGTTTTACGGTGCAGATCGGCATGGCGGTCGCGTACTAAATATTGCGTGTATTTTCACCGAATAGACGATTATTTCGCTACATCGGACTAGTGCGTTACGCGTTCCTTTAGATTTTCCTAGGAATTTTCCCATATTTAGTGGTCAAGACGGATTAATAAAGCATAATTTGATTCAGACCACGTTTTCATCCGACGCATTCGATGTAAACATTATTGAATTTACGTATGTATGAGATATGATGGTTGTATTTTTAAATATTGTTTGCTTTTTTTTCGGATAGAAGGAAAATATAAGTATAAAATTGTAAGCGATAATAATGTTGTAAATCACATTCCTTGTTATCGTTTGAATTCTATTAATAATTTTATAGTATTTGGTTTTTCAATAATATTTTGTGTTTTGTTCTGATATTTATGAATTTAACCAGGAATTCGAAATATGCATTTCATTGATCCAGATTTAAATAATGTATCAGAGCAATCATCTAGATAATTTGATTAAACAGATGTTACATCTGCACAAAGGCTTGTCTTAAATCCATTTACTATAGTTTGACTAAATTCTTTCATTTCAATATCAGTTACAAATTTTAATATCCAGACTTACGGCCTTGAATCTATATCAATAGCATATTGTTCCACATATTCTGTGAAATAAAGGTGCCCTTTATAGCAATAAACAACTGCCACCCACTCCAATTTCCCAACAATATAACCCTTTTTCCAACAACATTGAGGCACACAATCATAAACCTTTGGAAACCCAAATAAAATAACGTGTCCTTCAGAATATAGCCGTCGGCATTTTGTCCTCAGTCTGCCATATTGCCCGTTTTAGTAAGAAAATTTATTTACTTTTCATCAAAGTTAGAGAGACAGAAAACACGTAGGTCGTTATTAACTATACTTTTCTCTTCTAATATTAAAATGCCAAAGATCACAGCTGATTCTGAAGTATATCTACTTATATATCTCGATAATAACGAATCATTCTTTCGGTACAGGGGAGGATAATTTTACAACCTCAAAGCAACATTTTTTCTTTGTGTTTGGATGTAAAGAATCTGGCAAAGGAGATTTTGAATTTTAAGATCTTGAAAAGTTTGGTAGAAGAATTTGCTTTGATTCAAGGTTTTTTTTTATGGTTGGGAAAATTATCCAATGATAAACGCTCTTGGGCGGAGCGGGAGATAGTGTCAGACTCTTGCAGACTAAAAACCACCCTGTTCCTTCTAGCCTTCTTACCGGCGGTCGAGTTCCCTTTCGGATAACCCTGGCCCCAGTAGGCTTCGACCTGGCTGGGCCCCTGCTGTCGCTGACAACTCCTTGAGGCGGGCGGGAACAGTGCGCGCCGTCGACATCTTGGGCTCGATCCGGGCAGTTATCGGACAGTCAGACAGTGAGCTACCCATAGCTCGCTGTCCGCAAACCCGCGTTCTCGGTGGTCGGAAATCGGGATTGAAATCCCGACTGCGGCGAGGGCGCCGTTGCCTGATGCGGTCCTCCTTTGCTAGCATTACTGCTTCACAGAAGGAGGTGAACGCCTGCCACTCCTTTTGGTTCAAGGCTGAAATATTATTAAACATTTGTATGTCTTGTTAATCAATGTCAACTTATCCCGGTCAGCTACTATTTGGACTTTCCCCAAGTGTTATAGTCAGTATAGATTTTATAATATTATGATCTAATTCTTTTTGGTAACCTTGATACGAAAGCTTCTTTTAAATCTTTGTTATCATTAATCTTAGTCATTAAGTAAACCATACTTCTCATTTCAAACTTTGGACATATAAATTATATATTCGCAGTAAAATCATTGCTATTCTGCGAGTTTCAAATGCTGATCAAAATCTCATCTATGCATATGAACAATGAAACAAAACAAAACATAGTGTTATCAAAACAATAAATAAATTAGTACATATGTTGTATAGAGTAAAAAGTGGATTGGGTTGGGAGAAAATTGTTTCTTCCTCATAGAGGTGACCAATCCTGTGATGGAGTAAGACCCATTCTATGCACATATATCCTAGAGAGGAGACCCGAGTCCCGAATGGAGACATTATAAAGCTGATTATGCTATAGGTACTATGTCAATCGGTGGTGAAGACCTTTCGCGTCTGGCTCTAGTCCAATCTATGGACTACCTTTTAAAATATTAGTCACCTCCAACTGCGAAGCAGTGATGTGAGCGAAGGAGGTGATGGAAACCGTGAGGCAGATGCAATCCCCGCCCTTGCCACCGCCTAATGTCCGAACGCTTTGGGCATCGGGCGTCGCAGTGCGATTATGAAATACAAAGGGCAACTGAAAGAATACGGGTGGGTTTTAGTCAGTAACAATCTGACGCTTACTTGCAGCAGAAGTTATTTAATGACTTCTCATTAGAGAAAGAATAGAATCAATTTTTAAAATGCAAATCTTGACAATTCGATTGGATTGTGAAGGACTGCATTCTATCTTATCACTTTTATTTTGGAAGTGATTTCTATAACAATATCAACTTTTTCCTATTAATCACCAACTTCTATTCCCTCTTTCCTAAGTGGGAAAATCATCCGTTGACATCCCCGCTCTTGGGCGGAGCGAGAAGGCATGTCAGACTTTTATTGACTAGAAACCCAGTCTTGTTCTTTCCCTGCCTTCGTCCCAGGGCCCTGGGTTCCACTTTCACATTACCTCTGGCCCCAGGCTCCAGCGGACCTCTACGGACTTCTATTCCGCTTGAATTTCCTAAGCCTGTGAATAATTTAGAAGTTAAATCCTTACAGATATTTAAACTAAATTTACATTTGTATGTATAGTCACGTTTTCTTCAGAAATGGAATTAATATTGTTTGAAATGTGATTAGGTTGGTTACTATGATAGCCTGAAACTTTGACAACCTGTCTGATCAAGGGTAACGTATTAACTAGTAGGGTTGTCGAGGTTAGACACGCAGTTGCTGCTTTCCATTGTTCCTGGCTTTGAGCCACTTGCTAATTCCTAAGGAAGGCATCTAAGTCCCACCATCTCCTTCTTGGTATGTTACGACCTCGTCGTGCGACTTCAGGGCACCAACTTTGTGTTTAGAGAGTAGTGGTGGCCGAGTGGTAACGACCCCGACTTATGAGTTGTAAGTCGCGGGTTTAAACCCAGCCAGGTGCAATACTTTGTAATTTATTTCATCACCTCTGCTCTCAAAACGGTGAAGGAAAATACCGTGAGGAAACCTCTGTCTTATTACCAAAAAAATTCGAAGACATGTGACATTCACCAACCTGCACTGAGCCCGTGTGGTGGATTATGGCCCATTTTCTCCTCTAAAGAGCAGGCCTGAGTGAGTCCTAACAGTGGGAACATTATAAGGCCGACTGTGCTATACCTAGGTTCGAAGCGAGAGGGACTGGGATGCGGTCATCTCCTTCTGAGTTGGCAGCAAATTTGAAGGCACGGATACTCTTACGCTCTAATCTTCGCCAAAAGAAATCTCTCCTAGGGGAGTCGAGGGTCGCATGGCGATTCCTGGCCACCTTAGGCGGGGCTTGCGGTCGACGAAAAATGGGTTGGTTGCCGTTTGGCTGTCTAATAAGAACCGCGCCCGAGTCGTCTACGACACGTAGTGTTTCCTCAAAGAGATGGCAGCAAACCATTGAGGCCCAGCACGACCGATACCAACTAGAGGTACGGAGAATTTCAGAAAGAGAACCCCGTGATCCTAAAACACAAAGGGTAACTAAAGGACTCAGGTTTGGTTTTATTCAGTAAAAGTGTGATACGCCTCTCGCTCTACCTTAAAGTGGATGGAAATCTCCTCAAAAAATGGTGTGATTGGAAGTCAATATTAAAAAAAAAATAAAAAATTACTGGAAATGTTTCAAATATTAATAATTTATTTTCTATTAGGTATTATTAGTTTATTATTGTAATTTTTTGTAAAACATTCAGACACAATGTAAATTGTTAAATGAATAAATGAAATGAAATCAACATAGTTCAGAAAAAAAACCTGGTTATTTGGGCATGATTATGATAATAGGTAGTCAATATGCTCTTCAGCTCTGAATCGAGAGTAAGTTTCAGTCTTATACTGATTATAAAACCCACCCGTCTATCATCAGTTACTTTTATAGAAATTTTCTTATATCTATTGTTACCCTTTACGTTCCAGGAGCGCTGTAGCTCTTTGGAAAAACCCGCAGTCCATGTTAGACTTAATCTTACGTTTTTACATCATAATTTCAAATCTTCTGTTACACATACAAAATTATTTTTTGTTTATGCGAAACCTGAATATAGTTTGTTCAAAATCAGAATGAATTCCAATAGTTTTGACACCATATTATATTTTTTTCCAAAAATATTTAAAACAGTTACAAGTTGGACACCATCGACACTAAGGGCGACATAGGTAACGGCACGTCATAGCGGCCATTAGGAGCCAGCAAACAGCTGAATGCAAGTGTTAACCCTATACTATATATTTTTGCTGACATAACAAGCTTATAACTTTGTGATTTTTCATGGTACAGTTATGAAAATTTGTACAAAGATTCTTTACATAAAAATACTAGACACGTGTTTCGGGTTTCACATATACTAAAATTTAATACTGTATAAAATTCACAGTCCCAACTCACTGACTAATTAACACCCAGACTAAATTCCTGGACCAAGAAGTAAAATTTTGTGCAGATGTTCCTTTTATGATGAAAGAATATGAAAGGATATTTTGCAATTCAACCACCAAGCGAGAGAAAAGACGCGAATATAAGCTATTATACGTGTAATATCAGATACAAAAATGTCATCTTGTATGTCAACTATCTTTGTATTAAAAGTTCTATAGCGTTGTGCTATAGTTACTTCAATTATAATATTTTCAGCAAAATGATTGGCATACCATTGGTTCAACGTTAGATAATTTGGATTTCTTCATCCCAATACCGGAGGATCTGTATAAATTATTCATCACCTTTTCTATCGAGGGTTCATTTTAAATATTGAGGAATCCTTTAGGAAAATGTTTTGAACCCCTGTTGATAGGAAGCCCCGAGTATGTGCTCGTTGGGCTTATCTGATAATCCTCTGAGCGCGTTTATGTGGCGGAATAGTCTGTACTCAGTAGCTAGGTTTTGAAAGGTTGTCGGGTTATTAGCCTTAATTCCTTTAGCATATGAATTTGTTTTAAATAAACCTGCCTAATAACCAGACGTCGGAATTAGATAAAGTTATTCATGTATTTGCATCGACATTTTGATATTAATTAATATGGATCTTCCCGGGATTTCTAATGAAAACCCGTATGGCCAACAATGTTATAAATAATAAAAACCTCAGAGATAGATAAGACAAATAAAACAAAGTTAATTAACATAGAATTTTTATTAGTATTTTTCGTTGAAAGAGATCTCTCTACGTCAGCTGAGGTGAAGTTAACTCTATACACTTCCACCTCCTCGTCATTGCTGGAAGATTTTTCTTCTGCTATATTTCTGCTCTGTAAAATTAATCTCGGGATTTGAAGCATATTCACTTTATCCTTTCGCTGTATGAAATTAGTATAAATATATAAATAATTCTACCTCATTCCGACCTCTTCTAATAATAATCATCATTCAAATTTAAAAATATAAAAATCCCGTCGACTTTTTACTTCACAATTTCTCTATCCAACCGATCACAAATCTACTATATCCAAGAAAACTGATTCAAGTTTCAGCTGTGACAGCCTATTTATATGAATATCTGAGCAGTCTGCACCGATTAGAAAGGAAATTGGATGTATAGACCACCCTGTGTAGGATGCTAAGTTGGCGTTGAATGGCATTAAATTAGAAACTATTGTTCAAATCCCTGTTGCTAGAAATGTCGGTAATTTTTATTTTTTACATTGAGTTGCACTATATGAAAATTTTCTTGAATAGTTTTCGCATTGCGATTATGTTGACTGACTCCTTCAGCGCGTTATTTTTCAATCCTACATTTTGAGCTTACTTTGCCGTTCAATTTATCACCAATCTTATTTCCCTCAAGGTAAACTATAATGCAGCCATTACTTTCGCATTGGCGTCCCCATCCACCTGGTTCCAATCTAATCTAGTCCGTGATATATTGCTTAGTAATTCACCAAGACCACTTGATGAGTGTGTTTCGACTCAATAACACGCTACACCGTATAATTTTACGATATACTATTATATTTAGAAAGTCCTTGTAGCATCATTGTTATGCCACGCTGAAGTATCTTTTCTGGTAGATTTTATAGTTTCAGCTTCCTCAATAATGACATTAGTATTTACATTTTGCATTCCGAAATTTTAATTATGTGTAACATGATGGGTGTTCTTGATTTATTTTAGAATAATAGCTGTTTTATTGAGAATAAAGGTGACATTAATTGTGTGTTCTTCATTTTGTATTTCAACTTATGATTCATTCTTTGTATACTCTGTTTTGTTGTTAAAATTTTTGTTTGCATTTATAAATGCTAACTTTAGAAGTTCATAAATGGTTATTGTTATAACCATCATTCAAACAGTTTTCAGTGCACTTATAGCGCCAGTTGTCAGTGCTAAAAAGCAATTTAATGATATCTGCATATAACACTTCTGCCAGATCTATGCAACAGATGCAAACCACTGCCAAATGGATTTAGACAGCAGATGGGAAAGTTTATGCAATTTACATAGTTGGGAGCTTGGCAGGGAACATTTAGGGTAATTTTTCATGCTTAGAAACGAGATTAAATGCTCTAATGATAATCTAATTAAATAGAACTAAATATACGATTAGCTGTTAAGTCAAAATAGTTGAAATAAAAGAATCTAGCTCCCGCCATCTCTTACTTAGTCTGTTAATAACTGTTTTTCAAATCGTACTTTTTAATCCAACGCTTTGTAATAGAATCCCGGCTATCATCGGATTTCCCCGATCAGAATCAATACATTGAGAGGATTGTGTGCTTCAAACTGACAAACGGTATCGCAAACGATTTATCCAATTATCTTTCTGTGGCTTTCTGTGGCACGTGTTTTTATCGATGAAGTACTTACTTAATTACGAAGTCTGGATTCGTGTTTCTTATAAAGTTTTTCACCGCCGCGAGAATATCGTTTGAGGAGATATTAAGGATTATTAATGTCTGATACTCATGTACCTACATATTTAGTTAAAGAATATACCTGAGTTAATTTCCCTACAAGCAGCTTAGCATCTATAATCATTATTATTACCAATAAATTTTGTTAAATTGCATTCTTATAGTTTTGGTTTTTGTTCTTTGGACTATACATGAAGTATAAGTTCATAAATAGTATTAAAATTCTAACGTTTTTGCATTTTTGAATTTTATTGTCTTTCCACAACATTTTTCTAAACTATTAATTTTGTAATTGTTTTAACAACGCTCCCTTAATTATAAATGTGGAGGCTTGTAAATGGCTCACCGTAATCCACCCTATCGTTATATTTTATAATGTTAGCTGTAAGCCAACCAAACAAAAAAAAAATGCACTATACGAAATAATCTTATTTCCTTTCTTACGAGTTTTAAATCTCAAATGCTTAGAACTTCGTTATTCAAAGTGCTGCGCAATTTTCCATAATTTTCTTCACAGTAAACATATTTTATGATAGTGATGAAGCATCTACTTCTAAACTAATTTTATGTTCATTACAGCGGAAAGTGCTAGGAAATTGCACTTCCAACTTTGATTAACTTGTACGAACGTAAAAAGTGGTTCATTTTGCAAATGACAAGAAAAAAGTAGGAGCTCGGTTGATAGCGCGACTGGTCCTTAGTAAATTGCAAGTAAGAAATTAAGTGAAATTGTAGGATTTTATTTTTATTTCCTAATAAACAAACGCGTTTTTTCCAAATGATTCTTCATTTCTTTTTCGGCAAGTACTGCTATGAGTACAAGACTCCATCAGTCTAAAATAAACGTTGATAATAGAAACGTTTTCAAATACCAAATCTTTATAATACCTAGCACCTGTTCCTAAAACATACCGATGAAAGCCATCAATCAGTCAAAGATTTTGCAATAATAATCTACACATTCTCTAGAATTGAAACTACATGCTCGTAGTTAAAAGTTTCGTTTGCTGCTTTATATGGTGAATAGCAAATTAGCCGACAAGAAACAAATTGGTCATCCACTGCGGCATCAATATTCATTGTTGATATTGCAGTACCCATGAGTTAGATCATTAGAAGCATGTCATCATAAGAATACAATTGTTCGAAAGAGTCATTGTAACCTCTGGAAGGAAAGGGCAAATTAAGGGTGTTAGTCAGTATAAGCCCGACACTACCTTTTGCATCACCCAGAACGAGAAGAGTGAATGATAATGTCTTCATGAATATGTCGGACTTTAAATGACAAAAACTGCACGGTTTTCTTCAAACATCTTTGGTCAGGGTGCTAAATGTCTTGCAAAATTTGATAAATTTCTCTGTCAGGTATATTGCATAACTTTAGGGATCTCATCACTCTCTGCACTAGCATTTCCGTTTTGAAACTAAACAAAGCACCTAGTTGTCTAGACCTACGCTTTCCGTGGTTTCCATAAATCAAATAACTCTCAAGTTCTGACAGGTACCTGAACCAAAACATTCGATTATTTCTAGACATTTTCCATCCTGGTTTATTTCATTCCAACATTGTATACAAAAGGAGTATACAGACACATTTGCAAATCAATCGGGAGTAGTTTACATTTCAATTTCTGTGTTTACGAGTCCTAATTGATCTTGGAGTATTTCATTGAAATGAACTAGATGTGGACTGCAGAATTCACAGTTGGAGACTATATTGATTGGCTATGTTATAAAGTGTTTAAATTTCGTCAGTTGGAACAAGGAAGAGTCTTCTTACCTTTTTACTAGCTTTAAGCATATCCTAACATTCGTTTGCAAATCGTAATAAGTTGATTTTTTGGTATTTCTCAATGTCATCTTGTAGGAACCTGAAACAATCATTTTTATAAAGAAAAAAACTGAAAAGAAGGAAACAGGAAGTCTCTAAAAACATAAGACCGAGGCTGGCCAAAGGAAAGAGAACCTAGATGACTCCGCTCTAGAGTTTGCGATATAAAAACATTTAGAAATTTAAATGTAAGATAAAATAAACCTTGACTCTATAATTTATAATAAATCTATTAATGGTAATAAGGCTGCGAATAAGATTCAGTAAAAAGAAACTCAATTAGAGAGTGCACTGAAATTGCTAACGTTGAAAAATGAAAATCTTTCAAGAACCAGAGAGAATATTCAGATTAAGCGGTAAATCTTTAGTAAAGAAGGAATAGAAATCAGAGCCACAAAAATAATCCGGTCAGAAATAAAATATAGGTTGAAGATACAATAGTTTAAAGCTGCGTTTACTAAAGCATCCAGGAATTCCAATTACAATTGTTGAAATCAGCTTAATACCTACTTAGCGAATTGGTGTTTACGATTCGAGACCAAACCGTTTCTATACGCTCCAAATACTTCAAATATCAGGAATACTTTGCTAAGTAAACATGACAAAACTGTATGTTTCTAAATAGAAATATCGCACGTTTTAAACACATAAAATAAAGATATGAATGAAATAAATGCCGAAGAAATTTCTCTGCATCTTTCTGGTCTTAAAAGCCAAATGTTTGTTAATGTACAACATGTTATTTTGTTTGTTGAAAGAAAAATCGTGCAAAGAAAACATGTGCTAACGAGTGCGAGTCGCAATAAAGCCGGTTATACAAGTGCGACAATGGAAGGACGTAACAGAGTCCTTACGTGGCGAGGTGTCGCGTTACGTGGGCGTAAGGCCGGGACACATCAGCGAATATTGACGGCTTCTGCGATTTATGAATGAAGGAAATAATGGGTGTTTTGGGGCATTATTGAATCAGACACAAAATGTGTTCAGTGTATTTGGGTTAGCTGTTCTCATTTCTGAAATGGTTGATGATAACATTATTTGAATTTATTGAAACGTTTTACAAAACTTCTTTTTACATAAAGCTCGCTGAAAAATTTGCGTTGATTTATTTTTTAAGTCTTTAAAAAATATTTAGATTAAGTATATTTTAGATTTATTTTTTAAAGACCGCCTAGCCGTTTTGCACTACGCACTGTGACTTCAAACATCTCACGTTCTTTTCATATCCACAGCACCAAATATGGACAAAAAACTATTTCTAGATTAAAAAACTTATACCAAATTAAAACGCAACATTCCCTAAGATAAATCCAAAGACATGTCACAAAAAACGTGCTAAATTAGGAAGATACTGAATCGCCTCAAGATGCGGCGGGATTGTCTGAAGCTGAGACTCAGCGACCCAAGTCCTGGGTCTCTGTCTTTCCATGCTTCGGACTCGGAAGAAGAGAGTTCGGATCGAGGCAGTAGGAGTGCCAGGAGTGCTGTAGAAGAACCACATGTGTTCCCTATTACTGTCACAGCTGCTCAGGTAATTATAAATAACTATAAATGATTTTTCGGTTAAGAGTGTTCTCGCTGGCGATTTGCAAAATTAGTTTAACATGGATTCTGTCTGATATAAAAGTCAAATGTATGTTTTAGTAATTGCGATTTTAGCAGTAGAGGCTCAGTGCTAAATGCCCTGACTGACGCGTTTATGTCACAGGTCTAATTTAGATAGAACGGTGAAGAAAAACATCGTGAAGAAACCAGCGTGTCCTTGAACCAAAAATTCGAAGAAATGTGACATCCACTGACTGGCACTGGGTTCGCGTGATGGATTATGGCTTATTCCTTTTTATAAAGAGACCTGATTTTCAGTAGTGGGAACATTACAAGTTTTGTAACTAACCAAACTAGCCTACTACTATGTTTATGTTATGATTGGAAATTACAAATCATCCGGCTCGAAGGGCATCTTTGGCCGACATTTCCTGGATGGATGCTTATGTTTTGTTAGAAATATTGAACAAGCTAACATGTCTAATTATTTTGTGCTAATAGCTTTTAAGTTTTGTTCAAACCATGACAGTTTGTTATTATAATTACGAGTATATTGCGAATTTTAATGTGCGTGTAATCTTATTAAGTCATGTAGACGTTTGTTAGTCAATTCCGAAATGTTATTTTGTATTATTTGTGTATTTTTATTCATCCTAATTCCAACGTTTTTACAACATACAATCTCGATCTTAATCGACAAAATAAATGTTATCATATTAATCTATAGTTCAACACTTTGACCGTTGAGTTATTAACTTGCTCAGTAACTGTTAAAATATTAACCTTTTTACTAAATAAACAATATTCTCTTTAGCCCCTAATCAGTAAGGAAGCAATTAAGCTACCAGCACGAAGCAAATTACTAAATAAAATATACCTACCCTATTCAGGGTTCCGTTGCAAAGCATGACAGGGTCTTTTTGGGCCTGTATTTAGTAACTATGTACAGATCTTTTTTTTCGGGCCTGTATTTAGTAACTATGTACAGATCTTTTGACTGGCCTAGTGGTTAGTGACCCTGACTGCTATGCCGGAGGTCGTGGGTTCGATTTCCACCTAGGATGATGATGTCTGTGTGATGAGCATAATCATTTGTTCTGTGTCTGGGGGTAAATAAACTAAATTTGATTCTACAGTGTACTTTATCATATTATTTTTAAAGTTGTATCGAACGGTTTTTTGAGCAAGTCTAATGAATTATACAACTAAAAACGTGAATTATATGTAAAAGGCACACCTGTTAGACGTTTTTTTAAAGAGATATTATATTTTAAAATTTCTGGCAGTTATGGAAATGACAATAGTAGGAAGGAAATGATATTCTCATTTCTGGAAATGACCTGACATGACTGGCAATGATTTGTTGTTACCGTTGTTACAAACAATATGTCTATAGATCAATTATCCGAGTTGATTCAAATGGTATAATCTATAATAACTCAGGGTTTATGAATAAAATATCATTATAATCAACACAAGTTTAATTTCTTTAAACATTTCAATAATTCTTTGGTAAAATCAGTCGTAGAAACATAATCAGTCTTGTCAATTTCGTATTATCTTTAAACAATATTTGGACTTCTAAAAGCTTACATGATTAAAAATATGCTTTCAACACTTAATCTCGAGCAAGTAATAAACACCGTTAAATTTCGGTCGTTTTAATCCCGTTGAGGGTTCATCTGGTACATGAAACACTATCGATTTGTGAAGATAAAATTAAAAAATTAAGTACTTTAATACTCAACACTTATCATTGTAATAGCCAAATAGTTATAATAGTTAAACTAGATATTTTTTGCACTTACACTTTTGGTACAATTTTTCTTCTATCATTGTTATCCAAAGTAAAAATATCATCAAATCAAGCCACGATTTAAAATATTAATACCTTTCTATTTATTTAAATTAAAAGAAACCTTTTTGTTAGACAAAATAACAATATTTTTTGGTGTACTAGAAATGATATTAATGTTAGGGGATGTATTTGTCACATTAGTAAGAATACGGCGAGATTTCTTAGTCCTAACGAGAGGTGCTACGTATTCAGGGGTATTCGAGTCTCCAGAACTCGGTCCAGGGCGTTCTTCTTCAGAAGCACAGGAGTTGAGAACTTTCAAAAATCCTAAATGTTTATCGTGAACACAAAAATAATCACAGTCAAAACAGCTGACTTTCCTGAATACGAGATTAAATATATCTTTTTTCCATAAGACTTGGTGAACATTTAACGTGCCATGAAACGGTTTCAAGTTTTTGGGAAGTAGAGCTTCTTTGGCTAAAACCTCATCTTCAATGATAGTCATTATGGTAATATTTTCAATGTTCTGTTTTACAATATCTATGAACTGATCAAATGTGCTGACGTCTTGACCAAAAGTCACAAGATTGTCTGCAGTCCGTTTTAGCACTCCTCCAATCCCATCTGGCGCACCCTTCCCATGTCCAGCTTCAGTGTAATTCCAGGTTATTGCCTTAAGTTGTGGGAAATCCTTCCAAAGAACTGATATTATGTAGAAGATATATTTATTGCGGTACTGGGAACTTGGAGAATCAGATTGAAAATGGATGGTATCTACAAAAGGATTTATCTGTATAGCTAGTTTAATCATGGGTATTAGATGCGCCCAGATGGCAGCGGCGTCGTGTCTCAAGCACTGACTAACTGTGCATGCACAGGTAGTGCCAATGGTACTACGATGGAAGTCGTAGGTATATATGACACCAGTATGCAAACAAATCTCTTTACGACTTGGCCCAAAATGAAGACTCTGCACTTCTTTTCCATATTTGAGTCCAAAATTTTCTGAAAAGTCAATATGTATGAATGCTTCTGTTACAATTAGATTATTCTTCTTGTGTCTCATAGTGTTGTATTGTACGTTTATAATAAATGTGTGTTTGAAAAAATTTGGTAGCTGGTAATCTAGTTTTTCTATAACTTGTAGTGGAGTCATTTCAGTTGCCTTTTTCGTAGTAATATATTGCGTTTTCATACCCTTCTTAGTCTTTACAGTTTCTTTGCAACGAACCCACTGGTAGAGTGTAAGGCTTTGATCATTTGAAAATTCGTTATAGGGTAAAACATTATCTTTACATAAAGGGCAGTCTCTTTTCAAACATTGATCGTTGTATTGAGAACAACATAGGGACTGTAAAATCTGTTCAAAATTAGTCTCCTTTATTATATTCGCTTTATGCAGACATAGAACTGCCAAATCTATATTACTGTGAATTATGCAGGCACAAGTTTCTCTGAGTGCTTTGCTAGGAAAGATAACCCAAAATGGGCGATGTCTACAGAAAAAGGCATAACTAACAGGAATTCCATGCTCTGATATAAATTTGTTATGTAATTGTTTTAATGGTAATGTTAACTGTCGTTTTTGTTTTTGAACCTTATTTCGAGTGATGTACTGCTTTTTGCCAGGAATAATTACGCTGTTTGAATCTTGTTCAAAAAACTTCATAATAAGTATTGATAATCTTTCCTTTGTTTGCGTTTCTTGAGCTGTTCCTTTTTTACCCCGTTTCTCTATCTTTTTTGAAATCAACTGTGATTTTTCCACTGACACCTTTCTTAACTTCTTCTTTAGACTCTCATTTTCTTTTCTTAAATTTTGTATAATATTAATTAACATGTTACGTCTTTTTTGTTCTTTGTACTTTATGCGTCTTATTTTCGTAGCTGGTGAATTTAAAGGATCTTCTATAACTGAAGTCGTTTGTGTTGTCTTTTTAACTAATATATCTTCTTGGTCCTGATGTTCAAGCAGTACTACTTCTGGTAACTTAGTTACATTTTCCTTACGTTTTTTATTTTCCCTGTACCTTTTTGATGCTTCACGCCATTTTTTCCTTTGTTGCCTTTGATCCCTTGGTGATTTTTCATCAATAGGAATAACTTGTCCTTTTTCTTTCTTTTTGATATACCGTAGTCGTTCCTTTTCTTTTTCTCTTTCGTACATTTCTGGGTCATTTTTAAGTTCTGCGTACCTTTTACGCTTGTAGGCTGATAGATTGGCTGTCGATGGCTTTTTGTTCATGATCACCAAACCTAGAACAATATTTTTTATCTTGCTTAAAGGTACAAGTCCGAGACGAGCTGCGATTCGTCTGGGACTTGTACTACTTCATATATATCATATTAATGAGTAAATTGTCACTAATTGGTGTTGATAACACACACATCCACACGAAACTAAGAAGAAGCAAAGTTAATAGTCATTACCAGTAACCAAGAATCATTTCCGTCTTTAACATTTTACTGGAGATGATCTTACTGGAAATGACTTATTTTATTTCAAGTCGAAACTTGCTCACAAAATACAGTAATAACGTAATAATAATAATCTCGTATGACACACGCGAACATTCGGGATATATGTAAAATGTATCAGATAAATATATTCGTTACTTACAGTTTAATGCGTCTTTTTGGAAATGATGTGATGCGTGACAATCGTCTTGCGTAAATTTTTAACAATAAATTTTGAGCACCAATTGCACTGTGATCACGCGTCCACTTACTCGGCGGCCTGTTTGGAAACTGAGGAAGATGCGGGCGCGGGGCGTTATGTGCTTTGTGAGACAGAGTAAGAAAAAAATACAGTTTGACGAACTTTTACGGAAATGATGAAAATATCGTAACATTTCATGGATCATTTATTTTAGACTTAATTTTATAGTTCACCTTCAAAACGTTTAGCAGTAATGCATCTTAGTTTCATAGTCGTCCTATAGTTATTTTTAAAAACGCACCCTTACAACCCGTTTGGTGAATATTTTGATATTTATAGTTCGATACACGATTTTTCGTCGGGTTGGAAATGATGTTAGGTGCGTGTTTTGTTAACTTTCTATTAATACGTAATATTCCCGGACAAAATATTATTGGTGCCTTTAAATATAATATAATAGATACAATATGCTCTTGATTTAAATGACTGAGATAAATAAATAACGGTACAATGATGAAAAACTTTTTTTCTAATGCGTTTAGTTTATTTACCCCTGGGTGTAATTTATCTAATACTAGCTTTTGCCAGCGGCTTCGCCCGCGTACATAAAATATAGCCTATGTCACTCAGGAATAAAGCAGCTTTCTATCGGTGAAAAAATTTTAGCAATCGGACCAGTACTTTCAGAGATTACCCCCTACATACAAACTTACAAACTTACAAATTTTACCTCTTTATAATATTAGTATAGATAAGTATCTTTATCAGTTGTCTAGTACCCATAACACAAGCTCTGCTTAGCTTGGAACTAGACCACGTATTGGAAGGCCTCCGACAAGGTGTACCGATGACCTGATTAGTGTCGTAGGAATCCGATGGTTGTGAGACGCACAGGACCGGTCGTTATGGCAACGGCTAAGTGAATGTATTTCGGCTGAAATGATGATGATGAAAGCTCTATCAGTGGCCTAATATATATCCTGAAAGGTGAAGGTGGTTGTGTAGGACAGGCCAGGGCAGCCAGTAAAAAAAAAACTCTGACGTGAAAAAAAACTCCAAGGACACTTTTTTTGCATCAATCATTACAAAATAATGATTTTCTAGGTTGGTATTATTAAAATTATACATAAAATCCTGGGCAAATCCTGCAAACATACCTGATTGCGTATTTTATGTGTTTGAAACCATCCGTCTTTATCTTACTTTAGATTTTTCAACTAATTTCTACGAAACCACAAGCCTTTTGCGTTCCAAAACACACTACATATTTTTTTTTACAAATTAAATAAATACCTGAATATTTAAACCAAAAAATGCCGAATAATAAACGTTATGGTGACGAGGGCTTAATTAAAGAATAACAAAAAAAGCGGGGTTCGCTTTCCTAGCATAAATTGTTTGAGGAAAGGTTGAAAAACTGGCCAAGTGCGAGTTGGACTCGCGCACGAAGGGTTCCGTACCATCTTTAAGAAAATTCGGCAAAAAAAATCGGGTTTGTTGTATGGGAGCCGCCCTTAAATAATAATAATAATAATAATTGTCGTGACCGCCAATGGCCTTATAGCCAAAAGCTTCGACGACCATCTGTCGAAGCTATCGTTGCGCGGTTGGATCAAGGGCCTGATACAGAAGGCAGTACTCCTCGATACGGCACGCATTGTGAGGAGGTTCCTGTCTCTGGAGCCCTAACCACCGGTAGCTTGGACCCTGCTCCCGACACCGGCGGAAACTATATTTTTATATTTTTAAATGTTTTTTTTTTTTAATATGATTTTGTTAAAAAATATTTAAAAATGTAATTTTATATGTGTAAAAAATAAATAAAGAGATAATAATAATAATTGCCATTTATTCTCTCTTCACAAAGTTGACTTACAGTTAATTTTGACAGGACAATATCTCAGCTATATTCCACCTTGTGAGAGACTGCTTAAATATTTATTTTATTTTGTTTTTAGTATGTGTTGTTATAGCTGCAACAGAAATAAATTGTGAAAATTTCAACTGTCTAGCTATCGCGGTTCTTGAGATACAGCCTGGTGACAGACGGATGGACAGACAGCGAAGTCTTGATAATAGTGTCCCGTTTTTACACAACATATTTTCCTGTATGGTCATACAAGCCTTGTAAGGTATAGGGTAAAATTAAAACAGATGATTGCTTAATATTTTATCACTTTTACTACTCGTAACACAAGAATATAAGTTGTGTGTAATATTAACATAATATGGATCACTCTTGTCCGAAATAAATGTCTTTTTTTTAAAATTTCATTTTCACTTTGGGTACAGAACTCTAAAAAGTGGTAATAGCCGAGTGGGCGGAAAAGGTATAGCGTGATTTATCCAAAGGTAGGTAGAATATAAGTACCAGTTGTCGCAAGACGATGGGAAATGTGAGAAAAGGTGAAGGTGAAATATTTTTGGGTCGGTTCTATACTCGTAGGTATTTTTGAGGAGTCCGTGGCAAGAATAATAACAACCATACGGATCGATTTCCTGAACGATGACCTGTTGCGAGTCGCGAGAATGCGATGGATGCGAGACGCATAGGAACGTTCGATGTGGGTGACACTTGGGGGGGGGGGGTTCATGTCAAACTGTGGACGTCTTTCAGCAGAGTTGATGATGGATCGATCTCCAAAGTTAAGCTTGTTGCTTCACGAGGTTGATTTGTGGATTGGTGACCATCAACAAATTAAGATTCCTCCGTGCCTCGGAAGCCATGTTAAGCTGTTGGTCTGGGCTGTCATGGGCTGTATATTTGAGTGAATTAACAGATCAATATTACTAAGAACTTGGCGCCTCTTCCAAGTTATTAGAAGAAAAATATGTGCTTATATCGCAAATTTCTTGACGCGTGCAGTAGCTTTGACGTTTTATAAGTGCCCATGTAGGCCTATGTGAAATAACTTTTGAATTTTTTAATCTTCTAAAATCTTCCACATCATAATACACACTTTAGCGATAAGCTAATTCGATACCGTAATTTATTCGAAATTATTCCACATACAACAAAAGTACCACCCACACACATTTCACCACACACACGAAAAGGAAAGGAAATTAGGAAACACCCCCAAATATTACCGTGTAAAATACGATCTTCAATCATATTCTGTCATTTTTATGAGTGTCATAAATTCCTTCCGTGTGTATCGTACTTAGGGTGCTTCCTACCGGAGCGAAGATGTGCGAGGTAGTTAAGCTAGGAAATAACCTACCGATGGGATCATTTAATTTGTCAAATACTTAATACGCATGTGATAGAAAAGGGAGAAATAAAACAAGGAGGCTTGCTCCCAAAAGTGTGAAGGAAAACATTGGAGAAAAACCGGCATGTTCTAGAACCAAAACTTTAATGACATTTTACATCCATAAATCCGTACTAGACACGTGTGGTGGATTACAGCTCATTCCTACTCCTAGAGAGGGGGCCTGTGACTGCGGTAGGAACATTAAAAGGTTGATTATGCTTTAAAATGTGTGCGAAGGATGTGTGTGAGTTATAAGACCAGCTACTACAATATGTATCCTTGCAATACATAGTACTATACACACTTTAGAGGTAGCAGGCAGGTTGCAGAACAGAGAGTAAACTTGCAAACCTTTTGAAAAGGGAGTATCCTCCGACAAGACGGGTGTTAAGTCTGGTGGGCAACTGCCCGATACATGATTTCGGGCTGTTCTGTATGTTCAAATCGCGCGGAGAACTTTAATAATGCGATGCAGGATTAGTTTTTATGTGACACCAAAGATGTCTCTACACACCGAGTCACACAGCTTCACTAGGAATCCTCGCTCTGGTACAATGTTGTTCCACACGCTGTACAAATAGCAGCACTTCACATCCCCACTCCGCCTAACCTCACCCATCTCTGAATGGAAAAGCTCCCTATACTCTTAAATGATCGATCACACATGTTAGTACTTGTATCGAGATGCTTATTGATCAAAGTTCGAGTTTGGCAGGTTAGGATTTTGTTGGAAGTTGTTTCATTTTGTTGGTAGAACTGGTGGAGGTTCTTGAATAGAAAATCAGAAGGATTCATTTGCATATTTTGAGTGAAATGTTGTGACTTGCGACTGATTTTTAAATAGATACGAAGCGCTCTTTGCGTACCTATTTAAAAATCGGAGGCTCTAAATAAAATGACATTCAGTAATGACAAACATCAAAAGATCGAAGCAGGTCTCGCGCCGGCCTTGGTTCAGGCCATGGTCCGGAGCGAGGAGGAGTGGCAGGCGGACGCCTCCTTTTGCGAAGCAGTAGGTATAGGTAAAACGGAGTGTTATCTGCAACTTCACGACTACTAAGGCACGTATTTTACTTCTGCGAAGCAGTAATGCTAGCAAAGAAGAAGGCTGACCGCATCAGGCAATATCAGAAACTTCTTTAGGAATCTAGTTACAGTTTCTAATAAAAACCATTAAGTAGTTAGAAATAATGAAAGACTTTTCTAATAAAACTAATAAAGAACACATTTAATTACGAGTAGTCTCTTCTTCGTCCCACTCATTTTATAATAAAAAAAATCCGGCCAAGTGCGAGTCAAACTCGCGCATTGAGGTTCTGTATAAACAAACTTACTTCTGTAAATAGTTCAATTCTCGAAGATTTTTTTCTGTGACGTTCAGCTTTACTGTTTTCAGTTTTATTTCTATACTGTGCTACAAGAACTTGCTTTATGCCAAATTTCAGGATTCTGGGTCAACGGGATGTTAGTACCCTATAGATTTTAATTCCCTTGAGAATGTTGAAATATACGTTTTTAACTTAGTTTCCTTTTTCACAGCTTCAAGAGACCACCGTAGAAATGAGTATATATATAGGTTTTAATTTTAACTCTATACCTTCGCGCATTACCGCGACAAAGGGTATCAATAGACAGACGAACAAAGTCTATAAGGGTTCCGTTATTTCCTTTTGAGGTACCTACAGAACCCTAGAAACATAGGTAAAGCAACGAGAAATTTTCGATCGATGAAAATCAATTTGCATCAAGAAACTCTGTGAAGAAATCTAAAAAATCGTAGGTATTACTCGAGCGAAATGAAAAAGCTCCACGTATTTTAAAGTTTGATGAAAACTGTCGTCAACTTTTTTCTCTTTGAAATGGGAAGAAAGATTTTTATTTTATCATCTTTTTGTAGGGATGAATGTACGAATGTCTAACTGTATTCTTTCTAAGACCCTTAAAGGTTGGGAGAAGCAAGCCTTAAGGACGGTTTATACAGAAATAGCAGTGGCCGGTAGCGACGAGGCTAGCACTTTTATAGTGAAATATTTTTACTTATCTGCATCCATAAAAGAACAGTATCACTGAAAGGTTCATTCGGATATTTTAATGAATGCCTGGATGGTTAGAAAATATAATTGAACTCGGTGGTGTTGCAATCGAGTTCTTTATTTTTACCAGCTTTTATTTAGTTTCACCTGTCCTGTTGTATGTCTGTAATCAAATCTTGCAAATTAAATTTGACCCACTTTCCGGTTACCGATTGAGCTGAAATTTTGCATGGACATGTAAATCAGATGACAATGCAAAATTATTATGACATAGAGCTGATCCGATGATGGAACCGGAAGGTAGCTATAGTAACTTGGTAGTTAAACGATACAACTCCACTGACTTTGGGCTCGTATGATTCGTCTTGACGAGTATTAATTATATGTATACCGAGCTATAAAAGATTAACTATGAAAAAAAAAATCATTAAAAGATTGTTTTGGTTGGCTGGACAACATCTGTTGGGTTCGCTAGTTTTATTTTAAGATTAAACTATCCATCAGTGTTACAAAGACATAATTTAATTTGAGGGTAGTCTATAATTACTAGATAACTAAGGTAATTTTGAACCTAATTTAAAAATCCTATCATAGAAATTACGTTAAGACCTTGCGAGTCTAGACAAGTCACGCTCACGCAACTTGAATTGTACCTACAGAAACATAGTCTATTATACCGTCAGCTGTCAACTGTCAAACTGACTTGCTGTCATACTGTCAGGCTATTGAGAATTCATTAGTAGTAACGATAACCAATTAAGCTTACGTACTGTTTCTGCAAAGGGCAAATATATAAGAGGATTATTCATTACGTCAATTAATGATGTGTCTGATATTTTCAGTGGAATTGAAAAGAATTGGAGCGGCCTTTTTATTTTAAGGGTAGCGTTTATTTAGGTTGATTTTTAATTCATTGGTGATCTTTCAGTGAATGAAAGATAATATGAATGAATATGAATTTATCTTTTATATGGATTCATGATTGTATACAAATATTTATATTCTCTCTTATTTTCTTTATTCTTAAAATGAAAAAGAAAAATCATCTGAGTACATTTATATAACCGTAACTTGACAAACTTTAACAGTGGTGGCCTAGTGGTAACGATCCTGACATATGAGTTATAGATCGCGGGTTCAAACCCAGCCAAGCGTATAACTTTGTGTAATTTATTTCATCACTTGCTCTCAAAACGGTGAAGGAAAACATCGGGAGGAAACCGGCATGTCCTAGAACCAAAAATTCGAAGATATGTAATATTCACCAACTCGCACTGGTCCTGCGTGGTGGATTACTGCCCATTTCCTCTCTTAGAGAGGAAGCCTGGGTCCCAACAGTGGGAACATTATAAGGCCGACTATGTTATGCTATTTCATCACCTGCTCTCAAAACGGTGAAGAAAAACATCGTGAGAAAACCAAAAATTCGAAGACATGTGACATTTACCAACCTGCACTGGGCCCGCGTGGTGGATTACGGCCTATTTGCACTCGTAGAGCGGAGGCTTGAGACCCAGCAGTGAGTACATTATAAACCCAAATTATGCTCACTTAATAAAATGTAGAAAACAGGTGATTATTTCAGAGCTTGCTTCGTTGTAAAAGTGATTCATAATCACGAGTTTTTTCACACCCTAAAAGATTTTCAATGAATTTCAAATCACCCTGTATTCGTACAGGGCGAGTTTTGCAGCCCTGAAACAAATATTAAACAGAATACGTACCATGGGAGGGCGTCCACGAGCAACTTTGCGTTGCTCAGCAACTATTTTGTTACTGTAACTGTATCCTTGTTGCGCACACGGGAGCCTGCCGCTCCCGACATGACTTTTATGTAAGTTATCAATGAGGGTTTTACAACATGACCTTCACCAGGTGGTAGTACTAAGTCATCAAGGTCCAGGCACTTGTCTAAACACTTGTATTAATGAGATTAGTTAGACATTAATGCCATTTTCACCATGCCACCCAAGAGCGGGGGTTGTCACTGGATGATTTACCCCACCATCATCTTTCTGCCCCTATCCCGTTTTCCCCCACCATAAAAAAGTTGAAGACTACTCGGCTAAATGGAGCCAACTGGTAGTGAAAATTTTTCTGAAATTGGTTATAATTATTTCATCGCTGGTCTGTCCCAACCCGTCGACAAAAAAGTCTCAGCTGCCGCGTCGCCACGTACAACGTAAACTTGATGTGAGAAACAAGATAGTTGCGGAGACTAAAGTTGCTCGTCTGTGTTATCTCTAAAGGATTCACATCGAAAGTTTCGAAATGGACTTCGTGAAATCCATTTAAGTTTTCCTGTATTTAGTTTAGAAATATCTGGAAATATTCTGTTCACGTATGACAGTGGTCTTAAGTTTGACTAACTGAAAACTTGTCTTTGTGCCCTTAGTCTTCATGTTAGAAACAAACAAACAAACAACAAACAAATCATATACTAACAACAATGGAGTACTCTATTATGTTGTACAATAAATCTATGTAAGAAACAATAAAATTGTATTAAAAAAATTTTGCTCATTCATGCATGTTCGATTTCCGTAGAGAGCGATTGCTCAGCTATAATATAGGTATAACTTTATAGGTAATTAATACTTGTCAAGACGTATCATGCGAGCCCAAACTCGATGAGGTTGTGTCGTTGAACTACCAAGTTCCTATAGCTACCTCCCGCTTCCATCATCAGATCAGCTCCTTGTTGTAATAATTTTGCATTTTCATCTGATTTACACATGCATGCAAAATTTCAGCTCAATCGGTAACCGGGAAATGGGTGAAATTTAATTTACAAGATTTGATTACAAACAAACATTGGGACAGGTGAAACTAAATAAAAGCTTTTAAAAAATATTTGTAACTCTCCGATTCCCTTAGGTGACAGAAAAACTGACAAGATAGAGTATTCTCCTCTCTCTCGCACCACCCGGAGTGGGCGAAGCTACTTTGAAGATTTTACACACAATAATGAAGGATACTTTTTATTGAATATCACATTCTTATAAGATGAATTTTTGATTATAATGCGAGCAACGCCTCAGGCAAAATCTAGTTTTGTTTATAGTTTTGAAATGTGAAACACCTGTAGCACTAGCAAGAAGCTTTACTTTGTTTTAAAATAAAACTAGCAATCGAGATGTCTGCGGAGGCACTTAGTGTACCTTTTAACAGTGAAAGACTAAAGTTTTAATGGTTTTTTTATGTTAGGAAGAAGATGTGCTTTTAGAAACAGGAACTAATATAAAACTTAGTTTTTTTTGTATATATTTTTTTTTGAGGAGAGGACATAATACAAGGTGTAAGGAAATCAGACTTGCCATACAAATTGTCCAATCAAGTTTATCATTTTGTATGGTGAGGCTGATTTTTTTTTCGTTTCCTGAAAAAAATCTTGTGGAAGGTGGTTCAGTTTCGTCTTAAAGTTTGCGGACAGCCCTCCGCCCTCCGTTACACCTTGTATATCACATAGAAGTCAAATTATGATTGAAGTCCGTTCTTGGATGGAGTGAGAAGGCGTTAAAAATTTATACGAACTAAACCCATTATGATGGATGTGAAAGGTCTTCCAATGCTGTGTCTCATTACGCGGTCACCACGCCAGAACCTTTTGGCCCTATCGGTCGATGGGGCCTAAAGGTTCTGCGAGCAAAATGCCTGGTCCACTGCCACTTAAGTTTGGCAATTCTTTGGATCCATTGAGCACAGGCGATTCTCTAAATGCCACAATGTTTGAGATTGATTACATGTAAAGTGAGAATTTGCCCAGATTTATTATACATTTTTCACTGACTCAAACTAGGTCAATTTATTAAGCAGAAACCGTAAACTTTTAAAACTGGATTTTCCTTGTTTGCTGAAGAACAGATAATGACCTATTTTATCAAATAACTAAGGATTCGCGGATCCGCCTTAGCTTTGCACGGGGGTTAGAAATCTTTGGTATTTCGCGGTTTTTCATTACATACATGAAAACCTTCCTCATGGATTACTGTTTCGTTTGGCGAAACCTGCATGACAATTCATTAAGTAGTTTTAGAGTTTTCGCGTTCATATACAGACAGGCGCAGTGGGGGACTGTTAGGGTTCCATACCTGAAGGATGCCAAAGGGTCTCTACTACTAAGCTTCCACTGATCGCCCGTTTGTCTGTCTATCTGCCCTTCCGATTGTCAGCGAGTTGTATCTAATAAAACGTAAGAGTTAGGTAATTGAAATTTTCACAGAATTTGTATTTTATTGCTGACTAGCGACCCACCCCGGCTTCGCTCGGGTGCAATATTATACATATAAACCTCCCTTTTGAATCACTCTATTTATTGAAAAAAACCGCATCAAAATCCGTTGCGTAGTTTTAAAGATTTAAGCGCACATAGGGATATAGGGACAGAAAAAGCGACTTTGTTTTATACTATGTAGTGATACAATAACAAATAATAAAGTTAAAAATTAAAAGGGATTCCCATACAAGAGTGTGTATTTTTTTTTTGTATTGGCATAATATTTAAGAAATTCAAACGATTCTACTAAAAACACATAATCTTCTACCCTCCGCCTTTAAGATGGTGACTTCCAAATACTTAATCTATTTTAACCCTCAAACCTTTTAACCCGATATCTCAAAACCTCTTAACCTTGATCCAGATAATTTATAACCTTACAACGGTTCTGACTTGACATATTTCACGCTTAATTTACTCTGTGAGCTGACTAAGCACTTTATTTGTTGAGTCACCTCTTCAGGACTATTTTCATAGAGAATTAAGATGATGGTTGGTTGGAGATATTATTTGAGGTGACCATTTTTTGTTTCTCTCCTGTATTTTTTTTATATCTTTAATCTTATGGCCCTTGGATCATCACTGTCGTCCATAGGCTTTCCGCAAGTGTCGCTACAATGATCTGTGCGTTTCGCATCCATCGAATTCCTGCAGTCCTTACCAGATCGTCGGTCTACTTTGTAGGAGGCCAGGGTCGAAGAATCGTAAAACTTAAGTGGCAAGAGGCAGGGCACATTGCTCGCAGTACAGATGGCCATTGGGGCCGAAAGGTTCTGGAATGGCAACTACGTATCGGAGGACGTAGCGTGGGTAGGCCTGCTACAAGGTGGACCCTTGTATACTTTACCTTACCATGACTAAAATATCAGTCGTGCGATCGAAAAAGAGGTGAGAGGAGAAAAACGATCCTATTGACGACCTAAGCTGAACTGTTAAAGAGATGGAGCTACATAGGGTGTATAGCTCCATCTCCCTTTCTCTCGCTCGCACACTTGGCATTTTAAAGGTCATGGTAAGGCCCCTGTAGTTAGTTTGCTAATCAGAGACTTGCAATGGGAAGCTCGCCGTCCGAACGTTCGGTAACCGTCTGGACCGCCCACGCGCGCCTCAAGGAGATGTCAGCAAACCGTAGACCCAGCAGGGTCGAAGTTTACTGGGGCCATGCATTCTTCTGAAAGGAAAACCCAGTTATGAAAAGCAAAGAGGGAAAAGGAGTCGGTTTTTAGTCAGTAAAGTTCTGGCACACCCTTGTACTCCGCCTAGGGGCGAGAGATGTCATTGGATTTACCAAACGAAAAAAAAATATTGTGGTATTAAACTAAACAAAGTGACCATTACACAATGATCGAGTTAGGCGGCGAAGCGTGAAAGCAAGATTAATTCTCTTTCGCACATTAGTGCGGATCTCTTTATGACCATGGGTGGTTAATCGTCGGTCTAAGATCTATTTGTAAAACACTGGCAACCTCTCAGGACTATGTTACTAACAACAACTTTTGTTCTATGATTTTTTTTAAAACATAATTCATTTACCAAAAACAAACCTTCAAGACTTTGTTATTCTATCTAACACATTTAAACTCTGTATTTTGCTATACCTACCTACGTCTGAATGACGCGACACAAGCGCATCAAGCACTCCCACTGATCTCCGCTACTCTCCGCTATTGTACTATCGCTTGTTACGCATAGACTTTTTAATATTTAGAATGTTCATTTTAAATTGCGTGTTCGTGACATATTCGCTGCGAGCCCACCCTTCCTGCAGCCATTCGCAAATCACTAGTGCGATAAAGTCCTTAATGTCTGACATTTCCTCTCACTACATTTTTTTTTTTGTGTTTTTTTTTCCGGCGGGAAAATCATCCAATGGCATCCCCCGCTTTTGAGCGAAGCGGGAGATAGTGTCAGACTTTTACTGACTAAAACCCACTCCACCTTCGTTGCCTTTCGTATCGCTGGGCCCCTGCTGTTGCTGACAGCTCCTTGCGGTGCGCGGGAAAAATACGCGCCATCGACGACTTGGGCTCGGCCCGTACAGTTACCGGACGGTCGAACAACGAGCTACTTATTGCTCGCCGTCCGTAAGCCCGCCTCTCACTCCACTCAGAATAAGAGAAGCTAGTTTTGTAATTACCTATCCCAAAAAGAGGCTTATACTGTACTATTCGTTCTATAATGTAGCAATAACCGTAGCCATAATATTTGACGACATATTTAGCAGAACAGCATACCCTGGGGACAAATGTTTGGGTAGTAGACATATTAGTTCAGTCTAGTTGTTTGCATACACGAAACCCAGCGAAGGTAATTTTCATACACCAGGGATCTCATACATGAATTTAGTGTTTTTATTTCATGAAGCATGGCCATGGCAATGTTGATAGAAATTAATAAAAATGTGACCAACTTTTTTAATCTGGACATTTTTTTCTAGTTGGACTTTAGTTTTTAATTTAGGACGTTAGACGGCAGTTCTACTATTAGCAAGGTTCCATCATAAGGCCAAAATAAGAATCCGATGGATGCGAGGCACAGAAGACTGGTCATTGTGGCGATCTTTCCTGATAGCTACAACCTAGGGGTCTTTAAGTGAAGACTGAGAAGGTCACTTCTAGGCAAACGTATCTGTATCTGTATCATCGCAGACCACATCTTTGCTTACCATCAGGTGAAATAGTGATTAAACCTATTAATGATTCGACGCATAGTGTTCCACACGCGCTTCGAAGAGATGTCAACAAAACTCTACGGTTTTGGTCACCTCTCTTCAAAGCGCGTGAAGGCCCAGCAGGGGCAAAGCTTACTGAGGCCAAGAGTTGGCTTCCGAAAGGGAAAGCCGAGGTCTTGGAATGCAAGGCAAAGGAGGAATTCGCTGTCAAGCACTAGTTTATATCAATTAAAAAGAAAATAAAGAACATATGAGTGGGTCTTGGTCAGCAAAAGTCTGATACGACCTCACGCTTCGCCCTAGAGTGGGAGAAGTCTTTGAATAATTTGGCGCCTTAAAATTAAAAATTAATATATCTATGTTCGTTTTCAAGGTTTTCATAACCATCTACACCACTAACAACATAAATATCCTTCTTTCAAACCCTTTTTAGCTTTACGCACATGGAAATTGTTAAAAAACTTTCTGCATAATACGCAAAGTCTCTCATAATTGTTCCAGGCGCGTGTTGAATGTTCTGTAGCGAAAGACCCTTTCATAATTAAATAGCATATGCTCCTGTTTATGATATCGTTTTGGATGCTCTTAATTTGAGCTTGACCAAATTGTGTCGGGAATTTCATCGTGTTTTTCAAATTGTGGGTTTTAAAAATTAACGGTTATGTCAGGTTATTTTTTTTCTGGATGCTTGGAAGTAATAGGTTTTGATTAGCGTGGCTCTGGTGAACGAAAAATGTGTGGAAACTGCAGAAAGCCTCACACGGGGATTTCTAAAACCCTTTTAGTGGTCCTGGGACGTAAAGGCGGCCATGGACTGAAAGTGGGAAAAAATTTGTCACGCCCACTCACTCTACTTTAGAGCTCGGTTCGGAAAGAGGAAGTCAGTTGATTATGTCCTCGAAAAAAAAATGTGTGTATGTGACGAGTAATGAAAAACAAGTCGTGGGAAAAGTTTTGAGTATCAATTTGGTTGGATAAAAGACTAGAATGATTATAATGGCTGAAAAGAAAGTTAAGCGTTATCATCCACCCAGCTTCTTTTTTTTATAGATAGGCTCGCGTTTGACCACTATCTTACCTGTAAATGGTAAGCGATGATATGGTCTACGATGGAACACGCTTACCTGGAAGCAACCTAATCATTCTTGGCTTAAAGACCTCTAATGCCTGTACCCCAAGGAACCAATGTTTTTTTAATTCTGGGATTTCATCAAATAACTCTTCCCGCTCTAGATGGAAACAGAGAAAGAATATTCAATTTCTACTGACTGAAACCCACCTGTATTCTTTCAGTTGTTCTTTGTGATCCAGGGCTGGGCTAGCACAGATAATGTGAAAATCACTAAGTCAGTGACCGTTAAATGATACGGTCGTGACATGGGTCTACCCATGTCTGTCTATGCTTATACCTGCCCCACAGCTGTGCTCGCAGGTTGATTAGACAAATAAAGAAAAGGTAGTACCTAAATACAACAAACTTTCGAATAGGAATATTACAGTTTTTTTAGGATAGGAGATTCACCCAATGACTTTTCCCGCTTAGGGTCGAGGGAGAGGGTGTGTCACTTTACTGATCGATGAGAAATATAAAAGGTTCATACCTGTACCCTTAGCCAAGTTGATAATTTGCCATCGTTAACGCTAGTAGAATACTTCAAATATACGAGAATGACCCTCCTCGTGGTCAGAACAAAAGAATTGGAGCCGAACTCGTGGCGTTTTGGCGTAAACGAAACAGTTGTAACTTGCCTAGGGGGCTGAAATTATACCTGACTAAAATTTTGATGTATACATACTACAAACTTCCGTCTATATAATGTTTGTGTGGTTCAGGCGGAAGATTGATAACCATTTGAAATTAGGCTGGCGCATGTTGTGGGACTGACAAGTCATGGGGAAAGATAGGTCAGAGGGCTCGTCTTTCAAAATCAAGGTTTTCACAATACCTGGAAGTCTAGGTACCAGTTTTCAAGACACAAACAGATATCACTCGAGTTTTGTTGGAAAGACGCAAAACGCACACAGTAGGCTCAGTGGCTCTCATTCACACAAGGGTGATAGGGATGAGCAAAAAAGGGATGGCAACAGGAAAGCAGACAACACATCTAATGAATCTATCGCGAATAACCTTATAATATTAGCCTGATGGTTTGCCGTTTAATATACAAGGGTAGGTCAAGGTTACTGAAAAATAATTTGAACATCTAAATTTCTATTTCAACTCATCAATATTCCCACTATCTTGGCAGTTCTGCTAATGTTCAGCATGTAATTTTTACAGTGGTAGTTTAAACTGTGAGTTATGACTGTATGACGTCAAATATCGGACGCTGTCCTTGGCATTCGGATGAATTTTATTTACTATCGAAATGCGGACTTGACCGCAAGTCTATTCGTCATAGTATTATCAGACAGTAACTGTAAAAGTCTGCATCTGAAACATAATTCATCTACACATAAACTGTCTTCAACGTAGTCTCGAATCTATCGAATTTTGAAACATTAGTTTTTTTGTCAAAATAAAATATCATGGAATATTGATTTTTTTCTTTTAATATACCAATTTACGCTCCTAATATACCGATTTTACTAAGTGAATCTCCGATTTTGCATTGTGTTATTCGAGATCACTCTTCAACGTAGTCGTTGCCTCACTACTCTCTATGCTATGTGGTCTTCTGCAGTGTGCATCGCTTGAAACGTGTTATTATTGAAGTATGCAAAATTGATTGTACTTGCACAGACGCGTGTTTTGTAGAGCAACTATTGTCCCATAGTTGTTTTTCAGACTATTGTATATAAGTATGTTGTTGTTCTAATCGCACATAGAACTCTGATACCGCGATACAGGAATTTTTATAGTTCCAATATAGTGGCACAGATTGTCAGTTTCTTTTTTAATTCTTAATTCATGACTCCCCAAGCGACCACCGGTGGCCGCGCATCTATTGTCTTACTATTGTGTCTCTAATTGACGGTATCTGAAGGGTTAAACCCACTCAACCCAGTACAATGAATCTAACCAGACAATGAGTAGGTGAACGCATAATACTCCAAAAAGCTGAGGGCGTACTTCTAACATATTGCAGATAGTTTGTACAGGGCTGTGAGATGGTTTGAAAGCTATCCTGGATCGCAAAGGAGAATTGAAGAAATACTGGTGAGGTTTAGTCAGTAAAAGTCTGATACTCTCTCTCTTTCTTACTCCATCTGGTGCGAGAGACGATATCTGACCACAGAACAGAAAACATAGCCTGTGGTTTCTTCATTCAAATTTTGGACTCCCGTTTTACCCCCTTAGGGATGGAGTTTCGTAAAGTCCGTTCTTGGTGGATTTCTACAACCAGTAAGGGACCTACCTTCCAAATTTCAAGTTTGTAGGTTATGGTTTCTTAGATTTCGTGATTAATAAGTGAGTGGTATCATCATCATCATCATCATTTCAGCCGATACACGTCCACTGCTGGACATAAGCCTCCCCCAAGCGTCGCCACAACGAACGCTCCTGTGCGTCTCGCATTCATCGGCTTCCCGCAACCTTCACCAGGTCATCAGACCTTGTTGGAGGCTTTCCAACGTTGCGTCTTCCGGTACGCAATTGCCAGTCCAGAACCTTTCGGCCTCAACGGCCATCTGTTCTGCGAGCATGTGCCCTGCCCATTGCCAGTTAAGTTTGGCAATTCTTTGTGTTATGTCGGTAACTTTAGTTCTCCTGCGGATGTCTTCATTTTTTATTCGATCACGCAAGGTAACCCCAAGCATAACCCTTTCCATTGCCATTTGGGTGAGTGTTAAATCGCTTTTAATATATAGATTCAATCTCATAACCGTCGATGGTATAAGAAGAAGTATCAGCTAAGACCACATCTCGAAAGCATTGATCTTACTTTGAGTATAAACACAATAGGCTATTGTAAAGGAATTATTATTGTCATAGATTGCCAACCAGTCTGTTTGACAAACAGTTTGGTAATCGCTGTCGACTAGTGTTTGTTTCATTAACTTGTTTGTTCATTTGTATGTAAGTACAGACACATGCATTAATGGGTTACCTCTCTATTCTTAGGTGTTTAGCGTGTGAGGAAAATCTACGAGTAATTAGCTTTTACTGTTTGTGACACCTGTATTTATAGTGTTTAAGGAGTTTTAATTACTGGTGTGCAGTTGTAGAAATGTGAAACACAACTTTAAGACTCTTAATGTAAGCCACCCCTGGGCACGCCATAATTATAGCGGTAAGTTCTCTCTTTAAGAGGCTGGAAAGACCTCTCGGCATTATTACCTTTCGTATGACGCAGGTCCTCACCGGACGGGGTAAGTTTGGGGACCGGATTTGTGCGGAAGAAACGACCGGGTGTTACCATTTTGTGGACCGCCCGGAATACACGGTGGAGCTTACGTTTCCTTTCCCTTAGTCATTAATGCAGGAAGAATTTTTTTTCTGTTATATTTATGATAGTGTCATTAAAAAAAACCTGCTCCTTAAAATTAATCTCAAGAGGCAAATCCACTTCATTCTATCGCTGTATGAAATCGGTGTACATGTCTAAATCTACCTAATTCCAAACTCTGGTCATAACAATGCCTTTTTTGACAATTATAGTCATATTTCTTCTATTAAAATATTGTAAAATCATAAAGCATCAACGAAAACAGTCATAACGCGAACAACAAAGCTTCAACACAAGGTACGTTCACGAAGTATGTCATAACAACAAAATTTACGACTCAGAGGCTTTCGGTTTAACCTCTTTACCTAAATCTAACCTCGTAAACGAAGTCAACAATACGAATTTGGAAAACGCTTTGAAAATTTAAAACCTGTGAGGTCGTGAACATGGGTTCCTCTACTTGTATAATTAAAGGAGTTTTTGGAGTGTATTCTGAACCAGAATTAGGTACGTTTATTACCTACAGGTAACTTTGTGAACTGATGTTTAAATTTGGAATATGGGTCTGGGTAGTACAATTGTTTAATTGAAATTGTTTGGAACAGAATGTACGGATATAAAATTATTACATTTATTAGAATGTTTTTTTTTTTAATTATGGATAGGCTCATGTTTGACCACTAGGTAGGTATATCACCTGATGGTAAGCGATGATGTGGATGACGTTGGAACATGCTCGCTTAGAACTTGACTTGAATTTATTATTTGAGCATCATTATTAATACTCTGCCGAAAGTCGTCCACTGTTGGACATAAACCTTCCCCCAAGTGTTGCCATAACAACCAGTCCTGTGCGCCTCGCATTTGCACGTTCCTTGAAACTTGGAAGGTATATTTTTTGTATGCCGTAGCCATCCGATAAAAAAGGATTCTTCGAAATTCTACCCCTAAGGGGGTGAAAAGGGGGGCAAAGTTTGTATAGAGAAACCTAATTCCAAGGGGGCGAAGGTGCTGACAGAAACTAGTCGATATATATAAAAGGGGAAACTGACTGAGATATCAACACACAGCCGAATCTACAGGGCCTAGGAGTGTGAAAATGTACACAAGGTTTTTATGACGTAGGCGAGCACTAAGAGAGGACACTTTTTCAAAGTTCACACCCAAAGAGGAGATTGCAAAGATTCTATGAAGAAATATACCTTCACGCAGACGACGCCGCTAGCAAAAGCTAATGAATCATAAAACGAGTTTCAGTCTTCACATTTTTTTAGAAAAACGTGACCAAATAAGGGGCTATGTTTCACAAAACATGAAGTTGATGAAAGTTTTACTGGTTATGGGGCTTCCTGTGTGAATGATTAGGGAAGTTGTTTTCCGTTCCTGTTGAAATTACTTCGTATTATACCTTTTACTTTTCCTTTACATTTGTTAGAAGGAAAATGAAATGAAAATATTTTTTTTTTTCCCGAAAAAGTTTCGCAATTCGTCACGTGAGCGGCAGTTTTCTTTATGTACCAAAAGTTCTGAATTCTAGTTGAAAGAATCTTTCTTCCGCCCTTTTAGACATTTCTTTCCGTGTTGTGAAATGAAAGGTTTTTGATGTAATACCTACTAGTATATAAGATAATAATAATACCAGTGCTGCGTTATCTATCTCAATAGATATCGCAGCATATGCTGAGTTAGGCGCCTTTTTTGACCTTACACAGATTTTAAAGTTGTTTTTTTTTGTTTTTCATACGAAATAATATGTATTTTCTTTTTTATGTATCCTAACTCAACTGTTTTAAGTTAAAATGTATGTGTGAGGTAAAAGTAAACGTTCTTTCTTTATATAATTACGTAGGTACAATTTTATCTCTGTACTTGCAATAGACACTGAGCTACAGGGGGGTAAAAAGAGGGTCGAAACGGTTCGTGCAAACAGTGCACGGCATGCGCGCGGCCTGTTGCTGGAACTTGGCCTACGCACTACCGTGAGCTTATATCAGGAATGTGACTGGCATAAGCCGTTAGTGTCACCTGTTAGGGCCCACGGTTAGGGCCACATGCCACAGCCACAAACGTTGCCACGAGAGGCTAAAAGCGACCAGAAAGGAAGCTGAAACGCGCGACAGCCAGTTGTTGCCGGTGGTTGCTACTTTTTTAACCCATACGCGCAGTATCATAATGGACTCTGACGAAGAAGGTTTATATGCGCGTGTGATGTGTGATGGAGTTTCGTATCAGCGTTTAGTGGCCACAAGAAGCGAGCAGTGGCGATTTGTTGTGTGTGGCGGCCACCTGTATCAACCGTGTGCGGTAAATCTAAAATGTATGAGAACTTTAGGAATAGCCAGCCATAACCAGTGGCCCATGTGCGCTGATAGTTAAAAATACGATGATAAACAAATGAAAACCGGTAAATCAGGCGTTAGACTAGAACGCAAAGAAAAATTAAATGAACAGGGATTTTTTTTTTTTGGTGGAAAAATCATCCAATGACATCCCCCGCTCTTGGGCGGAGCGGGAGATAGTTTCAGACTTTTACTGTCTAAAAATCCACTCCTGTTCCTTCTTTGTCATTGTTCCAGAGCCATGGGGATCTCTTTCGCATCAGCCATGGCCCTAGTAGGCTACGATCCTGCTGGGCTCTTACGGTTGCTGTCAATTCCCTGAAATGCTACGCGCCGCCGACGACTTGGGCTCGGTCCGGACGATTATCGGACAGTTCGATGACGGGCTGCCCATTGCTCGCCGTCCGCGCCTACTGTGGCCGGAAAAAAACAGGGATGCGATTTAGTCAGTAAAAGTCTGACATTTCCTCTCGCTCCACCATGAGCGGGAGAAGGTTTTTATCGATTTCCAAGCGTCAAAAAAACGATGTTCCTAACTTTTTAACCGCCTATTCCGACCGGATCGCACATCCACGACCAAATACTCCAAATACTCTCATCAACTCTTCTGTCACCTATGGGGAGGATACAAAACGAGATGGAGTACCCAGTTGCTAACACACGACCCTGGCGAATGGGACACGAAAACATTCGTCGGACCAATCCAACACAATCTTCCGGCAAAAATTTCCTGTACCATTAAAGCTTCCAATACCATTCTAAGACCCCCCGTCCTTATCATTTCGTTCAGAACTTTATGATTTATTAAACGAGAGGGAATCGAATCGGTCCCGAATACCCGATAATCGATCGAGTACAAAATTGGATGACCGAATCGGGAATGACCGACGCGTCCCGAGAGATTTCGGGGTTTTCACCGTCGCTAAGATTGTCGGGTATTCTTTGGAATGAATATTGGGATTTTCTCACACGAGGAAGATGTTAGGGGCAGAATTTCTTGCGGTATTTATTGGGCATCGATTTTGAGGTTGATTTGGAATGGGGTCAACGTACTGCTTAACATAAAAGTATGAAAACGAAATTGGGTAGTTATTGCGTATTCTTTTAGGCCTTTACACTTCTTTAGCATTTACCCTTAACACTTTATGTGACTAGGCGATGAAGCAGTGTCTTAAAGTCGCGGGCGGCATGTTGAATTCCGAACAAAACGAAGGTTGCTGATTTTAATCCCGAACGTCAGTGAAGGATTTATATAATTAACTATTTTGAAATTTTTCTTCGAAGTCGAAAACCATCCCAAAGGAACATAATATATTTTCGAAATAAAAAGTATCCTACGTAATTATTTCAGAACATAGTCTAATCATTAGCAAGTTTCAAGTAAAAATATTGTATGTTGAGCATGATCATTTATTTTGTCTAGATGTAATTTATCCATAATATATGTATGTATTTAGAAATATATAGTAAGTTTATCAGTTGTCTAGTACTCATACCACAAGCTCTACTTAGTTTGGGACCAGATGACGTTGTGTGATAGTTGTGGAATAATAAATAAATAAATTTACAGACAGACAGAGATAGTTTCGAATGTATTACCAGGGCATTTTCAGAAATATATCCTCTCAAAGCTCTCTTTTCGCTTTCCAATTAACCAATGAATTACGTTCAAAATAACGTACATACAACTAGATCAATATCTGCATTCATTTCGAAGTAATTAACTCCGGCTCACTGGCACTCATTACGCGCTATACAATTAACTTTTCCACGACCACATCATTAAAAACAGCCTCGATTCTCAATTCATTGCAGGAATGGACCTTGCTTTTTTTTATAGAAATCCGTTTGGTTTTTATTTTTCTACACTAGTTTCTGCCACTGGCTTTGCTCGGGAAATAGGAGGGAATTATCCTAAGTAAACATACTGTATTATCGATAAATGCGACACACACAGGACCGGTTGTTATGGCGACACTTGGGGGTGGCCTATGTCTAACAATGGACGTCTATCGGCTGAAATTATAATGATTATGAAATATACTACCGGGAGAAAACAAAGAGGTCCTATTACAGGATTTAGTCTATCCATGTGAAATTCTTTCGAATCCGTTCAGCCATTTTGAATTTTAGAGGCTTTGGAAGGAAGAAAGAAATTGGTTTTCTCTTCTTTAACGTACGTACAATCAGCGTTCGAGGGGTTAAAAAGTGATAACACCAATAATTAAAAAAAAAGTTATATAGGTATAGTATATAATAATATTTCTGGTACTTAGTTGTATATACAACTACATGCTGTATTAAAATAGTTTCTGTTAATATACTTGATTACGATATTTTATAAATATTCTTTTAAAAACGAAAAGTAAATCCCTTTTCCTGAAAAAAAAAAAAAACGCAAACTGTCGCTACGTTTTTTCTGAAAAAACTCGATGCGTAGCTTGTTCAAAAATCAGACTTATCCCAATCAATTTAAGCCTGATTTTAAAACGCACTGGTCCTTGGCAACTGTGGTTAACCTGTAACACAATATCGCGCCGAAGTTTCCAGTGGCTACAGTAGACTACTGTAGGACATAATTAATGGCATATCGATCCGCCACGAGTGGACCGAGGTCGGCGACTGCCCTGATAACGTACTAATAGATGTGCCGAGTGATAACAGGGAACAGATGATATTTTCGGGAATATTTTTGTTGGGGACACCATTAATATTGTAATAAGTCTATTTTAGGAAATTATTCCCATAAAATAACATACAAAAATAAATTACATGACTAATTAACTTTTGCTTTAATGTAAATTTTACATTAAAAAAATGTTACACATTCAAATAGTTGCATTAAAGTAAAATTATAGTTATTAGGTTCTATTAAAATTAAATAAAAAATGAATTTAATTTAAAATATAAAATCGTATAGGACACGTGGTTTCCTGGGGATTTCATGGTCACGATGATAGGTATAATATGTTTGTTTATTTTTACTATACAATACTTTTGTGCCAATATTTTTTTATTAACATTCTAATTTTGTATGCTCCTGCTATGCAATTTTTTTTTTTCTCTACCACCCTTGGTTGACTGATAAAGAATGCCTAAGCCATTAAATCCCCCTGTGTACCATTGTGTTACATGAATTTAAATAAATAGATAATGATGGTGTGAGAGGTATCAAAAATACTTTCATAAGCAATTAAAACTTCAACACAAACAGACACTTTAATTTTATTTATGTAGAAGACAAGCGTCTGCCAGTGACTTCGCCCGCGTTTATTTTGGTTTCGCCATACAAACTTTGGACCCCCGTTTAACCCCTCTAGCGGTTGATTTTCGTAAAATTTGTAGTCCTTAGCGGATGTCCACACCTTATAAGGAACCTACCTGCCATAAGTTTTTAGGTGTTATAGTTTCTGAGATGCCGTGATTAATCAGTGAGTGGTATTTCGCTTTTATATTATTAGATATTTATTTATTTATTTAACCCTTCAGATACCGTCAATTAGAGACACAATAGTAAGACAATAGATGCGCGGCCACCGGTGGTCGCTTGGGGATTCATGAATTAATCTTCATGCAACATAAAGTACATAGGCGGACTTAATGCCTTACGCATTCTCTGCCAGTCAACCTAGGGTGGTGCAGAAACATTATGGTAGGCGCATATAAAGAAAATTTTATTTGAGAAAGAGCAAAAAAGAATACATATATTTAAAATAAACATACATATATATTTAATATAATATATGTATGCTACATATATATTAATTTAAAGTAAGGGCAGAAGTTTTGAGACGATTCTGCTATATTATAGATATTGTAAGTACAGAAGGTATATACCTAGATATTGTACGCTTTGTAATGCCCTGAGAACTACGGACAGCCGTTCACCTGTCAGTGTCCACGATAACGCATTAACTATTCACTGATACCAAAGCAGTACTGCCCGCAACATGTTACATAACACGAAAGCTCTGTATTGTGACCTAATTGTTCTAATAATGCTCTGTTCCTATAAGTAATCGATAGTTACTTTGAAGTAAAAATTGACTCCTTTGTTATTGGGTTTTAAGTCAAAGTCAAAAGTCAAAGTCAAAAACGTTTATTTCAAATAGACCAATTACAGGCACTTTTGAATTGTCAAAATGTCGGTCAGTCAAACATACAAGTGAGGCCCGCTTTTGACTATGAGATATATATTACATCAGGTGATGTAATATTAACATCTCGCCATACATTTTGACGCTTGGAATGTTAATATATATTATAGCACAGTGTGAACGGTCACGTACAAATAGATGGCTAAGTGATAATATTTTACATCTCGGGATGTAATATATATTTCATAGTGAAAAGCCGGTCTGAAGCTAAAATGCACGTTCCAAAGCGTAGATCTCTATGGAGAAGAACGTGCAAGAAACTCCATAGACACTCTTTTAAATCATATGTGTTACATATAATGTTTGGTTACATATTTCTTGTTGCTTCTATTATGTGAGCACAATGTAGATAATAATAAAAAAATAATTAAAAGATAGAAACTGAATTAAGCCACTGGCAGCTAAGAGATGACCAGTCTCATCTGACGGCACCCGTTTAACTAAATAAAAACTAAAAGTCAAGCGTCAGTTACTTCCTATTACTACTATCTCCCTCACACAGCTACGAGTATCTACCAGTAAAAGTTCTATCAACATCGCTCCAGCCATTTGGGTTATTAGCCGAAACAGACTGACTGAAAAAAATATATTATATGTACCAAATATGCTTTTATAAGCAAGCAAGCATATGATACTTCCAGGGCCTCAAGTCTGCTATTACAATAGTGTCAGAATGGTCTATCATTGACTTCATAATTGTTGATTTTGACAAGTTTTGGTAATCTACTAATATAATGGCGTCATAATGACATTCCAATGGTCAACCACTGACACTTCATTGAAAGAAGTGGCATAAAATGGTAATCTTGTTCATAATGACAAATGAATATCTGACGTATGCGGTAATTTGCAAAACTTTTGACAGTTGTTGTGATCAGTGACCTACCATTAGAACGTTACTGTGCAGTTATTGGTTTTAATAAGCTCGATATAGTCATTCTACCACGACTCTATAACGAGTCCATTGACCGATCAATGATCGATCATTATGATTTAGTAGATTACGAAATTTTTGCAAAATGACAATGGGATCGTGTTGGAATGACGAATTTATAAAAATAGCAGACTCGGGCCCCAGGCAATATGCTCCATCGTCAACCACATTTTCGCTTCCCATCAGGTGATATAGTGGTCAAGGGCGAGAGATGGATGATGATAAACTACAATTTCATTTTACGATATTCCATTTGCTAGATTCAGAATATCAGCTTCTTTGGTTTATGATCCACGATTTATGGGAGTTTAACGCAAGTATTATCATTGCAATTTGGCCAAATCACCACATTTCGATATCTTACTTAATTCATGAAATCGTTTTGGAATATTCAAAACCAAGTTCTATTTCGAAATTCTCAAAGATATTTTCCTCAACCTTACTTCGACACTATATCTCGATTGCATCACCTAATTTTGGTACAGGGATCAACAGGAAAACTATTAATATCACTTCGAATTTTGCAATGCTCAAAAATAAATATTTTAACACCGTTGACTTCAAATACATCATCAATATATACTTTAGCACTCACATCCTTGTATCTCAGTAGCTTTTATCAGTAGCTTCGTCCACGTCAAAGTTTATAACTATTCCTCGGTAACTGACTACTGGTATGTTTAAAGTATCCTTTGTATTCCAATACAGGTTTATCACTGTGAGTGTTTCTATCAAAACTTTGTTATCTTTTCTTTAATCACGCTTATCCTTTCTTTCTTTTGTTTTTGAAGATGGGACATCAAATAACTTATCCTCCTCTGTGTGTGATGGTTTTTAAGGTAACGTTAGATTAGTTTATTAGCAGTTCACCGCAGACTAGTCCCTGTATTATTTGAAGTTCTTACGATCCCTTTTAAGGTTTTCTGGTAGATATCGCTGTCGGTGATAATACCGCCACTGTACCATTAGATAAGTTTTTATCTTGTACTTTTTTATGTACGATATTCAGTTGCTTTTTGAAGTCCAGAGCTTCGGTGTCTTTTTCAAATTTTGCATTCCAATATCCATGTCCTCATATCTGATTCATTCGTTTACGCAAACATGATACGTTACTACAGTTTTTATTTCAGGATCACTAGTCTTTAGTCTAGATTTAAAATACAAAATTGAGTCACAGAAAACTTTAAGAACTTTAAATTTAGCGTAAACAGTTTTAAATTTAGACATTACAAGAATACGTATGATAATATATATACTGTCTGAAATCGAGTGAGTCACTATGCTCACTTTAGTCAAACGTACACGTTTCAGTAATCATTTGTACTATACTGTTGATGTTTTGATCAGGAACACTTTTGGAGCTATCATTATACACGTGGTTTAGAGTGGTTTGCAGTGTGATAACTCTTATCCTACTACTGTACTCATAGTAAAATTGAAATTATCACTGACAAGCAATATTTATTTCTTTACGTACAAACAAACATATAAAAACGAAAACATACGTACAGATAGAATGACAAGAAAGCGCAGTTTATTTGAAACGAAATTTCTTCCAGCAACCTGCGACAAGAGAATTGGATGAGAGATAGCATGTATGTGTTATAGGTTAGAAAAGTAAAAATAGATGATAATAACTAAATTAAATCAATAATTCGTTAATATTATCACGCACAACAACAACAAAAAAACACACAATCACGCATACAAAAAAATAAAGTACAATATAATATATTTGATTGCCACCTACTTGATGTGAATCTAACGTACTTACACTTGTAAAATAAACCACATTAATCAAGTACAGTAAATAATTATACGCATAAACAGATAAAATACATAAATTAAATGATAAAAATACATATTCACAACATTTGTGTATGAATCAAAGATTTTTCATCGACAATCATGGTCATGATGCCAATTTTGATGAATTTTCAAAAACCTCAATGATCAAACTGCTGAATTCACTCATCTTACATGACAAATATATTCCACAACTATCACACAACGCCGTCTAGTCCCAAGCTAAGCAGAGCTTGTGTTATGGGTACTAGACAACTGATAAACATACTTATACATTTCTAAATACATACATATTATAGACAAAGGAAACAAAACAACTGAGCTGTGCGTTGTGCTAATTAAAACTTCCAGAACTCGATATACTTTCAGAGTTTTCCCAGTGCAAGTTAGTTTCAGATTGCAGAAGTTAGCTTAATCTATAGTGTGTGTGTGTGTGTGTGTGTTTAGTTAGCTTTATCTTAAGTTTCTTATGTAATTTTTATTTTTGGTGTACAATAAAGAATTTATCTATCTATCTATCTATCTATCTATCTAACGGACTGGCCTGTTGTTTTAGTGGTTAGTGGCCCTGACTGCTATACTGGAAGTCGTGGGTGTAATTCATACTCAAAACAAATCCTTGTTTGATGAGCAAGATCATTTGTTTTGGGTCTGGGTGTAATTTATTCTTTAACGAATTTTTTAGATAGGCTATAAAATATTTGTTACTTAATTTGAAAAATAATGCAGAGGACATTTTCGCCACCATATTTTAAGCTTTAATATTAGTTTTTAGTAGTACTATTCTGTGAATACAAATGATACTAAAAAGTAGGCTTTTTCTGAAAACTGCATCGTGATATTAGTATGAATCGTTAATTTTTTACAAAATTTTAATTTGAACACTAGTCTAAATCCTTACTAATATTATAAAAGCAAAAGTGAATTTGTTTGTTTATTTGTTGATTACGGCTTCACGCCTAAATAGCAAAACCGATTTTGATGAATTCTGGTACAAAGATAGTTGGGACCCTGGAAACGGTCATAGGCTCATTAAAAAAAAAGTGAGAAAAGGGTAAGAAAGAGGCGAGAAAAGGGGAGAGGAATTAAAGTATATTAATAAACGTGGGTGAAGCCGCGGGTAAAAGCTAGTTAGGTCATAAAATATGAACCGGGATTGGTTCAACTTCCCATAAATTTTGCTGTATACGCGAGGAAAGTCTCTAGCAAAAGCTTTAAACTATAATTTCCTATTCACCCTGCGAGGCCAACCGTGACAGAATCTAGTCGCTTCGATGCAAAAACTGCCAACGGTTATTGGAATTTCAATTTACTCAATCTTCTATCTGCGTAGTTTGCAGTCTCATCTATTTTTATTAAAAATTATTTTATCGGAGAGTCCTTGCGGTAGTTCTAAATTGTAACCTCAATACCTATGTTTTCTGAGGAGTTAAACAGAAATGTAAAAGTAGTAGAACTATAACTATTCAATATATTACAGTATTCCTAATGTCTTTTATCGTTTTATCTGCCCAAGTTAATACCACAAAATAGATTGGTACAAAAGTCAATCTCATGTATGTACTTCACTTTTTATACCTACGCCAGGCGATCGCACACACGTCAGCGCGTTGCGCTGAACTGTACTGTGTGAGTGCGATCTAGTGATTGAGCCGAGATGTCGTGTCCGTAAGCGATACGTGTGTGTTGCTCGAGCGCGCTTTGTATGTAGATTGTCTTCTGTACCTACCTATCTATTTTGTGTTAATATCTACCAGCACACTTGGCGGTATTTGAAAGGTTAAATCATACCATTATTTTTCCATGAAAGAGTAATATTGCTCACACAAACCACAGATGATTGAACGCTTGAATTTCTCACGTTGTTCCTAATGCAAGTACATTGAGGTACACAGTATTGCGATGTAGGGAACACTGAAAGCTTCAACACCTCACGTGCGCTTACGCTCGTGTTTTGTTTTTGTGTTGGCAGTATTGTATACTGAGATGGTGTTCTGAATTTGAATTTTGTTTTCGTCGGAATGTATTCTATGTCATTTTTATGATTAGGGTGATGAATTTGCTAGTTGGTATGCCTGTTGTTTTTTGACGTTGCAAACTTCACACTACATGCACTGTTCGTTGTTTTGTTTCTATGTTGGCTATGTTTTTATACTAAGACTAGCTTCTGTCAGCGGCTTCGCTCGCGTGAAAGTAGTATACTTCATACGAACTTTGGATCTCGGTTTCATATCTTTAATTTTGCAAAATTCCGCTTAGTGCTCGCCTACGTTATAGAAGGAAACCTTGTGTAAAATTTCACACTCCTACTCCCAGTAGTCAGTTTTTCCTGTTATTTTGTATAGATGATGGCTAAATTTGATCTGTGATATTGGTTTCGTCCGTAGAATGTATTGCATATTATTTATATGTCTGTTGCACTCAAAACGATTATAATCAGAGATTGGTTATAGGTAGATAGTATTTTTACTTCAAGTTCCTGGAAGTACTTATTTAACATACATATTTGAAAACACTGTCTCTACGATCCCTGAATCATAAATATGACGATTAAATTCATGCACAGAGGCTTGACCATGACCTGTTAAAATGTCAGTCATTCGAGTGAAGAAGAGAGATGGAGCTATAAACCCTATATATGTAGTTCCTTTTCTTAAATAGTTCAGTTTAGGTCTTAAAATGGATAGCGATAAGAGCTTGTGGTAGGTTATCTGTACCCCTAGTCAAGTTGCTAATCTGCAATATTTAACGCTTGTATTAAAAGCTTCAAATGTACGGAAATAACGTCTTCTCAACGCACAGTCAACAGCAAGGTCAACTCGAAGCGTTCGACGCAAACAAAACGGTTGTAACTTGGCTAGGAGGGCTGGTCAGAAATTTTCATCTTAAGATACTAAAGTATTTTCTTGTTCGACATAAAAACTGAAAACACCACGCAACTTCCCGAATGGTACCGGCTCGAATGTTTACTTATAAAGATAATATAAAGGATTGAAAGAAAAACAGACTTGTATAACCTAACAAGCTATTACTTCATAATACACGTTAACCCACTTTAAAATACTAATAACACTGCCATTTATCAACAACTCGAACTCATACAAAACTGTTACCTCACGAGGAAGTCACCGATGCTTATCTACGTCCTGACAGCAGTAGAATTAGTCCTCAAACCCATCACGTTTCTGTCAAGTGTAGTGCCTTTTAACTTGTCAAATTAATGCTTAATGTGAGGAAGTACTTTGTCTTATTCAAGACTCATCTTTGTCTTTTGACAGACCTCTTCAATAATAATAATCATCACGAAAATTACTCTTTGAAAGTGTAGGCAGAGAAGATTATGTATACAGAACAAACTCCTTTCACCTTGTTGGAAATATTGTTTGTATTTTGGCCAAAAGATGGCGTTGTTACTTGAGCGTCAATTTCTAGATCACGGTGTTAAGATTTTCCGCGATCTGACTAGGTTCGCGATGAATTTTATTTTAAATCAGTTCCTAAATATAAAGTTCCACATATGTAAAATGCCAAACTAAAAGTTTCAAAGTGGTCTACAGTTTCAAAAAGTTGTAATACAATTCAAAATAAAAAATAATAAAATAATAAATAATAAATAATAATTAAATAATAATTAAAAAAATTCTACAAGATGTGAAGTGGTTTTACTCGTATTGATACCTCCACCTTTGTTACGGTCGCTAGTGCTGCAAATCCAGTGCAGGATAGTGAACGGAGTGTTCACGCCTGTTACCTCATTATTTGATTAGTTAATTGCGAAAGCCTCGCCTTGTATGGTCGTGGTTTTGGTTGTGATCCGGTTGCTGTTAACCAGCCAAACCACAATTCGAATAGCTATTGAGATATTCAGGAAAATCTTTGATCAAAGTAACGAGGTTAATCTTAAGATTTTTTAGAAGAAAAAGCAAGAAAAAAAAGAAAGCAAGACAGAAAGAAAGGATGAAAGAAAGAAATAAAGTTTATTTGGTGACAGTCACCAACACAAATAACATACAGAGTGACAGTTAATAAAAAACAATTATCGCGAAAGAGGTATCGCAGCCTTTTTTTTATAAAGTGGATTGATGACTTCAATGACTTCTCCCGTTCTGGGTGGAGCAGGAGGTCGTGTCAGACTTTTACTGACTAAAACCACACCTGTATCTTTTAATAGCTCTTTGCGTTCTAACACTGAGAGTGATTTTTTCAGAAAATAATAGAAACGGCAACTGAAAGATGAAACCAGGTGGTAAAACCCATTTGGTTTCTTGTTGTCAGTAAAAATGACCCTTCTCCTGGCTCCACTAAAAAACTTCTAAGGCAACTTTATTCATAAATTATTATGAATTTCAAGATATTTCTGGTCTTAAGAACGCTTATATTTTGTACTGTATATTATTAGGCCCTCAATCCATCGTCACAGCGATGCGAAACAAAAGCGATGCGTTTTTGATAGCTTTAAATGCTTGAGAATGATGGGCTAATTTGGTATTTCCTTGTTTACATTAAGTATTTTGGTAGCAGGAAATGTCGTTATCATTATGGTGATCTATTTTATTAGTGTACTTGTTATTGGCACAAGTTGGTGATGATTCGGACACAGTGTCCGAATCGGCACATTTTACTTTCAAGATTTTTTCACTGATGATTTGGACACCATCAAAATTGAAGCTGTTTAGTACAATAAGATAAGAAAAATAATACAAAAATTATATTACTTTTTTTAAATTATAATTTAATCCAGACTGAAATAGTTTTTGTAACGCTTTTCCTCCCTTATATTATACTAGCTTTTGCCAGTGGCTTCACCCGCGTAGATAAAATATAGCTTATATCATTTAGGAATATAGCAGCTTTTGATCTGTGGATTGATATAGCAATCGAACCGGTACATTCAAAAACAAAAAAATAGCAAACTTTACATCTTTATTTTAAAACTTTTTATCTGACTGTACTAACAGTATTGGTTCCGAAACGTCAGTGAAAAAATATTTAAATAAAAATGTGTCAATTTGGACACTGTGTCCGAATATTTATTATGCTCCAATCGTAAGTAATTCATTGTCATAAACAAAAATTCTGCTTTGACTATTTCAAAAGTACCATTCTACAGTTCTAAAGATCAGACCCCTTTCAAACCATTGCCCACAATCTTAATCACACTATCTTATGACGTCACAAAGTAGTATTCAACCTGTTCTTGAGTACACTCCTACACTTAATTACGTGAGCACAAAGCGAGAGTCACAATTGTCTAGTAAATGTGTTGTGAATGACTGTACATGTCACCCTCGCACTTTGCTACACCCTGTATAGTAATTGTACAGTGTAGTGCGTGCTCTTTAGGGTTGTCTCATTAAATATTTAGTGAGGAGTATTGTCGACGTTCTTTTGTTGGTCGGCTTTGTAAATTACTCAGTTTTGTTTCCCCGAAAACTGACAAATGCTACTTATAATTTCTAATGATGACAACCACACGGTTGTCGCAGTAATTGAGCGATTAGCTTTTACTTTACTTTTTACTAAGGGGCCATTACTACGAAGGACTGGAACAATTTGCCTGCTGTAATCTTCCCGTCCAATTATAATTTAGATGGCATCAAGTCCTATACGCCTAGCACTTAGGCGTCGAAGTACAGAGCTTCGGTAACGTGCCTAAAAGAGTGGCAATGCTAGTTTTCAAGACAGTAGACGAGGCGACCCTTCTAGCTACTAAAATTGTCGATGAGATAAAGAAAAAATCTTGGAATTGTTGATGACGTGCACTCAGACCCCATGATTTGAGTAGCAGGATTGTTCGAAAGAGTAAGTTATCGTGGCCTTAAAACGCAAAGAAAATATGATAAACTAGCTGCTCACAGCGGCTTCGCCCACGTGATAGCAGAAAATAATCCCAAGGTAACATATTTCCGGGATAAAAAGTATCCTATGTCCTATTCCAGGACATGGTCTATCCGTGTACCAAGTTTCATCCAAATCGGTATAGCCTTTTAGGCTTGAAGACGTAACAAACAAACAAACAAACTCACTTTCGCTTTTATAATATTAGTAAGGATGATAAATGATCTTTATTTTGTAAATAGGTTTTCAAAAAACACTTTTCACGCCAATTTTGTTTTCAGTCAGTTTTAACGAGATGATGCCGGTGTTTATGAAAGAACAAAGGAGGGTTTTAGCCAGTTAACGGTATTCTATATCAAAAAAGGGCCAATAACTCAAATGTCTTGATTACAAACGGCTCATGTAAACACATACCATACTAGCTGAGGGTAATGTATACCATCACTTTACCCTCAGCCTTCAACAATTAACAAAAAGTCACCCGATATTTTTCTTTCTACCCTCCATTATATTTTCTTAACCGAACTAACAAAATGAATGGTTGCGCCAACCCTATTCAAGGAACCTCTGAATGACACTTACTTCGTTGACAATAACACTTTTATTACGCTTTGTATGGTTTAGAAGGAAAGTTAGAGGTAGGGGGGGGCTTTAAGTGGGGTAGGTAAATGGGAAAAGATATACGTGGTATTGTCATCATGGTTAAAAGGGGTTGAAGGTTGAATAGGTTACTTCTAGGTAAGCGTGCTCTATCGTGATATAAGGCGAGATATTGGTCAAACAAATGGAGGTGCCTATGGGTAATATATGGGTGCCAGAATTCGAAAAATCCCTAAGTCCTAGTTAGGGATTTTTTGCACTACTAATACAGGTAGATTTGCCGTTTTTTCTCTATCGATACGTCCAACAATTTTTTTGTTATGATATCCCCTCTCTGTTGGGATATCCCAACAGAGAGGGGATATCATAACAAAAAAATTGACGTATTGTTGATTCGTATCGATTGTTGTGTGTTGTTGTATTGTTGTTGAACTAGGACTTAGGGATTTTTCGAATTGGGGCACCCATATATATAAAAAAAAAAAAAAATTTTAATAACAAAAACGCAAAAATTTAAATATTTTAGATTGCCTGTTCACCTGTGTCAAACTGGACCAATTTTTTGAACGGACTAACACTGGTAGAGTTGATATTATAAGGAGTATCTTAAGCTTTTATTATAGAAAAAGAAAGGGGTTTTGCAGGTTAGGTTTCCGCGCAAAAATAAAAAACTTAATGAAATGATAACCAAAAATGGCAATGTGCTGTTTTTGTCACCGGCAGAAGTGAATAAATCTGTGCCTCCTGTGAAGAATGATATAATTCAAAAATCTCCATTTTACTGGAGGAAAAAAACAAGTTTAAAAAAATCTCAGTTAATTAAGTGGGCTAGGTTAAACTGGACTACCTTTTTTTTGTAGACAAAAACATTCCCTTTCATAATAAATTTAATTTTTCAATGTAAAGTTTTTAGTTTTAAAGTAACCCAAGAAAATCTGTGAGTTGTTTCTTTTTATATTACTAACTAGCTGCTCCCAGCGGCTTCGCCCGCGTGATACTTCCGGGATAAAAAGTATCCAAGTCCTATTCCAGGACATGGTCTATCCGTGTACCAAGTATCATCAAAATCGGTTTTGCCATTTAGGCGTGAAGACGTAACAAACAAACTCACTTTCGCTTTTATAATATTAAGATATGTACTAAAATTACGTGATACATGATACATGCACAGTTACATTGTTTTGCACCTATAAAATGTCTTTGTGTAAACTGATTCACATAGAAGAGGAGTTTTTCTTTTTTTAAATAAGTATGCAAGCAACTCGCAAGCAACTTGTTTGCATACTTATTTCAAAAACCTTTTTATAAAAAAAAAATACTGACTTCACAAAAAAATTGAATTGAATTTGAGGAGCTTCCTCGATTTTGCCAAGATTCCATCATCAGATCCAAACTTGGTGACTATGGGAAGAAGATGGGGAAGAAAACCCTTGGAAAGGGTATTCTTAAAAAAAGAATTTTTCAAATCGGTTGGCAAGCGACAAAATTATGCGCGAACAAACATAAAAAAAAATACAAACACCCGAATTGAGAACCTCCTCCTTTTTTAGAAGTCGGTTAAAAAAGAAAAACTCCTCTTCTGAAATAAGTGTGCAATGAAACAGAATATCTTCCTAAGTACGAGTATGATATTCATTATACTCTCGAGGTAGCGAGCAATCTTTGCGAAACGCACACTGAATGAATATTTACTTAGGACAGTATGAGATGCGAAACGCTCCCGTTTTTACGCTCTGAAGGCGTAATAACGTGTTGACTATTGATAATATGACGATATTAAAAGAGATAATATAGGAAAAAGCAAATAAATGAAGATCATTTTGAGAAGACCCTCACCGAAATGTATTTAGAAACAATATTCGACTATAATATACTAGCTTTTGCCTGCGACTTCGCCCACGTACATAAAATATTGCTTATGTCATTCAGGAATAAAATAGCTGTTTGTCGGTGAAAAAATTTTAGCTATCGTACCAATTCTTCTAGAGATTACCTCCTACAAGCAAAAAAACAATCTTTACCTGTTTATTATATTAGTGTAGATATTCCTCAAATAATATATTCCATAACTTTTCACACAACGCCGTCTAGTCCCAAACAAAGCAGAACTTGTACTTGTTGTATGGTTACTAGATAAGTGATAAACATACTTAATTATATATTTCTAAATACATACTTATTGTAGATAAATTACACCCAGACGGTTGTGCTCACCACACAACATGTCAAGGCATGGCGGACAGAGCTCCGGCGGGATCTCATGGTGAAATGGCGTCAACGGCTATCGCAACCCAGTGCTGGCCACGCCACGATTATGGCGGTAAGTCCCCTCTTTGAGGCGTGGCTGAAAAGACCTCACGGCGTCCGTATCTTCCGCATGACGCAGGTCCTAACCGGACATGGCAAGTTCGGGAGGTTTCTGCATCGGATTCAAGCGGAAGAGACGCCCGGGTGTCGCCACTGTGCGCAACGCCCTGAGGACACGGTGAAGCACACCGCGACGATCGCCCCCACGAGGGCACGGCGCTCGTGGGGGCGATCGGCGGCGGAGACTTCTCGCGCCGGGCCCTGGTCGAGGCCATGGTTCGGAGCGAGGAGGAATGGCAAGCGGTCGCCTCCTTCTGCAAAGCAGTAATGCTTGCAAAGGAGGAGGCCGACCGCATCAGGCAACGGCGCCCTCGCCGCCGTCGCCGGGATTCCGATCCCGATTTCCGGCCATCCGGTAATGGGCCGAGTCCAAGACGTCGCCTGCGCGCACTGTTCCCGCGCGCCTCAAGGAATTGTCAGCAGCAGGAGAGGCCCAGCTGGGTCGAAGCCTACTGGGGACAGGGTTGTCCGAAAGGGAGCTCGTGCCCCGGTATGAAGGCTAGAAGGAACGGCGCGGGGTTTTTAGTCAGTAAGAGTCTGACACTGTTGACACAAAAAAATGCTCACCACATAAATATTTGCCTTATGTGAGAATTGAACCTAACCACGACCTCTGGCGTAGCAGTCAGGGTCACTAACTACTAACTACTAGACAAGTCAAAAATACGTCCACTGTTAGACATAGGCCTCCCCCTCAAGTGTCCGCCACATAAACCAGTCCTGTGCATCTCGCGTCCATTGGATTTCCGTAATCCTCACCAGGTACCACCTTGTGCGAGGCCTAACAACGCAACATCTTTCAGTACGCGCTGCCGCTCTAGAATCTTTAGGCTCATGGCCATCTGTTCTGCAAGCAATGAGCCCTGCTCACTGGTACTTAATTCATGAATCCCCAAGCGACCACCGGTGGCCGCGCATCTATTGTCTTACTATTGTGTCTCTAATTGACGGTATCTGAAGGGTTAAGTTTGGCGATTCTTTAGGCTATGTCGGTAACCTTAGTTCTCTTGCGGATATCTTCATTTCTGATGTTATCACGCAATGAAGCGAGCATAGCCCTTTCTTGCCCTTTCAGGAACTTTAAGTCTTCTGATGAGGCCCATTGTAAGCGACTACGTTTCGGAGCCATGTATCATCACGCACTGGTCATAGACTTTCGTCTTGAGATACTGTGGTATATTGGACCAGAAGACACCGCGTAGCTTCGCGTACGCTGCCCGGCAATTCAGCTCCTTTAGGTTTAATTTGCTTGCAGTTGTAAAACTTGTTGCCTTTTTTAAATTGCTGCTTAGTGCGACTACTGAGCGTGAGATCATGAGTTCGATTCTCGGATGTAGCAAAGTGTTTTTTGAGTGCAGACCGAAATTATTTTCTGAAATATCAGTGTTCGCATAAATTGAGCTAAATGATAAGTGTTTTCAAGAAAAATTTAATCTAGATTCGTAATAAATAGGTAATCTTATTGATGTGCTAAATAGAAATAATCAAAATTTTACACTCGCATAAATTAACAACCATTTTCTCTATTATATATTTCAAACAAATCACATCTGAGAATGTAGCTTAATGTAATGGACATATTTTTAGAAAGACTGGCGTGTTTTGGTTTTTCTATTGTTTCTAGGAAACGTGTGCTTACTGACCGCAATCATTTAGATATAAAACCTAGACTAAACGATCTAGTCTAGTCTAGTAATAAATATAGGTTCGAATGTCTGGATGGACGGGGATAATACCATTTGTTATGGAGATAACGGTCCGTTTTCGGTATCATAACAGTTTGGGAATTACCCTGGTAAGTGGGTTACGGAGGTTAGAGGCTGGATTTGCAGTAATACTGTAGCGTAAAGGTATAAGGTTGTAAGAAAAGAAAGGAATAGATGAAATTTAATGATATTGACCTCGTGAAATAAATCTGCACATACGTACTACTTATAAATAAAATTTAACCCTTCAGATACCGTCAATTAGAGACACAATAGTAAGACAATAGATGCGCGGCCACCGGTGGTCGCTTGGGGATTCATGAATTAAGTGTCTGTGTGCAATGTGAAAATAAAATTTTTACCTAATGCATACGAAAGTGTACTCGATACCAGGGATATAACGAATATTCGCATTCGCATTCACAAATATTCGCACATTTTTGACATTCACAAGAAACTCTTTTTTATTATTATTATTCTCTTTATTTATTTTTTACATTTTTAAATATTTTTTAACAAAATCATATTAAAAAAAAAAAACATTTAAAAATATAAAACTATAGTTTCCGCCGGTGTCGGGAGCAGGGTCCAAGCTACCGGTGGTTAGGGCTCCAGAGACAGGAACCTCCTCACAATGCGTGCCGTATCGAGGAGAACTGCCTTCTGTATCAGGCCCTTGATCCAACCGCGCAACGATAGCTTCGACAGATGGTCGTCGAAGCTTTTGGCTATAAGGCCATTGGCGGTCACGACAATCGGCACAATGATAGCCGAGTCCATTATTTATTATTATTTCCTTTATTCGTTGTACAAACATATAAATTATATTTTTAAATATTTAAATAAAAACTAAAAAAACATTTAAAAATATAAAAAATAGTGTCCCACCGGTTTCGGGAACAGGGTCCAAGCTACCGGCGGTCAGGGCTCCAGAGAAAGGAACCTCCTGACTATACGAGCCGTGTCCAGGAGTACCGCTTTCTGAATCAAGCCCTTGATCCAGCCGCCTAACGAGAGCCTCCTAAGGTGTTGGTCGAGGCTCTTGGCTATTAAGCCATTGGCTGAAACGACTATCGGTACAATAATCGCTGAATCCACTTCCCACATGTCGACAACCTCGCGAGCCAAGTCAATATACTTGATTTGTTTATCTTTCTCGGCTTTCACGAGGTTCTCGTCATGTGGAACGGATATGTCAACAACCATTGCACGCCTCTCGCTTCGGTCCACCACCACTATATCAGGCTTATTGGCTACAATAGTCCTGTCAGTGATGATGGACCGATCCCAGTACAACGTGATATCGCCATTATCGAGAACTGGGTCGGGCACATACCTGTAGTATGGCACCTCCGATTCCACAAGAGAATACTTCAGAGCAAGTTGCTGATGGATAATCCTGGCTACAAGGTTATGTCTATGCAAGTATTCCCCGTTAGCTAGACGAGAACAACCAGAGATAATGTGGCGGATTGATTCACCCGGTCGGTGACATGCCCGACAGATGTCAACCGTGCCGTCCTTCACAATAAATCTCCGGTAGTTATTCGTCATGATAACTTCGTCCATAATTGCACAGACAAAACCTTCGGTTTCCCCAAAGAGGTCACCGACGCGCAGCCAGGCTACGGACGCTAGTTGGTCTACATCGGGCCCATGAAGGGCCCGGAAAAAGCGTCCGTGAAGTTCCTTACTCTGCCATACTTCCTTGCGTTCGTTAGTGTCAAGCACTACAGGTTTGCGCCAGTTCTCGTTAGCCAAGGAGAGCGGGGTGAGTCCCTTGTCCACTGCCACTACATCACGATGCATACCCACGTCGGCGGCTAGAAAGTATTCCCTAAGACTGCATACCTCGCGATTGTGCAGGGTCTTAGCGTTTAAAAAGCCTCGACCCCCACACTTCCGCGGGATATACAGTCTCATTACCGACGACCGAGGGTGATGCATTCGATATGCAGTCAGCAGTGTACGAGCCCTCCTATCCAGGGCATCAAGTTCCGTTTGAGTCCATTTGAGTACACCGAAAGCGTACATCAATACCGGCATGACCCAACCGTTGAAGGCACGCACCTTGTTACCACCTGACAGAAGGCTATTAAGTACCTTCTTCAGGCGGCCGAAGAAGCGATCCTTCAACGATTGCTTCATGTCAGTGGCATTGATGCCTAACGCTTCCGACATACCCAAATACTTGTAGGTTTCGGTTGGGGAGAGGGATCTCAGGTTTATGGAATCCGAGAGTTGGGTACCCATGGATTCCACTATCTCCCCTCGCTTTATATGCATGACCGCACATTTGTCCACACCAAACTCCATCCTGATGGCACTACTGAAGGTTTCAGTTACCTTCAGTAGCTCCATCAGTTGCAGATTGTTGGGGGCAAAAAGCTTTAAGTCATCCATATAAAGGAGGTGAGATATAACCTGACCACCTCTCTTCAACCTATAGCCTAGGCCTGAATTCTCCAGCAGTGTGCTCAGAGGATTCAAGGCTAGGCAGAACCAAAGCGGACTCAAACTGTCACCCTGGAATATGCCTCGCTCAATCCTTATCGCTTCGTTGTTCCTCTGGGTATGTCGACATCCTGGATAGCGAAGGACCGTCCTCCATTGCCTCATACATGATATCAGGAAGGTGCGAAGAGTTGCATCAACTTTATACAACTCCAGCACCCTCATGAGCCATGTATGAGGAACTGAGTCATAGGCCTTCTTATAGTCTATCCAACATGTCGACAGATCCTTTCGGGAACGCCGAACCTGTTGGCTAATGGCCATATCAATGAGGAGTAGCTCCTTAGTACCGCGGGACCCATTCCTACATCCATTTTGAGAGACAGACATGATGGTGTTATTATCTACATGTTGGTTAATTTTTTCTCTCAAAATGGATGTAAGAACCTTGTAAACTGTCGGCAAACACGTTATCGGCCGATAGTTTTTGGGTTCCGCGGTGCTACCAGATTTGTGGAGCAGGTGGGTAACTCCTGTTGTAAGAAACTCGGGTAGCGAACCAGACTCTAAGGCGGTCTGATACTGAGATGCCAAACGAGCGTGCGACCTTTGAAGCCACTTTATCCAAAAGTTGTGCAGCCCATCCGGCCCTGGAGATTTCCAATTAGGCAACGGACGGACTGCACGGGCCACATCCTGGGGGCTGATTGTGATTGCCCCCATTTCTGGTATCGATTCGCACGCTCGTTCGACCTCTCGAGTCCAACCACCTTCAGTATGACTGACAGGCACCGACCAGATGTTGCGCCAAAACGAACACATGGCGTCATCATCTGGTAGGCACGTGTCAGTCACACCTAGGTCCGGTTGCTCCCAAGCCCTGTATACCCACCTTTCATTACTCCGGAATGTGCTGTTCTGGATGTACCGCTCAACCCGCCGCTTATACCTTCGTATACGGTTTGCCCATGCATACACCTTCTGCTTCAGGAAGTCGATGCGCTCTGTGACACGTGACATATAGTCTCGGGGGCTTATGTCAGTCCCCGAAAATGCCCGTCTCACAAAGCGCATCACTCGTGGGCGAGTGTTGCCCTCCCTGAAGCAGATCAGCTTGCCGATGAGTGCTCTGGCCCCACCAATACGACGCTCGATCCTGCACTGCCAGGCCGGCACAGCTGATTTTGGTCGTGTAGCTACGTCACTGTTTGGAAATTTAACGTGAGCTACACGACATGCCGCTACAGCCGCGCAGTACATGATCGAGTGTGTATCGGTGAGATCTTCGCAGTTATCAAAATAGTTTGACAACTGCGAATCCAGAGCAGCCACCAGCGCCTTATTCTTATTATGCATGGGCAAACGCGGTAAACGCGGTCTAAGTTCAAGCGGCATATTGCGATACTCGTGAATAGCACACTCCAAAGCACTCCTCAATTCATTGTTATATTGGGTACTTACATGTGTAACCATGTCAGTGCTCTCCTCGTCAGCGTGGTTGGGGAGATGGTTGGACTGTGATACCAGTAAAGGTAGCACCGTCTGCGACGAGGAGGCAATGGCATGGCTACCCATTTCCGTTCGGAGGCGATCAAGCACAGTATCGTCCAACATATGATTACGCTGGATGACCCGCACCTGATCCGACAGTCGTTGGGCCGAAACGTTGACGGCTGGCTCAAGCACCTGAAACAAAGAGAGCATCCGAACACGGTACGCGGTCAGGTTGTTTCCTCCCTCTGTAGCCCCATAGTATGAGCGCATGACGTTCTCGTTGATAGATCTCGTCCATCGCATGCGCTGCACACTTCCGCCGGGAGCTGGGACCCTGTCAGAGGCCGGTGGGCCTCGAGGTCCTAAGCCGCTCGGCGGCCGGCGTCCTCCCCGTCGACGCGCAGGTGGTGGAGTCGTCGGCGGAGAGAAGTACTCGTCGCTGGAGCTCGACGCAACTGCCGCAGCCGATGTCACAGCACTCACGATGGGGCTGGGTTCCGGCGGCGGCGAGGCGGAGCTGAGCGACGAGGCCGGAGATGGTGGGCGTGCTCTTCGAGCTGCGGCTCTCGTCAACATTTTTCTCAATTTCCCATTTTCACTATTGTAAACGGCATGTGACAGCAGTTGTCACTCACTTTTTTCTCGGTTTTATTGGTATAAAATTTGTATTTTGTCATGATCTATATTTTATGAGGATCTTTATTTATTTTATTGTTGGCTATTGTACTTGGGGTTTGATAAATTGCTATGTAAAATTTTAATTTGTTGAAAATGGTTTAGGGATTTTATTTGGCACTTGACGTTGTATTATTATTATTATTATTGATGGCTTTGCGCTTGACCGCTATCTCACCTGATGGAAAGCGACGATGCAGTCGACGATGGAACGCGCTTACCTAGAAGAAACCTATTCACTCTTGACTTAAAGATTCCCAGGTTGTAGCTATCAGGAAACACAGACTCTGGCAAGGAATTCCATTCCTTAATCCGCACGCACAATGAATGCGAATATTTGGCAATTTTTACCTACCTACAATCTTTATTTCAGTCTACGCTAACATAATAAAGAGGCAAACTTTGTTTTCATATCTTTTGTTTTTAATATATGCTCTGATTGCTAAAATTCACCAATAAAAAGCAGCTTTATTCCTGAGTGACATAGGCTATATATTATGTACGCGGGCGACGTTGAGAGCCTCAGCTAGTTCATTACAAACAAGCATTAGTTTGTTGCTCGCGACTTCGCCCTAACATATCAATGAGCAGCTCGTCATCCCGCCGTCTGGTAATAGCTACCCTTTCGGTTTCAGGCACATTCAATGCAACTGTATTGTATTTCTGTACTCTTTTTTAATATTATTATTTTATGTTGTGGTATATCGTGTTGCTTGCGCCGAATAAATGCTATTCTATTCTATTCTAGAAACTCTTACCCGCCCGGCTGGTGTTGTACTATTCATGAAAAAGAAAATTACATTCAAAATACTCTGTTGCTTTCAGCAAAAAGCAAAACTTCATTTCAAACGAAATACAGAATTGCAAAAACAAACTTTTATTTTGTCACATAAAGTACTTAAGAATTTCTGAAAGCAAAGATTTTCTTGGAAAAGTTTCTTTGAGGAACTTTGAATTTTACCTTAAAATTGAGGAAAAAGCGATCGCGGAAAGGTCTTTTACAACTGGGGTTGCCATTCGTACGGGTTTTCCCGGATTTATTCCAGTTTTATGAGCGTCCGGGGAGCGTCCGTGTGTCGCATTTTTAGTCCGGGTATAAAATTTCTAAGCCATGAGACGCCGCGCTGTTGGGTGTCACTGTTTTATATGAAGAATTATACTAATTAAGATTTTAACTGTACATATTGTATTTATGATGATTTTAACTATTTTTATTTATAAGTAAGCTTAAAACAACTAGCCAAGTGCGTGTTAGATTTGAACACGAAGGGTTCCGTAATATAATACTAAAAACAGCAAAACTAAAGCTTCCACTCAAATATTTAGTTTATTCGATTTTTAGTGTTTGTTATTATAGCGGCAACAGACATCATTTGTGAAAATTCAGCAGTCTAGCTATCAGAGTTCATGAGAAAGCTAGTCAGGTGGCAGACAGATGGTCAGTGGTCCCGTTTTTATCCTTGAGCTACGCAACCCTTGAAAGTGATGGTACCAGGTTCTGAGCTCCAAAGTCCGGGCCTTTTATCTTTCTAGTCCTGGTTATCAGATTTTAGAGATGGCAACCCTATTTACAACAAACTTTCGGAAATCCTTCGCTACCCAAAGCCGTTGCTTAAGTATGTTAGTATTATAAGATTTTATTTAATTAAAAAAGTCATTTCATCTAGCTCCAACGCGCTACCATAACTCGGACTTTGAAAATAAAAAAGTAATAATTCTGTAGGAAAAGCAAATTAATAAAGACTAAAGTTTTTATGTGTGATGATGTTTTTTTTTTTTTTTTTTTTTTGTCGGCGGGGAAAATCATCTTTGACGAAACCCGCTCTTGGGTGGAGCGGGAGACAGTGTCAGACTCTTACTGACTAAAAACCCCGCGCCGTTCTTTCTAGCCTTCATACCGGGGCACGAGCTCCCTTTCGGACAACCCTGTCCCCAGTAGGCTTCGACCCAGCTGGGCCCCTCCTGCTGCTGACAACTCCTTGAGGCGCGCGGGAACAGTGCGCGCCGTCGACGTCTTGGACTCGGTCCATTACCGGACGATCGGACAGCGAGCTACCCATGGCTCGCCGTCCGCGAGCCCGCGTCTACGGTGGCCGGAAATCGGGATCGGAATCCCGGCGACGTCGGCGAGGGCGCCGTTGCCTGATGCGGTCGGCCTCCTCCTTTGCAAGCATTACTGCTTCGCAGAAGGAGGCGACCGCCTGCCATTCCTCCTCGCTCCGGACCATGGCCTCGACCAGGGCCCGGCGCGAGAGGTCTCCGCCGCCGATCTGATCTGAAAAGTATCAAATAACTTTAATTTTGGAAGTCGGTGTTTCTATAATAGTTTAGTCTCTTCGTTATTTAACACCGACTTCCAAAATTAAAGTTATTTGATACTTTTCAGTGTTTTTTATCATTGAAGTCGGTTATATTTTTTTTGTAAAAAGTTTTTTTTATTTTACACTTTTTAGTTATGGTACCACCACTAAAAAGTACCCCTCAGTCAAACTTAAATACCTTATAGTCAGAGCGCATCTCATAACGGTTCTAATAATCCCAAACACGGTTAGATTACATTAATTTACCTTTCGGCTTCATCATCAGATCAGTTCGATATATCCTCTCCCCCTCTTCTTTCAAACAGTCATTAGACTAGATGCTGGAGAGGGAAAGGATATATCGAACTGATCTGATGATGAAGCCGAAAGGTAAATCTTTCAATCAGTCATTAGACTAGATACTGATAATCCCGGCTGTAGCATCAGGCCAGATTTATGTCAACATTGCAATGAACTTAAAATTTAGTCCTGTTTAAAATGAGCCCAAACACGACTACGGTGCTGTAATTTCAAGGTTTGTACTTTTCCTGATGCTCCTGGGTTCAGCATCAGGTCTCTATGTACTTCGGTGTTCTTTATTAGCAGTACGTTTATCCACACATCGAGCCGTTTTCAATGAGCCTAAGCTCGATATATCTGCTGTTTGTTGTCGAGGACTTAGGTACTCTGCAGACTATCCTGACTGCAGCATCAGGTCATGACTTGATGATCATGAGACCAAATGTGGCAAATGCCCTATCAAACATCAAAACAATTTACTAAAACAGTCCTTGCCTGTTCGAGTAACTTCTTACTGTTAAGGAGTTGTACCTTCCATCATCAGCCCAGCTACCTGAGATGGTGACGACCATACGTAAATACACAAGATACTTCATAAAATATGCGAAAATCAATAAGTGAGCCTATAAAATTTGAAGGTTGCCCTCGATTTCTCCAAGATCCCATCATCAGATCCTAATTTGGTGATAATGGGACCACCTCAGAACTATCTACTTTCAAACAAAAAAAGAATTTTGAAAATCCATCCACGAGGGCACGGCGATGCTCCGCCCAGGCAGGGCACACCTCGACGGTGTGCTCCACCGTGTCCTCCGGGCGTTGCGCACAGTGGCGACACCCGGGCGTCTCTTCCGCTTGAATCCGATGCAGGAACCTCCCGAACTTGCCATGTCCGGTGAGGACCTGCGTCATGCGGAAGGTAAGGACGCCGTGAGGTCTTTCCAGCCACGCCTCAAAGAGGGGACTTACCGCCATAATCGTGGCGTGCCCAATGTGTGATGATGTGAATCTTTGTCACTCTTTTTCTCTTAAACGGCTGAACGAATTTGGATGTAATTTAGCACATGGGTAGACTAGTCTTTATCTCGGAGGTATATATTTTTTCCTTCATGCAGGCAAAGCCGTTGGCAGTAGCTAGTTTCATATATCCAATTAGCACTTACTACAATGTTGTATTTTTTTGCCCAAAGGTTTTTTTTAAGACATTCTCTACCAGTCATGGTAGAGAATGTCTTGTTGCATTACGTCCGCCTATGTAGTACTCGTACTACGGTACGTGAAGTTTAAATAAATAAATAGATTTAGCCGCTTAACCCTTCAGATACCGTCAATTAGAGACACAATAGTAAGACAATAGATGCGCGGCCACCGGGTGTCGCTTGGGGATTCATGAATTAAACGTGAAGGTGTAACATACATACAAAATTTAACCTTTTCAATATTAGTGTGATTTTTCTCTCAACCAGTATTTTATTGGACACTAGCTTTTACACGCCCGCGTACATAAAATATAACGTGTGTCACGCAGGAATAAAACAGCTTTCAATGGCTGAAAAAATTTTAGCACTCGGACCAGTCCTTCCAAAGATTACCTGCTACAAACAGAATACTAGCTTTTGCCCACGGCTTCGCCCGTTTATATAAAATATAGTCTATGTCACGCAGGAATAAAGCATCTTTCTATCGGTGAAAAAAAAATAGCAACCGGACTAGTACTTCCAGAGATTACCTGCTACAAACAAAAAAAAAACATAAAAACTCTACCTTCTTTATAATATTAAGTAAAGAAGAAAAATATTGAACGAAGAACTATCGCTAATTGGAACTTGAGTTAAACCCAGTAAGAATTTCTCGTATTTCTCGTACAAACTAAGTAAACAAAACTGAAGTGGAAAACAAACAACTGGTTCTGTTCATACTTTTGTAATTAGACTCACGAAGCGTTTTATTTTACATCTCGACTTTATTTTATTTCTCAAATAAATGTTTATGGATTTAAGAAATAGAAAAATGTAGTACCATTTAATTCATGAATCCCCAAGCGACCACCGGTGGCCGCGCATCTATTGTCTTACTATTGTGTCTCTAATTGACGGTATCTGAAGGGTTAAAAAGTGTCGTACCTAAGCTATCAGTACAAACAGGACCCTTGTTATATGTTTACTTGTTACGAGTAGTTATAAGATTGCGTCTTTTTCGCGCGAATAAAATGTTTTTTCTTTCTTCTTCTTCTTTATTCCTTATTGATTGACGGTATCTGAAGGGTTAAGCTTTTTAGCTTTTTTTCAATTAAAATAAGTTAGTGCTTGACTGCAATCCCACCCATAAGGTGGCCCATCAGGTGGGATCACAAGCAGTGATGCAATTCTGATGGTGAGGCGCACTAGAGGCTATTCACTCTTGCCTTGAAGACACTCAAATTATAATCAGACGGTAGGACCGCAACAGGCAAATAAAATTATTAAAAGTAAAAAAATTAATTATTATTGATTTTTATTCAATAATCAAACGTGACTTAAAAGCTACAGATTTAGGCAATGCAACACGCAGTGAAAGAATTTTCTGTCCAAATTGTAGCAATGTATCGTGCAATGTAACACAGAACTCCCGTAGTGTTGTTTTATATCTGTAAATACCTACTGCGGAACGCATGCTGGAAACAGCATGCAAGTAGGTACATGCTCGGTTAGTACGCGCGCTGCGTCCACACGTTCGTATGAACTGTTGCTTTCATGATACATTACATGTTGCGTTACAGCTGTCTGTACTCGCCTTAACTTTACACAATATACTAATTATGATATACTTCTACCAACGTACTTATAAGCAACTAAATTAATTAACCCTTCAGATACCGTCAATTAGAGACACAATAGTAAGACAATAGATGCGCGGCCACCGGTGGTCGCTTGGGGATTCATGAATTAATATTATAACTTAATAGGTACCTTTATAAACTTCTTTTTCTTTTCGAATCGATGGTAAACTCGACGTTAACCTATTATTATTATATCTAGCCCATAATGTCCCACTGCTGAGATGCAATTTTCCCGCAAAAAATTCATCGACATCTAACTTGTCTTTTTTTTTTTTAGTTTAAGTTCTTATATTCCATCCTAAGGTTGTCTGGAAGATATCGCTGTTAGCGATAAGACCGCCATTGTACCCATAGATTTGTTTCTATGTCATTGTTACTATTTTGGTGTACAATAAAGTTTATTCTATTCTATTCTATTCTATTCTTATTTTTTTTCCTTGCCATGGTTTTAAATATCTTTGTAAATATACTCCTTTGCTACAGCAACCGTTTTGGGAACCGTTTTAGGCAGCAAAAGTTTTATGCGTATGTGTGAGATGTCCACCATGAAATAGTAACACATCGCAAGTTGATGAACCCACTTACAACCCACACAATGACATTACTATTTTTATATGGGTAAGGGGCCCTTATAAAAATATACAGTCAAAAAGATTCAACCATTTGGAGTCTTTTCTGAAAACGAGGGCTCATTAAACTGTAGTGTACAATCCACAAAAAAACCCTTGCTACCCGAAAATATTTCACCAAAATATACCCACCACGTTTTTACTTTTCCCTTTCATACCTGCTACCGACACCGCCTTTAATCCGTATGAATATTTATGCTGTCGACTGTACTCACTTAGGCGTACATCGTGATACCACAGTATAGTTAGAAACAGAAGGTCAGTTTTGAAGAAACTTGTCAAAAGTCGGGAGGACCCGCATGCGAAGGGTTCCATAGAGTTTGGAGATCTTTCTTTGCAAAATTTCAAGATCCTAGATCAACGGCATATAGATAACAACTTGGTATATCATTGCAAACTTTTGGTGTATGCGGGTCCGTTATGCAGTTGATCGAATTGAGAGAAAAACACATGTATGTTCATACAAAGTTTGACAATTTCACGTATTTCTGCTTTTGCTATCGAGCAAAAATAATAATAACGCAATAATACACCAAAATAAATGAACAAATTAATTCTTTTTGTTCTGCATCGTATCATCATCATCACCATATCAGCCGAAAGACGTCCACTGCTGGACATAGGCCTCCCCCAAGCGTCGACACAACGGCACCGGTCCTGTGCGTCACGCATCCATTGTATCGATATTCAAAATTTAAAATTTTTTCCCAGAATTTAGCTACGCCGACAGCGTGAGCCTTTGAAAAGTATTTTAAAAGACATGGCCGGATCCTGCCCAAATCAATTCACACGGACTTACATTATGATTTTATAAAAAAATCTTATAAAATAAATATAAATAATTCACATCAATCACATTTCTCTAGAACATGCGAGAAATAATCCCAAAAAAATATGTGAGTTAATTGTTTTTATGTCGTTTTGTATCATTGCAATCATGGCGTAAACTTAGACACGTTTGGTTATACGCATCAGACCATCTCTGTAGGTACCTATCTGTAGTAAGCCTGAAGGTAAAACTAAAATATAAAACACCCGTAAATGCCAGAATTGTATTTCTAAGGTACCTTAAAAAAGTTAACGGTTTCACGATTATCGCAGACACCACTTTTCGAATTGCCGCGTGTCTTGATGGAGTTCCATTATGAATCAACAATATTTTCCAAGAGTGTAACCAAACGTCTTTTGACATTTCTATTCTTTAAACTAAACTGTCAAAACTGTATGTGTCAGACTTGCGTCGATTTTACAACATATTATTGTTTTGTGTTTTCGTAACTGTATTGGATTTTTAAACTTAACTTAGCACGCTATCCTTTAACGGACTATCCTTTACGCTTCTAATATTAATATTGAGCTGTGCATATTGAATTGGTTTGTTTACGATTTGAATTCAGACGCTTATGAAGTCAAGGTGCCTGAATTGAAGTGTGGTCTATAATCGAATATGAAGGCATATTGTAAGAACTTTAACACCGTAATTACAAAATACATTGGCTGATATACATAAACAGGTTGAAGAACTACAGGAAAAATGAATCGGAATTGCTTGAACTACTCTCGATTCAACCAGTTGCTAATCAAGCAAATATAACGGCACCAGCCTCATACTTGATAACATATCTTCGAAGCTGGCTAGTTCTTCTTTTCGAGATTTAACCCTTCAGATACCGTCAATTAGAGACACAATAGTAAGACAATAGATGCGCGGCCACCGGTGGTCGCTTGGGGATTCATGAATTAAGAGAAGATGAAAACATTGAATGTGTCTTGTCTGAGTGATTATTGTAGTGATAATGTGTTAAAATATTAACCCTTCAGATACCGTTAATTAGAGACACAATAGTAAGACAATAGATGCGCGGCCACCGGTGGTCGCTTGGGGATTCATGAATTAAGAAATAAATATATTTAAGCAAATGTATGTAGGTACTTCCTTATTTATATGACTAAATAAAAATTCAAGTGTTATGGTTTTAGTGTTTTATTGCATGTCCAATTGTATTTTTTTTTTCAAATTCGCCTAAATATCCAAAAATATCTGTATGACGACGAGCTCTTCTTCAAAATCGCAGCTTGTTTATGTCGACGGTTGAAAGTGACTATTACCAATATACATTAATGTGATTACGTTTTACTTGGTCTTTTGTTTTTTTTACTCATTATCCACTATTTGCCTCTATGAATATGTATCACGGTAGTGTTTCATACATTTTCATAGAATTATACCTACCCGAAGTCTGAAAGGCGTTCTCATACTAACTTACTGTCACTGTAACTTTAACGTGTTATTGTAGATCATTGTTGTGTTGATGTCAATCATTGCTATTCAAAATGATTAGGCGTTTCTTTTGAAATCTTATTTATAGTGTCTCTCGCCTGTTCTCTGATCATAGAACTTGAACTACTCTAAAGCCGTACCTTTAAGCTTTAATACGATGTACCGTTAGTCTGAGTACATGAATATTTTTAGCTTGGGCACAGCTCCCTACTAATTCCGGCCATGTCATTTCTGTGTTCATCATGCAAAGAAACTAAGGAAGTAAGAAGTTACGCCTCATTGCATGGGGCGTAGCCCCTTTTTTTCTTACGCAATCACTCAGATCGAATGCAGTATTTGGATAAAGATCAAGAGTTAATCTTCTGCTCTACCAATTTTGTGGCTTCGAGATACTCGACTGTATATATTTATGCAAACCTCATAGCTTCATTTAAATAAATTTCTTTTAGCTCAATAATCCTTCAGAGCTCTGCCTTTTCCGTGTAACTTTCATAAATATGTAATTCTTGGATTTTAATGTCGACCCAAGTGATTTTGTGGGTTGTGTTTCAATTAATGTTGAGTGGGTTTACATTTTTAATTAGGGCGACATAAGACAAATTAGCTACTAATTTTTGCATGAGCTTGATTATGTTCGATTGAAATTTTGTCAATAACCGAAGATCGTTGCTCGATAATTTTGTAGAGTCTTTGATGTTTTTAAAGTACAGGTAATATTAAGTCCAGAATCTTGTTTGAAGATTTAATTAGGCATGAAATAATCATATTTGAACCAGACCTTGAAACCATAGGGCACCAACCTCTTAGCTGAAAAAGAGACATTACCCCAGGAGGGTACCGCCTGCCCCGCAGGCGGAGAATCCCTCCCCGAGCAGAGCTCGGGCTGCCCCTCGTATTCTGGGGGGGGCAAAGAGCGCGCCAGGTCCGTTAAGGACCTGTTTTTACCGTCCTTCGCAGACGCATCGAGCCAGGGTGGCTCACTAGCCGGCAGCGCGGAGTCCCTGGGACCAGTTCCCAGCACGTCCGCGACGCCGGTGGAGGCCGGGCGTAGCTTCGGCCTCAGGGAGGTGAGTGAAGACGCGGCGTCGGACTCTGATGCCGCGTCTTCACACAACTCTGATGTGATGGAGGTGGAAGAATCCACCTCCATCAAAAGGAAGGCGGAGTTTTTACGCTCCGTCTCCGATGACGAGGCGGCACCTGCCAGGAAGGTCTCGACCTCGGGGCGGGGTACCGCCCGAAAGACGGGTAAAGGGAGAGGGCTCCCCGCCGAGAGCGCCAGCGAGGGACGCCAGGCCAGCCTCATACCGCCGGAGATCCCTACCGAGCTGCCGGAGGGTATGGAGGAGGCCATGGCCAAATTTAAGGAGGTCGTGGCAGCCGCCATAATGAGCGTGGCCAACAAGCGGGAGAGAGTGGCCAAGAAGCGCTCCATCGAGTTGGCCAATGCCACTATTGGGGGGGCTCTGGGGTTCGTGTTCGAGCCCTACGAGCTGACCCTGAATGGGAGGATTGGCCGACTCGAGGCCTTGGCCGGTCTCCAGGACTCCCCTCCTGAACAGTCACCGGAAGGACGGAGCACGAAGGCGGAAAGCGAGGTGCTGTCCTTGCTGCGGCAAGAGCTGGCTGCTGCCCGGGAGCAGCAGCAGCAGCAGCAGCAACGCTTCCAGGAGCAGATTCAGCGCCAGCTTTCCGTCCTGGAGAGCATTGTGCTGCGTCCCCCGCTCGCGGCCTCCAACCCAAAAAGGGTGGCGTCATATGCCGCCGTCGCCGCGGCCACGACGACTACTGCACCCAGGGCAGGTCCGTCTGGGCAAGTCGCGCGCAAGGCCGCGGCGCCGGAAGCGGCGAGGTCGGGTCCGGTGACCAAAAAGCAGCAGCAGGGGAAGTCTGCCGCCCCCCCGAAGGGCAAGGTGGCGGCTGCCACCAAACCGGCGGGGCCTCCTGCCGCGGCGGCGACTAGGTCGCGCCTGCCGCCTTCTCCGCCCGAAGACTCCTCGGCTGGCGCCGAGTGGACGGTCGTCGGCGCCAAGGAGAAGGCGAGTAAGGCGGCTAGGGCGACCAATAGGCGCAAACGGCGACGGGAGCGCAAGAAGCGGGCCATGGCTGCCAGACTTCGCGCCCCGACTTCCGCAGCTGTAGTGATCACACTACAGCCGGCTGCGGAAAAGAAGGGCGTGAACTACGACGTAGTCATGGCCAAGGCGAAGCAGGCGGTGGTGGGGCACCTCGACGAGTTCGGAGCCTCCGGGGGCTTCCGAATAAGGAAGACCGTGACCGGAGCCCGAATTTTGGAGGTCCCCGGGGCGGACAGCGGTGAACTCGCCGACGCTCTGGCCGACAAGATCAGGGCGTCCCTGGACGTCGAGGAGGCCCGAGTGTCCAGACCCACCAAGAGCGTAGACATGCGCATTATGGGTCTGGACGACTCTGTCAGGGTGGAAGAAGTGATGGCCGCCATCGTCAGGGCGGGAGGGTGCACGACCGATCAGGTTCGGGTGGGCACCATCCGCGCTGACAGCACGGGCATGCGAGCCGTCACGGTGAGCTGCCCCGTGTCGGTGGCCAAGGCCATCACGACCGAGGGCCGAAGGCTGTTGGTGGGCTGGGTTTCAGCCCAAGTCAAGATGCTGGAACCCAGACCTCTGCGGTGCTACCGATGCCACGTCGGGCACCACGTGGGCGCCTATTGCGCCGCGGAGGTGGATCGCAGCGACCGCTGCCACCAGTGCGGACAGCCTGGTCATAAGGCCGCCGAATGCCGTGCATTGCCGCACTGCTACGCATGTGCGGCGGCCGGCAAGCCGGCCGACCACCGGGCTGGGGGTAGGTCCTGCAACCCTCCCACCATGGCCAAGGGCAAGGTCAGGAGGGGCATCCACCCTGACGTCCTCACCGCCGCAGCCACCACCCTGGCTGCTGCCGCCATCGCCGCCGCTCCCGCCGCCGCGGCAGGACCCTCACAAAGGGCTCAGGAGGAGACGATAATGGAATGTCAATAACGACACCATTACGTCTCCTCCAGGCGAACATCAACCACTACGCCGCCGCTCAGGATCTGTTGCTCCAGAGCATGGCGCAGTGGTCGATCAATATCGCCGTCGTCGCCGAGCCGTACTTTGTCCAACCCCGTGGAGACTGGGTTCAGGACTTGGACGGCTCGGTGACGTTAATTTCGTCGGCCGCCGCCGGTACCCCGCCCCCCGAGTCCGTCACGAGGGGGCGGGGTTGTGTGGCAGCACGGTTCGGGGACATCGCCGTGGTAGGCGTTTACCTGCCCCCGAACAGATCTCTCGACGTGTTCCAACTCTCCCTGATGGAGCTAAATTCCGTCGTCGCTGGGTTCGGTTCCCTCCCCGTGGTCGTGTGCGGGGACTTCAATGCCTGGAACACGGCTTGGGGTTCTCGGCGCACGAACCGACGGGGTCGGATGGTGGAGGACTGGGCCTTGGAGCTGGGCCTGGTCGTCCTGAACCGGGGCTCTGTCCCCACGTTGGTACGGATGCGGGGTGAGTCGGTGGTGGACATCTCGTTCGCCAGCCCCGCTCTGTCGCCACGTGTCGTCGACTGGCGCGTTATGGAGGAGGTGGAGACGTACTCCGACCACCGGTACATCCGGTTTGACGTCTCCGCCGAAACCTCGGCCGCGCCGGTCCGACAGAGCCCTTGTGGTCCGCGGTGGGCGCTTAAGCAGATGGACCGGGAGCTCCTCCTGGAAGCCGCGACGGTACAGGCCTGGGTGCAAGCACCGGACAGGCCTGTCGACATCGACGTCGAGGCGGAGTGGTTCCAGGAGGCCATGTCGCAAATCTGCGACGCGGCAATGCCCCGAGTCCCTCCAGGTCGTGCTAAGCGCCGCGTGTACTGGTGGTCGCCGGAGATCGGTGCACTGCGCAACGCGTGCAACCACGCGCGCCGCCGGTACGACAGACACTGCAGGCGCCGCAACCGCCAGCCGGATGCGGAGATCAGAGAGGCGGAGCTGTATGAGGGTTACAGAGAGGCAAAGCGCACCCTCCGAACGGAGATAAGGCGGGCCAAACTCGAGGCCCGCAACGTGTGGCTGGGGTCTCTGAACGCGGATCCTTGGGGGCGCCCGTACAAATTGGTACGGGACAAGCTACGCCCCTGGGCTCCGCCGCTGACTCAGAGTCTCCGGCCCCAACTCGTGGAGGGTGTGGTAACCACTCTGTTCCCTGCGCGAGGGGAATACTCCCCCCCGCCCATGGCTCCGCCCCCGCCAGCAGTGTCTGACGCGGACCACAACAGCGACGACGACGACAACGCTCCAGAGGTGACCGAGGTAGAGGTGAGAGTGGCGGTGCGAAGGCTGAGTGCCAAGAACACCGCCCCAGGACCCGACGGCTTGCCAGGGAAAGCCTGGGTCCTGGCCATGGAGGCTCTCGGGCCTCGACTAAGAGGGCTCTTCAGCGCATGTATGGAGAGGGGCCAGTTTCCACTTCGCTGGAAGACGGGGAAACTGGTCCTCATCGCGAAGCCAGGGCGCCCTGCGGACTCTCCGTCCGCGTACCGGCCCATTGTGCTGCTCGACGAGGTGGGCAAGCTCTTTGAAAGAGTCATTGCAAACCGCCTCGTCGCGCGGCTAACACGGGTGGGGCCGGACTTGTCGGACGGACAGTTCGGTTTTCGCAGGGCGCGCTCTACGGTGGACGCCATCATGCGCGTGCGAGCCCTCACGACAGGGGTTGCGGTGTCCCGGGGCAGGAGCGTCGTGGCAGTGTCCTTGGACATTGCCAACGCGTTCAACTCCCTGCCCTGGAGTACGATCCGGAGGGCACTCCGGTACCACCGGGTGCCCGAATACCTCTGTCGAGTGGTCGAGGCTTACCTGTCGGACAGGTCCATTATCTACCCCGGTCACCAGGGAGACTGGAAACGTCGAGAGATGTCGTGCGGTGTTCCGCAGGGGTCGGTTCTAGGCCCACCCTTGTGGAACATCGGCTACGACTACGTGCTGCGCGGCGACCTCCCTGACGGGGTCAGCGTGATCTGCTACGCAGACGACACGCTGGTTCTAGCGCAGGGAGAGTCGCACCAGGCGGCGGTCGCTCTAGCGACACGCGGGGTTGCGATAGTCGTTGGTAGGATCCAGGAGTTGGGACTCGAGGTGGCGCTGCACAAATCCGAGGCCATGTTTTTCCACGGTCCTCGGAATGCGCCACCATCGCACTCCCAACTTACGGTAGGAGGAGTTCGCATCGGCGTCGGGTCGACGATGAAGTACCTGGGACTCGTTCTCGACAGCCGATGGAATTTCGGAGAACACTTCCGACGTTTGGCTCCCAAACTCAACCGGGCCGGGGCTGCTCTCAAGCGGCTCCTGCCCAACCTTGGGGGTCCAGACGCCTCCTGCCGGAGGCTCTACGCGGGGATCGTTCGGTCCATGGCCCTCTACGGGGCGCCGGTGTGGGCGCCGTCGCTGGCAAAGCGACCGGCATCCATACTGAACGCCTGCCAGAGGGTCATGGCAATACGGATGGTGCGGGGTTACCGCACGATCTCCCGCGAAGCGGCGAGCCTTCTGGCTGGCCTACCACCGTGGGATCTGGAGGCAACAGTCCTTGCACACATGCACGATAAGCGCGTGGAGATGCAACGCCGGGGTGAAAGTCCACTACCGCGACAGGTCGAGGTATGGCGGACAGAGCTCCGGCGGGATCTCATGGTGAAATGGCGTCAGCGACTATCGCAACCCAGTGCTGGGCACGCCACAATTATGGCGGTAAGTCCCCTCTTTGAGGCGTGGCTGGAAAGACCTCACGGCGTCCTTACCTTCCGCATGACGCAGGTCCTCACCGGACATGGCAAGTTCGGGAGGTTCCTGCATCGGATTCGAGCGGAAGAGACGCCCGGGTGCCGCCACTGTGCGGAACGCCCGGAGGACACGGTGGAGCACACAGTTGAGGTGTGCCCTGCTTGGGCGGAGCAACGCCGTGTCCTCGTGGGGGCGATCGGCGACGGAGACCTCTCGCGCCGGGCCTTGGTTCAGGCCATGGTCCGGAGCGAGGAGGAGTGGCAGGCGGTCGCCTCCTTCTGCGAAGCAGTAATGCTAGCAAAGGAGGAGGCAGACCGCATCAGGCAACAGCGCCCCCGCCGCCGCCGCCGGGATTCCGATCCCGATTTCCGGCCACCGTAGACGCGGGCTCGCGGACGGCGAGCCATGGGTAGCTCGCTGTCCGATCGTCCGGTAACTGTCCGGACCGAGCCAAGGCGTCGACGGCGCGCACTGTTCCCGCGCGCCTCAAGGAGTTGTCAGCAACAGGAGGGGCCCATCTGGGTCGAAGCCTACCGGGGTCGGGGTTATCCGAAAGGAAACTAGAGCCCCGGTATGAAGGCTAGAAGGAACGGCGCGGGGTTTTTAGTCAGTAAGAGTCTGACACTGTCTCCCGCTCCACCCAAGAGCGGGTTTCGTCAATGATGATTTTCCCCGTCGAGAGAAAAAAAAAAAAAAAAAAAAAAAAACCTCTTAGCTGAATATTACCTTTATAGAACTAGTAAGTCTATCTTTGTGTGTATATATAAAAGCGAAATAACATTCACTGATTAATCACGAAATCTCAGAAACACCTAAAAACTTAGAAGCTATGATCGAATTTTACGAAACTCTACCCCTAAGGGGGTAAAACGGGGGTTGGAAGGTTATATGGAGAAACCTTATTTTTACGCGGGCAAAGCAGCTGGCAGAAGCTTGTAATATCATAACTAATATTCATATTTTTGTTCCAGGATACACGGACACATGTGGTGGTTGAATTGTATGAAACTGAGAAGTCCTACGTGGAAGCACTGGAGATATTAGTCAAGGTGAGTTTTTAGTACTATCAGGAGTTTTATGACGCCGCTTTTATGACGATGCGAGTCATAAAACTAATTGTAGTAATGGTAACTGAAAGCCTGTTAAAGGCACTAAATAAATAAGAAGTAGTAATAACTTGAGTATACATGTGGATAGTTGAAGAGGGAGAGGGAGGCTAAAGAAAAGATGGATGGATTGTGTGAGGAGTTATGAGAAAATGGTTATAGCATGACGGATAGCTATCCCATCATCCGTCACGCTATAATGACGAACGATGGGACAGAATAGAAGCTACCCCAAATAACACGGGACAAGGGCATGATGATGCTGATGACTCTAATTTTAAATTTCCTGATTTCCCTCAACTGATTGTACTTCCTTCCAAAAGCCCATATGGACCGGATCGGTGTAATTTTTATAAAAGTTTAGAAATTAGATCATGAAATTAAAGTCAGTTCAATTTTTTTTTTATATTTTGCTTTTCGTTTGCAATCGAATATTGACCATTGATATGGTTGTCATGTGTAGTGAATAGGCCAATAACTTTTGAGGCATCGTCGTTTTCATAATTGATAGCTAGTTTGTAGTCAAAACTAACTATGTCATTTATAAAGACTATATCATAACAAAATAAAAGAGTTTTGTCATTAAAATTTGTAAAGCAAAAACATGTTGATGGAAAATCACATCGATCCTTTGTATGAAGCTGTTTGTGCACAATGGGTGCCGTCGGGAGTTTGTCATTGTGTTATTGATGGATGGTTGTCTGTGATAGAGCTTTTAGTGTTTAGTGATAGGTTCATAATGGAAAATGGTAATATCCAATTTGTCTATAGAAGGTCTATTTTACTAATATAAAGTATTTGCATCTGCTAGTGGCAGTATGGAATTTAAACGTATAAAAATTAGCCTATGTTTTCTTTCTACTTTATTGATAAGGAACTGAATTGAATTTGAATAGAAGGAGTTGGGGGAGGCCTTTGTCCAGCATTGGGAAAGTATCGCTAATAAAAAAATAAGGATCAACACCATACATTATGCGATATCAAAATCATAATTTACATATAATTTATTTATTTATTTATTTATTAAAACTTCAAGCAACATAAAAGTACAAAGGCGGACTTAATGCCTTAGGCATTCTCTACCAGTAAAGAGAAAAACGTGGTAGGTGCATAAAAAAAATAAAATTAACATAAAAGTAGACTATGAAAAAAAAGGACTCAAAAAACAAATACAAAATAAACATACATATATAATTTAATATAAAATATATTATTATATATACATATATATATATATATATATATATATATATATATATATATATATATAAAGTACAAGAAAGAGGTTTTGAGACGACTTCACTATCTATTACCTATCTTAATACATATATTAGCCCACAGCGCTGTTCACGAATTACCATTAATGAGTAAAAAAAACGGCTAAGTCGCATGCATCACAGAGTACGTCTTTATGTTATAAATAAAAAAATTAAATAAAAAAAAATACAGAAAAGTAAAGAGTTACAGTAATAAAATTTATAAATCTTTTTCTTAATATTGATATATATAAACTAGTACTTGACTGCGATCCCACCTGATGGTAAGCAGTGATGCATTCGTTGATGGTGAGCTACACTAGTTAATTAAGAGCCTATTCACTCTTGCCTTGAAGATACCTAAATTATAATCGGACGGGAAGACCGCAGCAGTCAAATTGTTCCAGTCCCTCGATGTACGTGGTATAAACGACGACTATAACGACGATTATAAGACTATTATTCATGCTAATCAAAGCGAAATGTTCTTCAGTGTTTTTTTTTACGGTGGGCAAAAATCATCTTATGAAAACCCCCGCTCTTGGGTGGAGCGGGAGATAGTGTCAGACTCTTACTGACTAAAAACCCACCCCGTTCCTTCTAGCCTCTTCATACCGGGGCTCGAGCTTCCTTTCGGATAACCCTGGCCCCAGTAGGCTTCGACCCATCTGGGCTCCTCCTGCTGCTGACAACTTCTTGAGGCGCGTGGGAACAGTGCGCGCCGTCGACGTCTTGGGCTCGGTCCGGACAGTTACCGGACGTTCTTCAGTGATGAATTAGTGTTCTACTGGTAAAAGAGTACTTAAAATCGGTCCTAAGGTTTTTGTTTTTACTCATTACAAACATTTTTTTTTTCTTCATAATATAAACTATTGCTTGACTGCAATTCCACCTGATGATAAGTAATGCAATCGCTGATGTCAAAGCGCACTAGTTTGTTAAGAGCCTTGCGCTCTAGTCTTGAAGACATCTAGATTATAATCAACTGATATTACTTTAACAAAATATCTTAAGAGAATTTCTTACCAGTTAAATTCCTTTATATTCCCGCTGACCCAGATAAACAGCGCTGGTAAGTTCTAAGAGTTGTAGCGCTTGAGTTTAAGCTTTGAAAGACTTGAAAAGAGGATTCCGAGAAATATGGAACAATACTTTTTGATTGCAGTTGAGAATTTGTTAAGATATACTGAGGAACAGTTTGAGGAGGTTTGAGAACTGTGTTTGTTACTTTTTCTTACTCAAACGACTGAAAGGATTTGAGTGAAAATTGGCACACGGGTAGACCAAGTCCTGTAATAACGCGTAGGATTATTCTGTAATGTCTCCTTGGGGCAATTTTCTACTTACACTGGGACGAAATCGGTAGCAGCAATTACTCAGTTAGAAAAAAAAAACAAATCCAAAAAATAATATAGGTATGGTATGTATAATGTTGGGGTAATATGACATACTTTTCGGTTATTGCCGCTGACAGGATTACTCGCGATAGCTGCCTTTTATCTCACCGTTGCGAGTGTCGCTACAGATATATTTAAGTCAAAAGAATATAGATTACTTTTAGGCAAGTCAACTATATGACCATCAGGTGAGATAGCGGCAATCACATCTTAAATATCACTCGAATATTATTAATCTTTTAATCGAGATAATTAGGACACAATAGAAAGACCATGGGTGCGCGAACGCCGGCTTCCGCTAGGGGTTTAATGAATCGGGGTGTATTGCTCGTAGAACGGATGGTCAATGGGGCTGAAAGGTTCTAGCATGCCGATTGCGCACTGGAAAACGCAGCGTTGGCAGGCTTCCCACAAGGTTGACCAACGACTTGGTGTGACTGGTGAGAGTTGCGGGAATACGGTGGATGCTAGACGCACAAGATCGGTTATTGTAGCGACCCTTGGGGGAGGCCTGCGTCCAACAGTGGACGTCTATTGGCTGAAATGATGATCATGATGAAAAGCACAAAGTGAATGTTTGTTCCATTATGTTCCCTTGGGAGATATTTACGCAGGCAAAAGCGCTGGCCAATTACAAAAAAATAACAAAATAATATAAGTATAATGTTGGGGTAATATGACACACATTCCGTTTATTCTCGCTTAGGGGATTACATTACACGTGACAGCTGCCTTCTTTGTTAGACTACACGTGTAAGCACGGCAAGGCCTTAGCCGTTGTTTACAGACGAAAATTGGGTTAAAAGAGCTATTCATTGGAAAAATAGGTATGAGAAGCTTGTACGCTTTTCGTATATAGCTACTTGCCTCAAATACAATGGCTTAATTTGGTGATGGAATTATTAAGCGTTTAGAAAAGTTTTTATTATGAAGTACGACTACTTTTTTTTTTAAGTTGTTTAAGAACTGAGTTTGAAAGCAAAATGAATTTAAGCTATGGATTGTATTTGATTTAATGAAGCGGGACGCACAGGATCAAACATTGTGGCGACACTTGGGGGAGGCCTATGTCCAACAGTGGACGTCTGTCGGCTGAAATGATGATGATGATGATAATGATGGTGTGGCCACGTATTTTTGATTTAACGACAACCGTTTTGTATTTAAATATTTTGTAATTATATTTATGAATTAGAAATCATAAAAATAAAAAAAATATTTTTTTCGAACAAAATCAAGAGTGTTAATAATTAAATAAAATCACAATAAATTCTTTTAGCTAGCTAAATGAAGTCTGACAGTTATGGCAATGGAAATCGTCAATTATTAACATTTGACAATCACATGAGATTTTGACGTTCTTTCAAAAAAGTCTTTTTTTAATTCACAGGTACTATTGACAAAATATATCTATTTAACATCAAACTGGAATACAAATGAACAAAATTATTTATGAGTTTAATCTGATAATTTGGTATGTTTTTCATCACTAGACGCTAAAAAAATATGTCAAAATAATTTTGTTTGGGAGTTTGCCTTAGCTCTTTGCAGGAATATTTGCTAGAAAGTAGTTTTCCTTTTCACTGTTTTACCGCACAATTTTCTCAACGAATGATTGTATGACTTTCCCCCAAAAATCCTGCTTCAACCAAAGGAATCGAATTTATACCTGATTGCTATCGTTTCTGGAACATTAAGTTGATCGATTTTGGTAGATTTTTCGGGTCAACAATCATTGAGTTTAGCTACCCTTTTTTCAACTATTTTGATGTCGGTCCCCAGTTAAACTAAATGCAGCTGAGTTCCAGATTTGTAATGTTTTACGTTTTAACAATATTGATTATATGGCGAATTTTAATAGTTATGATGTGTGATTCACCGTACCATCAATATTGTTAAACCGACTGAATGACAGTTAAACTGACCGACCGAAACGAAAATAATATAACAAAAAAATGCTATAAAGCCAAGTCATCACTTTGCGCGTCTATTCCAAACGACTCATTATCATCATCTTTCTGCCCTTGTCCAGCGTTATTTGGGGTCGGCGCAACACGTTTTTTTCTTCCATTCTGTCCTGTCACTAGTCATGCTATCATCAACTCCCTTTTTTTTCATATCACTTCTCACACAATCCATCCATCTTTTCTTTGGCCTCCCTCTCCCCCTCCATCCATCCACATTTAAACTCATAACTTTTTTAGCAATGTGCATTTTATCTCTCCTTTTCACATGTTCATACCAAGACAAAAGATTCCATTTCAACTTTTCAGTCACTGTTTTCACAGTTTCAACACAATCTACAAAAATTAAAATCACTCTTTGTAAGGCCTACTGCCAGAGTGTGTACTCGGGTAATCTATGGATCTTTTCAACCTGAACGTTGCTAGCGTCAAGGAATCTCGCTGAAACTTCATCAACGGAACTATCTGTTTTTTCTCAACACTAAGATCAGTACGAATATTAATTGTAAGTCGTAAAATTTATTATAATAACTCAGTAACTCAGACCGCCCGTTAATCTGATCAGAATTAGGTGAGGACTGACAAATTTGCTATATTTATGGATACGACGAAAACACAGGGCTGTCATCGTGGAGTTTCTGATCAACCTTATCATTCATTGGTTTTCTTTGTTCAAAAATTTATGAGCTGACGAAAGGTATTTAATTTGTGAATCTTGATCCTTTTGCGCTGTTGTCAGTTAGTAATTGTGCTGTCACTGAGGTAGGCCTTTATGTATTTCGGACTTGTGTCCATTTCTTCATATCTAAAGCACGTATTTTGTGTACGGGTAGGACAATTATGTGTCATTTGATCCACTCCAGCTCTTCAAGGAAGGCCAGCAGCTCCTAGATGTTACTGTCTATTTTGCGAAGGGTACCTGGGTTCACGAAGTACTTTGCCCTGTATCCTACAATGACCACTGAGCTTAGAAGCAGATAACCTGCTGTCTCGTCCTCCTCCATGCTAGCTCTGTAGGCCTTTATTTCCTTTGAGTTATTATTAAGGAAAAGCAAAATATTGTAAAGGATAATGTAATGCATTTTTATAACGACATACTTATCATAACAGACGTCGATGGCATGGCACGCGCGCCTCAAAGAGATGTCTGCAAAATCGTAGGGGCCCAGCAGGGCCGATGCTCGTTAGCACCATGTGGCATTTAGGCAACTGATGAAAGATATGTAGGTTCTAGTCAGTAAACGTCTGACGTGCCCTCTCGCTCCACCTTAGAGTGGAAGAAAATATTAGCTGATTTATCACCTCCCAAAAAGAACACATACTCATTTATCTTTTATGCCCTGATTCGACTTACTCCATAATGCAAGCTGTCAGTTTAAGCCATCACTATACATATAAATTCTAAAATAATAAAATCGGCCAAGTGCGAGTCTCGCACACGAAGGGCGGAACCTTTCGTGTGCGACTCACACTTGCCATTATCTATACCACTTTTTAAAATAATTTAGTTAAATTATGTTTTAAGTGTTTGTTGTAGCGATAACAGAAATACATCATCTGTGAAAATTTCAACTATCTAGCTATCACGCTTCTTGAGATACAGCCTGGTGCCAGACGGATAGACAGACGGATAGTGAAGTCTTAGTAACAGTAATAGACTCCCGTTGTTATCCTTCAGGTACATAACCCTAAAAAGCCGCCAGTCTTGCAAAAAGGACTGGCCCATTTAACGTGAAAAAAAAAACCAATTCGTTGTACAAAACACAAAAGCAGCTACTTTTTATTTGCTCCCGGATTGAAACGGTTCGGTTACATTAAATTGGCCAGCCCTACTACCGCTGTGGTTTTCCCACTCAAATTTTCCGTTCTACCTTTCCATCATGTGGGTCGGGCTATTTATTGTCGCAAGTGTCACCCCTCCCTCTTCCCCTTAAAACACAATATAAAGAAGATGCAGAAGGCTCAGAACCACTCATAAGTTTTTCAAATAATTACGCTTCATTTTTTTTTTATGGTGTGCAAAAAATATCTAATGACTACCCCCGCTCTTGGGTGGAGCGGGAGATAGTGTCAGGCTCTTACTGAGTAAAAACCCACACTGTTCCTTCTAGCCTTTTCATACCGGGGCTCGAGTTTCTTTTCGGATAACCCTGGATTATGCTTCATATTTATTTATCGTTTCCCACAATTTTTTTTTATCGAATTTTTTTGATAAAAAAGTAATCACATTAATAATATGAAGATGAAAGTTTATACATATGTATGCGAAAAAAGAAAGATTTATGTAAGCCTCACGGGAGGGTGACTTCCACGCTCAATAAATGGACCCCCAAAAACAACAGCTAAGACGAAGTGACGGAGCTGAGATGCTTGAGGTGTGGAGAGGTATTTCACGGCCATCAGCACAATACAGTTGATACGGTCATGATATCTACCAGCATTTTACTGAATTATATGTACTAATACTAGTTTAAAAGTTATGAGTTTACATGTGGATGGATGGAGGGGGAGAGGGAGGCCAAAGAAAAGATCGATGGATTGTGTGAGAAGTGATATGAAAGAAAAGGGAGTTAGTGATAGCGTGATGAGTGACAGGACAGAATGGAAGAAAAAAACGTGTTGCGCCGAACCCAAATAAAACGGGACAAGGGCAGGAAGGTGATGATGATGATGATGATGATGACTAGTTTAAAAGTTGTGAAAGTCTTTACTAACAATAATGGATTGCATTTTCTGAAAATAAATTATTATTGTTATTATGCAATGCGAATCTGAGAGAAACGGTGATTTTTTTTTTGCTGGGATATCATTCAATGACTTCTTTCGCTCTGAACTCCGTCCTTATAGGAAGAGCGGACGGCGGGCTATTAATTGCTTGTCGTCAGCTCCTCCTATGCTTACGGTGGCCGAGAAATACGGTGTTGGGTTATTATAGAGCTAAATTCCATCACTAATTTTATGGGATTATCCAAGAAAACCCCGTCTCATTTCATAGTGGAGCTTTTGTTTCTACCCATTTTGCGCCTCAACCTTGTCAGACGAAGAACAGATTTAACAGAGGGCCATAGAAATGTGTCGGCTGGGTACTTTTAATTATTTTCTAGGGCAGAATCGTGCTTGGCCGTGACGTTATTTCAAATGCTTTTGTTAATTACGCAGAAAGATTGGCCCTATTACAAGTTTTTATTTAGTTTCAACTGTCTTGATGTTTGTCTGTCACCAAATCTTGCAAAATAAAATTTGACCCACTTACTGGTTACCAATTGAGCTGAAATTTTGCATGCACGTTTTGTCTTACCATCAGGTGAGATAGTGGTCAAACGTGAGCCTATATATTTTAAAAAAAAAACGTGTAAACAGATGACAATTCAAAATTATTATGTCAAAAAGCTGATCTGATGATTGAACCGGAAGGTGGCTATAGGAACTTGGTAGACGACACAACTCCATCGAGTTTGGGGTCGTATGATACGTCTTGACGAGTATTAATTATACAAGTATACCAAGCTATAAAAGCTTGTTACGATCATAATCTAACTTGGCAAAAACTCTAAATTTATAAAATAAGATTACTCCTGATTCCGTTTTGCGCCCTGAAAAGAGAAGTCGGCGTATCCAAATAAATCATTTTGATCATCAAGAATTGCTAGTGCCGTATCTTTGAGCGTTTTACCCTTCTCTTCTTTGGCGTTGTCCAGGGTGAGCACACAGTGACTAGAAAATGGCGGATACAGTAGCGGACGCGGTTTGGTGGTCATGGAAGCACACAGTTGTGGTTTTAGTCACTCTAGAGCGGGACAAGTCATTGGAAATCTTCCTACCTAAAAAAAAGGGCCTATGGCATTTGGTTTTTCCATAGTAACCCTTAAGAAAGTCGCAAGATACAAATGACCCGGCCAGTTTTAAAATAAAAAAGGATTTGTTAGACGCCAGCAATACAATACGCAACTACAGAAAATATTTAAAAAAAGAGTAATGAAACAATTCTTTTGCGCTGAGCGTGCACGTAGCTCGAAAGAGTCGCCAAATTGAAGTGGCAATCGGCAGAGCACATTGCACGCAGAACAGATGGTCGATGGGGACGAAAGGTTCTGGAGTGGCGACCACGTGCCGGAAGACGCAGCGTTGGAAAGCCTCCAACAAAGTGGACTGACGACCTGGTCAGGGTTGCGGGAATCCGATGGATGCGTGACGCACAGGACCGGTCGTTGTGGCGACGCTTGGGGGAGGCCTATGTCCAGCAGTGGACGTCTTTCGGCTGGTATGATGATGATGATGATGATGATGATGATGATGATGATGATGATGAGCATGCACGAATCAAAAGGGCCACCAACTCATAAACTCGTCTTAATACCGTCTAAAACCTTCTGTTGACAGAGTTCATAGTTTTATACGTAAGTGTACTCAAAAATACGCCGCTTTAAGCTTCTTTTTGAGGCGACCCTTTTTGTGGCAAAAACGCTTGAAGCCACTTCAAGCTTCTCCAGCCCCAAGCTGTCGCGCGCTTCAGCTGTTTTTTTGCGGTGGCTTGTTGTAGCTTGTTGCCGCTTCAAGCGTGTTTTTGAGGCCCGAGTGCGGGAACAGTAAGCTTCACACAGGCAAGAGTCTGACACTATCTCCTGCTCCACCCAAGAGCGGGGTTATCATTGAATGATTTTTGCCTACCGTAAAAAAAAGTTTCACACAAATGTACACTAAGCGCATTTTTTTTTAAATTGATATAAACTAGTGCTTGACTGCGATCCCACCTGATGGTAAGCAATGATGCAATCGTTGATGGTGAGGCGCGCTAGTTTATTAAGAGCCTATTCACTCTTGCCTTGAAGACACCTAAAGTATAACGACGAATACGCGTATATGAAGCTACGCGTCCATGAACAGTACGCTTTACTCGCACCACCTCACCCTGAACGAAGCCTTTCCCTTTCTTTGATTAGGGTAACCTAACTGGCAAAGTTGAGACGCGAAACATCAAAGTAATCCCATGTTTGGTGCCAAACTTTCTCATTCAAAAAGATAAGAATTTTGCCTATATTTTTATGGTTGCCAGTTTTTGTGGCAGAAAAATGTTTATAGCCTTGTAGGGCTACTTGCTGGGGGTTTTATAACCGTTGTAAAATTCATAAAATATTGAGTCGGGTACAGACTGTTGTAATGTAACATGCAATGCAACACGCAATGAAAGAACAGAGAAGCACATTTTCGCAATGTATCGTATAATAAAAGAAAATTCCCATAGTGTGGATGTCTTGCGCGCGAGCCGAACACCACGCTCTCGAACAGAACATTTCAACTACGAGTATTGTGAATTGTCATGGGCAGATCTTAGAAATGATCACTTCATGATATGGCTAACTAAAACTGGCCAGATCGTTGGAACGCTAACATTCAAATTTGATGGTATGTCAATCCTCGTTTGGCCATATTATTGATGTAGGATTTTATTGTAGTATTCGTAAAAGGTCTAAAGAAGATAGGCCAAACGAGGATTGAAATATCATCAAACTTTAATAGTTTTTTTTTTATTTTTATTATTGATAGGCTTTTTTTTTTGTCGACGGGGAATATCATCTTTGACGAAACCCGCTCTTGGGTGGAGCGGGAGACAGTGTCAGACTCTTACTGACTAAAAACCCCGCGCCGTTCCTTCTAGCCTTCATACCGGGGCACGAGCTCCCTTTCGGACAACCCTGTCCCCAGTAGGCTTCGACGTCTTAGACTCGGTTCATTACCGGACCATCGGACAGCGAGCTACCCATAGCTCGCCGTCCGCGAGTCCGCGTCTACGGTGGCCGGAAATTGGGATCGGAATCCCGGCGACGGCGGCGAGGGCGCCGTTGCCTGATGCGGTCGGCCTCCTCCTTTGCAAGCATTACTGCTTCGCAGAAGGAGGCAACCGCCTGCCATTCCTCCTCGCTCCGGACCATTGCCTCGACCAGGGCCCGGCGCGAGAGGTCTCCGCCGCCGATCGCCCCCACGAGGGCACGGCGATGCTCCGCCCAGGCAGGGCACACCTCGACGGTGTGCTCCACCGTGTCCTCCGGGCGTTGCGCACAGTGGCGACACCCGGGCGTCTCTTCCGCCTGAATCCGATGCAGGAACCTCCCGAACTTGCCATGTCCGGTGAGGACCTGCGTCATGCGGAAGGTAAGGACGCCGTGAGGTCTTTCCAGCCACGCCTCAAAGAGGGGACTTACCGCCATAATCGTGGCGTGCCCAATTATTGATAGGCTCGCGTTTGACCACCATCTCACCTGATGGTAAGCGATGATGTGGTCGACGATGGAGCACGCTTGCCTAGAAGTAACCTATGCACTCTCGACTTAAAGACCCCCAAGTTGTAGCCATCAGGAAACACAGACTCCGGCAGGGAATTCCACTCCTTGGCTGTACGCCCAAAACGCTTTGTGCGTATGGATGGAATGGCAACCATGTACCGGTGACGCAACACCGAACACAAAGTTTAAAACAATCTGGCCAATTTTAGTTAGCTATTTCATGTAGTGATCAATTTTTAAGATCTGGCCATGACAGATACATGCTCAGTTCCTTTGCGCGCTATGTCCACATTATTTTATGAAATGATCCTTTTATGTTACCGAGCATGTTAAGTTACAACAGTCTGTACTCGGCATAAATAGGTATTGTGAGTTTTACTGGGGAAAGTTGTTCTTGTTTTTATCTAATCGAGTCTTGTCTCGCGTGCCTTCTGGTGATTACTGTTCCTTATGTAGGACAAAGTTTTTTTGTAATAAGTTTGTCAACTGTACCTTCCGTGAAACATAATAATAATAATAATATATAATAAATCATTTATTATCAGGCATCTTGGCCCATAGATATATACCTTACAGACTAACATACATATAGAATGCGGCTGCGGAGAACACCAAGTGATGTAAATAAAGCAACGTTATCGGTATTTATATTTTCGAGCTGATAGGGGTTGAAAATCTTTAGCTGTGGGTTCAGAGTGCTCATACACTATTTAAAGATTTATCCAAACGTCTTGTTGACACTTCGCAGGACCCAAGGGCCGCCATATTGAATTGTGTGTCATCTTTGTTGTCATTTAAAAATTTACAAAAATGTACAGCGTATGGCGTAGGTATGCATTTGGTCCCTAAAGCGTGACGAAATAACAAACATTCATAGACTGATAAATACATACATAACCTTCCTTTGCGTAGCGCAGTCGGATAAAAAGGTACTAATAAATGATATTTATTTTTCAAATAGCTTATAAATAACACTTTTGTACGTCATTTTACAAGCTTTTATTTAATTTCACCTGTCTCGATGTTTGTCGTAATCAAATCTTGCAAATTAAATTTGAACCATTTCCCGGTTACAGATTGAGTTGAAAATTTGCATGCATGTGTAAATCAGATGACAATGCAAAATTATGACATGAGCTGAACTGATGATGGAACCAGAAGGTGGCTATAGGAACTTCGTAGTTAAACGACACATCCCCATCGAGTTTGGGCTCGTATTATTCGTCTTGACGATTATTAATTATATAAGTATTATAGCTTGCTGTGAAAAAAATATTTTATTATATAAACTTGTTTTTCGTTAATTTAAACTAGATTAGGCGGGTGTGTTTCCTAGCTAAGAAGAGACACCAAAACAAACCTATAGAACCTTATTTCGTCTCAAATTGTGGAGTCCTATTGTGGAGACTCTTAAGAGTTTATTTTGGGAGAGTGTATCATTATCACGCTCTCTGTCAGAAAGGGTGGACTCAAGGGTTTGCCTGCCTTGGTCGTCAAGTAACTACGGTGTTTTGTTACCGTGTCCGGTAGCTGTTACTTACCGCCTTTTGTTACTTTTAGACTTCCCATGATTGAAGTAGGATTTGTTAGCTAAGGAACCAGGGGGCTAGCTAGGTTATTAGCTACCATGGGGAAAAAAATGTGGGTGACAAAATAAATTAGATAGGTACCACACAACGCCGTCTTTTTTTTCCGATGGGGAAAATCATCTTATGATAAAACCCGCTCTTGGGCGGAGCGGGAGATAGTGTCAGACTCTTACTGGCTAAAAACCCCATTGCTTTTAGCCTTCATACCGGGGCACGAGCTCCCTTTCTCTGGGCCCCTCCTGCTGCTGACAACTCCTTGAGGCGCGCAGGTACAGTGCGCGCCGTCACACAACGCCGTCCAGTCCCAAGCTAAGCAGAGCTTGTGTTATGGGTACTAGACAACTGATAAACATACTTATATATTTCTCAATACATACATATTATAGATAAATTACACCCAGACACAGAACAAATGATCATGCTCATTACATAAACATTTGTCCTGGGTGGGAATTGAACCCACAACCTCCGGTTTAGCAGTCAGGCCCACTGCTAGTAACGCATCTTGTTGGGTTTCAACCCGCGACCTATAACTCGTAAGTTGAGGCCATTATCACTAGGCCAGCACTCCTCAACACAGCAGCAGCTCAGGTGGACTGCTAGTTGTAATTAGCATCATCATCATCATCATTTCAGCCGACAGACGCCCACTGTTGGACATAGGCCTCCCCCAAGCGTCGCCACAACGATCGATCCTGCGCCTCTCGCATCCATTGGATTCCCGCAACCTTCACCAGGTCATCGGTCCACCTTGTAGGAGGCTGTAATTGGAATGCTGTAATGAAAGTTGTAATTAGCTGTAGTGGAAGTTGTAATTAGCAGAAAATCTTAATTGGAATTCAATATTGATTCTACCTGCCTCTGGACTTGACCTTTACGTCCAAGTGTTTAGCTGACCTATTTTGTGAGAATTGGGTTAGTCTACATAAACTAACTGACATCTGTAATCAGACTATGTATATAGTAGTTTTCATGAAAAATCGTTATCATCATCACCATTTCAGCCGATAGACGTCCACTGTTGGACATAGGCCTCCCCCAAGTGGTACCACAATGAACGATCCTGTGCCTCACGCATCCATCGGATTCCCACAACCTTCACCAGGTCATCGGTCCACCTTTTAGGAGGCTTTCCAACGTTGCGTTTTCCGGTACGCATGAAAAGTAATAAAGTATTAACATTAGTGCACGGAAGACAGTGACTTTCACAACCTAGTGCTGGGGATGCCACAATCGTGGCGATAAAGAAAGATTGTTTCTTTCTTATTCTAGTATAGGTAAGAGACAGAGCTATACAGGTGGTCAAGCGCCATCGCTTATCCACACTGGAATCTAGCAAAGGAGGAGGCCGACCGCATCAGGCAACGGCACTCTCACCGCCGCCGCCGGGATTCCGATCCCGATTTCCGGCCACCATCGACGCGGGCTTACGGACTGCGAGCCATGGGTAGCTCGCTGTCCGACCGTCCAGTAACTGTCAAGACCAAGCCAAAGATGTCGACGGCGCGCACTGTTTCCGCGCGCCTCAAGGAGTTGTCAGTAACAGCAGGGGCTCAGCTGGTCGATGCCTACTGGTGCCAGGGTTATCTGAAAAGGAGCTCGAGCCCCGGTATGAAGGCTAGAAAGAACGGGGTGGGTTTTTATTCAGTAAGAGTCTGACACTATCTTTCGCTCCACCCAAGAGCGGGAGTTGTCATTGGAAGATTTCTGCCCACCAAAAAAAAAAAAACCACACTGGAATCAGAATAAAACACTTTTACTTTAAACTTCATGGTAACCCAGAATACCGCTTGCGTTTGTGTACCTACTTCCCCCCAACTCCAAGCGTTCGCGCTGTCATTGTTTTACTCTAATTGACGGTATCTGAAGATTAAAGAGTGCTAGAGAGGCATCACGGCCTCCTCACCTTCCGCCTAACGCAGGTCCTCACCGGTGACCATAACTCATAGTCGGTACGGTAGGTTCCTATTTCGGATTAAAATGCAAGAAACGCTTAGATGTCATATTGTATGATTCGCCCGCAGAACACAGTGGAAGTTTGTAGAAGAAGGAAATTAAGAGGAACATTCTTAAACGATGGTTTTTTTTTTGTGATGTGAAATCATCATATACTCCCCCTTGTGTCATTAAGAGTGGGAGGAGTAATTTTATGATTTGTATTGTCAGACTTGTTGATTAAAACCCGCCTATTTCCCTTCAGTTGCTTTTTGCGTTCCAGAGCTACGATAACTCTTTCAACAAAGTCACAACCCTGCCGACAATTAAGGTTCTTAACAGCGCTCATCTTTAGTACATTTATATATAATAATATAGTCTGAATTGATTATGACGTCACAACATTTTTCTCTAGATATTTGGAAACTCAGCTATTAATTTTGTACATGTATGTTTCTATTAAAAATAAAACATTTTTTTTTCTTTTATTTATTTTCAGTAAAATATTTAAAATAATTTCTAAAAATAATTAAATATTTCTATAAATAATTTATGTAAAATTTATCTAGTAAAGACTTCTGAATATCTGTTATTTATTTTTACGCAAACTTTGACCCTTCATAATGTACTCGTAAATTGAAAAAGTAAAGAAAGTATATATAATGAAGTTACCGATTGCCAACCGAGCATTCAGGCGCTATCTCTCTTTTTTCGCGTTGCCTTTTTATCAAACATTGCGTTGAACAAAACATCAAGTTTTTCAAGATTTTTTTTGGAAACGAAAAAAAAAAAACAGCCTCACCATACAAAATGATAAACTTGATTGAACAATTTGTATGGCGAGGCCGAACTTTGTTTTCGTTTCCTGAAAAAAAAAAATGTGCAAGGTTGTTCAGTTTCGTCTACTGAGCAAGCCCTTAAAGTTTGCGGAGGGCTGTCCCTAACACCTTGTATGATTTATAATCAATCTGCCTTTTTATATTCCCACTGCTGGGTCTCAGGCCTCCTCTCTTGAATAGGGACAGAACTTATACTCAATTCAATTTATTTTCTCTCTCCACAGAAATATCTCCAACCGCTGAAGAGTCCAGAGAACGCTGGTCTCCTAGACGCATTCCTGGTGGATGAGATCTTCTACCAAGTGCCCGGGATCCTCAACGTGCACCAGGTGTTCTTGGAGCAGTTGAGGCGAAGGCTGGAGCAATGGGACCTGCAACAGAAAGTTGGAGATGTGTTTTTAGATGTGGTAAGATTAACTTTAAATAAATCCTCTAATCATTAATAGTAATAATTCATCTCTTCTCAAAGTTCACTTTAAACATATTTTGTTAGTACGGAAACTAGCTTGACGAGACAAAGTAGTGATGACGTCACACGAATTTGACAGGGTCTGGCATGACGTTTGCAGTGGGTCTAGTTATAAAACAAGTGAACTAGACCCAAAAAGCTCTCTTGAGCTTTGGACTTCATGTGGACAACAGTGCCTAGAGACTGTCTCTCAGCACGTTATGAATTGAATGCCTAAAGCCTACAACATAATCAGTGGCATTGTCTGGAATTGTGCTCGTTACCAATGATCCTACAGCCACTAGACTCTTCGGTAAGTCCCCTCTTGGAGGCGTGGCTGGAAAGACCTCACGGCGTTCTTACCTACCGCATGACGCAGGTCCTCACCGGACATGGCACATTCGGGAGGTACCTGTTTCAGATAAAGTTGGAAGAGACGCCCGGGTGTCGCCACTATGCGCAACGCCCGGAGGACACGGTGGAGCACATAGTCGAGGTGTGCCCTGCCTGGGCGGAGCATCGCCGTACCCTCGTGGGGGCAATCGGCGGCGGAGACCTCTCGCGCCGGGCCCTGGTCGAGGCCATGGTCCGGAGCGAGCATCCTTCTGCGAAGCAGTAATGCTAGTAAAGGAGGAGGCCGACCGCATCAGGCAACGGCGCCCTCGCCGCCGCCGCCGGGATTCCGATCCCGATTTCCGGCCACCGTAGACGCGGGCTCGCGGACGGCGAGCCATAGGTAGCTCGCTGTCCGATCGTCTGGTAATGGACCGAGTCCAAGACGTCTACGGCGCGCACTGTTCCCGCGCGCCTCAAGGAGTTGTCAGCAGCAGGAGGGGCCCAGCTGGGTCGAAGCCTACTGGGGACAGGATTGTCCGAAAAGAAGCTTGTGCCCCGGTATGAAGGCTAGAAGGAACGGGATGGGGTTTTTATTCAGTAAGACTCTGACACTATCTCCCGCTCCACCCAAGAGCGGGTTTTGTCATGAGATGATTTTCCCCATCGTAAAAAAAGCCACTAGACTCTTCATGCTTGAACTAGCGCACTAAAACAATTCTATCAACTAGTCGAGGTACAGGGGAACGGTATACTGCGTTCTTATTGGTACGGAGGAACGGAGTACTGCATTCTGATTAGTTAAAACTATTTAAAAATCTGTGGCGATCTCCATCAGACCTATAGGTCATATGTGTTGACAGATATGCGTCGCCTGTTATTAGACTTCTAGTGGCTGTAATGTCATAGCACGTTTCCCACTCATCACATAATATTATGTTCTCTATAGTATATTCGGATCGGCATCTTGGATCGACGTACATTATCTAGCCTATATTGTATTCTCCTAGACCTGGGCAAAGGGCTCTCTGCACCTTTTTCACCCACATCTTCTAGTGGCCATTGTGTAGGTCAAACCTTTTTGTGGAAATGTAGGACTCGGATAATTACGTCATTCTGACGATTGATAAAATAATTTTAATGTAATAAACGATACATAAATTGGTGCGTTTGCTCATGAATAATTTGTAAAAGTTTTGCCATGGCCCTATAAAGTTACTTCTTGTAACATTATCTATCTACCAGTGAAAGTCCCAGCAAAATCGGTTCAGTTTTTTTGGAGATTAGCAGAAACAGACAGACAGGCAGACAACAAATTAAAAATTGGATAACCAAAATCGTAATAGGAATCGATTATGCTTTCATATGTTAGGTTAGAAATATTTACGCGCACATTTCTCCTCTTTGCTTTTCTTCACATACGTAGGTTATATGAGATTATATTATTTTAATGCATTAGTATTACGTTTACTTCCAATAGTGATTGATGGAGATGGAGCGAAGGCTTTCTTTTTGATTTTATTTACTTAAGAAGATTGAGAAATTACCGAACTACCTATCATCTATGGGCCTCATCAGAAGGCTTATAATAAGTCGATAGTCAATAATCTTCATTTTATGTAAAGAAACTCCTAGCATAGAGTTTTCTTACATAAAATGAAGATATCTGCAGGAAAACCAAGGTTACTGACATAGCCGGAAAAATCTCGAAACTTAACTCTTCAATCGTGATAAATAGATACACAATAGAAAGACAATGGGTGCGCAAACGCCGGCGTTCGCTTTTTTTTTTTGTCGTCGGGGAAAATCATCTTTGACGAAACCCGCTCTTGGGTGGAGCGGGAGACAGTGTCAGACTCTTACTGATTAAAAACCCCGCGCCGTTCCTTCTAGCCTTCATACCGGGGCACGAGCTCCCTTTCGGACAACCCTGTCCCCAGTAGGCTTCGACCCAGCTGGGCCCCTCCTGCTGCTGACAACTCCTTGAGGCGCGCGGGAACAGTGCGCGCCGTCGACGTCTTGGACTCGGTCCATTACCGGACGATCGGACAGCGAGCTACCCATGGCTCACCGTCCGCGAGCCCGCGTCTACGGTGGCCGGAAATCGGGATCGGAATCCCGGCGACGGCGGCGAGGGCGCCGTTGCCTGATGCGGTCGGCCTCCTCCTTTGCAAGCATTACTGCTTCGCAGAAGGAGGCGACCGCCTGCCATTCCTCCTCACTCCGGACCATGGCCTCGACCAGGGCCCGGGGCATTCGCTTGGAGTTTAATAAGTGGCAGTCAGCAGAGCACATTGCTTGAGGCCGAAAGGTCCTGGAGTGTTAACCGTGAAGTGGAAAACAAAGTGAAGGAAGGCCTGGTGAGGGTTGCGTCAATAGCATCCTAAATTCATAATCCTTTCTAATTAACGAGTGGCACTAAGTCTACTTTTCTTCGTCTTGTTAATGTAAACAGTACATGTGTGCTACCTACCCCTAACTGAGAACACTTCCGACGTTTGGCTCCCAAACTCAACCGGGCCGGGGCTGCTCTCAAGCGGCTCCTGCCCAACCTTGGGGGTCCAGACGCCTCCTGCCGGAGGCTCTACGCGGGGATCGTTCGGTCCATGGCCCTCTACGGGGCGCCGGTGTGGGCGCCGTCGCTGGCAAAGCGACCGGCGTCCATACTGAACGCCTGCCAGAGGGTCATGGCAATACGGATGGTGCGGGGTTACCGCACGATCTCCCGCGAAGCGGCGAGCCTTCTGGCTGGCCTACCACCGTGGGATCTGGAGGCAACAGTCCTTGCACACATGCACGATAAGCGCGTGGAGATGCAACGCCGGGGTGAAAGTCCACTACCGCGACAGGTCGAGGTATGGCGGACAGAGCTCCGGCGGGATCTCACGGTGAAATGGCGTCAGCGACTATCGCAACCCAGTGCTGGGCACGCCACAATTATGGCGGTAAGTCCCCTCTTTGAGGCGTGGCTGGAAAGACCTCACGGCGTCCTTACCTTCCGCATGACGCAGGTCCTCACCGGACATGGCAAGTTCGGGAGGTTCCTGCATCGGATTCGAGCGGAAGAGACGCCCGGGTGCCGCCACTGTGCGGAACGCCCGGAGGACACGGTGGAGCACACAGTTGAGGTGTGCCCTGCTTGGGCGGAGCAACGCCGTGTCCTCGTGGGGGTGATCGGCGGCGGTGACCTCTCGCGCCGGGCCTTGGTTCAGGCCATGGTCCGGAGCGAGGAGGAGTGGCAGGCGGTCGCCTCCTTCTGCGAAGCAGTAATGCTAGCAAAGGAGGAGGCAGACCGCATCAGGCAACGGCGCCCCCACCGCCGCCGCCGGGATTCCGATCCCGATTTCCAGCCACCGTAGACGCGGGCTCGCGGACGGCGAGCCATGGGTAGCTCGCTGTCCGATCGTCCGGTAACTGTCCGGACCGAGCCAAGGCGTCGACGGCGCGCACTGTTCCCGCGCGCCTCAAGGAGTTGTCAACAACAGGAGGGGCCCATCGGGGTCGAAGCCTACCGGGGTCGGGGTTATCCGAAAGGAAACTAGAGCCCCGGTATGAAGGCTAGAAGGAACGGCGCGGGGTTTTTAGTCAGTAAGACTCTGACACTGTCTCCCGCTCCACCCAAGAGCGGGTTTCGTCAATGATGATTTTCCCCGTCGACAGAAAAAAAAAAAAAAAAAAAAACCTACCCCTAACTACTAACTAACTATATACTGTGTAGGTGGGGCAGAGAGTAAAGCCCCACGTTGAAAAGGGAGGATCCTCCTACCAGACAGGTGTTATGGTCTGGTAGGCTACTGCCCGGTAGATGATTTCGGGCTTTAAATCGCACGGAGAACTTTGATTTGCGCGATGCAGGATTTCGTATTTTCTTCGTAGTTCTTATGTGGCGTCATAGATGTCGCTACAAGGTGTTTTTTTGAGACTGTAAAAAAACTATCCAAGTTGGGTCTTCTAAACCCCTGCTTACTTCACCGAGAAATACAAGTCTGACGTTATGTAATGTTGCTCTAAGTAAATGTTCACCTACTTGGCCGACGCAAGCTCGCAAGAGGAAATTGAACAAGACCATACCGTCCGGAACACCTACATACAGTCTAGTTCGAAACGTGACATTCGGATTGACATGTTCGGATTTAGAATATACACGAAAGGTCCATTTATGTGACAGCCAGTGGCGTAGCGTGGACTAATTTAGACGTGGGCGAAGGCACATCTTTATCATTATATAACATATAATTTAGACCTGTGACATTCACCAACCTGCACTGGGCCCGCGTAGTGGATTACGGCCCATTTCCTCTCCTAGAGAGAGGACGCCTGATTCCCAGTACTGGAAACATTAAAAAGGCTGATGAAGATGATGATGAAGGCACATCAGCAAGACCTATTTTTTCGTAAATGCGAAATCGAGACAGCGACTGTTGCAACTCAGTGTTCAGTGACATCGTCCGTCGCTTACTTTTGACTGGCCTGTTGGTCTAGTGGTTAGTGGCCCTGACGGCTATGCCGGAGGTCATGTCATTCCCACCAAGGACAAGTGTTTGCGTGATGAGCCTGATCATTTGTTCTGTATCTGGGTGCAATTTATCTATAATTTGTATGTGAAATATATAAGTATAACGGAGGGTCGATATCAGTGGGTCGCGACATCGGAAATAACACTCACAAAAACCTTTCATAACACCTTTAATTACTCGTAACACACACTCAGTACAAAATAATCAAGGATGCCTGAGATATGGCTTGATTAAGAATTCAGGAACGCGGGAAGTTTAGCGTGGAGTAACCAACGTCTGCTCGGACCGACGGAACGATTCAAAGTGGCCTCCAAATCAACCGTCACCCGACACGTGGACCTACCCCCATTCCGGTTAGCCAATTTACCTGTCAACGTCAGTACCTGTCAATGTCGAATAATCGATTATACCTCCGGATCGACATTTGACTCGACTATTCGCTCAGTGTTGCTATTACTCCACGCTAACCATCCCCAAGTTAATACTTGACGTTCCCAAACGTAAGCTGTTCAATCTAACTACATAGTTCCTCCAGTGAAAGATAGGTGGCGCTGATGCAGACCGACTGATATGCGTCAACGCTTCGACAAGTATATTCACCAGTTGTCTAGTACGCATAACACAAACTATGTTTAGCTTGGTACTAGACGGCGTCGTGTGATAGTTGTGGAATGTTATTATTATATTGCCATCAGGTGAAATAATGGTTCTAAAAGAGAAAACAACTCGTTCTTAAAGAGCCCTCGCTTGTGAGGGACCCCTTTGGATTTGAGGGCCCGTTTCGCCCACGCCTGTCTACGCTACTGGTGACAGCCTTATTTTACAGGAAAATCCGCATCAATTTCCGCTGTCCGGAGATATGGAAGGGTTATGTCAGGATTGCGGTTGACGCCCTGTTTTAAATCGTTACTTTGAAGGGTAGGTTCTACTCAAAATGAGTTATCGAATATCTTTGAACTGATGTCAAAAGGGGTTGAGGAAATTTCTATGAAGTCGCAAGTATGTAAGATAAGTTAACCATATCTATACTTATAATAAATCTGTAGAGAGGTCAATTCTGTACATGAAATATATTTCCAAAATAACTATCAGGGGGTGATTAGTGATCGATACTGATGCCAAAAATGCAAACAGTAAAATTTTTGTCTGTCTGTCTGTCTGTCTGTCTGTCTGTATGTTCTTTATAGAAACAAAAACTACTCGATGGATTTTAACGAACTTGGTACAATCATTCTTCATACTCCTGGGCAGGTTATAGTATACTTTTCATCACGCTACGATTAATAGGAGCAGAGCAGTGAAGGGAAATGTTGGGGAAACGGGAGAAATTACTCCATTTTTTAAGCTTCCGTCGCTTTTGCAGCCTTTATGGTTAAAGCTACACAGAAATCATGTATAACAGAAATGTTTTCCTTAAAATTATATAAAAAATATCCCATGACAGCATGTGTCTATCTTTTATGGTTGACTCACAATAACACGTGTAACTCCCGATAGCTTAGCAGTTCGGAGCTTTCTGTTTATTTTTGTCTACTCTTACGTTTATAACACTCTCACTCATCTCTTATTAAAAAAAGTTAACATTATTATCTATTCAATAAAAAAAGAATCATCGAAATCGGTATAGAAACACCTAAGTTATACATGAAATGTGCTAATAAGCCATCCATTTTCTAAACATTTCGTAAATGGCGTTGGTGTCGAGTTATATCACGCTATGGGAACACTTTTAGGGAATAAAGAAAGGAGCGCGTTTTCCTATAGCCCATTTATTAATTACATCGAACAAGGAGACATTGGCACCATGTCTAAGGTGTTTGCACACTGTCACGCGCGTAAGTGGAAGGGAGAGATCTGGAACGTCTCGAATCGTCTCGCGCATCACGTTGTTTTCCAGTCCCCGGGCTCTTAGAGTTCGACATCAGACGTTTCAGATCTTTGATTTTGACGACCCCGTTGTCGCTGGCATAAGCAACAGGATCCGCGTACGAAGTCGCTGGTTTCTACTACGGTATTTGTTTACTAGCTTCTGCTAGTAAACAAATAAAAGTACGTAAATGAAACCGCGATGAGAAAATGTTCTACTTTTTAAGCTTATCTCGCTTAAAAGAGTATCAGGTTTGGAATATTTTAAGTTAATCATAAAAAAAAAACTAATATTACAAAAGTGAAACTCTGCTTTTCTTAAACTATTGAACCAATTTAGATTTTTTTTTTGGTACGGAATGGTAGCTCAGAAGCATGAACCTCAAGAAAGGACCTACCTAAAAGTAGCCCTAGATACCTAGTCTTCCTTGGGCTTATTCCTAATTGAGCTTAGGTACTCCAAATTTTATCAAAATTAATTCAATAATCTAACCGTGACAGCGTAACAGATATAAAAAATTACTTTCACATTTATAATACTAGCTACTGTCAGCGACTTTGCCCGCGTAAAAGTAGTTTGTCCCAAAGGATCTTACTCCCGGAATAAAAAGTATCATTCAACTATTTCAGAACATGGTTTACCCGTGTGCCACCAATTTCACACGAAACTGATTGACACTAATGTTTGCCGGTACTGTAATCAGGAGAGGGAGACGTCTAAGCACCTTTTGTGCGAATGCTTACCACAAACGAAGTATCCATCTGGGCCGACACATTATTCGCCCGGAGGAGATTAAAACTCTTAAAGCTAGAAAGTAAGCTAGAAAGTATTCTAGACTTCCTGGAAGCCTCCTTGCTAAAAGAGTTACTCTAACAAGGTGGCGAGTCACAATAGACCTTTTAGGTCACAGTGACTACATCCCCTACAGGAGGAGGTGCATATATCATACTATCTTCAAAAATAATAATAATACCCGTGTGCCATATTACATCCAAGTGTCTCAAGACGAAAGTCTATGATCAGTGCGTGTTGCCAGTGATGACATATGGCTCCAAAATGTGGTCGCTCACAATGGGCCTCATCAGATGGCTTAAAGTCACCCAAAGGGCAATGGAAAGGGCTATACTCGGGGTTTCCTTGCGTGATCGAATCAAAAATGAAGACATCCGCAAGAGAACTAAAGTTGCCGACATAGCGCAAAGCATTGCCAAACTTAAGTGACAATGGGCGGGGCACATTGCTCGCAGAACAGATGGCCGTTGGGGCCAAAACAAAGAGAATAAAACCACCAAAAGGTCCTGGAGTGGCGACCGCGTACCGGAAGACGCAGCGTTGGAAGGCCTCCAACAAGGTGGACTGACGAGCTGGTGAAGGTTGCAGGAAACCGATGAATGCGAGACGCACAGGAACGTTCGTTGTGGCGACGCTTGGGGGAGGCCTATGTCCAACAATGGACGTGTATCAGCTGAAATGATGATGTTGATGATATTACACCCAAATCGGTGGTTCAAGCGTGAAAAAGTAACAAACATACACCCAATTGGCATTACACGCACAAGTGACGTCACTTCAGTAGTAAAAGATTAACAGTTCCATTAAAGCACATTTTCTCTAATTACAAAATACAAGTTACTTACTCCTTCCTCCTTCTTTAACAAATCTACTCCGTAGGGAGGAAAATTCTCGCTTGTTTCTCTCGACCTGATTACACGACAACCCTTTAAATATGCTAATGTAATGTCAATATCAAAGACGTTGAAGCAAATGTGGAGTAACACTGTATATATTTATTTATTGAGAGCATTGCCACATCACATACATCTAATACTGGCTTTTGCCCGCGCCTTCGCCCGCGTACATGAAATATTGGTTTATTTGTGTCTGGGTGTAATTTATCTATATATGTATGTATTTAGAAATATATAAGTATGTTTATCAGTTGTCTAGTACCTACCCATAACACAAGCTCTGCTTAGCTTGGGACTAGACAGCGTTGTGTGATAGTTGTGGAATATTATTATTATATATTATATTATATATATTATTATATATATTATATTATTTATTTATTTATGCCTAGGTGAACCAACAGCTATAGCTTATATCACTCGAAAATAAAGCAGCTTTCTATCAGTATAACATTTTTAGCAATTGGACTAGAAGATACTTTCGGAGATTACTTCCTACAAACAAAAAACAAACTGTACCTTTTTATAATATTACTAGCTTTTGCTCGCGACTTCGTCCGCGTACAAAATATAGCCTATATCACTCAGGAATAAAGCAGCCTTTTATCAGTGGAAAATTTTAGTAATCGGACCAGTACTTCCAGTGATTACCTCCTACTAACAAAAAAAATAACCAAAAAAAATAATCATAAGTGCTAGTCGGATTCCATGAGTTCACTTGTAAAAGGAAAACCCGGAGCCTTGATACGCAAGGCAATGAAGGAACATGGGAGTGAGTCTGGCACGCCCACCCGCTCTATCCAAGAGCGAGAGAAGTCATTAGATGATATCCTATGTAAAAAAAATTACTTAACCCTTCAGATACCGTCAATTAGAGACACAATAGTAAGACAATAGATGCGCGGCCACCGGTGGTCGCTTGGGGATTCATGAATTAAGAAAAATTAAGTAGGTACCTAGATTGAGTCTCGAAAATTTTTCCGAATCGCAAAGCTGTAGGTACTCGTATTATTTTTTGTGACATAACTACAAATGTACTAAAAATTAAATATATTCCTTTACTTGTACTATAAGATCTTGCTTCATGCCAAATTTTTAGGATTCTAGGTCGATGATTTTGAAAATTTTTGTTTTCACACAGGCGTAATCGCCGACTATTTTAAAATATTAAAATACCAAAAGGAATAAAATCGTAGTGATATAAAATAAATAATATTTACAAATGGTGAATAAATATAACCTTGATTTAAATTCTGTCACATCTCATCAATATTTTGTAATATCAAGTGAAGGAAAAGACGCTGTAAACACATGTATGTAGAACACGTGAGTAGATTATAGGAAGTAGATTATGGAAATAGGATTTTTTTTTTCGCTGGGAAAATCATCTAATGTCATCCCCCGCTTTTGGCCGGAGTGGGAGATAGTGTCAGACTTTTACTGACTAAAAACCCACCCCGTTCCTTCGTGCCTTCATACCGGGGCTGGGCTGCCTTTCGGAGGAACCCTGGCTGCATGGAAATAGGATTATAATAATTGTGACTAGTAGAGTGAATATGTGACACAATAATAATATCGTGTACCTACGTGGTACCTACAATGTAACTAGGTACTTATTCTACGCAATTACATAGAAAGCTGAAATACATACAAATTATTGTGATAATACTAGGTTTGACAAATGTGTGGTTACTTAGAGTCATTATCTATGCTTAGAGTGCTCACGCGATGAGCAATTTGCCGCTGCGCAAAACTTGGAATAAGGAGTCGTTTCCTATCGCAGTTGTTTGTAAACTAATTTACTGAAATGTGCAGTGTCTGTAGGTGAAACATGAGGAACTAGACTACGATAAATAAAATAAAAACAGCCTGTATGCCTATTATTACAATTTTACTTTGATTATTTCTATTAAAATATATCCGTAATTGGTTTTCTTCGATTAGTTAGGCCTTCTCAAGTTTATGACATTATTTCCGGTATGTAGCCATTTCTGATCGGCCACTGTAATTACCTTATCGGACCATCTTTATTGAAGCCTTCCTTGTCTGCGATTACTTTTTGGGCCGGTTACTAATTCTACATTACTGGTTTTGAAAATAATTTTTACCAATACCAACTTTTTAAAATTACACCAGCAGTCAAGATTCAATCGTTTTGTTTTCTACGTAAACTAGTACACTGTCTTATCATATATTTATGATTATAATACGGAAATATTGCAAAAATCGATCTCTTTTTTAAAGACTGTAACCAGGGAGTTTCTTATCGGTGTTTCTGTATGGGAAATGACCATTGTTTTTTTGTTTTTTTGAGCATTTTAACCCTTCAGATACCGTCAATTAGAAACACAATATTAAGACAATAGATGCGCGGCCACCGGTGGTCGCTTGGGGATTCATGAATTAAACTATCCATGGTTATTTGTAAAAACTTGTAACCTCTAAGGACCTTTTGTTTTATGACTTTTATCATATTTTAGTTCATCAGATTTTCATACAAAAATACATATTATATAATAATAATAATATTGCATCGCGTCATACAGACGTAGATAGGTATAGCAAAATACAGAGTTGAAAGTGTTAGACAGAACAACAACATCTTGAAAGTTTGTTTTTGGTAAATGAATTATGTTTGACAAAAAGTCATAGAACAAAAGTTGTTGTTTATATTGTTAGTAACACAGCCCTGCAAGATTGTTAGTGTTTAAAAAAAAATCCTGGATAAAGCCACTGCTAACAACAGCTTTCTTTTCCAGTTCACAAAACCCACCGTAATCGACACCTACATGACGTTTATAAACAACCTGAAGAAAGCGAAGGAGACCATCAAGACAGCGTCAGCATCCAGACCAGCCTTCGCCAAGTTCCTCGATGCTATGGCAAGGGACCATAAGGGAAAGTTGTCACTGGACAACCTGCTCATCAAACCGGTGCAGAAGTTCCCGAGTTATAAGCTGCTGATACAGAGGCTGATAAAGCATACAGGTTAGTTAATTTAGAGACCATTTTTTTAAGACTATCATGGTTCTACCTAATTTCTAAGACTATCATGGTTTTACCTAATTTCTAAGACTAACATGATTCTACCTAATTTCTAAGACTATCATGGTTCTACCTAATTTCTAAGACTATCATGGTTCTACCTAATTTCTGAGACTATCATGGTTCTACCTAATTTCTTACATAGATGATTTATTTTGCAAACAAGAAGTTTACACGTAAATTTTTTCCTCAATTTAAACTATGCAGATGAGACCACCACTTTATTCTTTATTTCATCACCACTGCTTTCAAAACGTCGTGAAACATCGTGAGGAAACCGGCATGTCCTAGAACCAAAAAATTCGAAGACTTGTGACATTCACCAACCCGCACTGGGCCCGGATGGTGGATTACGCCCCATTCAAGAGTGCCCATGGCGTTTCTTGCACGTTCTTCTCCATAGAGATCTACGCTTTGGAACGTGCAAATTAGCTTCACTTTTCTTGGACTGACCGACATTTGACTATTCAAAAGTGCCTGTCTATCTATACTAATATTATAAAGAGGTAAAATTTGTAAGTTTGTAAGTTTGTAAGTTTGTAAGTTTGTAAGTTTGTAAGTTTGTAAGTTTGTAAGTTTGTATGTAGGGGGTAATCTCTGGAACTAATAATCCAATTCTAAAATTTTTTTTACTGGTAGAAAGCTACATTATTCCTGAGTGCTATAGGCTATAAATTGTTTCTATAGCATGTATATTAACCGAGCTATCACAACTTTTGTCTAGCAAGTCGGAAAAAAATACCTCATAAAATAGAATTATTTGCGTGCGCTGCCTAAACAGTTGCTTAAAATTAAAAATAATGTATGGCTACCTGGTTCGTCTTAATTATTTCTACAAAAAAGTCCGCGGTACCATATCTTTTATATTTTATCTTTTATACTTCTTTTATTGCAATAAAAATATTTTTTTTCGGCATACTTACGTTTGGTTGATTATTTGAGCAACAAAATATTAATTTTTATGACAATAAATTATTTCAGTATCACAAGAACATTATACAGATAAGATTTGCCATTTACAGCATAGCAATTGGTCATACAGTTTCGAAGATAATATAAAATTACTAAAACGCAAAATGCCCCTAGCGTAACTTTCATTGTGCAGACGTTTTACCTATTTTTTTTTTTTTATGGTGGGCAAAAATCATCTTATGACAACCCCCGCCCTTGGGTGGAGCGAGAGATAGTGTCAGACTCTTACTGACTAAAAACCCACCCCGTTCCTTCTAGCCTTCAAACCAGGGCACGAGTTCCCTTTCGGATAATCCTGGACCCGGTAGGCTTCGACCCAGCTGGGCCTCTGCTGTTGCTGACAACTTCTTGAGGCGCGCGGGAACAGTGCGCGCCGTCGACGTCTTGGGCTCGGTCCATTACCGGACGATCGGACAGCAAGCTACCCATGGCTCGCCGTCCGCGAGCCCGCGTCTACGGTGGCCGGAAATCGGGATCGGAATCCCGGCGGCGGCGGCGGGGGCGCCGTTGCCTGATGCGGTCTGCCTCCGCCTTTGCTAGCATTACTGCTTCGCAGAAGGAGGCGACCGCCTGCCATTCCTCCTCGCTTAGGACCATGGCCTCAACCAGAGCCCGCCGCGAGAGGTGTCTGCCGCCGATCGCCCCCACGAGGGCACGGCGATGCTCTGCCCAGGCAGGGCACACCTCGACTGTGTGCTCCACCTTGTCCTCCGGGCGTTCCGCACAGTGGCGACACTCGGGCGTCTCTTCCGCTTTAATTCGGTGCAGGAACCTCCCGAACTTGCCATGTTCGGTGAGGACCTGTGTCATGCGGAAGGTAAGGACGCCGTGAGGCCTTTCCAGCCACGCCTCAAAGAGGGGACTTACCGCCATAATAGTGGCGTGCCCAACGTTTCACCTATTTGCCCATAGATGGCGTTCTGCAATTACGTAATTTTTCTGAATCGCGGTGTTACGCGGCGGACTTTCTGTGGATTGATGACCCTCTCGAATTATTATGCCCACGTTGTCGTTAGTTGGAGTTCTTCTGTCAGTTGCTTATTGGTTTCGGTTGTTTCGTTCGTATGGTTGTTGTTGTTGATAGATACCTCATAATCGAAAATATCGTAATTTCGTTGTACGTTTTTGTATGTTCGTAGTTTCGTACTTCGTTCTATCGTAATAATCGATACGAGTTATTCGATATTACGATTGTTTTGTTTTGTAAAGGCGGACGGTGTTCGAGTCGCTCTCCTTTTGTTCATAATTGTTTTCAAGTCTGTGCGTAGTTTGTTGAGAGCATGTCTAAAAGGAAATCTCAACTGTCCCGGCAGACATCACAGACAAGAGCCGCTCGAGTACGCCGTACGGAAGAATCTGCCCCTGAAAATGAGCAGCGCCTCTCGAGAAATAGAGAATATATTTCGCAAGCACGCGCTAGAGAATCTAGCTCCGAGCGCTCACAGCGCCTCGCTAGCCAAAATGTGAGGACATCGCGGGCCCGTGCTCGAGGAACTAGCGCTGAACGTGCGCACCGTCTATCTGAGTTAAGGCAGCATGTCTCTGAGACAAGGGATAGGGAGACTAGCGCTAAACGCTCGCGGCGGCTTGGTAGGCAAAATGTCATAACATCACAGGCCCGTGCTCAGGAATCTAGCGCAGAACGTGCGCATCGTCTAATCGAGTGTAATCTTATTTTAAAACAAGAAATTTTCCGCGGACGAAGTCGCGGGCAGAAGCTAGTTTGAAATAAATGCTTTGATTTTGATTTTGATTCCCTCTCCTAGAGAGGAGGCCTGCGTCCCAGTAGTGGGAACATTAAAAAGGCTGATGATGATGTTGATGAGATGAGATCGATATTTCTCAGCTGACTAACCTGAGAAGAAACACCAAAACAGACTCAAATGCCAGTATCTTTTAAATCCATACAGCATAATTATTCTGCCAAAAACTGCAAACGCATTAGAATACGTTATTCAAGACTGTTCTAAATCTAAATACTGTGAAATCTGTGGCAAAATGCATAACCAATCGGAGCCAACGAAAAAAAAAAAATTTTGAGGATTTATAAGAAATGGAGCGCCCCCTTTGTTTTAAAGACCAGCTTAATAACTTAGCTCGAAGTTAGAATAACAATAGCTACGACGTTGTCAAATAAATTTTGTCCCTCATTATTGATGGCAGTCACTAAAGTCGCTTTGGAACAATATTTTATAAGAGGGCAGGTGCAAAATTAATTTTCTTTAAGTACATGATTTATTTTTGTCGGATTGAGGTCTACTTACAGCTGTGCCGACTTTATTTTGGGATACTGTAGTTATTGCTCTGTATTCTGTAATAACTTCCCATTTTTTTAATAACTTCCATTTTTTATTTAATTTCATCTTTTGACAAATTTATTGTCAAAGATTAATCAATATATTTAGAGATATATAAGTATGTTTATCAGTGGTCACCCATAACACAAGCTCTGCTTAGCTTGGGACTCAACGGCGTTGTGTAATAGTTGTGGAATATTAAATTTGACCTAGAAAATACGTGGTTTAAAATGTCTTGGAAGCGAAGAAGCGAACTTTTCATGAACTTTATAATTTTTCTGTTTTCATTTTTCCTAATTATAATTTAATTGAATGCGCTTATTACTTAGTTAGCTTATTTTTCTTAATTATTGTTTTATGCATGTAGTTCTTTACCTATGAGTAGATAACATAGGTATTTAACGGTGAACGTAATATATATATAAAAAAAAAAATAACAAATATGAGAACTGCGTTTATTTTGACCCCTCAATACTATTCGTTTTTCAAAATAGTATTCAAAGAATAGAACTTGATGCTCCATTGATTTTTGTGATTGTCTTATTGTCTGATTTTTCTGAATTTGAAACCAGAATTAGCTTTCTGAAACTCTTGGTACCGGTCGACTTTTTTCCTAAGCACTGATGCTCAATTGTTTTATTTAATATTTGTTCGTTTTCAGACCAGTCACATCCTGACCACAAGCTTCTTCTAGAAGCTCAAAAGGAGATCCATGACTTACTAGAACTGATAAATTGTACTGAACGAGAGAGCTTAGAACTTGAGCAACAGCAGCAGACATTGAGGGAACTGGAGCAGATGATCGAGGGTCTATCGAACCTGGTGACGCTAGACCGAATGTTCCTGAGACATGAGACAGTGACCATGCCGTCGGCGCAAGGAACCATAAAAGATAGAGCTCTCTTTCTGTTCAATGATACTCTGTTGATAACTAGCGTTAAGAGAAGGACGGGGACTATAAAGAAGCCGACACCGTAAGTTTGAGTTTTTTTTCACAATAATATTATCGAAGGACCGGAACAATTTGCCAGCCGCGCGATCTTCCCAACTGATTATAAATTAGGAGTCTATTTTTTTCCTAGCCTAATTGATTTTCTACAACTAAGTTCCTCTCCTCTCTTTTATTCTGCCAAACCTAGCACGTGTTCTAGGCAAGTATGACCCGCAATGCAATCATATCAACCCACCATTTTCTTTGCGATATCGACTTTATCTTTCAGGCATTTAGCGAGTGATGATCTGTGCCTTTTAGGTGTCTTCGTCTGATATAGCCTGCTCACATTAGCCTTTACTGCCCACTTTAGGCTAGCTGTATTTTTAAGAACTTTATAAGTTACGGATCAGATGATTATGATCAGCCGTGAAGTGAATTGAGAAAGAAATAGGTATAATAATATTCCTCAACAATTAATTCCTAACTTATTCTTATTTGTTTTCAGAACATACCAAAGTAATATAGCAAGTCAAATGGAAGGAAATAAGTACAAACTACTCATGAGGATATCACTGGCCGATCTTGAAATTGTTAAAGGTAATCTCCATTTGAACCTTATCTCTTAATTAAATCTGAATTTTTGAGCAGCTTTTAAGATATCAAAAAAAGTTTTGAGGTTGCAAAAAGTCCCGTTTCGTTTTATATTAGCTGACTTTGCTATATCTGACGCTCTTTAGTTAAACGAAGAGTCAGGTTTGTGAATCATCGTTCACTTACTGTAATCACTGAATAAGCGTAAAAAAATAAAAAAAAATGAACACAAAGAAGAAAATTTCTCAAAGAAAAATTCAGGTAGCTTCAATCAGCAATACACAAAGACAAACATATGCCTCCCACAGAAAAGCAAATAAAAACACAAACCACAAAGAAACTACCAAACGAAACATGAAAGAGCCATTTACAAAGGTTATTGACAAAAATCTTTTATTAAAAATTACTCGAGCAGACCTCAGAAAGGTCACTTTCCATCTGGGGAATAAACAAACGGAAAACGAGGAAATTGTAGCAATTGCTTTGTAGCGTCGCGAAGTAGGTCAAATTGTAAGTGGTGAAATATTGATTCGATATTAATAATAAACTTTCAACGACGCGACGTTGGGGAATTGAGAAAGAATGGTATAGTTTACAGTACAACTATCATTTGTGTTATAATCTGAATTCTTTAATTTGTTGGAGTGGCTTGTAACTTTTGAAAACATCGGAAGAAGTAGTGATAATAATCGCAATTCAATTTAAAAGATTTTATTTATATCTCCATCATCATTTAAGTCAATTAAAAATGGGTTGCATATGTAGTCTACCATAACTTTAAATTTCTTTCATTGATTTTTAATTACGGAGCAATGAATTCCATTTGTTAAAAGATGAAATAAAGACCTTGAGAATGTTGTGAGTTTCGTCGTTCGCAAATTAAAGCAGGATATCCTGTTTGACTTAGAACGCGATCCATGGTATTAAATAGAATTAAATGTTGTTGAGTTTGAAAATCATGAATATTCGAACTTTTTTAGCAATCGTTGTTTATTATTTATTCATGAAGAAAGGAAACGCACATTCTTCTTCATGGATATCTAAGTGAACTTTAGAATGTAAAATTAGCTTCATATTTCTGACTGACTAACCTATTTTGACAATTCAAAAGTACTTGTAAATGGTTTATTTAAAATGAATGCTTTTTTTAGAAAAATCTTTTTGTTTAAATTGATATAAACTAGTGCTTGACTGCGATCCCACCTGATGGTAAGCAGTGATGCAATCGTTGATGGTGAGGTGAGGCGCGCTAGTTTAAGACCCTATTCACTGTTACCTTGAAGACACCTAAAATCTGAAAACTAAATATTCCAGATTCTAATCAATCATACTCCAATAAAACTAGTACTTTTAACAACTTCCTAACACCAATCTATCATTCCTTTACCAACAGCTAAAGATGAGAACCTAAGGAGGATTATGCATGAGGTGGAAACTTTGAATGAGGACGTGAACACACTGACGCAGATCTCAGAAAACGTGGCGGCATTGCACACGCAACACTTACAGTTGGAGGAGATGGTGCGAGATATGCTGCATTTGGTAAACAGGCAGCTTTCCGATAGGCAGAACAGTGATACACAGCTGTGTTATATGGAGATCAGTTTAAATACTTCGTAAGTAATCACTTTGTTACACTTAATGTTTAAGATGACGAGGAAAAAAAATAGATTGCCTAAATAGGAAAATATATTTGGTAGATACGCATCAATTGTTATTATTACCGCACGCAAAACACGCGCTTAGGTCACGGTAATAGTATCATACAGTATTGTAACTCGGCCGTATCTTTGAAATAAATGCCTACAGCCATGCGGTACGTAAACATGCGATAGGGCTGTCCGCCTCCAGCAATCTAATTACATTTGCCTAGTTTGTTTCCATTTATTTTTGTGATTGTAAATATATATATATTTTTTTATATATAAACAAATACTTTGTGGATTGAATAAGAAGTGTTCAATAAAAATGCGTGTAGTTTTTTGATTGGTAGATTTAAATAAAATGCTTTTTCTAGTATTATTCATACACATAGTACAATAAACCACTATTATTAATAATAAAGTACCACGTCTTTACTTCGAATTATACAAATTAACAATAATCGCGTGATTATTGTTAAAAAAAACCGTCGTGTCCGCTCGTCACTGCGGCACAGATGCGACGGTAGCGACTGTCTACATGACGAACGCATGCTACAACCAAGGCGCGTAGGTATAGCTCGCGTTTCGTCCGTTTGTATGAAGTTGGAATACTGTATGATATTATTACCGTGCTTTGGTCATGTAATTGTGGAAAACAGCCCGTTGTACTGATATCTACCTACCTACTTAATGCGTAGGTATAATAAATAAAAAATCTACTCTGTTGCATTTTGGTTGTAGATTAGTGCTAACATAGAAGACTAAAAAAGTACATAATACGTAGCACTACGTAATCACTATGAACAGATAACTAGACGATGAAAACCAAATAGTGAAATTATAACCAGTACTTCTAACAAGTTCATGATTGGTCAAATATGTTCATAGACACATAATGCATCTGTCACTTTATCCGTTTTATAATAAAATTGACAGTACAGAATCTTTTGCGCCTTTCAGAAATGGTCCTGAGAACATCACAATAATATATCCGAAGGCAGAGAAGAGAAGTAGTTGGGAGGAGCTAATCAATGAGACCAAACAGAAATTATGTAAGTTTTTGATTAATTTTAAAAATAATAATAAATATCGTAGGAAAATTTATAACTATACTAGCTTATAACATGTCGTCATGGTATATGCAATGTCACAATTTACAGGAGGGACTTAAACGGTTTATTATTTGTGTGTGTCTATTTTTTTTACTAAAACTAGGTAACCTCACCTAACAAGTTTTTGAAAAAGATGACATAGGATATACCTACTCCGTAACTAAGTCATGTCCTGTCGCTCGTCACGCTATCACTAACTCCCTTTTCATTCATATCACTTCTCACACAAACCATCCATCTTTTCTTTGGCCTCCCTCTCCCTCTCCATCCATCATCTTCCTGCCCTTATCCCGTTTTATTTGGGGTCGGCGCAACACGTTTTTTTCTTCCATTCTGTCCTGTCACTCGTCACGCTATCACTAACTCCCTTTTCTTTCATATCACTTCTCACACAATCCATCCATCTTTTCTTTGGCCTCCCTCTCCCCCGCCGTCCATCCACATGTAAACTCATAACTTTTTTTCGTCCCTCCTTTTCAGGATATACCTACTCCGTAACTAAGTAATAATCTTTTATTGAAACATAAATTTAAAGAGTCTGAAACACAGCTTAATTATTTACATTCATTGTTTGTATTACAATGATTGAGTATACGAGTATTGTAACTAGTTTAAATGATCGTTTTTGAATGGACGGTAGACATCTATGTCATATAGAATCTGTGCAAAGTTTTTAGAAGCATTTTTTGGGTTGGCTATGCATAAGTAATGCATAGGTGCAAGAAAAACATTATCCTACATTTAGCTCTATTGCATGAACCATGACGATATTACGGCCTATCAACTAAAAAATTGTGAAAGTATGTATTATTATTTTCACAATTTTTCAAGTTTAGCTTTTTTTATTCTAGAACCTAAAATGGCCCCAATATGATTCCAGGTGTATACGGTCAGGAACGTCCAGCACCAGAGTTCCTGTCACCAGTTCCAATCCGCAAGACTCGCGCTGGATTGCAGTTCACTTGCGCGGCTCCTACCTTGCCGCCAAAAGGGCAATCGCCTGATGTTTGGGTAAGATCTCAAAATTCTGATACAAATAATTTACTACCATTCGCGGTAGTTAAATCTAGAACTGAACGTTATTTTCTTGATTATTAATAAAAATACGATAATGAATCTTACTTATAAAATTCATCATAATCGTCAGGAGTGTCGTGTCTTCATCATCATCATCTTCCCGCCCTTGTTCCGTTTTATTTCGGGTTGGCGCATGTTACTGTTCTTTTTTTTCAGTCATTCTACCCTGCCATCCGTCTTGTTATCACTAACTCCTTTTTCTTTCACATCACTCCTCACACAATCTATCCTTATTTTCTATAACCTTCCTCTCTCTCACCATCAATTTACATCGTGTGTTGTTGCAATAGATTGGTAGAAGTGCCAAGATATTTCGAATGACTCCATTATGAAGTGACTATATACTCTTTCTTTTATAACTAACTAAACCATGTCTCCGCTTGGGATTGATTATAAATTGTTTCGTAAAATCTTCATTCCTTAATTCCAGGTTTGCAACAGCGATGGCTATGTAGGCCAAGTCTGTGTGCTCACGCTGTCACCGAAGCCTCAAGTGACATCATGCAATGGCGTCTGCAACGCACGCATCTTGTGCGTTGCGTGCATTCCGCCAGCGCCTGCGCTTACAAGGCAACAGACTCTGGACATACCGTAAGTATTATTCTGATTTCTGAAAGTAGCTTCTTACTTACTTATCTTTATGAACTGAATTCCGCACTTAGTTCTCGGTGGACCATTGTGCGTGGGGTATGACGGCCTTCCTTCCAACTAGCCCACGTCTCTCCAAAAGCAGATGAGTCCTTTCATTTTTCTCAGGGCATCCATGAGTGGGTTCGGTTCTCCCAAGGTTAAAGAAACACGTGCGTGACAGTTTCCTTCGACTCCATGCATGCTCTGCACCTGCACAGAGGACTATCATTGATATACATTTTGGAGAAGTGCCTATCCAGTGAGCAGTGTCCGGTGATAGCTCTGAAAACGCCTTTTATAGTACATGATATCAAGACCAGGGAAAGCTAAAATATTACTAAACAGTCTTTATTCTTCTTTCGAGTCAATATACCTTTTTAAATAATTTTTGCCACCTTTTGCCTGTTTTTTCCGTTCTCCCATACTCGTACCAGACCAGAAATATCCATTGTTATCATAATACTGATATCTAAAACTTTCTGTTTGATAGTTTCTCTCTCCTACTTCCTCCAAAATTAAGATAGATTTAAAGCCATATTATATTATTATTTAATTAATTTCACTTAATTTATGTTTCAGGAGCACTAGTTCGCTGAACAGCACAAGTTCAGTAAAGCCCGGTATCAGCATATCCGATCCTGATGATAGCTGCAAGAATATACGGCTGGATAGGTCTGTACTTTTATTATATACTTGTGGCACTATTATTTTATACAGGCTCCTGTTAATCGACTTCTTATAGTTGACTCGCTGTTGACGTATTACAAGAACGAAATCTATCCTACTTGAACACTGATATTTCTCTTTCTAACCAATAAACATTGTATTTAATGATCTGAGACCCTTGTCACCACTTTACTGAAATTCCTAGTATGGTAAATGTTAACGTATTCTAGCCTTGCTAAGGAGCATACGTCTCACGTAATTAAATTATACTGAAATATAGATTCCAGTTTGTATAAAGAAAATAAACTGAAAAAATAAATAAACAGTTTTTATTAAAGTTCTTAAAATTGATATTTCCTTCGGTGTTCATCTATTAACCCAACAATCACAATATAAAGATTTTAGACAGCTTAAGCACGTAAAGTCAAGTCAGTAACACGATTATTGCCAAAACTAAAATAGTGCAAAACTATTCCTTTATTTTCTGTTACGTTTCACAAGTTTAATAACCTAGTTTAGTTTACCTTAAAGGTAGAATTGTTCCAAATCAGAAAACCCAATCTTATTACTTAAAATTTAATGAAGAAGCGACACTGTCTTTATTAGCGATAAACATCATCATCATCATCATCATCATCTTCCTGCCCTTATCCCGTTTTATTTGGGGTCGGCGCAACACGTTTTTTTCTTCCATTCTGTCCTGTCGCTCGTCACGCTATCACTAACTCCCTTTTCATTCATATCACTTCTCACACAATCCATCCATCTTTTCTTTGGCCTCCCTCTCCCTCTCCATCTATCCACATGTAAATTCATAACTCTTTTAGCAATATGCGTTTCATCTCTCCTTTTTACATGACCATACCATAAACAAAAAGCTATTATAGCTCATAATTCCTTTGACACGGATGCCGCTATCCAAACAAATCACGATGGTATCCAAACAACCAAGCTTGAAACAAATATTGGTAATGTATACAAATATTTGGTTTGGTGCGAACACACTATTAGTGCGGACTATTTGCTACTGCGTCGTCAAAGAGACCATGACGTATTTACGTATACAAGCATGATTGATACCAAATAGTTTTTGGGCTGTTTTGAAGAAGTCAGTTCAATATTGTTGGTAGCATTATTTACAGACTTTGGAATTGTAAGGCCCCTCGCTCACGTAGCGATGCTGTAGCACGCTGGCATCTTTTCTATAGCGCTTGCAAATGCGACTAACGCGCCTAACGGGCCTTAGTTCGGTTATTTTGCTTTTGAAGATATATATATGAATTTTTGTGTTTTATACTTCTACCTTTACAGCGAGAACCACTGGCATATATCATTCCCCACTTCATTATCTAGTGCAAAAAAGATGAACTGATGCATTTTTTTAAATTATACTATAGTGAAAATATGACAGTCTTAAAATCTTCCTTTCAGCTCATCCTCAAGCGATGAAGAAGATGATGGTTCTTCCACCAGCGAGAACCAGGACGCCCAATCAGAACGCAGCCAGGAGTCTGCAACCATACGTCTGCATGGCAGCTTGGCAGCCAGCCTGGGCAATCAAAGGACCACGTTGACTCCCAACCATAGCAAGAGCTTGAGTACCCCACATACTGGGCAAAGCATCCAGGTGCACCCTGTGATGAAATCGAGTTCCAACCCTGCTGTGGATAAGCAGGCTATGGGGATTAACTCTGGTAAGATTTTGATTGAGTCACTTCATCATTCTGTTTCTATTATGTGTTTAGTTAGGTTCCCCTTTCATGTTCCACGTCATTTGTAAAGCGTTTCTTTGTGTTATTTTGTGATTTTCATATTTCAACTACTTTTATGTCAAAGTAGTTTCCATCGTCGATTAGTAGATTGTTGGATTTATCATTACTTTGAATTCCAATATAAATTTTTATTATTCCATCACTTCCAATGTTTTAATATCCACACTAACGTAGATTTTGATATTTGTCTCAAATATTTTGGTGTTTTTAGGTACTCGTATTAAATAGATTCAAAATTCAACCCTTTTGCCTATAGATTATATTAATTTGTGTAATTAAATTCCATACAATAATTATGTACATATGTCTGTTTCAATGTTTCCCATTACTTTATTTACTTACTTATATATTTCCTATTCCAACGCAACTTAGTAACTGGACGTGCCATGTTGGGTAATATAGAAAATCGAAATATTTACTTTTGCATGATTTGAAGCGCTTTGTAAAAATTTGCTCATAATAAAGCTTTCTACCAGATTTTCTACCTTTTTAGCTTTTCCTCAGGATAATAAAATATGCTTAGCAGAATAGATTGCTTTGAAAGGTTTCAATAATCTGTTATTGTTTCGTTACATGACTTACAACCGACAACACAATTAAAAATTTTAGAACTGCTAACAACATTGTCAAATAACACAATCAAGTACACGAGAGACAGTAGTAAACTAGGTAGGTACAAACCGTGGGAAGCTTAACCACAAAATAATGTAGAAAGGTACAGAAGGTCTATAAACCAACTGCTTGTAGATTAACGCACATAGAATGGACAAAGAAGACACGTCACGTATAGCAAGACGACCTTCTATACCAGTCTAAGTTGACACTTAAGAGGAAACGTGGCCACATGGTCAACGAAATACAGTCCATTGTATTATTGAAACAATATTTGCTTAAGAATCACTTATTAATCACAACGACAACAAAAATGATGATAGAATAAACGCCAATGACACGACGTATAGTAACTGCGTTTCCTCTTAAATTTTAAAAACCTGATAAGCCGGATCTGACAATGCTTTGCTTTGCCTCACAACAACCTACAATGCTTAATAAGAACAGAAAGTTAATAGAACACCACTCACAGAGCACACTTAGTATTATGGGTAAAAAAATCGGTGTTCCTAATTTTTTACTGGTATTCCTAAAATTTCAGGCACCCTCTCATCGCCGGCCAGTCGTCAGTCTTCAGAAGATAGTGGCACCACAGCCAATCAGCCAACTATGTGGCTTGGCACAGAAGATGGTTGTATACATGTGTACAACTGTCTTGACAACATTAGGATAAAGAAAAACAAGGTGAAACTGCAGCACAACTCGGGGGTTCATTCCATTGTGTGAGTATATTCGTCATTTAAATTAACCTATCACATCTGTAGATTTTATTGCAATGCTCGTTCTTTGAAGTAAGGTATCCAAGCTCAGTCTCCTTGACAAAGTTTCGTTTCTTTTTGGAAACAACAACCAACATTTGAATGATTGATTCTTTTTTTTTCTTCTTTAGTTACTTTTTGCGTTACAGGGTCACGGTATTTCTTTCTCGGCTAAAAAAGAATCCTTTTTTTATAATAAAAAGTAAAAAAAAAAACAATTATCAAAATAACTTCATACCGTATCACACGATCGACTAACCCATTTTTTTATGACAACGAAGTAAGACATCAAAAAATTCTAAGAAAAGATTGTTTATTTTCAGATACGTCGAGGGAAAAGTATTTGTTGCACTTGGCAACGGTGATCTAGTCGTATATTGCCGGGATATAGGTAAGTAAAAATACACACGTCGTATTTCGTTTAGATCATAAACACATTTCAATCACTTATTGCCTAAAATCAACTGGATGAGTTAGTTTAATTCTTTGTCTACTCTCGTTCCTATTATTGGGGTTAGCATCAAATATTTATTTGTCAGTCTCTTGTCACCACCGGCGTATCTACGATGTTAGAATCTAGCTTTACGATGGAAACAAACCAGATAGTATAACGTTAGTGCCATGAAAGGTTGAGTACCCACTGCCTCTTCAGAGGCAACCAATGTCGACATCATTGTAAGTAGTAACTTACAAGTATGGCAAGTTCGCAACTGCAACCTGTAACGTTATTGAAAAAATATTGAAAATACAGTTTTGTGCCGTTTGGGGTTGAAATGAGGGCTTCCATTCCAACCCCAAACGGCATGTTCCTTGCCAAAGATATTTTTGTCTGATCGTCACTTTGTGTGATCAGAAGTTGTGTTTTGCCTAAAGAACTAACATTGCCATTCAACGTGGCTATGTTGTTAGTCTTCTAGAAGTGTACTCTAGATGATAGCAATATGGAAGAGTACTTTAACGTCGAAATGTCCTTTACGTTGTCCTACAGCTGAGCAAAGATCTTTTACTCATCTTTAACCTGTCTCGTCGCCAAACTTCTTATCTCTGTCTTTATCTTCTGTCTCTGTAATTTTATTTCTACCCCATTACCAAAACCAGTTAAGTTATTACTTCGACGTCCTCCCCAGATGGTTCCTGGTCGGAGCGGTCGACGATCCCGGTGGGCACGGGCAGCAGCCCCGTCAGCAGCATGCTGCTGTCCAGCGGCAAGCTGTGGTGCGCCACGCATGCCTCCATCAAGATCATCAACCCGCATACACTGCAGGTAATGGAACTGCTACTTTAGAAACATCAGCATTAAATCAACTATTGGCTATAGTGCACATCAATTTAGCATGATGATAAGAATGATTTACTGTGCTGTTGCTGGGGGTTCAATTCCTGTGCGGAAAAGTTTTTGAAGTTTTCGGATCCATACAAGGTGTAACGTTAAATGCGCAAAACCTGAAATTAGTTTGATAAGAATAACGAGCAGAATCAATTAAACCACTTTACATTTTTACATGTTTTATAGGTAAATTTTTCAAAAAAATCTTCATTAAAAACTTCGACCTGTCTATATATGAATAGGTCAAGCTATCACATGCGCAAACCCGCTGAAATAGGTAAACAAACACAAATAGTTGTAATCCAATCAAATTTTCTCATACACGGGATAATAAAAGTTTTTATTTCAATGCAGATATGAATTTTAAACCAACTAAAACTACTCGTTTAATTTATTTTTTTTCTCACGTAATTAGGTCAATTGAATTAAAAATCATTTGGGGTGTCTGAGGTTTTGCGCATTTAACGTTACACGTTGATCTTCGTCTTCTATGCGAGTTTAATTATTGTAGTTATAGTGTACCCACGATAACCTGGGGAATGAAGCGGTTTTACAAAAAAATAAAAAAGTTAAAATTTAATTTTTGATGCAAGCCCAACCATTCCATTACTAGTTTACATTGATGATTAAACTTTCGACTTACAAACATATTAAAAATGTGAGGAACGAACTATTTAGCTCAATGAAATGCCAAAGGCCTTTTCTAAAGTAAGCCACTGGTGGTCACTCGACAGTCGAAAGAAGACTGAAATTCAGATACAGTAAATATTTCGTTGATAAGAGCTAAATAGACATGGCATGACGGAATACGCAGCGATGAAAGGCCTCCTACAAGGTGGACCGATGCCCTGGTGAAGGTTGCGGGGATCTGATGGATGCGGGACGCGCAGGATCGTTCATTGTGGCGACACTTGGGGGAGGCTTATGTCCAACAGTGAACGTTTATCGGCTGAAGCGATGATGAATGTTGATACAACATCATGTTCATTGCAGAAGCAGAGAACACAGAACTAAATAATGTATCCTTAAAGCTACATTATACCTCCATCCCCCTGTTGGCCTATTGGTCTAGTGGTTAGTGACCCTGACTGCCATGCCGGAGGTCGTGGGTTCGATTCCCACCCAGGACAAATGTTTGTGTGTTGAGCATAATCATTTATTCTGTGTCTGGGTGTAATTTATCTATAATATGTATATATTTAGAAATATATAAGTATGTTTATCAGTTGTCTAGTACCCATAACACAAGCTCTGCTTAGCTTGGGACTAGACGGCGCTGTGTGATAGTTGTGGAATATTATTATTATTATGCTCGTATACCCATTTCTTTTAATTTAAAACCTTGTTTCCAGGTGGACGAAACATTCCAAATAAGTTCAGAGACGAAGCCGATCAGCCACATGGCAGTGGCGGGTGGTACAATATGGCTGTCACTGCATAACGCCGCTCAGCTGCGGTGCTACAACTCCAGTACTCGCGAGCAGCTAGCGGAGATCAATATCACGCCACAAGTCACTAAGATGTTGCATGGTAAGCATTTTTGTAATTAATGGAATTTGTGGAATTAACTGTCCCACCAAAGCTGCGGTGACTGTTTAAGAGTTGCCACGGTCCTTGCAAAGAGCAATTGAAGAAAGGCAGGTTTAGGCAGTAAAAATCTGATACCGTAATTTGGGGCTATTTTGGCCCTGAGGTATAACTTTGAACTCATTGACCAATAAAATCACAGTATACACAGTTTTTCATGTTCTTATTGGTTAACTAGCTTTTACCCGCGGCTTCGCCCACGTTTGTCAATATACTTTAATTCTTCTCCCCTTTTCTTCCCTCATTCTCTCCCATTTCTAAATTAAAAAAAAAAAATGCATATGCCCGTCTCCAAGGTCGCAACTATCTCTGTACCAAAATTCATCAAAATCAGTTTTGCCATTTAGGCTTGAAGACGTAACAAACAAACTCACTTTCGCTTTTATAATATTAGTAAGGATAAGCATGTGCCAAAGTTATACCCTAAGGCCGAAGTTACCCCACTTTAGTTGGTACTCCTTCTGCATAAATCCAGAGTGAGAGAAGTCATGATTACTCACGTAACAAAAAAGTGGATGTAGATAACTTTTCGCCTTGTTATTTACGTAATCACACCAAACTACAGGTTCTATTACCAGCTCTAGTTGTTGACTTGGCATAATTAGGTTTCTTCGATCTAAACTCTTCTTCGTTTTTCCAGGATGCGATGATATAATCCGCCAGCACAAAGCGGCGTGCCTGCGCGTCACAGCTCTCCTCGCTCACCGCGATACTCTGTGGGTGGGCACCAGCGCAGGAGTACTGCTGACTGCTCCGCTGCACAACTCCCCTAACCCCAGGACTGGGGCCTTTACTGTGCCGCATCTTACCGGTAAACTAAACTAAACTAAATGTGTGTGTGTGTGTGTGTGTTTAAACTAAATGTGGTACAGGCGTCGATTATCTCTTATGATTAGGCTTTTGATAGGTATTTAATGTAAGATATTGATCTACAAAAATAGTTAATTTTGATACAAGTGGAGAAAGATAGTCATTGCGACTGAGGCGGAATTCACCAAAGCGGTAGGCGAGGGTGTTGTGGAGCCAAGTTGCACAACAGTTAGACAATTGCAGTGACAAATTCCACGTGTGTCAAGAGACGTTCAATACACTTAGGAAGAAATAAATAGGGGCTAGACGCGCGACTCATGGACCGTCGCTTGTGGTGGGGCCAAGCGCCAGCATTTTTTATACAAGGTACTAGTGTGGAAAACACTAAATTGTGTACCTAAAATCGATAGGGATAAGAGCAGGTTTTCGAGTAGGTGAGTGTATTGAATGATTTTTCAACTGGCCAAGGTATGAAGAAGTGGTTCACACTGAATAATGTCAGTACCTAAGTTAAACATAGATTTCAGATAGATGCAATTACAGCCTAAGTAGTATTTATCAAACAGATGACACACAATTAAATTGTAGAAACACGTAAGAAAAACAAAAATCTAACGTTTTGCAGCATATAAAGGCTAAATAAATTACAATGTAGATATAAGAGATCAAATAATAATTTAAATGCCATCTTCTTAGCCTTTTTCCCAACAAATTTGGATCGGCTTTTCAAATGATTATCTAAATGTGACCTCTTCAATTTCCAGGTATAACCTACGGGCATACCGGCCACGTGAGGTTCCTGACCATCGTTGAGAACCCAGCCGCACAAAAGCAACCCGCAAAAACGACACAAACCACATTGAAGACAAAGGCACTAAGTCGCAGGTCGACAAACGCCGAGAAACTACAGAAACAAGCTGAACCCACTCAGAATAACAAGGAAACCCTCATCATATCTGGTGGAGATGGATACGAGGACTTCAGGAGTTCGACCATGACGGAAGACGCAGGCAGAGAAGATTCGACCAATCATCTCCTACTGTGGAGAGTATGAACGAATTTGACGGCCTACAGGGTTCTAGATCATTCTGGCGCACACCGCGTCAAGGACTTTTTAGTTGACGTTTTGAATATTTTACGTACATTTCACTCGTCAGTGAAAGCCTAAAGGTTTTATTTTTTAAATGTTTTCGTCAATGAATGTTAGTATTATTCCAGCTTTCATTTCGAAACGTTGATGTATGTTAAAAATATAATAAATCTTTTTGTGTTTTGCGCCTGTGAGCGTGATATGAGATTATTAACGTTAGGACATGAAATGTCAAATTTTACCAATTCGCCCCAATGTATCAAAATTAATTTAAACGTGCAGTATTATTAAATAAATTGGACCATCTGTATAATGGCCGGTTGCGTACCTAATAGACGTTTCTATCAAGTGTTTTAGAACTATTTACATGTATTCAACCCATATCAAGACAGTAGTTGTCTTTATAATATTATCGTTGTCTGAGTAGTAGTGAAACTGTTGTAGGCTATTGAAATAATGATAAATTGATGTACCTAATGGACTTTTAGGTCTTCTATATTGTTCATTAATTTCATCGTCATAGCTTTCATATTTTCCGTTACTCGTGCTTACTAGCTCAATTTTGTTTTTCACTAGACTTTATCTATTAGAAAACTTGGCTTGAAAATATATCTAATCAAAACTGCAAGAAGATTTTTGATGTCTAAAATTAATTAAAAATCTAGACTGATCTCTTCGTCTATATAGGTGTAATCTTTAGAACTATCTTTTAGATCGAATCTTTCTTATTCACTATTCACGAAATCTTCTAGAAAGTTGAGAAAGTAATCAAGGGTAACAGCAGAACTATGTTTTGGAATCCAAAATCAATCTGTATCCGACATTTTCTCATTTAGCTTAGTAGTAGGTATACAACTGTTATTCCGAATGTACCTTGCCACATCATCGAAAATCTGGTCATAAAAGTGTATAATTTTGTGATTGCTCAAATTGTTTTTGAAAATTTACCTAATCTGACATATGAGAGCAACAAATTTTTAAAATAGGATGTTTGGATGATGTATCCTATATATATATATATAATATTGCAGAATAATAAAAAAGTCGCACTAACATGACTGTGTTTTATTTTACTGATGAAAATTTACTGTATTCAATTTAAATATCAAAGGTAGACCGTAAATATTTTATAAAAAATATTATTTACTTTTAAAATTATAACACCTGTCAGTTTGTTTCCATATATTCCTATGATGTTTTATTAGTACTAGCATCTGTGTTTGAGATTAAGAGTAGCATTATAGAAACAAAAATTAAATAAATTAAGACATGATAAATAATCTATTTTATTTCATCAGGTCACAGACAAATTCTATTAAGATTATTACGAAATCACTACTGGTTAAAGTTACAGCAAGTTCGATAAATACCTATACCTTTGAAAACATCAAATGAGAAATCTTAGTCTAAATTTAGTTACATTTTTCAGCTACATCACTAATAAAATCTTGAAGATTATCTTTGTCACCGGAAATTTGATTTTTCTTGCCCCTACTTACGAAATACGGATCAATTTGAAGTTGAGCGGCCAGTTTCTTCAGTATAGTTCGTCTGTCTCGATCATTATCGTCAATTTCTCGCTTTACTTTTGTTCCATCATTTTTTATCATAATCAAGTCAATTGCAGCACAAATAAGTTCTTTAGCTTTGGTATATTCCTCTTTATGCATTGAAAAAGTGCCATTTTTGGTGACATCAATATCTTTTTTACCTCTTGCGATGTAATAAGGATCATTACGTACAGATTTAACTATTTCTTCAATGGCTCCTCGTCTATCCCTGGCTGCTTGTTCCAAATTATAATTAATATAATACTTTTTGCCTCTTGATATGTAATAAGGATCATCTACTTCGGCGGATCGACCACTTCTTTCAACTATAATATAATTTGGCTCGTCGACGTACATTCGGTCTTCCAATACTGTTCCAGGTTCAGTTGTTTGTCCGGGTCTTCCTAAATTAGAAGTCCTACTCCTTGCAGGTCCATTAAATAAAGCTGATAGCTTATTATCTCTTCCTCTGTTACCCCAAAAGGAATTCGGGTCAACGTTACTTTTTTTAAGTCGTGAGAGATTTTCAATGTCATCTTCAACGTCATTTATGGCACTTAGAATTGATTCTTTTAAATCTTGCTTACGAATCCAGTTTGATTCTGTAATCTTTCGTCTACCAAGATTACCCCAAAATGGTTCCTCTTCTCTTCTCCCTCGGTTACCCCAAAACGGTTCATCTAACTGTCTTCTTCCTCTATTGCCCCAAAATGGCTCTGAATCGTCTCTTCTGCCACGGTTGCCCCAAAAAGGCTCCACGTCATCACGTCTACCACGATTTCCCCAAAATGGTTCATCATCGCGTCTGCCTCTATTACCCCAGAATGGTTCATTCTCAGTTCTACGGCCTCTATTGCCCCAAAATGGTTCTTGTTCCTGTCTTCTGCCCCTGTTACCCCAAAAAGGTTCATCGTCTGATCCTTCAATTTCTGCGGAATTTCTCCGACCCCGGTTCCCCCAGAATGGAGACATGAACTCGTCTCTTCTATCTTTCAAATTTCGATATTCGTCGGGCTTTGGACCAAATTCGGTGCAGTGTTCGCAGTGTTTAACATAATAATCGGGAAAATCAACGGTATGTCCGTACATATTGTCCATGGAACTATCACGTCTTCCTCGATTACCCCAAAATGGTTGTTCTTTCTGTACTTTATCATTGGACTTGGCGAACTTTTGATTATATTCGAAATCATTGTCGTATTTAGTGTTAGAATAACTAGGCTCATTACCAATTTGTTTTTTACCTCTGTTTGGCCAGAATGGTCGATCTTCGTCATCATTCAGGGATCTCTTAGCGCGATCATTGTCAGACTTTTCTTTCAATACACTATGTTTCTTGTGATTAGTTTTATATGTTTTCGTTTTATTCGCTTTGCCAAGGACGACATCAGTAGTTATTATGAAGATGAACAGGAGAAACGTTTGTACTTTTCTGCGCATTTTGTTAGAATCTGTAAATAAAGCATATTTTAGTGTAATTGTAGAAACATTCGAAATCTACAAACTCATATACGATAATATGATTTTTTTATTAAAGTAGAAGTAATTTTATATGTGTTGGCTGCTGATAATATTACTAAAATGAAGATCACTGCAAGTAGAATTTACCTATAGTACCTAAATGCGCCAGTAGCGATATTTAGATGGAATCTATACTTCTACACTATTACTGTTGAGTGACTGAGTGCCTATTCAGTCGCTCAACTATTGTGCGTTCCAAAGCGTAAATATCTATAGAGAAGAATGTCGCAAAAAACTTCATGGTCACTGAAACCAGCCTATGACCTTCCCTTGCTCTTGAATGGACCGGGAGATAATGTCAGACCAGTTCCTTCGTACTGGGGCCGAATCTTCCTTACAGAAACAGATCCATGGGCACAGTAGACATCGAGCCTGCTGCCTATGGTTTGCTGACAACTCCTTGAAGCACGCCAGGAAAAATACGCGTCGTCGACGTCTTAGGCTCGGCCCGGACGGCACGCAAGCCCGTGCCTATGGTGGAGGGCAGTAGTGGTCCGATAATAACGACCCCGACTTAGACCCCCGGGTTGGAGGTCGCCAGCTCAAACCTAGCCAGGCGCACCACTACTCCCAAAATAGTGAAGGTAAGAATCGTGAGGAAACTGGTTTGTGTTAAAACCAGATATTCGAAAACATGTGATATCCACCTATCTGCACTAGGGCCGCATGGAGGATTACGGTCCATTCACCAGAAAGGGACAGAATAGACTTACAAAAAAATGTATTAAGTAAATCTTGGTCACCTAGTTAAATAAGTTCTTGTCGCTTCTATTATGTGAAAACTGAATAAAAATAAGTCGTCTGACAGTGTCCGTTCATAAACATGACGTCCCTATCAGCACCACTCATCTCAAACATTTTAAAAGGAACTGAATGGTCTAACAAACTTGCCACTATCTGCGAGACATTTGAGTGAGCATGACTAACCCCCCGATTTCTGAGTTGAGTATTTCGAAAGAAAGAAAAAAGAAAGAAAGAAAGAAAGAAAACATGTTTATTCTGCCCGTATAGACACACAAATAATTTTCAAAAAACAAAAAATAAAAACAAATTAAAACAAAAATTAGTTGCCCTATGAGATCACGTGTGAACCGGGCTTAACTTGCTTGAACCATAGACAACCCAGCTGTCTGGGTTGTCTATTAAAACAATATTTTTTTATAGTCTATGCGACACCGGCCGACACGTGCCTGACAGAGACAAACACCAAAATTATAAACAAAAATAAAAGAAAAGCAAAAATAAAACAGATACAATATAAATACATTCAAATTTGTGCGTCGCATCAAGGCAAGAATAGGCCGTTGCTCAGCTTATACTGTGACGCTGGACGAATCCAGCAATCTACTGTGCTGATTTTCAGCAACCACCGTCGAGAAAGAAATCGGCGTAGGGTATAACAACGTGGAGTAAGATTTGAAGTCAAAGTAAAAAAATTATTTGCAAATAAATATGGTTATACAAGTTTTTACAATGGTTATATATACAATAGTAGCTTAACATATTTAATCATAACATAATGACCATGCAAATTTTTGTTAAGTAGGTATAGGTAAAATAAAAGCTAATTAGATATTTATTATTTCAATAAGTCAAATTATCATTATTAATTCAATTTGAACAGTACGAATTCTTTTATACTATAAAAGAAATTCTTAATCAACAACCTGCGTAAAGCCCTTTTGAAGCGGACCTTTGGAAGTTTCTTAACTTAAAATACTGCCGGAAAAGGACATATCCCTTGGACAGCATTTCGGACCAAAGTATTTTGCATGAACTCAAAATCTCCTCACGGCTGACGTCCGAGTGTATTTGCAAGGTTCTGCAATACTTCGCTCACATTGCAAGGAAAGACTGTGACCACCTCAAAAGGCTTATTGTGACCGGTAAAGTGGATGGGAAAAGGTCTCGCAGCCCAATACGTTAGTCCGACCAGATCCGCACCGCTCCTGACTCTACGGTATACAATTGTCTAATTCTGGCGGTGTGAAGGGCTCACACCGCCAGAAATAGACACAGATGGAGAAATGTCATAAAAGTGATGAAGCAGGGTGGTCACAACTTGAAGAATACGACGCAAGAATGAACTCAAAATACTTAATCCAGAAACTCGCTCTAAGTATTAATTCAATAACAAAAGTTGCTCCATGATACGTGCTCATGTTATCAAAATTTGAAGGATTGCTCAAATATATAAATATATTTTACTATCATGTAACGGAGACAAATTATATTTATTTAAAAGAACTAGCTTTTGCCCGCAGCTCCTAAAATAAATGTCATTCATGAATAAAGTAGCTATCTATTGGTGAAAAAATTTTAGCAATTAGACCAGTACTTTCATTATCTCCTACAGATAAAAAAACATTAAAACATACTTTAACTCTTTATAATATTAGTCTAGAAGAAGATAACACTGACACAACATTTTAACTAGACTGACAGAGCTTTTTTTTAGGTGGAAAATCATCCAATGACTTCTGGGAAGACGTGTCAGACTTTTACTAACTAAAAACCCACTCCTATGTTTCTTCTTTGCTTTGCGTTCCAAGGCTCCGGGTTTGCCTTTTAAAAGTGAATTCATTGCACCAGCAGGCTTCGACCCTGCTGGGACCCTATGGTTTTGATGAGACTGACAAGGTTAGTTTATCCTATTTCATTACCTCGGAAATAAACACTAAAAAAGCTCTTTTATAGTCCATATAGTAAATGAGATGAACTTTTTGCTATAAACTGTACTATCCGAGAAATTTGTTTTAGATAACACTAATACCACTTTGAAGGAATTAATTAACCTCATCGGAAGTTATATGTTTAAGCCGTTTGGGGTTGAAACACTAGGGCCATGGGGTCCGAGCGCTCATCGAGTTGTTCGAGATATTAGCAAACAGTTGGTCGACTCTTCGCGTGACCAGAGGGCTGGGCTTTTCTTCGGTCAACGAATCAGCATTGCCATCCAGCGTGGCAATGCTGCCAGCGTTCTGGGCACATTTCCCATTGACATCGATGTGGACGAATTTTTTGATGCCCTATAAGTTCCTTTTATTTTTTACTCGTTTGTATATATTTTTTCTTTAAGTTTGTATATATACCTATTAGTTTATAATATTTAATAATTAAGATGTATATATGTATGTTAATAAAAAAAAAAATTCATTAGTTTGAAAAAAAAAAACACTTTGAAGGACCAGGTGATCGGTGGTATAAAAAACCTATAAAAGTACCTAGTATTTGATGATTTCTTTACGCCGTCATAGGATACAAATAAATTGAAACCTAATATAAATATTACAAGAAAAATGGCAATGCCGTCAGTCTTTTGGGCACATTACCAGTCGCCAGCGATATAGAAGAGATTTTTGACGCCGTATTTTAGTTAGTTGTAATTAGCGAAGGGTTTTTTTTACTGTAATTATAGCTAGTTTAGGAAATTTTAAATATAAATTATTCTTCATACATTTTTTTGTCCCGGGACAAAATAATTGAGACTCGGCTAAGTCAGTGGATTCCCGGGAAAACAAGACGAGACTAGTTAAAAAGAAAAAGATTTATATTCAAATGCATGGCATTTATATAAATTATTCATGGAAATAAATAAAATAAAAATATCTTACTAAAAGACTGCTTAAGAAAAAAACAAAAAAAGTAAATGGAAAAATAATTAGAAATAAATAGTTAAGGTACTCACGCGAATTTTCCGGTTAAATCTACTACCATGTTTCAAGAGCTTGTCCAAGAGAAGCCGTAGTGACTTCAGGGCTGCAACTCGGTTTCTGAGGTCTGCATGCTCTGGACCCAGCTTTTATAAAGGAACGGAGAGTAGGCGAGGTCCCAGGGGTGTCACAACTAATTTTTTTGTTTGTCCCCTTGAATCCTGCGGGAACTCGCGACTGTTATTAAATTAAAACAATGCTAGTTGCGTATTGTTCTGGACATTTGTTAAGGGGCCAGTTGTAAGGGGAAGTTTCTCCGTTTTCTTTGATTTTAGTTTTTCTTTCATCTCTCACAGATAGACTTGTGCGTGTTTGGATACTAACTCAGTCGTGTTATTGTCAACTTACGTCAATTTACACGGAAATGATACCAGCTTTCCATTATTGTCATCGCAGTTATTGTGTTGAAACAGTGGTAGCTTAGTGGTAACTGCCCCAACTTACAAGTAGTAGGTCGCGGATTCAAACCCAGCCAGCACATTGCTCTGTTTAATTCATTTCATCACAATTGCTTTCAAAACTTTGAACGAAAACATCGTAAAAAAAACCGGTATTTCCTTAAACCAAAAATATCTTCGCGTCATCCACCAAACCGCACTGGGCCGCGTGGTAGATTATGGCCAATTCCCTCTCCTAGAGGCGGCCTGTGCGAAAATTATAAGGCCGATTATGCTTTTACTTACTGTCATTAGACAGTGCTTAGGTATTCGGTTTTATATAAATTGAAGTTTACATTGAAGCCATCTTAGAGAAAATTTTAACTCCAAGTAGAAGTCAAAGATATTAAATGTTGATATTGGTTAACAGACACGAGGTTAATTGATAAATTATAACAAATATTTAAGACATAAGTATATCGCAACGTAACGACCTGCAGTTTTCAGGATCTTTACGAGGCCAACAATAGAGCTGTACAGGTTGCCAAATACTGGTCAGAAAAAGTACAGGTTGAGAGCATCGACACGAAAAGAAGAAGAAGAAGAAGAAGCACATAAGTAGAAGCAATTGAGAAGCAAACCAAGAGGATCATTGATAATGATGCACTCGTCGAGTCAAAGCTTTATTCTGGGGCATCGACGCCGAGTTACCAGCCTGTCGATTTTTTTACCGGTTGCATTTCGGGGAGTGTGCGTAGGAATTGCATAACACCAAGCCAACGGGCTTGGTGGATTTACGCGAGCCAATGGAACGCCATTATCGCACCACCAGACGGTCGGCAATGCGACACAAGCGATGGTGAGCATCCCAATCATATTGCACAAAACATTTTTCGTCACATTGGGCGTAGATACAACTAAGCAGTGGAATTCCCTGTTGAAGCCTGTGTTTCCTGACAGCTAGGTTGTAACCGCTTGGTTACAACCTTGATTGGATTGAAATCTTTTTATGTGTACGTACACACTTTCCTATCTATTTATGTAAAGTATTTAGTAGTTTTATCTTAAAATTTTCAAGCAGTAATAGTTTATTTTTGAATGACTAAATTTTGTGCAGTTTTTAAGTTTCCTGTTACTTGCTTTTATAGAGCCCTACCGTGATATCTTAAAATTGTCGTGATTCGGATTTGATCAAGAACTTTTACTGTTCGTTCTTTATAGCTCTCTTTTGCACTGAAATTATGATGATTTTAAAACATCTTGGTGATATTACATATCCGAAATTAGTTGATTGAATAGAAAGTATCCATAGAAGAGCCTCAGCGTGATGAGTGAAGCACTTATTTAAAAGCATCAATTTTTTTGTGAGCACAAAATTATAAACGTAATTTCTTACGCTCTGGGTGAGATCTGAGAGAGTGTCAGACTATTACTGGCAAAAACTCACTCATGTTCAGTTACCCTTAGAAAAAGGTGTCAACCCTAAGACATTTATTTTCAATATCAAGTCCAGTGTAGGAAATATCCAATGAATATATAATTTGTGTGGTCCTATGTTTTATTAGGATATTCGTGAATTTTTGACCTTGACGTTGACCGTTCCAAAGTAAATAACAATCTGGTTTTATTATGCAGGGTTTTGTATCTTCAATTCATGGATATATCGAAAGATGCGACTCCGCTAAGTTTAATCATACTCTGTTTTCTGTCTGTGGTCAAAGGTAGGGTTCATATAATGATATGTACTTGTTTTTTCTTTGGTAGGTATTTAATATTGTAATAATTATGTAAATTCTATACATCTTTTTTTTGTCCGTTATTTTTCCAAATTTCACAAAATTTTACATTTACAACAATTTAAATAGTTAGTGTTTGTTTGTAGTAGCAGATATTTGTTTTCACTTTTTTATTATATTTTTTTTTTTACTTTTGATCTGAAATTTTTATTAAAAAAAAAAACTGTGGCTTCCCCTTAACATCTCCTTTCTTTTGCCCTTAGCGGTCACAACATGTTTGTTTTGTCGCCTTGATTACATCGCCCGACAGCAGCTGGGCGAGGAGACTGGGGAAAAGCGGACAGGAGGTGTGAGAAAAAAAAATTACAAATAAATGTAATGGGGTGGCTAAATTCGATAATTACAATCTGTTTTTGTTTGATATATCCTTTATTTAAAAAAATACTGTTACGTTTACGTTACGTTACGTTACGGTTTTTATGACGTCAGCTACTATATCAACTTCAGAAATATTATTCAACATTAGTTAAAAAAAATGGCCAAAAAATCAACTTTTGGATAACGAATCAAGTGACCCCCAAATTCAGTAGATTCGACAGAACTGTTATGGAATTTGAATCACAAATCAATTTAACCCTTCTATTTCACTGGAATTGTTGTAGAATTTTATATAACGAATCAATAATTTGGCTCCTCCAATTTCACTAGACTTAACAAAACTATTATAGAATTTTCGGGTAAGGAATCAATATTGAAACCCAAACTCAACTATTAAAAACTAAAAAAAAACTGTAAAGTTACGTAAAATGTCACATTATCATTCTTAAAAATTTGCTATAAATTGGTAGAATCATCACTATATTGATTGGTTGGATTTGTGTATTCACTATGATATTCTCGATGTTTATAATCAGTATGTATTAAATTTATGATTGTTCATATTTCTTTCTTTAGTGCAATAGTTTTAAAAACTGGTTTTTACGCAATAATATAATTATGAAAAAATATCTCATAGTTAAAACGGTGAAGGAAAACATAGTGAGGAAACCGGCATATCTTAGAACCAAAAATTCGACGACACTGCGTGGTGGATTATGGCCCATTCCCACTCCTAGAAAGGAGGCCTGAGTCCCAGCAGTGAGAACATTAAAAAGCTGATGATGATGATGATGATCTCATAGTTTCTGTTTGATAAAAACATATCTTGTTATAAAGCTCCGAGTAGTCCACCATGTAAAAAGTGTTGGCTCTTTATCTTGAGTTTGTCTAAAGTTCATCCATTTCAAAGACCAGCTGAGTGCCGAATATATACATAGTTTGTCACATTAAGAGAAATCACTAACGTCCAGGTTTTAAACTCAATCTCTGTCAAAAACACTAATATTTCACCTACACTTTGAAAAGTTTCCGACATTGATTGTTGCCATTTTTTTTTTTTACCGTGGGCAAAAATCGTCTTATGACAATTCCCACTCTTGGGTGGAACGGAAGATAGTGTCAGACTCTTACTGACTAAAAACCCACCCCGTTCCTTCTAGCCTCTTCATATCGGAGCTTGAATTTCCTTTCGGATAAATCTGGCCCCAGTAGGTTTCGACCCAGCTGGGCCCCTCCTGTTGCTGACAACTCCTTGAGGCGTGCGGGAACAGCATGCGCCGTCAACGTCTTGGGATTATTGCCACTATGAGACTACGACTTCAACTAAAACGTTTTTAAATATGACTATTTATTATTTATTCTTTGTAGTTTAATTTTTGCACTCAGACCATCCGTCTTGCCGCCTTGGCCAACATACAATGGTCAATCCATTGTGAGTGGGCCGAGGCAGCCATCATTGCATTCAGCCTACTTATCCTCAGAAACAGATTAAACAACCCAGTTTATTCAGTCTGTCTATGAAATAAACTGGCAGGAAATACGTTCCATGCTTCAAACATTTTTTTTTAAATTCCATACTTGACGTAAGAAAAAGGGTTGTCAGGCTAAAATGGGATTTGGCGAGTCACATTGCACTTTGACCATTGGGTAAGAGTCTCCACAAAGTGGGTACCTGTAGATGAACGAAAACGCTGAGGTCGACCTGGGTGGCGAGACGACCTAGATGCCTACCGCAAGGACTGGCTCGAAGTGACTCTAGAAAAGAATACCTGGAAGAATTTGGGGGAGACCTTTGCTCAGCAGTGGGACGGTAAAGGCTATTAAAAAAAAAACATTAAGGAAAATTAGAAAAAAAATATTTCTGTACCATATCACCCCACTCTCCTCAGTGGAATTCTTGTGTGTTCTACAGTAATAAGATTGCATGTACCTATTTCTTGGTCCGGTACACATTGTTTAAAGTGGAATGATATAAAAATGTGGGACGTATGTCCGAGTATTCTACTCAGTGAGCACTCCTGGAGAGAACGAGACATGTAGTCAAGTAACTTACTTAGTGTCAAAGAAAATTATAAAAAAATATTGTGAATTAAAATAATAATAATAATAATAATAATTTATTTAAAAAAAACTTAGTAAATACTATATTACATTTCATTTGGCAATATATTTATAATTTAACTAATGAATCAAGTATCTGTAACCAAACTAGGCAAAGCCTATTTCAGTTATCAGTGCGAAATTCCCTCGTTTTACAGAAAGATGTGGAATAATTCTACTATGACACCGCATTTTATATATAAATCTTAGTAATTCAGTAAACCAGTACAAGAAATATAGGTACTTTTATAGTCACAATAAAAAGGGAATTTCAAACGTGCGAATGGATATTGAAAATACTTATAAATATGATAATATAAAAAATACCAACACTAATGATACAAGATAAAGTGATGGTTTGTAGGTTTATATCACAAGAAGTCCTATATAAACTAAATATTGATCAACTTAATGTATCAATCAGAAAAATATATGGGATCCACATGGACTATCCAAGCGGCACTGGATGAATTCCAAATATTCAGAAGGAAAACCAAGATTACCGATATAATTTGAAAAATCAGCAGGAGACATAGCTCGCAGAACAAACAGTCGATAACATCAAAGGTTCTGGAGAAGTGACCGGGTACCAGAAAACGGAGCGCTAAAAAGCGTCTCGCAAGGTGGACCGATGACCTGCTGAGGACTGCCAGAACTGGATAGATGCAACACTCACACAAACTGTCGGCTTAGTTATATTTGGGGCAGGCTTATGTCAGCGTTGCTCGCAGATCAGATGGCCGTTGAGGCCGAAAGGTTTTGGAATGGCTACCGCGTACCGTTGGAAGACCTTCGACCAGACTGGTGTTATGTCTGGTTTTAGTAAGTGCCTGGTAGATAATATCGGGCGGTTGTTATATGTTTGAATCGAAAGTGAACCCCGAGGCTCTGGGCTGGAACAAAGAAAAAGAAGGAACAGGAGTACGTTTTAGTCATCAAAAGTCTAACACCATGGATGATTTTCTCACCCTAAAAAAATTTCTAGATCAACTTCTAAAGTAATCAAAAGAAGGAGATGAATTGGTCGCGATATTTATAGCCAGATGTCGGCAGAAACTACGACGGCCAAGGTTGCATGATAGTAGAAAATTATCGCAATTAAATACACTCCCAAGATAAAAAAAGTATTTTAAGTCCTATTCTAGGATGTGTTCTACCTTTTTTTTATCTGATATAAACTAGTACTTGTCTGCGATCCGACCTGATGGTAAGCAGTGATGCAATGTTCTACCTCTGTGCCAGTTTTCATCCAATTTCATCCAGTAGTTTGAGCGTCAAAGAATAACAAACATAAATACTTTGTACATTTCAACTTTCGTCTTTATTATGTTATGTGATGTGATTATATTATAGTGTGATGTGATATTCTATCCAGACCTAATTTTAACGGAAGCACTAAATTTGGCCGAATCGTTTTTCATCGCCCATTTGTTTACTGACAGTACTTAACGTTCAGAGATGAATCATATAGAAAATTTCTTATCTGACTGAAAAATATTTCAGCAAAAATAATCTGGGAAGCAAATCGCCGACGGTATCTATCAACACTTTTGGTCTAAACCTTGTTTGTAAAGTTGAAATATTATGTTTAATTTTTTTAGTAATAGTGAGCATGGTTGCACATATTTATATCTTACTCATAGATTTCTATATAATATATTATTTACTTCACTACAGCTTTAGAATTTTCGTTCCCTCCAGGTTTTAATTAAAATCCACCAATTATAGGCGGAAAATGGACGTGAATTGGACGGTTTCCAATATGGCTGAGTCCTGCTTGGAAATGTTCGAAAGTGTAACCATGGGCCCTACAGTTCAAAGGGCAGCGAAAGCAATGTAGGTAGGTTTTAGTCCATTCTTTTTATATATTCTGTGTTTTAGCATACCTTTTAGGGCTATATTTCACCTACACCATGGCGGCACAATCAGTCATCGCTAATAACAAAATGTATACAGTTCTATAGTGAGTTACGTAGGAAGGTTTTAGTACATTCTTTTTATATTCTTATTCTATGTTTTAGCATACCTTTTAGGGCTATATTTCACCTACACCATGGCGGCACAATCAGTCGTCGCTAATAACAAAATGTATACAGTTCTATAGTGAGTTACGTAGGAAGGTTTTAGTCCATTCTTTTTATATTCTTATTCTGTGTTTTAGCATACCTTTTAGGGCTATATTTCACCTACACCATGGCGGCACAATCAGTCGTCGCTAATAACAAAATGTATACAGTTCTATGGAGAGTTATGTAGGAAGGTTTTAGTCCATTCTTTTTATATTCTTATTCTGTGTTTTAGCATACCTTTTAGGGCTATATTTTACCTACACAATGGTGGCACAATCAGTCGTCGCTAATAACAAAATGTATACAGTTCTATAGAGAGTTACTCACCAGCCCCCTAGCCAAGTTGCTAATCTGCAATAGTTAACGCTAGTAGAACGCATCAAATGTACGGGAATGACGCTCAGTCACGTGGTCAGAACAAAAGAATTGGCGGCAAGGTCAACTCGAAGCGTTCGACGCAAGCGAAATGGTTGTAACTTGGCTAGGGGGGCAGGGGGCCGATTCTCGATTTTAGAGATGGTGTCGAACTCGACAAAAATTTCTAATGACGTAATTTTTTCGACAAATTTTAAAAGTCGCTATTCTGGGGATGTCGAATTCGACATTTGTCGAAGGATAACGGTAGAGTTCATGTCGAGTGCTTCTGAGCAGTAGAGATGTCATGTCGATTGTAGAGATATGTTATTTCTGAGTGAATTCGTTGAGTTTTGTTAGATTTTTAGTGCGTTACACTGTGTTTTCTTTGTTTTAAAATACGGCTTGGGTCCTCATATTGGAATTTCGATTTGCTTTGTGATTTGTGGATCGTGTATTTTCTTGGAACACGACCTTCGCGTACAATAACGGACTAGTAATTTGTATATCCACGATTGGACTCGAAACCACTACAAAATAGACGAGTTTATTAATATATTTATCTCGGTGTTGTTGGAAAGTAGTGAGCAACTGGCACATACACGGCGACAACAGTCCACTTATCACGCCGTCGATGTTTACGACTTGAGCGAAGCAGAAGTGAAGTATTTTTCTCCTCCATGTTTTATAAAGTATAAAACACAGTACGTATTCTTATGGTATATAAAACGCACAACAATTAACAGCACAGTTCACAAAATCAAAAGTTTTGAACCACGAATTCTGACAATCAACTGTCAAACTAATAATTTTTGCACGAAACGTTCCGTTTTATACATAAAGAATTAGATCTAGTCAGCGTTTTAAAACCAAATCATTCATTAATTCATAACTGCATAAAACGGAACGTCCGATTACACGAACTTAGTCTATGGTTCTTCCTGATGGTAACATTATCTTCACTCGACTCGACATTTTCGTGAAATTTATTTCTATTTTGATTGAGAATACGGAATTCTGCTCAATTCGAAATTTTTTGGTATATCTATCTAGACTTGCAATCTCGAACTCGAGATAAATGGCGAATATCGAGAATTGGCCCCCAGTTGTCCGTTTGGTTGTGCAACCTATTTGGTGGCGCGACCAGCTCGAACGTGTGGCGACCTTAGTGTCTATATGGTGTCTAGTTACCAAACTAGACACCAAAAAAAAATATAGCCCTTTGGTTGTTTGAGTGGTGTGTGTGTGGTACTCACTGGGTAGGTGGCGAATAAATAAAAGTCCTTGCTGTAGTATCTCTAGGTATAATCTCCTTAGACACAGCACAACACCACAGCTTATTAGAAGGCGCAAAATAATTAATAAGCCAAACACAGGCTGGTATATTATAAATGTAAATAGTCTTTGCAACCACAACGACAAGTTAGCGCGGGTAGATATCGTTCATAATTATTTTACCGGCGCGAGCGCACGTAGGTCTGGCGGGCAGGATAGATCGTGACTGATGAAAAACGAAATGTAACTTGTATGCTACTATTGCTACTACTTGGCGGTAGAAGAAAATAAGTTGCTGGCGCGTCATCAACAGTGCACGTGTCCAATGCGTCACGTCAATATGTAAGTTGAGTTTAGTGTTAGTGAATATGTGTGTTGTGAACTTGGAAATATATAAATATATGAATGTATAAATAGACATAATAGATGTAGGTGAGTATATATTTATTGTGTACGTGTATAGTGTATACAGTGTAAATATATGTGAGTCACCCACAGCCCTAAGCCACCATGCTTCATCATCATCATCATCAGCCTTTTTAATGTTCTCACTGCTGGGACTCAGGCCTCCTCTCTAGGAGAGGGAATGGGCCGTAATCCACCACGCGGGCCCAGTGCGTGTTGGTGAATGCCACCTGACTTCGAATTTTTGGTTCTAAGACATGCCGGTTTCCTCATGATATTTTCATTCACCGTTTTGAGAGCAGCTACCAAGCATAGGGCTATATTTCACCGTGACACCATGGTGACGCAACTGGTGGTGAAAAAGAAAGAAAGAAAAACAGTTTATTTACGCGAAATAAGACGCATACTTAAAGCTAGATAACAAACATAACGTAACATCAGTCGATAGAGAAGATAATAATAAAATATAGCCCTTACAGTTCCTGTTGTTACGTTACTAAGTTGACAGTGACGTTTATTTGACAGGTTTCAGCATTGACGTTTATTTGAGCATTTTGCTGCCTTCAGAAAACCAATGTTATTATTTTCAAAACTATGCATGATTCACAGTCAAACGAAACGCAACGTGGTCAAGTAGCTTGGCCCCATAGCGATGGGGCCAAGCCCAAAGGCAAGGTTGGGGAAGGGTGTGAAGGTAAGTGTACCTTCACACCCTTTCCCAACCTTTCTTCGGACTAGCTCCATCAACTTACGGGAATGCAGGAAACACAGACTTAACTCTAGATTTAATTGTACCGCCTATCAATATTCATCAGCCTTTTTAATGTTCCCACTGCTGGGACTCAGGCCTACTCTCTAGGAGAGGGAATGAGCCGTAATCCACCACGCGGGCCCAGTGCGTGTTGGTGGATGTCACATCTCTTCGAATTTTTGGTTCTAGGACATACCGGTTTCCTCACGATGTTTTCCTTAACCCTTCAGATACCGTCAATTAGAGACACAATAGTAAGACAATAGATGCGCGACCACCGGGTGTCGCTTGGGGATTCATGAATTAATTAATAGCAGACAATAATAATAGATATAAATAAATAAAGTTGAAGTGTCTGTATAAATTATCAAAATAACAATTTTTTTTCACACAAGTGAAAATGCGGGCAGAAGTTACTATATATAAAATTGAGGTAGGGACTATGCGTTCCAAATGAGAATAGGAAAGCCAATGAACTCGATCTGTCAAATTTTGATTGAAAAGTATAGTTTTCAAAACAAGCTTATTTGCGTTTAAATGGTTTTGTTTTAGTTTAACTGAGCCTTATTAAGAAATAGATAAGAAAGTTATTTATAACTATAATTTTTTTTTAACACTATACTTTTCAATCAAAATTTGATAGATCGAGTTCATTGGCTTTCCTATTCTCATTTGGAACGTACAGTACTTTTAGGTTAAGTACCTATCTCAATCTTTTTTCACACTCTATATATTCAAGGTTCTAAAGACTTCTCAGAATTTACCTTTTTGATACAATAAACTAAGCAGTATTGTCAGCAACATGTTTCCATAATTCCCTTTACCAAGTCGACCTTTGATCCCTTTAAGGGTTTGGAAAACTCTTTCTTTGTAACCGTGAAAATGCCAATGCGAGGTAAACAGGTTTACAATAATTGTAGAAAATTTAGTCAGACTTTGACTGGCCTGTTGGTCTAGCTGCTATGCCGATAGCAGTCCAGCCCAGCTCGTGCTCGAGCTCGTGGGTTCGATTCCCACCCAGAATAAATGTTTGAGTGATGAGCATTTTTTTTTACGGTGGGCAAAAATCATCTTATGACAACCCCCGCTCTTGAGTGGAGCGGAAGATAGTGTCAGACTAAAAACCCACCCCGTTCCTTCTAGCCTCTTCATACCGGGGCACGAGCTTCTTTTCAGATAACCCTGGCCCCAGTAGGCTTCGAACCAGCTGGGCCTCTCCTGTTGCTGACAACTCCTTGAGGCGCGCGGGAACAGTGCGCTCCGTCGACGTCTTGGGGAGTGATGAGCATGATCATTTGTTCTGTGTCTGGGTGTAATTTATCTATACAAGGTGTAAGGGACAGACCTCCGCAAACTTCAAGGGCTTGCTCAGTAGACGAAACTGAACCACCTTCCACAATTTTTTTTTTCAGGAAACGAAAACAAAATTCGGCCTCGCCATACAAATTGTCCAATCAAGTTTATCATATTGTATGGTGAGGCTGATTTTTTTTTGCTAGCTATAAGCTTTGGAAGAAACTATTTACGTGCCAACGCTTTCAGATTCAAGGTGTCATTAGACTCAGCTAAAATACTCTGTAAATCTTGACTTCTGAACCATGGCTATTAGATTTGATATATTTCTAAACGATAAGTAAGGATACCAGAATATTGTCCATTATATTCTCTCTGTTGGGTAAAGATCCACAAATCCTTCTAGATATTCTGTTCTGGAGCCATCTTGAACCAGACCTAAATCGGCGGGAGTGACCTTTCTCGTCAGGCCCTAGTTTGGGCTATGGTCCGGAGCGAAGAAGAATAGAATGCGGTGGCCTACTTCTGCGAAGCAGTAATGTTAGTGAAAGAGGAAGCCGCAAGCGTGAGGAAATGAAGGCCCTCACGCCCCAGCTGCCGTAATTTCAACCCTGACCACGATGATCGTGAGCCACGGTAGACGCGAGCTCGCGAACGTCGAGCAATAGGTAGCTCGCCGTCCAGCCGTCCACGTAATTACCACGGTAATTAACCAGACCGAGCCTAGTCGTCTAAAGCGCTAGTGATCCACCCGCTCCTCAAAGAGATGTCAGCAAACCGTACGGGCCCATCGTGGCCGATGCTGGCTAGCTAGGACAGCAGAAATTTCTGAAAAGGCCCTAGAACGCTAAGGGCAATTGAAAGACACAGGTGTGGTTTTAGCCAGTAATAGTCTGACACGCCCTCCCGCTCCGCCCAGAGCCGGAGGAATGATTTCCACCCTTGAAAAAAAAAGCCCTCGAACCAGACCTAACGTCTCTTAGGTCAGCTTCGGTGGCATTGGGTAAGATGGAGATAGCTTCACCTCACACGATGCCACTAAAGACTTATAAAAAGTCGTAAAACAACATTATCGATGATCAAATTAGAAATGTTCACTAACTTTTAATATAACGGATTTAATAAGCATTTATCACAGTATTATAATTTTGCTTTTCTTTCTCCAGTTCGACTCTAAAATATAACAGAACATTAATTATAGAATTTATTACAAAATATGTTTTGATTTTGTACCAAAATAGACGGCCTCATGAAACGTATACATCGGTACAGTCAGCGAAATAAGTATGAATTTATTCCGGTTAGATCTGTAATTTTATTTATCTGTTCTGTTTTTGTAAAATAGCTGTATTAGTAAGTTGGTCATGTAAAGAGGAGGGATTAAAAACAACTAAAAGAGTTATGAGTATACATGTAGATGGGTGGAGAGGGAGAGGGAGTTCAAAGAAAAGATGGATGCATTGTGTGAAGAGTTATATAAAAAAAAAGGAAGTTAGTGATAGCATGACAAATGACAAGATAGAATGGAAGAAAAAAACGTGAGTGCGCCGACTCCAAATAACACGGGACAAGGGCAGGAAGATGATGAGCTGTATTAGTAAGTTTTTGAGAGGATAAGAGAAATCGTTGAAAATACAATTTTTGGTTACGTACAATATACCGATAAAAAACATTATTTCGTACGTTTCACAATTTTTTTATATGTATTTAGAACTCTAGCAAGGCATGCGGACTCGGGCTCGTGGACAGCCATGGGTAGCTCGCTGTCCGATCGTCAGTAACTGTCCGGACCGAGCCAAGACGTCGACGGCGCGCACTGTTCCCGCGCGCCTCAAGGAGTTGTCAGCAACAGGAGGGGCCCAGCTGGGTCGAAGCCTACCGGGGTCGGGGTTATCCGAAAAAACGATCCGAAGGAAAGGCGCGGGGTTTTTAGTCAGTAAGAGTCTGACACTATCTCCCGCTCCACCCAAGAGCGGGTTTTGTCATAAGATGATTTTCCTCGTCGACAAAAAAAAGGCATGTGGACTGCTGACGGACAGATTTTGACCCATTCGTACAAGACCCGTTCAGTTCGTTCGGCAAGAAAATATTCTAAAGAGCGCAATTTTGATAGATTTTAGCATATACCTACGTTACGGTACGCTAGCCGTCCGTTTGGTCTGCTGAAAGTATTCAACGCAACATATAGGTGGCGTGGCGTGTCTTATTCGAAAACTTAGGAGCCGCTAGCGGACCGCATGGCAATGAGCGTTGATATTTGATGACATAGTAGGAATATAAAATGACACAGAAAATTTCAACACTGTTTGTGTGTATGTTTGGTACTTCTTCACGCTCGAATGGCTCAACTGATTTGAACGAACTTTAGCACACGGGTTGACTGAGTTGTTGCTCTTTATTTATATTTCTCACCATTTTTTAGGTGGGAAAAACATTTAATAACATCTCCAGATCAGGAGGGGTATCAGACGGTGACCCCTGGTAGGCTTCGATCCTGCTGTGCCCCTGCGATTGCTGGCAACTTCTTGAGACACGCGTGGAAAATTACGCGCCGTCGACGACTTGGGCTCGGTCCGGACGGTTACCGGACGGTCGGACAGCGAGCGAGATTTCCCACCTAAAAATAAAACATAGTTCATTCTCTATTACACTCTGAGTTCTGCTTTTGTTGCTGTCGGTACTCAATATCAATGTTCAATACTATTTATGACAAGACGAGAAGTGTCTAAAATTATCGAGTTTATTTATCAATTACTTCACTTTGGTTCAAAAGAGATCGTTTCTAGATCAAGGGCCAAGGCGCGGTGAAGGTTGGCTTGCTCCCATTTGTTCAGCGGATGTAGTCAAAATTATATGTCGTTGATGATGTTTATTGGGAAGCAAATGATTGTAAAATGAGTTAAAACAGAAAATGGTTTTGGATGAAAAGTGCTGTATATATCTCAGCCCCCTAGCCAAGTTACAACCGTTTCGCTGGCGTCGAACGCTTCGAGTTGACCTTGCCGCCAATTCTTTTGTTCTGACCACGTGACTGAGCGTTGAGACGAAGTTGTTCCTGTACATTTGAAGCTTTCTACAAGCGTTAACTATTGCAGATTTGCAACTTGGCTAGGGGTACAGGTCTTATTCAAAGGCTCATGACGCTGAAATTGAAATAGTCGGCCGGCCTAGCCAAGTTACGGCCGTTTCGTTTCTCTTGCGTCGAACGCCTCTAGTAGGCCACACCTCCGATTCCTTTGTTCTGACCTCCTGACTGAGCATAGAAATGATGTCAGAACAAAACCGGAGGCGTGGCCTACTCGAGACGTTCGACGAAAGAGAATCAAACCGAAATGTTCGTAACTTTGGCTAGGGGGCAGACTACGTGATTGAGCGTTGAGATGACGACGTCATTCCCATTTGAAATTTTTTTTACTAGCGTTAACGATTGTAGATTATATCAACTTGGCTAAATTCTCAGATTACATTCAGTATGCTATGGATAAAAGTTGATCCCAAATTATTATCTACATTAATAAAAAAGAACGAAGAGTAGACCGTAAGAAAGATGACATCATTCAAATAGTCGAAAACTTACGTCCGACTCGCCGTCCGGTCGTCCGAAAACCATCCAGACCGAGACCGAGTTGCCGACGGTGCATAGCGTTTCACGCACGCCTTAGAGACATGTCGCAAAAACAGTAGGACCACAGCAGGACCGAAGCCTACGGGGACCATAGGCGCGACTTCTGAAAGGAGTTCTCGTGAGCCTAGGAGGAAAAGAGTAATTGAAGTAGTATAAAAGTCAATAAAAATCTGACACACCTTTCTGCTCCGCCCTAGAGCAGGCGAAGTAATTCAAGACAACGATTACGATAGAGATAAAATAAAGCATCTTGATCGACGTTGCATCCGGGGTCAACAACGCGTGGTGTTCCAAGCGCGCCTCAAAGAGACGTCAGCATTATGAAGCTAATACTTGCCAGAGCTATGGAGTGACTATAAGGGTATCCATGGCCCTGGAATGCAAAGCCACTGAAAGAACACGGACGCACGACGTAGAGTTGAAACTAAGGGCCTGCGCACACTTGAGACAAGACAACTGAGACAGAACTGTCTGGAACGACTCAAACTAGTCTGAAACGTCTCAGATAAACCTGTTTTGTCTGTAACACTGGGTGCTAGGGCTGTTGATAAAATATCGATATTATCGCAGTACCCAAACAACTGAACATAAACATGTTTTAATCAGTAAACATTTGACACTTCAATTTCCTCCACTAAGGCCACAAGAAGTTGATTAAAACAGAGATTCTGTGGCATAGTCCTCGGTAGTTGAGCTGTGGATATATACTAGCTGAATTTTACCCCCTTTTTTGAAGTCGGAAATCATCAAATGACTCTGGGTTGATCGAGACAGAGTATCAGACGTTTACCGAAAAAACCCACCTATGTTCTTTCAGTTACTTTTTACGTTCCAAGGCTACGATAACTCTTTCGTACTTTCTCTGACTTGGCAGGCAAGATTAAAGTCTGAGGCAGTCTTTTGGTGGTCATATCGAATCTATCTTATTCAGTCTAAATGTGATGAGGCACTTAACAAATTGCTAGCCCATTTATCAGTAGCCCACGAAGAAATTTCTGATTCTAAACTTAGCCACACTCAAAATCAGAATAATCCGTTTCATAAAACTTGTTATTGAAAACCAGCGTAGCCTTGATATAGAAAATTATATAAAAACGAATGATATAATAAGTATTACGTTTATACTAAAATAGTTTATTTATTTTGGGAATCAATGGCTGTTTTATGTTTCGTGTAACGATTGTAGTTTTATTTTTTATTTTATGTTACTTTTACGCGTTTAAAATGTTTAAATAATCGTATTTAGAGGTCGTGCGGTGTATGTGGGTAATGATTTTGTACAGCTAGTGGGTACATAGAGTGATTTAAAGTGTTTTAACATCTCAGCGTGTTCTGATTTTATCAAGGAATAAGCTTTTAGTGACAATAATTTTTTCATAGCAAGCTTTTATATTATAGCCCGGTATAACTATATAATTAATACTCGTCAAGACGAATCATACGAGCCCAAACTCGATGGGGTTGTGTCGTTTAACTTACAAGTTCTTATAGCCACCTTCCGGTTCCATCATCAGATCAGCTCCTTGTCATAATAATTTTGCATTGTCATTTGACTTGCCCATGCATGCAAAATTTCAGATCAATCGGTAAACTAGTAGGTCAAAATTATTTTTACAAGATTTGATTACAGACAAACATCGAAACAGGTAAAACCACAAGGGTGAAACCAAATAAAAGCTTGTAAAAATGAATAGCACGAAAGAGTCGCTCTGAAAAAATATACACTACTAATTTCCAATTAGTACAAATACTTATAAGGCTTATTAGAAAAGGTCTTTTTCATTACTCATACTCTGAAAGTAGGTTTGAACTTGCCTAAAGAGCGGGCTGAAAAGTAACACACTTTTCATCCCTAGGGAGTTTTACTATATATTATATTTAAATTATTAAAAAAAAAAAAAACTAGGTCTATCTTCTTGTATTCGTAATGAAAAGCACAATGCTTACCTCGGGGTTAAAGTTACTTATTTCGTCCCGAGAAGGAGTTGGCGGCCGAGCGTAGCGAGGTCGCTAATTCGAGGGACTAAATAAGTAACTTTCACCCCTAGTGTAACAATGTACTATTTACTATTTAAGTAAAGTCTCAATACATAATATTCATAAACAGCTAAGTTATAAGCGTTTGTTTAAATTTAAAAATGTCACAAAATTTTTGGAAATATTGTACACTATACAAGATTGATGAATTATCTGAAATGGAAAAACACTGCACGTACATAGTATTTTCTAGTAGCAATTGTTATGAATGATTGACAATTTGGGGATTTCGTTTTATATAGTATAAAATATATATAATATTAGTAACGGGCAATAGAGCCCCATTTTTTGTACTAATTAAAAATAGGGGTGTAATAGTACATTGTTACACTAGGGGTGAAAGTTACTTATTTCGTCCCGAGGGACTAAATAAGTAACTTTAACCCCGAGGTAAGCATTGTGCTTTTCATTACGAATACAAGAAGATAGACCTAGTTTTTTTTTTAAATAATTTTACAACTGGTAGGTGAAAGTAAAACTCCCTAGGGATGAAAAGTGTGATACTTTTCAGCCCGCTCCGCAGCCAACTTCAGACCTACTTTTAGAGTATGAGTAATGAAAAGTATATTTAATGGCTTAAAAAATTGTAAAACACAAAATTGGTGCCGTAAAATTGCGTGACTGGGTAGTTCAAAAAGGAAATAGCGAAACGACAAGAAGTGGCTCAGAGCTGGAAATAATGGAAGAAATGATGGGATAGTATAGGCTAAATATGTACAATAATGATGGATTTTTAAGCGTAGCTGTGGCTCAGTGGTAATGACCCCAACGTAAGTGTTGTGTGCCGTTGGAAACTCATTCTAACTTTGTGTAATTTATTTCAAATTACACAAAGTTAGGTAAGTTAGTCGCCAGTTCTATCAAAACAGTGATGGAAAAATCGTCAGTAGAGCATTTCAAGTCGATATTTTAAATTTTTTTTTGCCGTCGCTAAGTAAGTATATCACTTTGTTTCAAACCTCGGTATAAGCAAAGTACCTATGTACCTATTATAGAAGATGTCAAAAACCAAAAAAAAAAGACGTGTGGCACTCGGAGACTGCCGCGGTAAAGCTATTGCATAGCATTTTTTATCAACTTATGCAATTAAATTGTGATTGAAGTTGACAAGTTGCCATGACAACCATTTAGTGGGGGGTGTTAGATTTTTTTCGTTACGGAATTTCTGGATTCGTTCTCCACGCTCAAGGCCCGCGATAGAAGCTATGCAATAGCTTAAAAAACTATTTTAAATGCATCGGATTCCCGCGACACTCTCCAAGTCATTGTCCATCTTATGGCAAGCGTATCAGCAATTTAAACGGAACAAGATAGTAAATATTTAGCAGAAAATTGTTTAAAATCTTTCACTAAAGCCACCATTGCAAGGTCCTGCAAAATTTACTGTTACCGATTGATGTTTTGAAGACATTTTCCCTATTGACTTTCAAACATTTTCTTCCGGGATAATAACAATTAGAAAACGCTGCAAAACCAACAGGATATTTGGTATACAATAATTACAGCCCAATCACATTCCAATACGATTTAATCAAAACAAATATAGCAAACTGCGGTATAAAAACTGTTAGAAACATTTATGCGATTTAAGACATTAACAGTGTTTATTTAAGAGGCATTACTGCTTGCGTAGTAGTTACATATGGTGGGTAATGTCTTGTCACTAATATATAAATTCGAGATTCATTTATTTTAGTTTTATTTTTAAATTGCACGGTAATAAAGCCTTCGACAGGGTAGCGTGTTCCGAGTATGTGAAGTGAGTTTTTTCAAGTAGTTTAAGTGGCTGTTTTAATTATGTATTTACGAATTGATTCTAGTACTGTATGGTGTCAGACGTATAAAATTGCACCATCCCATTTTTTTTTTTGTTTATTAAAACTTCATGCAACATAAAAGTACAAAGGCAGACTTAAGGTGGTGCATCATGACTCACATTTTCACTGTTTTTCATACAACCGCTCATAACTGATTATGACGTTATTACACATTTTTCATTAGATATTTTGGAAACACAGTATCTTGTGGATATTATCTAGATTTCCAAAGAAACCAATTTCTAAATTTGTGTAAAACTAATCCAGTAAAAACCTCTGAAAATGTCCTATTTTGTATGAACTTTGACACTTCATAATTTGCCTAAAAATTAAAAAGTCAAAAAAGTAATCCTCTAGAGACCTTGCAAATTTTATTAAGATTCTAAATGACGACAACTTTTTCCAAAAACTTTTAAAGGTTTAAAAAAAACAGCTATTTCCTGGAGCAAGTTTTGTGAAATTTTCGAGTAAATCTCGGAATTACCGAATACTAACAGAGTTCCCAGGCGTTATCTCTCTTTTTTTGGGTTGCCTTTTCGTCAAACATCGCGTTGGATTGCATTAAATGAAGTAACAAGCTTTTAAACCATTTTCGATGTTTACGATAAGCGAGTGGAGAAGGACCCTCTTAATGCCTTAGGCGTTCTCTACCAGCAGATCTACCTAGGGTGGTAAAGAAAAATACATGTTTCTTTTGTTTTGTTTTTTTTTTTATATAAAAAAATAAATAAAAATAATCATCATCATATCTTCCCGTGGGTGTCATAAGACGCGCCTAAGGGATTTTTAGAGACTGTGTATACTTACAGCACCCAAAACACTGGTTAGGCCAGCGGCCAATTTAAAAAAAAAAACTAGCTAAATTTCTTTGCAACATGTTCTTTTACGAATTGAGTCCTAGTTGAAATCGTGATGTTAGATTAGTATATTTTGTATCTCTAGAGTCCATATAACTTGACAATACGTAAAAGAAAGAAAGAAAGAAAAACGTTTATTTGTTCCTCACACATAGATTTAAAACAGTTGAATTAGAATACATAGAATTTAGTATGAAAAAATAAAAAGATAACTTTAAAATCTGTGTAAAGTCAAAAGGCGCCTAACTCAGCATAATATGCTGCGATATCTATAGAGAGAGCTAGTATTCTGTAAGTGGGATTATTGAATCAAGCTTGATGTCGATGAAATAATGCTGAAAATTTGGTAGTAATATGACTATTTCAGCGAAGCTGTTGTGAAGACTAATTTGACATTTCCAACACAACTGAACTACCTACATCTAATTTCAACAGTATCGATTAATCTAACCGCTATGTAGTTCGTCAACAGTTTACGTTGAAAGCGTAATAGCCAGGCTATCGTATAAATATTAAATCACAGTAAGCCAGGGTATGCAATACCCAGTTTGAATTCATGATTCTATTTCATGTCATAATAATTTACCGCAGTAATTTGAATATACAATAATTTTATTATGATTGGGGATTGACACTGACAGTAATATGTACCTATTGTACAGATTATTTATATGTGTCGGAGAAGTCAATAGTACGGAAGCTTGAGAACGAATGAACGAGCTAAGTGACAAGAGACACATGTCACTTGACAGAATCCGGTCTAACATTTGCACGAACCGAGCAGATAAAAGTGCCGAGCGCAGAGGTCCGGGGCTCATTCCTCTGTCGGCAGTCATGCGATGTGCAACGTCCTATTCTCGGGGACTGTTTCACGGCTCGTTATGTGAAGTGAAAACCTAAAACTTGTATTATAATAAATTAGTTGTGTGATCTGGAAAAGTCTGTTTATTGCTCGATGCCCAGCCATCGCCCACAAAACAGAGTCTTTGGAAAGAGCTTCAATGATAATCGGCATCCTCCGCCGACATTTATGGTTATTTTGTTTAAAACTAGCAACCTCTCAGGACTATGTTACTAACATCATAAACAACAAGTTTTGTTCTATGAAAATCTGATGAAATAAAATTGGTCAAAATTTAGTTCATCAGATTTTCATACAAAAATTAAAAATATTTAAATTAAACGTTCTAAATATCACGAAGTCTATGCAAAGCGATAGTACAGTAGCGGTGGGTAGCTGAACATAAACTTGACCTATTTACGGGCAGCCCTCACCAGTCGGTCCGCCGCCTTGACGCGCTCGTGTCGCGTCCTACGTGTTGTAGCGAAATTCGGCAGTGCGGGCGTCATTATCTTTACATGATGGTGTATCATTATCCTAATGTCGAGTACACGGAAATGATGCGAATGCTTGCTAAGTGTGATGACAATGTTTCGAAAGCCTGCTTACTATTACTACGAGAACAGTGCGTGGGAGCCGTAAGTAGATACAGCAAAATACAGAGTTGAAATGTGTTAGATAGAACAACGAAATCTTGAAGGTTTGTTTTTGGTAAAAGTATTATGTTTTGTAAAAAGTCATAGAACAAAGTTATTGTTTATGATGTTAGTAACATAGCCCAGAGAGGTTGCCAGTGTTTTACAAATAACCCTGTATAAATGTGTATTTAGTTTGAGGCAGTAGAATTTAATGTTAATCTTGACTTCATTTTTGAGAACTTGGTTGTTTCCAAAACACGTGTTAATTAAAAAAAAAAATACTTCGATAGAAAACTCTCTCTTCCTCTTATAATGTTCCCAGTGCTGGGACTTAGTACTTGCTTACGTTGAAACGCGCGGGCGCGGTGGCGGGCGCGGTGGCGGGAGCGGTCGCGAAGATATGGCAATTTCATGTTCAAATTGGCCGCCGGGCGTTTGCGCGGGTGTGACGCGAAAACGCCTGGCGACAAGTTCATACCATTTGAACTTACTGAAGACGCGGGTGGAACACACATAAACATTTCAAGGGAATATATAGTTGCGAGCTCGCCGCGCGCGCCTCTCGCTAGCTTGCCCGCTACTTAGCCCGCACGTGCGTTTCGTACGTGAACACTTCAATATTACACCATATGTTTGATATTTCGTGACCGCGCCCGCGAGTCAACGTGAACGAGTACCTACTTAGGCCTTCCCTCTAGGAGAGAAAATGTGCCGTATTCCATAACGCGAGCTCAGTGCGGGTTGGTAGCTGTCAAATTTTCCTTTATCATTTTGAGTGTAGTGGTGATAAAATTATATCAAACAAAGTAAAGCGCCTACCTGAGTTTGCACCTACGACATATGACTCGAAAGTCGATGGCGTTACTACTGTGCCACCGCTCTCCAAGTCCATCACATAAGGGATGTAATAACAAAACCTATACGATTTCTAGGAGACAGACCTAGGGAGTAAAACCGTAGGAAAAAGCTAGGTGTCAAATAATAGCAAACCTGATAATGCAATACCTCAATTAAATTGCGAGCATCAATCTCATGATGTAAATTAACTTTATTAATCGGATTGTGATGAGGATTATTCGATGTTATTCAGCTGACAGCAATTAATCAAATTGGCATAAAATTACATTAAGTCCAATGGAAAATAGTTTTGTTTAGGTAGGTGAGAGCTCAATAACACGAGTGGCATGTTACCAACGACAGAGATAACTGACGCTATCGATATGTCTGCGGAAGCCGTTGACATTATAAAATCGAAACGACATACCAGGGCGACAGAATGTCTAGGAGAGCTACCCTTCCAAATTCCACTTACTATTACCACTAAATAGATAGGTGCAGAAGTCAATCTACATACAAAGCGCGCTCGAGCAACGCACACATAGACACCGGTCACGGACACGATATCTCGGAGCACCTCGGCCCGCTCGTTGAAAAGTCCCGGTTCAAACGCTCATTAGTGTGCGTCCACCGATCGTAAGTATAAAAAGTGAAGCACATACATGAAATTGTCTTCTGTACCTATCTATTTTATGCTATTACTTACACAGTGCCACGGTAATAAAATCATACAGTATTCCAACTTCATACAAACAAACGAAACGCGAGCTATACCTACGCGCCTCGGTTGTAGCAAGCGTTCGGCATATAGACAGTCGCGACCGTCGCAACTGTGCCGCAGTGACGAACGGACACGACGGTTTTTTTTAAACAATAATCGCGCGATTATTGTTAGTTTGTATAATTCAAGGTAAAGACGTGGTATTTTATTATTAATAATAGTGGTTTATTGTAATATGTGTATGAATAATACTAGAAAAAGCATTTTATTTAAATCTACCAATCAAAAAACTACACGCATTTTTATTGAACACTTCCTATTCAATTCACAAAGTATTTTGTTTATATAAAAAGATAAGTATATTAATATCACAAAAATAAATGGAAACAAACTAGGCAAATGTAATTAGAATGCTGGAGGCGGGCAGCTCTATCGCATGTTTATGTACCGCGCGGCTGTAGGCATTTATTTCAAAGATACGGCCGAGTTACAATACTGTATGATACTATTACCGTGATAGTGCCATTACACCTACGAACACGGGTTGCGTGTACTTGTTCTGCCAGACCACATGGCACCCGCAACCGCAAACAGTAATTACACTAGTATTTGGCATACTGCATCACGTGCACACGTAGGTAGTCGATCAATACCCTGATTGACTTTATACTGCAAGCGATTATCACCCTAATGGGTGATGTATTGTTGAGTATGATTATTTGCGCTGCGAGATTGATCGAAAGATTCTCTGCGAAACGGAAAAGGTAACTAAAGGAAAGTGGGTTTAGTCAGTAATTGTCTGACAATACTTCGCGAAGTTCTTGAACTAATATATCTCTAGATAATTGTCAACTTTAATAAAAAAATATATATGAATTAAAGCAACCATATATTATATACACAATAAACTTAAATGTTATAAAAATATTTATGCTTAACATAACTATATACTAAAGGCTCTACTAAAATATGGTGTCAAAAAACTTCTCCGCATCGCTGTCGACTGAAAGTGTGCCCAAAAGGCTGGCGGTATTGCCACGTTGAATGGCAATAGGTATTTAATCTCTGACTGAGGTAAAAACCAGCCCTTGGGTCACGCGACGTGTCAAATAAGCGTTTGGACAGTTTTTTAAAATGCGTATGAGCACTCGGACCCCATGGCCCAAGAATTTCAACCCCAAACGGCTCAAAAATATTACTGACGACGAGGTTGTTATATTTCCGCCGCTTGAGGTTCTCCGCAGCCGCAGTGGCAGCACCAGCACAGCACGATGACCTAGAAAGATGAGATGGTGCAAGGTTAGATATCTCTATACTGGAAACTGACCTCCAGTTACCACTGTCCTGCCAAATTCTTCGACTATACAGCGCAGTACATTGTTCTAGAGGAGTCAGCTTGGGCAGTGCAGTGCTGAGACATTTTTTTGTGTTTGCAAATCTACATGACTCTAATCGAATCTATAATGACTCCCGTTCTAAAGCGGAGTGGGAGTATTAAACTTTTTCTTTTTGCGGCAAACCTTCACCGTGTCTTCCAGACTGTTCGCACCATAATGATACCAGGGCATTTCTGTCGCACGAATCTGGTGCAGGAATCTACCGAAATTATCATGTCATACCTCCAAAAAAAATTCTACACTATCGCGGAAGGTAACAGGGTAACGGGATCCATATAGATCAATTCGTACGGGTCAATAACTGACCTGGAAAGCGTGATGAAATACGTAAGCTCTCCAGCGCCCTGGCTAGAGGTTTAGACAGGAATTTGCCCGGCCTCTTCACTGGACCAAGGCAGAAGATATTCGAAAGGATTTCAACCAAATGAAATAATAAAAGGCGTAGAACTAAGAACCATTAGAGGTAGTTACATCCATGACAAGACTTGCCAATTGGTATGATTTGTTTTCAAGACTTTGCCAACTTTTCTTGTTTGATCGGTAACACTATCATAGTGCAGGTGTTCGTAGGCTGTAGTAAATATATAATTCAAGGTCAACCGTCAACTAGATTGCCAACACACACAATATATAACAAAATCTATATAAAATGACACTGTCTGTTCATTGATATGATTATTAAAGGTAATCCTAAAAAGTCACGGGCTGCGGGATCGTTCAAAAGAGTTATCCTGAAACGCAATAGGTAGCTGAAGGATTGGTATCCTGCGTATAGATCTACTTGGCTAATCCCTGCTAAAATTGATCACCAGGATCGAAATTTGATTGGGAGCATGGATTATTTCCTGAAAACCCCGATCGCTGGAGCATCAGTCTTGGAGTACCCCGAATACGATAATCAACATCATCTGCCTTTTCCATGTCCCCACTGCTGCGACACAGGCCTCCTCTCTAGTAGAGGGAATGGGCCGCAATCCACCACGCGGGACCAGTGCGGGTTGGTGAATGTCACATGTCTTCCAAACTTTTGGTTCTAGGACCTGCCGGTTTCTTCATGATGTTTTCTTCATCGTTTTGAGAGCAGTGGTGATGAAATAAATTACACAAAGTAATACGCCTGGCAGGGTTTGAACCGGTGACTTGTAAGTCGGAGGCATTACCACTCAGCCACCACTGCTCTCAAATGTCGGAAAAAATAAATAAATCGGAGTCCTCCGTATAAGGTGTTCGGGGGTCGGGGTACTAGAGAAATAACCCGGGAGTTTTTTTTTATGGAGGATTATCCACCATTAGAAAAGAAGCGAAGCCGCAAGGATAAGTTAGTCTAGTACGTTACAAGGTGTGCCGCGTCTCAGTCTATTTATTAGGTTTAAAAAACTCCCATTTTAAACCAATAAATCTCTATTATTTATAGAAGTGCCAGAGTTACATGTTTCATTGTAATTAGTAGAGTAATGAAAGTTATAGCTGTGTAAAGTTTATGTGCGCGCTGAGGGTCACCGAGCACATTCTGGTGCTACGTGAAATCTAGGAGAAATAATTTGTAAGTGTGTATGTTTGTTACATCTTTACCCTTAAACAGCTGAACGGGTTTGGATGAAATTTGACACAAGGCAAACCATATCCTTTATTTTTTTACATGAAAAATCATCAAATATGAAAGAAATAAATTTTATTTAGTTTCACCTGTCCCGATGTTTGTCTGTAATCAAATCTTGTAAATTAAATTTGACCCACTTTCCGGTTACCGATTGAGCTGAAATTTTGCGTTGTCATCTGATTTACATGTGTAAATCGCAACATTATTATGACATGGAGCTGATCTGATGATGGAAACGGAAGGTAGTTATAGGAACTTGGCAGTTAAACGACACAACCCCATTGAGTTTGGGTTCGTATGATTCCTGTTGACAAGTATTAATTATATAGGTATACCGAGTTATTCGATGACATGTGACATTCACCAACCCGCACTGACCCTGCGTGGTGGATTTTCTCTCCTAGAGAGGAGGCCTGAGTCCCAGCAGTGGAAATATTAAAAAGGCTGATGATGATGATGATGACCGAGCTATAAAAACTGGCTATGAAAAAATGATTTTCATTAAAAGCTTGTTCACTTAAACTCATTGTCAGCTTTCAGTTTGCCTTTATCAGCCTCAGACAATCAGCATCCCTAGCAGGCCTCTACCATTTTGATGACATCTCTTTTCCTCGCCGTCCGGTTGTCCGGTAAGTATCAATACCGGACAGCCAGACGCAAACCCGCGCCTCCGGTGGAGAGTAGACTGTGTCTGTGTCTGTGAATGGAGTATGTTTCCTCGGGATAATTTTCTAATTTCATGCGAGCGAAGCCAGTGGCCAAAGCTAGTGGCTGCATAAAGTTTATGTGAGGGTCACCAAACACATTCGATGTTACATGAAAACTAGGAGAACAAAGTTTGTGAGTGTGAATGTTTGTATGTTTGTTACTTCTTTACGCTTGAACGGCTGATCGAATTTTGATATAAGAGTAGACTAATTTTATCATGGGAGATAGTTTTCCCACTCTGTGTGGAGTGGTAGTGAGTGTAAGACTTTTTCTGACTGTTTTAGGTTGGAAATCATTTTATGACTTCTCCCTCTCTAGGACGAAGCACGAGGGGTTGTCAGATTCTACTGTATAAAACCCACTCCTATGTTTCTTCTTTACGTTGCATTCCAGAACCTCAGGGTTCTCTTTTTGATTACCCATGGCCTCGATAGCCTTTGGTCCTGCTGGGTCCCTACGGATTTGCTGACATCTTTTTGAGGCGCATATGAAACACTTCGCGCCGTCAACGACTTGGACTTGGTCCGCATGACTACTGCACGGCCGGACTGCGATCTATCCATTGCTCGTCGTCCGCAAGTTCACGCCTACGGTGGAAATTTTTCTGACTAAAACCTATAGTGTTCCTTCAGTTGCCCATTATTGCTATAGGTTGCGGTAACTGCTTCGAGCAATTACTATCCCGGCAGGAAAGGGTAGACCAAATCCTGAAAAAGTATAATTATTATATGACACTTTTTATCCCAGGAATATGTTCCCTTGGGATACATTTCTAATATCACGCGAGCGAAGCCGCAGGAACATACTTCATAAAGCTTATGTGCCCGCCGAGGGTTACTAACACATTCTGAGGTTACCTGAAAACTGGAAACACAAACTTTAGGGTGTGCTGTTTGTTTGAGAGATTTCATTTTTAACATTTTCGCATTGTTATGTCGACATATTTTGTTATTTGTTGACGTGTCGCATATTATCCATAGTGACATGAAAGACATATGTATGTAATGAAATGACATTTCATTAATTCAAATTTGCCGCGCTTCGCGCGTTGAAGTTGTCAATGGAATTTATGTTCTGTGGAACGGGGTGACGTGTGATTGAATGGCAGATGATGTTTAGATTATTTTGCATATTTTATTGTTAAAAATTCTATTGTAAAGAGATAAAATAAAGGGATATAATTGAGGAGGCGATATTAGTAAACTTTAAATGTCGTTTCTTTGATTTTCAGGTAAGTTATAGGTGTAATGGTCATAGTTAAACGTTGTAATATAGTAAGGACGTATTAAATAAACAAATCTTTGATTTTCAGAGAAACAATTTGTGGTTTATTTGGAAAATCCTCAATAACATATATGTATAAAGGCAGACACCTTTCATCATCAGAATTGGTCATGTCTTCAATAGATAGTAATATGGCTATGTACCAACGAAAGTCACTCGAGTCACAATCAAAATTTATGTCACCATACTTAGGTGGACCACCGCCGTACTGTCCTAGTGAGGGGGAGATCGGCGGCAACAACCTCTCACGCCAAGCAGCAGAACAGATCCAGGCAAAAAAAACAACCAGCGGTTGTCTTTTTTTATCTGATACTAGCTTTTGCCAGCGGCTTCGCCCGCGTACATAAAATATAGCCCATGTCACTCAGGAATAAAGCAGCTTTCTATCGGTGAAAAAATTTTAGCTATCGGCCCAGTACTTCCAGAGATTACCCCCTACATACAAACTTACAAACTTACAAACATACAAACATACAAACTTACAAATTTTACCTCTTTATAATATTAGTATAGATAAACTAGTGCTTGACTGCGATCCCACCTGATGGTATGCAGTGATGCAATCGTTGACGGCGAGGGGCACTAATTTGTTAAGAGGCTGCTTTTCCATTCACCTATTGTCAACATCGAGCATGGTGTAAAAGCTTGTTCCTTCATCTAACACAATCCAACGCGATGTTTAACTAAAAGGCAACGCGAAAATAGAGAGATAACGCCTGAAAGCTCTGTTTGCATTTGGTAATTCCGTGATGTACCTACTCGAATATTTTACAAAACTTGTTCCAGGAAATACGTGTTTTTTTTTTAAACCCCTTAAAGTTTTTGAAAAAAGATTGTCGTTATTAAGAATCGTGATAAAATTTGCAAAGCTTCTATTATTATACTTTTTTTTTTCTTTTTTTTTTTAATTTTTGCGTAATTATGAAGTGTCAAAGTTCATACAAAATAGCAGACTTTCAGAGGTCTTAACTGGATTAGTTTTATACAAATTTGTAAATTGTTTTCAATAGTAGCCTAGATAATATCCACAAGATACTGTGTTTCCAAAATGTGTAATGAAAAATGTGTAATAACGTCATAATCGCGTAAGAGCGGTTGTATGAAAAACAGTGAAAATGTATGTTGAGTTGAGTTGAGTGGAGTTGCATCCCCTTAAGAGCCTATTCACTTTAGCCTTGAAGACAGTCAAATTGGTGCGGAGGGAGTGTCAGACTAATTATAACCCCACAGTATTCATTCAGTTGCCCTTGCAGGATCAGGGCAACTCCTTTGAACAATCCGGAGTCCTGGCAGATATTTTAGTCCTGACTGGCCCCGTCAATATTGCTGCCATTTCTTTCAGGCGCTCGTGGAACACAACGCGGTTTCAATCCGGGCTTGATCCTCTGAGCTACTCATTACTCTCCAAAATCCCTAACTGTAGACTGCTATTGAAAAATTCTTGGAAGAAATGAGCTATAGTTAAACTTATTCCATCAAGATCGGATATTCTAGCACCTAGCGCATAGCGTAATTAGCCTGTTCCCACTGCTGGGACGGAAGCTTCCTCTCTAGAAGAGGCCGTGATTTGTCACGTGGGTCCAGTGTCACATGTCTTCGATTTTTAACCCCCGACAAAAAAGAGGGGTGTTATAAGTTTAGGGTGTCTGTGTGTCTGTGTGTCTTTGTGTCTGTGTGTCTGTCTGTGGCATCATAGCGCTTAAACGAATGGACCGATTTGGATGCGGTTTTTTTTATAAGAAAGCTGACGTTACCGAGATGGTTCTTAGATACAATTCATGAAGATCTGATCAGGCGTTCAAGGTCAGCAGCACATTTGTTCGCTGTGGCTGGGATCTTAAACGCTTTACGGATGTATAAATACTTATGTGTGACCTAATGTTTGAAATACTCGTATACATTTTTCATGATGACGAGGACCTGATGCTAGAACTGGGAAATAGCTGATGGAACCCTGGAGTTCTTACTAGTAAAGCCGTCGAGTTTGGGCTTATTAGATTTGTCTTAACCAGTTCCAAACATTTTTCATGATGACGAGGACCTGATGCTAGAACTGGGAGGTAGCTGATGGAACCTTGGGATGGCTTCTAGTAAACCCGTTGTGTTTGGGCTCATTAGATTCGTCTTAACCAGTTTTAAATATTTTTCATGATGACGAGGACCTGATGCTAGAACTGGGAGATAGCTGATGGAACCCTGGAATTCTTTCTAGTAAACCCGTCGAGTTTATGCTCATTAGATTTGTCTTAACCAGTTCCAAACATTTTTCATGATGACGAGGACCTGATGCTAGAACTGGGAGGTAGCTGATGGAACCTTGGGATGCCAACTAGTAAACCCATCGAGTTTGGGCTCATTAGATTCGTCTTGACCAGTTTTAAATATTTTTCATGATGACGAGGACATGATGCTAGAACTAGGAGATAGCTGATGGAACCCTGGAATTCTTACTTGTAAACCCGTCGAGTTTGGCTCATTAGATTTGTCTTAACCAGTTCCAAACATTTTTCATAATGACGAGGACCTGATGCTAGAACTGGGAGGTAGCTGATGGAACCTTGGGATGCCTACTAGTAAACCCTTCTTGTTCGGGCTCATTAGATTTGTCTTAACAAGTTTCCAACATTTTTCATGATTATGAAAACTTGATGCTAGAACTAGGAGGTAGCTGATGGAACCCTGGAATGCCTACTAGTAAACTCGTCAAGTTTGGGCTCTTTAGATTCGGTTTAACCAGCTTTAAATATTTTTCATGATGACGAGGACCTGATGCTATAACTGGGAGATAGCTGATGGAACCCTGGAATTCTTACTAGTAAACCCGTCGAATTTGGGCTCATTAGATTTGTCTTAACCAGTTCCAAATATTTTTCATGATGACGAGGACCTGATGCTAGAACTGGGAGGTAGCTAATGGAACTCTGGAATCAATATTATAAAATAGGAATGAAATTTAATTTAATGACATTAATTAATTATTATTATTTAGAGGGAATTAATTTTCTAATTGTCTTGTCAATCAAGTTTTGAATATGAATGCCAAAGTTGTTTAAAGATAAACCTTAATAAAAAGTACATCTAGCCAGTTTGCAAGTTAGTAGTATTAGTGTGGCCTTCATGATTGTTACAATATAGAAAAGGTAATATCACAATAATGGATTCCTCGATTAATTTAAAAACTTTAAAATAAAACTAAAATTAAAAATTTAAAAAAACCCCCGACGCAAAAAGAACTATAAAAAGTAAAAAATAAGTTAGTAAATTACTCTTTCAACCTTTTAACGTCATTAAAGGAATCTATAAATATTTAAAAGATGAGTGTCACTAAGTCGGGGGACCGCAATTGTCATTTTTAATTCGTTTAAGTAAAATAATAATTTTCATATTGCGGTCCCCCGACTTAGTGACACTCATCTTTTAAATATTTATAGATTCCTTTAATGACGTTAAAAGGTTGAAAGAGTAATTTACTAACTTATTTTTTACTTTTTATAGTTCTTTTTGCGTCGGGGGTTTTTTTAAATTTTTTAATTTTAGTTTTTTGTATTGTAAGATATCCCGGTTTCCCCGCGAGGTTTTCCTTTACCGTTTCAAGATCAGTGGCGATAAAATAAATTACCTACACAAAATAATGCGTTTGAACCCGCGACCTACCATCGTATGTCGAGACCATTACCATCGAGACACCACTGCTCAGTAATACCTATTACAAAATATTACAAGCTTTTATTTAGTTTCACATGTCCAGATGTTTGTCTGTAATCAAATCTTGCAAATTAAATTTGACCCACTTCCCGGTTACCGATTGAAATGATCCGAAAAGTCAAAGTCAAAGTCAAAGTACTTTATTTGCCAGAAACATGGTAATGAGGATGTTGAGTACAGTTTATAAGTTCTACATGTTTCACCAATGATTGGTATACAAATATTAGGTTATTAAAGTAAAATTAAGTCATTTAAAAATTAAAATTCTTAAACATTCTTAAAACATCATTAGATTATTAACCTTTAATTAATCATTATTAAATTATTATACATTATTAAAAAAACACTACATTTGAATAAAATATTAGTTTTGCATTTTTAACATGTCTCAATTGGATATATGTTATGTCACTTATATTTTCTTTCTAGGTCATTCTTGTCATTAAAAAAATCGTTTAAATTATAATAACATCTTCTGTCCAACAGCCAGTCGCGTAATTTTATTTTAAATAACCTTATTAATTGCAATTCTCTAATAGATTTTGGTAATTTATTAAAGACTCGTATTGCCATCATGCTACAGTTTTTCTGATACAAAGAACTTTTACAGCAAGTGCTCCTAAGTATCATCGGATCCCTGCTAGGGTACAATTTCCTTTTTCCAAAAGTTTCGAACAATTCTGAATGTTCTTTCACAAATACAACAATTTGCATTATATAAAGACCAGTGATGGTCAGTAAACCAAGCCTTTGATGCCGATGATGGACCCCGAAGGTGGCTATAGGAACTTGGTAATTAAAGGACACAACCCCCACAATGAATTTGGGCTCGTATGATACGTCTTGACGAGTATTAATTATACCCAACTATGAAAGCTTGCTATGAAAAAAAATATTTTCATTAAAAGCTTGTTTTTATTCAATTTGTATCAACTTACGTTACCGTCGGTACACAAAACTTTGTAAAACTACGGAACTCTGGACATAGTCATTAACGCCATTATAAAAGTGACCGCTAGATTATAAATTGTACGAGCCGGAGGGACGGTCCGGTTCGTGTTATGTGAAAACTGCTGAAATTGTTGAACTTTCAGTGGTTTGTGGGTACTTACTTAATAATTAAGGCTAAAAATATATATTTTTAGTTTGTTCATTAAAATTTTGGGGTGGAGTCTTTCTGTCGTGAGGAAATAAGCAAGTGACGTTGAGATTTAGAGCAGCAAAAATCTATAGGTACTAATATTATAATCTTGAAGAGTTTTAAGAAAAATGCCATCAAGCGGCTTTGGATTCAAAATGAAGGCAAAATGGTAATCCAGATTTGATTAAGACCAATCTAGAAAGCCTGGAGCAAAGGCCTAGTCTAGTTAGACTTTCAGTATTCTATTGGATACATTTTGGAGTAAGCCTTTCTACCATCGGACAATCCGATGTACGGCAACTATCGTCTCTTACGTTGTTGACACCTTTACGGTCCGGACTAAGCGTTTTGCTTCGTCGTTTATACCGCGTAGGTACATCGAAGTACTGGAACAATTTATCTTCTGCTTTCTCCCTTCTAATTATAATTTAGGTATCTTCAACGTTAGGGTAAATAGGCTCTTATTACACTAGTGAGATTTACCATCAATTATTGCATCACTGCTTACTAGCAGGTCGAGAGATCGCCGTCAAGCACTAGTTAATGTCTTTAAAAAAAATCTTTTAGTGTTTGATAGCCCATTTAATGAGGAAGGCTATACAGGGTTATTTGTAAAACACTAGCAACCTCTTAGGTGCTAGTTAAGAACATCATAAACAACAGCTTTCGTTCTATGACTTTTAACCCTTCAGATACCGTCAATTAGAGACACAATAGTAAGACAATAGATGCGCGGCCACCGGGTGTCGCTTGGGGATTCATGAATTAAAAATGTATCATAATTTTCTCATCAGATTTTCATCGTTCTAAATATTAACGGAGGGTAGCTGAACATAAACTTGACCTATTTACGGGCGACCCTCACTAGTCAGTCGGTCGCCGTGATGCGCTCGCGTCATACGTGTTCTTGTAGCGAAATTCGGTAGTGCGGACGTCATTATCGTTACATGATGGTGTATATCTATCTCCCTTCTTTCAGTCCATCCAAAGGTTGTCTGTAAGAGATCGCCATGTGCGATAAGACCGCCCATTGTACACTTTTTTCTTAAAATGTTTGTCCTATGTATTTGTTTATGTGGTGTACAATAAAGAATATAATAATAATATCGATATTCCAATGTCGAGTACACGGAAATGGTGCGAATGCTGGCTAAGTGTAGTTACAATGTTTCGGAAGCGTGCATACTATTATTACGAGAACAGTGCGCGGGAGAATCTGCAGAATCTTTTGTAAAAAGTCATAGGAAAAAAGTGGTTGTTTATGATGTAAGTCACGGATATCGAGGGATATGCCATGAGGGCGTGGCACGTGGGAAGCCAGTATTACCAAATGCCCTTATTTATCGAACGGCGGCTGTACGATTCATTCAGTCACTTTGCAATTGCGTACAGTGTGTTATTGATGCATAAAAAACTAAAATGCCGAGTAGTACAATAATTACATGTAAAAATAGGTCACTTATCATCAACCTAAAGATAAATGGCGTGTCCTTCCACTGGTAAGTAAACAATTAAGCCACTGTTTTATATTTTAAATCATTTTTTAAATCATTTACTAACCTACGTCCAGAGTAACACGAACTTTCCCGAGAAATTCCGAATCTTTCCGAACGCAACAATCGTGTAAGATTTAGAGATGTGTAATCGAGTCCGTGTGGCTGATTTTATCGATATGGATTTTATTGCAGTTCAATAATTTATATTTGTATTTCGATACATACTGTCGTATTATATGTTATTTTTCACAAACGATTAGTCGTTCGTATAGATATTAGATAGATACCGTACTACACAAATAGTACCTTACACAAAAAACTCATTGATAAGTTTCGTCATCTACCATCATCAACCTCAAAAAAAAATCCTTTTTTATTTTTATTAAAAGTAAACTCTCTTGATAGTGATATATATGAAAAAGAAATCATTTACAGAAAATAAAACGAAGTAATTATATTACAAGATCAGTAGTCAAGATTGTAATAAAATTAAATATCGATAAAATTATCGAACATCGCGTTCGACGCACTATTTGCATGTGTGTGCATTGAATGATACGTGTTTGCAAGTGCATGCTCCGCCCGTTCTGTTTATGTGTGCTATTAGAAACTGATTTGGTGTAGGTGCTTTCTTCTTAGTGTGCGTGTGCAAATTTTACATGTGTGTCGTAAATACACTAATTGTGAACGTTGTAATTATTTTGGTGGGGATATGCGTCCTCACTAGGTTTCCTTACTATTCCGCAATGAAGGCATATCTCTGGATATCTATGATGTAAGTAGTACAGTCCTGCAAAGTTGTTAGTGTTTTACAAATAACCCTGTATAACATGACGCTATGACCAGAAACCAAAGGCGGGTGAAACAACGGGGCGCTAATGCATAAACGCATTGCTTATATTAACGCCGCATCAATGCAGAGTATTTTTAATTAAAAATCGCTTGCTCGGGGCAAACAGAGCGTAAATACTTGACCATTTACGGAGTGACTATGCAATATAATTAAGTGTTCTTAGCAGAAGCACTTTAGTATTTTGTGCGGTATTCCATTGGTAATGGACATCGTTGACGTGTTGCTAAAGTAACGTGACCAGGGGCCCGAGTCTGCTATTTTTATAAATTCGTCATTCGAACACGATCCCATTGTCATTTTGCAAAAATTTCGTAATCTACTAAATCATAATGATCGATCATTGATCGGTCAATGGACTCGTTATAGAGTGGTGGTAGAATGACTATATCGAGCTTATTAAAACCAATAACTGCACAATAACGTTCTAATGGTAGGTCACTGATCAAAACAACTGTCAAAAGTTTTGCAAATTACCGCATACGTCAGATATTCATTTGTCATTATGAACAAGATTACCATTTTATGCCACTTCTTTCAATGAAGTGTCAGTGGTTGACCATTGGAATGTCATTATGACGCCATTATATTAGTAGATTACCAAAACTTGTCAAAATCAACAATTATGAAGTCAATGATAGACCATTCTGACACTATTGTAATAGCAGACTTGAGGCCCTGGTGTATGTATGTGCGTTCGCGAAGCAATGGAAGCGATCTTAATAATACAGGCTAGCGAAAGAAGCGGTTGCACGCGTGAAGGACTTCTTCACGCCCCAGCCGGGATCCCGACCTTGACTTCCAGCCACCGTAGGTGTGATTTGCGTACAGCAAGCAATGTGCAGCTCGTAACCGTCCTAATCAAGCTCGATTCAAAGACGTTGCGCAGTGATTCACGGGCGTCTCAAGGGGATGTTACCAACACCGTGGAGGCCTAGCAGGGTTAAAGCCATGGGCCATGGGTTGTGAGAAAAAACCAACAGCATCGTACTTACGATGAATTCTGACTAGCAGAACTTAGAAGTTTGATTTTTTTCACAGCTTCAAGGGGCTGCAGATCTGAGTATATGGTTTTAATTTCAACTCGATACCTCCACGTGCTGGTGAGGGTCGTGGAAATCCGATGGATGCGAGACGCATAGAACCGTTCATTAAGGCGACATTTGGGGGAGGCCTATGTCCAACAGTGGCCGTCTTTCGGCTTTTTTTTTGTCGACGGGGAAAATCATCTTTGACGAAACCCGCTCTTGGGTGGAGCGGGAGACAGTGTCAGACTCTTACTGACTAAAAACCCCGCGCCGTTCCTTTTAGCCTTCATACCGGGGCTCTAGTTTCCTTTCGGATAACCCCGACCCCGGTAGACTTCGACCCAGATGGGCCCCTCCTGTTGCTGACAACTCCTTGAGGCGCGTGGGATCAGTGCGCGCCGTCGACGCCTTGGCTCGGTCAGTTACCTTACGATCGGACAGCGAGCTACCCATGGCTCGCTGTCCACGAGCCCGCGTCTACGGTGACTGGAAATCCGTCTTTCGGCTGAAATGATCATAATGACTTCCATGCGTTCCCGAGATAAAGGTTCAAACAGAAAGACAAACAGACAACAAAGTGTTCGTTTAATTTAAGTATTTCGTTTTTTTCTTTTGTGGTACGAGACCCTAAAAAAGAAAAGAAGAAAGATAGAAAAACAAAAGAAATTGTAGTTATACGTTTTCAAGTACTATATTAATTTTTCTGTGGAGGGTAAATTGCGTCGCGCATAGGTAGGCACTTAAAAAGATAAACTGTAGTGCAAAAATGGCTGCAACATAGATATAAATTTCTATGGGCTAAAACACGACCGTTACAAACAAAATATAGGTCAATAGTGCTTCTTAGCTCCTAAACAAAGGCACCATTCATTACCATAATGACGTAAGTCGATGTAATTCCACCGTTCTATAATAGATCTTGTGTCCTTGCAAGCCCAAACAATACTCGTGTTCTGGCAAACCCCCAAACATACTGAACTTATCATCAATTGACGGGTTGATTATTGATACTGTGTTTACTATGTGATACGATGCACACGAAGAGGATAGACCGGAGATACTGTTGCTGTGTACTCTTTTTTTTTTAGGTGGAAAAAACATTCAATGACATCTTCTTGGGTGGAGCTGGAGATAGTGTCAGACTTTTATTGACTAAAAAATCCACTCCTCTTCGTACTTTGCCATGGTTCCAGAGCCCCGGTGATGTCTTTTGCATAACCCATGGCCCCAGTAGGCTTCGACCTTGCTGGGCTCCTACGGTTGCTGACAACTGCTTGACGCGCGCGTAGAACATTACGCGTCGTCGTTGACTGGGGCCGGGTCGGACGATTATCGGACGGTTCGACGGCGAGTTACACATAGCTCGCCGTCCGCAAGCCCGCGCCTACGGTAGCCGGGAATAGGTATCGAGATCCTGTACCGAAAGGCTGGGGCGTGAGGACTATTACCTCGCGCGTGCGGTCGTCTCCTTTGCTAGCATTACTGCTTCGTAGAAGGAGGCAACCGCCTGTTACTCCTCCTCGCTACGGACCATGGCCGGTACCAAGCCCGGTGCGAGATGACACTGCCACCCAGCGCCCCCTCAAGGACACGGCGATGCTCTGCAAAGGCGGGTCACATTACTGCGTACTCTGGAAACCTAAAAATGATATTTACTTGTATACATTTATTAAAAAATACTGAACATTAGACCACATTCGCCACGGTCAAATTAGGAGCCATACGCACGGGCTGGTGGATGACGAGCAATGGGTAGCTCAACCGGTCGTCCGGTAACCGTTCGGACCGAAACCAAGTCGTCGACGGCGTGTAGTGCTCCACACGCCTCAGAGATGCCACCAAACCCATGTACACGCCGCCGACGACTCACCAAACCCATAGGGGCCCAGCGAGGTCAAAGCCTACTGGGTTTATGGGAGAACGCAAAGCAAAGAAGGAACATAGGGGTGAATTTTTAGTCAGTCAAAGTCTTGTCGTCCGCAAACCCACGGCTGCGGTGGCTGGAAATCGTGGTGGGGATCCCAGTGGCAGAAGCGTGAGGAAGTCCGTTCCATCATGCGTGTAGCCGCCTCCTTTGCTAGCATTACTGCTTCACAGCAAGAGGTGACCGCCTGCCTGTCCTCCTCGCTCCGAACCATGGCCTGTACCAGGGTGCGGTGCAAGATGTCGCTGCTGCCGATCATCCTCACGAGGACTCGGCGGTGCTCTGCCCACGCTGGGTACACCTCACTCAACCACTGTGCCCTCAATTTTATTGGAGGTGACCAATCCTACTTCAGATAAAATAGATAACAGAGTGTATGCTCTTCAAATTGTGTATACATGTTATATAATATGTACATACATATAGACCGCACATATTAGTTGTGTATCCGTTTGTTTGTGTTTGCGATATGTTTTGCGATATGTAACAGAGTAGCTGGCTTCAAAGCATGAATAATAAATAGGCTAGATGTTATGTTTTATACATAGTCTGCCTTGTAGATAAACCTTTGTTTTCTTTTTTAGGGCTTGATAGAGAAATATTGTAGGGACAAGCACGGAAAATTTGGTTTTTGATTAAAATATTTAGAGGTTTTCATATTTCATACTAGCTTCTGCTAGCGGCTTTGCCCGCGTGAAAGTAGGTTTCTCCATAGAAATTTTGAATCCCCGTTTCATTTCTTTAAGGGGTGAGGGGGGGGGGAGCTTTAGGGGCAGGGTCAAAATATTCGGTGACATTTACCAATCCACACATGTTTTTCCTTACAATTTTTTTTCTTTACCGTTTTGAGAGCAGTGGTGATGAAGTAAATTACACAAAGTGTCTTGACTGACTTGACTTAATGTTCTATGTCCCCTAGATGGGGCAGAGGGCGTCCACAGTAATCCTCCATCGCGAACGGTCCTGAGCTTCACACTTCACTTCGCTCCACGTCATTCCGTTGCTAGCCGCTTCTGCCAACACGGTCCGACGCCAAGTTTGACGCGGATGGCCACGCTTTCTTTTTTCTAATATAATACACAAAGCAGTGTGCCTTAAACGCTGGGTTTGAAACCGCGACCTACAACTCGTAAGTCGAGGCTGATACTACTTGGCCACCACTGCTCTATCAAGAAGAGATCAATTTCCAAGATTAGGCCACAACATTATACATCACAAACAATCGTTCCTGAAAAAAGAAAAAACAACTTTAAGCCAGTGTGGTTTTACTTCAAAACTCTTGTTACATAGACTTTAGAAAGGAAATCCTTTTCTGTATAATTAAAAGAAAACACAGCTTTACCCGAGTAGCCTTTTTTTGTCCCCAAGGTTTATGTTACATTGTTATCCCAGTTTCATGATAAGATAACAATAATATTCTGTAAGAAGATAGATTATTATAGATTATTTTTTGTTAGCAGCTTACGTAACTATCAAAAATATTAATTTATTTATTGTAAAGATTGCTAAAATATATGTAATTAAGAAATTAAATGTTAACTTAATACCTACTTAAAATTATAAATATTCTAATCGCATGGAGAACCTCTAACACCACGATGCAGACATTTGAATTTTAGTTCCTATGTGCGCTCATAGATGTCACGACAATATTTAATCAAGAGCTGAAGTCTGTCTAAAAAGTCAAGAGACTTGAGTAATAATTATTAGAATAAAATAAAATCTGATACAGTCAACACTGGTTCAATAATCAAGGTTTGATCATTGTTTACTAATAGAAGAACTTTATAAAAATTATCGAATTTAGGTTTTTTTTTTAATTATTTAATATTATTTAAAAATCCCAAGTCGGTTGACTTTTAGACAAACTATATACTGAATTTGATAAATATAAATATAAAATAACAAAAACAAAAAATGGAAAAAGGAAACAGGAGTTTGGAAACTCACACAAATAGTATGAGGATTCAAAACCAACTAACCATTTTTTTTTTGGTTAGAAATTATCAAACAACTTAATCTGCTCTAAGGTGGAGTGAGAGAGTGTGTCACACTTTAACTGAAAAAAATCCACCTGTATTCCTTCAATTGCCTTTTCCGTTTCAGGGTCATGGTAATTCCCTCAAATGTTCCCGCAGAAACCAGCTAACCTTACAAAAAGTTTAAGTAAATTAACTGGTTATTAAAAGTTTTTCAATTAGGGAGGAAACCGCGTTTTCCATTTCAATTTATCGTGCATGTTGGTCGTTCAATTCTGAAGCGAGTTCCAAAGTAATGTAGGTACTGACTGACGGGCTGACTGACTGACTGACAAACAATAAAATAAAACATCACGCTTCTTTTTTTAAAGGGTAGGGTAGTATAGGAACATAAACAATAAACTCGTTAAAAAATAAAAGGCCTGTTTTTAGATTTGAGATAGATCCTAGAATGTAACTTGGAACGAAACTGAAAACAAGCTTTTAATGAAAAAAAAAATTTTTTATAGCAAGTTTTTATAACTAATGCCTATATAATTAATACTCGTCAAGACGAATCATACGAGCCCAAGCTCGATGGGGTTGTGTAGTTTAACTACCAATTTCCTATAGCCAGCTTCCGGTGCCATCATCAGATCAGCTCCATGTCATAACAATTTTGCATTGTCATCTGATTTACACTTGCATGCAAAATTTCAGCTCAATCGGTGGGTACAGCCATGGAATACTACAACATGGGGGTCTTTAAGTCAAGAGTGAATAGATTACTTTTAGGCAAGCGTACTCCATCGTCGACCACATCATCGCTTACCATCAAGTGAGATAGTGGTCAAACGCGAGCCTATCAATAATAATAATAAAAAAAAAACCGGGAAGTGGTTCAAATTTATTTTTAAGATTTGATTACAGACAAACGGGACAGGTGAAACTAAATAAAAGCTTGTAATAAAGTTATAATTAGGGGTCTGAAGTAGTAGTAGCTGTTTTAGTAGGAGCTGCATTACACCGGACAAGCCACTAGGGTCAAAATAATGTCAAAACGAAAGTTTTTTTTGTTTGTTTAAAATTTTTTCACCGATAGAAAGCTGCTTTATTGTTGATTAGCTGCTTCCAGCGGCTTCGCTCGCATGCTAGCAGAAAATTATCCCAAGGAAATATACTTCCGGGACATGGTCTATCCATGTACCAAGTTTCATCAAAATCGGTTTTGCCATTGAAGCGTGAAGACGTAACAAACAAACAAACTCACTTTCGCTTTTATAATATTAGTAAGGATTGATATAGGCTATATTTTATGTAAGCGGGCGAAGCTGCAGGCTAAAACTAGTGTGTTATAAAAATAGTAACCAGCTGGTCATATTGATCCGCTAATAAAGATGAGAGCTGAGATCATAACAAGCCGTTTGTCAGAATACATACAGGTGACCTAGTTACAGTCTAGAACTCGATGCAGTCTAACTAGGGTATGGGATTAGCACATGTCTAGATATCATCTCGGGACTTTGAACTAGATTCTAGATGTCCTGTAAGTTGATTATATTTCTTGGTGAGTTTAAAGCTCAATTCAAACTATGATGGCAGCAAAGCGGCGAGGAGTCTCAGTGTCATTATAATTTTAAACTTTATCTTCATTACTATGACAGGTACATAGAATCGCTTGAGAAACTTGAGAAAATCACGAAGCTCGCAGCTCCACGGGCATTTCGATGAGTACGAGTACCGTGGCTATATACAGAGCAATAGTGACCCAGTGGTAAGGGACGAGTTGAACATCGGGGATTCAAATTCAAACCCAGGCAGGCGGTTTAGTTTGTGTAATTTATTTGGAAGTAGGATATTGTCCCAAGAAAACATACTCGAGAAAGATGTCAGCAAAGCGGTAGGAGCCCAGCAAAGCCGAAACCTACTGCGTTTCTGGAACGCAAATGCGAAGAAAGAACATAATTGTTTTTTTTTTTCGTTGGGTAAAATCATCTTATGACAAAACCCGCTCTTGGGTGGAGCGGGAGATAGTTTCAGACTCTTACTGACTAAAAACCCCATCCCGTTCCTTCTAGCCTTCATACTGAGGCTCGAGCTCCCTTTCGGACAACCCTGGCCCCAGTAGGCTTCGACCCAGCTGGGCCCCTCCTACTGCTGACAACTCCTTGAGGCACGCGGGAACAGTGCGCGCCGTCGACGTCTAAGAACATAAGTGTGGTGTTTAGTCAGTAAAAGTCTGACACGCCCTCCCTTTTCACCCTAGAAGAAGCGGAAGAAGTCATTGGATGGATCCCACCTACTCTTCAGATACCGTCAATTAGAGACCCAATAGACCGGTACATGGTGGACATCCCGTCCATACGTACAAAGCGTTTTGGGAATACATTCATTATGCGTACAGCTAAGGAGTGGAATTCCCTGCCGGAGTCTGTGTTTCCTGATAGCTATAACCTTGGGGTCTTTAAGTCGAGAGTGAATAGATTGCTTCTAGGCAAGCGTGTGCCATCGTCGGCCACATCATCGCTTACCATCAGGTGAGATAGTGGTCAAACGTGAGCCTATACATAATAAAAAATAAAAAAGTAAGACAATAGATTCGCGAACCGGCGTTCGCTTGGGGACTCATGAATTAAATAGTAGATTATGCACCGAGGGGCTAAAGTTGTGTCTTATGTCACGGGCGTCATATTGAATCTCGAGCGTAATGAAGGATTTGGGATTTAACTCACGAGCAAAGCGAGGGAGTTAATACAAGAATCCTGAATGCAGCGAGGGATTCAAGCTAGCCCAAGGCAAAGACACCTTTAGCCCAGAGGAGGATACTCTACTTTTTACACCTACTATGAGAAAATAATAGTCACATTATTGACCAGCGGGTCATAATGAAAACATTATTGACCGGCTGTGCCCCCGGCCACTAATGACTCACTTTAGGTTAAGGTTGCTTGACATATAATTTGACATTTTCGCGCAGGTGTTGTGAAAATAAAATTGTGCACTCCGCCAGTTAGCGATATTTTCATCAATTTCTTCGTGGTCTACCACAAGTCTAATCCCGTCTCAACCTTCATATTTTTTTCTTATTCAGCACATAATAAATAAATCCATTCATAAATACGACGGTGAGAAAATAAAAATAAAAGGCGCACCGTAATCGCTATTATTTTGAACTCTTGCCAATACCTACCTATATTCATTGAAATAAATGGAAGCTAGGAATTGAATGGAAATCGTGGTCAGGGTGAACGCTTAGCTATGCAGTAAAATCAATAGATTCCATGCATCCTGCCATGCTGTCCAGACCCGAACCGACCGGACGGCGAGCATTGGGTGGCTTGCTGTCCGACCGTCCGGTAACTGTCCGGACCGAGCCCAAGACGTCGACGGCGCGCACTGTACCCGCGCGCCTCAAGGAGTTGTCAGCAACAGCAGGGGCCCAGCTGGGTCAAAGCTTATTGGGGCCAGGGTTATCCGAAAGGAAACTCGAGTAAGAAGAGGCTAGAAAGAACGGGGTGGGTTTTTAGTCAGTAAGATTCTGACACTATATCCCGCTCCACCCAAAGCGGGGGTTGTCATTGGATGATTTTTGCCCACCGTAAAAAAAGACCCGACCCGACTTCCAGGAGGGTTACCTATGAGTTTGGCAGTCCATGTTCATCAATTTTTAGGGGTCTGCAGAAGTGAGTGTAAAGTTCCGCAAACCTCCATTGAAAAGGGAAGATCCTCCGACCAGACGGCTGTTTTGACTGATCTGGACAGTCCAGTCCAGTGTACAAACAGTCCTAGAGCTGATTCCGGGCTGTTGTATACAAAAAAAGTATTCCTCAGCTATCTGGGACAAGCCATGATCCGGAGCGAGAAGGAATGCTCCCCAAAGAACCAAAAGTTTCTTTGGAAAAGTTGTTTGAAATCATGAGTACAATCGCGAGTATAAATTATCGGTCACTAATTCTGCCCTAGTTAGTATAAAAGACGCATCTAACATTTTTTCCAGATTTGAGCCATATACATTCTCCAGTGCAATTTTAACACAAGGAAAAAGGGCCCGATTTACCGTTACATTAATTAAAGCATTTTTTTATCCGTTTTCGTTTTTGTTAGATACGTCTTTTTAACTATCAGGGGCAGAATTACCAGTCACCCTGTATACAAACTACCACTAGGCAACCCAGGTTTCATCATAGATTATTATTTAACCTGGTGGAGCAGTGGTAGCCGAGCGGTAACGGCCTCGACTTACGAGCTGTAGGTCGCGGTTCGAATCCAACTAGGCGCATTACTTTGTGTAATTTATTTCATCACCACTGCTCTCAAAACGGTGAAGGAAAAGATCGTGAGGAAACCGGCATGTCTTAGAACCAAAAATTCGAAGACATGTGACATTCACCAACCCGCACTGGGCCCGCGTGGTGGATTAGGTACGGCTCATTCGCTTTCCTAGAGGCCTGAGTCCCAGCAGTGGGAACATTAAAAAGGCTGATGATGATGATGATTTAATCCGGTTATCTTCACGACAACAGACAATGTTTATTGTATATTACAATGTTTACTTTTTTATTGAATAATTGTCATTCAAATAAGAATATGTCAGTATAATAGTTTTCGTCATCATGTATGTAAACAAAAACAAACCATGTGGTCACTAATCCAAGTAAAATGTTAATCTCCCGCTCCACCCAAGAGCGGGTTTTGTCATACGATGATTTTCCCCATCGCAAAAAAATAGAAAAAAAGTGAAATGTGAATCTACTGGGGCCAGGGTTATTCGAAAGGGAGCTCGAGCCTCGGTATGAAGGCTAGAAGGAACGGGGTGGGTTTTTAGTCAGTAAGAGTCTGACACTAACTCCCGCTCCGCCTAAGAACGGGGGTTGTCATTGGTTGATTTTCCCCATTATAAAAAAAGTGAAGTGTAAATCCAAGGTTGAGGGAATGTTCGAAAGAGTTACCGTGGCTCTGAAACGCAAAAGGCAATTGAAGGAACACAGGTGGGTTTTAGTCAGTAAATATCTGATGCTGTCCCAGAGTGGGAGGAGTTATTTGATGACTGCCTACAAAAAATAGAAGCAGATGTGAAAAGCGTCCCAATATATCATCATCGGACTACCACACGTACGGTATATGGTGGACATCCCACCCATACGCATAAAACGTTTTGGGAACTCTTTCATTATGCGCACAGCACAGGAATTCCCTACCGGAGTCTGTGTTTCCTGATAACTACAACCTGAGGTTATTTAAGTCAAGAGTGAATAGGTTACTTCTAGGCAAGCGTGCTCCATCATCGACCATATCGTCGCTTCTCTTCAATTGCGATATTGGTACTCCACGAGCCTATCAGTAATTTAAAAAAAATTAATAAAGTTCTTCATCGGCCATATGAAAGGTCGGCAAAGGTATCTTATAAGCTGGATTATTAAAATGCATTTTCACAATGAGTTTCATTATAAGCAATTTTTAAACAAATTCTTTATTATAAACCAACTGTCTTCTCGAATATTAAACAATAAACAGATACAAAAAAAAAATATTACATAAAAATCTTCAAACATTACCTAATGAAATTACGCCAAAACCTTCAAACCTTCCATGATATAAATTCTAAATCATACAAGCCACATAGATAATTTCATTAGATGGGTAAGATCTAAAAGCCTGAATAATTCTCATACTTAACATACATTTGTACGAAAAGGAAACAATTTTAAATATTCAACAAAAACCACACGTGAAAACCATAAAACGAAACGAGGTTATCCCAAAAAGTGTTAAAAACGAGCACCTGGTTTTAAAACTAACCTAAAAATATATATTTAAAAAACAATGAACGTATAAAAACTATGGGAAAACTGGAACAAACATAATTAATGAATTATTAATATAACATAAACGATCGGATGGTGCGAATTCCTATAGAACGCCGCATTCACTAGCGTACTTAAGTATATTTTGCGAGCTTTTCCGCAGATGCGAAACGCGGGAAACGTTGCTATCTCTTTCTCATTGAGGCAATTTTCATGGTTGCGTCTCTTTCCAGCTTCGGAGCGGGAAATTCTGTGGCATTGCGGTCAGACCTGTAGATTCTCCTGGCAAGCTAGGACGGTTTTCATACGAGCTCCCTTCGGCTGCAAAGTCGCGAGCGATTCAACTTTTTATCGTCTCTCTTAAGTGCTTTTTGTAAATACGCGCGTTTATTTTTGAGTGTAGTGATGTGATTTTTGTGCTAGTGTTAATAAATGAAAGACATATAGTGAGGTGAGTGAATACAAATGATTTATCGAATGTTTTTCTTTCCGTGCAATCGTAACGGATGAATATTTATGATAAGATTTACTGCAATTATAGTTTTGACCTTGAGGAAATTAAAATTGTTGATGGGTTTTTATTTTGGGGAAAGTCTTATATTTTTTTATTCACGATCTTGTTTAGATTTTGGACGATACTTGTTTCTTTTAGTTTTGATCGTAGTTTTCGTTTAATTGACATAAAATACAATAGTTTTATTTAGTAAATATACTAAATAATATTATATAGGATTGTACTTATTATTATTAAACTAAAGTTACGCCTTTTTTGTGGGGCAGTAATTACAAAATGAAAAAAAGAAAGAAAAGAAAAAATTATATTAATTATCACTTAACATTATTAACATTATAAAAAAATCACGTATAAATTAATAAAATAGAGAGAGAGAGATTAATATGTCGAAGTCTGAAACTGTACTTAATTATATTGTACATAATTTAACTGTAGACAAGAACAGTAAAATACTAAGCAGTTTTGCTAAAAAATGATTTAAGAAATGACCCTTTGTCTTTAGAAATGCCAAGAAATTAAATAGATAGGAGCCCAATAAACTTTTCCTGTAAGTACCCTTACTTTACTAAGCAATCTACACTAATATAATAAAGAGGTAAAGTTTGTTTTTTTATTTTTTTGTTTGTAGGAGGTAATTTCTGAAAGTACTGGTCCGATTATAGATTTTTTTCACCGATAGAAAGCTGTTTTTTTTCTGAGCAACATAGGCTATATTTTATGTACGCGGGCGAAGCCGCTAGCAGAAGCTAGTTACTGGAGAAAAAAGACTACAATGTGCTAGCTATATGTACAATCAATAAATAAATAGATATCTGAATTAATATAAAACAAACCAAGCGTAACTTATTAGAAATGACAAGAAATATGATTTAAAAGAGTGGCCATGGAGTTTCTTGCACGTTCATCTCCATAGAGATCTGCGCTTTGGCATGGGTTACGGGAATCCAATGGATGCGAGACGCACAGGACCATTCTTGCGACATTTGAGGGAGGCCTATGTCCAACAGTCGACGTTTTTCGGCTGAAATCATTTCAGCCGAAAAATTATGATAAACGATGAATGATGATAGTAAAAAATCTGACAATTCAAAGGTTCATAACTTTCGTACGAAGCTGGGGTGAATCGCTAGTTGTGTCTAAGTCTAAATATAATTAATTAGATGTAGTTAAGAAAAGACAGGATTTAAAAGAAACTGTTTACCAAAGAAAAGATGAAAAGATCCTTTGAAATGACAAAATTACTTGGAAAAAGACCCTAAATAAACATAACCTTTAATCTACCCTTTCGTTAGTAAGCAGTCCCTAAATAAATAATTAATTTTGATACAATATTAAAGAAAGGTCGTAAATAGGTTACTGCTGAGCAAACGTGCTCCATCGTTGACCACATTGTCATGACAAATATATAAAAATAAATCTAAATATTTGTACGGCTGACATGCCGAACATAATTTAGGTATCTTCAAGGCAAGAGTGAATAGGCTCTTAAACTAGTGCGTCTCACCATCAACGATTGCATCACTGCTTACCATCAGGTGGGATCGCAGTTAAGCACTAATTTATATCAATTTAATAAAAACCTTTTCATAAAAAAAAAAAACAACTTCAAAAAAAATGAATTGAATTTGAGGAGTTCCTTCGATTTCGCCAAGATTCCATAATTAGATCCCAACTTGATGATTATGGTACCATTTAGGAATGCTTTCCAACAAAAAAAGAATTTTCAAATCGGTTGGCAAGCACGAAGCTATGCGCGAAAAAACATAAAAAAATACAAACATCCAAATTGAGAACCTTCTCCTTTTTTAGAAGTTGGTTAAAAAAAGACCCTATGAGGTTTAAAAACTTGTTAGTTACTTATCTACCTATATTCTTGCGTAATATATCATTTATTCATTCAATAATTTATTTATTTATACATTCCATCTATCATTAATTCATTCAAACTAATCAAATGAGGCAGTTGTCAAAAGACAGAGCCTATTAAAAAAAAAAGCATAATTTAACGTTGCTCCTCCTAATATGAAAGCAGTGGTGGCCTAGTATTAAAATGGCCCCAACATTCGAGTGGGTTCAAACTAGACATATTACTTTGTGTAATTTATTTCATCACCACTACTCTCAAAACGTTGAAGAAAACATCGTGAGGAAACGTCGTCATAACGAAAAGTCATAAAGACATAAATCTGAAAGTAAATTATCCTTCAAACGTAAAATTCGGAACTACTACTTGAAGTCCTCTCAACCTTAGTTCGGTCTTCGTCAGAATTGTTATTATTGAGTTATCTTAATGATTTGATATTTTTCATAGTATTTATTAGATTATTATTTTAGCATATTTATGTATTTTATTATTATAAATAACTTATTTTATATTTTTCCGTTTGTGGTAACTGTTATTTGTTTATTGTGCAAACCAGTGTTGTCTTTTTTAAACCAAAGGTTGACTGGTAGAGAATGCCTTGTTGCATTAAGTCCGCCTATGTACTACTACTGTACATGAAGTTTAAATAAATAAATAAAAAACAACTGTTCCTGTGTGTCTTGCTTCCATCAGATTCCCCTCACCAGGTCATCGGTCCACCTTGTGAGGGTCCAACGCTGTGTCTCGTGACCACTCTAGAACCTTTCGTCCCCATCGGCTATCTGTTCGGCCCTGCCCACTGTTACTTAAGTTTGGGATGTGGGATTAATTAAAAATTTCGTGGAAGCTTTTAGCTGTATTGTATCACATTAAAACTATCAACTTCTGGACTATAACTTTTAGTAGGAAAATGTAACACATGCTAAACAAACTCGTTGTTTGTTATCCATTATAATAAACACTTTATGGAAACTATATTAAACTATCTTGTGTCAGCGAGTTCGCCTGCACGAATGTTCATGGGACAATAACATAGAATATATTTTATTCTGTAGCATCGTTACTAATAATCTATATATATAAAAATGACCCCCGTTTTCCGTTGTCACGACTTGGCATGAAAACGGCTTGACCGATTTGGCTGATTTTTTTTTTTTGTTGTGATTGTTATTGTGAGGAGAAGGTTCTTATGGAAAAAAAAATTAGGGTAGTGTAGGGTAGAGTAGGGTAGAGTAGTAGGGTAGAGTAGTGTAGAGTAGTGTAGGGTAGAGTAGGGTAGAGTAGGGATGAGCGGGAGCGAAGCCGTGCGGGCAAAAGCTAGTATATTATAAAAGCGAAAGTGAGTTTGTTTGTTGGTTACGTCTTCACGCCTAAATGACAAAACCACAGAGGTAAAACTGATTTGGATGAATTTTGGTACAGAGATAGTTGGAACCCTGGAGATGGACATAGACATAAAATATATTTTTTTAAAGTGATAAATGGGGAGAAAGAGGGAAGTAAAGGAGGAGGAAATAAAGTACATTAATAAACGCGGGCGAAGTCGCGGGTAAAAGCTAGTTTTTATATAAAAGTTGAAAGGAAACCGTTTGTCTTGGTATGGTTATGTAAAGAGGAGGGATGAAACGCATGTTGCTAAAAGAATTTTGAGTTTACTTGTGAATGGATGGAGAGGGAGAGGGAGGCCAAAAAAAAGATGGATGGGTTGTGTGAGAAGTGATATGGAAGAAAAGGGTGATAGGGAAAGTGATAGCGTGACGAGTGACAGGACAGAATGGAAGAAAAAACCGTGTTGCGCCGACCCCAAATAAAATTGGGACAAGGGCAGGAAGATGATGAGTTTTTTTATATAAAAATATTCTATATTCTAATCTAGTGTAGACTATAGTAATCCTGTGTTCCAGACAATTAAATCACACTGAGGCGTCACTCCTCCGTAACGGTTTCGTCAATTTTTATGAAGAAAAAAAGTGTATAATTTATAGGTCTGAAAATAAGTCGTAGACTATTTTTTTTCCTTCTAGCGTATTTTTTTTTTTTTTTGATAAATTATACGCCAGTGTCTAGCCAAGTCAGTAATCATCATCATTTCAGCCACAAGACATCACATCATTTATCCAAATCGATTTTATTTTTTGTTGCCACATTTCTGCTGTGAGACTTTGCTTCATGCCTTTCAGGATTCTAGACCAACAGGGTATCCTATGAATTTTGATTCTCTAGAAAATGTCAAAATATAGGTTTTTTCTGTGACAAACGGCCGTATTTTTTTTAACTTAAAAGCTTTATTTTTTTTCTTAGCTTTAAGGGACTGTAAACCTGAGTACCTATATGGTTTTAATTTTAACTCGATATGTCTACGCGTTCACGAGACAAATAGTTTTGACAGACAGACGGACAAAAAAGTGATCGATTTTTTTTTCTTTTTGAGTTACGGAATCCTAAAAATGGTTCAATAATAATTCATTATTGATAAAAATATTAGTAGGTATTGTTCTAGTTACTTTTAAACACATACACGTGCAAAACGAAAACAAGAAATATAAATAGAAGGATAGTGTTAAGGTATTTAAAACAAATAAAACTGTTTAGGAAATATTTTACTAAAATGCACGTACCGTAGTTAGTACTCAGAAGTTTCTTACAACACTCCTGGCGTTAAAATAATCAAAATAAAATCTAGAGTATTTTTAATACTGTGGATGAAATAAAAAAAAAATGTATTATGTGTAATAAATAATAGGAATAGAAATTTTTACGTATTCAATTGTGATCTTGATTTTGAAAAAAAAAAAATGGTTACAATAGTGCACTGGATTTCCACTAGATCCGATTTGTTTGAGTCTAGATTTTCTTTTGAAGTTTGAAAGGACTCAAAAGTAGAAAAAATCAGGATAGCCATTTTGTTACTCGTACACGCAGGGTTCCGTATTACAATATAATCTAGAAAGAAGAAAGAAGAAAGAAAAGAAAGAAAACATGTTTATTCCGCCTAAATAGACGCACAAATCATTACAGAAAAAAAAAAATGCCTGCCAGGCCATGTGTACAGGGCTTAAATGTATTGAGTAACAAATTACTCTGTGATTGCACCTACACCATAGACAAAAGAGTTGTGCAGGTTATCTATTGCGACTACTCTTTGTTGTCTTTGGCATTTTGACGCTGGCTTCAACAGAGACAAACATAACAAAATAAACAGTGATAAACCAAAAATAAACGAAAAAACACAATTTTACCATTAAAATCTAAGAATCCAAGTTGTGCGTCGAATCTTAGCAAGAATAGGTCATTGCTCAGCATATACCGTGACGCTAGGCAAGTCTAGACATCTACGGCGCTGGTTTTCAGCAACCACCGTTCGAGTGACAAATTTTGGCGTCTATTCGAGTGTAAACATTCACATCTACATCTCAAATTCTCATTAATGTTATAAAGAGAATACCGGCCAAGTACGAGTCCGACTCGCGTAGACTTCCGTACTATAATCTCCATCTTCATCTACACTAATATTATAAAGAGATATTTTTTGTTTGTTTGTTGGAAGTAATCACTGAAAGTACTAGCTGTAAGTAAAAGTAAGTAGCTGCTTTATTCCTGAGTGAAATAAGCTATATTTCAAATAGGTAAGCGGGCGAAACCGCGGGCAAAAGCTACTACTTATTAAAAAAAAAACGACGATAAAAGACATTTGTTGTATGGGCCCTATTTAAATATACCTAATTTATTATGTTTTTAGGATTTGTCGTTATATTTAGCGGTAACAGAAGTACATTATCTGTAATAGCTATCTAGCTATAACGATTCATGAGATGTTTGGTGACAAACAGACGGTCAGTGAAGTCAATGAGACAAAAGAGCAATTGGGTCCCGTTTTTAGCCTGAGCGTACAGAACCCTAAAAATTAATTAGAACAAATAGTTTAATTTTATATAATTATCCTTAACAGAACTAGGGAAATTACATAGTAATAACATATATATAAGAATAATTTAAATAAATACATAATTTAAAAATGATGATGATAGAAATAAATAAAAATACCTAGCATAATTTAGTTAATTATAATAATACACATACATAAATTAATTTCAATGATAATAAAATGTATTAATAATGACGAAAATAAATACCAATACTTATACAGAGACATAATAATACAACAACATGCATACACAATTTAATTTAAATAGATAGGTAATTAAGTTACAGGATACATATATATATTTTAATAATGATGACAAGTTAGCCTTCGTCCTCTCTCCTAGCTTTGCTGTGCCCGACAGGGTCCATATTGATTCTTTTTTTTTATACCATCATAAACACATATGGAATGCAATAAAGTATTGAGTATTGAGTACATTCTTGATTTCTTCTACGTAAAAAAGGTTTATTAGAATCCCTAGGTCGAGTTGAGAGTAATCTAAAGCCACCCACTCTCAGTGGTAAAACGTGATTGGTAATTTATATCTATTTCTTACTCGGTATGAGGAAAGATTTTTCTCAACTTACACGTGAACCTCAAGCGGCGGAAATATAATAACCTTGTTGGTAATTATGTTTTCGAGCCGTTTGGGGTTGAAACTCTTGGATCGTGGGGTCCGAGTGCTCACAAATTATTTAAAGAACTTTCGAAACGCCTCGTGGACACTTCGCGTGACCCAAAGGCTGGCTTTTACTTCGGTCAAAGGATAAGCATTGCCATTCAGCGTGGCAATGCCGCCAGCCTTTTGGGTACATTACCAGTCGACAGCGATGCGGAGGAATTTTTCGACGCCTTACATTAAATTGCCATTTTTTTTTTTTTTTTTTTATTTTAGTTCTCTAGGGTTTTATTTTAATTTTTTAAGTTAGTTTTAATTAATTTAAGTTTATATCTAGAAATAATTATTTTTTGGTTTACATAGGTTAATAATTTGCAAAATAAATATTAACATTACTTACACGTGGAAGTTATTTAAAAATTGTAGACTTTATATCGGTCCCGTAGTCCATTTTAACACAACCCATATCACTACAACCAGATTTTTTTTTGAAGCTAGAAATCATCAAATGATTTTCCCGTACTGGGTGGAGTGAGAAGCTGTGTCAGATTTTTACTGACTTAAACCTCACTTATGTTCCATCAGTTTCCTTTGCGTTCTAAGACCTTGGGTAACGTTTGAGGTAAGCATGGAACACTATGTGGTTTTAAAACGACTCGGGTTCAATTCGAACGGTTACCTGATGGACTTATTATTAAAAAAGAATAAGATAAAAATTTATTAATGTTATTTTGTATTTTGATAAATTTTGATTGCGTCACTGAGTGTGTGTATTGCGTGCGTATATTCTCTAAAAATCAAAATATAAAGTTTTTAAACATTTTTAAGAATTTGAAAAGAATCACGTATTCTCTGGAACAAGTTTTGTGAAATATTCGAATATATCACGGAATTGCCGAAAGCTACCAGAATTTCCAGGCGTTATCTTTCTTTTTCGCCTTACGTCTTCGTCAAGCATCGCGTTGAATTGCGTTAGATGAAGTAAGAATCAAACTTTTAAACCATGCTCGATATTGACGATAGGCGGGTGGAAAAGGGTCCTTTTAACTAAATTTTCTAATTGGGGTGCACGTATTTTAGTTACATATTAATTTTAAGGCTAAAACCAAAATGGACACATAATATAGAATCCTTAATTTTCTGTTTATTTTCAATATTTCCACAACACACGAATTTAATAAAATAATAATTCAGTGTCGCATTCGCAATACCTCATTTCATCATCGACATTTTAAATTCCCCTCCCTCCCTTTCTTTCGTAAAGATCTTATTAAAAACCTTGACTCTTCATACTAAGGAGTTTGTATTCTTTACATAATAATATGAAGGGAGGTTTGGTCCGTTGTTGTGACGTCATCTTTTATGATTATGTTAATTTTTAGGGATCCGTAACCAAAGAGTAAAAACGGGACCCTATGGGTGAGCGCAGACAGAGAAGCGTAGCGGAGAGGATTTTATTAAGGCACTCGAAAATTTACAGTACAGTTCTTGAAATAAAGTGCATTTATGCTTGAGCCTGACAAAATATGCTTGCGCGTTCTCGAAGATACGCGGAAAGCACCGCGCGTGCCTTGTGCACGAGTCGGCGTCAGCGTCGTATGCCTAGTGTGGTCACTTAGTTCAAAGTCGGAGAACAATTAAAACTTTTCGACACAATACTTGATTAAAATGTTCTTCCTTTTCTTCTTCCGCCAAAAGCGCTATTGTGGTAGCGCTATAGCGGAAGAATGGTAACCCAGAACGGTTTACTCGCGCAGGCTCGCGAGGCATGAAAGCGCATAGAAACTGCCCGAGACCGCGCGAAAATTATTCCTCCCTCTCTGTCTGCGCTGACCCTATTGCTATTACTCGGTTGCCCGTGTCTCTATCACGATGCTATATCTCATGATAGCTAGGCAGTTGAAATTTTCACAGATGATGTATTTCTGTTGGCGCTATAACAACAATTACTAAATACAGAATAAACAAATATTAAGTGGGAATACATCCAACATAATCCTTACTAATATTATAAAAGCGAAAGTGAGTTTGTTGGTTTGTTACGTCTTCACGCCTAAATGGCAAAACTGATTTTGATGAATTTTGGTACAGAGATATTTGGGACCCTGGAGACGAACATAGGCTATTTTTTTAGTGATAAAAGGGGTAGAAAGAGGGAAGTCAAGTACAAATATTATTATTAAATTAAAGTTTATTAATAAACGCGGGCGAAGCCGCGGGTAAAAGGTAGTATTTATATAAAACCTAAATTGAAGAATCAAATAATTAGTATTCATTCAAATTATATTGTACTAGCTTTTTCCCGCGGCTTCGTCTGCGTACCTACTTAGAGTATAGCATAAGTCACTTCGGAATAAAGCAGCTTTCTAACGGTAAAAAAAAAATTGACAATCGGACCGGTACTTCTAGAGATTACCTCCTACAAACAAAAATAAATAAATTCGTTTAATTTTTTATTAATTCATAACTAACCCTTCAGATACTGTATGGTTTGTTACCGTACGTCTTTTGTTGATTGATAGGGATGCTAAATGCTACAAGTAAAACTATGTAATTCACTTGATACGTGTATTGAGTCCACGACCTTAACTAATGATAAATGAGGTGTTGCTATGACGCGGTCCGAATGTGAACTGAAGTTGATGTAAAATGTGTGTTAATTAATTACAATTAAATTATGATGAGAGAGCATTTACGCAATGTGCGGTTGCACCGTACATACTCCCGGGCGCGAGATGACTGACGCTGATGATGCTTAGATATGGTGGTGTTAGTATGATCTGATGATATAAGGTGATGGAACAATTTTTACTTATGTTGCTATATTGTTAGTTGATGTTTTTAAAACTACATTTTTTAGTTACAGGTGAAGTTGCTCTATCAGTTACGACAGCACTTGAATTGGTTTCTACTATCGCGCACTGATCACTACTAAACACTTCGCGCGCGCACTGTACACTTTGATTTGCTACACTTGCACTAAGGTCACAGTTACTGGCTCGGTAATGCACGGAGGGTTGCCCGGATTCAGGCTCCAGGTGCACGGTGCGGCGCCTTCGCCAGCGTACGCATGCGAACGTAGAGAAGGCTAGCCCTGCCGCCCCAACAACGTAGATGGCCACGTACTGGTGTATATCATGAAACGACACCCCGTCAGCGATGGTCGCCTGTTCTGAGGCTGCTTTCATCTGTTCTATTTGCTCGGAGATACTTTGTAGCGAAGATTGATAGCTTTCTTCTTTGTACTCGTAGTGTGGTACTGATAAATTGATAATATTATTGACAGGAGCGATCTCTACGGCAATAATATCGGGCTTAATTTTCATGTCAATCGTTTGTTGTTTGTGTGCCGTAATTATGAAGGTCTCGCCCTTGATGACACAGTTGTTTCCGAGCGCGATAACGTTGACTCCGGACACCTGTTCAGTTGTAATTTGATCCCCACATATGATTCTCGGAGTGCATTGTCCGCAGCACGTAATTATAAATGTGTTTATTGCATTCAATTCTGTCCATGTTGTTTTGCATGTTGCGCTTATGGTTGTACAGATATCTTCTTCTGGATTTTTGATGCAGAAGTTGTTGTCTGAGTCTCGTTGATAGACAGGTTTTTGTAGTTGGCATAGGTTTGTATTTGTATTTAACTGTATGCATTTTTGAAGTTCATTAGCGGATATGGGTAAGTATGTATCCCTTTTGATGTTTATAGCTATGAACTCTGATATTAGTGATATACTAATCATACGACTATTTTCTTGGTGTTGAATAGGTATCATATGATAAATATCGTAGCTCTCTCTATTTACTAATGGGATTTTTATTTCAAATATGAAGTATTCACGTGTCATGCGTGCTCTTACTTGCATTATATGATAGATTTTGTACAAGTCTGATACAATGCTGTTGATGGGCAATGATAGGTCTTTGGGCATCTGATTTGAAATAATATTTAGCTCCTCTTGTAGTTGAGCTGGCGTTATGATATGTACGTTAAAATGTTGGACGTTAGTGATTGTGTCCAGCAAAGAATCTTGAATGTTCTTTAAACTGCTTAGAATGTTGTTTGCAATTAAAGTTGATAAAATGAAGTCTTCTGTGATTGCTACTTTTTCAACCTCATTCTTCAATGTGCTGATAGCTTGTTCTATGTTAATTAAGTGCTGATTAAATATTTTATGCTGTTTTTCCATTGTCTGTTCAACTCGTTTGAGCAAGTTGTTCTCAGCTTCAATGATAGATGTTTGATTGCGCCAAAGATTGGCGAGATGTTTTTGATTTTCTCTGACTAATGTAATGTCTCTTTGGTATTGTTCGGCGAAATTTTCATCTAGTACACCAAAGAGACTGTTTGCAATGTATCCGATCCCGTTGATGAGGCCTCGGCGCATACGTGGATGCGGTTCAAAATGCTGACTGAGTAACATACGGTCGTAGTACTCCAGTTCCATGAATCCGTGACGTATTTGTAACATGATAACGTCACAATGGGATTTGCTTTTTGTTTGTGTACATAAACTTTCAAGGTGTTTCATATAAATGTTAAATATTTTACACCCGTGCCAATATGGTTGCATGTCGTAATATACGACTATTTTCCATTGATCTTGTATTAGATTCATTTCTGATATTTTGTCAAAATAAATTGCTTGTTTTCCTTGTAATTGTGTTATGTTGTATGCAGCCTGTGCGTTGCATGTTAATGTTAATATCAGGAATAGTAAAGACAATATTGTAGAGAAAGTGTAAGTAAGCCCTCTTCTTCTTTGTTGGTTTAAGTTTACTTGTGGTGTTGGTTTCGTATCCTGTTGGATTGAAGCTGACATCTGGGTATGGTCTTCTTGATCTTCGCAACTTAGCAAGGGAGTTAGCTTGACGATAGGCCGTTTCATTGTGCCGTTTCTTGTTTGTAGTGTGACGACTCTGACGTATCCATCACTGCCTGGGTGCACTTGCATCACCCTTCCCATTGCCCATTTGCCTGGTGGTAGGTTGGAGTCTTGAATTAATACCAAGTCACCGACTTTGATGTTTTCTTGAGGGCGTCTCCATTTTGACCTTATATTTAATTGTGTTATGTATTCACTTCGCCAGCGTTTCCAAATATCTTGATATATCCTTTGAGTTAGATTCCATCTTGTGCGTAGATCTTTCTCTGTTTCGTACAGTGTTAAATTTGGACCACTTGACAAGAAATGTGCGGGCGTAAGGAAGTTCAAATCTGCTGAATTTTCAGTTAAAGGACATAGCGGTCTTGAGTTCAGACATGCCTCCAACTGATTTAGTATTGTACTATACTCTTCAAACGTTAATTTTTGCTCCCCTACAACTCTCTTCAGATGATATTTTAGGCTTTTTACGGCAGCCTCCCATAGTCCTCCTGCTGATGGCCAAGAAGGTGCGTTAAAGTGCCATTCGATTCCCATTTTTGTTATTTCTGCCTGAAATTCTTGATTGAATGTGCTTCTTATTGCCTGATATTCGTCCTGTAGGACCTTGTTGGCTCCAATAAAGTTGGTACCTTGATCGCTAAATATATTCTGTGGGACTCCTCTTCGAGCTATCATTCTGCGAAGAGCAGCGAGAAATGATGATGATGTCAAATCCGACACCAACTCTAAGTGCACGGCTTTAGTTGCCATGCAAATAAATACGGCGACATAACCCTTAGTGGTTCTTATTCCACGACCCTTGTTGGCCTTGATATAGACATGTCCCGTATAGTCTACACCTACATTTTGGAAAGGACGTGACGGATTCGTCCTTTCTGGTGGTAAATCTCCCATGATTTGATGCTGATTGCTCGGATTGTAGCGACGACACTTAACGCAACGTCGAACTCGGAATTTAACTGCTCTGATTCCGCCTACAATCCAATACCGTTGTCGTATAAATGCTGAAGTTAGCTGAGGTCCGCCATGATATGCTAGAACGTGAGCCTCGTCGATCAGAACTTCCGTTACACGACTGCTTTTTGATAGGATTATTGGTTGTCTCATCTGATGATCTATATTGGCATGTTTGAGTCTCCCACCAACTCGAAGGATGCCGTCTTGATCAAGAAATGGATTTAAATTCAATATTTTGCTCTTGCTTGATATGGGTTTGCTCTGTTGCAATTTATGTATTTCCTCTGGAAAGTCGGTTTCTTGAACATATTTAATCAACTTTAATTTGGCAACCTTTATTTCTTGAAGAGTTAAATGTTTGGTTTGTGGTATTTCCTTAAATCGCAAACGTCTATACAATCGTAAAAGCATAGCGTAAACGTTTATAAGTTGTGTGAATGAACTGTACTTTGATATCAGGTGACGTAATACACTGTAGCTGTCGGCACTTTGGTGAATTACATTCACTTGTAACATATTGGTTTTATTCTTTTTGATTTCTTCATCTGTTGTGAATTTTGATATTGGTTCTTTCTCTGCGATGATACTAGGGAGCCACGAAGGACCCTTCCACCACAGAGTATGCTCCTCAAGCTGATTTATGTTCAAGCCTCGACTGGCACAATCCGCTGGATTTTCTGCTGATTTAACGTAATGCCAGCGATTGGCAGGAATGATAGTGGTAATCTGACGTACACGATTGGCTACAAAGGTTTTCCATCTTGTTGGTTCACCATTCAGCCAGCCTAACACAATCATGGAGTCTGTCCATCCGAAAACGCTGAGTTGGTAGTTTGATAGACACTGCTGTACCTTAGTCATTAGTTTTGCTAGTAAGAGAGCTCCTGACAGCTCTAATCTCGGCAATGATACTGATTTGTTCGCCGGTACAAGTCTAGTCTTCCCAACTAGTAGTGTTGGTTTTGATCGCTCACACCCCTTGATCCGAACATATATTACACACGCAAATGCCTTCTGAGATGAATCGCAAAAACCGAATAATTCAATATTGTCATGTTCTCTTGTGTTTATCCATCGTGGTACTTGTAGTTTGTTTACGCGATTAATGTTGCTTTTAATATCCATCCATTCTCTTAGTATGTCTTCGGGCAAGGGATCGTCCCAGTTGAGGTTACGTAACCATAAGTTTTGAAAAATTATTTTAAGCTTTGTTGATAGTGGTGAAAGCCATCCCAAAGGGTCAAATAACTTTGAGATATCCGATAACAACGTTCTTTTAGTCATTGGTGTACTTGTTTGTTCGATTTTCATTTCAAATCGAAAAGTGTCTTCCTTGGGGTCCCAAATTAGTCCCAAGGTCTTTGTTTGTTCTGATTGCTTAAAATTGAAACTATCTTGAGTGTTGTTCTCGGACGGTATGTTTTGTAATAACTCAGGAACATTTGTTTTCCATTTCCTGAGGTTGAAACCTCCTGATTTCAAGAGATTGATTAAATCCCTTATGAGCTGCTGTGCTGATTCTGATGTGTGCGATCCATGTAACAAGTCGTCGACGTAGAATGAGTTTTCTAGTACATCTGTTGCTAAACTGTTCGTGTAGTTGGGTTTTTCGTCACGTGCAAGTTGTTTTAACGTCATTAATGATAAATATGGTGCGGCCTTGGTGCGGTAGGTTACTGTGGTTAATTGATATTCCTGTATAGGCTCTGCTGTTGAGTTCCGCCAAACAATCTTCTGCAATGCTTGATCATCTTCATGGATCTTAATTTGTCGGAACATTTTTTCTATGTCTGCTGTGTATGCAAATTTGTATTGTCTCCATTTAAGAATCAGAGACAGCAGGTCTTGCTGTAAGTTTGGTCCTGCTTCCATGACGTCATTTAGGCTGTAGCCTGTTGATGTCTTAGCTGATGCGTTGAACACCACCCTCAATTTTGTAGTGGTTGAATCGGGACGCAGGACGCTATGATGAGTCAAAAAACAATCGGGCTTGATATTGTTTTTTGAGATTTTCATGTGACCTAATTCTTGATATTCAGTCATGAATTTTTGATATTCTTCTTGGATGTTGGGATGCTGCGTGTGCTTCCTCTCTAACGATTTGAACTGCGCTACAGCTTTTGGTTTCGAAGCTCCCAGCATCTCAGCAAAATTTTGTTTCAGAGGTAATCTTACTTGATATCGACCATCCTCTTGACGTGTTGTGGTTTTCTGATAATAATCAATTGTTTGCTGATCTCCTGATGAAAGTGTGGTCTTGTCTGAGATGTCTTCCATTTCCCAGAATTGCTGGATATCGTCCAGGTTGTGCAAGATGACGTTACACTGAAAGGTTTGTATGATGTCTCCGCTTAATATCCAGCCGAGTTTCGTGTTTTGTGCCGATGCAGATTCCTCAGTTTCTCTGCAAACCCCTTCTAATAATAATTTTGAGTACACACTGCTGCCTAGAAGTAAGTCAACTGATCGACTTACATTAAAGTCTCGGTCTGCTAAAGTGATATTATCTAAAAATGCCCATGTAGGTTTTTTGAAGGTACGGTTCGGCAGCTTTTTTATTAATTTATTCATGATATAAGCCTCTACTTCAAACTCAAAGTTGTTGTGAACTGATGCGCACTTGATATTTATTACTCCTTTGCAGTTTGATTCCTTTTCTCCGATTCCCCAGATAATGCCTGAGCTGTTCCTGCGTGCTATGCCCAAAATTTGTGCTGCGTTTTCGCTGATGAGGGACATTTGTGAGCCTTGGTCTAGTAGAGCTCGTAATATCTGAAATGATCCATTCCCATCTTGAACCTTGATCAGGGCCGTCGGTAAAAGTACGTCCGGCTTGTCTTGCTGTAGTGACGCATGCGAGTTTCCGCGTGACAGCTGTGGCGTTTCGGATTTCGAGGCGCGTGCCGTGTTGTCACCTGCTTTTGCTGTGCTGGCAACTGATGTCCGATTTGATTGCGCAAATGCTGCATGTAGGAGTGTGTTATGACTTCCGTTGCATTCGCGACACCGTTTACTTGAAATGCAAGCCTTACCATTATGCCAATAAAGACAATTTTGGCATATATCGAGTTTTGACAAAGTTTTTCGCCTGTTTTGTGGCGTCATTTCGAGGAATTGCTGACAATAAAAAATGCCATGGTCATTTGTCTTGCAAATCGGGCACTTATAAATAATTTTCGTCGAATTGTTATTTTTATTGTTTTTCGATTGCGAAATGTTTTCTTCATTTGCAGCGGATGTTTTTTCGTAATTGTAATTTGACCTTGGTGTTTTTCCAGAAAATTGCTTGTTTGATTTGTATGATTGACTATCTTGTTTCCTGCTTGCCGACTCCATTGCTGTAAACTTGCCTTCTAAGAACGAAAGGAACTCTTGTAGCCTCGGTATTGCCCTGGGGTCTTTTACAGACGCCACGTAATCCTCATAGGTTTCTGAATCTAATTTTGCTGATAATAGATGTATGAGTAATGGGTCCCAAGAACTAACTTCTACCCCTAAGTTCTTTATAGCATTCAAACTCTCGATGGTGATGTCATGCAGACTTTTGATGTGCTTGATAGTTGCTTGCTGCGCCGCCGGAATGTTTGTTAATGTGGCTAAGTGAGAGCTACAAATTAAGTTGAGATTATTGTAGCGGTGATTTAGAATCTCCCAACTTATGTTGTAATTATCTGATGATATATGTAAATGTTGAATTAATTTCTCAGGTTCTCCCCTCAACTTGCTTTTGAGGTACTGCAGTTTTTGAGCGTTAGACAAAGAATAGTTACCGTGAATTGATTCAGTAAATAAGTCCTTGAAAGATGTCCATTGTTGATAGGATCCGCTAAAAATTGGAATGTCTAATTTAGGAGTTGACTGTGCCTTGTGAGCCACAGACCACAACTTACTATTTATTGCCCTTTTTATGTTGTTGTAGATTTTTTCCTGCTTGGAGTAAGCTTGCTCGTAATCTTCATCCATGCTTTCCAGTTCTCCATCTAATTCCCAATGCAATGTATCAATTACCGACCATCTCGAGTGTAAAGTCTTTAGAGCATCTTCCATCTCCCACTTCTCGGACATTTCGTGTAAATTAATACTTTGTATGGTACGCTGTAATGCTCTGAAGTTGCTTGATTGTTTTTTGAGCATGTCATCCGTCTTGCTGGATGTTCCTCTTGATAATACTTCTGGAGATGAATATTCAGCTTGTTCTTCATCTCGCTTGCTTGTCAGAGACGTACCTGATGATGATGGTTGACCTGCTTGCTGTTGAGGCTTTGTCTCCAACTCCGGAAATACTGACTGCCCTGTTTTCATCAGTACTTGCTGTTGATTGATTAATAATTTAACCGCTTTGTACAGCTCTGCTGCCCGCTCATATTCATTCTGTATAAAATATGGGTGAGACCTGCTTTCCTCAGTACAAAGTCGATCATGATTATATTGGAAGTCAGCCCAATACGCTTCCAATGTTTCTAACCGCCTTTTAAAGTAATCACCTACCTTACGGCTCGAACTGTCTTTCTTGATGTTGGAGGCTAGCTTGCTCATAGCCTCGTAGATCTCGGCTTGGTTCGCGTGAATAGCTTCCATGGCGAAGTTTTTCCACGCAGTGATAGCTGAAACGGTCTTACTTGTGTTTGCTGCTTAACTCTCGTATCCTCAACTCCCCAGGAGGTGGTCCTTTCTTGCTAGTAGCACACACACACACACGGTTTAGAGTTATAGAACACAGCACTTGTCACTACACTGATAGAAGTTTTAATAGTTACTGATATTTTTTGATTTGATAGTCAGTGTTTTCATCCGGCTCGAAGGACCAAAAAGATGTATGGTTTGTTACCGTACGTCTTTTGTTGATTGATAGGGATGCTAAATGCTACAAGTAAAACTATGTAATTCACTTGATACGTGTATTGAGTCCACGACCTTAACTAATGAGAAATGAGGTGTTGCTATGACGCGGTCCGAATGTGAACTTAAGTTGATGTAAAATGTGTGTTAATTAATTACAATTAAATTATGATGAGAGAGCATTTACGCAATGTGCGGTTGCACCGTACAGATACCGTCAATTAGAAACACAATAGTAAGACAATAGATGCGCGGTCACCGGTGGTCGCTTGGGGATTCATGAATTAATTTAAAGACGATTGGCAAAACCCATGTATTTTCAGTATCACATACAGGCTTACCGTTTCATAGAATGAATATATGGATTTGAATGCTACAATAGAGTATAACAAAATATGTAATGGTAAGACATACATTAGACTTGGGGATATTAAAATAAATAAAACATAACCTTTCAGGATTATGCACTGAACGCAAATTGTAATGTTATAGCAACGTGATGGATGGTGAACGTGATGACGTAGACGCGGGCTCGCGGACGGCGAGCCATGGGTAGCTTGCTGTCCGATCGTCCGGTAATGGACCGAGTCCAAAACGTCGACGGCGCGCACTGTTCCCGCGCGCCTCAAGGAGTTGTCAGCAGCAGGAGGGGCCCAGCTGGGTCGAAGCCTACTGGGGACAGGGTTGTCCGAAAGGGAGCTCGTGCCCTGGTATGAAGGCTAGAAGAAACGGCGCGGGGTTTTTAGTCAGTAAGACTCTGACACTGTCTCCCGCTCAACCCAAGAGCGGGTTTCGTCAAAGATGATTTTCCCCGTCGACAAAAAAAAAAAAATGGCTCAAAATAAGAGTTCACACTTCATTTTTGGTGCGTACCAAGACCCTGGTGAAGAACGCCATTGTTGTGGTGGATGCTACACCCTTCAGACAGTGGTATGAATCCCACTACTTGCTGCCACTTGGAAGAAAGAAGGGTGCTAAATTGACTGAGGCAGAGGATGCCATCATCAACAAGAAACGCAGCCAGAAGACCGCCAAGAAGTACCTGGCGAGGCAACGCCTCTCAAAGGTCGAGGGTGCATTGGAAGAGCAGTTCCATACCGGACGTTTGTTAGCTTGCGTGGCCAGCCGGCCAGGCCAGTGCGGCCGAGCCGACGGCTACATCTTGGAAGGCAAGGAGCTCGAGTTCTACTTAAGAAAGATCAAATCTAAGAGGGCGAAGTGAGAAGTATAATTTAGAAAAAAAAATGTAGAAATAAATTTATAGATGCAGACAAGATTACACAATAATATCACAAACGACGAATTATGCAGGGTTTAAACATATAAAGCAAAAATATCATGACCACAACAGAACATGACGGTTTATATATTTTTTTGTATTTGACTTAATTCATGAATCCCCAAGCGACCACCGGTGGCCGCGCATCTATTGTCTTACTATTGTGTCTCTAATTGACGGTATCTGAAGGGTTAAGTGACAGCTGTGTTGCCAAATATTGATTAACTAATCGAATCGATCGATTAAAATCAACTGAATTACGTCGAGTCGATACGAAATTAATTAAGTAAAAGCAAAGCTATTTATTATTAAATGTTGTTTAAAATGAGTATCTATACTCGAATAATAACGTAACGTAATACGCCTATTTTATGCATTTTGTTTTGTTGCATTAAGGTGGTGCATCACGACTCACATTTTCACTGTTTTTCATACAACCGCTCATAACTGATAATGACGTTATTACACACTTTTCATTAGATATTTTGGAAACACAGTATCTTGTGGATATTATCTAGGTTTCTAAAGAAACCAATTTCTAAATTTGTGTAAAACTAATCCAGTAAAAACCTCTGAAAATGTCCTATTTTGTATGAACTTTGACACTTCATAATTTGCCTAAAAATTAAAAAAGTCAAAAAAGTATTCATCTAGAGACCTTGCAAATTTTATTAAGATTCTAAATGATGACAACTTTTTCCAAAAACTTTAAAGGGTTTAAAAAAAACAGCTATTTCCTGGAGCAAGTTTTGTGAAATTTTCGAGTAAATCTCGGAATTACCGAATACTAACAGAGTTTTCAGGCGTTATCTATCTTTTTTTGCGTTGCCTTTTCGTCAAACATCGCGTTGAATTGCAATAAATGTAGTAACAAGCTTTAAATTCATGAATCCCCAAGCGACCACCGGTGGCCGCGCATCTATTGTCTTACTATTGTGTCTCTAATTGACGGTATCTGAAGGGTTAAACCATTTTCCATGTTTACGATAAGCGAGTGGAGAAGGATCCTCTTAATGCGTTTTGTTTCCGTAACGGGGCTGCACCCTAAAAACATTGTTTTTTTAATACCCCCAACAACTAATAAAACATTTTACCTTGGAAAATAACTACGGGTATAGGACCTATAATTTGCATATAACTAGATTTTGACACGTTTGGATTTGATGAGGTACCCAACTCGCCAATCTCCTTTTACATTTTTATGTCGTTTTTTTGCTACTGATGGTACGGAACCCTTTGTGTGTGAATCCGACTCGCACTTGGCCGTTTTTGATCAAGTGTTTTCTACTCTGGTATTCTAGCGATGGTTTTCCCTTGCACGGGCCCTCGGGGAAAAGGAGGGTCGAATCCTCAGTTAATTAGCAAGAATTCTGTGTCCTCTAATATTTTGCTTAAAGTAGTAGCTGTATGAATTACTGTTTCTTTTTAACCGATTTTTAAAAAGGAGGTGGTTCTGAAGTCATCTTAATGTTTTTTTTTGTCTTTTTCAGTGATATAGAATAAACTTTACTGAATACTAAAAAAATAACTAAACTATTTTTTATTATTTTTAAAGTTTTTTATTTTAAGAAAATATTTAATAATCTAAATTATATGATATAAAAATAAATAAGTGGTAATAATAAAAAAAAAAAACAGAAATCAGTCAATCAGTAAAAAAAAAGATCAAATATTCCAGTCAAACATCGGGACAGGTGAAACTAAATAAAAACTCGTAAAAATCACTTTTAGCGATAAGACCACCCATTGTGACAAAAACCAATAGGGTTTCAGTTCCTTATTTAATTTTTATTTTTGATAGATAGATGATTTATATTTTTGATACATAGATGTATAGATATATTCTTTAATGTACACCACATTGCCATTCAACGTGGCAATGCTGCCAGTCTTCTGGGCACATTTCCGGTTGACAGCGATGTGGAGGAGTACTTTGACGCCTGAGCGTGCTTTGTCTTTTTGTATCATATTTATGTACATAGTTAGGTTTTAGTTTAAATAGTTTATTTAGTATTTAAGTTTTTTTTATGTATTTATGTAATAAAGTTCTATATAGCTTAAATATTTAAAAGGACCTATCAGTATCGTTCGAGGTGTCAAAACCTAATTAATATTTATGATTCGGGATTAGGTATCAGTAAGCTGCTGTTCATACGAACATAGATATATAAAGGCAATATAAAGACGCCGTAACGTCTAGTACGAGCTTAGGGATTTCCTTAGCCGTAATCCAGAGGGTAATTACACACTAGCGACAAATCCTTTATTGAAACCAGATGTAATTAATTTAGTTAACCATAACAATAGGGAGATTGTAGTTAATATATGGGTCAAGTTATTACATAATAATGAGCATTATATTGCGGTTCTAACTGAGTCAATAGGTACTTAAAGTATCTTACAGTGCTGAATTGTTCGATTGTTCTAGAACGTGAAGGGCAACTGAAGGAATGCAAATAGATTTTAGCCCTCGAGCGCGGATTGTACAGCGTCTTGTACATACGTTTGTACGAAATTTAAGTGGCCGAATTTTTTTATTTCTGTATCTTTGTTTATCCTAGAAAAAATCAGAAAAAGATTTTTTTTTGTTTATTTTTTATTTTTGGGTGATTTACGTAAATACGTGCAATTTATCATCTTTCTGCCCTTTTCCCGTGTTATTTGGGGTCGGCACAACACTTTTTTTTCTTCCATTCTATCTTGTCACCCGTCATGCACACACAATCCATCCATCTTTTCTTTGGCCTCCCTCTCCATCTCCACCCATCCACGTGTATACCCATAACTCTTTTAGTAACATGCGTTTTATCCCGTAAATAATATAATACTAGTATTATTATTATATAATTGCATGCATTGCGGGCATGTAATCTCTAAACTCAGAGCGATAGGAGTCATCATCATCAACCTTTTTAATGTTCTAACTGCTGGGACTCGGGCCTCCTCTCCAGGAGAGAGACTCCTCGATAGGTGTCATTTGTCGTTAATCCAAAAAGAAATCGAAGTCTCTTTTAAAGTACATACAGGAAACATGTAATGGCGAAAATCATATATATAAGGGTGGATGCTTGCGGATGACAACCAATAGGCGATTGGGCGTCTGGTCGTCTGATTTTCTGGTATAGACCGAGCACGAGTCGTCCAAGAGATCAAGTGTTCGAGTCCGAAGGTGTCCAGCAAGGCCTAAGTCTACTGGGGCCATGTGTCCTCTTTTGAAAGGAAAATTCTGGAAAGCAAGGCAAAAAAGAAACACAGATGTGGTTATAATCAGTGAAAGTCTGATACGCCCTCCTGCTCTTCTCTAGAGCGGGAGAATTCATAGCATGATTTCCCACCCCAAAAAAAACTTAAATTCTTAATTCATTAAGCCCCAAGCGAATGCTGGCATTCGTTGTCTCATTGTCTTTCTTTCTCTAATTACGGTATTCGTAGGGTTAAATCAGAAACAAAACAAAAATGTAAATAATAATAATAATAATGTTTATTTGCCAAAAAAAAAAATACGTCCAATTTTTTACAAATGTATGTGTTGCAGTAAGTAGATTCATCCTTACTAATATTATTAGGACTTCACGCCTAAATGGCAAAACCGATTTTGATAAAACTTGGTACACGGATAGACTTGGTACTGGAATAGGACATAGGATCTATTTTATTCCTTGGAATTTTCTGCTATCGCGCGGATGAAGCCGCTGGGAGCAGCTAGTAAACAATATAGTAACATCTGTAGCCAAACTAGGCAAGGCCTGTATTTTGGCTATCAAAGCAATTCCCCTCGAATAGCTCTAATAAACAAAGTAGTCATGTGGTAAAAAGTAAAAAGGTAGGTTGAAGCTATTTGGTATACAATAATCGTAATCAAACCAATTATAAACTAGAAGATCCTACGCCTGGCATCATCTTTGATGACGTAGCAGACCAATCAAGCGACAATCTCCATACAGTATTAATTGGCAACACTACAGAATTGGTACCGATCTCCGGGGAAATTGCCAAGCATCAATGATTCCTGTACAATGTCATGTTCAAATACATAGTGAGGGGTATACTCTGCTTAGTTTGGGACTTATGTATTTGTTGTCGGTGTCTATAGAAGATTTTATTTGTAGCGTCTAACAGCAAAAAAAGTACTATAACTGAACAATTTCCCTGCTGCGGTCTTCCCCTCCGATTATAATTTGGGTGTCTTCAAGGCTAGAGTGAATAGGCTCTTAATTCATGAATCCCCAAGCGACCACCGGTGGCCGCGCATCTATTGTCTTACTATTGTGTCTCTAATTGACGGTATCTGAAGGGTTAATAAACTGATGCACCTCACCATCAACGATTGCATCACTGCTTACCATCAGGTGGGATTGCAGTCAAGCACTAGTTTATATTATTAAAAAAGAGTAACAACAAAAACAGCAGGGCCGATTTTAAGTACTTTTTTACTAGTAGAACACTATACTTCATCACTGAGGAACATTTCGGAGCCTATATATATAAGATATGTTATTGAGGATTTTCCAAATAAACCACAAATTGTTTATCTGAAAATCAAAGATTTGTTTATTTAATACGTTTTTACTATATTACAACGTTTAACTATGACCATTACACCTATAACTTACCTGAAAATCAAAGAAACGACATTTAAAGTTTACTAGTATCGCCTCCTCAATTATATCCCTCTATTTTATCTTTTTACAATAGAATTTTTAACAATAAAATATGCAAAATAATCTAAACATCATCTGTCATCCAATCACACGTCACCCCGTTCCACAGAACATAAATTCCATTGACAACTTCAACGCGCGTAATGAAATGTCATTTCATTACATATATATGAAAAACTTGAGCCCTTTGATTAGTATTACATAGTCTTATAATCATCGGTAAAGTCGTTGTTTATACCACGTACATCGAGGGACTAGAACGATTTGCTTGCTGCGGTGTTCCCGTCCGATTATAATTTGGATGTCTTCAAGGCTCTTAATTCATGAATCCCCAAGCGACCACCGGTGGCCGCGCATCTATTGTCTTACTATTGTGTTTCTAATTGACGGTATCTGAAGGGTTAATAAACTAGTGCGCCTCACCATCAACGATTTCATCACTGCGCACCATCAGGTGGGATCGCAGTTAAGCACTAGTTTATTATCAATTTTAAAAAAATACGCAAGACTTGTCCTGGAATAGATACTATAGGATTTTTTTCCGGGAGTAAGTTTGCTATATACTTTCCCTTGGGATATTTTCCTTCTTTCGCGTGGGTGAATCCTTCAAGTGGGCGACACCGTTGGCAAAAGCTACTATGTAAATAAAAATATAACGTCGCCTCAGGATGAAAGCTCAGGTAAACCTTGGTTGGGCACGCCACGATTATGGCGGTAAGTCCCCTCTTTGAGGCGTGGCTGGAAAGACCTCACGGCGTCCTTACCTTCCGCATGACGCAGGTCCTCACCGGACATGGCAAGTTCGGGAGGTTCCTGCATCGGATTCAGGCGGAAGAGACGCCCGCGTGTCGCCACTGTGCGCAACGCCCGGAGGACACGGTGGAGCACACCGTCGAGGTGTGCCCTGCCTGGGCGGAGCATCGCCGTGCCCTCGTGGGGGCGATCGGCGGCGGAGACCTCTCGCGTCGGGCCCTGGTCGAGGCCATGGTCCGGAGCGAGGAGGAGTGGCAGGCGGTCGCCTCCTTCTGCGAAGCAGTAATGCTTGCAAAGGAGGAGGCCAACCGCATCAGGCAACGGCGCCCTCACCGCCGTCGCCGGGATTCCGATCCCGATTTCCGGCCACCGTAGACGCGGGCTCGCGGACGGCGAGCCATGGGTAGCTCGCTGTCCGATTGTCCGGTAATGGACCGAGTCCAAGACGTCGACGGCGCGCACTGTTCCCGCGCGCCTCAAGGAGTTGTCAGCAGCAGGAGGGGCCCAGCTGGGTCGAAGCCTACTGGGGACAGGGTTGTCCGAAAGGAAGCTCGTGCCCCGGTATGAAGGCTAGAAGGAACGGCGCGGGGTTTTTAGTCAGTAAGAGTCTGACACTATCTCCCGCTCTACCCAAGAGCGGGTTTCGTCAAAGATGATTTTCCCCGTCGACAAAAAAAAAAAAAAGGTAAACCTTGGTAATTTTTATTTTATCACATTTTTAGAAAGAAGACCTCGAGACGCACGCCCTGATTTCACACAAAAAAGTGTATTAACCTGTAACGCGATCGGCTACGGTTCATGAGAACCTCGTAAAAATTCATAACAGTCTTTATGAAGACCTTGCAAATAGAACTTGTTTTTTTTTGCCATTTATTACTGTAGCATTTTTTTTTTACCAAAGATAAGTATTATTTTATTAGCTGTTTATACATATACACTTTAATACATCCGTACTAATAGAGAGTGACATAGGGTACTTTTTGTCTCTTTCTAAACCCCACTTTCCAGGGGAACCGTGTTACCTCGAATTTAACGTGAGCGAAGCCACGGGCAAAAGCTAGTATTTACATAAAGAAAAACTTAAATACTAAATAAACTATTTACATTAAAACCTAACTATGTGCATAAATATAATACAAAATGACAAAGCAAGCTTAGGCGTCAAAGTGCTCCTCCACATCGCTGTCATCCGAAAAAGTGCCCAGAAGACTGGCAACATTGCCACGTTGAATGGCAATGCTAATTGCAGTATTTGTTATTGTAGTATTTTACCATTATTGCATAGCAGTTGGGAACATTACGAGGTCGATTATGCTTATAGCATAAAATTCAAATTGCAAATCAAAAACACTGTTTAAAAAAAATACAACTTCAATGTACAAAAACAGAGCAAATGCGAGTCGAACTCGTGCACTGAGGGTTAGTTACCTATGAAAACAATTCGGTTCCCGAATTGAGATACGAAGATTTTTCCTAATCGCAAAAAAAGTTTTTTTTTTTGGTTTTTTTTTCCTAAATATGTGCTGTGAGATACCTTGTTTTATAGTAAATTTAAAAATAAACGATTTTTGCGACATAAACATTTGCTGCAAAAAACCCTAAAGTCTAGGTTAACCCTTCAGATACCGTCAATTAGAGACACAATAGTAAGACAATAGATGCGCGGCCACCGGTGGTCGCTTGGGGATTCATGAATTAAGCTCGCCTTTGCAACTACTTATCCTTTATTTGTTTTTTTTTTGTATTTATATGTACTTTGTGGCGACGCTTGAGGGAGGTCTATGTCCAACAGTGGACGTCGTTCATCTGATATAAAGATGATGTACGTTGTGGAATAAAAAATATGAAAAATTTTCGTTTACACATTTAATTTTTTTGTGAAACAAAAAAGATGAAAAAAAAAACTCACACAAAACATAATCTCGGGTCCCAAAGACCGCACCGCGTTCTAAAGCTCGGCTTCTTTAAACATAAGTCGCCCCTCGTCGTCCCCTTAGTCCTGAGTCCCTGACCCACTTGCTTCGTCCAATTTACATAGATAAATATTATTAAGCAAGGCCTGAAAAATTCAGTTAATATTTGTATACTGTTTTTACGTAGCAAATCGTAAAATTAACAACCGGTGTAAGGTGTCAAAATTTTACTGACTAAGCCAGCCTTGACTATAATAAATAGTGGTGGGAGCGAGTTCGCGCACTTTTCCACGCTAGTGCGGAAAACAGTAATTTCGTGCAGTCGGCCAGCAGTTAGTCGGTCTAGTGTTTTATCGACCAAGTGACTGTCGGGATAGCGTTCAGTCGAGATAAACTCCATCGACTTAGTGTTCTGTCGAGCTACTGCAGGTCGGGATAGTGATCTGTCGGGATAGCGTTCGTCGGATTTCGATTGTCGGAATAGTGTGGTACAATCGCCTAAAAGTGGTAGGGATAAGGGCGTTTAAGAGTAAGTGTATTGAAAATATATTTGCGGTAATTAATATTTGTATGAATCCACAATTTCTAAATTCATTATCATCAGCCTTTTTAATGTTCCTACTGCTGAGACTCAGGCCTCCTCTCTAGGAGAGGGATTGGGCCGTAATCCACCACGCGGGCCCAGTGCGGGTTAGTTCTAACTTGTAGCTAGCTATATTATTTTTATTTTCTTCTATTCCTCGTAAAAGTTGCTTTAGGAGATTGTTAAAAAACTTTGTGTAACGACCTAATAAATTATTTACTTTAGGTATACAAGTAGGTATTCTAAAACGTGGTCGCTCACAATGGGCCTCGTTAGAAGGTTTACGGCCTATTTACGACTATGGCGCTATGAGTAGCAGCCAGGCGCGGGGCGGTGAGCGGGAAGAACCGAAACACAAAATTGTATAGGTACAGAAGTCAATCTACATACAAAGCGAGCTCGAGCAACGCACACATAGACACCGCTCACGGACACGATATCTCGGAGCGCCTCGCCCCCTCGTAGAACAGTTCCAGCTCAAACGCTCATTAGTGTGCGTCCACCGAGCGTAGGTATAAAAAGTGTAGTACATACATGAGATTGTCTTCTGTACCTATATATTTTGTTACAAAAGTATGGAAATGTTAAAAAGAGGCCACGAGATGCCGCGTCATTCGCGTTGGATAATCCAGTCAATGGGGAGATATCCACAAGAAAATCAAGGTTGCCGACTTAGCCTAGGAAGCATGCAGCGTAGGAACTTCTCTAACAATGTGGACCGAAGACCTGGTGAGAGACGCGGGAATCCGATGATGAGATGCACCGGTCGTTGTGGTGACATTAAGAAGGCCTATATCCAGTAGTGGATGTAGCATAGCATAGCATAGTCGGCCTTATAATGTTCCCACTGCTGGAACTCAGGCCTCCTCTCTAGGAGAGGGAACGGGCCGTACTCCACCACACAAGCCCAGTGCGGGTTTGCTGAATGTCACATGTCTTCGAATTTTTGGTTCTATGACATGCCGGTTTCCTCACGATGTTTTCCTTCACCGCTTTGTGAGTAGCGGTGATGAAATAAATTATACAAAGTAATGCGCCTGGTTGGATTTGAACCCATGACCTACACCTTGTAGGTCAGCAGGCAGCAGCAGCAGTGCAGAGAGAGAGAGAGTGAGAGTGCTGAGTAGCAGTTGCCACTCGGCCACCACTACTCTCACAAAGTATAGTAAGTAAGTGGATGTCCTTCGGCTGAAATGATGATGGTGATGTTGATACAAGCCTATGTCCTCCATTTATTTTGTCAATCACCTTTTATAAAATAACTTGCTGCTTCCAGTGGCATCGCTCGCGTGGAAGTAGGCAATTATTCCAAGGGAACATACACCTAGATAAAAAGTATCCGACGTGCTCCAGAACATGTAAATGTATCTCTAGAACATGTGTCATTAATGCGTCAAATTTCATTGAAATTCGTTCAGCCGTTTGAGCTTGAAGAAGTAACAAACATATATAAAACTTTTGGAGGTATATGGAACAGAGAGTAAAGTCCCACATACCTCCTTTGAAAAGGGAGGATCCTCCGACCAGACAGGATGTTATAGTCTGGTGGGCTACTGCCCGATAGTTGATATCGGGCTGTCGTATATGTTCATATCGCGCTGAGAACTTTGATTGCGCGATGCAGGATTTTGTATTTTCTTCGTAGTTCTTATGTGGCGTCATAGATGTCGCCATAAACTTTTGCTTTTATAATATGAGCAATTTTTCCTAAGCCTTGTATTGTAAACATTCATCCACCAAAAATGGTATTTATTTTCCTTCAAAAAAAGCTAACTCAATTCAAAAGAATAACACACAATCCAGACAAACATAAACCCCTTAAACGGGATCTAAACGCACAAAACAAACTGGCATAATCTTTCAGAAGAGAATTTCCCTTACGCACACATGCTCAACCCACTCGTCCCCACCTTTCAGTAAAACGCACTCATACACGTAGACAATTATTCAAACACACACATTGGCACTTATTACTGAAAAGGGACTCGGCTACCTCTTAGGGTCGATTCACACCGGAATAGCAGCGACGCGATAAGGCCAGCTCCAGACAATCGCGCACGGTCTTCCGACATCACGCGTTTAAATTAGATAAAGGTGGAATAACGTTCATTGACCCTCCTACATTTGTTGACATTCTTAATTTCAAAAACGTCTCACTATCGTTTTCGTCTAAGGACCGTCGCGTGACGTCCGCGTGTGTTGTCTGCGCCGGCCCCTTTATGGAAACCAGATTATTACTTGCGCTGTGTCACTAGTTCAACTTTAATGGTATGCATGTAGTCATGTCGATGGAAAACTTTGATGTATTATTACGTAGCAAAGCGGAAGCAGGGCGCAGCTCCTCGCGCCATGTTCTCGTGCGGCGAGCAGCCACATAGCACTTTTGTATGGAGCCGCGCAGGCTACTGCGTAACGCAATTTCAGCCCTAAAGCGATTAACACACTGAACGTTGCTTGTAAGCATCTCCCTTTGTATAGAAAACACGCACAGTCCAACGCACACGCGTCTGCAAGCGGAGAAACATGTGCACACGCGCGTGTGTGCGAGGCGAGAAACACTGGCACACCGAGTTTCGCAGTGCCATGCGTGATTTTAGATAGGCTTTGAATGAAATGAGTCAGAGGCGCCGTGAATCCACAAAACGCAACTGCGCGCGTAAGTGCGCAAAAAACCCGCACGATGATGCAGATCTGCATTCCCACAAGACTTGTGGGAATGCAGATCTCACCTACACGCGTACTTGTGGCACAAGTACGTGCCAAGTACGTTGCATGCAACATGCAGCAGAGTGATGGGTGGCAGTATGATAATCGCCTAGTATGAAAATGACCACTGAAAGTGCTCGCCGCGTCGCTGCCACTTCTGTATGAATCGGCCCTAACTCAAACGCCCACGCAGCCAGCTAGTCTTACGTCAAATGTAAACAGTCAATCAAACTTGAGAATATTCAATTATCCTAATTCCTGTGCTCTTCATCGATCTTCGTATGGAGGGCCCAAGGGAGTGTTTAACTTCTGTTTTTAATTTACTTGAGAGTTGTTAATGTTAGGAAGTAAATAATGAAGGTATTTGTTGCTTTTGTGACTGTTGAGAATGTCATTTGTTTTTGTTAATAAGTGAGTTGGGGATTATTGTAGCATGTAGAGCACTCGTCTCGCTATCGACTCCGGCTCAGTCTTTACCATAAGGCCAAACAGTGAGCTTCCCATTGCTTGGCATCCGCAAATCCATGCTTACGGTACCTTTTTTTTTCTTGGGTGGAGCGGGAGATAGTGTCAGACTCTTACTGACTAAAAACCCCATCCCGTTCTATCTAGCCTCCATACCGGGGCACAAGCTCCCTTTCGGACAACCCTGGCCCCAGTAGGCTTCGGCCCAGCTGGGCCCCTCCTGCTGTTGACAACTCCTTGAGGCGCGCGGGAACAGTGCGCGCCGTCGACGACTTGGGCTCGGTCTATTACCGGACGATCGAACAGCGAGCTATGCTTACGGTACCTGGAAATCTCCTGGACTTTCGACGACCGGGATGTCTCCTACCACGGCAGAAACGTGAGAATGTCCGTTTTCTCGCTGTTGTGGTCATCTTTTTTGCTGGCATTACTGCTTTGCTGAAAGAAGTGACGGATTCCCATTTCCTCTTGCTCCATCGCCGTTAACCTCGAGACATTCGGCTCTTTGGATCCTATAAAAATTTCTTAGTGTACTCAGTTTCTTTTGGTAGTTTTTATAAAAGTTATTTTATTTGTTGTCCTAAAAAGGGACGAATATATTATAATATTAAAAAAAAAAATATACGAGTACTTGGAAATTAAAACCGCGGTCCTGGTCCAAAATTTCCCACCACCCCCACTTCTTCCGGTACCATAGACCTTGATGTAAAAACCAAATATTTTAATTTCACGAGCCCAAGTAAACTTGTATGTAGACCGCGATGTATCGCTGTGAGGTATAGTTCGGCACGTGCGTGCTTGTATATTTGCATACATTCTGTTTTACATCGAGGTGACATCGGGATAGCGATCTAAACCGCCACCGCGAGGTTTCGTAGATAGACATCTGCGGTATGTAATTGCCTTAAGAGGGTCCTTCTCCACTCGCTTATCGTAAACATCGAAAATGGAATAAAAGCTTGTTACTTCATTTAATGCAATCCAACGCGATGTTTGACGAAAAGGCAACGCAAAAAAAGAGAGATAACGCCTGGAAACTCTATTAGTATTCGGTAATTCCGAGATTTACTCGAAAATTTCACAAAACTTGCTCCAGGAAATAGCTGTTTTTTTTTAAACCCTTAAAAGTTTTCGGAAAAAGTTGTCATCATTTAGAATTCTTATAAAATTTGCAAGGTCTCTAGAGGATTACTTTTTTGACTTTTTTAATTTTTAGGCAAATTATGAAGTGCCAAAGTTCATACAAAATAGGAGATTTTTAGAGGTTTTTACTGGATTAGTTTTACACAAATTTAGAAATTGGTTTCTTTAGAAACCTAGATAATATCCACAAGATACTGTGTTTGCAAAATATCTAATGAAAAGTGTGTAATAACGTCATAATCAGTTATGAGCGGTTGTATGAAAAACAGTGAAAATGTGAGTCGTAATGCACCACCTTAAGGCTGATTAGCATATCAAAGCATAGTCGGCCTTATAATGTTCCCACTGTTGGGACTCAGGATTCCTCTCCAGGAGAGGGCCGTAATCTACCACGTGGGCCCAGTGCGGGTTGGTGAATGTCACATGCCTTCGAATTTTCAGTTCTAGGATATGTCGGTTTCCTCACGATGTTTTCCTTCGCCGTTTTGAGAGCAGTGGTAATGAAATAAATTACACAAAGCAATACGCCTGGCAGGGTTTGAACCCGCGACCTACAACTCGTAAATCGGGGCCTTTACCACTCGGCCACCACTGCTGATTATTAAGCTAGTTTTACACTGAGCAAACGTGTGCCACACACGCCGATCTGGGCGCATCGGTCTCCACAAATTTTATATGGAAACTAGACTTGTAGAGCTACACTAGATCCACGCCACGCGACGTCGTTCTACATACAAATCAAGCGTGGTCTGCGTCGGTCTAATGTAGTTCTAACTTCAAGATGATGATGATGAGCGAAGGCATCCCTCACCCTTTTCCGCACACGTCCATTCCCGGCCATTGCGGGCCAGTTTCTCCAGACTATTCTAATAAACCCAAACATGGCTGTAGGTAAACATTGATTGGTCTCTTGCCTGACCTCTCCTTGGACTTTGAGAGTGAAGGAACGAGAGTGCTCTTGTGTTAATGTACACTAGTGTATGTAGGTAAAATAATATCTCCTGCGGTACTCGGCTAATCACCCTTGAGATTGGCCGTCAAGACCGATATTTATTCGAGAGGTTTAAGTATGTATGCCTAAGTATGTAGGGTAGGTACTACGTGTCTAGTATTTTTATGTAAAACAAAATCTATGTAAAAACATAACTGTTTCATGAAAAATCACAAATTTATAAACTTGTTATGTTACCTGGTTGTCCGCACAAATACATGGTCTTTATGACCTGCCGTGACCTGTGTTATACTTACAGTTCCCGCAAACGAGTTTAAAAAAAGACGCTTGAAGCCGCTTCAAGCTTCTTCAGCCACAAGCTGTCACGTTCAGCTGTTTTTTGTGGCGGCACTGCCGCACACGAGCTACAAAAAAGGCCGCCTAAAAAAGAAGCTTGAAACGGCTCTTTTTTGGCCCGTGTTAGTTAGTGTCGGTCGTGTCCAACTTGTGACCTTTTTTAAATATTTTTGAGATAAAACATGGTGTAAAAATGATTGGGATCTGATCTATTCAGTGACTTACTAAAAATTTTACATCAAGTCATTTCACAATTATATAATAATAATAATATTCCACATCTATCACACAACGCTGTCTAGTCCTAAGCTAAGGGTACCTACTAGACAATTGATAAACATACATCATACATCACACATACATACATTCATCTCTAAATACATACATAATATAGATAAATTACACCCAGACACAGAACAAATGTTCATGCTCATCACATAAACATTTATTCTAGGTGGGAATCGAACCCACGACCTCCGACATAGCAGTCAGGGCTACTAACCACTAGACCAACAGGCCAATCATTATTAAAGTTTTACGTTCCTAGAGGCAGTTGTTTCGACTGTGTGTAGACATCAAGTCATTCCACAATTATATGGACCTTTGACTTTCAATCCCCCTAGTTTACTGACCTTTTGCATAATAATGAGGCCCAAACAAGCAAAAAGCTTCCGTGGTTTGAAACGTGGACAAGATTGGCAAAGGCGACCGGAGCACAGATATAGAGAGTTGGACTGAGCTATCTATGCACAAAATTGGCTTCTCTTTAGATAGAACCAAAGTGACTATATATACCTTTCATATCTTTCCTAAAACACTAAAAATGCCAAAGCTGGTGACGTGAACTGATGTTAGCTAAGCTATAAGTATGAATGAAGCAAATAAAAATAAAAAATGCATACTTCTCTATCGATTTGTCTTTCACATACTTTCTGTCCAACCCTATTCACTTCTAATCTAAGGGACGCTCATTCCTGTTCTCTAAATCTATGTGGCGAAGGGAGTAAAATTAAGCTTGTCCGTGCGTGTAGACCACGCCTATAGAAGGGTAACAGTGGTCTAATGACATACTACAAACTAATTTATGGACCTGCATTATAATTTAGGTCACTGAAAGTTTCTGTATTTCGTAAAAAAAAGAAAGTCAAAATAAGTGTTATTTTGCCAACTTTATCTACACGAGAATTTTCAGAGGTTCAAAGTGAGACAGTTTTGTGTTTTTTTTATTTCTTCCAAGCAGAATTCCAAAAACCCATGTGTGTTATGGAGCCAAGTACTGCTGTGAATAACTTCCACGTGTATCAAACGACGTTTTTCAATACACTTTCGATTAAATAAATAAAAGGGGGTTGACGTGCGACTCGTAAGCGTCACTTAACGCCTAGCCTAATACGATGTATATCATTAATAGGGCGAGCTCAAGCACTTTTCCGTACTAGTGCGGAAAAATAAATTGTGTGCCTGTAGCGACATCTATGACGCCACATAAGAACTACGAAGAAAACACGAAATCCTGCATCGCGCAATCAGAGTTCTCCGCGCGATTTGAACATATACGACAGCCCGACATCAACTATCGGGCAGTCGCCCACCAGACTATAACATCCTGTCTGGTCGGAGGATCCTCCCTTTTCAAAGGAGGTATGTGGGACTTTATACTCTGTCCCACTTACCTCTAAACTGGTGACCCTCGACAAAGAACGTCAGCGCAGCCTTCGTGCAGCTACTACTTCATGACGTCATCATCACTTCCTCAAGCTTTCGAGCAACGAGCCATACAGCCAGCACCCTCGGCTAAGGGTATCCTGACCTTCAGTATGCTTACCTGGTCATACCTGGTCACCACCTCAGCCGCATCAGCGACCTTGGCACACCGCACCTACGGCCAGTCATATGAAGAGCCATGAAGAACCTCTCTTGGTCGACGCCAGCAATCAAGCCCTACGTCGCACAAGCACCGCTCCGACTCACTGGAGCCAGCAGCACTACTCCGACTCACTTGAGCCTGCAGCTTCGTCCGGACTCACTGGGACAGCACCACCCCGACTCACTGGGGCATCATCCCGACTCACTGGGACAGCACCACCCCGACTCACTGGGGCATCATCCCGACTCACTGGGACATCATCACCCCGACTCACTGGGATATCATCACCCCGAATCACTGGGGCATCACCGCAGACAGTTCCGACTCACTGGAACCAACCTACCGCTGGCCTGGCACACATCAAGAAGCATCAAGAACCATCGATCTCCGATCTCCGGAGGGGAGTGATGTAGCGACATCTATGACGCCACATAAGAACTACGAAGAAAACACGAAATCCTGCATCGCGCAATCAGAGTTCTCCGCGCGATTTGAACATATACGACAGCCCGACATCAACTATCGGGCAGTCGCCCACCAGACTATAACATCCTGTCTGGTCGGAGGATCCTCCCTTTTCAAAGGAGGTATGTGTGGGACTTTATACTCTGTCCCACTTACCTCTAGATACCTAAAACCGATAGGGATAAGAAAGGGTGAGTATGTATGTGTTGAAAAAAAAAATTAACCGAAAACACAATAACATTATGCAATTTGATCAAATGTGACGTGAACAGCCAACATCAGAAACCAATTCAAAACTCCAAGAGATATAAATAAGACAGTTTAATCGGCTATTCCAAGAAGTAGGTCAAATTTTAAATTACAAATATTCATAAACGTGAAATTAAAAATAGTTCAGCGGTTTTCAAACGATGACTCGACACACAGCATACAAATTAACCTAAATGGTTGACGAGGATGAAAGCCGACTAAAACCTTCACAAAATGGAACCCTAAAATATATTTGAAAGGGATCCAAATCGAATTATATCAGAATTCATATAAATCCCCAATCGATTCGACCCAAGTTTTGCATGCTGGATTAGAACCGTTTCAATATTTCTATTTTGTAGGTAAATTCGTTTTGTGGGAGGAGGCAAGGCGATTTGCTGAAAAAATAATACTTTCTCTTCAATCTTTGTAATGAAAAGAGAGGTTGGAACAGGTTTCATGGAGGGTGTTATAAAATTATGTTCACCAGGTGGCAGCACTGAGCCGAAAGTTTCCCAATACACGGACTTAAAAAAAAATCCGCTTCAAGCTTCTTACTGAGGTGGCGTTTTTTGTGGCTTGTGTGCGGCGATGCCGCGACAAAAAACGCTTGAAGCCGCTTCAAGCTCCTCCGCCCACAAGCTGTCGCGTGATTTAGCTGTGTTTTGCGGCGGCTTAGATTTTTTGTGGCCGCTTCTAGCGTTTTTTTGAGGCCCGTGTGCGGGACGCTTACGGCTCAGTGCTGTCAGTAGCCTGTAAGGTACAGTAAGGTCCAGGCACCTGTCAAAATGACATTAGTTAGACATTAACGTCAACGTCATGTGTATACGTTTTCAAAGGAAAAGACTTGACGGCTAGGTGGCGCCAACTGGTGGTGTGAATTTTCCTGAACACCTGGGTGTCGACATGGTGCGGACCGCGCTGAGGAAAGGGTGGAGCAGAACACCACTGCGAACGTCGGCAGTGACCTTTGCACCTGGCCCTGGTTCAGACTATAGTCCGGAGCAAGGAGGAGTAGGGGCGACGGTCTCCAACTGCAAAGCAGTAATGCAGAAGGAGGTGGCCGCACATGTGAGGAAAAGGATCCTCACGCCTGTGGCTCAACCCAACAACCAGCCACCGTAGGTGTGGGCTTGCGGATGCCGACCAATGGGTAGCTTACCGGCCGGCCGTAAAATAACCGGTGTTATGATCAACCAAGTACCTAATACATTTTCATGCCAATAAAATATTCTTAGTCTAAACGAGTAAGGTTTGTCTATATAAAAAATCGTTTATTTATAAAATAAGGCACATTTACAATAAAGTATATTAAAAAATAATACACAGCAAATATTGAAAATGCTATTTCAATATTTGCCGTGTAAAAATAGACCTGTTAGAATTTGGGTGATTAAACATAAAGCTAATAATGATCTTCATGCAAATATGCTTAATTTTCAAATTGTACACTGGACCCCACCCTCTATCATCTCTCTCTATCGCTCAAAGGTTTGCTGGAAGAAAACTCATCTTTGAGTTAAGCTCGCCTATGTACATGAACTTTGTTCTCCACCTATTTTATAAGTTGTTATAGTGAATTAAAGAACATAAAAGTACATAGGAGGACGTAATGCTTTGTATATCTATCACGAGTATAAAAAATTAACAAAACTTAAAGATACGGCATATTTTACCAACATACAGCAAGTAGGTCTTCTGTCATACATAGGATATATGCTTAGAAAATATTGGAGAATAATCTTTTATATATTTTGCACTCTTGTGAAACCGGGGCGGGTAGATAGTTTTGTAATAAATCTTTTAGCAAGTAATTGACAGCGCAGCTGGGTCGTATAATAACGAAACGGTTGGTGATGAATTTTAATACAAAAATTCATTATTTAAGCATACAATGGCCCAGTTACTGGGTCATGTCAAAAGGAGCGCTCGAATACTTTATAATGGGCATTAATTTGTTGTCGTGGTTTGTAGCATTCAAGTGTTTAATGAAACAAATGATATGACCGGTTTAATGGTGGATATCCTACCTATACGTACCTGCAAAGCGGAATGTAAGGAGTGGAATTCCCTGTGGAAGCCTGTGTTTTCTGATAGCTACAACCAAAGCTATCAGAAGTCGACCCGTGGCCCTAGTAGACTTTGGCTCTGTTGGGCCCCTACGATTTTGTTGACATCTCTGAGGTGGATTACTATGTGCCATCGACGACATTTCTTTCGTCGATCGCCTCGGTTCGGTCACGTCTCCGATTCCTTTGTTATGACCACGTGACTGAGCGATGAGATGACGTTAAAACAAAAAAATCGAAGGCGTAGCCGACTCAAGGCGATCGACGAAAGAGAATCGAAACGAAACGATCGTAACCTTGGTAAGGGGGGCAGAACTGATTAGAACTGTTCACTAATGAATGGAATGACTTACTGACTGAATGTCTGGTCGGCAAAAAGAATGAGTGGTTAAGTTATACTATCTGTAACCGTTACTGATCAGATTTCTGTAAGCAAAAATAAATAAAAAAAACGAAATCCCAAAATTGTCCACGCAAAACCGCAATTCTTTTAAATTTATATCATTCAAATTATTGTAAATCTATCTATCTATATCTATACTTATAATAAATCTGTAGAGAGGTCAATTCTGTACATGAAATATATTTCCAAAATAACTATCAGGGGGTGATTAGTGATCGATACTGATGCTAAAAATGCAAACAGTAAAATTGTTGTCTGTCTGTCTGTCTGTCTGTCTGTCTGTCTGTCTGTCTGTCTGTCTGTCTGTCTGTATGTTCTTTATAGAAACAAAAACTACTCGATGGATTTTAACAAAACTTGCTACAATTATTCTTCATACTCCTGGGCAGGTTATAGTATACTTTTCATCACGCTACGATCAATAGGAGCAGAGCAGTGAAGGGAAATGTTGGGGAAACGGGAGAAATTACTCCATTTTTTAAGCTTCCGTCGCGTTTGCAGCCTTAATGGTTAAAGCTACACAGAAAACATATATAACGGAAATGTTCTCCTCAAAATTATATAAAAAATGTCCCACGACAGCATACGTCTATCTTTTATGGTTAACTCACAATAACACGTGTAACTCCCGATAGCTTAGCAGTTCTGAGCTTTCTGTTTATTTTTGTCTACTCTTACGTTTATAACACTGAATGTCGCTGGCATAAGCAACAGGATCCGCGTACGAAGTCGCTGGCAGAAGCTAGTTCATAATATAATTTAATCAAATATTCATAAAAATTTTCACTAGAAAAGAACCATCCACGCGCAGGGTTTTTTCATTGTTTTTCATTCATAATCAATGGCGTGTACAATCCCTACTTCCCTACTAATATTATAAATGCGAAAGTAACTCTGTCTGTCTGTCTGTTACGCTTTCACGCAAAAACTACTGAATGGATTTAGATCAAATTTGATAGGTAGGTAGAAGAGACACTAGAATAACACATAGGCATGGGCGGAAAGCTAGTATTTCCATAAATTGAGTGACATTTTGGGATATAAAGAAACGCTAATAACTTTGCTGTTTATGAATATTATTTACTAGCTTCTGCCCGCGACTTCGTCCGCGGAAAATTTCTTGTTTTAAAATAAGATTACACTCGATTAGACGCAGCGCACGTTCAGCGCTAGATTCCTGAGCACGGGCCTGCGATGTTATGGCATTTTGCCTAGCGAGCCGCTCCGAGCGCTCAGCGCTAGTCTCCCTATCCCTTGTTTCAGAGACATGCTGCCTTAAATGAGATAGACGCTGCGCATGTTCAGCGCTAGATTCCCGAGCACGGGCCTGCGATGTTATGACATTTTGCCTACCAAGCCGCTGCGAGCGCTTAGCGCTAGTCTCCCTATCCCTTGTCTCAGAGACATGCTGCCTTAACTCAGATAGACGGTGCGCACGTTCAGCGCTAGTTTCTCGAGCACGGGCCCGCGACGTCCTCACATTTTGGCTAGCGAGACGCTGTGAGCGCTCGGAGCTAGATTCTCTAGCGCGTGCTTGCGAAACATATTCTCTATTTCTCGAGAGGCGCTGCTCATTTTCAGGGGCAGATTCTTCCGTACGGCGTACTCGAGCGGCTCTTGTCTATGATGTCTGCCGGGACAGTTGAGATTTCCTTTTAGACATGCTCTCAACAAACTACGCACAGACTTGAAAATAATTATGAACAAAGGGGAGAGCGACTCGAATACCGTCCGCCTTTACAAAACAAAACAATCGTAATATCGAAAAACTCGTATCGATTATTACGATAGAACGAAGTACGAAACTACGAACATACAAAACAAACGTACAACGAAATTACGATATTTTCGATTATGAGGTATCTATCAACAACAACAACCATACAAACGAAACAACCGAAACCAATAAGCAACTGACAGAAGAACTCCAACTAACGACAACGTGGGCATAATAATTCGAGAGTGTCATCAATCCACAGAAAGTCTTAACACCGCGATTCAGAAAAATTACGTAATTGCAGAACGCCATCTATGGGCAAATAGGTAAAACGTTGGGAACGCCACAATTATGGCGGTAAGTCCCCTCTTTGAGGCGTGGCTGGAAAGGCCTTACGGCGTCCTTACCTTCCGCATGACACAGGTCCTCACCGGACATGGCAAGTTCGGGAGGTTCCTGCACCGATTTAAAGCGGAAGAGACGCCCGAGTGTCACCACTGTGCGGAACGCCCGGAGGACACGGTGGAGCACACAGTCGAGGTGTGCCCTGCCTGGGCAGACCATCGCCGTGCCCTCGTGGGGGCGATCGGCGGCGGAGACCTCTCGCGCCGGGCTCTGGTTGAGGCGATGGTCCTTAGCGAGGAGGAATGGCAGGCGGTCGCCTCCTTCTGCGAAGCAGTAATGCTAGAAAAGGAGGAGGCAGACCGCATCAGGCAACGGCGCCTCCGCCGCCGCCGCCGGGATTCCGATCCCGATTTCCGGCCACCGTAGACGCGGGCTCGCGGACGGCGAGCCATGGGTAGTTTGCTGTTCGATCGTCCGGTAATGGACCGAGCTCAAGACGTCGACGGCGCGCACTGTTCCCGCGCGCCTCAAGAAGTTGTCAGCAACAGCAGAGGCCCAGCTGGGTCGAAACCTACCGGGTCCAGGGTTATCCGAAGGGAACTCGTGCCCTGATTTGAAGGCTAGAAGGAACGGGGTGAGTTTTTAGTCAGTAAGAGTCTGACACTATCTCCCGCTCCACCCAAGGGCGGGGGTTGTCATCAGATGATTTATGCCCAACATAAAAAAAAAATAAAAAAAAATAGGTAAAACGTCTGCACAATGAAAGTTATGCTAGGGGTATTTTGCGTTTTAGTAATTTTATATTATCTCCGAAACTGTATGACCAATTGATATGCTGTAAATGGCAAATCTTATCTGTGTAATGTTCTTGTGATACTGAAATAATTTATTGTCATAAGAATTAATATTTTGTTGCTCAAATAATCAACCAAACGTAAGTATGCCGAAAAAAAATATTTTTAGTGCAATAAAAGAAGTATAAAAGGTAAAATATAAAAGATAGAGATATGGTATCGCGGACTTTTTTGTAGAAATAATTAAGACGAACCAGGTAGCCATACATTGTTTTTAATTTTAAGCAACTGTTTAGGCAGCAGCGCACGCAAATAATTCTGTTTTATGAGGTATTTTTTTCCGACTTGCTAGACAAAAGTTGTGATAGCTCGGTTAATATACATGCTATAGAAACAATTTATAGCCTATAGCACTCAGGAATAATGTAGCTTTCTGCCAGTTAAAAAAAATTTAGAATTGGATTATTATTTCCAGAGATTACCCCCTACATACAAACTTACAAACTTACAAACTTACAAACTTACAAATTTTACCTCTTTATAATATTTTTTTTCTTTATTATTAGTATTAGTATTAGTATTAGTATAGATTGAGACTTTACTCAAATAATAACAAGACCTTTTTAAAGAAGCCCTTTAAGTATTTGTATAAAATAAAATTACTGGTGTATATGTGTGTATATCAGTTTTGTGTATATTTTCTTTAATATGCTTTACTTATTTTGTATCTAATAATAAAATCAGAGTAATTGCCATTTTGCCGTTCTGAGTAAATCTACACTAATATTATAAAGAAAAATTTGTATTTTTGAGTGTGTGTTTGTTTGTAATAAATAAACTCAAAAAACTACAGTGCCAAAGTCAAAAAATCTTACATAATTGGAAAGCTACATTCACCCAATATTTATTGCCCGTGCGAAGCCGGGACGGACCGCTAGTAAATAAACAAATTCAATGACTGATATTTAACTACGGTATTCAAAAACTTTTCACACTTTGTTTCATTAAACCAATTTAAAGGAATTAGCTCGGACAATAACTGAGTTAATTAATAAACTTTGCTCTTTATTTGTTTCAGGTTAATTAACAAAAACACTTGGCCAAATTGGAAACTAGTCCAGCAAAGTGTTTTAAATTAGTTCAAGTTTAATCGTGTTAAAGTGAAGTTAAAAGTGAATTCAAATAAGTCTTAATTAAGAATTAAAAATATATATTTTCATAAAATTCCTAATGTAATATAAGTAGTTTTGAAAATGGAATCAATAGAATTAAAAGATAAGTTGATGATTAAATGGAAGTTTAAATTTTGAATTCGGGGCCAAACAAAAAAAATCCGAATTTAAAAATTTGAAATTAGATTTGCAAAAGTTGAATTTATAAATTAAAAATGGAGAAGAATACGGAGCCTTCGCCGTCGACTTCGCCAAAAGCGCCTTCGCCACCCCCACCGGGGCATACCCCAAGCAAGATGGAGAGAAGGATGTCCCATTTCAAGGAGTACAAGTTCTTCAGGAGTTTCAGCGCAAAGGTTGAGAACTGGCCGATGCGGAAAGCCGAACAACTATGGAGGAAGATGCGAGAAAGAAAAATAGCAGGTAAGAAAAATATTTTTTTGATATTATTTGGCTGTTTTTACGCAAAATGTAAAGAAAAATTACAAAAAGTAGCTAAATAAAATTAAAATTGAATTAACGAGTACAAAAAGTCTGCGCCCAACGTGGGGCTCGAACCCACGACCCTGAGATTAAGAGTCTCATGCTCTACCGACTGAGCTAGCCGGGCTGTGAGATGATCGTTGAAATTACAAACCAGTATCTGCGACTCTGCGTGATAAACATAATAAAATGACAACGGCGTCATTAGCTGCGTAGAATAAGGCGACCTTCACACTTACGTTTTTATGGACCTTGATAATAATTTTTATTCAAACAAACACTTTTCTTTGATGTCCGCAAAAGTAATAAAAAAAAGTTAATTTGAGAAAAAATATTTCATATTGTGTTGTTTAGGCGTATTTTATTAGCATTACTGTATCGAAAAATATTATTAAAAATATTTAGGAACATGATGGATTAATATTTGTTTTACTTTGAATAATGAAAAAAGCCTTACGGTATCAAATCATGGGTGTTTGTCATGGGTTTTAAACCTAAAGAAGTATAAAACTTTTTCATTTATTTATTTGACATTTGATTATTTATCAAAATGAATTTAACATTACATTATCTAATGAATTGAATCTGACATTGTATTAATTTATTGAACTGAATATGACTTTGTACTATATATAGGTATTTCAAGCCAGAAATAAATGATTTAATTTATTTACATAATATTGATATACTATGCGTATCGGAAGTAATTAAAGGCTTAAGGATTATCGGAATTAATGTTTACGTTATAATTATCCTTACTAATATTATAAAAACGAAAGTGAGTTTGTTTGTTTATTTGTTACGTCTTCACGCCTATATGGCTAAACCGATTTTGATGAAACTTGGTACACGGATAGACCATGACCTGGAATAGGACATAGGATACTTTTTATCCCGGAAGGATGTTCCCTTGGGATAATTTTCTGCTATCACGGGGGCGAAGCCGCTGGGAGCAGCTAGTAAAATATATTTTCCATCCTGATGACACAAAAGGGTGTGACATAACAAAATTTTTTGACCACAAAAGTTTACACGAAATATTCTCCTAGATTCAGGATAACTTTTATGACATACTTGCTATTACCAACGGCTTCACCCGCATAATAGAAGAAACTTAACCCAAGGAAACATAATTCCAGGATAAAAAAAGTATCTATCCTATGTGCTATTCTACTGTGACTTGGTCATGGTCTGCCCGTGTATCAAGTTTCATCGAAATTCATGAGTTTGCGAAGAAGTTACAAACGTACACTCTCAAGCTTTCGTTTTTAAAACATTAAGGTATGATTCCGAACGCGGCAACAAGCAGCAGTGTTGTTGCCGCAGTGCTGCCACACATTGCCGCACTGCCTACATTGCTGCCGCGACATTGCTGCCTAGCTCGGAATGTAATCTCATATAAGCTTATAGACATTGTATGGGGACCAGTAGTGTCGCGGCAGCACTGCTGCGTGCAGCGTGGTTCGGAATCATACCTTTAGTGTGATGTAAGGGTGCATGTGTGCGCATAAATGATGCATTATGTTAACCCTTATCACACTTTCCAATCGTCTCATTGAGATAAGTAGTTTAACCCTTCAGATACCGTCAATTAGAAACACAATAGTAAGACAATAGATGCGCGGCCACCGGTGGTCGCTTGGGGATTCATGAATTAAACATTTTTTCTATGGTATATCATCAAATTTTAGTCAGTCAAACTCTAACAAGCACTCTCTCTCCATACTAGAGTGAAATAAGGCCTTTGATGACTCCCCACCTTTTTTTATGTGGGAAAAATCATCCAATGACAACCACCGCTCTTAACGGGAGATAGTGTCAGACTCTTACTGATTAAAAACCCACCCCTTTCCTTGGTGCCTTCATACCGGGGCTCGAGCTACCTTTCAGACTAACCCGGGCCCCTCCAGGCGACTAACCATGGCCCCAGTAGGCGACTAATCCTGGCTCCAGTAGGCGACTAATCCTGGCCCCAGTAGGCATGACTCCCCATCCGAAGAAAAAATCTGTTACTTAACCCTTCAGATACCGTCAATTAGAGACACAATAGTAAGACAATAGATGCGCGGCCACCGGTGGTCGCTTGGGGATTCATGAATTAAGCACAGTTGGGTAGATTATATTCAGAGTACACGCTTTTCGATAACCCCACAAAAAAACTATCGCTAAAACCATATTGTCCTACCACAGTCCAATAACCTCTCGTTACGAACACGACTCGATGACAATCAGGCACTCTAGCGTCATTTAAATATATATGCTAAAACAATCGGCCATTCAGCTATGAGTCGATCACGAGTTTAATGAGACCACAGACCATCAACAGGACCAGAAAACCGTAAGTAGAGGCCGAGCAGGGTCAAAGCCTACTGGGGCTATGGTTTCGCTTCTGAAGGGATAACCTGGTCCTGGTACGAAGTACAACAAAGGAACTAGGAGTGGGTTTTAGTCAGGAAAAGTCTGTAAAAAAGAACATTGATAGGACGATGGCTAGTTGTGTTCTATGTGGCTCAAAGAGATGAATTCAAAATATAATAGTTACACAGGAGTAGCTTTTTATCGGTTAAAAACTTTTAGCAATCGGACCAGTGCTTTCAGAGATTACCTCCAACAAACAAAAAAAAAAATTATAAAAACAAAAAAAAAAACTTTACTTCTTTATAATTATATATTAGTGTAGATTTTATTTTCGATGGTCCCTACGTATAAAAAGACATGTCCAAATTTTTTTTTTTTATTTCATTAAACACTTCGTTTACTTGATACGAGTAGTATCAATAAAACAAAGTTTATTACAAAAGAAAAAAACAAAAATTTTTATTTTGGACATGTCGTTATATACGTAGGGACCATCGTTTTTTGTTCCATGCGGGGATCAAACCTACGATCCGCAGCGCAGCAACCAATCGCTCAACCACTACCTCTATAAATTTATTTGAAAATTTCAAGACAGCAAAAAAAAAAGCAATAAAAGCAACAGGAAACATTACATGGGTTCGAATATTATAATAGCGATCCCTCTAGTCGATTTTTTGCTCTGTTATGTAGTCACTAGACAAGCCAGAGGCTTTTGTGTTTAGAGACAAAGAGACTATTGACTTTCCTAAAATGGACACTGAGATATTTTTACGTCAACGGTCAAAGGACAACCCAACGGAGTAAAACAGTCGCGTATAGACTTTGACGATATTTATAGACGTTAACCTTCTAGCATTTAATCTACTGCAGAGAGCAGGGCCTTGGTACAGGCCATGGTCCGGAGCGAGGAGGAGTGGCAGGCGGTCGCCTTCTTCTGTGAAGCAGTAATGCAAAGAAGGAGGTCGACCGCACCAGGCAACGGCTCTGTCGCCGCCGCCGGGTTTCCGATCTCGATTTCCGGACACCGTAGGCGCGGGCTTGTGGACGGCGAGCAATGGGTAGCTCGCTGTGCGACCGTCCAGTAACTTTCCGGACCGAGCCCAAGTCGTCGACGGCGCGCACTATTTCCGCGCGCCTCAAGTTGTCACCAACAGCAGGGACCTAGCTGGGTCGAAGCCTACTGGGGCCAGGGTTAGCTCCGAAAGGCAGCCCAGCCCCGGTATATGAAGGTACGAAAGAACGGGCTGGGTTTTTAGTCAGTAAAAGTCTGACACTATATCCCGCTCCGCCCAAGAGCGGCGGATGTCATTAGATGATTTTCCCACCAAAAAAGAACCCACTGCAGAGACAAATAGCTTCAGAATAATATATCTTTACCCCAAATTTGATGATGATAAATTATATTTATTTTGTAATTTAGTTTTAAAAAACATTTTCACAATTATTATTTTTTGCCATTTTAAACTAAATGTGGCCGGTGTTTCCTACCTTGAGAAAAAACACCGAAAGAAACTTAGGGTTCAAATTTTCTTTAATTTAAAGTCAATCATATGAGAACCATGAAGATTCGTGTATAAGATGGCCTTTGAGGAAAGAGCAAAACAAGCTTTTAATGAAAATCAATTTTTCATATAAGTTCTAGCTAGTCGCTTGATATACCTATATAATTAATACTCGTCAAGGCGAATCATACGAGCCCAAACTCGATGGGGTGGTGTCGTTTAACTACCAAGTATCTATAGCAGTTTCATCACCAGATCAGGACCTTGTCATAAAAATTTTGCATTGCCATCTGATTTACACATACTCGTACATTCAAAATTTCAGCTCAATCGGTAACCGGGAAGTGGGTCAAATTTAATTTACAAGATTTGATGACACACAAACATCGGGACAGGTGAAACTAAATAAAAGCTTTTAATAAAAAGAAATTGATTTGAGTGGAGCTGTCCACATCCAAATCATTGCTAGCATTTTATTATTCATATAATTATCTCAACTTAGGACTGTTAAGGACCAACAAACATGTCATAAAGATTACCAAGAAGGAAGTAATATACATACCGTTATTTAATGAATGTATATATTGAATATATATTTTCAAAAAACGCCATTATGTTAAACAGTTAGAGCAATGCAAATGCAATCTAAGCTTCTTTTTTACATTCATGAAATGCAAACTAATTCCGTAATTACATGAAAACCGACAAAAGACTAGATTGTCAGCACCGACAACTTCACCAAACCACAAAATAGATAGGTACAGTAGACAATCTACACAGAAAAATCTACATACAAAGCACGCTCGGGCAACGCACACATAGACACCGCTCACGGACACGATATCTCGGCTCAATCGCCCGGTCGCATTGGTACAGTTCGATGGAATGCACTGACGTGGCGTAGGTATAAAAAGTGAAGTACATACATAAGATTGACTTCTGTACCTATCTATTTTGTGACCAAACTAAGAACTATTTAAATCAGCCTAGCGTTTAAAATTTTAACCGCTGGTAAAACAAAAGAGTGATTAAAACCCAAGTGTCGCGCAATTTACAAGCATTCTCAGGTATTCAGTGAATGCTGTGACGGTTTGTTCAGCTTTTCACTTTGAATTTGGAATGTAAATGAGAAAATGCTAAACTTTGCAGCAGAGGGCAATCCGAGTCTCAGTTGTAAGTCAGATTGAAGTCGATGTAAGGTTAGTATATTGAGGTTTTTTCGAGCTAATACTTTAACAATCGTTTGCAAAACATTGTAATTTTATCAATTTCTTAATTCCTTCAATAACATAACACTAACATTATCAAAATCAAAATGTTTATTTGCAAAAAATACATTGTTTATAAGGAAAGATCTTATAAGATTAAAATCCCAAATGTCTGATTAAGTGAAAAGATTCTGTTGCAGGCAAGAGTTATTTATATTTATGTCATTAAATTTTTATTCATGCAATCAAATTATTATTATTATCATTTGTCACATAGGTAGACCATGTCCTGAAATAATAAATAGGATACTTTTTATTCCAAGAGTATTTATTCCAAAAAGTAATTTTGAACTACTGCAACTAATATTTAGAGATCTAATAATATTACAATGTATTCTAGTTAATGTTGACATGCATGTAAATTCACTATAACTATGTTCCTACATTTTACGCCCTAAGGGTAGGACATGGCTGTTCGCAAAATATTTAACTAACACTATATGTATCTGTGTACTATTACCTATGATCCATAATACTCGTAAAGATGATTTGATTTGATTTGACGCGGGCGAAGCGGCTGGTAAAGTTTACTTTAAAATATACATACATAGTCATTTTTAAATTCTTTGACTACTAAACTAGGTGTATGTATGTTCTTTGACTACAATAATTTCATGTATTTCTGTAAGACTTGCAAGCACAATTACATTTATCATAGTAGGATTCCTAATTTACTTCTTTATTTGTCACTCTCCATTCTTAGAAATGTAAAAACCTAGATATAGAACTCACCTTAATCTTTTAATATTTTCTATTAGATAGTCGACTGCTTTGAGTAACAAAGATTTTATATTGATACTAAAAAGTTCAAAGACACGGAGTTACCTTTGAGTTCTTTCTTTTGTAATCTAAGAAGAAAAGAAACGATTTGTCATCAAGATTTTTTTTATTCGGTAGCACTTTGGTAATCTAAATTTAAAAGAAGTTGAAGATATGAGTGAGTGGGAGAGCAGTGGTGGCCGAGTGGTAACGGCACCGACTTACCAGGTATAGGTCTTGGGTTCAAACCCTGCCAGACATATTGCTTTATGTAATTTATTTCATCACCACTGCTCTCAAAACGGCTTAGGAAAACATCTTGAGGAAACCGGCATGTCCTAGAACCAAAAAAATCGAAGACATGTGACATCCACCAACACGCACTGGGCCCGCGTGGTGGATTACGGCCCATTCCCTCTCCTAGAGAGAAAGCCTGAGTCCCAGCAGTGGGAACATTATAAGGCGGACTATGCTATGATATGAAGATTTAAGTAACAGTGGGCAAGCAGGACACATTGCTCGCAGAACATATGGTCGATGATGCTGAAAGGTTCTGGCGGCTAAATCCCGCAAGACGCAGCGTTTGAAGACCTTTTACAATGTGGACTGATGACTTGGTGAGGGTTGCGAGAATTGAATGGATACGAGACGCAATAAACGGTCGTTATGGCGACGCTTGGGAGAGGCTCATGCCTAACAGTGGACATCTTTGGGCTGAAATTATGATGATGATGAAAAACGTCTAAAAGTCTTCCCAAAAATCCCCCCAAGATACATCTGAAATGAAGAAGTTCACTGTCCGACCGTCCGGTAACTGTCCGGACCGAACCCAAGTCGTCAACGGCGCGCACTGTTCCCGCGCGCCTCAAGTTGTCAGCAACAGCAGGGGCCCAGCTGGGTCGAAGCCTACTGGGGCCAGGGTTAATTTCGAGAGGTAGTTCAGCCCCAGTATGAAGGCACGAAGGAACGGGGTGGGTTTTTAGTCAGTAAAAGTCTGACACTATCTCCCGCTCCGCCTAAGAGTGGATATCATTGGATAATTTTCTCATCATAAAAAAAAACCTGAAATAACGAAAAATTTATCAAAACAACAATGTACTTAAAATGCACAAGAGTTTCAACAAAATACAGTATACAAAGATATTAAAAAGAAAACAAAGACTTTCCTCAATCAAACTTTCAACCTAAACGATTACGTGACGCGATACATTTTCTCGTGTGAAATGAAGACAACATTTTACATAAAACTGGCTTGCAAACTCACGATTTGACGTCAACTTTGTAATTGAATTAAGTACGAGGGAAGATTTCAAAGCAGGTGATGCAAATATAATTAAAACGCTTAATGGTTTTGTAACAGGGTGGGTGTTTGTAAATTTTAATGATGAACAGTAACTAAGTGGTGTATGGGAACTGAATATAAATCATTTTAAATGAGAACTCAGTATCTCATAACCAAATAACTTCACCCGCTCTTGGTGGTGCGATTGAAGGAGTGTTGGACTTAATATTAAACAGACTAAAACCAAACACCTTTTGCGTTTCAAGGCAACGGTGACTTTTTCAAACTATTCCGCTCCCCTAGCAGGACATGAGCAATTTCTGAAAAGGAAACTGGCAGTCCTAAAACGCAAAGAAACTGAAAGACACAGGTGTGGTTTAAATCAATGAAAGTCTCAAACACCTTCTCACTCACCTTGGGCGAAAAAAAGTCAAATAATGATTTCCCATCTCAAAAAAACTGTATTTCATGTTAAACAACGTTTTGGTCATAAACTTTATACGCAACTCTGAATCAAACTCACAATCCGTGGGTAGAACTTTTAATAATATTGAAATTAGTTATCAGTCGATTTTAAAAACTAGAATTTCTCTCCATCACCAATAGCAGCCTAAAAAAACGATTGTTAATTAGTTCGTAATAGGAAATATCTGAACTGAACACAACAAAATTAAATATCCTTATCATTGATACAATGTTGTATTCAACATTGATGATGAAGGATAATGAATCGGGTTATGTAATAAAACTAACTCGTTAGTATATTCATTTATCACACTACTCTTAATTGAAAACATTAGAACAATAATGAAACTTTTAAAGTTAATCAATAATTATAATAGTAGATACAATATCATAGACAACAATAATCTTCATTTCGTTACAACAATAAATATACCAAATCAAATACTATAAAATCAAGAATATTAAGTTCGTAGTACCTAACAATAATCCGACGCCCACAAAAGCCAAGATCTCAACAAATTCAGCCAGTATTTACCTAATAACAAATATCAAGCGCGACAATAAGTCTTGTGCAAACAATCGCAAAGCCTAGAACGTGCAGACTGCCTAAAGCGTTTCATAACGTTTCATTTACTCGTTACACAAAATTGAATTTCTTGCGAACCCACAGCTGTTCTTCAGTTTCTGAAGAAAAGCTTCGAACATTGTTTATTGTTCCGATCGTTATCAAGTTTAAATTAATGCTGAATTGAGCTCCTTCTTTGGTAAGTAGATCAATTCATTAAACCCCAAGCAAACGCCGGCGTTCGCACTCTTATTGTCTTTCTATTGTGTCTCTTATTACACCATAATACACGTTCGAAAGGTTAAAATGTGGGTAGATTTGAAGTGGGTGTTACAAAAGTAATTTTAAAACAGAAATATTGAAACAGAATTGATAAGCAGTGTAGGCTAGCTCTATGAGAAATGATGGTGAAAGAATAAAAGCAATTAGAATAGAAATATAATAAAACAATATTTATTCGGTAAAGAAATCAAAACCTTCCGTACTTCCCGTTGACCTAGAATCTTGAGATTAGGCAAGAATCACCGTCTTATAGCACAAATAGAAGAAAAAGTAAAAAAAGCGTAAACTTGTAGTTACATCACAAAATAATTATTACTTTGCGAAGCGGAAACATCTTCGGGACTCGATTTAGGAATCGAACTACGTATATAGCTATTATTATAGTATTCGAAGACATGTGACATTCACCAACCCGCCCGCAAGGTAAACTGGGCCCGCGTAGTTGATTACGGCCCATTCCCTCTCGTAGAGAGGAGGCCTGAGTCCCAGCAGTGAGAACATTAAAAAGGCTGATGATGATTATGATGATATCTAAGTTTCTTCTTGGTGAGCAAGTTTGATTCGCATTTGACTGGTATTTAATATCATGTACATACAATACAAATACAACCCATCTGTCTTTCCTTTGACCCTTTCTCTCCATTCACCTATATTCACATGAAAAGCACTCAGTAAACAAGATAATTAATTTACTTTCACGTGTCCCACAAGATCTCCTTAATGTTTTAATCCAATTGTGAGCAGCGGGAGCTTCTTCGTTGCAGAGGAATATTGTAATTTAATCAACTCATCTCGTGCTAGATGTTAACCTATAAATAGTGTACAGGTGAATACTGTCTAACAAGTAAAACTAGCCAGGAGGTGCAGGTTCTATATACATAATTAGACCAATTACGTTAGTACGAGTAACTTGAAGATAGTAAGTTATTTTTAGTCTAAAGTAATTTTTCTTCCGTGAAAAAATCTTCAAAATATGATATTTTCTATTTATCTTTGATGCAGGTAGGTTACCCACACATTCGTCAGTATTTCTTAATTTATGTCAGTATCTATTAAATAATATAAGAATTAGTTACGTCTTCCGGATACACCTGAAAACAGTACTCACACTGCGCACAGATGGCACATTAGGTGGCCTTCAGTCTTGCTAATAACATTGTTATGATATGATAGACAAAAAATAAATAAAGCAAAGAAAGGATAACTTCTGTAAAATGATAAATTAAGCAATTTTTTGAAATAATAAAACTGACTTGGCCTTTAAACGTATCCTTGAGGTATCCCAAATTAAAAATCTCTTATGTAAGCCATAGTGATTTTTTATGAAACTTATAAATCACTTACCATGACCTTACAAGGTCAATTATACAAGCCCTAAGCCCTAAAGGTCGATATCAAGGACGCGCCCTTTCCGCATGGGTTTTTTATACCTTTTTTTGTTTATCAAACGCTCTACCAGATTAGATTGGAGGGTCTGCCGTAAAAAAGCCCATAAAATCTATTATAGTGGTATAGATAAAGAGGTCGGAATGTCTGTAGTTAAAAGGAAGGTTTGTGAAATTGACAAGATTGTTATGTCTGCTTTAGTACTGAAGTTTGCTGGGTTTAAAATTTTCCTTTTTTGGTAATAAAAGTTGAAATGGCGATGTAAGGATTTTGTTTATTGAGATGTCAATATTTGGTGTTGTCTCGATAGATACATTTGCTAAATAGGATATTGTTAGCACGTTAGCGATCAGTGGTGTGTTCTTTATCTAAAATTGCTTTATAGGATTGTAAGCTAAGACTTACCAGATGGTTGGCATTGATTTTTTTTTTAGTTGGATCCTCATATAGTGACTTTTTCCGACTACGGTGAAACGAGAGGTCGTGTCAGATTTTTAATGACCCACCTTAGTCTCCCTTTGCTTTTAAAGACCACGATCAATCTTCCACGTGTTCTCGCAGTCCTAGCAAGCATACCCTACTGCCCTACTGCTACGGCCCTAATGGGCCTCTTGCCCAGTATGGCCGCCGTTTTACTGGCGACTCTTTGAAGAGCACGTGGACCACTACGCGCTGTCGACTGTGGCTTGGTCTTTACCGTCCGGGCGAACGACGAACAATCCATTACTCTTCGTCTGCAAGCACAAAAATCAAATTAGTAGATAGTTGTTTATTGAGAATTATCTAAAGGGTTATTTTTGTTGTCATGGTGATTGAATCTTTTTGACTGAAGAAAGTTTCCTCTAAAAGAAAGGCCTTGTATTGGATCAATATTCATATCGTGATGAAAAGATTAGCCAGTCAGCAAATTAGATTTACAAACAAAGGACCGTACTTAAGTACATCTTCAGTATTAAGAAGGCCCTTTTCATGAACACATCTTATCTTGATAGCAATTTCTTAACATAACAACACAAAAGGAAATATTTCACTAAGGGTATATATGTAAATCTATTGGAATTGATTCGAAATCTTTAAAATTGTTTGGCACTTTGATTAGAGTTCAAGTTTCTTCGAAACAGATTTGAATTTTAATTAAAAGTATCGTATTGCAGTGATTGCGAAATAACCCTTTTAAGACCGACCGAAGGTTCAATTTCGGCTTCAGGCAGATTCGATCAAAAAGGGGCCGAATAGCTCGATAGAAACTAACGTCTTTGAGATTGTAATAGACGTCTTAAAAAATTGACCGACTCGTTCGTTAATGTATGTAATTATTTTTTTTCGATTATTTTTTAATGTTATAATTAACTACATTATAGTGCTTGACTGCAATTACAACTGATAGTAAGCAGTGATACAATCGTTAATGGTAAAATGCACTTGTTTATTAAGAGCCTATTCACTCTAGTCTTGAAGGAACCTTAATTATAATTAGATGAGAAGGCCGTAGCAGGAAAAAATGTTCAAGTTCTTCGATGTAAGTGGTATAAACGACGAGGCAAAATGCTTAGTCCGGACCGTAGAGGTGGTAACAATATAAAAGTGGACACTCGCCATACGTCGTCCGATGATAGAAAAGTGATGACGAAATCAAGTCATGTAATTACCGCGCACTGTCTCCAAAATGTAAAATTCGGTAGAGCCGCAATTTAATAGAATAGATGGCAGTTGGCACAGTTCATCTAATATCCTCTGAATTATACTGAAACGTTCTCTAATATGGATAGTGTGTTGAAGTTGGAATTCATGAATAGATAAACTGGTATGCGGTTTAGGAGAAAAACTAATGGCCAATTTCACCACAGTAAATTTTTGTCTACCGTCATTGTAATTTAATCATTATTACTATTAATCATGGTCCTCTCTTCCTCTTAGTGTTTGCAAAGAGCAACTGAAAGAACAAAAGTGTGGTTTTAGTCAGTAAAAGCCGTTACACGCCCCTCCCGCTCTGTACTATAGTAGTAGAAATCATAATGATTTCCAACATCAAAAAAAAAAAAAAAATCTTGAAAGTGTTCTATTCTCTCGTTCTTCAGCGATTTCGAGTATAAAGTTTTTAAAAGATAATGATTTAATTCAAGTTAGAAATGGAGGTAACATAAATAAGCAAAAACCATTGACTTATTACATACTAGCTTTTGCCCGCGGCTTCACCCGCGTACATAATCCCAGGATAAAAAGTATCCTATGTGTTATTTTGGGATATGGTCTACTCGTGTACCATACGTCCATCCATACATCCATCCATACATACAAGCTTTCGCATTTATAATATTAGTAGGATATATCGATGGCAAAAACAGTGTAAAGTACCTACCTAATCTGTGAGCGACAGGATACTCTATAATGTCTGGTGAATCAGAAAAGCGGTTAAAGCCTTGAAGGATTTGTGAAGAGACGAGAAAAAAGTTGTTGCTCAGCCATCCGATATAATCCTTGAGCCATTTAGTGAAAGAAAAAATAGAGGCAAGTTCTTATCTAAGAATGATAAAGCGAGACATTTTTTAAAGGCTACGATGAAAGTTGTGAATACAAGAAGTTATTTTTGAAAGATTTGTAGGTTTTCGGTAGGAAATCATCTAATGACATCTCCCGCCCTTTCGTGTCAGAATTTTACTAACTTAAACTTGCCTCGGTTCCTTCTTTGCCTACGTTCCAGGGCTTTGAGGTTCTCTTTCGCATCACCCATGGTTCTACTGACCCTGCTAAGCTACAAAGCTGACATCTCTTTGAGGCATGTCGATGACTTAGACTCGGTCCGGCTGGTTGAACGGCAAGCTACCCATTGCTCGCTGTCCGCAAACCTGCGAAAATTGGTGTGACTTGGATGAGTACTACCATGCAGAACATAGCTCAGTGGAAACTCTTATAGCCTCCTCAGGGATGTGCTCTAATAGGCGTTGAAGAGAGAGGGTTACGGACTGGTCTTTTAAAAGGTCATGGAGGCTTCCATGTGCTGATCTTTGGTCTTTTCCCCGAAAATCTAAGTTCCTTTTAAAGTTTTCCTCCTGAAAACAAAAAAAAAAAACAGCCCTCACTTTAGAGTTGTGAGTTGTGGTTTCAAAATCAGGCAGGCGTTTTACTTTGTGTAATTTATTTCATCTCCACTGCTCTCAAAATGGTGATCGTGAGGAAATCGGCATGTCCTAGAACCATAATAATTAGAAAACATATGACATTCATCAACCTGCACTGGGTTTGCCTGGGGTATTATGACTCATTGCCTCTTCAACAGGAGACCTGAGTACTAGTTATGGGGTTAAGGAATAAATCTCAATTTATTTATTTTCCACACATCTACCTAGGTACGTATACAACATCAGAAAATTTAGCACAGTTCTGATTGCTGGTTTCCTGTGAAGAAAATCCGACGAGAAACTTCACTTTGTCCAACATACCTTAAAATTCAGGACTAAATCCAGAAATTCTTCGTGACATTTGGTCTGTAACGTAACTCAAAGTATGTGTAATTAAAATACCTCTTGAAATTCGTCAGCACGGCAAACAGTAGTCTATAAAGGTTTTTTCGAATATCCACGCATTTTGATGCGATCCTAGTTATGAAGGCTCATACTTTTGAAGTTTTGTTTGTTGTTTGTTTTATTTTATGAAGATTTTGCTGCAATTTATGTACTAAAAATATTTTTAATATTGGGGTAAACAATTATAAAAAATATACTCGTATTATCTAATGACTGAGAAGTGGCACATGGCACGCCCTCCCAACCACTTTAGGGTGAAGCGAGAGGAAGTATCAGACTTTTACTGTCCACCGTTCGCGACTTTAGCGCTGTAATCGGAAGCTAAGCGTGGGGCGGTGAGCGGTAAAATCAAAAGTGTGAAAATATTTGAAGCATTCCACGAGACGTCGCTCATAGCAAAAACGCACGCGCTTACCAATGCCGCCCCACTCGCTGCACCAGGCGCTTTTGTTTCTTCAAATTCCCTTTGCATTCTGGTAACTCTTTCGTACATTCCGTAAGAGACCCTTCATATACGTCTTCTTATGCACTTGATCTATTTTTATCCCAAGGGCTCGATAAAGTATCCACGCGTGTATCGGATTTAAAGATTACCATGAGGACCCCAATTGACCTTTATGCCAGTGATGTATGTTGACTTCATTAGCGCGTGTTTGTGTTGCTTTTACTGATACGACAGCCAAACGATGTTTGGAAACGTTTAAAATTAGATTTACGACGATTTAAACGTTACTTCAAAATTCTCATCAATTCGCATTGGACCCGCGTGGTAAATTATACAGTCCATTCCCTCTCCTCGACTCCTAGAGAGGAGGCTTGACTTCCAGCAGTCGGAACGTTGTAAGGCTAATTATACGCAAACGTTACTTATTTAGAAGTATGTGGGACACCCTCCAACCACCCATGGCCCCCACCGACATCATGTCATATGGGCCGAATCGCAAGGAGACGGCTGCGGACATAGCCCACCCATATAAATATGTAATACTTACATTACATAATATAAATATATAATACGTACATATTTATTTGGCGGTACAGTGTGTGGGAGTGGATATGGAGAGCAGTGGTGGCCGAGTGATATTGGCTCCGACTTACGAGTTCTAGGTCGCGGGTTCAAACGCAGCCAGGCGCATTACTTTGTGTAATTTATTTCATTACTAGGTACTACTCTCAAAACGGTGAAGGAAAAACTTGTGAGGAAACCGGTATGTTCTAGAACCAAAAATTCGAAGACGTGACATTTACTAACCCGCACTGGGCCTTTTTTTTTTCTGTCGACTGGGAAAATCATCATTGACGAAACCCGCTCTTGGGTGGAGCGGGAGACGGTGTCAGAGTCTTACTGACTAAAAACCCCGCGCCGTTCCTTCTAGCCTTCATACCGGGGCTCTAGTTTCCTTTCGGATAACCCCGACCCCGGTAGGCTTCGACCCAGATGGGCCCCTCCTGTTGCTGATAACTCCTTGAGACGCGCGGGAACAGTGCGCGCCGTCGACGCCTTGGCTCGGTCCGGACAGTTACCGGACGATCGGACAGCGAGCTACCCATGGCTCGCCGTCCGCGAGCCCGCGTCTACGGTGGCCGGAAATCGGGATCGGAATCCCGGCGGCGGCGGCGGGGGCGCCGTTGCCTGATGCGGTCTGCCTCCTCCTTTGCTAGCATTAATGCTTCGCAGAAGGAGGCGACCGCCTGCCACTCCTCCTCGCTCCGGACCATGGCCTGAACCAAGGCCCGGCGCGAGAGGTCTCCGCCGCCGATCACCCCCACGAGGGCACGGCGTTGCTCCGCCCAAGCAGGGCACACCTCAACTGTGTGCTCCACCGTGTCCTCCGGGCGTTCCGCACAGTGGCGGCACCCGGGAACCCGCACTGGGCCTGCGTGGTGGATTACGGCCCATTCCCTCACCTAGAGAGCAGACCCAAGTTCCAGCAGTGGGAACATTAAAAAGAAAAAGTGGGAACATTAAAGTCGGTCCTAGTTTTTTTATTTGTTGTCGGAAATCATCCAATGACTTCTTCCGCTCTAAAGTGGCGTGGGAGACTTTTACAGAGTAAAACCACACCTGTTTACTTACGTTACCCATTGCGTGTCCTAAAATAGGTTTCTTTTTCAGAAAATCCCCACAAAGGCATGGTGGATTTACACCAATTTTGGCACTCACGGAGACCATGACCTAAGATACTCGTGATTCTAATAGTACTTACCCTTGGCATAAATTCCGACACTGACGCGGGCAAAGTCGCTGAAAATAGGTAGTCTAGTATATTTTTGCACGTGTATAGTTCGTCTCATCTAGCCTAGAAATCAAAATAAACCAACAGCTTACCGATACGCCATTAAAAAACCGAACTTGATCGCAATCATACCACCATGAGAGACTTGGAAATACGCCAATTCGGTTATAGTATTTACTACTGTTTTTATTTTACTACATGTATGCTAGCAAGGCCGTCCTAGTTTATGGACGGCGAAAATTTTTAATGTCGTAAGTGACATACAATGTGCTTTTGGATTTTCAACGCTAAGCTTAGGGTCGATAGTTGAAAATCCAACAGCGGAATCTATGTTTCTTATGATATTTGAAATGTACACCGTTGTTATGTATTCAGACCACCCGCAATTCATAATATTGGCTGGTAATTACAGTAGGGTTATCATTATTGCATTACTTTATCAATATTGTTGAACTGATTTCGATAACCTTTGTTCTTTGCTGGGTTTTTAATTACATCTTTTCTGCTTATAAAATAAATTGTTGTATTATTAAGATAGTTGTGAAACTCACGTTTTTGGGAGAAGGGAAATCATCAAATAACTTATCTCGCTCTAGGAAGAGGGAGAGAAAAGCATTAGACTTATATGGACTAAAACCCCTGTGTACTTTCAATAGCCCTTTATCCCTTAACCGTAACCATGGGGTGTAAAGGAGGAGTCCCCCATCAGGCTCTTTAAATATTTAATTTTTTTGGTGGTAAAAATCATCCAAATGATTTCCCCCACCCTTGGGTGGAGCGGCGGATAGTGTCAGACTCTTACTGACTAAAAAACCTACCCCGTTCCTTCTTGCCTTTCATATCGGGGCCAAACTTCTCTTCCGGGGCTAACCATGGCCCCAGTCTCTTTAATTTGTGTAACTTATTTCATCATCACTGCTCTCAAATCATCGAAGAAAGACATCTTAAGGAAATCGTAATGTGCCAACTAGAACTAAAAATTAGAAGGGTCGATGAGGGTCGCAGTAATCCGATGAATGCGAGACGCACCACTGGATGTGTTACTGTAGCGAAACTTATTGGATACCTATGTCTGGACTGCTTGGACTGGACTGGACTGTCAATGCTGCAAAATGATGATAATGAAGGTCACTGATCGCAGAGAACGAAGACACAACGGTTATCCCTTTTGACATAGAAGAAAATCCAAGAGGGTTTGCATGGCGAGACATTTCAAGAACATTATAACAATTTGTTACAGCATCAAATGTGATTACTAGCAACAATTTATTGAGCGTAACACTAGCCAAACCAAACAATTAAGGAGTTTACTGCCGATCAAATCATCGTAAACTAAGTATAGGTAAATACGGGCAGAACTTTGGCGTGCAGCCATTGTTGTTTACGAAGTAAAGTTGTTTACGGATTTAGAGACTAATTAGACGTAAAATGAACTAAATTTGCTAATAACTACCAGTGTAAATTAACCGGTAAATGATGGCCATGGTATAGCCATGGTCCGGAGCGAGAAGGAGTGGCAGGCGGTCGCCTCCTTCTGCGAGGCAGTAATGCTAGCTAAGGATGAGGCTTCGACCCATCTGGGCCCCTGCTGTTGCTGACAGCTCCATGAGGCGCGCGGGAGTTACCGGACGGTCGGACAGCGAGCTACCCATTGATCGCCGTCGCGCAAGAGGTCTCCGCTGCCGATCGGGCGATCGGCGTGGGATCGCCGTGGGGGCCGTGGGGGCACGGCGATACTAAACCCAAGTCCAAGGATACTTATTTATCCGTCTTCGAATTCGACTTCGCATCCCCAATAACAGACTTTTTGTAAATTTTTAATCTTAATCTGCAATAAAGAAAAAATAAATTCACGCGGACAAAGCCGTTATCAGAAGTTAGACCTAAATAATTTGAATGTTACTTTTGGTATAACATACTATTTAATTCATCAACAGTTTAGCGTTTGTTCATTTAAACACTAGAACAGTTTCCTACCAAGTGTAATTAACGCCTACATGAAATAATATAGCAGCGTAAAACTGACGGGTTGCGGAGATAATTTTAATAGGCGCTTACAATTACAGGGTCGTATAAGTTTTGTTTCACTAATAGTGTGGTAAAAGGGTTTTTAATGAAATTTTAATGGACCTTTAGTTTTAAAAATACCAAACGTAACCCACGACTTATATGAAAAGATACCTATAATATAGTGGAATTGCCGGAGTCTGTGTTTCCTGATAGCTACAATCCTGGCATCTTTAAGTCGAGAGTAAATAGGTTTCTTCTGGGTAAGCGCGTCCCATTGTCGACCGCATCGTCAGTTTCCACCAGGTGAGATGGCGGTCAAGCGCGAACCTACAACAATAAAAAAATAAATATTAAAAGGTGGTATTTTTTTATGTTGACTGGTAGAGAATGCCTTGTTACATTAAGTCCGCCTTACACTTCATGTACAGCTACTGTACATGAAGTGTAAATCTACACTAGTATAATAAAGAGGTAAAGTTTATTTTTTATAACCTCTTATACGTTTGGCAACTATTGCGGAACTCCGCGAAACTGTCGCAGTGCGCCCGGACGAACTCGCGCCATTTCTCCGCGTTCACTAAAACTACGATAGCTCCTAAATTAAAGAGCGCAGCTCGACACACCCTATGTCACTGAATTCGTTATGAAATAAGCTCTGTTTGATTTTCTATAGTTTTGTACAGTTTTATCGTGGAATCTATTGTTGAATCGAAATTTAAAGTAGGGTTAGCTACTTTTTCCCAGTTTTTGGTACAAAAGTCGTCATATTAATAAAATAAACATCTCGTAATCTCTGAAAGTACTGGTCCGATTGAAAATTTTTTTTCACCCATAGAAAGCTGGTTTATTCCTGAGTGACATAAGGCTATTTTATGTACGCAGGCGAAGCCGCGGGCAAAAGCTGGTAAATAATAAATTACTTCTCCCGCTTTGAAGAGTTAAAGTGAGCGAAAGTGAGTTTGTTTGTTTTTTACGTCTTCACGCCTAAATGGCAAAATCGATTTTAATGAAACTGGGTACACGGATAGACCATGTCCTGGAATAGGACATAGGATACTTTTTATCCAGGAAGTATATTCCCTTGGGATAATTTTCTGCTATCACGCGGGCGAAGCCGCTGGGAGCAGCTAGTAAAATATAAGATTAAATAACGCCACATAAGAAACCACCAAATGTAATTACTCTATTTAAATGTGAATAAATGAATTTGAATTTGAATAATGTTACAAGAATATTTGAAGTTAGCTTCCTCAATAGAACATTGTTTGACACAGTAAGAAAAATGTTCTAAGTAAGGCTTTCAACGGATTGGTGTCAATGCCGCTTACAATGCACAAAAAGGAACTGCTTTGTAAATACCTGCCTTTTTTTTCGATGGGGAAAATCATCTTATGACAAAACCCGCTCTTGGGCGGAGCGGGAGATAGTGTCAGACTCTTACTGACTAAAAACCCCATCCCGTTCCTTCTAGCCTTCATACCGGTCACGAGCTCCCTTTCGGACAACCCTGTCCCCAGTAGGCTTCGACCCAGCTGGGCCCCTCCTGCTGCTGACAACTCCTTGAGACGCGCGGGAACAGTGATCGCCGTCGACGTCTTGGACTCGGTCCATTACCGGACGATTCGACAGCGAGCTACCCATGGTTCGCCGTCCACGAGCCCGCTTCTACGGTGGCCGGAAATCGGGATCGGAATCCCGGTGGCGGCGGCGAGGGCGCCGTAGCCTGATGCGGTCGGCCTCCTCCTTTACTAGCATCACGAGCCACGCCTCAAAGAGGGGGCTTACCGGCATAATCGTGGCGTGCCCAAATAAATACCTGCCTAGTTTTCTTCTGCACATCTTTTTAGAAAACTCAGTCAGATTACTCGCAGAGTTTTTCCATTAAAAGTTTTCGACAACTTAGTATTTGCAGTTCATTTCTAAGTTTGTAAAGTAAGTATTTACGTGCTTATTATAACTTATGCCGTAGTAGGTATGTTTTCAGCAAGTTATATTTAGTTTAAATCATTCATAGGTTTGTTTATAGACATGTGTAAGTTAAACTCGTATTTAGTTTATGCGAAACCTGAATATAGTTTGTTCAGAACTGAATCGATTCCAATAGTTTTAATACCATGTTATATTTTTCCCAAAAATATTTTAAAAGGTCACAAGTTACACACCACTGACACTAAGTATAACATAAGTCACTGTAAGTCATAACGGGTATTAGGAGCCAGCAAACAACTGGGTTCAAGTGCAATACAAGCTCACAGACGCCTGGATGGCCCGGTGATCTTGAATTTTGGCTGACTTAACGGGCTTATAACTTTGTGATTTTTTATGATACAGTCGATACATTTAAGACATTTTGTAGATAGATTCTTTACATAAAAAATACTAGACACATGTTTCAGATTTTGTATATACGAAAAATAAGATTGTATAGGTAATTAAGCATTATGCGTACAGGTAAGTAGTGAAATTCTCTGCCGGAGTCTGTTCTCTACACGATAGTTACAAACTAGGAGTCTTTAAGTCAAGAGTGAACTGCCCCGTGGTAGAAATTGCAACAAACCGTAGGGACCCAGCAGAGACGTTTCCCGCTAAGGCCGCGGGGATTTGCTGACAAGGAAACCCGTGGTCTTACAACGCAAAGGGCAACTAAAGGACACAGTTGTGGTTTTGGTCAGTAAGTCTCCCAGAGAAGAGGGAGAAGTCATTGCATGATTTCCCAACTTAAAAAAGTGTGATTATTGTGTTGATTAATTTTCCTGACTTTAAAAGAATGTAGGTAGGGGAGAGTAAAGCGGGAACCACATTAGAGCGACACATATAAAACGTGCAACATTAAATGCGTATAACCTCATACACCCCAAATGATTTTTAATTCGATTGGCCTAATTCTGTGAGAAGAAAAAAAACATTTAAAAAAATTAAGGTTTTTTGAGCAGATTTAGTTTGTTTAAAATTCGTATCTGCATCGAAATAAGAACTTTTATCATCCCGCATATGAGAAAATTTGATTAAGAAGGTCCTTCTCCACTCGCTTATCGTAAACATCGAAAATGGTTTAAAAGCTTGTTACTTCATTTAATGCAATCCAACGCGATGTTTGACGAAAAGGCAACGCAAAAAAAGAGAGATAACAACGCCTGGAAACTCTGTTAGTATTCGGTAATTCCGAGATTTACTTGAAAATTTCACAAAACTTACTCCAGGAAATAGCTGTTTTTTTTAAACCCTTAAAAGTTTTTGGAAAAAGTTGTCATTATTTAGAATCTTAATAAAATTTGCAAGGTCTCTAGAGGATTAGTTTTTTGACTTTTTTTAATTTTTAGGTAAATTATGAAGTGTCAAAGAACAACAAACATTTTCAGAGGTTTTTAATGGATTAGTTTTACACAAATTTAGAAATTGGTTTCTTTAGAAACCTAGATAATATCCACAAGATACTGTGTTTCCAAAATATCCAATGAAAAGTGTGTAATAACGTCATAATCAGTTATGAGTGGTTGTATAAAAAACAGTGAAAATGTGAGTCGTGATGCACCACCTTAAACTACAATCATCTGGGTTTGTTTACCTATTTGGGCGAGTTTGCGTACGTGTTGGCTTGACCTATTATTAAATAGAAAGGGCAAAATTTATAATGAAAATTTTTTTGAAAAATGTAGCCTTTATTAAAAAATGGTTTAATTGCTTCTGCTCGTTATTCCGATCAAACTATTTTCAGGGTTTGCGCATTTAACGTTACACGTTGTATATAGACCACACCTAATTTATACGTAGAGTCGCATCGCGAAGGCCGAAACATCGCGAAGGCCGAAACATCGCGTTAGATCATCGAACATTAGTTATTAGATTCGCACATCGCGATGCCATACGTGTCGTGTCCTCGTGGGGGCGATCGGCGGCGGAAACCTCTCGCGCCGGGCCTTAGTTCAGGCCATGGTCCGGAGCGAGGAGGAGTGGCAGGCGGTCGCCTCCTTCTGCGAAGCAGTAATGCTAGCAAAGGAGGAGGCCGACCGCATCAGGCAATGGCCCCCTAACCGCCGCCGCCGCCGGGGTTCCAGCCCCGATTTCCAGCCACCGTAGACGCGGGCTCGTGGACAGCGAACTATGGGTAGCTCGCTGTCCGATCGTCCGGTAACTGTCCGGACCGAGCCAAGACGTCGACGGCGCGCACTGTTCCCGCGCGCCACAAGGAGTTGTCAGCAACAGGAGGGGCCCAGCTGGGTCGAAGCGTACTGGGCCCCCTACTAGAGCCCCGGTATGAAGGCTAGAAGGGACGGCGCGGGGTTTTTAGTCAGTAAGACTCTGACACTATCTCCCGCTCCACTCAAGAGCGGGTTTTGTCATAAGATGATTTTCCCCGTCGACAAAAAAAAAACATCGCGATGCCACTCGATACGACTTTACGTACAAATCAGACGTGGTCCACACGTGCGTTGGTCTAGTGTAGTTCTTGCTTCAGTGTGAAACCAAGTAATTGATTTAGCTACCTGTCAGATTCAATCACTAAACCTCAACAGTAATTGCATTTCGTGGTCGGAAATGTCACACCGAATGGCGAGTGTGAGTGGATACAGTTTATATATTATGTGCATGCCTAAATAGGAAGGCAGGTAACTCGCATTGGCAGCCTAATATTCGTGTAGGTAAATAATACCGGCCAAGTGCGAGACGGCCTGCCCGCAAAATAATGTAGATGGTAAAGACCTCTAAAAATCGGCTACTTTACGTGATCATTAACCCTCCCTAATGTACCTACTCATATATTAAAAATATAAAAAAACATCAATCCTTGTACATTTAATCGAGATTCTGAATGTCAAAAAATATTCTGAAAAACTTTTAATGGGTTTAAAAAAAAACACGTATTTCTGTAATAAGTAGTAAGTTTTGTGAATTATTTTTTTGTTATCTCTCTCTCTCTCTTTTTGCATTGCCTCTTCATCAAACATCGCGTTTGATTGCGTTAGATGAAGCAACAAGCCTTAAAACTTTTTTATTTTAAATTGATATAAACTATTGCTTGACTCCAATCCCACCTGATGGTAAGCAGTGATGCAATCGCGTATGAAGGCTAGAAGGAACGGCGCGGGGTTTTTACGCAGTAAGAGTCTGCCACTATCTCCCACTCCACCCAAAAGCGGGTTTTGTCATAAGACGATTTTCCCCGTCGACAAAAAAAAAAACTATGCTCAATGTAGACGATAGGCGAGTAGAAAAGGACCCTCTTAAAAAAGCTCAGTCCCACAACAAATCTATTAACTCAGCCGATGCATTGGGATTCCGATCCTACCTACAGATGTCTGTTTCCGCAGCACTTAGTCAGAATTCTACCTAGGTGGCCAGGATAATGACTGGATGAGCAATGACTTTGTATGCCAAGTGGATTTAGTGGAGGAAGCAGGTGAACGGGATATTGATGGTTCTGCGCTAAGAATACGTACAATCGGATGTCTATCGATCGAGAATGGTTGTTGAAGCATGTCTGTGTGTAAACAGAGCAGAAATACGATTTTTTTGGGGAGGGAAATAGTCTAATAACTTCTCCCGCTCCAAGGTGAGTGAGAGGGCGACAACTTGGGCTCAGTCCGGACAGTTACCGGACGGTCGGACAACGAGCTACCCATTGCTCGCCGTCCGCAAGCCCGCACCTGCGATGGCCGGAAATCGGGATCGGAATCCCGGTGGAATGGGATTCAAACTGTGTAGGTTGTTCAGTTGCCTATTTATTTATTTCACACTTTGTGCATATAAAGGTACATAGGTGGTCTTAATGCCTATGGCATTATCTACCAACCTTTAGGTGATGCAGAGGAAAATAGTGGAAGGTTTACTGACATGGAACTAATGACATTCTTATGTTTCTGGAGGTGTCAATCAATTTCATAAAGTGCTATTTCTAATTGCAAAAAATTTCGAGACACCAATTTGAGTATTCAACGGAGGTATTTGACTCGATTTTGATAAAAACCAAATCGTCAAAATTCGGTTTTTAAAAATTTGATAAGTTTTTAGTAATATTGTTAGCCAGACATTAAAATGGTTGATTCTGTAAAAAAAAAACTGGGCATGTTCAAATCAGACTCGTGCACTGAGGGATACTTACAAACTCACGAATATTTTGCCGAATCACAAAAAAATATGGTTACGTAGGTAACTATCAAAAAAACTTACTTTTTTTTAGATTTATTCCTATACCTGTACTAAAGACCTTGCTTTATGTAAAATTTCAGGATCTGGGTCAACGGGATTAAGTAGGAACCCTATAACTATTAATCTCCTTAACCCTTCAGATACCGTCAATTAGAGACAAAATAGTAAGACAATAGATGCGCGGCCACCGGTGGTCGCTTGGGGATTCATGAATTAAGAGTGTTTTTTTTGCGACATAAGCTGCCGTATCTTTTTCTTTGTCGTTAATTTAATTTACAAATTTGATTTTTTCACATCTCCAAGGGATCGCCGAAACCATATAATCATATTTTAATTTCAACTCGATACTTTTGAGATAAAGGGTCTTGGGCAGACAGACGGACAGACCTAACGGACAACAAAGTGATCCTATATGGGTTTCGTTTGTTCCTTTTGAGATACGGAACCCGAAAAAAACGTTAAAAAAAGAACCTAGAATGAAATTCGGGGAAGGAGAAAGCATGCATGATATATTTTTCTTATAACATAAGATAAACTTAACCTATTTACATATTTTTACGTCAACCTCGATCGGGATAAGATTAATCTTACGTGTGGGCTGTTGATAGTTACGGTTTTTTCTATGAGAACCTAAGCTAACATCAAGTTTTTGCTACTGGAGAAATATGTGAATTCAATTTTTATTTTCGGTGTTTTTTTAAGGAAAATTTATCTCAGTGCTATACGCACGGGATTTGTGAAAATGTGAAAATGAACAGAGCGAGCAAAACAAAATGAATAGTCATATTAGAAATCTTTTTCTCTACCCTTAAAACAAAGCCCACTAGGCTGTCTGTCTGTATGAACGCGATTAACTCAAAAACTACTCAACGGATTTTCATGCAGATTTCACCAAAAGACAGAGTGATTTATGAGGACGGTTTAAGTGACGGTATACATACATATTTTAAGGGAGAATAGTTGAAGATTTCTAACACGTTATAGGAAGTTATAGGAAAAAGTCTGAAAACAGTAAATTTATAGTTAGTCACAAAAAAAAATCAAAACATATTTTTTTTGTGATTGTCGTTTAAGATCGTTTCAGAAAAATATGTGCATATTTTTTACAGACGTGTCACAGTTTTGGTATACTATCTAACATTAGAAAGACGAAAGCTTTGTACCTACGTATGTTTGTTACTCGTTTTCACCGGAACGGCCGAGCGGATTTGTCGCACGGGTAGGTTATTTAATAATTAAAAAATAATTCGTAATCCAATCACTGTTTTCAGATATAGCCTTTTAAAATGATAGAAAGAAACGCTATTTACACCATAAATTTATATATTTGAGGCTCAATTCGGGAATCGTAAATCGTACTATTTAGGTAGGTAACTTTGTACAAAACCCACAGTGCACAAGCTCAACTCACACTTGACCAGTTTTTTTTTTTTAATAAAATATTGCCCACTCCAGAAATTACAAATGTATCGTGCATATTACTTCCCGTCAGCAAAAACACTTAAACAAATCGCCACTCAAAGACGCATCAATCAAATCTATTATAATCCTCATACCAGCACGTCTGAACGATCGGCGGCCGATCAGACGAGTGTCCCCGCTTCCTTGTAATATGAAAACAATCGTATCCCTTCCGCGCGAGCGACACGACGCATGCGCTGTGATTACCATACAATGTGTGCGTGCGTGGACGCATCAATGGCGAAGGATTAGAGGGTGACCATGGTTTAGGATTTTTTTCTGATACTGGATTAATAGTCTAAAAGAGTTATGAGTTTACATGTGAATAGATATTTTTTTTTCGGTGGGAAAAATCATCCAATGACAAAACCCGCTCTTGGGTGGAGCGGGAGATAGTGTCAGACTCTTACTGATAAAAACCCACCCCGTTCCTTCTAGTCTTCATACCGGGGCTCGAGCTTCCTTTCGGATAACCCTGGCCCCAGTAGGCTTCGACCCAGCTGTGCCCCTCCTGTTGCTGACAACTCCTTGAGGCGCGCGGGAACAGTGCGCGCCGTCGACGTCTTGGGCTCGGTCCGGAAAGTTATCGGACGGTCGGACAGCCAGCTACCCATGGTTCGCCGTTCGATGTGAATAGACGGAAAAGGAGAAAGAGGCCAAAGAAAAGATGGAAGGATTGTGTGAGAAGTAATATGAAAGAAAAAGGAGTTAGTGGTAGCGTGACGAGTGACAGGACAGAATGGAAGAAAAAAACGTGTTGCGCCGACCCCAAATAAAAATGGGACAAGGGCAGGAAGATGATGTTAATGATGACTGGATTAATAGTCGTAGCTATTATTGGCTGATTGGTTTCATCGATTGCTGAGTGTTGGCTTTCGAGGAGTGGAAGAGTTTCAGGCTAAATAGACGAAACTGACTAAAATCAACCTGTTTCTTTTTTTTTTTTTTTGTCGACGGGGAAAATCATCTTATGACAAGACCCGCTATTGGGTGGAGCGGGAGATAGTGTCAGACTCTTACTGACTAAAAACCCCGCGCCGTTCCTTCTAGCCTTCATACCGGGGCACGAGCTCCCTTTCGGACAACTCTGTCCCCAGTAGGCTTGCGGGTGTTTCTTCACATTTCGTGCTTCCGTTGCCCTTTGCATTGAAAATTGGCGTCCTTGCTTACATTTTGCCAGTGAATCATAATATACATACCTACAGTTTGATTTTTTTATTAGTGTAAGTATTTTTTTAAACCATTTTCTACTACCACGCGAGTGATGCCGTTAATGGCACTTATTTATAAAATAAATTATATAGAAAAAATTGAGAAAACTTTAAAATTTTACGTCTAAGTAAGATTTACTTCCCATCTTTATGATTTCTTCAAATTGCAAAGATTTTAATTCAATATACATCTATTAATTAATCGTTATACCACACAAACTGAAAATATCGCTGACTTGTTCAAAAGTAACACTTGACAAGACTTGGCAAGAAATTTAGCGAAAAAAAAAAAGATAAAACTTTTATCAATTTAATATATTTGCTTAATTTTTATAAAGCCAGATTAGCCTTTTAAAAATTAGCAAAAGTTTGAAGGAAAAACCATACATTTTTTAATTCCTAGTTAATTAATATGAAACATTTTCCCAATAACCTCAACACTGGGGCACACGTGTATCTATGTTCCACGTGCCAAGTCCCAGAGGTTTATATCTCGATAAACAGGGCTCAATTACTTACAGAGATGACACTGGATATGGAATCTTCGACACCAGTAACTTTTAATCTTTTTTCGACATGAGATCACTTTGTTTATTTTTGCTGATTTAAATCAAGAATTTGGAAAAAATATTTATTATTGGAAAGCAGTGATGGCCGAGTAGTAACGACCCCGACTTACGATTCGTAGGTCACAGGTTCGAACCCCGCCAGGAGCATAAATTTGTGTAATTTATTTCATCACCACTGATCACAAAACGGTGAAGGAAAACATCGTGAGGGAACCGGCATGTCTTAGAACCAAAAATTCGAAGACATGTGACATTCACCAACCCACACTGGGCCCACGTGGTGGATTTATAGCGAATTCTCTGTCCTAGAGAGGAGGCCTGAGTCCCATCAGTGGGAACATTAAAAAGGCTGATGATGATGATGATTTATTATTACCTGGTCATTGGTCTACCTTGAGTAAGGCCCTCCAATGCTGCATCTTTCTGTGAGCGGTCGTTACTCTAGAATCCTTCGGTCCCATTAACGTGTTAGGGTCAACTCACACCAAAAGAGCGACGAAGCGCAGCGCATTTTCAGTGTCATATGAATTTTAACTTTATTTTCATTACTATAATACTTATTATCGCATGAGAAACTCGAATGAGTCGCGCGGATGGAATTCCAGTGGCACCGCGGGCATCCGCGCGAAATAAAGTTAAAATTCATATGACACTGAAACTGCGCTCCGCTTCGCTGCCCTTCGCCGCTCTTTCGGTGTGAGTTGACCCTTAGAGTCGTGGGAATGCGATAGTTATGAGACGCACTGGACCGTTTGTTGTGTCGATACTTGGGAGGGCCCTTTGTCCAACAGTGGACGTTCTTCGGCTAAAATGATGATGATGATTTATTATATATTATTATACTATATGTAGCTTATACTAACAACAAACTAACCTTAGAACTATCGAGTATTAGACAGTGAAATGTTGTTATTTCACAACTTTTGACGGCGAAAGAGTGCGACAACTGGCATCATTTTTAACATGGAGTGTTTTTCATAGGATTTTATTTGCATTAGTTTTTTAATGAGAAAAATGAGTTCATTAATTTGATTAAAAATGTCATATAGGGATGGATTAGGATTACGATTTTATTCAGTTTATTTTTTTTGTAAAACACTGACGATAAATTTTATTCCATCACTGGGCCATTCAAAACCATGTACCGTAGAAATGGGACACCTTTTTGCTTCGATCTCTGAAACACGTTCTAAATATCACAACCATATCCTACACTACACACCAATTTATAATTTGACGTGCCAGATTATGAAACACCCTTCTTATGGGATACCTCACGATCAGCCCGATTTCAATTAGGCTGAAATAAAATGCAGCCCATAAATAAAACGGTGAATCATCAATACACCGCTTTGAAAGTTTTAGTTCCAATACTCGTCACCAGTAGCGCTGCATACGATAATGGTGTCACAATAATATAGATTAGGAAAACTGTCCATGAGATTCTTACCTCACAGTCACTCTAGCCTAGACAGCGAAGCACATCGGTCGCTCACCCCGCCCTCTGTTTATCCCTCTGACTGTTCACCTCACAAACGCATCGCATTGCACATTGCACGGATGCCTCAGATATTTGTTAGTTCATAGTTTGTTCCTTTCGTCCTTTTTTTTCTTTCCGTCCGTCTTGAGCAGACGTTGCAGTCATTTGTTTCGTTCTAGGAGGTAGAGAATGTGTGCTGTTTATTTTGCATGGCAGTTTCATAATATTTTACTTAAAAAGAACAAATTTTTTAATGAAAATATTTTTTTTCATAGCAAGAATTTATAGCTTGGTATAGGTACCTATATAATTAATACTCGTCAAGACGAATCATAGGGGTTGTGTCGTTTAACTACCAACTTCCTATAGCCACCTTCCGGTTCCATCAACAGACCAGCTCTATGTCATAATAATATTGCATTGTCATCTGATTTACACATGCATGCAAAATTTCAGCTCCATCAGTAACCGGGAAGTGGATCAAATTTAATTTGCAAAATTTGATTACAGAGAAACTTCGGGACAGATGAAACTATATAAAAGCTTGTAAAAAGATAGGAAGAAAGTAAAAGAAAGAAAAACAGTTTATTTACGCAAAATGACGCAATCTTAAAACTAGCTAACAAACATAATCAATAGATAGGGAAGACATGCGTCACATCCGCGCAAAACGGCCGAACGCTCAGCATAAAGCTGCGGCCTCACGCATAGTGCAATGAGCTCACAGCGCTGGTTTTCAGCATGAGCCGGTGGTGATAGGTTGCATTAGGTTGTATTTGATAAACTATGACTATGACTGGCCTGTTGGTCTAGTGGTTAGTGGCCCTGACTGCTTTGCCGGAGGTCGTGGGTACGATTCCACCACAAAATGTCTGTGTGATGAGCATAATCATTTGTTCTGTGTTTGGGTGTAATTTATCTAAACTCGTCCACGTCTTGGGCTCGGTCTGGACTGTTACCGGACGGTCAAACGACGGACCCAGAGCGTGATAAAGTTTTTTGATGAATTGACATCAAAACAAAACATAATAAAAATTGATGACTGCTGCCGAGGATGGGGGAATGAATGGCATGCTGTTTGAGAGAGGCATTTCCGGCAATTGACTGATGTAGGCAAATGATGACGCAGTTAGCTAAAATTATGAATCAATGCTTCTCAATAGACAGGTCTGGTCTATAACATAAAAAAACTGTTGTAAAATTAGCCCGCGGCGTCCTTACCTTCTGCATGACGCAGGTCCTCACCGGACATGGCAAGTTCGGGAGGTTGCTGCATCGGATTCGAGCGGAAGAGACGCCCGGGTGCCGCCACTGTGCGGAATGCCCGGAGGACACGGTGGAGCACACAGTTGAGGTGTGCCCTGTTTGGGCGGAGCAACGCCGTGCCCTCGTGGGGGCGATCGGCGGCGGAGACCTCTCGCGCCGGGCCTTGGTTCAGGTCATGGTCCGGAGCGAGGAGGAGTGGCAGGCGGTCGCCTCCTTCTGCGAAGCAGTAATGCTAGCAAAGGAGGAGGCAGACCGCATCAGGCAACGGCACCCCCGCCGCCGCCGCCGGGATTCCGATCCCGATTTCCGGCCACCATAGACGCGGGCTCGCGGACGGCGAGCCATGGGTAGCTCGCTGTCCGATCGTCCGGTAACTGTCCGGACCAAGCCAAGGCGTCGACGGCGCGCATTGTTCCCACGCGCCTCAAGGAGTTGTCAGCAACAGGAGGGGCTCATCTGGGTCGAAGCCTACCTGGGTCGGGGTTATCCGAAAGGAAACTAGAGCCCCGGTATGAAGGCTAGAAGGAACGGCGCGGGGTTTTTAGTCAGTAAGACTCTGACACTGTCTCCCGCTCCACCCAAGAGCGGGTTTCGTCAATGATGATTTTCCCCGTCGACAGAAAAAAAAAGCCCGATATATCTTTAAAGCTCATAATAATATGATAGATAGCAATTAGGTGTAAAAAAAACCCTTTTACACTTAAATTGTTTTCGCCTGCTTAATCTTGATGAGGCAAGTGTGACCGAAACAAACACAGGGATAAAATAATATGTAATGGTCAAATAATACCATGCATGTAACTATTAGAGTCTGCGATAGTCTTTTGACGAAATAACAATACGGATTTGAGTCACAAAATAGGTACAGAAGACAATCTCATGTATGTACTTCACTTTTTATACCTACGCTCGGTGGACGCACACTAATGAGCGTTTGAGCCGGAACTGTTCGACGAGCGGGCAGAGACGCTACCGAGATATCGTGTCCGTGAGCGGTGTCTATGTGTGCGTTGCTCGAGCGCGCTTTGTATGTAGATTGACTTCTGTACCTATATATTTTGTGTTTGAGTGGACCTGTCCAGTCGGTGCAAGCCTAATAAGTCGTATAATTAAGTTTGTAATCAATAAAGGCAACGGCTAAACTACTAAGTGTGTCAACATTTGCAAACACACTGTTCTGTTTTTTTTTTATTAACAAGATTTACATAAGTAATTACTTTTTAACAGATGTTGACCACACAGGACTAGCTAAAAAACGAATGTAATAACAAATAATTAAATAACGAAAGCAAAAGTTCCACTTTAGGAGTTGAGACACGATTCTAGGTGACTCGACCCCAAATGAAGCCCATGGTTTTTTATTATTATTATTGATAGGCTCGCGTTTGACCACTATCTCACCGTAGCTATGGGTAGCTCCCTGCCCGACCGTCCGGTAACTGTCCGGACCGAGCCCAAGACGTCGACGGCGCGCACTGTTCCCGCGCGCCTCAAGGAGTTGTTAGCAACAGGAGGGGCCCAGCTGGGTCAAAGCCTACTGGGGCCAAGGTTATCCGAGAAGAAACTCGATCCCTGGTATGAAGGCTAGAAGGAACGGGATGGGTTTTTAGTCAGTAAGAGTCTGACACTATCTCCCGATCCACCCGAGGGCGGGTTTTGTCATTAGATGATTTTTCCCACCGAAAAAAAAACCGCTATCTCAGCTGAGGGTAAGCAATGATGTGGCCGACGATGGCGTACGCTTGCCTAAAAGTAACCTATTCACTCTTGACTTAAAGAACACAGGTTGTAACTATCAGAAAACTCAGACTCCGCCAGTGAATTCCACTCCTTAGCTGGATAATCTTTTTAAACATACAATAAGTGAAGTTCTCGTGTCTTGACTTCTGGATGAAAGACTCTTCATTTGAAGCGCCAAGCTACGAGCCTGTGAAGCCTTCTGTCTTTTTCAAATTATTAGCTAGTTAATACTATATTTTAGTTTTATTTAGTGAGGCTTATGTCCAACAGTGGTCGTCTTTCGGCTGAAATGATGATGATAAAGCATATGCATACCATAATTAGCCTTATAATGTTCCCACTGCTGGGACTCAGGCCCCATTTCTTATTGAGGAAATGGGACATACGTAATCCACGGGCCCAGTGCGGATTGGTAGAGATTTATTTATTAAAATTTCATGCAACATAAAAGTGCAAAGGCGGAGATGTCACTCGTCTTTGAATTTTTGGGTTCTAGGACATACCAGCTTCCTGACGATATTTTTATTTACCGTTTTGAGGGTTACTTCTAAGGAAGTGTACTCCAACATTGACCACATTATCGCTTACATCTGTCTCCGCACACGGACCCCAAAAAAAAGCAGCTACAAGCTTCTTTTTGAGGCGGCCTTTTTTGTGGCTCGTGTGCGGCAGTGTCACCCAAAAAAAAACGCTTGAAGCGGCTTCAAGCTTCTCCCGACATAAGGTCGCGCGCTTCAGCTGTTTTTTTCCGGCGGCGTCTAGCTTTTTTTTGTTGCCGCTTCTAGCATTTTTTTGTGGTGGCGTTTTTTTTGAAGCCCGTGTGCGGGGCCAGTTACATGAAATAGTAGTCAAACAAGAGTCTATCAATTAAAAGCAAAATAGTAGTCAAACGCGAACCTATCAATAACAAAAAAAAAAAACTTTTTCTACACATTTATTACTTCCTCGACTACTACAACTAGCAATTAAAGAACTAACACCAATAAATTTGTAATGTAATTAATATAAGACAGAAAAAACTTTCAGTTACATACCTACATACATAATTAGCATAGGCTATTACACGAATGCAAACAAAAATACACGATCATAAAATTAAATGTCAAAATACAAGTTTCGAATTTCAATTTGCTAATAAATTTTATTTTATTTTCTCTTAGTTTTATGTGAAGATCAAAGTCACCGGCGGAATGCTAGAAAGATAACAATAATGTTATGTTTAATTAATTGTCTGTCGAAAGGCTATGTTTAGACTTCCTTAGCTTACGCTATGCCACGGCTCTGACGCAATAGTACCTTGTGTTTTGATCTCGATGAATATTGTGAGTATAATATTTTTAAAAGAGGCAATAAAAGACGGATAGAAAATAAGATAGATGACGACAAAATTTAGATTATGTGGATGGTAAATCAAAAAAGAAAAACGTAATCTATACTATAGACAAATTAAAAAACTGAGGAGTTTGGTATGTTTAAACGCATTAATATCAAGAACAGGTTCCGATTAAAAAAATATGCGTGTTGTTAAATATGATTGAGGAAAACTATAGGCTATTTAACACCACACTGCTATCCACGGGAGCAGGGCAAGTAACCAAAGATGGAAGTAAAAGGTTTCGTGATTCGTTATTACGAATGATAAATAAAATTTATTTAATGATGAAAGGTTCTGGAGACGCGACCACGTGCAAAGACGCGGCGGTGGAAGGCCACCTACAAAGTAGATCGATGACTTGGTGAGGGTCGCGGGAAGCCGATGGATGTGAGACGCACAAGACCAGTACCCCTAGCCAAGTTGCTATTCTGCAATAGTTAACGCTTGTAGAAAACGTCAAATTTACGGTAATAACATCGTCTCAACGCTCAGTCACGTGGTCAGAACAAAAGAATTGGTGGTAAGGTCAACTCAAAGCATTCGACGCAAGCGAAACAGTTGTAACTAGGCTAGAGGGGCCGTGCCCAGAAGCCTGGCCCTGGTCAGGACCTCAGGCCTCTGCTTGTGTCCAACAGTGGATGACTTTTGGCCGAAATTATGATAACTAAATTGGATTCCAGCCTTTTGAAAGTCTAGTTTTACCATCAATAACTCATAGTCAAACAAATTCATGGTCAGTTTGCAACCATTATAACTAGTCGACTCTTTGCATTGGGAGTTGTTTTTACGTAAACGTGATCAAAACGTCTACAGACTTTGGCTCTCTGATTGGTTAAGAGCCTGGAACGGACCAATCGGAGCCTTAAACGTCATAAACGTGTCGGTTGCGGTAACGTAAAACAAACTTGCACTAGGGACTCCTATTACTTCCTTGTATGACAATGTATTTAAATTATGCTGTTTGTTTGTTTATAATTCTAATAACGTAGACAGCATATCTTGTAGGACAGGGATAGTTGCATTGTTATTGTGTGGTTATCGAATTTATAATTTCTTCTGTGAAATACTTCATTAAAGCGCTACATCTTCTATATACATAAAAATAACCCCCGTTTTCCGAGTCCCCGTTTTTAGAGTAGGGTAGAGTAGGGTAGAGTAGGGTAGAGTAGGGTAGAGTAGGGTAGAGTAGGGTAGAGTAGGGTAGAGTAGGGTAGAGTAGGGTAGAGTAGGGTAGAGTTGGGTATAGTAGGGTGGAGTAGGGAAGAGCGGGAGCGAAGCCGCGCGGGCAAAGCTAGTATTTTAATAAACTCACGATAATGTCATGCTAAGTATAGTAATATCATTAAAGTTGTTGCTTCACTAGTTTGTATGCTAGAATTTCTGTATCCATTATAATAATATGTTTATCTCTAAGGTACAACTATTTTCGATTGGTCACTAGGATTGTTATACAGCTGAATTCCCAATATTTTAGACGAAACGGCTTGACCGATTTTTATAAAACTTTTTGAGACTATTTGTTAGGTCTGAGAATAGATCGTACGCTCTTTTCTAGTTTACCCTTCTACCATATACGATTTTTTTTTTTGATAATTTATAAATGGCGTTTGCCGAATCAACAACTTATAAAAGTATACTTCGGTATATCATCATCTTCTTGCCCTTCTCCCATGTTCCTAGGGGTCACAATACGTGTTTTTCCTCAAAATCAAAAATAATCAAAGTCAAAGCATTTATTTAAAAAAAAAACATTTACAGGCACTTTTGAACTGTCAAGATGACAGCCAGTCAAAAAAAAAATTACACTAAAAGCACATTTCAAAGCGTCCGAAAAAAAACCTTGGAAATTTCTTCCATTCTATATTATTTTTCTTTCTTAACACTCCTCATACAATCTATCCATCTTTTATTTAGCCTCCCTTTTCCTCTCTATTCATCTATACTCTGGCATAACATAAGCTAACAAAAAACAACCCAAAATAAATCTCAATTTGGCCAAACTTCCTAACAAAATGAATGTTAGCAATAATTTTTGCGACCAACTTTCTACGCGAGCGGTTCTTCTGTCAAATTGAATTAATTTTATTTATCCGACTAGTCTAATCAGGCGGGTTTTGTTATAATTAATGCCATTATCATTAACAAGTGATTAATTCCTTCCTACTAGGTACATATTAATACAAAATATGGTTTGGGTGCGCCTGAGGCGTTACAGATTTTGCTATGTCGAATATTGGCTTTCGATTCACTGATTAACGTGTAGGATGAATTTATTTATAATCTTCACTAATCTTTTATATATAGTAGTAGTAATATAAGGAGGTAAAGTTGTTTTTTTTTTTTTGTTTTTTGGAGGTAATCTCCGTAAGTACTGGTCCGATTGCGAATTTTTTTTCACCGATAGAAAGCTGCTTTATTCCTGAGTGACTTAGCCTATATTTTATATATGTGGGCAAGGCCGCGGTAAAAAGCTAGTTATTTAGTAAAAACTAATAAATACAAACTTCGTATCACAGTGTTTGTTATCGGAATTCTCCGAAACGGATTGACCGATTTTACACGTGACCACAGTTTGACTCCTGAGCATAGATTTTTAAGGACTTCGCATCTGGCTCTGGTCAAATTTATAAAAAACTTTTATATCTATGCCCCTAAGCTTGTTTCGGTGTTTCTTCTCAGGATAGTGAACTAGACAACACTAGCCTCATTATTACCGAAAAAATTGTCGTGTTTTTAAAAAACACTGACAACATGATAGTACAGAAAGCGATTATTCAGTTCGGTGCATCAGGGAAATCAGCTTCGCGAGCTTTCCAACTTGTAGCCTAATATGTACTTACGGCCCAATACTGCTACTTGACCGATAGGCAATCTTACACTAAGCAGGTAACACTAATATTATAAAGGCGAAAGTTTGTAAGTGTGTGTTTGTTGCTACTTCACGCTTAAAAAAAAATACAAACATCCGAATTGTGAACCTCCTCCTTTTTTAGAAGTCGGTTAAAAAATGCGTTTCCCCGCACCCACAATACAGGAGTAATTTTCCTGTATTGTGGGTCCGTTCACAAGCATGTAAACTAACGTACCCACACAAGGAACCCAGATCCGGAATAACCATCTGTAGGCCTTACAAACATTTTTTTCCGAGCGGAAATCGAATCCTCGATACGCAGGGCAGCAGCCAATCACTCAACTACTGCTCCAACCGTACTGAAAAAAAACGGAAAAATTACACGTCATCTTTAGCTATACCATGATCCATAAGTAACGGTTATCAACAGTTATAACATTCCATCCGGTACTAAATTGTCATTTGATTGATCTAAAGGTAAACGCACACTTATCCGAGACGAACGCGTCAAGAAAGCTAGGCACAAATATCCGCACCGAAAGAATCGACCGCGCTGAAGAAATCGTTTCTATTTTCTTTACACCGGTCGCAATGAAATTACACGTAAATTGTAATAGATTTTGATGAAAAATAAAAAAAAAGTGAAACATATGAAAAGGAAATAAAAATGAACGAGACCGAAGATGGAGCACGCTTGCCTAGAAGTAACATATTCACTCTTGACTTGAAGACCCCTTTTTTTTTTTTTTTTTTTTCTCGACGGGGAAAATCATCTTTGACGAAACCCGCTCTTGGGTGGAGCGGGAGACAGTGTCAGACTCTTACTGACTAAAAACCCCGCGCCGTTCCTTCTAGCCTTCATACCGGGGCACGAGCTCCCTTTCGGACAACCCTGTCCCCAGTAGGCTTCGACCCAGCTGGGCCCCTCCTGCTGCTGACAACTCCTTGAGGCGCGCGGGAACAGTGCGCGCCGTCGACGTCTTAGACTCGGTCCATTACCGGACGATCGGACAGCGAGCTGCCCATAGCTCGTCGTCCGCGAGCCTGCGTCTACGGTGGCCGGAAATCGGGATCGGAATCCCGGCGACGGCGGCGAGGGCGCCGTCGCCTGATGCGGTCGGCCTCCTCCTTTGCAAGCATTACTGCTTCGCAGAAGGAGGCGACCGCCTGCCATTCCTCCTCGCTCCGGACCATGGCCTCGACCAGGGCCCGGCGCGAGAGGTCTCCGCCGCCGATCGCCCCCACGAGGGCACGGCGATGCTCCGCCCAGGCAGGGCACACCTCGACGGTGTGCTCCACCGTGTCCTCCGGGCGTTGCGCACAGTGGCGACACCCGGGCGTCTCTTCCGCTTGAATCCGATGCAGGAACCTCCCGAACTTGCCATGTCCGGTGAGGACCTGCGTCATGCGGAAGGTAAGGACGCCGTGGGGTCTTTCCAGCCACGCCTCAAAGAGGGGACTTACCGCCATAATCGTGGCGTGCCCAGCACTGGGTTGCGATAGCCGTTGACGCCATTTCACCATGAGATCCCGCCGGAGCTCTGTCCGCCATGCCTTGACATGTTGCGGCAGTGGACTTTCACCCCGGCGTTGCATCTCCACGCGCATGTCGTGCATGTGTGCAAGGACTGTTGCCTCCAGATCCCACGGTGGTAGGCCAGCCAGAAGGCTCGCCGCTTCGCGGGAGATCGTGCGGTAACCCCGCACCATCCGTATTGCCATGACCCTCTGGCAGGCGTTCAGTATGGACGCCGGTCGCTTTGCCAGCGACGGCGCCCACACCGGCGCCCCGTAGAGGGCCATGGACCGAACGATCCCCGCGTAGAGCCTTCGGCAGGAGGCGTCTGGACCCCCAAGGTTGGGCAGGAGCCGCTTGAGAGCAGCCCCAGCCCGGAGAAGCTTGGGAGCCAGACGTCGGAAATGTTCTACGAAATTCCACCGGCTGTCGAGGACGAGTCCCAGATACTTCATCGTCGACCCGACGCCGATGCGAACTCCTCCTACCGTAAGCTGGGAGTCCGATGGTGGCGCGTTGCGAGGGCCGTGGAAGCACATTGCCTCGGATTTATGCAGCGCCACCTCGAGTCCCAACTCCTGGATCCTACCAACGGCTATCGCAACCCCGCGTGTCGCTAGAGCGACCGCCGCCTGGTGCGACTCTCCCTGCGCTAGGATCAGCGTGTCGTCTGCGTAGCAAACCACGCTGACCCCGTCAGGGAAGTCGCCGCGCAGCACGTAATCGTAGCCGATGTTCCACAAGGGTGGGCCTAGAACCGACCCCTGCGGAACACCGCACGACATCTCTCGACGATTCCAGTCTCCCTGGTGACCGGGGTAGACAATGTACCTGTCTGACAGGTACACCTCGACCACTAGACAGAGGTATTCGGGCACCCGGTGGTACCGGAGTGCCCTCCGGATCGTACTCCAGGGCAGGGAGTTGAAGGCGTTGGCAATGTCCAAGGACACTGCCACGACACACCTACCCTGGGACACCGCTTCCCCTGTCGTGAGGGCTCGCACGCGCATGATGGCGTCTATTGTGGAGCGCGCCCTGCGAAAGCCGAACTGTCCGTCCGACAAGTCCGGCCCCACCCGTGTTAGCCGCACGACGAGGCGGTTTGCAATCACTCTTTCAAAGAGCTTGCCCACCTCGTCGAGCAGCACAATGGGCCGGTATGCGGACGGAGAGTCCGCAGGGCGCCCTGGCTTCGCTACGAGGACCAGTTTCCCCGTCTTCCAGCGAAGTGGGAACTGGCCCCTCTCCAGGCATGCGCTGAAGAGCCCTCTCAGTCGAGGCCCGAGAGCCTCCATGGCCAGGACCCAGGCTTTCCCTGGCAAGCCGTCGGGTCCTGGGGCGGTGTTTTTGGCACTCAGCCTTCGCACCGCCACTCTCAACTCTACCTCGGTCACTTCTGGAGCATCGTCGTCGTCGTCGCTGTTGCGGTCCGCGTCAGACACCGCTGGCGGAGGCGGAGCCATGGGTGGGGGGGAGTGTTCCCCCTGCACAGGGAACAGAGTGCTAACCACACCCTCCACGAGTTGGGGCCGGAGACTCTGAGTCAGCGGCGGAGCCCAGGGGTGAAGCTTATCCCGTACCAACTTGTACGGGCGCCCCCACGGGTCCGCGTTCAGAGACCCCAGCCACACGTTGCGGGCCTCGAGTTTGGCCCGCTTTATCTCCGTTCGGAGGGTGCGTTTCGCCTCTCTGTATTCCTCATACAGCTCCGCCTCTCTGGCCTCCGCATCCGGCGGGCGGATGCGGCGCCTGCAGTGCCTGGCGTACCGGCGTCGCGCGTGATTGCACGCGTTGCGCAGGGCGCCGATCTCCGGCGACCACCAGTACACCTGGCGCTTAGCTCGTCCTGGACGGACACGGGGCATTGCCGCATCACAAATTTGCGACATGGCCTCCTGGAACCACTCCGCCTCGACGTCAATGTCGACAGGCCTTTCCGGTGCTTGCACCCAGGCCTGTACCGTCGCGGCTTCCAGGAGGAGCTCCCGGTCCATCTGCTTAAGCGCCCACCGCGGACCGCAAGGGCTCTGTCGGACCGGCGCGGCCGAGGTTTCGGCGGAGACGTCAAACCGGATGTACCGGTGGTCGGAGTACGTCTCCACCTCCTCCATCACGCGCCAGTCGACGACACGTGGCGACAGAGCGGGGCTGGCGAACGAAATGTCCACCACCGACTCACCCCGCATCCTCACCAACGTGGGGACAGAACCCCGGTTCAGTACGACCAGGCCCAGCTCTAAGGCCCAGTCCTCCACCATCCGACCCCTCTGGTTCGTGAACCGGGAACCCCAAGCCGTGTTCCAGGCGTTGAAGTCCCCGCAAACGATCACGGGGAGGGAACTGAACCCAGCGACGACGGAATTTAGCTCCAACAGAGAGACATGGAGTTCGTCGAGAGATCGGCTCGGGGACAGGTAGACGCCCACCACGACGATGTCCCCGAACCGTGCTGCCACGCAACCCCGCCCCCTCGTGACGGACTCGGGGGGCGGGGTACCGGCGGCGGTCGACGTAATTAAGGTCACCGAGCCGTCCAGGTCCTGAACCCAGTCACCCCTGGGCAGGATAAAATACGGCTCGGTGACTACGGCGACATTGATCAACCACTGCGCCATGCTCTGGAGCAACAGATCCTGAGCGGCGGCGCAGTGGTTGATGTTCGCCTGGAGGAGACGTAATGGGGCCGTTATTGACACTCCATTACGGTCTCCTCCCGAGCCCCCCTAGGGGGCACTGCCGCGGCGGCGGGTGCGGCGGCGATGGCGGCGGCGGCCAAGGAGGCGGCTGCGGCGGCGAGGACATTGGCGGGGATGGGCCTGTGGGCCTTGCCCTTGGCCTTGGCGGGGGGGTCGCAGGACCTGCCCCCAGCCCGGTGGTCAGCCGGCTTGCCGGCCGCCGCACATGCGTAGCAGTGCGGCGTAGCACGGCATTCTGCGGCCTTGTGACCGGGCTGGCCACACTGGTGGCAGCGGTCGCTGCGATCCTCCGCGGCGCAGTGGGCTCCCACATGGTGCCCCACGTGGCAGCGGAAGCACCGCAGAGGTCTGGGCTCCAGCAGCTTGACCTGCGCGGAGACCCAGCCCACCAAAAGCCGTCGGCCCTCCCCGGTGATGGCTTTGGCCGCCTGCACAGGGCAGCTCACCGTAACGGCTCGCATGCCCGTGCTGTCAGCACGGATGGTGCCCGCCCGAACCTGTTCGGTCGTGCACCCACCCGCTTTGACGATGGCGGCCACCACCTCATCCACCTTGACGGAATCGTCCAGTCCCATGATGCGCATGTCGATGCACTTTGTGGGCCTGGACACTCGGGCCTCTTCCGCACTGAGGGACGCCCTGATCCTTGCGGCCAGGGCATCTGCTGCAGGGCCGCTGGCCGCACCGGGGACCTCGAGAATTCGGGCCCCGGTGATAGTGCGCCTCATGCGGAAGCCCGCAGCGGCTCCGAGCTCGCCAAGGTGGGGCAACACCACCTGCTTTGCCTTCTCCATGACGTCATCGTACGTCACGCCCCTCTTTTCCGCTTCAGGCTGTAGCGTAATTACTACAGCCTCGGAATTCGGGGCGCGAAGACGTGCCGCCATGGCCCGCTTCTTGCGCTCCTGCCGCCTCGCGCGCTTTTTGGCCGCCCTGGCAACCTTGCCCGCCCGCCTTTTGGCACCGACCACCGTCCACTCGGCGCCAGGCTCCTCGGGTGGAGGAGGTGGCAAGCACGGCCTAGTCGCCACAGCGGCAGGAGAACCTGCCGGTTTAGCGGCAGGCACCGCCGCACCCTTTTTACGCCGCTGCTGCTGCTTGCCCGTCGGGGCTGGCCTCGCAAGCTCTGGCCTTGGCCTCGCGAGCTCCGGCGCCGCTGCCCCGCGCCCCGCTTGCCCCGACTGGCCCGCCTTGGGCGCAGTACCCGTGGCCGCGGCAGCGGCATAAGAAGCCGCCTTTTTCGGCCCAGAGGCCGCCAGTGGAGGGCGCAGGACAATGCCCTCCAGGACAGACAGCTGCTGCTGGATGCGCTGCTGGAAATCCAGCTGCTGCTTTTGCAGCCCCTGCTGCAAAGCTGCGAGTTCCCGCTGCATCAATGTGAGCAGCTGACTCTCCGGCTCGGGCTGGGGCTGGGGCTGGGGCCGACTTTGCCCCTGCTCCTGCTCGCGCCCCTCCTCCATGGGCTCCTGGTGGCCTCCGTTCGGCGCTCTGGCGAGCTCCGCCCGGATCTCCGCACAGAGTTCGGCCCGGAGCTCCACCCGGAGTTCCGCCACCCTCTTCTCGAGGGAGGAGTCTAGGGCCCCCTGGAGGGATGCGGCGTGGCGACGAATCGTCCTCTCCCGCGTGGCCTTGTCCCGCTGGCGGGCCACGTCACGCAGCAGTGTGACGGCCAGCTCCTTGAAGGGCATTGCCGCCTCCCCACCTGACTCCGCCTCGGTGCACCTCTCGCTTCCGGACGGCTCTGAGAGGTCCCTCCCAGAGTCGCCCGCGCCGGGTTGGCGCCCCTCCGCAGCAAGCCTGTTGGCTCGCTCGGCGGATTTCTTAGCCGAGAGACCCCTTCCCCTTCCGCGGACTCGGCCCGCGCCACGGCTGTTGGTGGAGATCTTTGCCCGCCCCTCGGAGCAGGACGATCCGTCCTCCTTTCTAAAAGAAGCGGAGCGCTTCTTCTGGGAGAGACTAGAGTGTCTCCCAGAACCGCCCGCTTCCACCTCACTCTCCGAGCCCTCCGAGCTCCTTCTGGATGCCGCGCCGGACTCCGACCGCGCATCACTCTCACGTGGTTTTTTAAAAAGTTTCGATTCCATTTAGTTCCCACGAGTAGATACTTTAGGTACTGGCTCAAATACGTGGTTCGCACTAGAGACTAATTTAGCTACCCATTAGTCAAGCTAACAACCTCCCTCACGGTGCGCCGCCGCTTGGAGGTTTGGGGTAATTTTTTATAGAGGTTGTCTTCCTCGCGGCCCGGGCGGTTAAGCCAAGGCCCTCGTCCCCCATCAAGAGTCAGAAACATGACCTTGGACAATCTCTGGGGCTACGAGACTAACGGTGGCAGAAGGAGGAACACGTCTTCCTCCTGCCTGCCCGGCGGCAGTGTGAGTGCACACCGAGCCCGCTCTTGCTTTGCCACTGTGCCCTCTGCCATGGCAGAGGGACACGCGTTGAAGCGGTCCGTCTGACAGAACATTCGCAGACGGCCATAGAGGCCCTTAGGTAGGAGTACCCAAGGGGGTCCATGGCCACCTCCCAGGGTGCACCGTCCCGCAGACTGGTCTTCCCTCGGGACGTGTCCGCAAGGGAACTACAGTCCACGGGCACTCGTGGAGGTTTTCTGTCGTGGCACCCCTGAAGACCCCTTGGTTAGAGTTATCTTGGTTATAACTGCCTTTAAGTTAATGTTGTTAGGTACAACATAAACTTAAAACGGCAGTGCTTTGGTGCATGCGACTTCGTCTATAATTTCTGTAGTCCTTTCGAATTCGGACGATTCGATGTGGTTAGGTGTGCCTTTCATAGGATTGGTGTGCATAGGATTTGATATAAAGAATTCTAAAATTATTTTCTTTTAATTCTTTACGCATTCGGTTCGGATAAGAGCAAGACAACACGATGCGATACGAGTGGGATCGCGTCACTCGTTTTTTTTTTCGTCGAAATATTTGCGGTGCGGCGCCGCAACGCATCGTGTTCCTTGGTGTACGTTCACCTTTATTTTTATTGATAAATGATTGACAAAAAGTGATCAGTGTGACATGTTACACCACAAACGTTACTTTCTACATCATCCACTGACTGCTTCGACATACTTAATTAGTGTTAACTAGCTCATAATTAGTCGCAATTTGTTACGCTAATTATTGCACACAAGATTAGAACGAGTATCATGTTGTGGTTGCCAAGTTTCTATAATATTGTGTAATACTTTCTATCTAGACTAAGTTGCTTCAGAGAGAAAAGTAATGTTTTTTGACAAGATTTTTGAAAGAACATACCTAAAGGCTTTTTTTTTTTTTTGTCGACGGGGAAAATCATCATTGACGAAACCCGCTCTTGGGTGGAGCGGGAGACAGTGTCAGAGTCTTACTGACTAAAAACCCCGCGCCGTTCCTTCTAGCCTTCATACCGGGGCTCTAGTTTCCATTCGGATAACCCCGACCCCGGTAGGCTTCGACCCAGATGGGCCCCTCCTGTTGCTGACAACTCCTTGAGGCGCGCGGGAACAGTGCGCGCCGTCGACGCCTTGGCTCGGTCCGGACAGTTACCAGACGATCGGACAGCGAGCTACCCATGGCTCGCCGTCCGCGAGCCCGCGTCTACGGTGGCCGGAAATCGGGATCGGAATCCCGGCGGCGGCGGCGGGGGCGCCGTTGCCTGATGCGGTCTGCCTCCTCCTTTGCTAGCATTACTGCTTCGCAGAAGGAGGCGACCGCCTGCCACTCCTCCTCGCTCCGGACCATGGCCTGAACCAAGGCCCGGCGCGAGAGGTCTCCGCCGCCGATCACCCCCACGAGGGCACGGCGTTGCTCCGCCCAAGCAGGGCACACCTCTACTGTGTGCTCCACCGTGTCCTCCGGGCGTTCCGCACAGTGGCGGCACCCGGGCGTCTCTTCCGCTCGAATCCGATGCAGGAACCTCCCGAACTTGCCATGTCCGGTGAGGACCTGCGTCATGCGGAAGGTAAGGACGCCGTGAGGTCTTTCCAGCCACGCCTCAAAGAGGGGACTTACCGCCATAATTGTGGCGTGCCCAGCACTGGGTTGCGATAGTCGCTGACGCCATTTCACCGTGAGATCCCGCCGGAGCTCTGTCCGCCATACCTCGACCTGTCGCGGTAGTGGACTTTCACCCCGGCGTTGCATCTCCACGCGCTTATCGTGCATGTGTGCAAGGACTGTTGCCTCCAGATCCCACGGTGGTAGGCCAGCCAGAAGGCTCGCCGCTTCGCGGGAGATCGTGCGGTAACCCCGCACCATCCGTATTGCCATGACCCTCTGGCAGGCGTTCAGTATGGACGCCGGTCGCTTTGCCAGCGACGGCGCCCACACCGGCGCCCCGTAAAGGGCCATGGACCGAACGATCCCCGCGTAGAGCCTCCGGCAGGAGGCGTCTGGACCCCCAAGGTTGGATACCTAAAGGCTCAAAGTCACCCAAAGGGCAATGGAAAGGGCTATGCTCGGAGTTTCTTTGCGTGATCGAATCAGGAATGAGGATATCCGCAGGGGAACCAAGGTTACCGACATAGCACGAAGAATTGCCAAACTTAAGTGGCAGTGGGCAGGGCACATTGCTCGCAGAACAGATGGCCGTTGGGGCCGAAAGGTTCTGGAATGGCGACCACGTACCGGAATACGTAGCGTTGGAAGGCCTCCTACAAGGTGGGCTGATGACCTGGTAATGGTTGCGGGAATCCGATGGATGCGAGACGCACAGGACCGTTCATTGTGGCGGCACTTGGGGGAGGCCTATGTCCAACAGTGGACGTCTTTCGGCTGAAATGATGATGATGATGATGATACCTAAAGGTATGATTCCGAACCACGCTGCACGCATCAGTGCTGCCGCGACACTACTGGTCCCCATACAATGTCTATAAACTTATATGAGATTACATTCCGAGCTAGGCAGCAATGTCGCGGCAGCAATGTAGGCAGTGCGGCAATGTGTGGCAGCACTGCGGCAACAACACTGCTGCTTGTTGCCGAGTTCGGAATCATACCTTTATGGGCAACGCATTCCAAAGATCGTTGTATTTAGACTGTATGTGAAAAAAACCAAGAAAACACTGCTGACACTGCTGGGTTTGCTGACATCACCTCGAAGCGTGTGTGGAATACTACGCGCCGTTGACGACTTGGCTTCGTCCGGACGGTTACCGGACGATCGGATGGTGAGCCCGTTGCTCATCGTCCGCAAGCCCGCGCCTGCGGTGGCCGGAAATCGGGATTGGGATCCCGGCGTGAGGGCCGTTCTCTCGCGCGTGCGTCCGCCTCCTTTGCTAGCATCACTGCCTTGCAGACGGAGGCGACCGCCTGCCACTCCTCTTTGCTTTGGAAACACGGCTGCGTCAAATAGGTCCAGTCCGTTGCAATGTTAGAGTACAAAGTAGCAGTTACCTGACGCTGATTTTCATCTGAACCTCAAACAAATCTCTTAATTACATGATCGAGGAGCATGGTCGCAAGCTGTATTAGTTTCACCGGAATTTATTAATACCAACAAAAAAAAAACTGGCCAAGTGCGAAGTGCTGGCGGACTCGCAGACGAAGGGTTCTGTGCTACAATATCAAAATCGACCGAAAAACGCCAACTGAATAACATTTCTTTTATGGCAACACACTTTAATTTTTAATTTTATTATTTATTGTAGCGGCAATAGAAATGACAATTTCAACATTCTATGACAATTTCAACTCTCTACCTTACAGTTCATAAGATAAAGCCCTTTGATAGATGGACGGAAGGACAGTAGAAACTTAGTTTTTTTTTTACGATGGGCAAAAATCATCCAATGACCACCCCCGCTCTTGGGTGGAGCGGGAGGTAGTGTCAGACTCTTACTGACTAAAAACCACCCCGTTCCTTCTTCGAAACATTCGTTCGAAACTTAGTATTAGTGTCCCATTTACCAATTAGTGACCGGGTACGGAACCCTAAACAGCAAAGCTTGCATCTTATTTACTTTTTTTCTCAGAAAAGATAGCAATTTCGCAAGTCTTTCAAAACCCGTTTTTCTCACAAGACTTTTACAAATTACGTGGTACGTCTAGTATTGTAACTCTACACTAGGTTATCATATGCTTCGCGATTAGTTTGCTTGTTAATAAATTACAAACGACTTCAAATTAATTGTTACCTGATATAAGTTGTAATTTATTTACTTTTCGCGAAACGAGAAAGGAAAGGACCGAGATATGTAAATCAGCGACGGCAGAACGAACGGGACGAAGTTTTTTATTCGAATGTTTGTTAAGGGGAATTTTAACCTCTAGATTAAACTTCTTATTTATTTTTTGAGAGCAAATTGTTTCATTTTCGGAGTTCAACCTACTTCGGAAGTTTTACCTGCACTATGAATATGTCTTCTCCTGCATACATAAAATATAGCCACTAAGAAATAAAGCAGCTTTTTTTGATAAAAAACAATTTGCAATCGGATTAGTACTTTCAGAGATAGATAGATAGATAGATAGATAAATTCTTTATTGTACACCAAAAATAAAAATTACATAAGAAACTTAAAATTAGTAGGGTGTCACAATGGGCGGTCTTATCGCTAAAAGCGATTTTTTACAGACAACCTTTGGATGGATTTGACCGAGGAGGAGAAAAAGATACGCAGGTAGTTCGTGGTGTACTATTTACATATACACAATACATAAACTAATAAATTACATATATTACTAATAATAACCCCGTACAAGCCAAAAAATATTTTTAATTCATTAAACCCCAAGCGAACACCACGTTACACCCATTGTCTCTCTATTGTGTCTCAAATTATCACGATTGAACAGTTAATAAGAAAACGAGCTTTATAATATTAGTATTGATATATTTTTCGTACTTCCAAACTGAAATTTGTAGTTATCAGATACCTAAATGCTGTTTTTTTTAGTCGGAAAATTATCATATGATTTATCTTGTCCTTAAGGGTGGAGCAAGAGGGAGTGTCAGACTTTTACTAAATAAACTACCCAACTAACTATCATACTCGAGTCTGGCTGCCAAACAATAGTAAACAGAGAATGTACTTCACGCCGGAACAGCTGTTAAACTGCTATTAAGCACAAGTTTGATCGTATTTGGGAGTTTGGTCGTTGTGGGATGCTTGAGTCATTCATATGATCTTTACGACCCGGGGCTTTTTTTCTTTCACCTGTCTCTCTTTCTTTTTTTTTTCTTTAAAAGTAAGAAAAACAAGTAAATCATTTGTTAAGCAGAACACAAGGGACACATACAATAGGAAGGTAAACACGAAACAAAAAATAGAAGCAAAATATATTTAAAAAAAAAAAACACTATAAATAATAATAATGAACGATAAATATTATTGTGATAAAAGCGTGGGGCCATATTTTTCACAAATCGAGCACCCGACGCTTTTTTCACAATAATATTTTGCGTTCATTATTTAGCGTTTCTTTTTTTTTCGTTTTTTTTTAAACTTTATTTTATTTTTCACTTTTTAGTGAATAGTTTTCAGGTAATATTTTTTTAAATAATTTTTTCGCTTAACAGCTACGTAAACCAAGCCACCACCAATACGAACGATATACCCCTTAACAACTATGCAAATCACATCGAAGACAACCTATTATTTCACAGTAATATTATTTTGATTAACTCGCTCTTCGATTTGTCTCTATCAGTTTCTAATTAAAGGTTAATGCTCATAATTAAATGTCTTGTTTGACAAGATGGCGGTTCGAGAGGATCATTAATTTAGATCGGAGCAGAAGGAAAGCGGAAGGCAAATAAAAGCTATGGGTTTATATAATTAGACTTTGGTTGGGTTTTATTTGATTGAGCCTTTAATTTTATTCATATCTGATATAACATAAAGGCTAAGGCATTGTTCAGACCAAACGTATTATCTGCCGCTGAATGTGAGCGGGTGTTAGTAGTAACACCCGTTCACATTCAGCGGCAGATAATACGTTTGGTGTTTGGTAACCATCATGTAAGGCCTAAGAGCGAAACTGGAGTCCTCTGAAGAGAGGACTCCAGTTTCGCTCTTAGGCTTGTACATTATGGTTTCATGTAGCAACCCTAAGCCTAGATCAAGAGAAAAATACTATAATGATCTGCATGCCACTGCTAAAAATACTGCAGAATGAACTATTGGCATACTTAAAGGCTGTTTGAGGTGTTTTTGGTTCAATCTTCATCGTGTTCTTTAGTACGCTCTACGTTATAGCGTACTGTCGGATTAATGAGAACCCATACCTAATACATACAAGGGCCTGACTCACTCTCTAGTTCATCAACTCTTGGACCTAGAATGATGAAATTTTGCACAGAAATTGCTGCTATGATTATACAAAGAATAAGGAAGGATATTTTGACATAAAACACTAAGCTACCAAACTAAACACCATACATACACTAGAGTTTCCACACGTCCAAGCTGGTCACGCCACCAAATTGGTTGCTCAACCAAACGGACACTAGGTGCGCAACTCTATATACATTTTTTTTGGTAGTGACGACTGGTCGCGCCGCCATGGTGTCTCGGTGACACGGGAACCTGCTTTCTTGCTGCCGAAGCCGGTTGGCAGAAGGTAGTGAATAATTATAATACGTCCGACCGAATTGCTATCACAGTGACTAATCTCGACAGAGTTTAGCGGCTTCGGTCCATCTGGCGAGGCTCTACAACGCTGCGTCTTCACTCCAGAATCTTTCAGCATCATCTGCCATCTGTTCTGCGAGCAATGTGCCCTGCCCACTGCCACTTAAATTTGGCATTTCTCGGGGTTACATCAGTTACTTTCCTTTTTTTTTTGTGGAAATCCTCATAGATGTCCTTCGTCTTGAGGCAGGTGAAGGGGTCTGTCAATCTCCTACTGAATAAAACCGTAAACGTATACTTATGTCCAGGGCTGTAGGTGCAGTTTGACTTCTGCTGCCGCGAACTACTGGTGACCCGATCCCTGTGGGTCTCCTCCCGTATTAGAGAGTGGCTTTCCTATACGCTTAAGAGATATGCTCGTATAATACTACGCGCCACCATTTTGGACCTAGACCATGCTATGCAGGTTGTCTAGCGCCATCTCTTACCCACACTGAAACAAGATTAAAACAATCTTAATTGGAACGTCATGGTAACCTCACCTACGCCCATCTCATAACCGTCTACTCCAGTGTCCCTCTCATCGTACTGACTTTCTTCACAATTTATTTTTTGTCCAATCTATTTCTCTGTGGAATGCGCTCCCCCAGGAGATCAGGATGGCAACAAGCCGATTAGCTTTCAAAACTAAAGTTCGAGAGCTGATTCGTAAGAAGTTGGCAGTAGTATCATCACAAGGTTAATGTTTTCCAATTGTCGATCTGGACCAATTGTTTGACTATATTAATTAGGTACGTAGTTTATTAATTTTGAGTATATATTGTTTAATTGTATAATATATATTATATGGTTTATTAGTACTTATGTTAATTCTTGTTCGTTTTCTCTTTCTCTTTTATTGCACCTGCCACTATTTTTCTCTGCATCACCCAAAGGTTGACTGGCAGAAAATGCCTAAGGCATTAAGTCCGCCTCTGTACTTTGTGTGCATAAAGCATTAAATAAATAAATAAATAAACCTCGTTGGTTCCAGGTTGATGGGCCGACGGATATCCCTTAATTCAACCCTGGACCTTTATAGGGGGGGTTGGAAGAGAGCGTTGTATGCTCTTCCCCAACGCATGTCAGTTATTTATCTAACCTAAGTGGCAGTAGGGCTACCTGCCCACGATCACACAATAAACTAATATGCTAATTAATAAATCAAATTAATTCGTGATTGTTTAGTAGCCATTAAAATATTGATTAGGTACCCACATGAAGTTGAGCTCAATATGTCAAGGTTTGCACAGGTCGACGTACTTTCTAATGGATATAGCAACCGTAGGTTGTTGTGGGTTTATATCTGATGATGTTATATATAACACTAGTTTTTGCCCGCAGCTTCGCTCGCGTCCATAAAATATAGATTATATCACTCAAGAATAAAACAGCCTTCTATCGGTGAAAAGATTTTAGCAATCGGACCAGTACTTTCAGAGATTACCTCCTAAAAATAAAAAAAAAAACATTACCTCTTTATAATATTAAGTGTAGATTATGTATGTATTTAGAAATATATAAGTATGTTTATCAGATGTTAAGTACTCATAACACAAGCTCTGCTTAGCTTGGGACTATGGTACGGTATTGTGTGATAGTTGTGGAATATTTAATATTATAACAAACTGATTTCCACCCGAAATCCTTTTATTGTGTTCCAAGTCCGCGAAAACATTTTCTAACAATTTCACAGCCCAGCTCAAATTCTCCAAAAAAATAATACCATAATTTACCAATACAGTATTCATATCAGCACCTAAACATTCAAAGACCTCATATTGGTCCATTATGAAAAAAAATTATGAGCAAAACACCTCTGAGCATCCAATTAACAGATCCTACGTCCTTTGTGAGGGAAAATATCTTTGCTAAAAGAAAAAAGATAAATCCAAAAGGAAAAGAAAAAGATACTTACCTACTTTGTGTATAAAATGTTTTTCTGAATAATACTCGTCTAATTATGAAGGTATTTGGTACTTGAAAGAGTATTTTTGTGCGTTTCGGTATCACCGCTGGCTATGATGTAGGTATGTGTTTACAGTTTTTTTATTGTGATAAAAATGTTGTACGGAGTTTTTGGCGGGAGTTCTTTCGTTTGAAGTTCAGTGGCAAATTGGTTTCTAGTGGATATCGTTTTTAAGTAAAACTAGCTTTTGCCCGCGGTTTCACCCACGTACATAAAATATAGCCTATGTCACTCAGGAATACAGCAGCTTTTTATTAGTGAAAAAATGTTAGCTATCGGACTTGTACTTTCAGAGACTACCTCCTACATACAAAAAAAAAACATAAAAACAAACTTTACCTCTTTATAATATTAGTATAGAAGTTTAGATTGGTGTAGTTTTGTATCTCAAGACAGTGTCTGTGCAACTAAAAAAAATATGGAATCATTGAAACAGGCGCAATCTTGGTAAGTTGCAGCTAAGAATTTTATTGTAGTATTGACTCCCTCAGCAAAGCTTGCCGAGAAGGCTGACCTGTACCCCTGGCCAAGTTGCTAATCTGCAATAGTTAACGATAGTAAAAAGCTTAAAATGTACGGGAATGAAGTCATCTCAACGCTCAGTCACGTGGTTAGAATAAAAGAATTGGCGGCAAAGTCAACTCGAAACGTTTAACGCAAGCGAAACGGTTGTAACTTGGCTAGAGGGGTTGATATTTTTGCTGCCAAATACCTTTTTCAAAAACAATAGAAGGTGTAACCTTTGCTTAAGGAACTCAAAGTGACTGTAAAAACATAGGTACCTACACAAACCGTGCGATAACAAACCAATAAAATAGTGGTTCAAGTGCGAATATTTACTTTTTTATGGGTATACCTAGTATATCTACTAGTCGTATCGTTTGCTTGGGGTTTAATAAATTGATATACTATTATAAACCAGAGGTGGCGGTGATTTAAAAAAAAAGGTAACTACCTACTTATAACGTTAAACGCAATCTTTATTTAAATGGAATTACAATTATAACTAATCAACAAAAATATAAACGCCTAATACGTCCAGCACGCTCAAATGCCCCAAGAAAAGTGAGTCTCGCCGCTCGGAATGCCGCAGGCGCCCCTCCAGCCGGCCTCGCCACCGTCAGGCGATGCTACGTCATCATGACGTGCCATTAGGCCCCGTCTCCTGACCGTTTATTTCTAACAATAAATTTTTTATTAATATTTTTCATTGAAAAAGATCTCTCTACGTCGATTGAGGTTAAGTTAACCAATTAATACACTTCCTCCTCCTGATTAATAATGCAGGACGAATTTTTTTCTGCTATATTTCTGATAGTTTCCAATTTATTTTTTCGCAGTTTGAAATCGGTATTATGCATTCCAAATGAGAATAGGATCGATGGCCATGTTGTGCCGTCACGTCGTACTCTCAAAACCAAGGAATTTCGGCAAAATTGAAGAACTCAGAGATGAGTAAAATTGAAGAACTGGATTCAGAGTAAACTTTTTTCGTTCACAGTTCATAAATATATTATTTTTTTCCTAAAATAATTAAAGTTTAATTTTGTTTTCCTGAATTTGACTGTAAATCGTGACGTCACAACATGGCCATCGATCCTATTCTCATTTGGAACGCATTGTACATGTTTATCTCTAAAAAATTCCGACCTCTCATAATAACATGTTCGCCAATTAGATTTAAGAATTTTCAAGCACATTGAACTATCAGGCAACACAAGTCTTTAAATTCAATAGTCCTTTGTTCAACATCGACCTAGTAATTAAGTTATCATTAAGATTCCCAGTAACTGTCGTCTGGGCAACTCACATAAAGACAATTTCATTGCAGCTAGTAGAGCATGAATTTAGGCGAGGCGTTCTAGGAAATACTTCGCAGAAATAATAGCTTTGTTGTGTAGTATTATAGTCCTTTTCATCATCTATTCAGCTTGGTATATTGCTTCGATGACTGTCTGGTTAAAGATGTTTAATACTCATAAAGAAGTTTACATTTCACTTGAGATGAAAACAATGGGCTCAAACGTTGCCGTATGCTCACTAGATGGCGTTAAACTAAACTATTTTAGTTTCATTACAGCGACATCTATGATGCAAAATAGAAACTACAAATATTCAAAATCCTGTATTACAGTTGTGCGCACACATTTATTATAAAACAGCTCAAAATCAACTATTGGTTGCCCAGATCAAACAAAATACTTGTCTGGTCATCATCGTGACATCGTGAGGAAACCGGCATGTCCTAGAACCAAAAATTAGAAGACATGTGACATCCACCAACACGCACTGGGCCCGCGTGGTGGATTACGTCCCATTCCTTCTCCTAGAGAGGAGGCCTGAGTCTCAGCAGTGGGAACATTAAAAAGGCTGATGATGATGATGACTTGTCTGGTCGGAGGATCCTTTCTTTGCTTTGGTTTGCGGAACTTTACATCTACATAATTATAGTTCTTTTAAAGTGTTTCCTAATAGCTACAACCAAGGGGTCTGAATAGATTTCTTCTAGGCTAGCGTGCTCTACCGTCGACCACTACATCTAAGTGATAATATAGTCACCCTCAGGCGAGATACCCCTGATTTCTGATTTGAGCATTTGAAGTTGAGTATTTCTCAAACTCCACGTTAGGCTGCAAACCTGTATAAGTTTGGCATTTAAGTAGGCTTTGAGAAGTTCCTAATCCGAAATACTCAATTTAGAAACTCGCCCATGGTTGTCAAGTGCAAGCCTACTTAACTACAATAATATAATAGAGATTAAGTTTTTTTTTTGTATGTAAGAGGCAGTCTCTTAAAGTACTGGTCCGATAGCTAAAATTTTTTCACCGATTGAAAGCTGCTTTTTCCTGAGTAACATAGACAATATTTAATGTACGCGGGCAAAGCCGTGGGCAAAATATGGTCAGTAATAATAATAATAAAATATATTTAGTTTTAGCGAGGACGCACACATACGGTTTCCGGATTAGGTTTCCCGATCAGGAATTGAGATTCGAAAATTTAAATGCTCTTATTATACGTTCTTACTTTTTCCGAACGGAAAAATATCTGACATCCGTTTCGAAATGATCTCCGTGCGTCTCTCACGGAATCCCGAATCTGAATTCCTGATCGGAAAATCTAATCCGAAAACCGAATGTGTGCTTGAGGCCTTAGTGTATACTTACCTTAGTATATACGAGAATAAGGCAAGCTCTTATCTCGAGAAGTGCCAATCAGTCTACGAGCAATCTTCAAACAAAAAGATCTGCGAACTTAAAATACACAACACTCACTTACAGGAATGGACAAGTCCCCACTTCCACATTACCATTTAAAATAAAACGCACTTTTACTACATGAGTCACGGTCTCCCAGACCGCAGGGAAGGCCATAGCGTTTTATTTTCTTCTGTAATTAGATACAAAGAGTTGTTGTTTGACTTGCAGTATTGGACACAGATGCGAAGCGTTTCACCCGAGTGATTCAAGGACTTGGCTCTGTGTGTTTAAATGCCAGTTTGTTTGTTAAAAAAAATCATCGACTATGGAAAGTAAACTAAAAATGTTGCTTTTTTAATGCAACCTTTAGGTCTGTGGTATAAATGTTCTCGTTGACACACACAATAGTAATTTTTACAAGCTTTTATTTTAGTTTCACCTGTCTCGATGTTTGTCTGTCATCAAATCTTGCAATATAAATTTGACCCACTTCCCGGTTACCGATTGAGCTGAAATTTTACATGCCTGTGTAAATCAGATGATAATGAAAAATTATTACGACAAGGAGCTGATCTGATGATGGAACCGGAAGGTGGCTATAGGAACTTGGTAGTTATACCACACAACCCCATTGAGTTTGGACTCGTATGATTCGTCTTGACGAGTATTAATTATATAGGTACTAGCTTTTACCCGCGGCTTCACCCGCGTTTATTAATATACTTTAATTCCTCTCCCCTTTTCTTCCTTCTTTCTCCCCCTTTTCTCACGTTAAAACAAAATAGCCCATGTCCGTCCCCAGAGTCCCAAGTTCCCAACTATCTCTGTACCAAAATTCATCAAAATCGGTTTTGCTATTTAGGCGTGAAGACGTAACAAACAAACTCACTTTCGCTTTTATAATATTAGTAAGGATACCGAGCTATAAAAGCTTTCTATGAAAAAATGATTTTCATTAAAAGCTTGTTAAGACATTTTCCTTCTTTTTTGGGGTTCCATACTGAAAGAGTAAAAAGGCACCCTATTACTTAGACTCAAATAACGATACATCTCCTAAACCGTGATAGCTTGACAGTCAAAATTTTCACAGATGTTAGAATAGAATAAACTTTATTGTACACCAAAAATAGTAACAGTTTCACAGAAACTTAAATCTGTGGGTACAATGGCGGTCTTATCGCTGACAGTTATATCTTCCAGATAACCTTGGCATGGAATATAAGAACTTGAGCTAAAAAAGGGGGTTGCGGTATACTGCAAGCAATATTAGTCAACAGAATTAAGGGAAATAAAATAATAATGATAATATATGGGCACATGTATAAATATTTACAGTAAGTATAATTTATAATGTGTTACACAATTAAATTAAAGCGAATTAAAAAAAAAGATGAGGTATTTCTGTTACAGCTATAACAATAATTTCTAATTTTAATAAAACTGAATCAAATTAATTATGTAAAAAAAATGTTGTATAGATAAAACGGTACGGAACACTTCTCCAACTGCTACAAAAATAAGCTTTAGTTCTATAAATTCTAATAAAAAGGTCGTCTATGAACAATGATTTATGAATGAAGGAGAAACGTCAAACATAAAGTGATAAAGGACTGTGTGGAAACGAAAAGTGTCAAGAATTACTTAATTCAGGAGACAAAGGAATTTGTAGAAAGGATAGCATCTACTAAGGAAGTAAAAAAATGTATGAAAATAGAAAAAAAAAAGGATGAATAGAGTTTCATCGTATTTCTGAAGTAGCGTAGTTAAAAAAGAATGCATAGAGGAAGTATTTAATTTTACAATATTTTTTGTCAAGAAGACAGATAGATAAAATCATTTATTGGCTACAACACAAAACATGCACCAAATAAAAAAAAAATATAATAACACATGTAGGTAGGTTACTTAGAAAAGTGTTGAGCTGACCCCAAATAAAACGGGACAAGGGCAGGAATGCAGTGTGCATGTCGTGCTTGCAAGGAGACTTTTTAGTGGCCAGAAGTAGCAGAGTAGAAGGGCGATTTTTGCCCCGCAGTGAGACACAACCGACTCATAATAATAATAAAAAAGCTTTATGGATTGATGATAATATCAGATGATTTCCACGAATGTCACCATATTAAGGTTACATTCGTGGAAATCTGATGCTTGTGAGATGCAAAGAAACAGTCGTTGAGGGGACAATTGAGAGACGCCTATGTTAAACAATGGACGTCTTTCAGATGAGATGATGATGATCATGATGAAGAAGATTTTTTTTTAAACTATATCAGATAAGTCCAAATAACAATGACAACTTATTTAAGTTACTGACTGACAACGCATTCAAAATCCACTTTGCCATTCAAATGTCAAAAAGGAACGAACTTACAAACATTTAGGTTATAGCCTATGTAGCGACATCTATGACGCCACATAAGAACTACGAAGAAGATACGAAATCCTGCATCGCGTAATCAAAGTTCTCAGCGCGATATGAACATATACGACAGCTCGACATCAACTATCGGGCAGTCGCCCACCAGACTATAACATCCTGTCTGGTTGGAGGATCCTCCCTTTTCAACGGAAGTATGTGGGACTTTACTCTCTGTCCCGCATACCTCCAAACTGGTGACCCTCGACAAAGAACGTCAGCGCAGCCTTCGTGCAGCTACTACTTCGTGACGTCATCATCACTTCCTCAAGCTTTCGAGCAACGAGCCATACAGCCAGCACCCACGGCTAGGGGTCTCCTGACCACTAGTATGCCTACCTGGTCATACCTGGTCATCACCTCAGCCGCATCAGCGACCTTGGCTTAGCAAAAACCGCACCTTCGGCCAGTTATATGAAGAGCCGTGAAGAACCTCTCCTGGTCGACGCCAGCAATCAAGCCCTACGTCGCACAAGCACCGCTCCGACTCACTGGAGCCAGCAGCACTACTCCGACTCACTGGAGCCTGCAGCATCGTCCCGACTCACTGGGACAGCACCACCCCGACTCACTGGGGCATCATCCCGACTCACTGGGATAGCAACACCCCGACTCACTGGGGCATCACCGCAGACAGTTCCGACTCACCGAGAACTATGCGGCATCGGTTCCGACTCACTGGAACCAACCTACCGCTGGCCTGGCACACATCAAGAAGCATCAAGAATCATCGATCTCCGATCTCCGGAGGGGAGTGATGTAGCGACATCTATGACGCCACATAAGAACTACGAAGAAGATACGAAATCCTGCATCGCGTAATCAAAGTTCTCAGCGCGATATGAACATATACGACAGCTCGACATCAACTATCGGGCAGTCGCCCACCAGACTATAACATCCTGTCTGGTTGGAGGATCCTCCCTTTTCAACGGAGGTTTGCGGGACTTTACTCTCTGTTCCACATACATCCAAACCTACATATTAATCTAAAAAGGATAGGTACTCAAAATCCTTTTTTTTTTTTTTGGTGGGCAAAAATCATGGAGCTGGAGATAGTGTCACTCTTACTGACTAAAAACCCACCCCGTTCCTTCAAGCCTTCATACCGGGGCTCGAGCTCCCTTTTGGTTATCCAAAAGGGAACTCGAGCCCCGGTATGAAAGCTGCTGGGCCCCTCCTCATATGAGTATCCTGGCGTCTTTCATCAAAGTCAAAGTCAAAGTCAAAATATTTTATTTCATATAGGATTACAAGGGCACTTATAAAACGTCAGAAGCTAGTGCACGGTTCGAAATTGGTCGTTTCATCTTAATCCATTCAGTCTTTTGTACATGAAAGAGTTACAAAAATACATATAAACTTTCACCTTTATAATATTATCATGATATAACCCTCCTTTGGCTTTGCCGTAGTCAGATAAAAATAACAAATTCTTAAAACCTGCTTCGTTTTATAAGGCGTTCTTTTAATCACAAACTACAAATTCTTTAATTAAAACAATAACCCCACTCAACAAGCTCCCTTAGTCCTTCACCCTACAGCTATTAAATGTCAAGACAAGGGCGTCTTTATAAAAAAAAGACAGCAACAGCCTTATTCTGCACATTTCAGTAACATTCACTCATTTCCCCTCCTTTTCTATCTAGAAAAACAAGAGAGAGACACATATACTCTTTAATGAAATAGTGACTCGTTCAAACAGAATAAGGAAGTCATTCGGAATTGTTTTTATTTTTAATTTGCAGTAACACTAGCCACTGTAACATGTAATATAAATACTTAATGAGAAACGGTTTTAATTTATGAACTGAAAGCGATCTTCCAAAATATTATGATTAGTCCTTTTTTTTCTTCGTTAGTTGCATGACTTGCATGACATACACGAGCAAGCATAGTACGGTCCATATGTAAATTAAAGACAGTAGCGGCGATTTTAGCGCAAAATTAAATATACTAAGATAAATGGACCGTTTTAACCTAGTAACTGTCAGTATTAAAAGGCAGATTTAAATCAATTTGTATTTATTTGTCACTCGTGGTTTTACCCTCGTTTTTAGTTACTACTCCGCACCTATAATTGCCTCCATAACCTTCTATTTCTATCCAACACTAAAACATAATTATTTTCAATTTAAACTAGCAGTTGGTAATGATTAGATTAGAGCGTTCAACCTAACTTTAACTAACTCTTTAGTATGAATATATTTTATTTTAAGATATAAAAAAACGTTGCAAATATTGCAATGCACATTTACAACTTCATGCTGTTGCTTGTGTTTTCTAAAATGCCATTTTGTTAAATCTTAACCAATCATAATATGTTTGCTGGCCTTATGTAGGGATAGGTTCATCTAAATAGACAGATTAAAGATAGATATGACCTTTATTTTACGATAAAATATTGCAGTAGCTAGGAGCTCCTTTGAAAAACATTTATTCGCGTGAATAATAAGTTAAAAAAAAACTACAACTACAAAACTAATGTAAGCTAGTCCTCGACTGCAATCTCACCGTATGGTAAGCACTAGTTTATTAAAAGCCTATTCATTCTAGCCTTGACGACACCTAAATTATAACGAGACGGGGTGACTGCAGCAGGCAAATTGTTCCCGTAGTAGGGACCTTACTACCGTCATAAAAAAATCTCAAAATCGCTACCGCTCATGGCCTACCCCACCACCCCGTGTGAGTCAAGTTTGGTTTACTTTCGTGCACGCGCCGTCATGTCAATTTCCTGCTGAAATTTGATAGCCTGTGTTTTAACTTCCGCCCATTGGTTGTGCCAATATCTTTTATAAAAGGGAGAGTGGAAATATTAAAAGTAAATGTTTTAATATACGAATTTTATGCTGTTTCTTTGCTTATAAACTTTCTATAGGATTTGTTTAGGTCAGTGGACTGACATGGGGAGATAATCTGGCGAAATTGGGTTATCCTTGAGTCATCGCAAATACAGTACCAAGGTGGAGCTCCTTTATAGGATATTCTTCACCTCCTTTCCTGACCAGCATGCACAATTATCTGGTCTGTTGGTCTAGTGGTTAGTGGCCCTGATTGATAAACTAAAAGGTCGTGTACTAGGTCGTGGGTTCAATCCCATATTGTGTACGTATTTACAATATACAACGTGTAACGTTAAATGCGCAAAACCTGACAATAGTTTGATCAGAATAACGAGCAGAATTAATTAAACCACTTTTTAATATAGGTTACATTTTTCAAAAAAATCTTCATTAAAAACGATGACCTGTCTATTTATGACCTATTCATAAACAGACAGGTCATGCCATCACGTGCGCAAACCCGCCCAAATAGGTAAACAAACACAAATAATTGTAGTCCAATCAAAGTTTTCTCATATGCGGGATAATAATAGGTCTTATTTCAATACAGATATGAATTTTAAACAAACTAAAACTGCACATAAAACCTTTAACTATTTTTTTAATGTTTTTTTCTCAAATAATTACGTCAATTGAATTAAAACTCATTTTGCGCATTTAACGTTACACGTTGTATAAATATGTTTTTCATTTGTCAAGTATTCCTCATAGCTCAAGCTCTGCTTAGTTTGAGACTAGATAGCGTTGTGTAATAGTTGTAGGAAATTCGGCAACCTTAGTGCGAAGACCTACAATAAGGGTGTATGAGTTGTTTGTCATTTAATAACATAAATAAACCAAAAAAATACCGTAACATTTGTTCTTTTCGTGACGATGTTCTCAAACTATTTTTTTTATTTTATAATGTAGGCTCACGTTTGACCACCATCTCACTTGATGGTAAGCGATGATATGGCCGACGATGAAAGACGCCTGCCTAGAAGCAATCTATTCACTCTTGACTTAAAGACCCCTAGGTTATAGCTATCAGGAAACACAGACTCCGGCAGGGAATTCCACTCCTTAGCTGTACGCATAACGAATGTTTTCTGACTAGTATCGGCAACCTGTATGTGCAGCTGTATTATTGGCCTCGTATAGGTCCTAGAAAGTGTAGGTGTTTGGGCAGGATGGGCAGCATAGCAGGTGACGCATGTTCTGTGCAGCAGCTCCACACTAGCACTGTGTTAGAGATGGGTCGAGGAAGCCCTATTTGGCCACGTTGTTTTTACAGCGGCCAACCTGGGCCCATGAAATACCTTAAAACAGAAAAATTGTAATTCCAAAGACGTTGAAAGACAATATTTTGCAGAAGATCCATTTTTCTAAGTTTCCTCCCAGAAAGAATATAATATTAACAGAAAAATATATTATTGAGACGTGTTCTGAATTTAAAATATCATTACGTGAAACCAATTTTGAACAATACAAAAGAAAAAAATATAAAGTCAAAACAAAAGAAAGACGTAACGAAAACGTGTAACAATAATGCTACTGGCAATACGAACCCATAAATATTCAACCAGTGTCTAAGACCTCTCATTTTCTCTAATCCCTCTATAAATGTAAGAAGAGATAGTCTCTTGTAGGGAATTCATAGGTCTTTAATACTGGCTGTATACTTCACGCATCGGAATACTTAGTAATTGTTTATGAAGTGTCATGCAACGATTGCTTCGTAGTTTGAATTTGAATTTGGAACGTTATTTGAAAATGATGAGCGTGACGTAATAAGAAAAAGAAAATACTTAATGGTTGGGAAAGAGTAATCATTATTATAATTTTGATAGAATTTGTTCGTTCATTGAATGAAGAGGCGGCTATGAATGTGTATTGAATGAAAACCTCGTAGCTCAGCAATGGTCGATTTTCATTAATGTCATCGTAGTTTGAATTTGGAACGTCATTTGAAAATGATGAGCGTGACGTAATAAGAAAAAGGAAATAGTCAATGGCGTCTGTTGGATAAAAGTAGTTGAATAATTACTGTAATTTTGATAGAATTTGTATTGAATGAAGAGGCGGCAGAGAATGTGTATTGAACTTTAGTTTGAATTTGGAACGTCATTTGAAAATGATGAGCCTGACGTAATAGGAAAAATATTGAAAAATAATATTGGATTACTATGCCTAATTTTGAAAGAATGTATATTGAGTGAGGAGATGCTACATATATATTGAACAAAAAGCTTGTTGTCCCGCTAAGATCGATCTTCAACTTGGTTAACCAACGCTTGCCGTTGGTTAAATTCACTTTTTTTCGCACTAGTGCTGAAAAATATCCTGGCTCGCTCTATTTTGTTTAGTTTATTTTGTATAGTTCTTGGCGTCGTATCACCCTCACTTGCCTGCGGCTTGGGCAAATACCACCTCGATCGCAATGACAATCTTGTTTATATAAGTTAATTCTTAATAGGTTACTACTAACCAAGCGCGCTTCATCGTCAGCCATATTGTGGCTTTTCATCTGGTGAGGCGAGTCAAACACGAGCCTATCAACAATGAAATAGTTAAAAAAATACATTTTAAAACCTGTTAAGGTTACCGAAATAGCATGAAGAATCGCCTAACTTAAGTGGCAATAGGCAGGGCACATTGCTTGCAGAACAGATGGCCGAAAGGTTCTGGAGTGGCGACAGAAGACTCGGCATTGGAAGGCCTCCTACAAGGTGGACCGATGACCTGGTGACCAAATTCCTGCAGAATCTGATGGATGCGGGACGGGACACGCAGAATCGTTCGTTGTGGCGACACTTGGGGAAGCTCTATATTCCACAGTGGACGTCTATAGGTTGATATGATGATGATAACATTAAAACCAGGTGGAAAACATTCCTGCTCTTCAAAAATATCTCGAAACGAACACAAACGTACTGTCAATTACAAAACGGTCTCCATACATCACAGAGTTCAAAGCTATGAGTGATGTGTTGACTGAGGCATCCCGGAACACTTAGCCGTGTCCGGCTGTATGCGTGTTACGTATCGGAAACGGAAGTGTATTTGAGTGTGTGTGGTAAGAAAATCTGAAAGAGGCTGATATTTTTGTGGGACTCTGTAACTTTAATCAACGTTTGAGTGAACAATAAAAGTAGAAATAAAACATCAGGATTGAGGAAAAGTAGAATTATTTTCTTTTTTAGATGGGAAGTCATGCTATGACATCTCCTGCCTTTGGGCAGAGCAGGATGGCGTGTCAGAATTTTACTGACTGAAATCCACCCCCATGTTCCTTCGTTGCCTTGCATTTAAGGCCCAGAGTTTCCCTTTCGGAAGCAAACCCATGGCCCCAATTGGCTTCGACCCTGCTGCTCCTACGGTTTTGCTGACATCTCCTTGAGGCAGATTCCAGGTTAACATCCTGGGAGTACATTCTCTTGGGATTCTTTTTTACTTTCACGTGGGTGAAGCCGCTGTCAGCAGCTCGTCATATAATGTGAAGAATCCAGAATCCTAAAATTTGGCACAAAGCAAGGTTTAAGCACACACACACAGCATAGGTATAAGAATAAATCTGAAAAAAGTAAATTTGTTGTTACGTTATTCACAAAAAAAAAAAATACAATTCGGAAAATCTTCGAGACTCTATTCGGGAATATTGTAGTTTGCACGGAACCCTGAATGCACGAGTCCGACTCGCACTTGCACAGTTTTATTTTATTAGGTTTCAATTTGTAATCTTGGTATGCAATAAAGTATATACATACAAATAAATAAATAGGCCTCCCTAAAATTTCGCCACAATGAAGGGTTCAGTGTGTCTCAAATCTATCGGATTCCTACGACCCTCACCAGATCATCGGTTTATTTTGTGGCAGGCCTCCCAACGCTGCGTCTACACACTTACATGCAATTACGTTATTATTATAAATATTTTATAATTTTCGCACGCGTGTCTTGAAGAGACTACCGTATTGTTTTTGCAAAAGGTCAGTTGTTACGGTTGTTACGCAAACTTCAAGCTTTGCACTCAATTATAACTTTCCACATCTTCACGCGACTTGTGAATCTGTGGCCCTTTTTTTTCATTGTTTTTCTTCAGAGTTTTTTGGTGAGATTTCTTCAAGTGAAGTTCAGTGGTTGTTTTAATTATTCGCAAATGGATTCTTCATTGGTGTAGTTTTGTATTTCAAGTACCTGTGCAACTATACAGTATGTGGAATCATTGGAACAGGCACGATCCCGGTAAAATGGAGCTGAGAATTTTAACAAGATGCGGTCGGTCTCCTCCTTTGCTAGCATTACTGCTTCGTAGAAGTAGGCGACCACCTGCCGCTCCTCCTCACTCCGGACCATGGCCTGTACCAAGGCCTGGATCCGAAGACCTATGACGTCCACCAATCCTCTCCTGGCCCATGTGGTCTCGTCCACTATTGGGCATAGGCCACCCACAAGTGTCACCAAATCGATCAGTCTTGTGCGTCTGATATTCATTAGATTTCTGCGCCTCAAACTCAAGCTAAAAAATATTAAAAATAATTCTACGCGGATACTTATAAAATATCAGAAACTAGCGCACGGTCAAAATTGGTCATTTCCTATGGAGAAGAAACGGCAAAAAATTCCATGGTTTACTTTTTCTTTCATTCTTTCTTTGGCTACCTTTAATTTGCAGGTTGTGGCGATGTTGTGGCAACACTGGAGGATGACCTACATATGTCTAGTAGATGTTGAGATGTATACTTTCTGCTGAAATGGTGATGCTGATGAAGAAGATTCATTTTCCAATTCAATTAACCCAAGGATTCCTCATAAAGAGAACCATCGCCCGCAACAAAACTTAACCCATCATAACTATAACTCACTGTACCTGTAACTTTTAGTTTTAACTTCTTTAGACGTGCGAACGCCATCTCAAACTTCTCTCCACATTTGAATAACCACTTCAGTATTTTCCAGTTCCAGTGAAGACTTAAAGAGCGAACTAGCGAAGTAGTTCAACGTTGGTTGGACGTGACGAGTTTAACGACACTTATACGCGTCACAAGTAAGAACTATGTACGTCATACTACTTTGGTGGGTGGTGCAAGGTGTAAGCGTTTGAAGAGATCGTCAAAAAAATGTTTCATGGCTAATGCGTGCATGGGTTGATACCCATGTAGAGTACGTTACGCTGTCAGTCATTGTCATCACGGATAGTTTAGGGCATCTAAAATCTTACATCAGTTTTGCATAAGAATAGCGTATTATTCAACTGCTGGGTTGTGAAAGCCAGATAGGCAGTTGCTCCGTGTAAAATACTGCTATTTAATTTAGCTAAATTAATACTAAAAATAAACAAAAAAGAAAATTGTATTCGACGCCATCTTGCGATGGCAACATACCCGCTCCGCACTCTGACTTTCTCATCTCTCTCATCACTCTCAATATTGAGAAAAAATAAATGGTTTAAAATTTAGTAAATCTGAGAGCCTGCAAATAGAAAAGATCGATTTAGCAATCGATCTTTCCGAAATACATAAATTTATTTTTTATTTAATTTAGAAATTTATTTATTTTGGAGAGATATGGATTTTTTTTCATTTTTTTTTTGTGTAAAAAAATTTCTAAAAATACATCGTACTGAGTGTATTTAAAAAAAAAAAGGAGTTTCTTAAGGATTTTCCCCTTTATGCACGAGAGAGTACAATTTTTTTTATATCAATTATATTTTTAGTGTCGTACCATAATGTAAAATCATTACCAAAACCTTTTCAGACCACATAATTGTATTATGATGGCGGCGGTGCTGGCACTACAAAATTAACTAACTGGCTTTTGTAACGCTCCGCTTATCAAGTAAAACTTTAAACTTTAGCTACAAGTTACAACTATGTATTATCCAACCATAGCCAATTCGAAAACAATATAACACTAGTTCCTTGTCGCTTAAAACAATCGACAGCAGTTTCTAATTCCCAAACAAAAAGTTTTAACCAATTTCTATGGCGGGCTCAAAAATTTTACGTTGTTTTACAGTAGAAAAACAGAGTTGCAAAATTTATCGAAAAAGTTACTGCAGTTCTAGCACGCAAAAGGCAATAGTTTAAGGAAGTCATTAACTGTGTGGTGGTGGAACACTCTGCACCGTTGCTGGCTTTAGAAGGCTGGACGATGAGCTACCCGTTGCTCGTCGTCATACTTTACTTACTAAATAAAACACAGGGGGGTTTTATACAGTGATAATCTTTCACAGCGGGAGGAGTAATTTGATGATAAAAGCCAATTTAACAACAACAGCACATATCTTAGCTTAAATTCACTCCACAACAGTTACTAAACAGCTACTTTAAACCCATTTCAACGGTGTAGACTAGCTCAAAAATTTTGCTAACATTTCTCACAGAGAGACAAGAATTTCTATTGTAGCATGTCATTTTAAGGGCTCATCTCCACGAGCAAGAGAATCGCGGCGATGGGACAAGTTACTGAATGCGAGTGAAACGTCGTCGAATCGCCACGTGCCTGTTGTTACTGGCAGCGGGCCCGCCGCGCGGTCGCCACTGAACGTGACGGTTTCGCAGTGAGAGCGCAGCGTGCGCGCTGGCAAGTACAGGTCATTTCTGCGTTGCCTGTCTGCCAAGTAACGTATTGCACAACACCTCGTCTCAGAAACGCAGCGATCCCTTAACGAGTCGTCGCGGATACGCGGTAATTCCGTTACGACTTAGGCTGTCTGTCCACTGCCGCCGTCACCGGGACGTCATCGAGAACAAGATTATTTCGGGCCGAATTTAAGTTTAAGATGCGCTCGGGTGACGGCGGCGGTGGACAGACGGCCTTTCGAGTCTCGACGATACGCTGGCGGAATAACCGCTTGTTAGTGGAGTTATAAGCGTGGACGATATAAGCACGAAATCGTCGCGAGTCTCTCGCTCGTGGAGATGGTCCCTTAGGGGTTGTTTACGCCCACGTCGGACTAATGTAACTGAGCGGACGACAGAACGCCTTTTGGCGTAGTAATCAACTCGAATAAGGCACAAAAGAAAAGCTGTGACGTATTCAGATTTTCAGATTACGCCTTATTTTGGTTTGTGGTACAAGTTGTGGGCTAAAGCGATTTTAGATTTTTTTTTTTGCCACAGAAAATGAAATTATGTACAAAGTATTTCTTTTGACAAAATTTTGCTTTTGAACGAACATCTGGATATTCAATAAAGGCAATCACGTCTAGGCTTTTGTCATGTGAGCACGGGAAAAACTGGAAAGCTGCGGTGACTTTTCAGGCGTATCAAACAACGTTTTTCAATACACAGATATAAATAAACGAGGATTGACGTGCGACTCGCGGGAGTCAACGCGCGCCCAGCCTGATACGATACATGAAATAAATTATGGCGAGGCCGAGCATACGCATTTTTCCACACTAGTGCAAAAAATCGGGCTGAAAATCGGATAGAAAATAAGAGTAGGTTTTCCAGTAAGTGTATTGAAAAATTCTTATCGTGTACATGTTCATGATGAATTAGTCGTTACAGCCACAGACTCGGTAAAATTTCTTAGCGTGTACAAGTTGCCTTATTGATTAGTTATGCGTGTAAAACTTAGTAACGTGTGTCGTAAAAACAATTGAAGACTGGCTGCTGTAATGACTTAACGAGTCGCGTAATGTTGAGACGTAAATTCATTGTGCACTTGGCCGTGGGATAAGTCATAAGCGACACCATCGATTTGTGATTTGATTATCCGAAGTTAGGACCCTACTAAACTCTATCGGCGGCGGAGACCTCTCGCGCCGGGCCCTGGTCGAGGCCATGGTCCGGAGTGAGGAGGAATGGCAGGCGGTCGCCTCCTTCTGCGAAGCAGTAATGCTTGCAAAGGAGGAGGCCGACCGCATCAGGCAACGGCGCTCTCGCCGCCGTCGCCGGGATTCCGATCCCGATTTCCGGCCACCGTAGACGCAGGCTCGCGGACGGCGAGCCATGGGTAGCTCGCTGTCCGATCATCCGGTAATGGACCGATTCCAACACGTTGACGGCGCGCACTGTTCCCGCGCGCCTCAAGGAGTTGTCAGCAGCAGGAGGGGCCCAGCTGGGTCGAAGCCTACTGGGGACAGGGTTGTCTGAAAGGGAGCTCGTGCCCCGGTATGAAGGCTAGAAGGAACGGCGCGGGGTTTTTAGTCAGTAAGAGTCTGACACTGTCTCCCGCTCTACCCAAGAGCGGGTTTCGTCAAAGATGATTTTCCCCGTAGACAAAAAAAAAAACCCTACTAAACTCTACTTCAGGGTGAGAATTTGTTATACTTGCATTAATTCATGAATCCCCAAGCGACCACCGGTGGCCGCGCATCTATTGTCTTACTATTGTGTCTCTAATTGACGGTATCTGAAGGGTTAAAGTAAAGTTTGATAGGTTTAGTACTTAGATTCATGTATGTATACATCTCAAATGAACAAAGTTATTTTAAAACAAATTCATTGTATCTATAGCGAAGAAGTGAAATTCCCTACACGAGTCTGTTCTTTTTGTTAAACTTGGGGTCTGTAAGTCAAAAATGAATTCGTTACTTCTAGGCACTAGTTTCTGACGTTTTATAAGTGCCCTGGTAGTCCTACGTGAAATAAATATTTCGACTTTGACTTTGCAAGCGTGCTATACAGTATGTTACATCATCTTACTACCAGGTTAGATAGAGGTCAAGCAGGAGCCTATCAATAGGTTCAAGTTCTAAATTCAGAAAAAAATATAATCCTGCTTTGAACTTATTTATGGGTTTAGCAGAATTTTTAAATATGGTTTAGATTCTGACCATGTCTCATGGGTTAAATAAAAATGAAGTTAGTCAATTTGTCATTGGATATTGTTATGTATAATTAAATTAATGTTTTTTTTTATTATGTCTTAAATTAAATGATTCATAAATAAAACAGTCTAACCATTTTTTTTTGTTTCAGGTATGTCCAAGGCCACATTATTTTCTTCACAATAAGGGAAGGCATTTAGAGACTCCATAAGGTTAGTATTTTAAAACCAGAAAATTTAATACCTGTTGGCTTAGCGGGTACCTCAACAACAACGGCAGTCACTTCATAAATTTTATGATCTTTATTTTTTGCAAATAGGTTTTATAAAAAAAAAGACTCAGACTTATATTGATCTCACTGCTGGGAAACTTTTAATGTCGGTTTACTTACGATGTTGGATGACTTCACTGTTTTAAGAACAGTGTCTGTTGATGAAATAAATTACAAAAGTAATGCTTTTGTAATTTATTTCACCTTTTGTTTGAACCAGCTACATACAACTCGTAAGTCCATTACGACTAGCCCACAACTGCTAATATTTTAGAGTAGATGATTATATTTATGATGCTACACTATTCATTAGCCGCTTATCCCGCTATACGCTTATAGCACATACCACACCAACATACTAGTGAAAAACACGAGCAAAATAGATTTAGCGATTTGAGCGAAAATCCTCGCGACTGCTTGTGACATACATATCTAATGAGATTTTAAACGAGCCGTGCTGTATGTAAATCCATTTTGTGAGAAAAGGAAAAACAAAAAGGATGTATAGATTTAATTGTCTTATGAGAGCTTTAGCGGTGAGAGAGAATAATGTTTGTGGTCGAAATTACAGCTTAAATAAAATCATTTTTGTATGAGTTTTGGGCTTTTGGTAAACAAAGAGGTATTCAAGGACCAAGCTAGAGTTGACAGTGTGTTGTATTTTAAGTGCCTAAAAGGGATGCTACCAGCACTGAAAGCGCCCAGTAGGATCGACACCTGCTAGGGATCGTTTGAAAGAATTACGGTATCTATAGAACGTTGTTGGGGAGTGCCGTAGCTGGTTCACGAAGAAGGACAGTGAAACTAAGTGGACTGTATAATATATATGTTCTATATTGTACGGAAGTACTGAGGTTGTACAATAAGTTAATCGCGTCTACGGAACAAACATGAATAAGTAATTAGGATGCGCGAGCGCGGACGTTCGTATGGGCTCGTGACAGCTGACTGTTGGTCGATGTGCGAAGCGGCGCGCGCGGCGAGCCGGGCGGCCGTCGCCGGCCAGCTGATGCTCCGCGGACCCCGCACCCCTCGTTCACTCCCGCCGACGGCGCGCGGCGATGTTGAATGCAGAGGTCTCAACATACTCCCCCCGTTGAAGGAGCTTCAACACCAGTGACTGGAAGAGGGCAGATTGAATTAAAAACTCGTCTGATGACACCCTTGCGGGTGCGGATGTCGGCGACCCTGGTGATGCCATCTCTGCCAGGTAGGACATTGGTGATTCGTCCTAAACGCCACAACAGAGGCGGTGACCCTTTGTCCTTGATGACGACGAGTGTCCCCTCTTTAAGTTCCCCGGAAGAACGACGCCACTTGGTTCTCTCTTGAAGCCACAAGATATATTCGTGGGAAAACCGGTGCCAGAAGTGTTGTTTCAACAGTTCAATGCGACGGAACCGCTGCAAGCTGGTGATGTTCACGTTCTGAATCTGTGGATGTGGCAACATAATCAGTGACCGTCCAATGAGGAAGTGGGCCGGAGTTAGAGGGACAAGGTCTTTAGGGTCATTGGACAATGGAGTTAAGGGTCTCGAATTTAGGATGGCTTCAACTTGAGTCAAGCATGTGGCCATCTCTTCAAATGTTAAATGTGTTAAACCCAAGACACGTCTGAGATGGTGCTTGGTTGATTTAACTGCTGATTCCCACAATCCCCCTATGTGGGGTGTGTATGCAGGTATAAAGGAAAATTGATACCTGGGTCGATATCATTAAAATTTAAGTTTTGAGAAAGGAGACTAGACAATTCATTAAAGGCGCCAACGAATGTAGTGCCATTATCTGAGAAAACGTTACGCGGCTTCCCCCTGCGAGCAATAAAGCGATTCATAGCTGCTAAGAAAGCGTCTTTCGTGAGGTCAGACACCAGCTCGAGGTGAAGAGCTCTTGTTGCTAAACACACAAACACACATATAAAACACTTAATGAGTCTGCACCCCCTACCCTTGCGATCAGCTATCAGGATCGGACCAGCATAATCCACCCCTGTATCTAAGAAAGGGAATTCTAAATGCACGCGCTGTTCTGGAAGATTACCCATGATAGGTTGAACAGTCATAGCTTTAATCCTACAGCATTTTACACATTGCTGTGAAACCTTTTTGGCTAGGTTTCTACCGCCGATAGGATAATAGTAGTGTCGAATCGTAGCAAGTAAGAGCTGCGGTCCAGCATGCAAAAGGCGCAGGTGATACATATTAAATATTAAGTTACAAATAATATGTGAGCTTGATAAAAGAATTGGATGTTTTACATTAAAATCATAAAATGAATTGCTTAGTCGCCCACCAACTCGAATCAAACCACTTGATTTATCTAGGAATAGAGATAATGAAAACAATTTATTTTTAGTAGGCAATTGTTTATCTAAAACTAATAACTTATATTCCTCAGAAAAGGATTCCTGTTGACTATGTCTAAGTATAAAATGTAATGACATAGTCAACTCAGTGTTTGTGAGTGAGCCACACTCTGTGGAGTTCTTTCTACATTTATTTATGAAACGCATGATATGTGCGACCACACGCTGTAGTTTAGTAAAACTAGAATACCGTTTACATAGTAATGTAATCCAGTTGTCAACAGTATCCATAGTATCAACATGATGAGATGCTACTGTTTCTAATAAGTACGACTTATCTCCTAAATTTGAATCAGGAAATAGATGCCATGAAGAAGTTTCTTTGTGTAAAAACTGAGGACCTGACCACCACAAAGAAGAATTCACCAATTTGTCAGCTCTAAGTCCGCGCGAAGCGAGGTCTGCGGGGTTTTCAAGTGAAGGAACGTAACGCCAAGTACAACCAGCAACAGACTCCTGAATCTCGGAAACGCGATGACGAACAAAGGCTTTAAGTTGTATGGGTGATGCAGATAGCCAATCCAAGACAATGGTTGAATCGCACCAAAATACTGTTTCGTCAATATGTAATGTTAGCGACTGACGAACCTTGAGATACAGCCTTGTACCGAGTAATGCAGCGCATAGTTCGAGCCTCGGTATAGTGGTTAGCTTGATAGGAGCAACTCTACTCTTTGCAGTAAGAAGATGCACGCTAACCTCTCCGTTCCTCAATTGATTGCGAACATATACACAAGCACCATAGGCTTTTTCGGATGCGTCAGTGAAGATGTGAAGTTGAACAGTAGATGGCGACACAGAGGAAATCCATCGGGGTATTTCGATATTGTTGAGAAGAGGGAGAGTGGTTTGAAACGAATCCCAAATATTATGAATATCTTCAGGTATAGGTTCGTCCCAGGAGCATTTAGAGAGCCAAAGCTGTTGTATTATTATTTTGGCTTCCACAATGCAAGGAACTACTAGGCCCATCGGATCAAAAATTTGAGCAATGGCCGACAGGATTTGACGCTTTGTAGTTCTGTCAGTGGAAGAAAAATTTATGGAAAAAGTAAATGTATCTGTCGAGCACTTCCAGTTAAGCCCTAAGGTTTTCGACGTATGATTATCATCACAGAGATTAACTAAATCAGAATCGTTGCGATCATTGCAAAGAGCCTGCAAAACTTCACTCGAGTTGGATTGCCACTTGCGAAGATTGTATTTTGCAGACTGCAAGATATCCACGACTTGATGACACTTGACTATTGTCTCTGAAACAGAAGAACCACCTGACAAATAGTCATCGACATAGAAATCATGCGCTATGGTACAAACATGAATAAGTAATTAGGATGCGCGAGCGCGGACGTTCGTATGGGCTCGTGACAGCTGACTGTTGGTCGATGTGCGAAGCGGCGCGCGCGGCGAGCCGGGCGGCCGTCGCCGGCCAGCTGATGCTCCGCGGACCCCGCACCCCTCGTTCACTCCCGCCGACGGCGCGCGGCGATGTTGAATGCAGAGGTCTCAACAAACGTAAAGAATGATTGAAGGAACACACGTGGGTTTTAATCAGTATAGTCTGATTCCGTTTCATGAGCTGAGCCTCTCGCTTCAGGATGTAACGAGAGTCCCTCTCGTTACCTACATTTAATCACAAAAACTCACAAGTATATAATAGTAATAATAATAATTTATTTAAAAATTTGACAACACAGGCCCATTTGTTAGTAAAAAACTTAATTTAGAAGTTAGTAAGTTAACCTAAACGACAAACACATGTACAAACTACGGGTCACACATTATGAGCGATAAGGTTGCCCTTGCCGCACCAAAACACTCACAAAATGTCTCAGTATGGGGGCATCCAACTGCTCAGATAGCGCCCTCAGGATACTGTTGAAACTGCCGCGAACACGAGCAAGAAGAGAAGCGGTCTTTTTTTTTAAATCATCCACTCTCGCTTCCGCGAACATCGTGGACGCACTACAGTAACGCGGCAGCCCCAACAGCACCCTGCACCCAGCACCACAAGTGTCCTTCAGTAACACGGTATCCCTTTCAGAAATTCGCCGTAGCCCTTATGGGTATCAGCCCTATTAGGCCCTTATAGTCTTGATGACATCTCTTTGGAACGCACCAAGAACACTACGTGGCGTGGACGACTGAGGCGCGGTCTTTACCAGACGGCCGGACGGTGAGCCTGTGTCTACGGTAGTCAGGGATCGCCCTGCGACTCCCGACGCCCGGGGGTCTTCTATAGTAGTAGCTGTGTTGTGAGGATGATCATGTTTTAATGGTGGTAGCCATTTATTTCACTAGTATTACTGCTTTGCAGAAGGAGAGGCCTGAACAAATTGCAGCCAAGTCCTGCAGGAACTGGTATTTTTTTGTTTAGTTGGGGAATCGTCTAATGACATCTCCCGCTCTTGTGCAGGTCGGGAGGGTGTTTCAGAGTTTTACTGAGTAAAAATCCACTCTTAGTTTCTTCGTTGCCTTTCATACCAGGGCCGGGTTTCCCTCTCTGAAGTGAACCCATGGCCCCAGTAGCCTTGGGTTTGCTAGGAACTTCTGTTTGCTGACATCTCCTTGAAGCGCGCGTGTAACACTACGCGCAGTCGACGATTTGGGCTCGGTTCGGACTGCTCCGGACGGTTGCCGGTTGGTCGGATGGTGAGCTAGCCATTGCTCACTGTCTGTGTAACAATACGCGCCGTCGACGACTTGGGCTCAGTCCGGACGACTACCGGACGGTCGAACGGCAAGCTACCCGTAATCATTGCTGACTGTCAGCAAGCCCGATACAAGGGGTTAACCAGATGATATTGAACTTGTACCAGGTTTTGTTCCTGACGATGTTTTTGAACAGGAATAGGCAAATTTGTTGTTCCAACTTTAACTAAAACATGAAGCTTTGTTTACTTACATTTCAAATATCGCATTACGAAAGCCACGATGACACATCGCTAGCTACCGTTAACATTTAAATTAACTAGGTAAATTAGAAAGTGGTGAAATCTAATTCTACATGAAATTAGTAGAAATAATTTGTGGTGTTTGCCTAATCTGCTCACACAAGTTTACCTATGTGTATCCGTGTGTAGGTATGTTTGTTACTCCTTCACGCTCAAACAGCTGAACTGATTTTAATGAGATTGCCCTACCACGTCCTGAAACAGGACATGAGATACTTTTAATGGCGTAAAAAATGCGTGGTGCATATTTTTTTTTATTGTTATTACCTATTTTTATATTTTCATGTAAAATTTTGAAAAGAAAAATATAAAAATGTTTTATGTTAGTCTTAAGTTTGCACCTTTTTCGGGCAAATAAAATAATTTTCTTTCTTTCTTTCTAATGCGGGCTAGTAGAATCTAGTATGTTTTTATGGGAAATTATTTAAAACTAGCTGTTACCTATGACTTTGTCCGTGTCAAGCCTGTAAAACGACACAAACGTAGGTGAGTAATTTTGTGCGTTATTTTACTTTCACATAAAACGGTTTAATTCTCCATTTCGGATAAGTCGAAGCCTTGGGATGAAATTTTGTCCTTGAAGACAATAATAAAGTAGCTTAAGTTTCTCATTATAACCAGAGATCGGAATTAGGTGGAGTTATTTAAATACTTATACCGATTTCATACGGCGAAACAACAAATTGTATATCGACGATGAAGTGACAAGAACCTCTATCTACCAGAACATAATTTTGTTATTGTGTTAGTTCCTTAGGTGATCTTGTCAGCAAATTGGATGCATAGTTGCTTAATAGTTATTGTCAGTTATAGTTAAAACGTTAAAAAATAAGATATAAAGTTAGCTGCTTTTGCCAGCTCACGCAAACGATTATTTAAAGTCAATATACGTAAAAAAAATTAAATCCCAAAAATGTCACTTAGGAGTTCTTGTCACTTCATCGTCGATATGCCACAAATCCAGAGATTAATTTTAAAGAGCAGTTTTTTTTAATTCTTCCTATATTAATGACTCGTCATTAATATAGGAAGAATTAAAAAAAAAAACTACTATAACAAAGAAGAATTCAAACAATTTGCTAGTAACACGCACTACAAAAAATTTTACAAACTGTTCTATAAATATTTCGAGCTTAGGCACTTAAGTTATTACGTACACTGGTGGCCAAGAGTATTCACTCAGCTACCACACCAATTATACACTTCCGTGCAAAATAATTGGTTGTTACAAGACTATTATAATATGTAACTTCACGCCGATTATTATGAAGGCTACGCGGCGTTGTTTAATAATACGATGAAGGGTAAAAAAAGGCTTTTTTTTAAAGTAATAATCGTAATGATATAGGGAAGGTGGGTAATTTTTTTTTAATATTTAATGGTAAATTACATCATTTTAATGTTTTTATTAGACAGGTTTATGTAGTCTTAATAACATTTAATTTCGAATAATTTGGGAAAGGTCAATCATTATTTTCAGAAAGACGTCCTCTGTAAGACAGACCTTCTTTTTTTAAAGTGGAATATATAATCATCCAAGTACTTCTCCCGTTCTAGAGCAGAGCGCAAGGATTTTTTTTTGGTGGGGAATCATCAAATGAACTTTACCGCTCTTTCGTGACAATCTTTTACTGACTAAAACCCACTCGTTTGTTCCTTCATTACCTGGCATTCCAGGACCCCAGGGGTTCATGTTCACACAATTTGCTGACATCTCCTTGAGGCGCGCGTGGAAAGCCACGCGACGCCGACGACTTGGGCTCGGTCCTGACGGTTACCGTACCACCGGACGGCATGCTACCCATTGCCCGCCGTCCGTAAGCTAGCGTGCGGTGGCCGGATTTGGGGATCGGGATCCGGGCGGCTGAGGCGTGAGAGTCGATCCTTAGCGCGCGTGGCCGCATCCTTAGCTAGCATTACTGCTTCGCAGAAGTAGGCGATCGCGTGCCATTCCTCCTCGCTTTTTTGAGGTTGAAATTCTGTGATAAAATTGATGAGAAAAATATTTTTCAAAACTACAATTTACTAAGAAACTCTTCAAAAAATCTTGTTTACTTCACACTGCTTATCATTTAGTTCAAGCATGAAGAAATCCCACTCCTGCGCACCCTAATTTCACGAAGACAGTGTTTGAGTAACTATTTTATTATATCTACTAGCTTCTGCCAGCGACTTCGTACGCGGATCCTGTTGCTTATGCCAGCGACAACGGGGTCGTCAAAATGAAAAATCTAAAACGTCTGATGTAGAATTCTAAGATCCCGGAGACTGGAAAACAACGTGATGCGCGAGACGATTCGAGACGTTCCAGATCTCTCCCTTCCACTTACTTTTTTTAATTAGGGATGAGTGAGAGTGTTATAAACGTAAGAGTAGACAAAAATAAACAGAAAGCTCCGAACTGCTAAGCTCTCGGGAGTTCACGTGTTATTGTGAGTCAACCATAAAAGATAGACATATGCTGTCGTGGGATATTTTTATATAATTTTAAGGAGAACATTTCCGTCATACATGATTTCTGTGTAGCTTTAACCATTAACGCTGCAAACGCGACGGAAGCTTAAAAAATGGAGTAAATTCCCCCGTTTCCCCAACATTTCCCTTCACTGCTCTGCTCCTATTGATCGTAGCGTGATGAAAAGTATACTATAACCTGCCCAGGAGTATGAAGAATGATTGTACAAAGTTTCGTTAAAATCCATCAAGTAGTTTTTGTTTCTATAAAGAACATACAGACAGACAGACAGACAGACAGACAGACAGACAGACAGATAGACAGACAGACAGACAGACAAAAATTTTACTGTTTGCATTTTTGGCATCAGTATCGATCACTAATCACCCCCTGATAGTTATTTTGGAAATATATTTCATGTACAGAATTGACCTCTCTACAGATTTATTATAAGTATAGATAACTAAACATAGCTGAGATAGCGCTATTTATAGTAAGCGTGTAAAATATCTCAGTTGTATTGTTTGACTTATGATTATTTTAGGAGAGGAAGCGTTTTGATCGGTCCTGTGTGCGCTGCCTCATAAAACCACCAGGTTTTATGAGGCAGCGCACTCAGGACCGTTCATTGTGGCGACACTTGGGGGAGGCCTTTGTCCAACTATGGACGTCTTTCGGCTGAAATGATGATGATGAGGCAGCTAGATTTTTTTTTAATGCTTTATAGTAGTGAACAATCGGTCGGTCCACCTGATCTGACATCTATTTATGATCCAAATATCACCTATCAGCACGCCGTCCGGCCGTCCATTAACGGTCCTGACCGAACCCAAGCCGTCAACGAAGATGTCAGCAAACCGTATGGGCCCAGCAGGGTCGAAGCCTACAGGGGCCAATCTGCTTATAAAAGGAAAAGTCGGCCCTGTTATAAAAGGTAACGAAGGAACAGGTATGGGTTTTTAGTCAGTAAATTTTGATACACTCTCTCGCTCCATCCTAGAGAACTCAATTAATTTCAATTTGGAACTGTGCACTAGCTTCTGGCGTTTTATAAGTGCCCACGTAGGCCTATGTGAAATAAAATATTTTGACTTTGACTTTGACTTTGAGAATTGGATGAATATCCCACCTACAAAAAAAAAACAATAGGCATCCATCATTCATAATCATTATCGTTTCACTATACGGGAGGCTTTCAAACGCTGCGTCTTCCGATACGCTGTCACCACTCCAGAACATCGACCATCTTTATTCTGCGAGCAATATGTTCTGCCTCATCATCATTTCAGCCGAGGACCTAGGCCTCCCCTAAGTGTCGTTTTCCAGACTTGCCTACTGCCACTTAAGTTTGACCATTCTTTGAGCTTAAATGTATTTCTAAATAAATAAATACTCCTAAAAAATGCACTTTTGCCTTACAACTTACGACCTTATGCGTCCGATTCGATTCTTCCGTGCAAAATAATTGGGTATCACATGTGTTTTCCTTTTTACTCATATTTAAGAGAACTCTCTTCAGTTTATACCATCAACATTCGTATAGATGGATTGTGGGAAAAATGATTATGACCAAGTTAGAGTAAAGCTTTGATATAGCATATATTAGCATAGTCATCCTTTTAATGTATGCTGAGAAACAGGTCTCCTCTCTGATATAGGGAATCCACCACGCGGGTACAGTGCGGGTTAGTGGATGTCACATAATCGATTTTTTGGTTCTAAGACATTGCCGATGCCGGTTGTCCCACGATGTTTCCGATTTTGATGTTTTGAGAGCACTGGTGATGAAATAAATTATAAATTACACAAAGTAATGCACCTGTCTAGGTTTGACCTACCACTCATACTCGTTTTTAGACATAGCCCACGTTTTTTATAATTCTCTAAAAAACACACGTGTTGTCCTACACTATAAATTCCTGTAGACCACACAAATACTTGTTCTGTACGGGAATCGAACCCGCTACTTGCAGCGCAGCAGCCAATCACTCAACCACTGTACCAACCGTGTCGTGAAGTTGGAATAGATATAATTCTATTTTTGTGCATGTTTTTTTGACACTGTATATGTGCACCGAATAAAATTTGTTTTTTCTTTTCTTTGTTTAAAAAAAATAAATATAGTCAATTATTTTGATCTTAAAATCTATATGCTCGATTCTATTAACTACTAATTACAGGGCAAGACACACCTTGTGCATGCATTATCTGTATCTGTAAAACATGCGTAGGAGTTGATCCTACAGCATTTACTTAGATGATGTTAAATTGACTCATTTATTCAATTTAATACCATATATTCTTATCTTTATCTTCAACATAAATTAAACAATCATTGCGATGACTTGAAATACGACAATAATTATACTTACTGCAAAAATAATAAACTCAACAAGAGCCCAAGCGGTTACAAAATCTCAGAACCTCGCATTACATTCAGATCATCAATAAAATACCGAACAAGTTACATTAACCTTACGTTAAACCGTAAAAATTGCCGGCCTTCAGTTTCACACGAGGTAGCACACCACTAGTGATGTTGTTTGTCGATATTCGGAAGGTTATCGATAACCCCCCGCTGCGCCAGTGTTTACTCGAGTTGTCGAGCCAGTCGGTTGGCATCGATCGCGCGCGCCGCACGTAAGTTGCGTTTGCGCAAGCAGTTCGTTCACCCCGGGTTACGATCTGTCAAGCTGACGTTTCGTAACATCAATTGTAACGCGATATTGGTGATTTTTCGTTGACAGCGAAAGTTTTTCAGTGTTTTTTCGTACATTCTTTGCATTTGTGTGGATGGCAGAATTTTGTGTTGGTTCTGAAGGACTGTTTGATTGGTTCGCGGTCTTTTTGTGCTAGTGATGTGATTTTGATGTGTTGTGAAGTTATGCTATCATGTTTTAATGTCGTTCGTTGCTGATATGTCTACTATAATTAGCGAACTACAATGGCTTCGCGACGAGGATTTGTTTGCACTATCGTGGCAAAACGGTAAGGTCTTAGTTACTTAGAGACAAGTGTGAATGCTTTTGATACTTTTTATTTATTGTTTAAGTTCATACATAGTATCTTATGTTAGGAGCAAACAACATCTGTTGAATGTAGTAACTTCTATACAAAAAAGTGGTAACAGCTGATCGAGTCGATTTCGATTTGTCTAAAACCAAGGTCAACTTAACAGCTGACTGAATGTTTAGCTCCTGGTTGGTGGCTTATAATATTGTAGTATAAATTAATTCATGAATCCCCAAGCGACACCCGGTGGCCGCGCATCTATTGTCTTACTATTGTGTCTCTAATTGACGGTATCTGAAGGGTTAAGTTACTTATTGCAAGCGGTAGTAGGTATTTGACTTACAATAAAACTGCTATCAAATGTGAGCTAAGTTAGACTTATAGGTACTTATATGGCAAGACAAGTGATGACTTGAAGCATCAACATATTAAGTATCTAATTAAATGAAACTCCGTGTAGTTTAAATAAAACAATGCCTGTGCTATGAGTACTAGACAATTGATAAATATACTTAAACATAAGTATATTTCTAAATACAAACTTATTATAGATAAATTACACCAAGACACAGCAGAACAAAATGATTGTGCTCATCACACAATCAATTTTGTCCTGGGTAAGAATCGAATCCACAACCTCTAGCATAGCAGTCAGAACCACTGACTACTAGACCACCAGACTTGTCTCAGTAGTAGTATACACCAAGTAAATCTTCAGTCATTGAAATAAACACAAATTTTTGAGATTAAACCGTTCCAAGTTCTCAGTAAATTTTATCACAGTCTTCAAGTCAGTAAGTGAAAACACGGCTTAATTTATGTGAACAACCTTGTAATGACAACGGCTGTTTAAAATGTTATTTAATTAACCCTTCAGATACCGTCAATTAGAGACACAATAGTAAGACAATAGATGCGCGGCCACCGGGTGTCGCTTGGGGATTCATGAATTAAGTAAAGTCTAATATTATTATTAATAGGACCTTGTGTAAATTAAACGAAATTATTCGAATATCTATTTTTTCACAAAATCGTTTGTACTTATACCACGCGGCTAAAAAAAAATATCTATAAGGGTTACAAGTCTAAATATATCAATATTTACGATTTTTTTTTTGCAAAAATCCCGTCAGTTAAATCACTTAGCACAAAATTATATCTGAAACTATGAGAGATAGAAGAACAAGAATTAGATAAAAAAAAAAACATTTTTTTTTTTAATTATTTCTGTGTAGAAATCTCAATAATTAATCAGTCATTTATGGCTTTATCTAGTGGAAAAAAAAGTTTTATAAAAAAAATAACCGACTTCACAAAAAAATTGAATTGAATTTGAGGAGTTTCCTCGATTTTGCCAAGATTCTATCATCAGATCCCAACTTGGTGACTATGGGACCATTTGGGAAGTAAACCGTTTCCAATAAAAAAATATTTTTTTCATATCGGTTGGCAAGTGATGAAGTTATGCGCCAACGATCATTAAAAAAAAAATACAAACATCTGAATTGAGAACCTTCTCCTTTTTTAGAAGTCGGTTAAAAATAATATGTTGAGTTATATCACTTTTCACAGGAGGCACAGATTTATATAAAATCTTAATTTCCTCATGTCCTTGTTAAAAATAGTATCGATAAAAAACCGTTTTCCAATTATCGACTGTTTTTATAAAACAGCACGTAGGTAATTATTTATTTATTTCTTATTGCTACAGACTCATGTACAAAATACTTAAAAGTATCGTTTAATTGAATTTAATATACCCATTAAGTACTTAATGAATATGTAAATTTTAAATGGCGTATTGAAAAAACAAAGCGTAGGTCCCTATCAGCTGTTGGCTTGCGGACAAGTTATAACTTGTAAGTTGTAAGGAAAATAATAAACTTGAATGTTGATTCTGGGTAACAGGTATAATACTAGTTTATTTTTATACTTTGGTATCTTTATTAAACATATATAAAATATTGTGCTGTTAAAACTATGCAGATAGCGTTTGTCGATAAGAATGTATAATTAAAGTTGATAAAAGAATTTAATAAAGTAAAAATCAGTCTTCGAACTTTGGTGAAGTTCAAAAGGACTTACTAAAAAAATAAAATATAATGTAATATTTCATAACTATCACACATAGATGGCGGTTAGTCCCAAGCTAAGCAGAGCTTGTGTTATGAGTACTAGATAACTGATGAACATACTTATATATTTCTAAATACATACATAATAAATAATTATTGAGTATTGAGTATTGAGTATTAATTATAGATAAATTACACCCAGGCACAGAACAAATGATTATGCTCATCACACAAACATGTCCTGGGTGGAAATCGAACCCACGACCTCCGGCAAAACAGTCAGGGTCACTAACCACTAGACCAACAGGCCAGTCGAAAATGTCTAAAGTTAAATCCAAAAAAACATCCAACTGTGGAAAACTTTGTAGATTACGCTTTTTATTAGTTGAATTAAAAAAAAAAAACACTCTGAAAAGTCCCAGTAACCCACTAAAGAAAAGGCATTTACTAAGTTTCTATTGCGTAACAGACAGAAATTCCAAAATATTTTGTGTTACACAAAAAAACATTTCCAAAAGTTTGCGTACAAATTAACACTTCAACGCTAATAGAGACTTCCTTCTATCGCTATCGATACTTTTAATATGTCACTTCCGACTCTGGTCGAAAAGGACCTTTTTTTAAAGATAAAATAAAAAGTTATTTATGGTTGCAATTTTTTTTTTGGAGGTTTAATATCTTTACTAATATTATAAAAGCGAAAGTGACTTTGTTTGTTACGTCTTCACGCCTAAATGGCAAAACCGATTTTGATAAAACTTGGTACACGGATAGTCTGTCCTGGAATAAGACATAGGATACTTTTTATCCCAGAAGTATGTTCCCTTGGGATAATTTTCTGCTATCACGCGGGTGAAGCCGCTGGGAGCAGCTAGTCATCAAATAATTTCTCCAGATCTAAGAAAAGCAAGAGAGAGAGAGTGAAACTTTTACTCATTAAAACCCACATGTATTTCTTTAGTTACCCTTTGCATTCCAGGACCACGGTATTCGGTTTTCGTAAAATCTTGCAGATTGCAAAAAGGGTCGAGTTATTTTTTGTTGTGATGATGCAAAAAGTTTTATATAAAGAAATCGATACTTACTTACATAAGAAGTATAGTTTAAAAGTTTAAATATTCGCACGTACTTTACACTGAATACCAACTTATTATTGACCATTACATTATAACAAACATTATCGAGCTTCGATACACAATACAGCCAAAACAAGAGAAAAAAATGCAACGGAATTTCTCGGCATAATTCCGAAAACCCCGTACCACGATGGTGCATCAACGCTGCATTAGCATATCGCTACCGTTTCTGCTACCAAAAGTGTTGGGATTGTTCGGATTACGGTTTTTATCGATAAACTTTGGTACAGAGGTGATATTCTCAAGCAAAAGTGTAGCGTACAAGTAGGAAATAGCCAAGGCAAGCAAGATTCTTGCAAGTTGTTGGGCCAAGTTAAGTATTTCATTATTGAACGATGCGATGTCTGATTGTATGGTTTTGTCTGAGAATGAGGTGCTAAGATATTAATTTTGAGGCGGTTGGTAAAATGAAACGGCTTGAAACTTCATGTTCTATGGTTTCTTTTTGTTGTTTTATTAAAGTACTATCTGACTCGGTAAACGTTGTTTTGCCATAAATATGGTAGTATAAATTAAGTTAGTTAGTGTACCTAAGGGTTATTAGGCATTTGACTTACAATAAAATTGCTAAGTAAGACTTATACTAATACTAACGACCCGCCCCGGCTTCGCTCGGGTGTTTCTCCACTATTTAATGGATGTTATTATACATATAAACCTTCCTCTTGAATCGCTCTATCTATTAAAAAAAACCGCATCAAAATCCGTTGCGTAGTTTTAAAGATTTAAGCGTACATAGGGATATAGGGACAGAAAAAGCGACTTTGTTTTATACTATGTAGTGATGGCAACGTAAGTGATGACTTCAAACATCATCATATGAAGTACCTACGGTGAAATTAAATAAAATTACAATTCGTGATGTTTTAATAAAACAATAAATTATGAAAGTAAAAAAAAGTAACGTGTGGGTAGGAAGGTCAAAAAGCCAACGACCTATTTTCAAACCCTCTTTTAAACTTTTCCTCTCCTAGAGAGGAGGAGACCTGAGTCCCAACAGTAGAAAAATTAAGAGGCAGATTATACTTATATATATGCTATTCTCAGACCTACCAAATATACACAAAAAATTCGCTAAGCCGTTTCAGAAGAATTAGATAACCAACACTGTGACACGTGATTTCTATATATTAGATTTTAATTTTGTTCCTTTATCATTTAAACATTACAGCATATTCAAAGATCATCATTCGAAGATCACGTACCCACTAAGCATTTTTTTCATACGTAACATGATACTTTCGAGAGCTTTATCTAACTAAAATAATGCATAGATTTTTTTATCAAAAGTTTACCATTAGGGATGATACCACTGAGGGTTGATCTACCCCTAAAATTTATAAAAGGGACAAAGCAATGCTTAACATGACGTTTTTAGTTTTTTTTTTTCTGAAAGGTGTTATAACAGGCGTTCATTATTTCTACTTTATAAGGCATGCATGTGTTCATCAGATTGCCATGTGCAGCGATAATATCTAGTCTATTATATTATTATAATCTAATGGCCAGACTAACGTACAAAAAAACGTGTATAAAAAAATGGTCAAGGTCTCATGTAGTCTTATTGAAGATAACAGTCTTGAAAACAAGGAAAAAACTGATAAAGTAATTAACTAAAAAATTATATTAATAGAGTCTATTTATACACATATTTTTTCCAATATAAATACCAGTTTAAAATGGGATTGGGCGGATCACATCAGTCACATGCACACTGATCGTTGGGTAAATCTCCAATTCAATTAATCTCAAAGTGGGTACCTGAGGATAGAAGACTCCTCCTAGGTCGACCTGGGAAGAGGTGGCGAGGTGACCTGGATGCCTGGAAGGGTTGTTTCGATAAGGCTCAAGAAAAGAATACCTGGAAGAAGGGGTCGGCCTTTGCCCAGCAGTAGAAGGATAAGCTTCTTGTGTCGTTTAACTACCAAATTCCTAGTCACCTTCCGGCTCGATCATCAGATCAGCTCGATGTCAAAATAATTTTGCATTGTTATTTTACACATGCATGCAAAATTTCAGCTCAATCAGTAACCGTGACGTGGATCAAAAAATTACGATCAAAGATATGATTACAGACAAGCAAATATCCGGACAGGTGAAAATAAATAAAATCTTGTAAAAAAGGAACAATCAATCATAATACTTAGTTTAAGTTGGGAATGTCCTAAAAAAAAAGTCATAACCAAAACCAATAAATAAATAAAAACAAGAAGATATAAATTTCGTGACTCATACAGGAAATGCAGAAAAAAAAGAATGATTAATAAAGACAATATTTGACATATAAAGCAAAAAAAAAACACTGTAGTCAATAGCAAAGCGATTAGCTCACCTAATTCGCCGCCATTTTTTTTTCCAATGCACATTATTAGCGATAACATCATTATTACCAATATCAAAGATTACTAAAACTTACAAGAACCTGTTTGATCCGACCATGACATTTACTTCGCAAACATTGATTGATTAAGAGCACTATACTTAGAATCGTGAAGATATAATGTTATTGTAAATAAATAATAATGTTGATGCAATCTCTCAAAATGTCTGTGGATTTTGACAAGAGGTTGTGAAGTAATAAAATTTAATGTGTGGTTTCATGGCAACATATTGTAAATGGGGACGAATGGTTCTGGAGTGGCGACCGCGTACCGGAAGACGCAGTATTGGTAGGCCTCCTACAAGGTGGATAGATGACCTGGTGAAGGTCGCGAGAATCTGGTGGATGCGAGATGCACAGGACCTGCCGTTATGGCGACACAAACAAAAAGACGTGTGTACGTCTTTTGGCTGAAATGATGATGTTGATGAAGACGATATTGTAAATATTACCTTACAAATGTTTACTTTAAGTCTTAATTCATGAATCCCCAAGCGACCACCGGTGGCCGCGCATCTATTGTCTTACTATTGTGTCTCTAATTGACGGTATCTGAAGGGTTAAATAAGATTAAATAATAACGTAAAGGTAGTTGTTTGCTGGTTGTCTTTCGTAGATCTATGACCGTGGTTACATATAGTCAGACGCCAGTAAGTCTGACCATCAGTCTATCCTTGAAGTATGATGTTACCCAGTTACTGGGTTGTCTGATAGGCAGCCGCTCCATGTTTAACACTGGTCTTCAACCGCATCTGGTTAGACGGAATGATGAATAATGTATAGGTATTTACAGATTTAAAGAAAAAAACTTATGGAAGCCGCAAAACTATGAAAAGAAATTTATAGTTAATTTATCTACAAAGAAACTAAATAAAAACCAATTTAAAAATGATTAATGATTAAAATAAGAAACATTATTAAATTCTTAAATAAATAAACAAAAAAAAAACACTACAAACTTTTTTCATCTTTATACCTAGTCATTGACAAAAAAAAAAGTTCTATAGTCATTATGACAACCACGCCTGTCGGCTGATGGTTTGACGATGATGTCATTCATGAATAACCACGCACGTCGGATGAACACTATGCATAGTAAGCAGCAGATTTAAACACGTGTAGACAGTATTAAGCGTTCATAAGAGCCCAAAGGAATGTCGGCGATCAGATTTTGTATAGAACAAGTGTCGGTCAAGTATGTGTTTGTGAAATTCAATTGGGAGGGTGCATTTATCGATTTTTGATTCGAATTTAGAATTATCTATCAAAATACAACAAGCCATTTTAACTATACATAATCTAAACACGCCTAGACTATATTGAGCATATATAACAGCCCAAAAGAAGTCGATTATCGGCGATCAGATTTTGTATAGATAAGGTGTTGGTCAAGAAAGCATTTGTGAAATGCAATTATGGATAGATATTGAATTTATCGCTTTTTGATGCAAATTAAAACCTATGATAAATCAGATCACGATAAGGCATTTTCACTATACATAGTAAGCAACAGATTTAAACACGTTTAGACAGTGTTAAGCGTTCATAAGAGCCCAAAGGAATGACAGCTATCAGATTTTGTATAAAAGAAGTGTCACTCAACTATAAATTTGTGTAATGCAATATGGATAGTGTATTTATCGATTTTTGATGTGAATTTAGAATGGGTCGACCTATGGCATGCAAGACATTGTCAATGCTTCTGCAAAGCAGTAATGCAACCAATGGAGGTGACGATAAGCCTAAGGGAGAGGTCAAGAGGACATCCTTATGCGCAAACCAGGAGTCGCAAAGTGGTTTGCACCCTCTGAAGACAAGAACTAAGCCCACGCGTGTCCAGTTCAGTGTATGGCCGATACCAGCTTAGGGCTGCAGGAAAACATTTAAAAGTTACTGAATCCCTTGAACGCCAAGGGCACAGGTTGCTTTTGGTTAACATAAGTATGAGACTTCCTCTCGCTTCACTAAGAGCGAGCTATTTCATGATTTTGATGCTTCAAAAACAAAACGGCATTTCTGATTAACTTATTTTACCCACTCATAGTTTTACTTGAGTTTGCTTTGGGACCAAATTACAATAGTAATGACTCTAACTTTATCACTTCAAGGATTTAGGCTTTCATGTATGTGAAAACATAATCCTCTTTCCGTTGCCTTCGATTTTTTGGCTGTAAAAGATTTCCTAAACGATGTTTTCCTTCTTCACTCTTATGAAATAAAAAAATAGTAGCCGCAATGTGTTGTTTAGTCAGTTGGAAAGGCTTTTAGAGGAAATACCGTACGGACTTAAGTGGACTAATCCGATCAGCTGGTATGTGTTTCCTTCGACGTTAAAGATAGCAATCAATCTACATTCTAGGAATCCCTGTTTGCTTTTCAAAACTATGATATCCTCTGAATTTCTCGGTAGAAACCTAATCCCTTTGATATATGATATTTATTTTGCAAATAGGCTATTAAAAAATTTTTTGAAAGTCAATTTTTTTGTCAATTTAATTTAGATGATGCCATTATTTCTTGGCTGACTACCCTGAGAAGAAACACCGAAACAAACTCAGAGGTCAAAGTATCTTTTAAATTCAGTAATGGTTTTTTATGGTGGAAAAAAATCATCTTATGACAACCCCCGCCCTTGGGTGGAGCGGGAGATAGTGTCAGACTCTTACTGACTAAAAACCCACCCTGTTCCTTCTAGCCTTCAAACCAAGGCCCGACCTTCCTTTCGGATAACCCTGGCCCCGGTAGGCTTCGACCCAGCTGGGCCTCTGCTGTTGCTGACAACTCCTTGTGGCGCGCGGGAACAGTGCGCGCCGTCGACGTCTTGGGCTTGGTCCGGACGGTTACCGGACGATCGGACTACAATAATGGTCAAATTACATGAGTGGTACTCATGTAATTTGACCATTACTGTAGTCCAGGTAATGTCTCGGATGGTCTTTTGACGAAAGAATCGCAGAGAACTGAGTAGACCTGGCCCCGTCAGTGCAAGCAGGTCTGAGGTCAACCACTTGAAGAATAATGCCTTAGAAAGAATATTTGGGTAAGATGCATTAAATTATCAAAACTGTAACCAAAAAATATAACACTTTAAAAAGAAAATAGTGCAAATCGTAAAAAAAACCATCAATTCAAATTGTAAAATAAAAAATCATCAATCTAAAATGATTGATTGATGATTTCTATGTACGTGTTTCTTAATGCATAAAACTACTTTTAAGGCCCTTCGTTCTATTCAGTGCCACTAAATAGTAACTTTCTGTACCTTACTCCTCGGCAACAGCTAGGTTAATACATTTGAAAAAAAATATGTAGTTAATATAGAGTCATATACAAATACCTTTATCAATATTTTTTTTTCGACTACATTTGAAAAAATAAATGTAGTAAATAAAGAGTCATTATACAAATACCTTTATCAATATTTTTTTTTCGACTAATACTTTTGCCAAAAATAAATAAATAAAGATATGATATTTTTTCGTTTGTTTGTACTCCTTCGGTCGCTTGGACTAAAGGAGTACAAACAAACGAAAAAATACTTTGAGAGGCTTTGACCTTTCAAAAAAATGCTAGCTAAGTGTTAACTAGCATTTTTGTTTTTGAAAAATTAATTTTAAATCAATTAATAGTTCACAATGAAAATGGTCTTAAATGTCAGCGAGGCTCTATCCAGGCTCAGGCGGCAATTCGAGTATGTGTGCATTTAACTCCAGCCAGATGAGCATGGGACTATACGCCTTAAATTCTTTAATGTTAGAAACTTATGTTACCTTTATACACATAACTTGAACCATTTAAAATGGCCGTGTTTTACGACTGATCCTAATAACCAGGTAAGTCTAGGTAATTAAAGGTAAGCTATGAGTGAATGAACTGAAATTATTATAAATAATATCTGCTGAGTTGCGTCTGCTAATGATCGTAGTCATGTTTTGATGGTCGTTTGTGAATGTGACTGAATGTAGAAGTTACATGCGTATTTTTTAAGTAACTTAATTTAATATTATTTTTAAAAAATAATATTTATTTCAGACCACAATAAATCCATATAAAATTGTTAGTAAAAACTTAAAAATTAATGTTAGTGTCCTTTACATTTTTTTTCCTTGTTAGGACGATTTAATAATGGTACAACTATTTTTTACCTGTTTTTTTTTTTCACAAACGTGTTGCGCCGACCCCAAATAACACGGGACAAGGGCAGGAAGATGATGATGATGACAACGTATTTTTTTACATGAGAATGCTTTTATTTTTATATTATTTTTTCTTGTATTTTTTGGTTAATATATTAGAATTTTTAAACAATTATGTTTCTTTCACATGTGGATATTTTAAAAGACTTTCTTTGTATTATTATTCTTATTTTTTGTCATTTCTAAATAATTTTTTTACTTTGGAATGTTTTAATAATAGATACTAAAATGATGTATTTTTAATAGTGATTTTATTTTCTGAATCAATTTCTAATGTAAAGGCATGATACAGACAGACATCAATATTAAAAGTTTTGAAAAGCAGGAACTGAACTGACCAAGAATGACAGCTAATCCGACATCCAAAGTTCAGCTTTGTAGAATAAGTTAGCTCAAAGTACCAATATGACGTCAAACGACGTCGAAATGGCTACATAATCCTGAATACTAAGTTAAAGACTTAGTAGCATCGATGTAGCTATTATTACGTTGTAAACTAAACTTTTAAAATTAAAAACATTATTTCAAACTTATAAAAATACCATTATCAATTCTAAGTTTTAAAAAAGTCGTTTGTTTTAAAAAAAAAGTAAATAAATTAAATTAAATTTTTTGTTTTCCATTTTTTTTTTTTTGTTTTTATAAGTAACGTAAATGTTTTGCAAGGAAAGTCATGAATGTCAATCCTCTCTGGGTGGAGTGAGAGGGAGTATAAGACTTTTATTAAGTTCTAGGGTTATGGTGGCTCTTTCAAATGTTCCCGCAGTTACAATCTACTTTATGTAGCTTACCACGTGAAGTGAAATAAAAATAAAAAAAGCCTTTTAATTCATGCAATTAGTAATTGTAAAATTATTGAATCTACAAATTTCTCATCTCAAAATAAATTAAAATACGGTGATGATTTGTTCAATAACTACTCTGTCATAATTTTGGCAATCATTATTTTAATCATAAATTATCAAATTTTATTACAAAACTAATTCGTACAAAATGTCACGTGAAGTAAACAACTAAAATTTTTTGTTTTTACTTTTTTGACTTTTAAAGCAATTATAAAAAATAAAAAAAATGCTTTAAAAGTTTGATGGTTAACGTGACCTAAACTGTTTGTCTGTCAAACGCCCTTTTATTTATTTTTACAGTAAAACTAATCAATATTACAACCACAGCACAGTTAAGCATACCAGGCTCAACATACCATTACAACATCAAAACATTAAGACGGCCATTAGCGGTAAGAGCAGCGCTTAGCAGATATTTATTGTAATTTCAGTTCATTGGCATTTGCGTACTCACACTTCATTAAGTTCAACTAGTTGGAATATTTCGATTAACTTCGAATACCTTACTGTGTCGTTAAAGGGAGTTATTTCTAATTGTTTTCTGTTATTTACGTGGTTTAGTTAAACTGCTGTTTAGTAAATTATTATAAATTAACTGATCTGTATTGTAGCAGTGCTTGTTGACCATTTTTTTTACTTACTTAGTTTTCAACTGAGACATTTTTTTTTTGAGCATGAGAAGTCATGCTCTCGGTGGAGCTAGATTGAGACCGATATTTTGTTTCTTTAGGTATCCTTTGCATTCCTGGGCCGCAGTAACACATTCGAACAATACAGCACAACTCTAGACTTGAATTAAAATAAGTTTAAATTAAAAAAAAATATACTACAACTATCACACAACGCTGTCTAGTCCCAAGCTAAGCAGAACTTGTATTATGGGTACTAGACAACTGATAAACATACTTATATATTTCTAAATACATACATATTATAGATAAATTACACCCAGATACAGAATAAATCACTATGCTCATCACACAAACTACTAAAGAGAATCTAGAGAATCATCATTCCCTTATCGTTCTCTATATTTGTGATAGGCACAATATACCTAAAGATATTCACAAAAAAAAAATACAAATTTGAAGATCAATGACCACGTTAAACAAAAAATGAAAATGATCAATACAAAAGAAATACAACAAAAAACACTTAGTAAATGATGCCATAAATATAAAAAAAAAAAACAAAAAAAGCGAATAGAAATATTTTATTGTTGTTACAAATTCCGATGTAACTAATATCGCGTGTCGAATTGTTGGCTAGCGAATACTTTAAAGATGATTCTAGTTTTATTGCACATTTAAACTGTATTTAAGAATGTATAGCATCTTTTATACGATGTCGGGCTTTTTATATAACCTTGTTTGATGTAACTTTTTGCTCGTGTCTACATCCGGATAGCTCCTCATCAATCTGGCCTCCTGGTACTTAGTTTAAAATGTTTTCTTATGTGTTCTGTGTGCTTGTGTGCCAGTGATGATATATGACTCCGAAACGTAGTCGCTCACAATGAGCCTCATCAGAAGGCTTAAAGTCACCCAAAGAGCAAGGGAATGGGTTATGCTCAGTTTTCTTGCGTGATCGAATCGAAGGAGAACCAAGGTTTGCCGACATAGCACGAAGAATCGCCAAATTTAAGTGGCAATGGGCTGGGATCATTGGGCGTTGGGGCCGTGCAAGTTCTGGAGTAGTACAGTGTCGGAAGGCCTCCTGCAAGATGATTCGATGACCTGGTAAGGATCGCGGGAATCCGATAGATGCAAGACGCACAGGACCATTCATTGTGGCGACACTTGGGGAGGCCTATATCCAACAATGGACGTCTTTCGGCTGAAATAATGATGACAGATGATGATGATAATGTTACCGTTGTATGTTATGGAAACTGCCAATGAGGAAGTATTTAGTTTTTGACATTGAAGTCATTTGCAAAATTAAACAATTTTGTATAATGGTGTTTTTTGAAGGCCTGTGCGTAGTCAATTAGTTTATAACTGAAGTCACGCATATTAGTAAATTTGCTTTGAACAATAGTCTAACATAAATATTAAAATGAAATAAATTCCGCTTTGTATAGTAAAAACTATACTTAAGTTCACAGCTACGAGGAAAATTTGCAGTAATTACGAAGATTCATTCATAGATTGACGCCAAGGCAAGGATACTTGGTTTTATTGTTATCTATACCTACATACTTACATACAAATAAAATTAAAGAATCCGTTTGTAGTATCTAAATAAAATTGAAAGTATACTCGATACCTTTAATTTTATTTTTTTTGTCTATAAATGGTTCTGTCTATTTGTTTGCCTTACCAAATGGTAAGTACATACTTAGGTACTTATCAACTTAATATAAAAAAAAAAAAAACTGATAGTTTCTTCAATACCAGCTGCTATCGGAAGTGACAAAATACTACTTACATATTTTGACTTAACTCGTTACTGTTGTAAGTTGGGTATGATTCAGGCAACATGGGACTTAAAGTTAACAGATGAAAAGCAAAACTATCTTTAAATATCCCAATAAATCCCTATTTCCCCTTGTCATGTCATCACGCGTGAACGGTTTGACCAATTTCGTATATTGGTTGTTGTCAGAAGGTTTTTAAGTAGAAAAAGTTTAGAAATTTCCAGAAAAAAAAATACTCAATGTATGAGAAACCTACGAAGACTATTTATTTTTATTTTCACAATACCAACTACTTATAAAAATTCACAATGTATCAGAAACCTACGAAGACTATTTATTTTTACAATACCAACTACTTAAAAAAATACACAATGTATCAGAAACCTACGAAGACTATTTATTTTTATTTTAGTGGTTACAATACCAACTATTTACTGCTGCCGCCATCTGCATACCACCAACGTAATAAAAGTCAAAATCGGTCGAACGGACAGTAAGAAAAGGTTTTCATAAACTAATGTTATTTTGAACAGAGTATAGACCATATTAGACATTGAAATAAGCAACACTAGTAATTATCAGAACATGATAATTGCTAGAACTGACTCGGAGGAAGTTAGAAACATGATGATATCATAGCATACGTCTGGTTGAGTGACGTGCGACTTCTGGCTAACCTTTATATGTCAGTGTAGAACTGTAGAGGATATTTTAAATTATTTAGTACTAGTAATAATATTTTGATATTTGAATTAAGATTTAATGCTGATAAATATAATAAAATCGGTTGTAAAATGTATTTACCAAGGCTTTTTTTGGCATCTTGGAAATTATGAAAATACTTAAGAAAAAGAAAGAGAAAGAGTAAAGGCGTGTCAGACTCTTACTGACTAAAATTTACCAACGATCGTTCAGCTGACATTTGCGGTCTAGGACAGACTTTCTCAAACGTGGATCCTGTTAGGGTACACACATATTTTTAAATAAATGCACCTATAATGGAACAGTGGTTAATAGTTTATTATCTTGTGCACAAGTTTTTTTATTTTTTTTTATTATTGATAGGCTCGCGTTTGACCACCATCTCACCTGATGGTAAGCGATGATGTGGCCGACGATGGAGCACGTTTGCCTAGAAGTAACCTATTCATCATCATCATCATCATCAGCCTTTTTAATGTTCCCACTGCTGGGACTCAGGCCTCCTCTCTAGGAGAGGGAATGGGCCGTAATCCACCACGCGGGCCCAATGCGTGTTGGTGGATGACACATGTCTTCGAATTTTTGGTTCTAGGACATGCCGGTTTCCTCACGATGTTTTCCTTCACCGTTTTGAGAGCAGTGGTGGTGAAATAAATTACACAAAGTAATGCGCCTGGCTGGGTTCGAACCCGCGACCTACAACTCGTAAGTCGGGGCCATTACCTCTCGGCCACCACTGCTCAGAAGTAACCTATTCACTCTTGTTTAAAATTCATCACTAGAATATAAGTCAATGGATAAAAACAATAATGACTATTGTAATACACACAGGCGTCTAAACTAATCTTACAAGACAGATAAAATAATTGTAACCTGCACTATACCGTCATCATCATCATCACCCTTTTTAATGTTCCCACAGCTGAAACTCAGGCCTCCTCTCTAGGAGAGGGAATGGGCCGTAATCCACCACGCGGGCCCATTGCGGGGAATGTCACATGTCTTCGAATTTTTGGTTCTAGCACATGCCGGTTTCCTCACGATGTTTTCCTTCACCGTTTTGAGAGCAGTGATGAAATAAATTACACAAAGTAATGCGTCTGACTGGGTTCGAACCCACGACCTACAACTTGTAAGTCAGGGCCATTACCACTCGGCCACCACTGGTCTCACTATACCGTACATACAATAAAATTAATACATCGTGGCAACCAAAAAACATGAGCGAATTTAAGTCACTACAAGACTAGCTCTTACTCTAGCACTATCTTCTCGTAGGGTCGTTCAGTTACTAGGGCCATGGCAACAATAAATCCCGCAGCGTCTCATTAAGTTAACGGCCGTACAAAGTTCTCATTATCAAATCTAATATCAAGACACAATGCTCTTACAAACAGTACCAACAACAAATTAGAGCAAGCAGATGCTTCCTTATCGCGGGTCGCATTCCACTTTGATTAGAGTTACCATCTCGAAAGAAAAAGCCAGGACATCTCTAAAATGCATACAAGTATTTCTGTTATCAACGATGTTTTGAGCATTTAAAGGTATTTATGCTATTATTTTTAAGTGTAACTGTGCAGGATTTTATCGTTTCCTCTCTATCAGAAACGATCAATTGGAATCATGGACTTTTTGATGTTTTATATGTGCCTAGTTGGCTTTGTCAAATAAAATGTTTTGAATATGATTGTTCTGTAGTACAATTTCATTTCACAAATTATAATTAAGCTAGGCTTCAAAATACTATTGCAAAATTCCAGATATTTTAAATATAAATTCTGACACCAGTCTTGCCAAGGGGTATAACGTTACCAAATTTCTGGATAGGAAAGGCCTATTTGAATAGGCAGTCGTTCTCAGCAAAATATTAGCTTGATGCATACGGCTAGACCGGAAGCCGACCCTAACCTAGATGGGAGAAAGTCTACAAACATCAATATTTTTTTATATCTAAATGTAAAGAATCTGGACAGCAAAGCCAAACCAAGTTTTTTTTTTATTACTAATAGGATCACGTTTGACCACCATCTTACCTGAGGTAAGCAATAATGTGGTCGACGACGAGGTTCGGAAAGAGTGGAATAGATTGATTAAAAAAAATTGGACATATCCGTATTAAGGTAGTCGTGTGGTAACCCTAACTGTGACTTGACGAGCTTGATTGATAAGCGCTTATGCAATCAACTTGTTACTTAAAGTTTCTGCTCCTTCCGGAGTAAACAGGGGCCTTAATTCATGAATCCCCAAGCGACCACCGGTGGCCGCGCATCTATTGTCTTACTATTGTGTCTCTAATTGACGGTATCTGAAGGGTTAAGTGTTAACTAGTGATGGGACCTGCTGACAGGCTGTCACCTTAAATAGGTTATGGTTGATAAAAATAATAAAGAAGTAAAGTTTGTTCTTTGTTTGTGGAAGGTAATCTCTGGAAGTACAAGTCAGATTGCTAAAAGTTTTCACCAATGGAAAGCTGCTTTATTTCTTAGTGACATAAGCATACTTTATGTACGTAGGCGAAGATACGAGCAAAAGCTAGTGGTTGATAGAGAGACATCTTGTGTGGTTCTCTCGCATCGGTATTTAGTTCACCCTTTAGTAAATAGATCATGCTTTTTTAAAAATAGCCAGGGATTCTTTAACAGAATCGCTGTGACTCTGGAATGCTTATGAAAACTTCAAGGAACAATCGAAATTTTTTGTCCGTAGTAAAAGTCTAAAGTTAAAACTATATGTGATTGTGATCATGGGTGCTTTTCAAATAATTAAGTTTTTAACTTAGTCTGATGCATCCCTATTTGGATAATACTTGACTACAATACAGAACATATTTTCAATTAATATATATACTTTCTATTAAGTAGCTAATTAGTTTAGTTGTTTGTAAGTAATTAGTTAAGTGTATTTAAGTATGCACTTAATTTGACTAATAAATTAAGAATAATTGTCTTTAAAACAAAAAAATAGCATTTGAGTACAAATTGAAGTCTGACAGCTAACCGGACGACCTTGGTAAGTAGGTAGGCAAGACTGCTAATCGTCTAATATAGAGGTGCAGCTATGTGGAATCTAGGTCATTGTAATAAGGGTGGTTTTTGTAGTGTCCAGTTGGTAATTATTTATAAATAGAGACCGACTGAAGATTCAGTTTCAATTTCAGGTAAAAAAACTGGTTTCGGCTGAGGTTGTGGTTTCGGTCAAAATTTGGCCAATATGTTCGACTCAAACGAAGCTAGGATGATATAATAGAAACCTTTTTATACGTTAATGGATAATTGTTTCGTACATTTTGTTTGATCATTTTGGTCGATTTATTCATTTGTTTAGGAGGTATTTTATAAAAGTAAGCACTTTTATAAAATCGTAGACCACATCATCGCTTACCATCAGGTGAGACAATCAAACGTGAGCCTACCTTTTAATATTAATAGCAAAAAGAAATAACTATAAAATTAAGCATAACTATATAATATCGTAACAGGGTTAAGAATAACAATATCTGTAGAAATATAATTCTAAAGCTTTAACAGTTTGTCGGTTATAACAACAGTTTCGGCGCCGTCTAAGGCCGAAACTTAAACAGATGCCGAACATTTTATTACCGTTTTGGTTTCGGCTGCAAATCGTTAAATGGCTGGACACTAGTCATTATCATCATCATTTCAGCCGACAGACGTCCTCTGGTGGGCATAGGTCTCCCCCAAGTGTCGCCACAATGATCGATCCTGTGCGTCCCGCATCCAACGGATTCCCGTAACCTTCACCAGGTCATCGGTTCACCTCAAAGGAGGCCTTCCGACGTTGCGACACTAGTAATAAGAACTTTAACCCCTGAGTCAGACCGTTCTGAAGTTTTTCAGATCATCGATTTTTGTTATACTGCGCAATATTTCTATAGTTCATTCTATTGCTATTTAAAATGACATAATTGTTGACATTTTGCGAACTGAATGATGATGTTTTGTTTACTATTAAGAGCGGCTTCATTGGCACAATAAAATAGTTTGGTCAATTGAGAGCTAAAGAATTTAGCGTAGATACAGTTCATACATTATATTTTAGCATTGTCTTGTACAGTTTTGGTTTTACCCAGCGTATTTTGTGACCTCTAGACTTTGAACCGGTTTTGCGGTAGTTTCTATAATAATAATAGATAAGTTGAATCCTTCTTTTTTTCTTTGACTTATTTTTTGATTCTCATTTTAGTTTACCGATTTATTCTTGCAACCAGTCTCACAGAATTTGTACAAGTTCTAGAACAAAATAGCTATGACACTCAATGATAGTGGAGTTGTATAACCAGGTACCACATTGACAACCACCTTGGACATGCTATTTCGTACTTATTTTTCTTTGTTTCTTACTTCTTTGCACCAAAACTGAAGCTGAAGCGCTTTTTAGTATTCATTATTATCATAATTTCAGCCGAAAGACGTCCACTGTTGGACAAAGGCCTCCCCCAAGTGCCGCTTTTAGTATTAATAACGGATAAACTACTTTTTTATTATCGATAGGCTTGACCACTACCTCACCTAGTCGAAAGCGACATTTTGGCCAGTGGTGGAACACGCTTACCTCGAAGTAACCTATTCACTCTTGATTTAAAGATTCCTAGATTGTAGCTATCAGGAAACACAGACTCCTGCAGGCACTTATTCTCATACGATTTGACAACCGTGAATGTTTAAGTAAACTAAGACTTGATCTACAAACTCCGTAGGTTTTCTGTACAAGTCCAAAACAACACTTTTCCAAATTCAAAACGAATCGCGTGTAACACTTCCTTATCTTTCCCTTATTTACTTTTATCTTTTGAAACAATGTGTACCGGGTTTATTTATTAACAGTTCACTGACCTCGTTTAATTAGATAAAGTTATTCCTCTCGTTAAAGGGAGATACCGCGTTTTATTTTTATTGTTCGCGTAATTCCGCTAAAGACGTTTAAAGTGTTTATTGATTTGTTATGTTTTTAGTTAATAGAAAGGTAATTAATTAATCAGTGGTACTGGTTATTAACGCTGATTAAGTAATTAATTTTCTTTTTTACGAGTTAAGTAATTGGTAACTAGAAATGATTAGCTGATTCATATTTTCTAATCATTTTAGAGATAATATATCTTTTAGTGCCATGCTTTGGCTTCAGAAAAAATGATTGGCCTATTTGTGTTAGCAAAGTAGGTAATTAATAAATTACCAGCTACCCACACTTTGCACGAGTGATTCAAATCTCTTAAAATCTCGCATTTTCTCTACTATAATATGCATGTGTGTTATTCACATAAACCTTTCTCATGAATTACTCTGTCTACTGGTGACATTAAAAATACTACCATATTAAAATCCGTTTAGTAGATTTTGAGTGAAACGCGAACATACCGCAAGACGGACACAGTGGGGCACTTCGTTTTTTCAATACGTATAAAAAAGTAAAGGCGTAGTAGATTCGATAGCACAACTATCCAAGTCTACCTAAGCACCAAGTAAGTTTTAAATCGATATAAAGAGAACTAGTTTTTACCCGCGGCATTGCCAGCGTACATAAAATATAGCCTAGATGTCACTCAAGAATAAAGCAGTTTCTATCGGTGAAAAATCTTTAGCTATCTGACCAGTACTTCCAGAGATTTTTCTTCTATATATTATTAGTATAGATAGATAGATCTTAGTAAAAAAAAAACTTAATTTAGTATATAACTTCACAATGAATCAATGTGAAGTCACCTTGAGTCTGAAATGTTAGACGTCATAAAAACAATTAAAATTCCTAACAAAAACATAAAAAATCTTATATAAATAGGACAAAACAAATCCTCTTCTATGAAAACTAAAACTGGAACGTTTACTGACCTTATAATCTGACTATTTTGACAACGCTATAATCAGCTGTGGAATATTCTTATTATCTAGTTAAACAGGTTTCATTCAAGCCATTAACGTGTTTCGGAGAATGTGGCACAAACACAGACCTACTATGGTGTTACTCATCACATACTATTTGTGTTTTCTAAGTTATTTACATAACAGTGGTCACGCTTAATCTAACAGGGCTTAGGAAGACATTTGAACATATTTTTAGCTTTATGTTGGTATATTCTCAGAATATTATGAATAGAAAAAGTTTGCAAATATCCGGCTCGAAGGACCAATGCTTGGGGTGTGTTTAAAATAAAGTAAGGATTATACATATGACGTTTGGAAAATGGATTAAAACTAATGAGGTGCAGGAGTTGAAATAAGCAATCCGAAAGCATATTGATTGTATTAAATTTACTAAAATAATACATAGAATGATGAAGGCATCGAGTGCTATGTCGCAATAATGCTGACATGTTTTTTATTGTTCGGTGATTGTCTTGAACAGCGTTAATGGTGTTCAATGCATCACCGATGAACATTGACACTGTGTTGCTAGCCTGTCGGTTTCCTATCGTTTGCACTACAAAGAGTGCTGTGCAGTGAAGCTCGTTCTTTCATCGGAACACATTCATTGTGCGTACAGTTAAAGAGTTGATTACCTTGCTCGAGACTGTGTTTCCTACTAATTCTTAATCTTGTCATCATATGACGGTAAGTGATAAATGACAAATATGAACCATCAGGTCAAAGATCACTTTACAACTTTCGAAAGGCAGATCGGCGAAAATGGGTAGCTTTCTGCCACTGTCATAATTCGAAATTGTTCTTTGTCAACGTGTCATAAGCCAGATGAAATATTAAATAGGAAAATATACGAATGTATCCACTCAACTCCTTAACTACGAAAAAAACACTCAATGAATGAAAAAAAACCTACATAACAATCCATAACTGTCAATTAGATTGATACGAGTGGTATTATCTTAGGAAGCAGGGGTTAAAACAGTCTTTAAATAACTGATAGATGAATGTAAAGTTCTAATCAAAATTATATCTGATGACAATACCAAAGTGATGATGTCATAGAATGAATCCGGGAATACAATAATCACAATTAGATGCAGGCTGATTCATCGGGTAAAAACCTAAAACGTCATACTAAAACAGAAAGGAATATTACAGGAAAGAATACCATACTAAAGATAGAAATATTAATAATAATCTTGCTAATTTGTATAGCTATAGAAAAAACTCCCTTAGAAAAAAAGCCCTAGTAGTTGACCCGAAGAATGTTATCAATCATGATGATTATGCCAGCATCATCAACAATGTTTCAAGCTTCGTCATGTGATTGGCTAAAGATTACGTCATGGGGTCAAAAGACCACTAGATTTGATACCGTTGCCAAATTCTTCTTCTCATTGATGCAAATCGTGACATAGTCATAGATCGTCGTAAGGAAAAGATGCCTTGTTTAATTTTACTAGTCATCTTTGTTTTGCCTTTATTCTTGTCAATCGTCTTTCTCCTTTGTAGGCAACTTCCTAATTTATAAGCTTAAGCTTATAAATTAGGAAGTTTCAGATAGTAAAAGATTTATAGTAGACTGATCAAACTTGAGGCTAATAAAATAATATCCTTTTCCGACTGCTTTAACGTCTCTCATAAAGGTCTTAATGTTAAAAAACACCACAAAAAGTTTTTCTATGATGACGTTTCTCTCTGATTGATCGTAAATAATGTTGTTGTTATGGTAAGACGTTTTTATTGGTCTTTACATCGAGGAGTAAAGTTTGTATTGTTTAATTATTACATCTCAAGTTTCTATGGTAATTGCTGGCTTGAAATGTATGAAATAAAATCTATAAATTTATATCTCGTGTTTTCCTGGGGAACGTATCTTTATTTCTTGTGTCGCCTTATTTGGTTTCAATCCTTTTTATCTTACTTTATCCCGGCCTAGACCCAAGGTTCCTATTCCAAGCTTTTCTTCTCTAGATCTCAGCAGTCTTTGATGTGAAATTCATAAATGATTTTGTATTGATAAAAATGTATAAACACATCTACAATTTTTTTTTTTTTAATAAATTTTGGTGTTAAAAGGTACGTTTAAATTTAATTTAAACCTAGTTAATGTTGAACCATGAGTATAAACTGCTCATTTATGTTTCAATTTCAATAGATTAAACCTCTTACAAATACTGATTACTAAATTATTTGACCCCATCGAGTTGATAATGTATCTAAGTTCAAAACATTATTATTAGGCTTGTGAATGGGTATATCAATATAGTTTAGAACTATTATTTTACTTAATAAAAAACACATGTTTGACATAATTTCCTGGAATGACTCAATTATTCTCATCAACTATACTATTTTGTTCTTTATCGACAATCTAACATGCATCTACAGCAAATAAGCTTGTTTTATATTTATCTACTCCTTTCGGTTCCTTTCTCAGAATTTCCTTATTTTTAAAGACAGCTTCACAATGTTATCTGACATCAGGAACAAACACACTTTCCATTTTCCAAAGAAAAATAATACTGCTACTGTCAGTAGCAGGATGCTTTGCGTAAGTGAACGAAATAGGTCAATAGGAATGCTTTTAGGAAATGCTTTTTAGAATTTCCAATTTTTTAGGTTGCAATAATAAAAAAATAACTAGCGTAAGGTTCTGTATTCTTATTCTTAGAAAAAAAAACATATGCAGCTGTAGACAGGTATAAGCTATCAGTAGTACCAAACACATTTCTCAATTGAGTTACAGCCATGCAAACTCAATCTGACAGGGAACCCAAAAAGGTAGCACAAAGCAGATGCAGTCGTGGGTGAATGTGGGTTGAACTTACTCAATAAGGCAAAATCGTTTTATACTTGAAACACAAACCGAATGGAAGACAGATCTAAGCAAATAAATGCACTCTACAAATCCGAATATAACAATATCAGATTAAATTCAACAAAAATAGCAAACGTTATGGCTGAATCGTGAACTTCCTTTGCCGCCGCGTGGCTCTTTATAGAAAATATATTCAAAATAAAGTCAAAGGGGGCTGGCATAACTGTAGCCTCTTTTATGGTATAAGTATTGTTTACCTTTCCAAAGTAGAATATGGATAAAATCTATAGATTTATCGATGGGTCCCGTTTAGTAACAGTGTTAGCTTAGCGTCTATGCTTTGAGCCTTTAAAGGAATGTAGGCCAAATTTGTAAATGGTTAACAAATGCAGTGTTAGCTTTAAGTGGTGATGGATGTGCTAAAATTTGCAGTCTTGGCTAATGATTTCATTAGCCTTGGAATATTTAGCAATATCTGCATAGTTGTATGCATTTTGCTTTGTAATTAGACTGCTTCACATGCCTTCTAGGTTACTTGATTTCAAAAGATCTGCAATTTCAAAATGCATGCTATCAATATATTTAGCATTTACATCTACATTAGCGTTATGAATCAGTTTATTATTTAATTCAGTAACATTATGCTTATTGGCTAATCTTAAAAGTATTTTTAGCAATAGTTCAGCTGATTTTCATGTAGATTTATCTTTTTCAACTATAGTATATTCAACTCTACCACAAAAAGTTTAACTCATAAATAAAAACTGACGACCAATATTATGTAGCTAATCTACATACTATGGGCATTGTGTCATACCACGATATGCAAAGACTTGAAGAAAAAATTGCCTATTAAATAATTTATGACTGTTTGAAATATACGCTACACGTTCATTATACTGTCTATTTATGCAGATATACTGTTAAGCAATATTTTACTTAATGTGACCTTCAAATCGAGACTTGTTTTACTAGACTGTTTGGACAGCACTTGGATCAACTCTAAATAGATTATTACCTCTCTCTCGTGTCATTTAATGACCCTGCAATGTTAGTGATATCATGCACTGTGTCTAAAATTTCATGCAGTTGGAAAACCCTATAATGAAATCGACTTATTTGCAAGCGTTTTGCAATTCAAATAAGAATTCTGTACTTGTGTCGTGCAAATACTTCTTGTGTTATGTTTTAATAGTTTAGCTCATAGTTTTAAGTTTGCCTGTGTTACCTAAGGTTAGATTTGCGTTTGAAATATTGTTAGTACTACTCTGTCAAGAAAGTACCGGGAAAAGATCAATAATACACAAAATGTCTGTTATTCATCCAAATTTATTTTATCACCTTCAAAGTATGCTCCTTTAGAAACGATACACTTGCGCCAACGAATAATCCATTCATCAAAACATTTTTTAAACGCTGCTTCCTGAATTGAGTTCAGTTCTCGCCGCGAATTCTCCTTTATGTCTTCTATCGATTGAAAACGGGTGCCACGAAGTGGTAATTTGAGTTTAGGAAAAAGAAAAAAGTCAGCAGGAGCCATATCTGGTGAATATGGTGGTTGCTGGATGGTATTTGTTGAGTGTTTGGTCAAAAATTCGTTCACAATGATAGCCTTGTGCGAAGGCGCATTGTCGTCCCCACCAACCGTGTTCCCACGTTGTCGTCGTGGTGGGGCTTGCGTGTCTCAATGACCTTGAGGGCTATGCCGGTAGAGCTACTCATGCCGGAAGGCCTCAAGCGAGAGACCAGACCAAGAGGAACACATGGCGGAGTCCAGTCGGACCGCCCGGAGGGTGCGCTGTCCAGGAGCGCTGGCACCAACAGCTGTCGGCGCCTTCTCGACAGCGAGCTCGGTTCGCCTCGGGTACGTGTCTGTTTATCAGACACGACCACGATGGCGAACGTGTATTGGGGACCCCACCCCATTGCCAAAAAGGCAAAGCTGAGTACAGCAAAATTATGGCCGCGCATCTCCAAGAAATACTACCCCAGGAGGGTACCGCCTGCCCCGCAGGCGGAGAATCCCTCCCCGAGCAGAGCTCGGGCTGCCCCTCGTATTCTGGGGGGGGCAAAGATCGCGCCAGGTCCGTAAAGGACCTGTTATTACCGTCCGTCATGGACGCAAGGAGCCAGGGTGGCTCACTAGCCGGCAGCGCGGAGTCCCTGGGACCAGTTCCCAGCACGTCCGCGACGCCGGTGGAGGCCGGCCGTACTTTCGGCCTCAGAGAGGTGAGTGAAGACGCGGCGTCGGACTCTGATGCCGCGTCTTCACACAACTCTGACGTGATGGAGGTGGAAGAATCCACCTCCACCAAAAGGAAGGCGGAGTTTTTGCGCTCCGGATCCGACGACGAGGCGGCACCTGCCCGGAAGGTCTCGACCTCGGGGCGGGGTACCGCCCGAAAGACGGGCAAAGGGAGAGGGCTCCCCGCTGAGAGCGCCAGCGAGGGACGCCAGGCCAGCCTCACGCCGCCGGAGATCCCTACCGAGCTGCCGGAGGGAATGGAGGTTGCCATGGCCAAATTTAAGGAGGTCGTGGCAGCCGCCATCATGAGCGTAGCCAACAAGCGGGAGAGAGTGGCCAAGAAGCGCTCCATCGAGTTGGCCAATGCCACTATTGGGGGGGCTTTGGGGTTCGTGTTCGAGCCCTACGAGCAGACCCTCAAAGGGAGGATTGGCCGGCTCGAGGCCTTGGCCGGTCTCCAGGGCTCCTGCCCCGAACCGTCATCGGAAGGGCGGAGCACGCAGGCGGAAGGCGGGATGCTGACCTTGCTGCGGCAAGAGCTGGCTGCTGCCAGGGAGCAGCAGCAGGAGCAGCAGCAAAGGTTCCAAGAGCAGATCCGGCGCCAGCTTTCCGTCCTGGAGGGCATCGTGCTGCGTCCCCCAATCGCGGCCTCCAACCAGAAGGGAGCGGTGACATATGCCGCTGCCGCCGCAGCCACTGCTGCTGCGCCGAGGGCAGGCCCATCGGGGCAAGTCGGGCGCAAGGCCACGGCGCCGGAAGCGGCGAGGCCGGCCCCGGTCAACAAGCGGCAGCAGCAGGGGAAGCCTGCCGCCCCCCCGAAGGGCAAGGTGGCGGCTGCCACCAAACCGGCGGGGCCTCCTGCCGCGGCGGCGACTAGGTCGCGCCTGCCGCCTCCTCCGCCCGAAGACTCCTCGGCTGGCGCCGAGTGGACGGTCGTCGGCGCCAAGGAGAAGGCGAGCAGGGCGGCTAGGGCGGCCAAAAAGCGCAAGAGGCGACAGGAGCGGAAGAAGCGGGCCATGGCTGCCAGACTCCGCGCCCCGACTTCCGCAGCTGTAGTGATCACACTACAGCCAGCTGCGGAAAAGAGGGGCGTCGACTATGATATAGTCATGGCCAAGGCGAAGCAGGCGGTGGTGGGCCACCTCGACGAGTTCGGAGCCTCCGGGGGCTTCCGAATAAGGCGGACCGCAACCGGAGCCCGAATTTTGGAGGTTCCTGGGGCAGACAGCGGCGAACTCGCCGACGCCCTGGCCGACAAGATCAGGGCGTCCCTGGACGTCGAGGAGGCCCGAGTGTCCAGACCCACCAAGAGCATAGACATGCGCATCATGGGTCTGGACGACTCCGTCAGGGTGGAGGAAGTGGTGGCCGCCATCGTCAGGGCGGGAGGGTGCACGACCGACCAGGTTCGGGCGGGCACCATCCGCGCTGACAGCACGGGCATGCGAGCCGTCACGGTTAGCTGCCCCGTGTCGGTGGCCAAGGCCATCACGACCGAGGGCCGAAGGCTGCTGGTGGGCTGGGTTTCAGCCCAAGTCAAGATGTTGGAACCCAGACCTCTGCGGTGCTACCGATGTCACGTCGGGCACCACGTGGGCGCCTATTGCGCCGCAGAGGTGGATCGCAGTGACCGCTGCCACCAGTGCGGACAGCCCGGACACAAGGCCGTCGAATGCCGTGCATTGCCGCACTGCTACGCATGTGCGGCGGCCGGCAAGCCGGCCGACCACCGGGCTGGGGGTAGGTCCTGCGACCCTCCCACCAAGGCCAAGGGCAAGGTCAGGAGGGGCATCCACCCTGACGTCCTCACCGCCGCAGCCACTACCCTGGCTGCTGCCGCCATCGCCGCCGCTCCCGCCGCGGCAGGACCCTCGCAAAGGGCTCAGGAGGAGACGGTAATGGAATACCAATAACCACGCCATTACGTCTCCTCCAGGCGAACATCAACCACTGCGCCGCCGCTCAGGATCTGTTGCTCCAGAGCATGGCGCAGTGGTCGATCAATATCGCCGTCGTCGCCGAGCCGTACTTTGTCCAACCCCGTGGAAACTGGGTTCAGGACTTGGACGGCTCGGTGACATTAATTTCGTCGGCCGCCGCCGGTACCCCGCCCCCCGAGTCCGTCACGAGGGGGCGGGGTTGCGTGGCAGCACGGTTCGGGGACATCGCCGTGGTAGGCGTCTACCTGCCCCCGAACAGATCTCTCGACGTGTTCCAACTCTCCCTGATGGAGCTAAATTCCGTCGTCGCTGGGTTCGGTTCCCTCCCCGTGGTCGTTTGCGGGGACTTCAACGCCTGGAACACGGCTTGGGGTTCTCGGCGCACGAACCAACGGGGTCGGATGGTGGAGGACTGGGCCTTGGAGCTGGGCCTGGTCGTCCTGAACCGGGGCTCTGTCCCCACGTTGGTGCGGATGCGGGGTACATCAGTGGTGGACATCTCGTTCGCCAGCCCCGCTCTGTCGCCGCGTGTCGTCGACTGGCGCGTTATGGAGGAGGTGGAGACGTACTCCGACCACCGGTACATCCGGTTGGACGTCTCCGCCGAAACCTCGGCCGCGCCGGTCCGACAGAGCCCTTGTGGTCCGCGGTGGGCGCTTAAGCAGATGGACCGGGAGCTCCTCTTGGAAGCCGCGACGGTACAGGCCTGGGTGCAAGCACCGGACAGGCCTGTCGACATCGACGTCGAGGCGGAGTGGTTCCAGGAGGCCATGTCGCAAATCTGCGACGCGGCAATGCCCCGAGTCCCCCCAGGTCGTGCTAAGCGCCGTGTGTACTGGTGGTCGCCGGAGATCGGCGCACTGCGCAACGCGTGCAACCACGCGCGCCGCCGGTACGACAGACACTGCAGGCGCCGCAACCGCCACCCGGATGCGGAGGTCAGAGAGGCGGAGCTGTATGAGGGGTACAGAGAGGCAAAGCGCACCCTCCGAACGGAGATAAGGCGGGCCAAACTCGAGGCCCGCAACGTGTGGCTGGGGTCTCTGAACGCGGATCCTTGGGGGCGCCCGTACAAACTGGTACGGGACAAGCTACGCCCCTGGGCTCCGCCGCTGACTCAGAGTCTCCGGCCCCAACTCGTGGAGGGTGTGGTAACCACTCTGTTCCCTGCGCGAGGGGAACACTCCCCCCCGCCCATGGCTCCGCCCCCGCCAGCAGTGTCTGACGCGGACCACAACAGCGACGACGACGACAACGCTCCAGAGGTGACCGAGGTAGAGGTGAGAGTGGCGGTGCGAAGGCTGAGTGCCAAAAACACCGCCCCAGGACCCGACGGCTTGCCAGGGAAAGCCTGGGTCCTGGCCATGGAGGCTCTCGGGCCTCGACTAAGAGGGCTCTTCAGCGCATGTATGGAAAGGGGCCAGTTTCCACTCCGCTGGAAGACGGGGAAACTGGTCCTCATCGCGAAGCCAGTGCGCCCTGCGGACTCTCCGTCCGCGTACCGGCCCATTGTGCTGCTCGACGAGGTGGGCAAGCTCTTTGAAAGAGTCATTGCAAACCGCCTCGTCGCGCGGCTAACACGGGTGGGGCCGGACTTGTCGGACGGACAGTTCGGCTTTCGTAGGGCGCGCTCTACGGTGGACGCCATCATGCGCGTGCGAGCCCTCACGACAGGGGTTGCGGTGTCCCGGGGCAGGAGCGTCGTGGCAGTGTCCTTGGACATTGCCAATGCGTTCAACTCCCTGCCCTGGAGTACGATCCGGAGGGCACTCCGGTACCACCGGGTGCCCGAATACCTCTGTCGAGTGGTCGAGGCTTACCTGTCGGACAGGTCCATTATCTACCCCGGTCACCAGGGAGACTGGAAACGTCGAGAGATGTCGTGCGGTGTTCCGCAGGGGTCGGTTCTAGGCCCACCCTTGTGGAACATCGGCTACGACTACGTGCTGCGCGGCGACCTCCCTGACGGGGTCAGCGTGGTCTGCTACGCAGACGACACGCTGGTTCTAGCGCAGGGAGAGTCGCACCAGGCGGCGGTCGCTCTAGCGACACGCGGGGTTGCGATAGTCGTTGGTAGGATTCAGGAGTTGGGACTCGAGGTGGCGCTGCACAAATCCGAGGCCATGTTTTTCCACGGCCCTCGGAATGCGCCACCATCAGACTCCCAACTTACGGTAGAAGGAGTTCGCATCGGCGTCGGGTCGACGATGAAGTACCTGGGACTCGTTCTCGACAGCCGATGGAATTTCGGAGAACACTTCCGACGTTTGGCTCCCAAACTCAACCGGGCCGGGGCTGCTCTCAAGCGGCTCCTGCCCAACCTTGGGGGTCCAGACGCCTCCTGCCGGAGGCTCTACGCGGGGATCGTTCGGTCCATGGCCCTCTACGGGGCGCCGGTGTGGGCGCCGTCGCTGGCAAAGCGACCGGCGTCCATACTGAACGCCTGCCAGAGGGTCATGGCAATACGGATGGTGCGGGGTTACCGCACGATCTCCCGCGAAGCGGCGAGCCTTCTGGCTGGCCTACCACCGTGGGATCTGGAGGCAACAGTCCTTGCACACATGCACGATAAGCGCGAGGAGATGCAACGCCGGGGTGAAAGTCCACTACCGCGACAGGTCGAGGTATGGCGGACAGAGCTCCGGCGGGATCTCACGGTGAAATGGCGTCAGCGACTATCGCAACCCAGTGCTGGGCACGCCACAATTATGGCGGTAAGTCCCCTCTTTGAGGCGTGGCTGGAAAGACCTCACGGCGTCCTTACCTTCCGCATGACGCAGGTCCTCACCGGACATGGCAAGTTCGGGAGGTTCCTGCATCGGATTCGAGCGGAAGAGACGCCCGGGTGCCGCCACTGTGCGGAACACCCGGAGGACAAGGTGGAGCACACAGTTGAGGTGTGCCCTGCTTGGGCGGAGCAACGCCGTGCCCTCGTGGGGGTGATCGGCGGCGGAGACCTCTCGCGCCGGGCCTTGGTTCAGGCCATGGTCCGGAGCGAGGAGGAGTGGCAGGCGGTCGCCTCCTTCTGCGAAGCAGTAATGCTAGCAAAGGAGGAGGCAGACCGCATCAGGCAACGGCGCCCTCGCCGCCGCCGCCGGGATTCCGATCCCGATTTCCGGCCACCGTAGACGCGGGCTCGCGGACGGCGAGCCATGGGTAGCTCGCTGTCCGATCGTCCGGTAACTGTCCGGACCGAGCCAAGGCGTCGACGGCGCGCACTGTTCCCGCGCGCCTCAAGGAGTTGTCAGCAACAGGAGGGGCCCATCTGGGTCGAAGCCTACCGGGGTCGGGGTTATCCGAAAGGAAACTAGAGCCCCGGTATGAAGGCTAGAAGGAACGGCGCGGGGTTTTTAGTCAGTAAGACTCTGACACTGTCTCCCGCTCCACCCAAGAGCGGGTTTCGTCAATGATGATTTTCCCCGTCGACAGAACAAAAAAAAAAAAAAAAAAAAGGCGCATTGTCGTGGTGCAAAATCCAAGAATTTTCTTTCCACAAATCTGGCCTTTTTCGTCGAATTTGCTCTCTTAAACGCCGCATAACGCTCAAATAATATTCTTTATTTACCGTTAGACCTTCCGGTAAGAATTCAGACTGCACAACACCGCGATAGTCAAAGAAAACAGTCAACATGACTTTGACTTTTGATCGATTTTGGCGTGGTTTTTCGGTTTCGGATCAGTTGGAAGGCGCCACTCCGAAGCTTGTTGACTAGTTTGCATGTCAAACTCGTAAACCCACGTCTCGTCACCAGTAACAATGCGTTTCATGAATGTTGGGTCCAAACTGACTCGTTCTAGCATGTCCTCAGCGACTTTCATGCGATTGAGTTTTTGGAGAAAATTCTGATCTTTTGGGACTAGCCGAGCAGTAACATGTTTCATACCCAAATGATTAGTTAAAATGGTACGGATCGACTCGTGAGATACAGAAAGTTCGGCGGCTATCTCTCTCAGAGTTGAATGGGGATTTTCAGTCACTATTTCCTTCACTTTTGCGATGTTAACTTCAGTTGCAGACGTTGACGGCCTACCAGAGCGAGGCAAATCTTCCATCACATCTCGACCGCTTTTGAACGCTTTGAACCACTCATAAGCACGAGTTTTTGATAAAGTCGATTCACCGTAAGCCTTCTGTAACATTTTCAGTAAACTCCGAACACGAAATTCCATTAGCGATGCAAAATTTAAGACAAACTCTTTGTTCAATATTTTTGTCCATTATGAAATTCGCACTACACACTATATATGATATTACTAAAACCAGCACTGTATTTAATATAAATAACAGATGCAACTCAAACTCCGCGCCAAAATGGAAAACAGTTGTGCCAATCTAACAACTACAAAAAAACAAAAATTTGAATTTGGAACCATAAACAAATCATCCATTCCCGATACTTTTTTGACTGAATGTATATTGGTTTTCGTACATTTAGTGACTATTGCAATTCGTATTATTATAAAAGCGTCTTTTGTAATTATGATTGTTATTATCTTGTTCAGTTATAAATTTGTTTGTTTAAAAATATACTTAAATATTATTATTCTGTGTAGGTACATTACTGAAGAATTTAATCTTAAAATAATTTCAAGTTGACACAAAGGTGGTTGTCCTGATATTGCAATGTTTTGTCTATGAGATGTTTCGACTCTTATGTACCATTCGTTATATATTTTATTTGGCTTTGTTTCTATTTCAAGTTTTGTTTGTTTGCTTTGTGTTTTATTAGAAAGTAAGATCCGTTTATTTATATTTATAAATGTTTATAACAAAGTGGTATATTTAAAGCCTTTAAATTAAACCAACAGTTTTTTAATTAGTCCAATAAATTTTGTAAACACAAACTGACAATTGTTTTTCCGTGTTTCGTAGTAATTTCCTCGTAAAAGTTCTTCATAATTTGAACCTATAGGTTTAGCTCATTCATCATTGTATTCATAATCATCCTCAAGAGTCTCTCTAGAATCACTCTGTAGAGTGTGAGCACTTATAATTATATTAGTCACAAAGAGGAAAACCACATCCAGAATATTTTTATAAATGACCATATTATTTAAACCTTTAATCACTTCGACAACCACAAACCTGCCTTTAATTATAAAATATTCCTTAACAACGAAGTGTGTGGTCGTTGAAAACAAAATAAATTCATTACAAGACGTAGCAAAATAAATGAAACCTGTTCTATGAGGTCGACCTTTGACAATGTCGACACTGTAATACTGTGTTACCGGTTTAGTTGCAGAGTTTAAACTCGATTCACACGTATCCAGTTATTAGCAGTGTTTGGGGGCTAAATTAAGAGACTTGAAATGAGTAAACCAATCGTTTAGTTTCCGAGTATCCCAGTGAGTCAATTTTTTCTTTAGTCATGTCTTCGATTCGACCGTGGTTTAGTTCCAGATGAAATATGATTGATGAATGATTTACACTGTAAAGTAGACGGTAAAATTTTATTAGATACTAATATCTGTTCTGAAGTGATGACTGCATATCTATCAGAAGAAGAAGCATTGGAAGGCTTCTGAAAAGATAGACCGATGACTTGGTGAGGGTCGTCCGGTAATGGACCGAGTCCAAGACATCGACGGCGCGCACTGTTTCCGCGCGCCTCAAGGAGTTGTCAGCAACGGGAGGGACCCAGCTGGGTCGAAGCCTACTGGGGCCAGGGTTTTCTGAAAAGAAGCTCGAGCCCCGGTATGAAGAGGCTAGAAGGAACGGGGTGGGTTTTTAGTCAGTAAGAGTCTGACACTATCTCCCACTCCACCCAAGAGCGGGGGTTGTCATAAGACTATTTTTGACCACCGAAAAAAAAAAGTGGTGTTTGTAGAAATTTGATGTTTGCGAGATGCACCGGACCGTTGTGGCGATACTTAGAGAGGCCTAAGTTGAAATGATTATGTCAGTACCAGCAACATGTAAAAGATCTGTCAGAATTCACACTTCACTAATACTGGAGTCATGTAAACCAGCCTCAATACAACGATTACGAGTTTAGTAGCAAATATTAGCTTGAGAAATTTGTGTTGTAATGCTTAAGATAAGGGGTTATATCACCAGGCTTTATTACCCGACAGTTTAAGATGGAGGTCAAAGGTTTAAGTGTCGTCCTCAACTCGCATACTATCTGCTTTATTGATTCACTAAATTTATTCATATTGGCAAGATGAAAAATGGGAAGCTGTTAAAGAGTACAAGAGACCTACTAACGCAATAGTTGTTATGAAATTTCTTTGTAATTTTTTTTTTTAATTTTCTTGATATTCGTTCCGAACTTCCTTTATTTCTTTAACACGTTGATGAAGTAGATAGAAAAGTAAAAATATTGAAAAAAGGATTGTGTGAGAAGTGATATGAATGAAAAGGGAGTTAGTGATACGTGACGAGCGACAGAAGACAGAATGGAAGAAAACAACGTGTTGCGCCGACCCCAAATAAAAATGGGATAAGGGCAGGAAGATGATGATGATGATGATTTTGATGGCATTCATCAAAACGCATAAAGTCGCCAAAAAAGCAATGGGGAGGGCTACACACGGAGTTTCCTTAAGTGATTCTTCAAACTTAAGTAGCAGTTGGCAGAGCAGATTACTCGTACACCTATCACATCCCTTTAACTGAAAAACGTTTTCCGAATCGCATCACATCTTCTTAACTGGTCCTGTGCTTCTCACATCCCGAAGAAGCTCGCAGTCTTCACTAGGTCATCGATCCATATTATGTTCAGCCTATTTGATTGTGCGGAACTGTGCTATGCTATACAAAATGTACTACTACTGCTATTCTGCCAGTCCTGTAAAACCACCTGCATCTTCATGACGTGTTGAAATATCGGTTGATCGAGTGAGAACCTTGCTTTGCTTTTTTTTTGTTTTGTCGGCCTTATAATGTTCCCACTGTTGGGAATCAGGCCTCCTCTCTAGCAGAAGGAAGATCTCAAAACGGTGAAGGAAAACATCGTGAAGAAACCGGCATATCCTATAACCAAAAAATTTGAAGACATGTGACATCCATCAATCCGCACTGGGCCCGCATGTTGGATTACAGCCTTTTCCTTTCGAAGACATGTGACATCCACCAATCCACACTGGGCCCGCATGGTGTATTACGGCCTATTCCCTCTCCTAGAGAGAAGGCCTGAAAACTTTGAGAACCTTAAAATAGCTCCACCCTTTTAACGGTTCAGTGAAAGCCATAAATGGATCCCATTAAGAGCTTGGTAGGCCCTCAGGATTTCTATGAGGTTAATAACAGAGCTGGAGGTGTAGCCAAATAAATGCCGGTCCAGAAAAAAAATCTGGGTCATTGACCCATTTTGTGTGTGAGTAATAAGATCGTACTACGGGAAATGTTTGTTTCTTCCTAAATACCTTCACTCCCACCCATTTCTCCTTCCCTTTATACCTTCATTTGTTTATTCGAATCCCGTAACAAAAAACACGTGAAGATGATTGAGCAACCTACTCCAGAAACTAATATTAGAATTTTGTTCTACATTGAGCAGCATTAACTCTAATTTAAGAATCTATTACTCAATGCTGTCTTTACTTCTTCCATTTACTCGATTTTTACTACTGAACTATTTACTATTTGTATTGCGTTACCCAGTATTGGTAAACTCTACTGGGAAATATCGTGAGATGAGATACTAGCTTCTACAAGCGGTTCCGCCCACGTGATAGTCGAAGATTATCCCAAAAACATCGGAATAAAAAGTTTAAATCCTATGTTCTACTGTGACAAATTTCATCTAAATCCGTTCACCTATTTGAGCGTATAGAAGTGACAAACATATAAACACGCCCATAATAGTATTTATAAACAAATTATATTTTTTTTGTAAAAAGTTTTTTTTATTTTACACTTTTTAGTTATGGTACCACCACTAAAAAGTACCCCTCAGTCAAACTTAAATACCTTATAGTCAGAGCGCATCTCATAACGGTTCTAATAATCCCAAACACGGTTAGATTACATTAATTTACCTTTCGACTTCATCATCAGATCAATTCGATATATCCTCTCCCCCTCTTCTTTCAAACAGTCATTAGACTAGATGCTGGAGAGGGAAAGGATATATCGAACTGATCTGATGATGAAGTCAAACTTAAATACCTTATAGTCAGAGCGCATCTCATAACGGTTCTAATAATCCCAAACACGGTTAGATTACATTAATTTACCTTTCGACTTCATCATCAGATCAATTCGATATATCCTCTCCCCCTCTTCTTTCAATCAGTCATTAGACTAGATGCTGATAATCCCGGCTGTAGCATCAGGCCAGATTTATGTCAACATTGCAATAAACTTAAAATTTAGTCCTGTTTAAAATGAGCCCAAACACGACTACGGTGCTGTAATTTCAAGGTTTGTACTTTTCCTGATGCTCCTGGCTTCAGCATCAGGTCTCTATGTACTTCGGTGTTCTTTATTAGCAGTACGTTTATCCACACATCGAGCCGTTTTCAATGAGCCTAAACTCGATATATCTGCTGTTTGTTGTCGAGGACTTAGGTACTCTGCAGACTATCCTGACTGCAGCATCAGGTCATGACTTGATGATCATGAGACCAAATGTGGCAAATGCCCTATCAAACATCAAAACAATTTACTAAAACAGTCCTTGCCTGTTCGAGTAACTTCTTACTGTTAAGGAGTTGTACCTTCCATCATCAGCCCAGCTACCTGAGATGGTGACGACCATACGCAAATACACAAGATACTTCATAAAATATGCGAAAATCAATAAGTGAGCCTATAAAATTTGAAGGTTGCCCTCGATTTCTCCAAGATCCCATCATCAGATCCTAATTTGGTGATAATGGGACCACCTCAGAACTATCTACTTTCGAACAAAAAAAGAATTTTGAAAATCCGTCCACATTTGGGGGAGTATTCGACGAACAAACATACAAAAAAAAGCATCTTGGCTTTTAATAACTAGACATAATCCTTACTAATATTATAAAAGCGAAAGTGAGTTTGTTTGTTTGTTACGTCTTCACGCTTAAATGGCAAAACTGATTTTGATGAAACTTAGTACACGGATAGACCATGTCCTGGATTAGGACATAGGATACTTTTTATCCCAGAAGTATGTTCCCTTGGGATAATTTTCTGCTATCACGCGGGCGAAGCCGCTGGGAGCAGCTAGTAAATTATAAAAAAATGTTTATTTATATCCAAAAGAATCCAATACAGTTATTAGTTGCAGGTAGTTTGAAAAGAAATAGAAAGTAATTTGTGGGAGATCTAGAGTCTCCAAAACTGTGAAGGAAAACATCGTGAGGAAACCGGCATGTCGTAGAACTAAAAATTCCAAGACATGTGACATCTACTAAACTCCACTGGGCTCACGTGGTGTATAACGGTCTAAAGTGGAGGCCTGAGTCCCAGCAGGAGCATCATCAGGCTGATTATGCTATGCTATATGCACTATGACTTAAAATTCTGTACTACGACTTAGTCGGTTTATCGATAAGTTACCTAATAAATGTGACTGGCCTGTTAATCTAGTGTTTAGTGGCCCTAACAGCTTGGCAGAAGGGATCGATTCCCACCCAAGACAAATGTTTGTATGATGAGCATGATCATTTGTTCTATATCTGGGTGTAATTTATCTATATATGACATGTATGTATTTAGAAATATATGAGTATGTTTATCAGTTGTCAGTGTTGTGTAACTAGTGATGTGCCGTTACCCGCAATATTGCCGTGAAGTGGGAATATTGGTAGGCATATTGTCGGCAACGGTACATCTCTACTCAGAACACAAGCTCTGCTTAACTTCCACCGTAGACGCGGGCTCGCCGACGGCGAGCCATGGGTAGCTCATTGTCCGATCGTCATGTAATGGACCGAGTCCAAGTCGTCGCCGGCGCGCACTCTTCCCGCGCGCCTCAAGGAGTTGTCAGCAGCAGGAGGGGCCAAGCTGGGTCGAAGCCTACTGGGGACAGGGTTGTCCGAAAGGGAGCTCATGCCCCGGTATGAAGGCTAGAAGGAACGGCGCGGGGTTTTTGGTCAGTAAGAGTGTGACACTATCTCCTGCTCCACCCAAGAGTGGGTTTTGTCATAAGATGATTTTCACCGTCGACAAACAAAAAAAAAAAAGCTCTGCTTAACTTGGGACTAGATGGCGTTGTGTAATAGTTGTGGAATATATTATTACTATTATAGCCTAACTGTCTTCTTTTCTCCAAAGAGCATAAAGTTAAAGTTATTACTTACCTTCATCACACAAAACGTTTTAAGACAAAACAGACGAACTTCAAGAATGTAGGCGTTAAGTAAACATAAAATGAAAACCATTTTTCACACGTCGTTCGAGAATTTCACCGTTTTTGTTCCCTCTCTAGTTATGTTTGAACTGCGCCCGAAGGAATGGGTCACGTTGATAGCTGAGAGATTTATTATTTAATTTTGTCTCTTTTATCTTGTTCTGCGCATATTTTAAGTCAAAATTATAATTGTAAAACGGGTTTTAAACCTTGTGGTTTTAAACCGTTATTTTTGTTAATGCGGTTTAATTTTACCATTTTAAGCATTTTAATAAAATATTTTTATTTAATAAGTATGCACCGATACTTCACACGACGTGATTATGAAACATTAAACATAGTTAAATTTTAATACAATTATAGTAATCCTTTAAGGATTACAAGGAACTGAGGAGGAGGAGTAAAATACTGATCTGATAAAAGAATTGAGTTTTGAGAAATTTTTGAAACTCGTCTCTCACTTAAAAATCTTTGCAAACATGAACTGTTCAAGAATTTGAGTTATAAAGGGTGTATTGCTCGCACGGCTGTCATTTTAACACGTCATGGTAAGACAAAAAGTATGTAAAGTTTGACACGCTTTTAAAACTAATTGATGAATTTAGTTATCATGATGTTTTTAGCCGCAAGACATCCAATGTTGGACATAGATCTCACTCAAGTGTCACCACAATGAACGGTGCGTCTTACATCTATCGAAAAAAAAACAGCATCACAACAACATCGGATGAATTTAGTAACCAGCCATAACTTTGACAGTTACATAATCTACGCTACGCTACAATTATAACGTACCCGCTAGCAGTCAGACCTCGCCCTTACGGTATATTTGCTCAACGAAAGTACGGTCACTCATGTCGGCTGGACATAATTTGATTATGTTTATGTGCGAACATTAGAAAGTGAGTATTTCGCGTCGACTACTGTCTTGTTTGTATTATTTCAACATTTCTCAACAGGTGGTTATAAAAACATGGGTTTTATTGAGGTGTTTTATGAAGACCCGTTGGTCTAGTGGGTGCGACAGTAAGAATTGCGAATGCTGGAATTAAGTTCTTGGGTTTGATTGCAAATTCTTATAGGTTTTTTTTTTATTGTGGAGAAATTATTATCCCGCAAGAAAAGTTACAGGTAGTTCGTAATAATAACAATGCTGTTTGAATTCGACTGGCCTGTTGGTCTAGTGGTTAGTGGCCATGACCGCTATACCGGAGGTCGTGGGTTCGATTTCCACCCAGGAAAAATGTTTGTGAGATGAGCACTATCATTTGTTCTGTGTCTGAGTGTAATTTATCTTTCATGAATCCCCAAGCGAACGCCAGTGTTCGCGCATCTATTGTCTTACTATAGTGTCTAACTGATGGTATCTAAACAGTGATGTCTGAGAGTGAGACGGTTATTGATGTATGTATTTAGAAATATATTAAGTATGTTTATCAGCTGTCTGTCTAGTACCTACTCATAACAGAAGCTTAGCTTGAGACTAAACGGCGTTGTACTTTTTTCTTTACCTATACCTACTTGTAAATGAATGGAGAGGGAGAGGGAGGCTATAAACATGGCCATCGAACCTATACACATAAAATAGGAACTCGTTCATTGTGTCTACAGCTGAAGAGTGGAATTCCCTGCCTGAGTCTGTATTTCCTGATAGTTATTTAGTTACAACCTGGGAATCTTTAAGTCTAGAGCAGATATATATAGGTTACTTCTAGACAAGCGTGCTCTATCACCAACGACATCGCCGCTTTTTATCAGGTGATGTAGTGGTCAAGCACGACAAATTTAACATTAAAAAAATGACGGATGAATTGAGAGAATTCTCACTTATTATTCAGACTTAGTGCTAGCGTGACTGGTGACAGGAAAAAATGGACGAAAAAAAAAACATATTGCTCCGACCCTATTTGGGGTCGGACCACAGGCCCAACTCAGCTTTTGTGTTGTGTTATTTGGGGTCGGAGTCGGTCCTTATCATGAAGTGTAAAATTATCTGGCGAGCAAGTGAGAAAGTGGGATGGAGCTATACATCTTGTACTCTATCCCTTTAACAGTTCAGTTTTGGTTGTCAAATAGATCGTGTTAAGAGCTCGTGGTAGGGCTTTAGGAAGATGATGGGTTACTCCTGTTAAATTGTATAGGGTTTGCTTAAAGGACTATTATAAAGTTTATTCTATTCTATTCTATTCTATTATTTATAAGCCTTAAATATAACTATAGGAATGTGAGCGTTCACACACCTCTGCCTACTCTTTCGGAGAACACAAGGCGCAATGTTATGTGTACAGGAATCCAGTCGTGACACGCAAGTACGAGTAGTTTCGCATCACAATTACATTGATACCTGATTATCATCTCACGACCGACTCAGTGTTGAGAAACATTTGACATTGAATACTGTTATATTGCAGTCTTTAAATTGATTAATTAGATGGTTTAACAAGCCTTTTTTTGAATGTAATGGATTGGTTGAAGGAAAACAGGTGGGTTTTAGTCAGACATTTTAGTTAAATTTTTGACACTTTTTCTTGTTGTTCTGGGTAAAATCCAGAAAGAGATGAGTCATTTGATGATTTCTCTATTCATTCACTTACTTATATATAAAATATTTCATCATCATCAGCCTTTTTAATGTTCCCACTGCTGGGACTCAGGCCTCCTCTCTAGGAGAGAGAATGGGCCGTAATCCACCACGCGGGTCCAGTGCGGGTTGGTGAAGGTCACATGTCTTCGAATTTTTATGGGTTCTATAAAAAAATTATAAAATACTTAAATAAATATAATTATATAAACGGCCGGTCCTAGCTTTGCAAAAGGTGTTAAATATTTTTTAAATTCTCGAATTTTCTCTACCACTATATGCATATATGGTACATTTGACTGGCCTGTTGGTCTAGTGGTTAGTGGCCCTGACTGCTATGCCGGAGGTCGTGGGTTCGATTCCCACCCAGGACAAATGTTTATGTGATGAGCATTTGTTCTATGTCTGGGTGTAATTTATCTATATTATGTATGTATTTAGAAATATATATTATATATAAGTATGTTTATCAGTTGTCTAGTACCCATAACACAAGCTCTGCTTAGCTTGGGACTAGACGGCGTTGTGTGGATAGTTGTGGTATATTATTATACTAGCTTCTGCCAGCGACTTCGTACGCGGATCCTGTTGCTTATGCCAGCGACAACGGGGTCGTCAAAATCAAAGATCTGAAACGTCTGATATCGAATTCTAAGAGCCCGGGGACTGGATTCAGTATTCACGCGCGATGGCTTATTAGCGTATTTCATATATAATTTTGGTGTTTCTATACCGATTTCTATGATTCTTTTTTTATTGAATAGATAATAATGTTAACTTTTTAAAATTAGGGATGAGTGAGAGTGTTATAAACGTAAGAGTAGACAAAAATAAACAGAAAGCTCCGAACTGCTAAGCTATCGGGAGTTACACGTGTTTTTGTGAGTCAACCATAAAAGATAGACATATGCTGTCGTGGGATATTTTTTACATAATTTTAAGGAGAATATTTCCGTGATACATGATTTCTAGTAGTAGCTTTAACCATTAAGGCTGCAAACGCGACGGAAGCTTAAAAAATGGAGTAATTTCTCCCATTTCCCCAACATTTCCCTTCACTGCTCTGCTCCTATTGATCGTAGCGTGATAAAAAGTATACTATAACCTGCCCAGGAGTATGAAGAATGATTGTACCAAGTTTCGTTAAAATCCATCGCGTAGTTTTTGTTTCTATAAAGAACATACAGACAGACAGACAGACAGACAGACAGACAGACAGACAGACAGACAGACAGACAGACAAAAATTTTACTGTTTGCATTTTTGGCATCAGTATCGATCACTAATCACCCCCTGATAGTTATTTTGGAAATATATTTCATGTACAGAATTGACCTCTCTAAAGATTTATTATAAGTATAGATTATTATTATTATTTAAACCTTCCTCATGAAACACTCTAATTGAAATAAAAATCTGTTTTGTATATTTGAGATTATCGAGTTCTTACAGAGAGACATACACGATAGGAACTCTGTTTTATAATATTTAAAGATAAGACAAAAACAAAAAAATAAAACCTATAAGTAAAGGTTCAAAAACAAACTAAAAAACATTAGCTTAGACAGGATGCATCTAATTGATTTCGTGTTTTTATGACACCTTCATAGATTCATGAATGAACGAATCCAATGTCGTCCCGATGCACAGTCGTTCGCTGTTCACCAGAAAAAACTGGTTCAATGAACTGGCTGTCGCGCCCGTATCTAATTACAACACTAAAGGCATGATTATCTAATAATACCGACTTGTAATTAACCTGTAATTATATTGACAGCACTGCTATGGGGGATACCTGTAGGTACTAAGCTGTGTAGCAGAAAAAATTAGAAAAACACACCTACAGGTATCAGGATATTCTCCTCCTCTACTGATTCTCATTTTTTTAATATAATTAGTGGTTATTAGCTTCAAATATATCTAGGCAAAGGCCTCCCCCAAGTCCTCCAAACTGTCTCCTCCTGCGCCGTCTCTAACCAGTCCTAGCGGTACGTGACCAAATCATCCCGCCACCTCTTTCTAGGCGGTAAGTGCCCTCTTTGAGGCGTGGCTGGAAAGACCCCACGGCGTCCTTACCTTCCGTATGACGCAGGTCCTCACCGGACATGGCAAGTTCGGGAGGTTCCTGCATCGGATTCGAGCGGAAGAGACGCCCGGATGCCGCCACTGTGCGGAACGCCCGGAGGACACGGTGGAGCACACAGTTGAGGTGTGCCCTGCTTGGGTGGAGCAACGCCGTGCCCTCGTGGGGGCGATCGGCGGCGGAGACCTCTCGCGCCGGGCCTTGGTTCAGGCCATGGTCTGGAGCGAGGAGGAGTGGCAGGCGGTCGCCTCCTTCTGCGAAGCAGTAATGCTAGCAAAGGAGGAGGCCGACCGCATCAGGCAACGGCGCCCTCACCGCCGCCGCCGCCGGGGTTCCAGCCCCGATTTCCAGCTACCGTAGACGCGGGCTCGTGGACAGCGAGCTATGGGTGGCTCGCTGTCCGATCGGAGGAGTTGTCAGCAACAGGAGGGGCCCATCTGGGTCGAAGCCTACCGGGGTCGGGGTTATCCGAAAGGAAACTAGAGCCCCGGTATGAAGGCTAGAAGGAACGGCGCGGGGTTTTTAGTCAGTAAGACTCTGACACTGTCTCCCGATCCACCCAAGAGCGGGTTTCGTCAATGATGATTTTCCCCGTCGACAGAAAAAAAAAAACCTCTTTCTAGGCCGGCCTCGACGGCACTTTCCTTCAGAAGGAACTCACCACAAATATAATATTTGTGTATAACCAAAAATCGTGCAAGTGGTGTTAGCCATGTTTGTGATCCTGTCAGTAAAAATCTGATTTTTACTCTTGCTAAACCCAGATAAGTTACAAAAGCTATTATTGTAAATAAGTTCCATTAAAAAGTTTTCTTTTATCAATTCAGTAATATCTACGATAATCTACGGCTCGCAGTATATCCTAGTTTAAATCGCAGACTTGAAGTAAATACCTCTGATTCATGAAACATAGACTTTAAACTAAATCTGTGCTTTGGCGCAACTGTCAATCCAGTTGCATTTAATAAAGTAAATAAAATGGTATGGTAGTTACAAAATCATCAAATAACTCCTTCCGCTCTGGGTGGAGCTAAAAGGTATATCCGACTTTCACAGACTAAAACCCACCTTTATTCCTTCGATCACCCTTTGGTGCCGCGGCAACGAACAATCCCGCAGCCCTTGGCCTACATTCATCAGAACGTCCTTTATAAATCAATGGTCTTAATGGCGTAACCGCCAACGCCATAAGATGCATCAATAGTGTAGATTCACGGTGCACGTGTTAAGCACGTTCACGGTGTTATGTTCCAAGGTTTATAAGATTATTCATTGTTGAAAGACGTGTCGTTTTCCATTGACAATATGATGTTATCTGAGGATATACCATCGATTTTGAATAAAGAAATAAGTGATGAATATGTGATATTAAACATTTTTTGTAGTTACTCGTATATATCTCAGGTAGTAGGCAGGATTTATGGCGGTAAGTCCCCTCTTTGAGGCGTGGCTGGAAAGACCTCACGGCGTCCTTACCTTCCGCATGACGCAGGTCCTCACCGGACATGGCAAGTTCGGGAGGTTCCTGCATCGGATTCGAGCGGAAGAGACGCCCGGGTGCCGCCACTGTGCGGAACGCCCGGAGGACACGGTGGAGCACACAGTAGAGATGTGCCCTGCTTGGGCGGAGCAACGCCGTGCCCTCGTGGGGGCGATCGGCGGCGGAGACCTCTCGCGCCGGGCCTTGGTTGAGGCCATGATCCGGAGCGAGGAGGAGTGGCAGGCGGTTGCCTCCTTCTGCGAAGCAGTGATGCTAGCAAAGGAGGAGGCCGACCGCATCAGGCAAAGGCGCCCTCGCCGCCGCCGTCGGGATTCTGATCCCGATTTCCATATATATACACGATTGTCATAAGATGATTTTTCCCATCGGGAAAAAAAAAGGTAGGTAGTAGGCAGGATACATTGATCGTAAAACTGAAGGTTGGAATTTGTTGTTGGTTGGAAGTTGGAATTGAAAGATTCTGGAGTGACGGTTGATGGGAAACTGTTGCGCCATGTGCAAAACAAAGATATGCAGGGATATGTTTTTTGAGAAACTATGCCCGTCTGAATAATGTTATCAATATATCTACATCAATAAAAAGGTATGGTGACACGCTAACTTAATTCTGTATTTTTTTTATTATTATTCTGTCTCAATATTATCCATGCGAATATCAGTTTGTTTATTTGTTACGTTGTTAGAAAGACTATTATTGTCATTTTATCATGCTACGGAATTCCGTGTTGAAACAAACAATAAATGAAACACAACGATATAGTACATGGTCAAGAATGCATCAATAAGCATAAAATATTCCAAGAAAAACCTTTGCGTACCCGTTCCATTCAAGTTTTTATCAATACAAAGTACGTATGTGATTGTAACGCAGTAATCACAGCATGATTCATTCGATAACTTTTTGTAAGAGAAACAAGTTCACAGATTATGCAAATCAGAAGCGCAACAAGGAAGAATTAATGTCAATCGAGACGTTATTAACCATTCACTGTATTAATGCTTTCATGTTTTAATATACAAACTTTATTTTGCTGATGAAAAACTTGATTCTGATCCTTACCATCCAAGAAATAAAGTACAACATCCATTTAGTGAAACACAAATAAATTCGGGCGTGACCGACTATAAAGTCAATCATGATACACTCAATTGTTTGCTGATATCTTGATTCGACGATCAGTATCTTCAACTTTAAGCCCTACACCACACAAGCTAAGGTCCATTTTTGTTGGCACAGCATTATGGGAATACCACCACAGGAGTTGTTTTGATGATTCTCTACTTATATCCGCAAATCCTTTAAGTCTTACAAAAAGTCCTTTTGTCTTCTCGACTTAACGAAGCATATAATTGTGCGAACAAAAAATTTTGGAGCGAAACAATGAGACTTACGGACATACAAACAGAATTAGAAACATACTAATATGGACATCTGTGAGTACGCTTCATTAGGATCATAGTAAATAATATGGCGGTGATTAAGGTCACGTCTGGTTATTTTGGTCCAGCTATAATTAATAGTGAAGGACTCGTTGGATTTGCAGCTAGTTTGACCAAAAATGAAATAAATGTACGTAGATAAAATTTAAGAATTTAAAAGTACCGTAGAATACTGTGTTTTTGTTATTGGCAAAAAGCTGGTAATATCTGTATTATAAATATAATATAAAATAGAATAGAAATACTTTTATTCGGTACAGACACAGCAAAACCATTATGAAAATGATAAGTAAGAAATCATTCATTTAAATATTTCATTCGGATGATCGAAATTCTTTTAATAACATCCGGGGCATCCAAAATTATATTAAAATCAAAGTAATTCGTAACACTACAGACAATCCAAATTACACGGACGATTAAAAAATTCTCTTCGTTCACGCAAAATTATCGCAAACCATTGTAAGTAATGGATTTATCGATGCTGTAATAATAATAAAAAATTGTGTTTTGATATTTCTGAATTTAATCCGAGAAAATAACAAAATAATATCGTCGCTGCGCCTGACAAGTTCCATATGTGATTTTTGTGTGGTTTTGGTAAACAGCAAAAAACATGTTATAAACTTAAAAAAAGGAAATAATACACTATTAAGAATGCAGTTTCAAAGACATTTATTTACGACGTAATAAAAACACAAAATTTGGCATAAATATTCAATAACTATGGTGCTAGAATTTTTTTTTTTAACAAAACGTGCACATAACTGGTTTTGCACAGTCTAAAAAAGTTACGTATGTGCATTATTACACATACAGAATTAGGCAATATGCTGCATTTGGTAAATTTAAGATTAATCATTATGTGATCCTTCAGTCTCTTTAGTAATTTAACAAAGTATTATAATAATTAAATTATTAGGAACTTCACAAGAACTATAAAATAATATCAAATCAACGAGATCTTATGCTTTGGCCCTTTTAACACTTAATTATTAGTTTTATAATCACATAATACTGCCATTGTGACATTCATTCAACACATTATGACAGCATTTTAAAGACAATAATTGTAATATCTATAAAAATATTCTAATAAACACTCATCAATTAAATAGGCACATAAGTAGGTAAGTTACTCAGAGAGCTTACTTATTTTGCTACTTATTGACAGATTTTATACATCATAGGTTTAAAATTTATCAGCTAGGCTTACTTAAATAGTATCAGTTCAAGAGTTTAGTCGTGAAAAGTTAACAAACCGGCAACAAATAGGCACTTTTTTCGTATAATAATAGTATAATAATTACCTATACTCATATAATATATAATAAGTATAATAATAATATTATTATACTTTGAAAGTATGAAACTTTTATGCCATATTAATATTGGACTAAGCTGTGTTCATAATTAAATACAACTGTAAGTACTTATCTAATAATCAATCAAATCAGCGGATAATCTACCATAATTTATTATAATGATCTGACATTGTCAAGAAATTACACAATATGTATTTTTTTGGTTAGGAAACTATCTATGAATTAAAATGATGAGTGTGAGTAATATTTTATTAAAAACTAACCTGAAATCAACAACAACTAAATAAATAAATAAATAAATACTTACCAATTTCAGTATGTTTTCACTCTTAAAACCGATTAATTAGTTTTGTTTACATCACAACGCTCATACCTATAACGCAGTTGACGGGCGATTGGGGCCCGAACACAAATCCTTTATGTGCAATTCTACACAAACAGAGATTTTCCTAACCGTCAAAACACTTACGGAATTTGTTAAACTCGTTTCCAGTCCAAATATCACAAAAAGAATTTTACTAACACATGGAGAATTAAACGAAGATTATTTTTAGGAAAAAAAACAAAAATCGAAAAAATGCACATACGGGATTTGGCAGGCGCAGCGACGATATACGCTATCAAACTAATGAAGTCAAAGGTTCAGAATGTAATAATATCTATAAATATAGTGCAATAATGATATCTGCCTGACTCATAAAAGGACGCTCGTTTTAAAAAACAATAAAACAAATCATTATCAGAACTAAGACTTTCAAACTTTGTAACCTCAACCCCATTATCGAAATCAAATTGTTCTGGAAGTAAAATGATGTCATTAAAGGTCACTAGCCCATGTATGTTTTAATACTTACTTTTAGACTTGATATCTTTACTAAACACTGTGTTTGTTTTCTCATCATCATCATCATCATCATTGACATCATTGATGACCTTGTTCCATCCACTGTTTTGTAAAGGCTGTTATGTTTTGTTCGTTCTTTTGTGTGCTTTTTTGAGAATCTCATCTAAGCTCAGTTAGATCTATTTAAAAATTAATATTATCACCAATATCACTCTTAATTTCTGCTTAATCATTATTATTTTTACGATGTACAGAAAAACGATCAATCGCAATTCCCCTGCTGATTGGAAGCAGGTAAATACACGAATTTAAGATTAATTTCCTCTCCCATTCGTATTTGGTTTTGCACTTATGTCCGTTTGTTTTTCCGCCTCCGTAATGAATTTCGATTTGAGATCCTTGTATGTAGGTAAGTGCCTTGTACGACGCTGTTATTGGTTTTCTTTTTTTGTGTTACTTTAGTTAGAAAAATAAGTAGATCAGATACTTGACATTTTGGTGTAAGATTAGAAATTATTTCGAATAAAACATTAATAATTGAAAATAAATATGTTAGAAGTACTTCTTGTATTATTTTTAAGTGGAATGTAACGTTAAAAATCTTGGTCAATAGATTCTTGAGAATTTAAATTTTTGCTTTATTTAAAAAAACACACTTTATAAGCTGTCAAGACGAATGGAATGGAATTGTATAAAAGAGTCACCACGGCCCTAGAAAGCAAATAACAGCTAAAATAACGCGGTGTGTTTGAGCCAGTAAAAGTCTGACACCCCCCCTCAGTCCATCTAGACAAGACGAAGTTATTTGTAGCTGAAATGTTTCATCTCATTCTATAGCAGGTCAAAATTTGCTATAACATTTTCCTGATAGCTGAAATAATCTTACCTCTTACAAATCTTTCTTTTATAAATAGGAATGAGTAATTGGAAATTCCTTCTACATTTATTGTGAATAAGCTCAACCTAAGGAATATTTTTTTCATTGATCAGGGTCCCTTTCTAGTAAAATTAAATGCTGGTTTTTCCTTAGTAATTTCTTAGAAACTAAGTAATTTAGATTCAAAGAAGTCAACTCATTACAATGGAGTAGTGTTTGTATTTTATTTGTGTGTTGTGTTACATCTTTCATGGTTTTTAATTCATCTTTCTAAACAAAACCACACATACAGACCTACACTGCTTGAAGCCAACCTAAAACCAACTATACCAAATTGTGAACATAAAAAGATTGATTTGCTATAGTTTAAATTTTAAAGTTCCCATGCTCGTCAACTAACTACTCAGGATAGTTATTAAAATTTCATCCTTTAATTTTTCGCTTCATTTACTACAGTTCTCCAAATTGTATGCCTAGACAGTCATTAAAACTTTATCTCTTTACATTAAGATAGTTTGTAGACATAACCAAAGAAACTTTTGGGATTGGTCTATAGGTTTTTCTGAATCACGCTAATATTATAAAGGTGAAAGTTTGTATTTATGTTTCTTCTTCACGCTCAAACGATTATGTCCTTTTTCACATTCATTCTAGAATTATATAATACATATAATAGTGGCCGCGACAGACGTAGCCCTAATCAGAAGCCAGCTATTCGTCAGAATAAAAAAAAATTGTTATTCGATTGCAGTGCCACCTACTGGATTAAACTGTATTTTTAAACCAACTTAAAACCCAGTCAAATATACTCACAAAATGTATCTAAATTGGGCAGGCAGTTTACACGTTCTGATGAATTGTGTATAAAGATATAGCTTTGGAATAATTTTTAGCCGCTTGCATACGCTAGTTCATATATAAAAGTAACTAAAAAAAACTCCAGCCTTTGTTGAACAATGGTTGACAAACAAGCCCTATAACAGATATTTGGAATTCATGAAATCGACACAACCTTAAACACTTAAGGATAACTTAACAGACAATAAGAAGACAGTTCTCAGCCGTACCTTGCCAAAGATTGCTAAACATCAGCATTCCTTAAACGGCTAACATTCCAGTCAATGGCACACTAAAACAATGAAAACAACACAGTTATTCGTTGCAAACATTGTTGATCCATACCAATGTGCTGTTGAAATAACAAAATAGATAACTAGCTGCTCCCAGCGGCTTCGCCCGCGTGATAGCAGAAAATTACCCCAAGGGAACATACTTCCGGGATAAAAAGTATCCTATGTCCTATTCCAGGACATGGTCTATCCGTGTACCAAGTTTCATCAAAATCGGATTTGCCATTGAGGCTTGAAGACGTAAAAAACAAACAAACAAACAAACTCACTTTCGCTTTTATAATATTAGTAAGGATTTCACGAGTAAGAGACGTGTGTTATTGAGGAGTGTCATTTCGTTTTCTTGTTTTTAATCATCCTTACAATCATCTTTGCTTATAAGGTACTGTTAAAATAAATAGCTTTGTAACATTCTAGATATTAGACAAATGTCAAAATGAGGATCATAATATCTAGTAAGTAATGTTTATGTTATTAGCTTTTGTTGTAGTGGAACCTACTAACGAGACAAAAATATTTAATGTTTTAATGCAGGCAAGTGCTGTCACGTGTGCCATATCCTGGTATGTTCAACTATTGAAGCTAACTTATATACGATTGTTAATTAGCCAATAAAATAAGCAAATAAATGATAAATAAACTTAGCATAATTGATTTATAATATAACAAATATTGTCCATCATCATAACATAATTGATTTATAATATTACAAAAAATCATGATGACATAAGCATATTGATCTTTTTATAATATCAATGAGCAAAGTTTATTTTTAAGATATTACGCATTTAAAAACCACAAGTCATAAAATACAGAAACTGAAAAGCTCGTTGCTGGGATCATAACTGCGGCAGAGGTCGAGGTCGAGGTTCATTTGTAGATGGGTGACCATCTTAACATACTGAGACTCAACTCATAGCCTTTAAAAGGACGTTAAGCCATTGGTTCCGACTGTCATTTGTAGACCTTTGAACTATCAGAGGTCTACTACGAATAGTCTGGTACTAGAAAACGTGTCAAAAATCAAAGTCAAAGCATTTATTTCAAATATACCATTTGCAGGCACTTTTGAAATGTCGGTCAGTCCAAGAAAAGTGAAGCTTAATTGCACGTCCCAAAGCGTAGATCTCTATGGAGAAAAACGTGCAAGAAACTCCATGAACACTCTTTTAAATCATATTATGTGTTACATATAATCCTTGGTTACATATTTCTTCCTGATACCAGTATTTAAAAAATATATTGTGCTACCCAATTACTGGGTTGTGGAAGTCAAACATGTAGTTCCTCTTTCTAACATCCAGCTACATCCAGTGTGACTAGAATTTGATACGAATATGATAGGGAAAGGACTAGGCAGATTGAACCTATAAAATACCGAATAAGGCTATTCGGTATTTTATATTTGAAATATTTTAGGTTACAATGTCTGTTACTTCATAACGGGTTGTACTGTTTCAAAGATATTACACAATAGTTTTTTAGGTCCTCGCAAATGTACTACAGACTTAATAATAATATAATATGTTTAATATTACTGACATATGTTTGTGGATTAGGGTCAGAGTAACAGATTATGTCATCGACAAAATGTCGAGTTGGTGACAGTTTTTACGGTGTTCTGATTTCTATGAGTTGACGTTTATTTTAAAATTAATAGCTTTAAACTCCTAGTCTGTTTTTAGATCAATAATGTTTTCGTCATCATGATTCCTTTTTTGTTTTGTAATATGGCTGTCCGTTTTTCTTCCAAGCGAATAAATATCCAGTATCTTATTTAATCATCCCTGAATTCACCAACTGTTGCTTTACCCAAAACAATTCATATATGAGTGGACCTATCTCTATGATTTACGAAATAAATGGAACAATAACTAATAACATATCTCCCATAACTGTGTTTCTTTGTCTTGATTTATTATGAGACCCGTAAAAGTATTCCAATAGTCGTAAATTACTTGATATGAAGGTGAAGATAATATGTATCTCTCTATACTGTATTATTTGTGATATAATTTTGGTGAACTAAATATTATTATATTATGATCACGTTTTCATATTCCGTTATTTGCTGTTTTGATAGCTCTTTGATTTGCTATATTTGTTTCACATTATCAATTTCTCTTATGTCTTTCAGTTGATATCTTAAAAGGTTTTTTGTATATCAATGCTTAAAATGTATGATTTTGTTTAACACGTAGCGTAGTACTTCTGTTCTTAACTTGGTATTTTTGAGGAGAGTATCCTTCTTTATCCTAAGCAACCATTTATTTGCCGTAGTAATGTACTTTGGGCTCCTTCGACTGAAAACAATCATTTTAAATTTCATATCGTAAATTGGTAAGCAAAAATTGATATCAAAAATATTTATCTCAATCTACCCACTCAAAAGAATTTACAATTACCACACTTTTATCTTTTTTTTTCAATACAAAACTTATTATCATTATGTTTCGTCTGGTTCATGTCATTGACTTCATCTCGAAGTGCAAACAAAGCGCAGGTCCTCAAAATGACAGGAACCGATGTAAGGGCTCAATTACGATCGTGCGCAATCGCAGGGTGACTCATTGGCTCATTTGTTCAAACCTGCTGATGTGGAAAGGATAGGATCTCGGGGCTTTATTCCTATAATTATAAATGCGGTATCGTAAGGATGACGAGTGATGATACTGTCGTTTTTAGATGAAGGAATAACAAAAGTTTGCGAATATTATTAGATCATACTAGTATCGTAATCACCATACAGCGTTTGATGATTTGACTTTGAGTTCTTTTCACTTACTTTGCATGGCATTTGAATATTGTTAATTAGTTTGTCAGTCATCTTTCTCATTACCCTTTTCTATGTATCCTATCTTTTTTAGATATAGTTGATTCTCAATTTCTTCATGTCATCCTAATGAATAGCCTGACTGAAATTTTCGGCCGTAACTTGACTTGACTACCATCTAGTTGCAATTTGGGTCTTTGGATTTTTTTTTTTCAAAGGATTATTCATTTCCATAACCTAACCTAACCTAACCTAAATTTACTTCTAATTTGAAAACTTAGTTACCTTTGGGTTTGGCCTATGTCCAAAAGTGGACGTCTTTCGGCTGCAATAATGATGTTGAGACCCAAAGCTTATTAAGAGATGCCCTTTCCTCAGTTCGAAAATTGAACAACGATAAATTGTATTTACTTGCAATGTTTGCTTGCATTCAAAGCGTATACACAGTGAGTCATACTGCAACTTGTTTGTTATTTTGTTTGTGTTTAATATAAAAGTCTTCCGTGTTGACAATGCAGGTACATTTTGTTCTTGTAATATTTCGCATTATAAATAGATGTTAGTCAACGGTGAGTAATTGCTTAGCGGTTGTCTGTGTAGTAATATGATTAGTCATGACTTCATAAGGTAAGTAAGCGCCACTTCCTTCAGTACAGTCTTGTAATTGGTCTGTATTTTGTTAGTACTAATATGTAATGAATGTTAGGTTTCCTGATCTTGAGTTTTAAGTGTGTTAATTGATGTATATGTTAAGTGTTCAGTAGTAGGTGGATAGCTATCACGGAATTTCTAAAGATTTGAGGGCTTGATTTTCTTTATAAATTTCTTAAGGACGAGATATTTAAACATTCTTATTATAAGAAGATAGAACAGCACATGCAAAGATAAATATATTTTTTAACTTTACATCGTCTATTGTCTAAAAGAGAGCAAACTTTCTACCCGAAAAAAATTCTCGCACCAAAGTACACAAACTCTTTTTGTGAAAACTCCTTTACATCGTTACACAAGAGTCTAATATAAGATCATCCATCCTCCCGAACTAATCAGTAGCTTCACGCAACAACTTCATTCATCCTTCAACCAATCCTTTCACCTCTATAAGGTCAATATCTACTAACCTAACATTATACCCATACACTAAATGCAGGCTTCCACCCACGCTTTGAACTGAACTCGAATCAATGGCCATCATTGTATTTAGCCGTTATTCTGTTCAGTTAGAGAGTACACACATTGAATTTAAAGTTAAACGTGGATTGAGTTTTTTGTTGAATATGTTTTAGTAATGCGGCCACGATTGGGCACATTGTGTGGTCTGAAAGGTCAGACAGAGGTGTATCATCGTATGTTTAAATGTATTGATGGTAGTCTGTCGTCACAATAAGATGGTTTTTCAATGTATTTGAATCATATGTACCTATTTAGAGTGTTAATTTTTGAACCTCATTAACTTAATCGAGCGCATCGACATTTGCAGCTTCCTTTGCCTTTGAACATTATCACCCTGCCTTATCTAATGTTACGTAAGCCAGCTAAATATTTTTTTATTCTTGCGCTCCTGCCAATTGCCATGCTATAGCTGGCTTTCTTTTATATTCATGTTATATCACTTCTTTGACTTTTTTGTACAACACAAATTATGTCTTTGACCACCATCATCGTCATTCTGATAACCATAGAATTCGCATAAAAATGGTTGTGAATTTTCTCTAAGTTCACCTGAAATGTTCGCAATTACTGCATTATTAATCTTTGCTGTGTTAAATGAATATTTTAACTTCTTCAGCTAAAATTAACATCTCTACATCTATAACCAACTTCGCTTTTATAATTTTCGATGTTGCAGTAACAACCTGAGTAACCTCGTTAACTAAAGCTGTCATCTCAACATCTTCCACTTCATTTGCAAAACTATTATCATCAGCCATCTTCTGCGTCGCATCTTAGTTTTTCTCATTATACTACCAGCATTCCTATAAAGATTGGTACTAAAACTCCACCTGAAATGTTCTCAGTCCCTGAATTAGTACCCAGTAATCACTCGGCACTATTAGTCCGGATTGTATGTGCATGCGCTTAATCCGTGCCTATAAAGTGCTCAAGCCCAACGTGAGAACGAAGTGTAATGCCTTGCAAATTATTGACAAGAGTGAAATAATGGACGATTCTCTCTAAGGCTTTATTAGTTCCAGTTAAATGTTGAGGTTTTAATTCATGCGTGGGCTTTGTAAATATTGAGTATTATTTTAGGCTCGGAGAGTTATTATGGTACATTAGATTTATAGGGGTGGGAGAGATACGGCCTTTTATTAGTGATCATGATGGGTTAAACGGTGAGAAACAGAACCAAACTAATAACAGTTGAAAAGCTTTAAAAAAAATGGATATATAATGAGGTTGGTTCAAGATACCGTAGGCGTAGTTTGCTTTAATAAGCCAAAACCAATATGTGGTACTGTTTGCCAGCATATAGGATTCAAAGATGCACATACTGTAAGCGAAATCGATAAACCAATAGATAAAATAGATCAAAAACGATAGATTAGCTTATAATAATGCAAACGATGAACTGAACTATCTTGGCAATGTTCCTACAGATTAAGGTCTTTGATATCGACAGGTACTACGTGCTTTTAGATAACTAACGTCAGGTATTTTGAAACCAAACATATAGACATTATTGTTACCTAGTTTGATGCCCTAATAGACTTGTGGTTATAAAGAAAACTAACTTCTGCCAGTGGCTTCGTCCGTGTGAAAATACAAAAAAATTTCCCAAGTGAACATACTCTAGGGATTAAAAGTATCATTAGTGCTATTTCAGGATATTGTTATACCCGTTTGCCAAATACTGAAATCTATTCAAATATTTGAGCGTGGAGAAATAATATACATACACCATCACACGCACTCCCAAACTTTCGCCTTTACATAAACACTTAATGATAATGTAGAATTCTACTCATGAAAGATTTAATAAACTACGAGTAGTTTAATATTTTCAAAAATTACATTAATAATGAAAAAGACAAGCAATATAATTAAATGTGCCATTTATTTTGGGGACCATATCAAAATAAGTGGCTTATATTAGAGCGATTTAAGTTGAAAAAAAAGTTATATTTTTCTAGTTAGCTAGATTATTTTCTTTGATGAAGTAGATATGTATAACGTAAACCAGCAGGAGATAATAAATTACACTATAGCTAGTCATGATTTTAAGCGATATTTTCTCAGAAATAATTTCTTATAATTATGTAATCTTGATACAAAATTTATGTTATTATCCTAGTAGCAACAACATCCAAACACGCAAATAAAATAAATCGATTATCCAGAATCGATACTAATTCTGACTCGATCCTTATTAGAATCGAATAAAACTTGGAGATAACATTACTTCAAGTGTTAGCAACACGTCTGGATGTTAAAGTTTTTATTCAATACGCACCCATTAACGGTGCCCTGTCTGAGTACCTTTGAGCATTTGCAAGTAAAATTCTGTTTTTACTACAAGAAACTTTTCACAATTTTACCCATACACTTGATAAAAAGTCTATCAATCGAAATCCAACCTTACGTCGATAGAACAAGGACCTAAGTTTACATTTTGAAAGATGAAGAAAAGTTGGTAACGTAGATATATTGATTGTAAATGGCCAGTTACAAGCGCGTAAAGTTATTCAAAAGGATTCTAAATACGAAATTTGAAACGTGTGGTGCATGCAGGAATGATAACTAGGGTAGCAACGGGATTATGACGCTTCTAAGTAAAATGATACTGATCTGGTGTTCGAAATTTAAATACTGAAGTGTCTTTATTTAAAATTATTGGCACATAACGTTTGAAATGGGAACCCTCCAACTTCCAATATCGTTTCAGAATGCAAAATAAATGTAAGATCTAAAAAGAAGAATATGAACACAACTCATATTGCTGATGCGTTTTAGCATGGAATTATTGGTTACTGACATTTTTAATTTCAAAGTTTGAAATAAAGACAAGAAGCCATCAAACAAAATTTATTTTAGTAACAAAAAGGAATTTTAATAGTTTATCATTTTGGTTTCTGAAAATAAAATACATTTATTAATTTATTACACAAAAACCCAAACCGTGAAGATTACCTTACTGAAGGCACAAAATACCAATAACGAGAGCCTGTTTAGTAAAGAAATACTGATGAAGCAATCTGATTTCATATCGCTCCTTCATCTCAAGTCGCTCTAAGTTGCATGTGCAGTATCGCAAAAAATCTAGGTAACGACTAATCTTACATCATACGACACTCATCAATCGTGTTTCCATATACAGGATAGGAAAAAGCTAGCATTTCATCACTAATCTTGATAGGTACAACTTTATAATCCTCTGTGTACATAACTATACCGGTTGTCTGGCTCATAGCTCCTCTGATAATTTGATGAGATATACAAAATATGAATCAGTGGTAGCCGAGTGGTAACAGCCCCAATTTACGAGTTGTAGATCGCGGGTTCAAACCCAGCCAGGTGCATTACTTTGTTTAATTTAGTTCATCATCACTGCTCTCAAAACGGTGAAGGAAATCATCGTGAGGAAACAGGCATGTCCGAAACCCAATATTCGAAGATAAGTGACATCCACCAACTCACACTAGGCCTGAGTCCCAGCAGTAGGAACATTAAGAGGCTGATTATGTTATGCTATGCTTATTCTTGTAGGCGTCATCTATCATTCAACTATCAATCGGTAGAACACGGAACCACTTAAGATGCATAGTGATGCACGCGTAACCCAAATTTCGAACCAGTCATAATCGATTTATTCGATCACCATTTCGTACCAATTAATCGATTTTAACACCGGAAATCGCAACCTTACTCATCGAAAACCTGACCATACTAGAATATCATAGCTATAACATGAAATTCAGTTTTTATTGGCTCGTAAATAATAACGAATGTAGTCACATGGCCTAAATACTTATGTCAATTGACACTTGAGCCCATAAAATTTATTCAAACGCGACTCTCAATGCCGCACACCACTACTATTCATAATTATTGTCATTAATTAATAAACAAGCATTTAAAAGGGAGATCAGGTTAAGTGCAATTTCAGACTATATAGCCCAAGGTATAAAAGTCATAATTGAGTGGTTCTGTTGAATTGAAATAGGGTCAATTAGAACTTAATCATGTATACAGTTGTGTGGTTCTTTTATTTTATGGCAACTAGATCGGTTCGATAGTTCGGTATGCGATTTGTTAGCTGCATTCGGATCCAATGGAATTAAAGCATTAATTAAATTGAAAACGTTCCATTCGAATTTGTTCGTCTATATTTTTCAGCATTTGCATTTTTATTTTATAAATTTATTTGTCCTAAATTTTACACATATTGGTTGGTTGTCCAATTAAATCAACTAGATTATTTAAAGTAAGCTATGTTTTGCTGTAGCTTTGAGCCTGCAGACAAGTGAAAAAGCTATCTCGGAGTGGGTAGTAATCTAGCCGTCAAGCTATCTCGGCAGGTAGGGTAGTGTCAAACAATACAAAAGTTTCTTCTTCACTCTCTTCACTCACTATCTTCCGCGATTTAACTATGTACCGGCGCTCCTTTTGCCTGGCGCCCATATACACCCTACCTATAAAAAATTATAAACTTGATTGGACGGTTTTTATGGAGAGGCCCATTGGTTTTTTTCGTTTACTGAAAAAAAACAATTGTGGAAGGTTGTTCAGTTTCGTCTACTGAGCAAGCCCTTAAACTTTGCGGAGGGCCGTCCCTTACATCTTGTATACATAGGTACAATAACTAACCATTCACCATTTCATATAGAAATCGTTCTACGGATGTATTATCTTTAAAAATGTATGTCGCATCGTCGCATACATTCCACACGTCTTGTAATGATGGCAAAACAACTCATGAATCTCCATTTATCTAACCATCTTCAAAATAAGTTTTCACTTCATCATTTTGACAAATTCCAGTAACATCACGCAGTTTGTGAATGAACCAATGAGGGACGATGCCGATCATTACATTTATAGCTTTTATTTAATCATTGGACACCACACACGATGGTTTATTTGGGACATATGATTTCGGTACGAGCAAGTGTGATTTTTCTGTTGATGTGATAGGAATATTATAGTGAAGTAGAAGCTGTGGAACTTTTTTATGTTATTGGTTATTATAGTATATCAAATTATATATAAATTGTATTTATGTATCTATTTTGATATTAAAAAAGGCATTTTTTATTTTTTTATTCTTTAAAAATTTAGGGACTTTTATAACTAAGACAATAATTGCCTATCAAACGAGATCAATGGATCAAACAATTTTCTCGCATCATCGGAAGTCGGCTTACTTAATATTTGGTGGAATGCGCCTATATTGTTCTTGTTCAACTTTAATACCCCGAACAACTTACTCCTATCAGCCTCATACTGAACACATTCCATTAACATGTGATGCATATCTTCTATAACTCCACATACCAAAAGGCATTTTATTTCAGTCAACTAATTTTTTAAGTACTTAATTGCATTTGGCGCAACTAACAAAATTCTAAATTATGACTCCAGTATTTCGATATGGATGCCATGATTACAAAATTTGGTATGTTTTTTTTTTAACTTTAAGGTTCCAGATATATTATTTATTATTTTGGTGTATGGTAAAATATGTGTGTATATAGAATTTATAGAGTTTTTGTAAGAAAATTATTAAAATTATTATACTTAGTAATTTTTTACAGAAATACTTACTTATGTAGCAACCTTCCGTAAAAGTGCTTGATAGCACCGACGTATATCTATCTTAAGGTGGTGCATCATGACTCACATTTTCACTGTTTTTCATACAACCGCTTTTTTTTTTTTTGTCGACTGGGAAAATCATCTTTGACGAAACCCGCTCTTGGGTGCAGCGGGAGACAGTGTCAGACTCTTACTGACTAAAAACCCCGCGCCGTTCCTTCTAGCCTTCATACCGGGGCACGAGCTCCCTTTCGGACAACCCTGTCCCCAGTAGGCTTCGACCCAGCTGGGCCCCTCCTGCTGCTGACAACTCTTTGAGGCGCGCGGGAACAGTGCGCGCCGTCGACGTCTTGGACTCGGTCCATTACCGGACGATCGGACAGCGAGCTACCCATGGCTCGCCGTCCGCGAGCCCGCGTCTACGGTGGCCGGAAATCGGGATCGGAATCCCGGCGACGGCGACGAGGGCGCCGTTGCCTGATGCGGTCGGCCTCCTCCTTTGCTAGCATTACTGCTTCGCAGAAGGAGGCGACCGCCTGCCATTCCTCCTCGCTTCAGACCATGGCCTCGACCAGGGACCGGCGCGAGAGGTCTCCGCCGCCGATCGCCCCCACGAGGGCACGGCGATGCTCCGCCCAGGCAGGGCACACCTCGACGGTGTGCTCCACCGTGTCCTCCGGGCGTTGCGCACAGTGGCGACACCCGGGCGTCTCTTCCGCTTGAATCCGATGCAGGAACCTCCCGAACTTGCCATGTCCGGTGAGGACCTGCGTCATGCGGAAGGTAAGGACGCCGTGAGGTCTTTCCAGCCACGCCTCAAAGAGGGGACTTACCGCCATAATCGTGGCGTGCCCAGCACTGGGTTGCGATAGCCGTTGACGCCATTTCACCATGAGATCCCGCCGGAGCTCTGTCCGCCATGCCTTGACATGTTGCGGCAGTGGACTTTCACCCCGGCGTTGCATCTCCACGCGCATGTCGTGCATGTGTGCAAGGACTTCATACAACCGCTCATAACTGATTATGTTGTAATTACACATTTTTCATTAGATATTTTGGAAACACAGTATCTTGTGAATATTATCTAGGTTTCTAAAGAAACCAATTCCTAAATTTGTGTAAAACTAATCCAGTAAAAACCTCTGAAAATGTCCTATTTTGTGTGAACTTTGACACTTCATAATTGCCTAAAAATTAAAAAAGTAAAAAAAGTAATCCTCTAGAGACCTTGCAAATTTTATTAAGATTCTAAATGACGACAAATGTTTCCAAAAACTTTTAAGGGTTTAAAAAAAAAAACAGCTATTTCCTGAAGCAAGTTTTGTGAAATTTTCGAGTAAATCTCGGAATTATCGAATACTAACAGAGTTTCCAGGCGTTATCTCTCTTTTTTTGCGTTGCCTTTTCGTCAAACATCGCGTTGGATTGCATTAAATAAAGTAACAAGCTTTTAAACCATTTTCGATGTTTACGATAAGCGAGTGGAGAAGCACCCTCTTAATAGAGGTAATGATGTCAGTACAAAGTGTCAACAAAACACGAATGCTAAATTCAATCAAGTTTATCAGTAAGATATGCAGTATTTGTCACCAATTCTATTATTATCTCAAGTAGTATGTTAAAACGGGTTTATGTAAATTTATTTGAAGATTGTTGAAGATATATACATCTTAGAAGTTTGTGATTAGAGTTTCCACAGTTTGAAAATTATCAACGTTAAAATGGTTGTATTTATTAACTAGCGTTTACTCGCGGCTTCACCCGCGTTTTTTAATATACTTTACTCTTTCTCCAACTTTAAAAAAAATAGCCTATGTCCGTCTCCAGGGTCCCAACTATCTCTGTACCAAAATTCGTCAAAATCGGTTTGGACATTTAGGCGTGAAGACGTAACAAACAAACAAACTCACATTCGCTTTCATAATATTAGTAAGGATTTTAATGGTACATATGCCAGCTTAGAATGAAGATTTTTACTATTAAGATGAACTAGTTTGCGTCAGCTTCGTCACAACAGCACAATACACACAATGTCAACTATTTTTTTCTTGTGGGATTCTAAATTTTAATAAAATTCTGTTTCTATAATAAAAGTAGTCTAAGCTACTCTTTATAACACTAGCTATCTACCATTGAAAATCCCAGCAAAATCGGTCCAGCCGTTTCGAATATTAGCCGAAACAACAAGCAAACCGACAGACAGCCAAAAATTAAAAAAAATGTTTTGTTATAGGTACTTTTATGTGCATTTAGTCAAATAAATATATATATTATAATACTCGTATTATCTACAATCAGTAACATACATTTTATTTATATATTATATTGTATACGTACCAATATTATGAGCTAAACGTGCTCATCCATCAAAATATAGTCACGGACTAACTATTAAAAGTGCTTAGTGATCTCTAAGACATTTTACTATTTTGATATAAAATTTCACATCTCAATTTATGAATGATATTAAATATTTTACAAGTCGTTAAAGTAATTCAAACTTCAGCACTAATATTAATGTAAATTGAAGAAGATTTATTATGTTTAAATGTTCTCTTTTAAGCATTTCACTTAATCCAGATTATCTACTTCAAATGAAGGATGACAAAGCTCTAAATGACGGCAAAGATTTGTACGACTTAAACCAAAATTCTGACCCAGCTTAGAGTTTACAATATATTTGTTTTTACTTATTAAACTTTGTTTAATGTTAGGAGTAACTCCTGCGCCGTAAATTCCAATGTGCGTCCACTACCATTTACACTCACACACACACGCCACCCAGAACAAGAACAATTATCAATAGGCCATGTATCGACAAGCATTGCAGTAAGCAATCGCTCAACCACTGCTCTAACAGTGCCGATATTGATCTTTGACAATCTGCAGACGAGATAATATTCAACACCAACTGTGTACAAAACGTTTTCTACATCTATAACCTTTTATTGGAATAACCCTATGCTTTGAAAAGCACATACAGCTGTAGATCCTGGTTATTATTTTTGTGAATCTTTAACATTCGTTACAGGTAGTAAGACGCCAGAAAGTCTGAGCATCAGTCTATCCAAGGAGTTTTTTTTTATGGTGGGCAAAAATCATCCAATGACAACCCCCGGTCTTGGGCGGAGCGGGAGATAGTGTCGAACTCTTACTGACTAAAAACCCACCCCGTTCCTTCTAGCCTTCATACCGAGGCTCGAGCCCCCTTTGGGATTACCCTGGCCTCAGTAGGCTTCGAACCAGCTGGGCCCATGCTGTTGCTGATAACTCCTTAAGGCGCGCGGAACAGTGCGCGCCGTCGGCGTCTTGGGCTCGGTGCGGACAGTTGCCAACCGGTCGGACAGCGAGCTACCCATGATCATGTTGCCCTGTAACTGGATTATGGAGGTCTGATAGATAGACGCTCCATGTAAAACACGGGTATTTAGCCTCATCGAGTTAGACTGGAAGCCGACCCTAAGTTAATTGGGAAATGGTTAGGGAGACAAAGTTCTTAGAAACTGCTGACAAAAAATATGTATGATTTCTTTTGTTAGTTCCTCAATATGTAAGATATGTTGTAGAATGTCTTTATGATTCAGAATTGGCATCAAAAGATACAAATAAGAATTCAATATTGTGTCTAGTTCAAAGTCATAACAAAAGTTGTCAGAATCATTCTGCAAATCTTGGTTTATGTCTCAGTTAGACTAAATCAAATATTTTGGATAGAATATGTCATGTCAGTTTCGTTTGATATCTTTATCGAGAATGTAATAATCTCTTTCATATAATCGTTGAATATTATATTTGCTGTCAATCTAAGTTGATTGAAAAAGACAATCTCACTAACTTATCTTCTACTTGAACTTGGTGTCTTCTTTTGTCATTTGTTCTTCTTCATCTCTCATATCAATATTATAAACTATTTTGGATGTAAAACTAAATCTTAATTCAATACTAGTTTTTGTCATCACCGTTGTTTTTGTCCGGACCGAGCCAAGACGTCGACGGCGCGCACTGTTCCCGCGTGCCTCAAGGAGTTGTTAGCAACAAGAGGGGCCCGGCTGTGTCGAAGCCTACCGGGGCCGGGGTTATCCGAAAGGAAGCTTGAGCCACGGTATGAAGGCTAGAAGGAACGGCGCGGGGTTTTTAGTCAGTAAGACTCTGACACTACCTCCCGCTCTACCCAAGAGCGGGTTTTGTCATAAGATGAGTTTCCCCGTCGACAAAAAAAAAACCGTTGTTTTCATCTTCGCGATATATTTTCGCAATAACTGCTGTTAAAGCATTTTTATTTGTGCCATTTTACCTGTCATGTTATGTCGACAGTATATGGCTATCTCCATTAGCGTCACGTAGCCGCGATACGTTTCGATTGCGGACAAGTTAGCGCAAAATATTTTATTGCTTTGTATTGATTTTATGGCTTCAGCAAGATTTCTTTCTATGTTATCCACTAGAGGGTTGAGAATGGCATGAAGATAAATATATGCCTCCTTATGCCATATGTCACCGGAAAGTTTTATGCTAAGTCCGTATACCATCATCATCATCATCATATCAGCCGAAAGACGTCCACTGCTGGACATAGGCCTCCCCCAAGCGTCGCCACAACGACCGGTCCTGTGCGTCACGCATCCATCGGATTTCAGCAACCCTGACCAGGTCGTCGGTCCACCTTGTTGGAGGCCGTCCAACGCTGCGTCTTCCGGTACGTGGTCGCCACTCCAGAACCTTTCGTCCCCATCGACCATCTGTTCTGCGTGCAATGTGCCCTGCCCATTGTCACTTAAGTTTGGCGACTCTTCGAGCTACGTCGGCAACCTTGGTTCTCCTGCGGATATCTTCATTTCTGATGCGATCACGCAGGGAAACTCCGAGCATAGCCCTTTCCATCGCCCTTTGAGTGACTCCATTCAAACATATAAATGTGAAAACGTAACAAACTAATAGACAAAGTTACTTTCGCAGTCATCATCATCATTATCGTATCAGCTGAAAGACGTCCGCTGTTGAACACAGGCCTCCCCCAAGCATTGCCACAACGACCGGTCCTGTGCGTAAAATACCGTACTTTTGCAGTATAAATTAAAAGGAAATTTAAATGGTTATGTCTAGTATCTGAATTTACAGACGCAACAAAATCTTCAGTAGCTAGCCGATAAGTCGTAAAATGTCTTTGTCATTGTAGGTTTATTGTAGCGATATAAGGCACAATTTATTGAACATCTTAAACTTAAGTGTCATTTTGTAATTTGGGGGTTAATGTTTATGGAGATTAAAGTATCGTGCGAGTGAGAGCGAGAATGTGAGTAAAAATATGGCAGAGTATAATTTGTTAAGTCCATATAGGCATCACCATCATCATGATCATTTCAGCCGATATACGTCCATTGTTGGACATAGGCCTCCCCTAAACGTCATATAGGCATAATTATGTTAAGTAACAAACGATTGCCTCTGATCCAATTTCACTTGAGAACGGCTCGACCGATTGGATTTTGTTAATTCTTGACATATATTTTTTTTAATCGGGCGATTATCCCACAGGGATTTATATCGGGTATTGATAAATTGGGAGAGGCCTATGTCCAGCAGTGGACGTCTTTCGGCTGATATCATCATGATGATGATTGATAAATTGAATATGTATAAAGCTGTTTTTTTTACAGTTTGATTTCCCACATATCTGTTGGTGTTTATTATCCATATACATATTATGATCACTGCTGCTCAGAAAATACTAAAACATCAACAAAATAATGACGCTCAAATATAAAACTGAATTATTTCATCGTCTGGTGCTTATATTCAAATGTTAAACCAGTTATGAACACTTGCATACACACCTACACTAATTAACGCATTGCTTTCATGTTTTTGACTTCACAAACATACCTGTACAAATTTAAGAAAGTCCATTTCAACGTTATAATTAATTTAAGGGCTAACATTCTCGAATTAAAAATAAAACCAAGACTTTTTCTAAGTAAGTTAAGATTAATGTTCAAAAGAATGAAAAAAACATGGTGGAACGTCCCCCGAAATATAAATTTGCAACGTGAACGGTCTTATTATAATGTATCTTTCTTTAAGAATTTGGTGTTCCTTTATTTGAGGTTCAATTAAAGGGTTTTATGAATTTCTTTAGTGAATATTTACTATAGAGTTTGTAATCGTAGCTTAGTTCAGCTCTGTTAGGATTATCTGTTGTATTCATTTTCTTACTGTTTTTAAAATCAGTACTTAATTATAAATTGTCACACACTATTATCTGTTATTTCATTCATTTTACAAAATTATTTTTGTGACAAACTATTTTATTTTACCTAATATTTTTTCTTTTCTGGGCTTTAGATTACAATTGCATAAATTGTAAAATGTTAAGTGTAAGAGCAAGAGTTACCTAACCCAAGTTACATCTTGCTTGTGAAATGATCCTCAAATCATGTTTCTAAAAGTAATATTTATTTATTTATTCATTAAAACTTCATGCAACATAAAAGTACAAAGGCGGAATTAATGCCTTAGGCATTCTCTACCAGTTTACCTAGGGTGGTAAAGAGAAAAACATGGCAGGTGTATAAAAAATAAGTCAAAATAAAAGTTTACTAAGAAAAAAAAAGGGCTTAAAATTATGTACAAATACAAAATAACCTTAAATACAAAATAAACATATATATATATATATATATAAAGTACAAGAAAGAGGTTTTGAGACGACTTCACTATTTATTTGGAAAATATCATTTTAATTTCAGAATGTTTATTTATTTATTTATTTGGGAAAACAAACAGTAGTATATTAAGTATACACAGCCTTAAAACGTCTTAAAATTAAAATTAACAAATATACTACCCACAACATTTTCCACAGATTACTATGTTGGACTTAAACTATACTCAAAATTCCATTGCAGATCGAACAAACAGTATTGTAATTTCTGATTCATTCCCACGTGTGCTTTAAACAAAAATATTAAACACAATTGTAGAAACAGTGTCAAACGTTGTTGTCACAGTTGTTGCGTGTTGAAGGTCTTCTATTGAATAACCATGAGTTAAGTCATTAGTAATAACTTGTAATTTTATGACGACTTGTTTTTGCTTAGGTGATGTTTCAATTTAGGTTCATTTGACGTTGGTTTGCGATGGAAATATTTTAAAATTCCAAGTTTTATTACCTCAATGATGCTCAACTACGTCTGAGCATTTAAATTCTGGCAGCCATCTTCAATGTCGTCAGTTTATGCTGTCAAAATTTGTACTATTGGGAGCTAAATTATTATTTTTTGCAAGAACTTGTATAACGTTATGGAGGCAGTCCGAGGCGTTTTACTAAAACAACTTAAAAACTATCTTCTTCTTCTTCTTCCTTGCCTTATCCTTTTATTTGGGGTCGACTCTCCTCGTCTTTAGGCGCTAGGTTACAGGAACTTACAAACTATAAATATATTTAATAATACAATAGTAATGGTGTGTCTACAAGTCTAGATTTGTGTAGATTTTTATTAGCAAAATTTTTATATACTTTTCCATATCTTTATCATAGCAGTGTAAAAAAGGTAGAATTACTTTTTTTGCAAGTTTTGGCGGGAGTGGATGCACCATAAAGAGTTGGTCAGATGGTTCAAAGTTGTAGTTAGTTTTAGTTTGTACCTATTAATTACTTTATTAGTCGTTTCATTGTCTTAACATAGATTCGCAGATGGGTATTAAAATCCATTCAAAATTTATTAGATTTTTAGCGAATCATGATTACGTAAATTTTATTAATGATGGCTTTAGCGGTTCTTCTTTATGTAAACAAAGTTATTAATGTCACGTCACTATTTTATCCTGATAGTAATATATTAGCTAAATTGCCAATGTTTCGAAACATCATCTTTGCAATATGATTGATAGAGCTAAATATTTTACATCTATTAGCCATCTGTAAAAGGAAAAATCGATAGATGTCATAAAAAGATTGGCACATCTCTATCAACAACAGTGAGTGCGAAAGAGACGGCAAATAACAGACATTGTCAAAAATTGGCCGTTGTTGTATACAAAGAACGACATTGGGGTCAAGACTATCATTTTGACCGCTGGCCAAGGGCACGTCATAGACCACAAGTTGAACCGTGAACCGCGTACTTAAGTGATGATCACGAAATTGTTATGAGTACCAGTTGAACTAATATGGAGGTAAGCGTAATAATAATAATCTAGTCGTTGAGATTTGGGAACGTAGTTAATCAATATATTGTGATAAGGTAGTGAATGGAATGTCACAGAATGAAGGTGACACATCATCAAAGATGTGACAAGGAACATTATAAATAATAAAAACAGTACGTAAAAACTAATTCGAGTATAAATGTGGAAGAGATTGTCCTTGATTTTTGTTAAGATGACAGTCAGGCCACATACAAAACTACAGAATATTTTGAGCCAGTAATTGATTAATTAAAAAATAAGAAAAACACGAATAATAAAGTCCTGTACTCAATAATTTGAGGAAGAAACCACAAATCAACGGAAAAGCAAATAAATACAAATGTTAAACGAAAACAAAACAAAAAAAAAAATAGTAGATTTATAAGAAGCAAAACAATAAATATAAAAGTCATAATGGATTATTTTGCCGGAAACATTTAATTTACTATCAATAATAAAACAACGAAAATGAGAGTTGACAACCTTAATTATAAGCCACAAGAGAAAAGCCATAATTCACAAAAGATTTCAACCAAAACGATAAAGCTGCTAATTAAATAAATATAAATAAGCATAAAGTTGACACCTACGCAACGGGGACGAAAAATTTCCAGTGTCAAAACATTTACACCGACACCCAAATTGTGAACCATTTCAGAGCTAAACATCGTATCGTCTGAAAAGTTATTTATTGGATCATAAAAATTGCCTACAAGTGTACTTTTCCACGAGTTGAACAGTTGCTTATTGCTATTTGCAATTATTCTGCTGTCTATCAATAAAAGAACTCAAATTCTAAGCATTTATATGTAATAAAACATTTACAGGCTACCACAGTTGCTCACAATGGCTTTAAAGTCACCCAAAAGGCAACGAAAATGACAATGCTCGAAGTTTCCTTGTGTGATCGCATCAGGAATGAGATATCCGCAGGGTTACGGTCGTGGCTGCGGCAGAGCACATCTCTTGGGTTCATTGGGGTCGAAATGGTCAAGAGTAGCGACTGCGTAGATACTGGAGAAGTTCCACAAGGTGGACCGATGACGTGGCGAGAGTCGCGGAAATCCGATAGATGCAACACACATAGGACTGTTCATTGAGACTACATTTGGGAAGGCCTATGTCCAACAATGGACGTCTTTCGGCTGAAATGATAAGGCTAATTGAAATGTCAAGAAGTCGATCAATCAGAAAATTGAATCCAACTGCATATCCCAGAACGTAGATCTAATAGAGAAGAACGTGCATGAAACTCCATAGACACTCTTTCATGTTATATATCAAAAATTTTGGTAACATTATTTCTTATCCGTAAGAAAAAAAAAAACAATGTAAAATATAGAATTTAAAACAAGCCGTGATGACCAGTCTCTACTGACAGCGCTCGCTCAAGAATATGACGCGTGCATCAGCATCACTCAGCTCAACCATTTTGACGGAAACTAAATAATCCAACACACGCGCCACTATAACCGAGACAAAAGAAGAAATTTCGTAATCAGCACGGTTTGTTAGTTTGACATACTTCCACTCATGATTTCAAAGATTTTTCTTAGGAAATGAGTAAACAAATGTACGTTTTCATAATATTAATTTAGACAATGAAGGGACCGCATACGATGTAACGCATATGTAAACAATATCAACCTTAGTATTATGTTCTCTCTGCAGGGCCTCAGGCCCCCTCCCTAGAAGAAATTTGTCGCCATCCACCATCAGGGTCTAATACACGTTGATGAATGTCACATGTCATGTCTACAAATTTTTATTTCTAGAATACGCCGATATCCTCGCGATGTTTTCCTTCCCTTTTTTGAGAGCTTCGAAATTAGTTCCACAAAGTAAAGCCTGGGTTTGAACTCATAAACACGTAAGACACCGTTAACACTGGGTCAGCCCTGTACCAGATATGGTATAATGTATAGTTACAGTCAAAGTATTTTAATGATAAGGGATTCTTACAAGTCATATACAATGATACATTATACTTAGTCAACAAATGATTACATACAATATCAAAAAATGACAAACAAATAAAATAAAATATAAGAAAACCAATAAACAGATGTTAAATCACAAATTATAATAAAAATCAATAATATTCAGTCTAAATTAATATTCAATCGTAAAATATAAATAAAATTAAATCATAAATTCGTCAAAAGAATAGCAAGTTTACTCGATAAGCCATTATTACAAGCTTTTATTTAGTTTCACCTGTCCCGATGTTTGTCTGTCACCAAATCTTGCAAGTTAAATATGATCCACTTCCCAGTTACCGATTAAGCTGAAATTTTGCATGCATGTGTAAATTAGATGATAATGCAAAATTATTAGGACAAGGAGCTGATCTGATGATGGGACTGGAAGGTAGCTATAGGAACTAGGTAGTTAAACGACACAACCCCATCAAGTTTGGGCTCGTATGATTCGTCTTGACGGGTATTAATTATATAATAGGTATACCGAGCTATAAAAGCTTGCTATAAAAAATGATTTTCATTAAAAAGCTTGTCTTTAATTAACTTTGAAGCTCCCTACAGTGTATATTATTATGTGTATTTATAATGATTCTGGTGTACCAACATTAAGTACTCTCATAATAGAATCAAATAGATTCACACGGCTCTCCTAAACTCAGACAACGGAATAAAAATTTAAATACATTTAAACATTAGCTTTAAAACAAAATTCCAACTTTCTTCAAACAAATTCAAACGGGAAGTCCGTTGACAAAACTGTGGGACGAAGAATTTAAAACTTTCGACTATCTCAGATCTGACTAAGTTTAATCAGTAATTCATTAGCGGAAACTTAAAAGAGGCGGATGATATCAATAAATAAACATACCTAACTAATTATAAAACAAAATTTGACTTAGACGTGTTTTGGAACATCTGTGTTCTAATTATGCACATGTCGGTAACATTAATTATGATTCAATCTTTTGGGACGATCATAAAGAATAAACTGTTTGTTTGTATAGTACTAGTTTTTGCCGGCGGTTTCGCCCATGTACACAAAATATAGCCTATGTCACTCAGGAATAAAGCAGCTTTCTCTTGGTGAAAAAATGTTAGCAATCGGACAACTACTTTCAGAGATTATCTACAAACAAAAAAAAACTTTTCCTTAGTATAATATTAGTATAATAATTTTGGACATTAGAATTAATGGACAAAAACTTTGACCATAGGGCTCATCGAGTTGTTGTTAGAGATATTCAGTAAACAGCTAGTTGACTCTTCACGTGATCAGTGGTAGAAACTAGATAAGCTGAAACACGACTATTGTTAGACGTAGGCCTCCCCAAAGTGTCGCCACTAAGATCGATCCTCAACAAGTTACCGCCACCTTGGGGGAGGTCTTACAATACGTGGATCGCCATTCAAGAACCTATCAGCCCCAACGGCCATCTCTTCTGCGAACAATGGAAAAATACGTTTATGTCAAAATAAAAAGATATTCGTCATGAAATCACCAACAAACATGTTACTCCCCATACATTTATATCAATTTGCATTTTAAAATAATTGGAGCGTGAAAATCACTCGTTTATGCTAAACCATCGTACTTTATCACAAGCGAATGCTCTCAAATCGTTAAAACTGTGTTTTTATGAGCCTATCTCAGCAAAAGCGAAATAAATTACTCAAACAGAATATTTTTAGGCATAATTTTACCTGTATTTCAAGGAGCATTTAAAATGAAATAAATCCGGTTCTAATATTAAATTAAGGTTTAAAACTGTACCTAACTACTTGAATTACATAATCAAAGTGAACACCAACCATAAATAATGGTGCACCGACACAAAGCTCAAAAGAAAATTCTCTGCCGCAAATAAAATGAAAAAAAAAAAAAACAAAACTGACAGCTAGTGATGGGGAGTCGCGGCGTCTCATCTCAAAAACGAAACGCAACGACCTCGCGTCCTCAATTAATAATTTTCCGGCACCGAACCAGCGTCAAAGCCGTCATTGTTCGGCTAAACAATGAGAGATCGGTTGGAGCAATGTTACCACAAAGAAAAATTAGGTAAACCAACGTAACGCCGCTCTAAATCTTTGTCGATAGCTAGTGTGATGCAATTTGTTACAGCTAGGGATGTGGCATGTCGATGCATGTGGAATGCATAGCATAGCATCGACGGCCTTATGATATTCCTACTGCAGGGACTCAGGCCTCCTCTCTAGGAGTGGATATGGGCCGTAATCCACGACGTGAGCCCAGTGAGGGTTGGTGGATGTAACATATCTTCGAATTTTCGGTTAGCTAGGACACCGTTTTGAGAGCAGTAGTGATGAAATAAATTACACAAAGTAGCCCGACTGGGTTTGTACCCGCGGCCCATAACTTGTAAATCGGGGCCGTTGCCACTTGGCCACCACTGTTCTATGTATTGTAGTCGTTGTATTGGCGAATGATGAATTGTAGTGTATGATAAATTGTATTTTGTGTCTAGTTTTTGTTACTTTAATTAATTTGTCGAATATTTCTCAATTAGTTAGGGCGTGGTTTTTCAGCAGTAGAATGTATGATTAATGATGTGTAAAATTTGCATAAGACAGTTCATTTGTCTATGATTTGTAAGTTATTGTTCGGTTCTATTTTAACACTTATTTTTTGTTCTCAGGTAAGAAACGAATTGAATAGAAGATTATAAATGAAATAGACACTACAACTTATTGTAATATGAAATGTACGGTGTGTACTGACTACAGCGACATTACAAAACACGTAAGTCTTTTGACCTCAAAACATCACTTTAGTTCACAAACACGGAAATCTCTTTCTAGCCTATGCAATACAATAGAATTTGTCGATAAACAAAAACGCAAATCTATCGATACGTTCCCATCACTACCCTTCAAAGCTGACCCATATCGTTCAAAAACACTTCCTCGTTGATTCACAATCGGCCTACTGTTTTGAGCTGCAACTTGGTATTCAGGCCAGCATTGAAGTTTTTTCGACAACAAGACGACCCAGCACTGGGATTATGTAAAATATATTCTTTTTAAAGTATTTTGAATGTATAGAGTAGATAAAAACGTAATAAAATTTAATGTGGATTCTTGTTTTGTCAGTGATTTTTTTGGGTTCCGTACCCAAATAGTGCCACCGGAATCTTATTACTAAGTCTCCGCTGTCAATCCGTCCATCCGTCTGTCTGTCTGTCCGTTTGCGAGCCGCTTGTATCTCATAAATCGTAAGAGGTAGAGAGTTGAAATTTTTAACAGAATGTGTATTGCTGCTACAATAAAAAAATAAAATCAAGTGTAAATTAAAAGAGGCGATATTGTAGTATGGAACCCTTCGTATGTGAGTCAGGCTCGCACTTGACCAGTTTTTTATGAGGTAATAGTACATTAATACGGTAATAATACAGTGTAAATTATTGTAATTTTGGTCTTTAATAAGTTTTTTAGTAGCACCTTCACCCTATTGACCAAAATTATTCTGATATTTGGAAATACGCATTGTTTACCTCTAGGTTGTATCGATCAGGAGACCCAGACTAATGTATAGGTTGTCTATAATATCTATTTACCTTTTCCAATAGTTATATAATAATACTAAATCATAATATTACTTACATGATTTATTTTATTACATAAGTTTACGTGGGTGAGGCTAAGCAGATACTTATGTTCAATCAAGAAAATTTGACGAAATGTTTCGTACTCGATTTGTTTTGAATAGTAGGGTTGTCACGCTTTTTTATTACATTCCACAATGTAGACATAGGTGGTCATAGTAATTTATTTTACAAAATAAATAATTACAAACAAGTTAAATATAACAACAAAACAAAACTTTTTCTATCTTTCTTTACCAAAACAAAAAAAAAATGGTGGACCCTGTTAGGCACAACAGAAGAAGGATATGCGGAGGTTAGGACTTATTATTTTAGTATTAATATCTTACTTAATTTAAATTCATATTATAAATAGTTTATTAATAATAATAATAACTGATTCATAAAGCGGTACTTCAGGAAACGGCTTACTGTGTTTTATATTTTTAAATATTTTATTTTTTATACCTTTGAAATATTTTAAAATATAATTTATATGTTAATGTAATGAATATAATTTAATATGTTACTTATTTTATACTTTTGTGTTTCAGGGTTTTAGGTATATTTTTTAGTTATTTTTTTTTTCATTTATTAGTTATTTAAATATGTACGTAAATACGAAAAACAAAAATAAGAAAATTGCTATCTAATTAAAAAAAAAATTAAAAAAAAAATTAGTTAGAATTTTTATTTTCCTCATATTGATTTGGGTAACATATTGTACATTTTGATTGACTATATACATTAGCCAAACCAATAATCCTTTCTTCCAATGAAAATAACGTAGCTCATTTACTAAATTATTGAAAAGCAATAATCATCATTTTCAAATCCATGTAAATATCTTTTAAGGGACCTAAGTCTGTTATCGTTGTTGTTAATTTTTATAAATTTTCTGAAATAATAATTTAGCCTCAAAATACGTAAGTGTTATTTTAACACAGAATTAATAAGGAAGTAGAATGGTACAATATTGGTTTTATTAGCTTTAATAAATTCGTGATGATGTTTTTAATGATTCCCAAAATGTTTCCTGATTCGTATGAAAGTGTGCCATCCTTAATAAAGAGCACTCGTTATCCTTCCAATTTGGCCGGGCGCCATATTAGAATGGCCCACATGTGCCCCAACGATATTATGCCAAAAAGTAACATAATGCATTTATTCATCAGAATTGATGAGGTGGTAGGTATAATCAGGCAAAAAAGTTTTAAATCATAAAGAAATTATTACAAATTGATATATTTTAATTGATATATTTTTTTTAACTTTTTTTTTGTTTATAAATTATATTTATTTTCCAAATAAGTTTAAAAAAAAAAAACTTTTGTTCGCCAATTTTTTCGTTAATTTAGACTAGGTGACTGAGAAGAAACTCGAAGCAAACTCAGGGATTAAAGTTTCTTTTATAGTCCATATAGTCCACAGCAAACTTAATCTTGCAGATTGTTGTCAGAGACTGAGTCTTTTGAGAAAAGACCCACACAAATCTGAGTGGACAGGTCCACTTGGGCCTACTACTAGGAGCTCGACGACTTGACGAACGATACCCGAGAAAAGCTGAGTGAGAGTTTGGAAGTATCAGCAGTATTATTCATAATAGAAAGCGAGAAAATATAATACGTATACATTAAGCATACAGCAGTAATAGCTACAAAAATACCGTCATTTTGAAGTTAACATTTTCTATTATACTGGACTCAGTAGTCATGGAAATGAAAAAAAAAATTTAGTCCAAGCCATTAATGTCGTCAAGGTATAACGGTCAATGGAAAGCCGAGTCAAGGTTGGCTCGAGTAGAGAAAATGACTTAATAAGTAATTTACAAACCAAAGTCCTTAAGATAAACTTGTTCAGAAACTTTTATTTCAAAGAGACCATTTACAGGCACTTCTGAATTGTAAAAATGTCGGTCAATCAAGAAAGTGAAGCTTAATTGCATGTTTCAAAGTGTAGATCTCTATGGAGAAGAACGTGCAAGAAACTCCATGGAAACTCTTTTAAATCATATTATGAATTACATAATTATATAATCTTCATCATCTCAGCCGATACACGTCCACTGTTGGACATAGGCCTCCCCCAAGCGTCGCCACAACGAACGTTCCTGTGCGTCTCGCATCCATTGGTTTCCCGCAACCTTCACCAGGTCATCAGACCATCTTGTTGGAGGCCTTCCAACGTTGCGTCTTCCGGTACGGAGTCGCCACTCCAGAACCTTTATATAATCTTGGTTAAATATTTTTGAGGCTTCTATTATGTGAGCACAACATAGATAAATAATGAAAAAAAAAGGATTAATATCAAAAAATCTAATCTCGTTATAGTCGTGATTACAAAATTGATGAAGCCGTTAACACACATTTGATTAGCTATTAAAAATATTTATGAAGCTCAACATAGTAATTACAAGTAATATTTTCCACATTCTTGCCCACGGCAAAAAGGATTACATCAGTAAAATTTGCGAACCGATATCTATCTGATTATGTAGCTAATAACATAATGAGATGGGGTCAATATCTGCATAGTAAAGGAAGATGGTTATCGGATATAATTGACCCCTTGATGTAATGTTTTTCCCCAACATAGTACCTTCAAAAGAACTTTAAGCAGAGGCCTAAACCTGGCCTGCTATGTTATTTATGCCAACTCATACAGAGTTAATCTGCACATCTAAGACTAACTCTTGCCCGCAGCTTTGCTCGCGGACTTAAAATATAGTCATGTCACTCAGGAATAAAGCAGCTTTCAATGGGTTAAAAAATTTTTAGCTATTACTTGTTCAACGGCGCCCTCGCCGCCGCCGCCGGGATTCCGATCCCGATTTCCGGCCACCGTAGACGCGGGCTCGTGGACATCGAGCCATGGGTAGCTCGCTGTCTGACCGTCCGGTAACTGTCCGGACCGAGCCCAAGACGTCGACAGCGCGCACTGTTCTCGCGCGCCTCAAGGAATTGTCAGCAACAGGAGGGGCCCAGCTGGATCGAAGCCTACTGGGGCTAGGGTTATCTGAAAGGAAGCTCGAACCCCGGTATGAAGAGGCTAGAAGGAACGGGGTGAATTTTTAGTCAGTAAGAGTTTGACACTATCTCCCGTTCCACCCAAGAGCGGGGGTTGTCATTGGATTATTTTTGTCACCAAAAAAAAAACTATTACTTGTTATATCGGCAACAGAAATATATCATCTGTGAATAATTCAACTGACTAACTATCACGGTTCATTTCAGCCTGGTGACAGACCGACGGACAGTGGAGTCTTAGTAACAGAATCCCATTTTTACCCTTTAGGTACAGAATCTTAAAAACATATTCCTATTCCACTTTTGTTCCCAACTGTACCCATGCACTAACGTTAGTGAATTAAAGACGGTATCATGTTCAACAGTTTAACACTTGCGTCGAAAACGCCGCAGGCTCAGCGATGCAGTGTTATGTAGCCGGGTTGTAGGATGCTTTGAATATCGGTAGTCTGAATATTCAGATATGGTTTGACGATAAATTATATTAGAAGCGAGTTCATATTATGCAGATGTTAATTTGGCGGCGGGCAACACTGGGCTATCGGTTTTTATGTCATTCAAAAACAGCATACGTGAACTAATCAACAGAAAGAACACAAAGAATTGAAAATTTAATGCAAAGTAAGTTTGAAAAAAGTGGTTTATTATAGACTAGCTGCTCTCAGCGGCTTCGCCCGCGTGATAGCAGAAAATTATCCCAAGGGAACATACTTCCGGGATAAAAGTATCCTATGTCCTATTCCAGGACATGGTCTATCCATGTACCAAATTTCGCAGCCATTCAGTGTAGCAGTGTTGAAGGATGCAATTAGTTTTGACAGTCTAAATATTTCTGCGCTAATAACGGAGTAGAGAACATTCAATGAATATCGATATCTTACCAAAGCTCAAAAAAAAAGTATTTCTAAATAAAGATTTTGTAAATACCTGCGATATCAGAAAATTCAGAAGCATTGAGGTACCTTGAACAGCTTACAATAGATTATGAAAGTGTGTCAAAAAGGTCTCCAATAAAAGAAATATCTATCGTATTGGCAAATATCAAAGCTATTACGGTATTGAATAGCAAAAAACACCTTCCGTATCAAAGGACCGATTGGCGAGTACCAAAATATTTTATCACTGTTGAAAATTTTAGAGGACTCTGGGCATACTTGTATATGTAAAATTTCCTACTGTAAAAAATATTGACTGAATCTTATCATCATCATCATTTCAACCGAAAGACGTTCATTGTTGGACATAGGCCTCCCATCAGTGTCACCACAATGAATGGTCCTGTGCGTTTCGCATATTTTGGATTCCCGCAACCCTTACCCGGTCCTGAGGCTTTTCAAAGCTGAGCTACTTCAGGACTTTTCGGCCCAAACGGCCATGTGTTCTCCTAGGAATGTGCTCTACCCATTGCGACTTAAATTTGGCGATTCTTTGTGCTATGGCAGATACTTTTTTTCTCCTGCGGATATCTTAATTCCTGATTCTATCACGCAAGGGAACTCCAAGCATAGCCCTTTCCATTGCCCTTTGAGTGACTAAGTCTTCTGATGAAGCCAACTGTATCTCGCAATTGCAAAGTACACAAACAGAATTATTCAACTTCTACATCAAATACTTGAACACTTAAACCAAAACATATTACATCATTACTTAGCATCAAGTCGAAAATAGAGTCGTCCATTCAATATAATAGAGATGTGAACGTTCCATGTCGAAACTTTTGACCTATCATCGACAAAGTGTCGAATTTGACAGCGATAAAAACTTTTTTGTGCGTCGTAAACTTATCTGTTCTCTATTATTAGGATTTTGACGGGTTCGTGATGTATTTAGAGCCTTTACGGTTGCTTTATAGTTCTGTTTCAGATAGTTTTCCGGTTACAGCACTTGTGTTGAAAAATATTGTATTGTAGTTGATTGTTATCATAAAAATATTTATTATTGTCCGAATCGATCGTAAAATTAAAATAGTGATAAAATACTTGACTAGTGAACTATGAGCAATCTAGTGAATTAGATGCATAAATATGAAAACAAAATAAGAAAATCGAGTTATTTGAGAATTTATTTCAATGAATCGACTGATTCGATAATTTATTTTAAATGAATTGACTTATCCGATAATTTATTTCAAACGAATCGACTTATTCGATAATTTATTTCAAATGAATCGACTTATTCGATAATTTATTTCAAATAAATTGACTTATTCGATAATTTATTTCAAATGAATCGACTTATTCGAGAATGTATTTCAAATTAACAATTTACAGGCACTATTGAATCGCAAAGAAATCGGTCAGTCAGAAAAATTAAGGTAATTGCACATTTCAAAGTGTAGTAGATCTCTATGAGAAAGACCGTACAAGAAAATCTTTTTGCTAGCGTTAACGATTGCAGATTAGCAACTTGGCTAGGGCTAAAATGTTTTCACCGACAGAAATCTGCTTTATCCCTAAATGACATAGGGTATATTTTATGTCCATGAGCGAAGCTGTGGGTAAAAGCTAGAATTAGTATAGATGAACAATAAAGAAGTATTCTAGAAGAATAAAGTATTTAAGGAATTCCTCAAAATTCTCAGGAGCACGTAGGAGGTTTACTTCAGTACAACTTCAAACGAATGCATTTCAGAGCTCCTTGCGTTTCAAGTCGAGTAGGCATTATGCACTCTCCGTCTTAGTCGTCGCTTTGTAAGGGAATACGATTACGTTTTTCCTGCACGTGCAGTACATCTGAAGATTTCTGAACTCCTGGTAGAATTGCTGGAAAATTCTATGAGGTTACGTTTAGATTGTAAATGTATTATTAAGATTTAAATAATGTTATTTCTTCCATTTGTTGTATGTTGAGAGCAGTGTGGGTCGAGTGGTAATGGCTCCAACTTACGAGTTCTTGGTCGCGGCTTCACACCCTGCCACGTGCATTACTTTGTGTAATTTATTTTATGACCACTGCTGTTAAAACGGTAAAGGAAAACATCGTGAAGAAACTGGCATGTCCTAGAACCAAAAATTTGAAGGCATGTGAGATTCCCCAACTCGCACTGGACCCGCGTGGTGGATTATGGAGCATTCCCTCTCCTAGAGAGGAGGTCTGAGTCCTAGCAGTAGTAACATTAAAAAGGCTGATAATGCTGATGATGTATGTCACATTGAACAAAAATATTTGTATAGCCTGCATGTTTATTATATTATATGTTTAAAACATACACACGATACAAGAGTAATTCCAGTATAATGTTAAAAAAAAAATAAGGTTACATATGTAACAATTTTTTTAGTGCACTCACAGAGATGTGTAGTGTAAGATTTATCCTCAAATCGATGACATAAAATTAATGGCTTCAAAGAAAAGGTATGGTAAGCTTCCGATAATGATATTTTGGGTTTCGATTCACAAAGAAAGTCACTTTGAAGCAACCAATAATATTTAATTTGAAAAGGAACAAAGTATTGATGATTTGGACAATAAATCCGGTCATCAAAAACTACACTGTTAAAATATCACGGTAATTTTAGGACATGTATTTACTTTAATTTTTAATTAGTATACTAAGTAATATAACATTAATATCACCATTTTTTTTTCTGAGGCTGGAAATCATCCAATGACTTTTCCTGCTCTAGGGCGGAGCAGAAGGCTTGTCAGTCTTTTACTAACCAAAATCCACTACTATGTTCTTTTTTTCCTTGCGTTCCGTTACTAAATGTATTTCTATTCTTTTTTGTACATTTTTTTTTTTTAAATACGTCGTTTATTAAAAATTTGAATATCTTTTGCAGTTTGATTTATGTATGTGAGAGGGAATTCGAAGAAAAAGTCAAAACCTAGAATGTCAATTCAAATTAAACTCATTAACAATTATGTCAACTAAAAAAAACTCCATAAAACCTTCCGTAAACTTGCCGCAACTTTTTGTGGAATCAACAGTTCCAAATTCCAAGCCACATATTTTAAGCAAAAAAAGAAAAGTATATACCAGAATTTCGTCACCAGAAACACCAAATCCCAAATTACTACTAAAGTAGGTAAGCAAGCCACAAATAGTGTTTTAACTTAAGTTACTTAACCCACTTACCCTTAAACACTTTTTTACGTGACAAAAAACTCGCTTACACTGCAAAATGGCCACCGGAATCTTTGAGGTTTCTCTCAAAAGCAAACAAATTATTCTTGTGAGCCCAAATTGACTGTTATTATAATATCAACCTGTCATTTTGGTTATGAAAGAAGTGGTAAGTTATTGAAGGTATTTATAATAATATTTTTAAAGGAACTCCGATGATAACCGAATCCTTATTTGTTGATGGTGGGTCATCTTCGGAACCTTTTTTGTGTATTGTTAATTTTGCAAAAAATACATCATTCAGGCACTTTGGCCACTTTGACCCACGGATGCCCCTCAAGTGACCCACGGATGCCCCTCAAGTTAAAGGGTAAAATCTACAAGTCCGTGATAAGGCCTGTCGTACTGTATGGATCAGAATGTTGGGCTGTGAAAAAGATGGATGAAAAAAGATTACATGTAGCAGAGATGAGAATGTTAAGATGGATGTGTGGTGTGACAAGAATGGATAAAGTGAGAAATGAGTATATTAGGGGAAGTTTGAAAGTGGCGCCAGTGACTGAAAAGTTGAAAGGAAATCGTTTGTCTTGGTATGGTCATGTGAAAAGGAGGGACGAAACGCATGTTGCTAAAAAAGTTATGAGTTTACATGTGGATGGACGGCGGGGGAGAGGGAGGCCAAAGAAAAGATGGATGGATTGTGTGAGAAGTGATATGAAAGAAAAGGGAGTTAGTGATAGCGTGACGAGTGACAGGACAGAATGGAAGAAAAAACGTGTTGCGCCGACCCCAAATAAAACGGGACAAGGGCAGGAAGATGATGAGGCACTTTGGCATTGATAATTATCTCGATCTATTATTTATATACTTATTAAGTATCACTTGCAATTGTTTTAAATGGTTTAATCTGACTTACGTCACAGGCTGAAATCTTCTTTTCTTTATATTTATAAAAATTAAAAAATAAATCATTTTGTACAAACAACCGAAAATTTAAAGAATTTGAAAATGGCCCTAAAACATAAAATAAATTCGTCGAGAACAAATTCCAAAGATTACAATTTAAGCAATCTTACTTACAGTCTAACAAAACAACTCTAACGGTGCTATGAATAAATTCAAACGATACAATATGCAACAAGTGATAACAAAAACTTCATAATACCACAAAAAATATACAAACAACGTTGCCACATTGTTTTGTAAAGCAGTAAAACACATTAAATTTGATTTTTATGCAATCATAGACACTGACTGTTATAGGGCCCAGTTTGAGACCATTCGGAAACCTCAAATGGTCGTTTAAGACCCAGTTTGAGGCCATTGGTGCAAGGCAGGCAGCAGAGCGCGAAATGAAATGACTCTATAGAACATCAAGAGATTAGATTAGGTGTACTAATCGAGGATAATGTAGGGATAATTGAGGGAAGGAATGTTATGGAATGATTGTAATTATACAGTCCAGTGACTTTCTGTGTTATCGTAATTGAAAATTTTAATTTGGAAGGCATATCATAAGCTCATTATTTCCAGAGCGCTATGGGTGCTTTCGCTTGTATTGTAATCTGGTCCGGAAAAAAATCTAATAATTTTGACTGGCGCTTTGGGATGCGGAAAAATTCAGACGGATATTAAGAGACAAAGCCAGTCCATTAATCTGTCTAAACATTCTTTTATAATGAACAAATTGTCTAATAGTAAGTTTAATTTCATAGTACAAAAAGTTCTCTACCGAAAGTTATCTTTCTTGAACCGTGAAACTGTAAAGCAAACCAAAAATTTACTCGAACTAAATCCGATTCGAGCCATAGTAGTCCCGGCTTTACCTACGCAAAAGCTCATCCTATCTTACCTAGATTAACAACACACTAAACAGCCTTAGATGCTGCTAAACAAAATAGGATCCAGTTAGTTAGATAGTCTTTAAAAGGTGTTATGGTGGTCGCAATATTTGGAAATATCGTTCAAACAAAATACAATCTTATTCTCATTGCTTCACTCGTTTAGGCATTATTTTTTTAGGATTAAGTAACCAATGATTGATGCCAAAGGAACAATGAAAGAATTTTGCAATCAGATTGAGATTACTTTGTGATTGATAGATTCCAGATATTGCCTTTTACAAACGTGTCATCATTTATAATCCGACTTCGCCATCATTGATTTCAGATATTTCTTTTCTTGTGCCAATTTTTCGCATATTTCAGAGCCATAAGACTGGCTCAGAAATATGCGAAAAATTGGCACCAGGTTCTACTCTTCCCACCACCGGACTCACCATTTCTTCTTTTGTTTCTTAGACGCCTGTTGGTCATCGTCATAGGCCACCTATCATTATCAGTCCTTGCAATGTTTACGAACGGATCTACAATATTAACATAACATAGCATGGCTTTATAATGTTCCCACTGTTGGGACCTAGGCCCCCTCTTTAGGAAAGGGAATGGGCCGTAATCCACCACGCGGGCCCAGTGCGGTTTGGTGGATGTCACATGTCTTCGAATTTTTGGTTCTAGGACATGCAGGTTTCCTCACGATGTTGTCATTCACCGTTTCTATTTTGTTTTATTCCACAATATTACTTCTAAATAATATAACTTCAATATTGCAGTCCTTCCTGGGTGAAGAACAAAATTTAAACAAACCTCCTCATATCGAAGCAAAACTTGACAGTCATAATACTATTGCGTAAACTTATATTGCTAAGCAAGGTCTGAAGCTTGCTTGGTCAATAACACTACTGGTTGGTACATGAATTGGTGATCTCGGTTTATTGTTATTACTAAACGAGCTGCAGCATATACTTGGAATATAATCGGTAAGATAAAACGGGAAAGAACATGTTTAGGTGCATTCGCCATGATCGCATCAGTTGCTATGACAAAGGAAATCCGATATGCAACAAAGACTGTGATGTTTTTTTTTTCCCACGATAATATTCGCTTTACGTGGGCAGGGATATGTGAAAAGAAGAGAAATGGAAATATGAATGAAATTTTAAAAATTTGAAGAGTAAGAACTAGTTCAAAACGATGAAAGACGCGTACCACGTGAACTGGTTCGAGATAGCGTAGGAGAAGAATATCTAGAAGGTCTTGGGGAAAACGTTTGCTCAGTAGTGGGACAGTAATGGCTAGGGATAAAAAAGAACCCATCATCAAACTCATGCATATCACAAACACAACTCTACATCATCATTTCATCAACGGGTGTCTTCAAGGCTAGAGTGAATAGGCTTTTGATATACTAGTGCGCCTTACCATCAGAGATTGCATCAGGTGGGATAACAGTCAAGCACTAGTTTATATGAATTTAAAAAAACTGCAGTGTTATTGATAAGCTAAAGAATACGAAAGAAAATGGCAACGGCGTCTCGTCGCGTTGTTCCAGCTTCATCGACATAGTTCCATAATTTTATATGTAAGCTATACACGGGCGTAAACCAAGCATATAGTGACAAATACGCGTCTATGAAGCTACGCGTTAATAGATCCTATACCTTAGGGTCCACACCAATGACGAATTTTGTAGCGATGCAGTTGCGATTTTGTCGCGCGTTTGCTTCGATACAGTCACAATGCTAGTATCGCGTTGCTATTTTTAGAAAAAATGCACTTGCAAATGCATTTGCACGCATTTCATAAACGCGCGTTAGTTGCAACTAACGCGCGCTTGTGAAATGCGTGACAACATCGCTACAAAAAGCTAAGGGGGCCCTTAGCATTCAAAAACGAAAAAAAAATACGCAAAAAACCGTTCCAAATTCAAATACTCTAAAACCACAGCCACTATGAACTTGGGTCGTTTGTCGATAACCACAATAACCCAATCCCTCAATTCCCCATTGCTAACAATACTGTGTAAAGGTCTCAGGCCGCTGTTACAAGGTTATGGCGACGCAACGACCCGTGAAATCGACTCGATAAAACACCTTGTCGGCGGTGCATACCTTGTTGAAAATATTTAGAGTTCTTCATGAGATAAAGGATCCTATTGAATTTTGATGTTTAATATTTTGACAGTCTGATATGGGGTAGCGAAGGGTAACAGTTCCTTGAGGGATTTAGATATGGTGGCCTAGTGATGGGAATTATAAGGGTCAAAAGGGTTATAATAGCTTAAGATTTTTGTATAACTGAAACTATAAAGATTGGAATTAAATTGTTAGTTTCGATAAAGCGAAGGGCCCTAACACAGGCAATTTTTCTCTAAAAGGTCACTTCAACTACAAGATGTAGTAGATACTAATTTTGTGAAAGGAATTAAATGATTTTAATTTGTGTTTGACATTACAGTTATTTTTGAGGGCTTTAGAAGAAGTTAGGTGTTATGGCACTATTTTTGATGATATAAAATAATCCGCCTTATAATGTTATATGGCATCTTCTCTAGGAGAAGGCATGAGCCGTGGCCACGTGGGCCTAGTACAGGTTGTTAGATGTCACATGTCTTCAAATTTTATTCATGGTCATGCCAGTTTCCTCATCATGTTTTCCTATCTAGTTTTCATAATATTTGGAATGATATTTTCATCATAATTTCTGACGAGTAACGTCCACTGCTGGACGTAGGCCTCTCCAAAATGACTGGCGTTATGCGTCTTCCTTCCATTTGACAACCTTCTTTAGGTCTTGATTCTTTATGATCAGAGGCATATTTTTTATATATTTATATGTATGGCGGGTTGCTGTAAACCACTCCACGTCATGCAAAATGCGTATTTTGCTAGACAATACCTAATTGTATCATCCTACAACTAAGCACAAGATTAATAAGGCCCATTAATTCCTAAAAAAAAGACAAATTTGAAAAACGAACTTGTAATGCAACCGGCCAGTAGCACTTTATATTGTTCCATCAATGACTGTAATAACCCGCATACATATACGGAATTCTCAAAACGAAGGTCGAACTTAAACTTTTTTTTTTAATTTTTATTACCCCACATCTCGGTTAACAAACGCTTGGTATTATTCAATTACGTTTTATGGCTTGCAACTGGCAACACCGCTCTTGGAATTGCTATGTGATTTATCGCTACGTTTATTTTCGGATTTTATTGTGGGCAACCCTAACGGTAGGTCATACGCGAATATAATCGCTTCGGCATAAGTTGTCGCACTGTCTGTTAAAGTCGTCAGTGCTTTTGATTTATGTTAGCATGTGGTTTCTTTTGAGTTAATGGTTTTAGCGTTTCATGTTTTTGCGTTCTTTAAGAATGCAGGAACATGGATGTATTTTATAAATCCATTAAATGCCACCATGTTTAAAACAATTAAATTAAATTATTACTTTTACTAAACAATAGAAGAAAAAAAATGCCATTCTGCCGAATTTCAAAGGCATTAAAAATATATTGTTCGAACAAAGATTTAAGGAGAGTTAGATCTACCATCTTTTTGAGGTGGGAAATCATCAAATAACGGAAAACCCGACGTACGGTGAGTCTTTTTAATTCTTGATACATCTACGGTTCAGACTAAGCGTTTTACCTCGTCATGTCGTCTGTACAGCGTCCATAGAAAGATGGAACAACTTATCTGCTGCGTATTTCCCGTACAATTATAATTTAGGCGTCTTCAAGGCTGGAGTGGATAGGCTTAATTAAACTAGTGCGCTTTACTATCTACAATTGCATCATTGCTTACCATCAGGTGGGATTGCAGTCAAGCACTAGTTATCAATAAAAAAAACTCCTACTCCCCCTTTTTTTTCTTTGATGTTTTATATTTTGATATATTTGCGGAAGAATGGAAGACGATACTGTCAGAATGTATGAAATTCTGCGAGATGAATGCACGACTGTGTCTACATTTATTAAATAAGTCTATCTACCCCTAAAGTCCTGCGCGACATGTAATTTGTCTGTGTTAATTTTAATGTTCTATTATTGTTGTATGTTCTATGTGTGTTTAAATAGTGTAATTGGCTTTGGCCGTTCTAATCAATTAAATTAATAAATAAATGACAGAACCACGTTTGCCGGGTCAACTAATCTCCTTCAAAAATATTTAGTGAGCGTATTTTATTTGTAAAGGCTGCACATTTATTTTGTAACCAAATTCTAGTTCACTTTCTAGTGTCCATAATCACAGTCTAGTCTAAAACCGAATCAAATGTAAAATTGTTACAAATGCGGCCAAAAAGACTAAACCAGACGCGAATAATTATTTCAAACTGCATAAAACCTCATTTATCGCTTACAAAGTTAAAAGATTCATAAACCTGCGGATTTCAGATTTATTTTTGGTCAAAGCCAAATTTTTAACGTCCGAAAATACCGCCCATGTATCCGACAAAGTTGTTAAAACATTTTAAAAGGTTATTATTTTTAACAGAGTGAAAAATGAAACATTTCGGCCGTGTTGCATAAATTGCGCTAAGTTCCCATCGCGGCGTCGACTACCGCTTATGTTTGCGTTTTAAAATTTTAGGGTTGCCTACATGGAATGGTTTTCATAGTCTTTTTTTTTAGGTGAGGTGAGGTGAATCATCAATGATGACATAGTTGGCGCATTGGTTGTGCGATTGGCTGCTGCGCTGTGGGTCGCAGTTTGATCCCCGCACGAACAAATATTTGTATGACCTACAGATAAGTGTTCTTAGTCTGGGTATCTTGTGTAGGTATGTGAGTTCACATTTTTGTGAACGCACCCATGATACAGGAGTTTTATTTATATTTATTTATTAATCTCTTTCCGCTCTGTGTGGAGCTGGATAGACCTATAACTCGTAATTTGGGGCCGCTCATAAGTTTGGGTCACTTATTATATGTTTGGGAAAAAAATGGGCGGCAGAATTGTTCGGAAGATATATTTAGGTAGTTTTAAGTCAAAAAAATTCTGTTACACCCTCACGCTCCACCCGCGAGCTAGAGCGAGAGATCATTAGTTGATAACCCACCTCAAAAAAATCAAGTTATGTACACAATTTTTTTCGGTGTTTTAATTGGTGTGAAGTATGTAAATCCATCGACCACATAAATAATTATTTTATCTGTGCCATTGACTTACTTTTAGATGTAAACTGCAAATTATAGTTTTGAAAAAGTGGGATAACATTGATTTTCGAAACATCTCTGTCATGTTTAAAAGTCTAGACTGCTATGTATTTTAATTTAGACAGATCATTGGAACCAATAAAGTCTAATCGATTTCATGTTTTTTACGTTAAAAATAAATTGGGTAGTTCTTAGTCTTTCCATATTCTTACTTTTTACAAAAAAAAAATGTTTTATAGCAAAATGGACGCTTAGATAGCCCAAAAAAGCATTAGATTTTTTTAAGACACTTTTTTTTCTAGTTTTTTGTTGGCAATGAGGTATGATAGCAGTGAGTTACTTCCCTCTCAATATGAGGAGGCCTGAGTACTATCAGTGGCCATATTATTTCGCACGCACCTGATTGCTGATGAGACGGACCCATTTTAATGTACTCTAATGACTTCTTCCGCTCTAAGGTGAACCAAAAGGGGGGGTGTCAGACTTTTACGGGGTAAAACCAAACCTACATTATGTTCCACGGGTACCCTTTTAGAACCTTTTAGAAGTCGGCCCTGCTGGGGCCCCACGATTTTATTGACATCTCTTTGAGGTATGCGTGGAACACTGAATTCACATAGAATGCATTTTTTATATTTAGTTATATATGTAAGTATTTTATAAGTAAGGATAAGCATATTTATCTCATTGGGGAATAAAAAAAAACTGTTAAGCTTGATTTAAGAAGAAGAAATTAAAAAAAAAATAGATAAGACTGACCATGTTTATGCTTAATCAGGTACGAAATAATGCAGCGACATTGCAACGTGATCGCAAAACGAAATCATTACACAACACAACAAATCATTCCAAATTCAAACGATGACAGCTGTCAAAACGTCAAACTTCGGCAATCATCGTGCGGACACCGAAGTGCATTCGAAAAACGCCTACTTGTCTACGACATGTCGCAATTGCGGCCCGGGCCTTATTTTTAATGTCGTAAGTTTGGACAGCTACCTATTATGCTGGTTAATGATTGTGTATCTAATTTTAAGTTAATGTTCTCATACAGAAGGTCATTAACTTAATTGGGTTTGTCATATGGGTGTTGTTGGTTCCTATTTGGGTGTGCAATGTATGTAATGAGAATGGCATTTAAGTAAAAAACATACATTACACGGTTTTTTTAATTTTATTAAATTATCTTTTTGAAAATACATACTTATGATTTGTAACTCCAAAGAAAACTTGTATGCTTCCTGCGGGACAGGCCTAGCCTAGTGCAGGAAGTCTTCGGAAATTTATACTATGTTAATTGATTAATGAAAACAAAATGTTTAGCAATACCCACACCCTGTAACCTCTTTTCATTAATAAATATTATTATTATTATAAAAATACTTAATTGAAAAAAACATTTCCAAAAAAAATATTCGTGTAAAATAAAATTAACATGGAATAGGTATTTAAAAACTACGCACGACAAAATAAAAACTGAATAGGTATTCATACGAGTACAAACTGATAATTAGCATACGTACAAACGTGTTTAATTGCTTCTAAAAATAAAGTATATGAGCTCAAATACGTACCTAACAAGACGAATAATTTTTAACAAGAGTATCTTATTTAGATATGTTCCAAAAAATCGCATAAGATTAACTCGTTAGATGATTTCATTAAAAAAAGGGTAAGTGTTAGAGTACCCAAGTACACTCACATTTCAAAAGTATTGTTTGAATTTTGTGTGATATACCTGGAGTCTGGAGCAGTGGTAGCCGAGTGGTAACGGCCTCGACTTACGAGTTGTAGGTCGTGGGTTCGAACCCAGCCAGGCGCATTAATTTGTGTAATTTATTTCATCACCACTGCTCTCAAAGCGGTGAAGGAAAACATCGTGAGGAAACCGGCATGTCCTAGAACCAAAAATTCGAAGACATGTGACATTCACCAATCCGCCCTGGGCCCGCGTGGTGGATTACGGCCCATTCCCTCTCCTAGAGAGGAGGCCTGAGTCCCAGCAGTGGGAACATTAAAAAGGCTGATGATGATGATGATGATCTGGAGTCTAGAGTAGTGTTATAAAAAAAAAACTAATGGAAATAATACTAGCAGTTAACGCTTTGCTTGACTCGGAAATCAAACCCAGGTTCAGCAGAAAACTAAAACAACGGAGTACCTAGTATAAAATAAACATTCAAATTCAAGTTACAAAATTTGTTAGAAACTAAAATTCAAAAAACACTTGTGCGTAAATATGAACTAACAAAACAAACAGGGACATTTACACAAAATCTGTGATTACTTACATTGTTTGGTTAACACCGCGACCTTGTGTGCCGCGTGTAGATTTAATGTAAGGGTCAGCGCACACTAACGGCTTGTTCAAGACGTCGGTCGGTCTTAGCAGCGAGTGGCGTGGTGAGCGGGGCGGGTGTCGGTAAGCGGAACGTTTTCGCTAGTAGCGGCGTCTCGCGGCGTGCGCCATACATTTTCATACTTTTTATCCTACCGCTCACCGCCCCGCGTTTAGCTACCGCTCACAGTGGCTGGTTGTGTACGGGCCCTTAGTCAGCGGTCTTATTGCAATTTTTTTTTAGTACTCAGATGCGTTAAAGTATACGTCAATTAGTAACTCTCTTTTCCATACGATTTGATGGATGCAAACGTTAACATTAAATGAATCAGTTGTAATGCGGACGGCGACCAATGGATAGCTCGTCGTCGACGGTGCGTATTGAACCACGCGAGCGTCAAGGAGTTGTTAGCAAAAACCGTAGGGGGGTAATAGGATCGAAGCCTACTGAGGCCAAGGGTCTGCTTCTTTCGCCATAGTACCAAAAGGATACGAAGGAACTGACAGGAGTAGGTTTTTTGGACGATTTTCCCATCTACAAAACAAAAACGTTACAATGCAGTTTCTTTTTGAGGAGAGCGTTATCGAATGATTTCTCTCACTCTAGTGTAGAATGAGAGGCGTGCCAGACTTTTACTGAATAACCCATATCTGTGTCTATCAGTTAGGTACCCTTTACGTTCTAAGATCACGGGTAACCCTTTCAACAATTCCCCGTGCCTCTAGCAGGCATATGCATATTCAAATATGCTCTATATAACTGCATCACACTGCTTTGCATCACGCTACGTGTACTTCTGTTTGTGTTTTTCTTTTGTTTTAAAGCTGTCACTCAAATATCTACCATTTTGCATAATAAATAAAGTTCTATATTGCATCGCTATTTAAGAAAATGCAGACAGTGTTGCGTCTCGGTGTGAGCTGAACTCGAACCCAGTCGCAGACAGAATGACGCTGTGGTTCATTACCACGCCTCGTTGACTTGGAATAAGATTAAATCGAGCAATTACGAAATACTGTGTAAATTGTATGAAATTACAAGTCTGAGATTTGAGAGGTTAAATTGACAAGAACAGTAGTCAGTAGTCAATATTTTTTGAAGCTATATTTATTTCTGGATTGGGTCTGTAATTTTACCTAAATTCACATAATTTTGAGAAACTTCATTAAGCTTTTGATAAACATGAAATTGTTTACAAGAGATTATTTTTTTTAACTTTTCAAAGTTTACTGTGCAGGATATACCAGAGTAAAGAGTTTTAAAATCCATATAAGACATTTCAGACGAACTAAGGTATATTTTGAAAGTTAAATTAAAAACTATTATAGACGAAGGCTCTTTACTATACTCGAGTAAGACTTTGTTGACGTCGGAAAACATTTAATGACTTCTCTCGCTCTAGAACATAGCAAAAGGGTTTGTCAAAGTCCAGGTTTGTTTCAACATACCAAGTTATCATCAAGCTGATCAGAAACAATTAGCATACAGCGGTCTTCCCGTCCAATTATAATTTAGGTGTCTTCAAGGCTAGAGTGAATAGGCTCTTAATAAACTAGTGCGCCTCACCATTAACGATTGCATCACTGTTTACCATCAGGTGGGATCATAGTCAAGCACTTGTTTATCAATAAAAAAAATCCTAACACACCACAGTGTGTGGCAGGGCTAAGCGTGACGTCCAGTGTACGCAAACAACATGGCCGCCTCTGACGTCACTGTATTCATAAAACACATGTGCTCTGCGTATTCTTGAATACTAGATCGGACCTTATGACGGTGTTGTACATGTTTTATAGAGTGAGACTCAAGGATTTTGTGAGCCGTATTTACTCCAGTATAATGAATATCGGTTATTTATTTGCAGGTTTTCTTAAGGGTAGGTACTTCATGGTCCGGAGCGAGGAGGAGTGGCAGGCGGTCGCCTCCTTCTGCGAAGCAGTAATGCTAGCAAAGGAGGAGGCCGACCGTATCAGGCAACGGCGCTCCCGCCGCTGCCGCCGGGATTCCGATCCCGATTTCCGGCCACCGTAGACGCGAGCTCGCGGACGGCGAGCCATGGGTAGCTCGCTGTCCGATCGTCCGGTAACTGTCCGGACCGAGCCAATGCGTCGACGGCGCGCACTGTTCCCGCGCGCTTCAAGGAGTTGTCAGCAACAGGAGGGGCCCATCTGGGTCGAAGCCTACCGGGGTCGGGGTTATCCGAAAGGAAACTAGAGCCCCGGTATGAAGGCTAGAAGGAACGGCGCGGGGTTTTTAGTCAGTAAGACTCTGACACTGTCTCCCGCTCCACCCAAGAGCGGGTTTCGTCAATGATGATTTTCCCCGTCGACAGAAAAAAAAAAGTGTAAGTACTTACTTTCTATTTCAATATTTTGAAATATACTTAGCCAGTGATTACACCTACTTACATGTCAAACCATTTCAGCGTTTTCGACAGTTTTGCGATTTGACAATGTGTAATGGGAACTATTCTGACATAAAATAATATAAATGCTTTTTAATTTGAAAATAAAAAAGCACTTCTTGCAAAAAAAACAAACTGTGTTCTTTCTAAAAAAAGAGTCAATATACTATGAAATCTACAACTTGTCGATTACATGGTATCATATTTGGAGAAGAATATACCTTTGCCTAGAATGATAGTAACAACCTGGTAATATTTTTATGAATTATTGAATTAATTTTATTTAAGACACTTAAAAAATCCATATAGTATTAGTACCAACACGCTCTCACAAGAAATTTTACAGATGAAGAGCTTAAAGCTCACAATCACACTAATAGTCTACTGTATAAACTAAAGTTTGTCTATGAATTTGTTATGCTCAAACAGCTGAACGGTTTTGGATAAAATTTTGCCCACAGGTAGAACATATCCTGGATAGGCTATTTTTATCCCGAGAGTATGTTCCTTTAGGTTGATTTCCTAATTTCAAACGCATGAAGCCGCTGGCAGAATATGACTGGTTCGTCAACTCGCTACTGCAAAACTCGCAACCGCTCGCGAGTTGACATCTTCCGATTTCAGCGTTTGATAGATACCGAAGTACTTAGTTACTAATAAAAAATCTAGCTTTCATCTAAAAACTAACTAACTGATTGTAGTTTCAATTCATGTAAGGGTAATAGTTCTACCTTTCCTTGTCGAACTGATTGCGTTTACCTTTAGATCAAGTATACCTATTTTGAAACCAAAATCTTCCATGGAAATCAGTATGACAGACCAAACACGATAAATGTATAAACAAGGATAAATACTTCCCGTACTAACATAGCACCATCCGCTCACATATTTAGCAACAGTCCCGTTTGGAATCTAACCTTTACAAACAAACAGTACTTACCTGCCTATAGGCATACAAAGGCACTATACATTGCTTCATTTGTTTAGAAACTCTTTGGAAATAATCTTGGAAAAAATTCAATGTATCTACATAAAAAAATCTTGCGTAATTTTTTTTGGACATAGCCTTTTTCCTCCTCATCATCTTCCTGCCCTTATCCCGTTTTATTTGGGGTCGGCGCAACACATTTTTTTCTTCGTCACGCTATCACTAATCTCTTTTCATTCATATCACTTCTCACATAATCCATCCTATGTGAAATCTATTTCCTCCTATGTGAAAAATATTTATTTCACTCAAGCCTACACTGGCATTTGTACAACGTGCGAAGCTAGGTGACCGTCCCAATTGGTAGTTTCCAATTTTTTTTGTTTGGTGGTATAAATCATCCAAATGACATCTCCCACCCCTTGGGCAGAGCGGTCGATAGTGTCAAACTAAAAACCCATCCCGTTCCTTCTTATCTTTCATACTGGGGTCGAGCCTTCCTTTCAGAAGCAGACCCTTGGCCCCAGTAGGCTTCGGCAAGTCTGGTGTCAGATTTTCTGGCTTTTAATTGTGACCAATGTGACTAATATGTCGAGTTCAGCTATCTCAGCAGACGTTGCTTACCCATGCGGCTGTTGTTACCAGCTCTACCTTAAGCTCCTCATTAAAAAAAAATTCAAAGCACTTACGTCAAAATTTTTGAAAACAGAAGCCGCCATGATTCATAAGTTTTTACTATCCCAAGCCAACGCATGCGCGCATAACTTTTTCTTCTAAAGGAATGCGCGCGAGTTTTGAATGTCAATTTCACGTTCCTTAAGGTCAAGTCGGCTTCTATGTGTTCCTAGTAAAGGGGTCATAAAATGGCGACGGGACAGGCATAAATATAGAAGTTATCGTTTTATAGGTTTTTTATTTTTTGTTTGTGTGTGTTTAGAGTTAAATGGACACATTGTGTCTGGGCCTTTAATTTCTTTGGTGTTTTAAACTGAAATGAGTCACTATTTAAAACACTGTGACATTTCTAACCTGGTTTTCCGTATCAAAACACCAGAAGACGATCAATGCACGAATCAATTTTCATGTTTAATGTTTTTGTATAATATTTATAATTTAACTCCATTTTATGATGATGAAATACTTACCGCAAACAAATTGACATTCCCCTATGCAAAAAAAAAATTCAGGTTAAGATTTTTGTAGTTGTTACGAGTAATTGTGTAAGTAATTTGTCAAAATCCTTTTAACCTATGTTTTTGCAATAAGTAACCAATAATCAGTTTAATATCACAGTACATGCTGGATGTAATAAGAAATATTTTTTTTTTTTAATACAGTTATTATACTAAAAAAATGTCACGATTTTATGCGTTGGCGGTATCAAAATCCGTAATAATATCGTCACACATTTTTGCAGCTCAATACTAAAATATCATGACAAATATTCGCAATCTAAAATATTCACAAACAGCAAACCAAACAAGTCTATTTACAATACGCTCACATTATTTACAAAGCCCATACTTTTCTAAATCCTTCGAACAAACCTCGGGTCATGTTTACACTGATGTACAAGCGACTCCTTAAAAGGTCAATTGTCAATCACCACCCGCGTTGACATTCCAATGCCTTTGAGTTGCACGCATTTGTACCAGTTTTAGTGGCTAGCAGTGTACGCCGTATGTTATGGTGCATGCGTGACTCATTTTTTGTGGCCTTTAGTGTATGTTTATAGTAATGGCAGTGTTTTTATTTGAGTTATCGTCTTTTGTTTTTATTTATTTATTGGACGCACCCTGTTTCATTTTATAAATATGGAATGTGGACTGAGCATTATGAAGGTCACGATGATTCAAAAGATACGCTCTCTATAGTTTTATCCACTTTTTTATTTTACCATTTTGAGGCATAATTTTTTCACACTTGCACTGTAGTGCCACAGTGTCTCAAACCTATGACTAGAGGCCTTAACATGACGTTTTAAAATATGCTTACGAACGAGAAAAAGCTCGTTATGAGGTCGCGGTATAGCCTTAGTGTGTATATTACCAATTTAAACTGAAATGTGGTCGCCTCAGCAGAAAGCTTAAAGTCGCTTAATGAAGTGGGCTATGCTCGAAGTTTCTTGTATTGAAACAGTATTGGTTCTCCTGAACATATCTTATGTTCAGGAGAACCAATACTGTTTGAATTTGCTTTTATTTAATGGTATGATATAGAGGTGCTGTTTATGTCAAATTATGACTATTGAATATGTTGGAAAGATCATAATTATGATTATGAGATCAACAACAGTAATGCTGCAGTGACTTACGCCTGTGCTGATAATAGTAGATTATTTAGCAAGGAGACATATCAGTGTCTTATGTCATGGTATCGACTTGTATTACATACACAACACAACTACAACACACAAAATAGACACAACAACAACTACTGATGACCTGAGTCGACTGAAGTAAGTTTTCGGCACGCCTAATCTAGTGCGTGGTACATACACATTGATGTGTCATGGGCATATAGAAAACCGAAGCATTCTGGGGGTTAAAGATCATTGACAGTCACTAGGGATAGTCAGAAATCAGAAAATCTAATCTAAAAGTGGTCTTACTGAAAAGATTGTTTTACTACCTATTTCTTAGTTGGGAATATTGACGGTTCCGACCTTCAGTGTTTGTGCGGCGTCTCTCCACAGACGTCTCACCTTTCATCCTGCATAAAGTGCCCTGTAACCTATTCACATTGGGATCTAACGACAGCATCAGTGGACGGCATTGCCAAGGCTGAATACCTACTGAGCCAGGCATGAAATTTAATAAGTTTTGCCATCGACATTCTAAGAAAAAGTTGGGAAAACGCTGGGTAGATTTATATTGCGAATAAGGCGTAATTTTCTGTAACCAGAATTTTCTCTAGCAAATAGTACTTGAAAGTTCAATGCCCAGAAATAACTAAAAGACCCTCGACCTTATTGACATTTCTACTTACCTATGAGCCAGGCCCGAATTTGTCAAGTTATTTTCCGTGGGAACTCTTTTTTTATTGTTATTGATAGGCTCGCATTTGGCTAGATACTATCTCACCTGATGGTAAGTGATGATGTGGTCGACTTTGGAGTACCTACGCCTACAAAGAATAACTCTTAACTTGAGAGACCCCTAAAAACGAAATAAATGTACACTGACACCGAAATCGTGAATTTTTTTAATCTTTTAATTCATGAATCCCCAAGCGACCACCGGTGGCCGCGCATCTATTGTCTTACTATTGTGTCTCTAATTGACGGTATCTGAAGGGTTAAATTAATTGACTGGCCTGTTGGTCTAGTGGTTAGTGGCCCTGACTGCTATGCCGGAGGTCATGGGTTCGATTCCCACCCAGGACAAATGTTTATGTGATGAGCATGATCATTTGTTCTGTGTCTGGGTGTAATTTATCTATAATATGTATGTATTTAGAAATATATAAGTATGTTTATCAGTTGTCTAGTACCCATAACACAAGCTCTGCTTTGCTTGGGACTAGATCGCGTTGTGTGACAGTTGTGGAATATTATATTATATATTTATATATTAATTTAGTTATATATTAATTTAGTTTTAAACCAACATCTGATAAAATAATACGCAAAAATAATATTTATGGAGTTAACCACTATTGACTCCATCAGTATTATTTTTACTTCGCTATAAAAAAAATATTTGATATAGTTCGAAATAAACATAATCTCAATCTTTACGGAAGTAGACTATCTTATTGTTAAAACTCCATCACGAAGGTCCCCAATTTCTAGGTGTCCTCCGATCCAAGGCGTCGACGGCGCGCACTGTTCCCGCGCGCCTCAAGGCGTTGTCAGCAACAGGAGGGGCCCATCTGGGTCGAAGCCTACCGGGGTCGGGGTTATCCGAAAGGAAACTAGAGCCCTGGTATGAAGGCTAGAAGGAACGCCGCGGGGTTTTTAGTCAGTAAGACTCTGACACTGTCTCCCGCTCCACCCAAGAGCGGGTTTGTTAATGATGATTTTCCCCATTGACAGAAAAAAAAGGTGTCCTCCGATTCCACCTAGCATGTCTAGGACGAATTGTGTTCAATTTTTCCTAACCGCGGTTCGTACCCTAAAACGTACTCGTGGGACATCATGATAGAAACTGTTATTGAATTGTGTATGTTAACATACTTGAGCAAATTAACATTTCCTATCAAAAGGAAAACAATATTAAAAAATATTTAATCGTTTAGTGGTTTTAAATTCGTGGTATTTTCTTTGTTTACACCGTTAGTAGTGGAAAAGGTCAATATTATAAAAAAAAGTCTGCCACTGCGTCTATCTGTCTGTTTGTGATAAACTTCAAAACTACTGACCGGATTTTCGTGCGGTTACTGACAGACAGTGATTCATGAGGAAGGTTTGGATATGTTATAATGTACATGCATAATATTAAAGTAGAGACAAGCCCCATGCAAATAGATAAAATGAAAACCAAAAAGGGCCAGTGACTGAAAAGTTAAAAGGGAAACGTTTGTCTTGGTATGGTCATGTGAAGATATTTTCATTTAATTTAATAGTGATTGAATAATATTTTTTTTTTATAATGTCATTTAATTTAATAATAAAGTAATTAACATAATACTGTAATTTAATTTAAGTTTTAATTGTAATTTGATACGAGTAATAATGTGATTTTAATTTTTATATAAGTTATTTTAATTTCGGACATTTGTTTTAAAATCTATTTTAAATGTTTATTGTTATTATTTGTCGTTTTTAAACGATTTAATAATTGAGACCTTTTGTAAATGTTGTGCGTACCTGTAAGTGACTTTTTTACACAGGATCATCTCATATTTTTGTGATAAATTGTTTTGAATTATATTGTAAATAAGTCGTTGGTGTGCCTATGCAAATAAATAAATAAATAAATAATGGATGAAACGTTATTAAAATAATTAATAATACACACAACGCCGTCTAGTCCCAAGCTAAGCAGAGCTTGTGTTATGGGTACTAGACAACTGATAAACATACTTATATATTTCTAAATACATACATATTATAGATAAATTAACCCAGACACAGAATAAATGATCAAGCTCATCACACAAACATTTGTCCTAGGTGGGAATCGAACCCACGACCTCCGGGCATAGCAGTCAGGGCCACTAACCACTAGACCAATAGGCCAGTCAAAAATTACTAATATACATGTAGATAGATGGAGAGGAAGAGGGAGGTAAGTCCAAAGGTAACATGGACGGATTGTGTGAGGAGTGATATGAAAGAAAGAGAGTAAGAGATAGAGTTACGGGTGACAGGACAGAATAGAAGAAAAGAACTAGTTACGACTACTCCAAATAACACGAGATTAGAACAGGAAGATGATGAGTCATTTCATACTCGTGTGAAGATGGAGCGAATCCATAGTAAAACTAAAACTATAAACTTGGCAATCTCATACTTTCATATTAGGTTAATCCTTTAAAATATTATGTTTAGCCAGTAATCAAACGTGTAATGAGAAAACAAATTGCATGCAATCTGTAAGAGAAATAAATATGGCGCTATATTTTTAAATGGGTTATTAAATTGTGCACTTCTCTTTAGACTTTGCTATAAAATTCTACTTTACTGTATTAGGTACCTATATCGTTTTTATTAAATGGCAGTTAGTTTACTCCAATAATTTTATCCAGTGCTTGGTGACCTAAATGACCGGTGCCCACTTCGCTGGGTGTCAGATATTTTTGGTGTACAAGGGCATTGCGTGAAAGTGCCCCCACCCACCTACAGAATTGAGACAGGTGTCATTTGAAGCGTCTGGTTAACCCTTCAGATACCGTCAATTAGAGACACAATAGTAAGACAATTGATGCGCGGCCACCGGTGGTCGCTTGGGGATTCATGAATTAAATAAAGTATTTTAGTTGCCCATACAAATCCGGCATTCTCCTTTAATTATTACTAACAATCCAATGAAGTCTATATGTCACTCAAGAATACACAGGTTTCTACTTGTGAAAGAAATTTAAAAATCGATCCCATAGTTCCAGAGATTACTTCCTATAAACAAATTCTTATACTTACAACTTTTAGTATAGATGTATCGATTGGTGCTTGACATAGGTACTTTTAAATCCAACAGAAAACCTAAATCTTACCTACTTTCTAAAGACCAAACTGTACCTATTGATATATCGTAAAAACCTTTTCAGAGTTCTGGTGTTTTTTTTTTTTTGTAAAATAATAATTTATACAAAACAAAACATAACTCTAAAAAGATTTTCTATTTTTTATAAAAAATATCAAAATTAGTTATTATTAAATAAAACAGTAATTATCATTCAAATACTGGTAGTTTTGTTGGCAGTTTCTTCGTCTACCAGATTTATGAAGTTTTTAACATTCATAATTTTGAACTTCTGAAAATTCTTTCTATTGACGCATTAGCCTTATTAAAAAAAAAAAAAAACTATATTACCCAATTTATAAGCAACAACATTACACATAACGCCAAAAAAACTGACCCACCTAAAAAACATTCTCAAACTTAACCATCTGTATCCCGTTACACATACTCAAATGCATTGTACCGAAGATGTTCAATCCATTATCATATAAGTATGTTCCACATAGTGAACGTACGGCTATTTATGTTGCACATTAGGGCAGTGTCCACATTGACTTTTGCTAAGGTCAGTTGACATCTATTTTTCTCGGAGTGTGCGTCAGTGCATTGTGAGGCTGTTTTGTTGGCTAATGGGCGAGGCCGACTAGTAGAGTGGTTCAGACGGGTGGATTTGCGTTTTTCTAAGTAGTGAGTATGCGTCTCACTATGATGTTTTAGATTTTAGTCGCAACCACGCGTCGAAAATGGGGTAGGAGCTATAAAGGGTGTACAGCTCCACACAACAACTTCAAAAAGAGATGGAGCGAAATAAGATCACTCCATCTCTTTAACATTTTAAAGAAAAAAGGAAAGAAAGAAAGTATTTATTTTGGCGCACAAAACATTGCAATTTAGTTTAGGTTGTAAAATGGATCGCGTTAAGAGCTCGTGGTAGGACCTCTGGTCGTAAATTAAGAAGATTAAAATAGATAATTGTTACATTAACCAACTTTTTAAGTGATACAAAAATATATTAAATCTATACTTATAATAAATCTGTAGAGAGGTCAATTCTGTACATGAAATATATTTCCAAAATAACTATCAGGGGGTGATTAGTGATCGATACTGATGCCAAAAATGCAAACAGTAAAATTTTTGTCTGTCTGTCTGTCTGTCTGTCTGTCTGTCTGTCTGTCTGTCTGTCTGTCTGTCTGTCTGTATGTTCTTTATAGAAACAAAAACTACTCGATGGATTTTAACGAAACTTAGTACAATCATTCTTCATACTCCTGGGCAGGTTATAGTATACTTTTCATCACGCTACGATCAATAGGAGCAGAGCAGTGAAGGGAAATGTTGGGGAAACGGGAGAAATTACTCCATTTTTTAAGCTTCCGTCGCGTTTGCAGCCTTAATGGTTAAAGCTACACAGAAATCATGTATCACGGAAATATTCTCCTCAAAATTATATAAAAAATGTCCCACGACAGCATACGTCTATCTTTTATGGTTAACTCACAATAACACGTGTAACTCCCGATAGCTTAGCAGTTCTGAGCTTTCTGTTTATTTTTGTCTACTCTTACGTTTACAACACTGAATGTCGCTGGCATAAGCAACAGGATCCGCGTACGAAGTCGCTGGCAGAAGCTAGTTTTTAAATAATTTTGTCCTAGATATTACATTATTTATTATAGTAAAAATATGGCCAATTTAATTTCTAATTATGACTATTTTATTTTGCGCAAGTTAGACTAGTCATTAACTTGATTTGATAAAACTTAGTAAATTATTTCACCGGTATATATATCATGGTAACATCAGTAGATACTTAATGACGGAAGATAAAAGAGTAACCATGGAGTTTCTTGCCGGTTCTTCTCTCTAGGAAACAACCAATTTGGACCCGTGCACTAGCTTCTGACGTTTTGTATGTGACAATATTGGCTCATGTGAAATAAATTATTTTATTTCACATAGGCCTATTTGAATCATCTTCTTGTCCTTGTCCCGTATTATTTGGGGTCAACGCAACACGTTTTTTTCTCCCATACTGTCCTGTCACCCGTCACGCTATCACTAACTCCCTTTTCTTTCATATCATTTCTCACACAATCCATCCATCTTTTCTTTGGCGTCCCTCTCCCTCTCCATCCATTCACTTGTAAACTTATAACTCTTTTAGCAACATGCGTTTCATCCCTCCTCTTTACATGACCATACCAAGACAAACGGTGTCCTTTCAACTTTTCAGTCATTGGCGCCACTTTCAAACTTCCCCTAATATACTAATTTCTCACTTTATCTATTCTCGTCCCACCACACATCCACCTTAACATTCTCATCTCATATATCTCCTATACATAAGCCTACTTGAATGATTTCATCAATTCCTCGCCGTTGTTCTTTCTCAAGCCCTAAATAATTTATTTCAGCAATTTCCGTCACCACTCGATCAAATCAGCTGCGTAAAAGTACAAAACAATGTTTCTGACATCCCGGATATTGACATATGATACGCAGGATATAAATGTCTTAAATTCGATAATGGTGTTTCGTTTTTTTCTTGTATTAGATTAAGTTGCCATGCAAACAATATTTGATTTATTCTTTCAACAACATCATTTCAGCCAAAAGACGTCCACTGTTGAACATAGGCCTCCCCCAAGTGTCGCCATAATGACCGGGCCTGTGCGTCACGCACCCATCCAATTCCCGTGACTCTCATAAGGTCATCGGTCCACCTTGTTTTCACCACCGGCGTTTTCCGGTACACAGTCGCTACCCTAAACCCTTTCATCCCTATTGACCATCTGTTATGAGTGCAAAGTGCCCTGCTCATTGCCACTTAAATTTTGCGATTCTTAGAGCTATGTCGGTAACCTTCGTTCTCCTGCGGATATCTTCATTTCTGATATGACTTTGAGTCTTCTAATAACGCCCACTGAATAAAAAAAAAAATTTAAATCTCCAAAATAAACGTATTTCAAAACCGGGCATTCCATTACCAATCCGTCTGTGACGCCTTTACGCACAATACTATTGGCTCGCACAACACAGCACAGCCCACTGTAACGAACTAACGGTACTCTTTTTCATCCTATTACGCAACGTTTTTTGCTATCGGTACTCCGAACAGCGACTCTTTGTTTGCGCACGCGCATGGCTGCGGCGTTTCAAAGGTTTGAACTCCTACGACACGATTATATCATTCAAAAGATATGGTTTAGATCTTTTTTTGTGGATCGCCGAATAAGTAGGATGGTATAGCTCGCTTTTTGGGTGCTATGGAATTTGATTGTTTTGGTATTTCTTTCTCAATAATACCTAATAATAACCAAGATTATATGTAGTCATAACATGATTTAGAATTTCTTGCACGTTCTTCTCCACAGAGATCTACGCTTTGGAACGTGCAATTTAGCTTCACTATTTTGGACTGACCGACAAAATATATTTGACTATTCAAAAGTGCCTGCTAATGGTCTATTTGAAATAAATGCTTTGATTTTTTTATATATTTTTTTTTTGACAAAAGGTCCTTACACTCAATATTTCTCAAATAACAGCTAAGCTAAGGAGTAGAATACCCTGCCAGAGTATACGTATCCTGATAGCTATAACCTGGACATCTTGAAGGCAGGCGTAAATAGGTTGCTTCTGAGTAAGTTTATTATTCATAGGCTTGCGTTTGACTACTATCTCACCTTTTTCTATGGTGTGGAAAATCATTCAATGACAACCCTCGCTCTTGATTGGAGCGGAGGATAGTGTCAGACTCTTACTGACTAAAAACCCACCCCGTTCCTTCTAGCCTTCATACCGGGGCTCGAGCTCCCTTTCGGATAACCCTCGCCCCAGTAGGCTTCGACCCAGCTGCGCCCTTACACCCCTGCTGCACTACAATCTCACCTGATGGTAAGCGATGATGTGGTCGACGATGGAGCACGCTTGCCTAGAAGTAATCTATTCATGACTTAAATACCCCTTGTATGGCCTCTAGAAAATGAGTAGTACTTACAGTACACCCTCGACTGAACTTTAGGGAATCACGAGCGTGATTTTATTTATAGATTTGCCAGGTAAATGGCATTCAAAGATATGATACGTTTTTATTACATTGTTAGGTTAGACAGGTAAAACAGATGGTTGATGGAAACGAAAAGTTCTGTAGTGGCAACCGCGTATCAGAAGACGGCGTCGGAAGGCCTACCACAAGGTAGACCGATGACCTGGTGAGAGACGCGGGTCCAGTCGTTGTGGTGATGTTTGGAGGTCTGTATCCAACAGTGGACGTCTTTTGGCTAAAATGATGATGATGATGATGATGGTAACTTTGTTAATCAAATGTAATAAGCAAAAATACAAACGTATTTTTCCAAATAAACGCAATAAAAACTTACTTTCCATAAGCAAACGCTATAAAAAATGTACTAGGGTCCCATAAAAACAAAGAGCAATGTAAATTAGTAGACCATGCAAACAGGCGTTTCATTGTACCACCCACATGGCTGCTAAATGAAATGTGCTATTGCTACCATATAGATAGTAATTAAAACAGCCTCTGTTGACATACAGTGTCTCATTAACCTTTATGGATCATGTATACAATGTGGTTCAAGTTGGTCAACAGTTACTGGCCAATGTTGGTCACAGTTTCAGGTCCAATATTGCCAAAGTTTGGTTTTCATTGTCTAGTTTAGGTTACGTAGTTCTTAGGCTATACAGTAATTATACTCGTAATCATCATCATCAGCCTTTTTAATGTTCTCACTGCTGGGACTCAGGCCTCCTCTCTAGCAGAGGGAATGGACCGTAATCCATCACGCGGGACGAGTGCGCGTTGGTGAATGTCAAATGTCATCGAATTTTTGGTTCTAGGACATGACGGTTTTCTCACGATGTTTTCCTTCACCGTTTTGATGATACGGTAGTCATCAAGTGCAAAACAAGCTTTTAATGAAAATTCTTTTTATAGCTAGCTTTTATAGCTGGGTATACTATTATTAATACTCGTTAGTACGAATCATACGAGCCGCCCACTGTTGTCACGAGTTGTTCCCACTGCTGGGACTCAGGCCTCCTCTATAGGAAAGGGAATGGTAATCCACCACGTGGGCCCAGTGCCAATAATAATAAAAGACAAACAATATGGTCCATTGTGTTAGGAAAGTAGGTACCTTACTTATTAGTCATCATCATATCAGCCGAAAAACGTCCACTGTTGGACATAGGCCTCCCCCAAGCGTCGCCACAACGATCGGTTCTGTGCCTCACGCATCCATCAGATTTCCGTGACCCTGACCAGGTCATCGGTCCACCTTGTTATTTTAGTGTTGGATACAAAAATGAAAATAAAAACATATAGTGATAGAAACAGTACCCAATAAATACAACATCCTACTAATATTATAAATGCGAAAGTTTGTATGTATGGATGGATGTATGGCTGGAAAACTACTGAATGGATCTCGATGAAACTTGGTACACGACTAGACCATATCCCAGAATAACACATAGGATACTTTTTATCCTGGTATTATGTACGCAAAAGCCGCGGGCAAAAGCTAGTACTATATAAATGGTTTGCAGCCATACAACTCCATACAAGACACCCTATGGCTAACTAAAAAGCCTCTCCTGGAGAGATACAAGAGTAAATTACAAGATGGCTACTTTCACAATGATGTTAAGAGGTTTGCCTATGAGATATTGTGGGCATAATGCATGAGGCTGTAAGTGCTTTGTGTTATAAAATGGTCGGCTGTAATTGTCGAGAAAAGGAATATATTATGCTTAATAAGGAATATATGAAGTTTTATTCATCGTGTTTATTTACTACATGTTGGTTGGTGCATGTGAGTTTACATGTTGCGATCCATTTGAGGACCTAAACTGAACTGTTACTGGGATGGAACTCGATCGCTTGGTTTTTTTTTCTTTTTTTTTTTGTCGACTGAGAAAATCATCATTGACAAAACCCGCTCTTGGGTGGAGCGGGAGACAGTGTCAGAGTCTTGCTGACTAAAAACCCCGCGCCGTTCCTTCTAGCCTTCATACCGGGGCTCTAGTTTCCTTTCGGATAACCCCGACCCCGGTAGGCTTCGACCCAGATGGTTTGACATTTTGACACGTCTTGATAAGGCCCCAGGAGTAATCTATAGTGTGTTTTTTTTTGGAGGTGATAACTTACTGTGTAATCTCTAGTATGGGGTTCTTCCAATATTGCAACGTTCATTATATGAATAATAAAACAAAAATCAGACTTCCTGCCTTCACTCAATTGAAATTGAAAGAAATAAATTTTATGTACTTAAATCTGTTATTTAATTAATTTCTTTTCGTTTTTTTTTCAGGTAAGAACAACTACAATAATTCATCAGAAAATTACCATCATCATTCTCCAAGCATCTTCCTATCAAACGGAGAAGTATAAAAAGGAAAATATTGTGAGTAAATGGCTAGAACAATTTGAAGATATGTTGTATCTACCAACGCGCACTAAGATCACTTGGTGCATTACAGCCTAGTTTCTCCTAGAGGCCTGATTTCCAGCAGTGAAAACATAATTAGAACCAGAGCGGGACAAAAACCTCCCTTCCGTTATTCCACTCTTTTCTGTCCTTAGCAACTTCTGGCCAATCCTTAATTGACCAATCCTTGATTGGCTAGAAGTCCAAATCGTCATGCCATCTCCTTCTAGGTCGTTACATTAATATATGATTGACTAGCTTTTACCTGCGGCTTCGCCCGCTTTTATTAATATACTTTAATTCCTCTCCCCTTTTCTTCCCTCTTTCTCCCCCTTTTCTGACTTAAAAAAATATATAATTAGCCTATGTCCGTTTCCAAGGTCCCAACTATCTCTGTACCAAAAATTCATCAAAATCGGTTTTGCCATTTTTAGGCGTGAAGACGTAACAAACCAACTCACTTTCGCTTTTATAATTTAGTAAGGATTATGCTATGCGAATAAGTTTATTTAGGTACCTATCCAAGAACATTTTTGTCTAAGTTAAGGATTTTACTGTCATACAAACTGTCATATCATTCTCTGTTGTCGACGTACTTTTATGTCAAGTTAATGGAACTCGCTTCAGTGCTTCCGTTTGGTAACGACATTGTGGATTTTTCCTCCTTTTTATAAGGAATTAGCCATATTTTTGTGGATGATAAGTAGTTAATATTTAAGAAATACATTATGGTGTTTTTTTTTTCCGGTGGGCAAAAATCATCTTATGACAACCCCCGCTCTTGGGTGGAGCGGGAGATAGTGTCAGATTCTTACTGACTAAAAACCCACCCTGTTCCTTCTAGCCTCTTCATACCGGGGCACGAGCTTCCTTTCGGATAACCCTGGTCCCAGTAGCCTTCGACCCAGCTGGGTCCCACTTCGACCCAGCTGGGCCTCTATACATTATGGTGTGAAGTTAAAATTATGTGCTTTGCAAAATTGTAATTATTTTTCAAACAGGCAGTATGTTTGACAAAAAATCTTTAACTAAATTTAAAAAAACAAGTAAATTGAAAGTTACAGGAAGCACATTATCAACCTAAAATGGGAATTAAAAGCCTCCTTTTAACAAAAGTTGTTGTTTATAATGTTAGTAACATCGTCCTGAGAGGTGGCCAGTGTTTTACAAACAGCCCTATTTACTATCATAATAAATCCTCTTTAATTAAGTAAGAATAACATGCCTTCCCGACAAAAGCGTAAACTGTCACTTAGTATTCTTCCTGAAAAGACTCGGTATAAAAAACATTAATTCAAACATAAACAGAAGGACCGCATTATGCTGTAGGCAGTAAATAATTGTCTACAACCCGATGCCACGCCAAGCTTAATAGCCAATAAAGTTTAAAAATTAGACGCACCGCGTACGGAATAACACTAGCATAGACAAATGTCTTGTTTTGCCTCATAATCAGTAAAATAGATGTGTTTCAAAAACAAGTATTGTATTTAATTTGACGACATTAAACTATTGTAAAATTAATGTTCAACCAATTTTATTTTGTTTCGTAGTCATAAAATATGTAGTGTAATTGATTTTTTTTTATAAAATGTATTGGGATTTATTTTTAATGGATGAAAACAGCTGCTAGCAATCGGTTTAAAATGCAATCAATCACATCAATCGGTTTGAGTGGCTTAGCTTAGTTTTTAAATTGAAGGAATTTATTTTGATAAATTTGAATTTATATCAGGTTAGATTATGGAAAAAAAAATATCCAACCGTTTATGGTTCGTAAAAGTTAAGCTATTTTAATTAAATCAAACAATTACTCTAGCCTTTACTAACACCCTGTGCATTAAAGCACGTAAAACCGTTGGTCCCAGTTGTCATTCGTAGATCTTTGACAGTCATTTATAGGTAGTCAAACACCAGAAGGTCTGACTATCTGTCTATCCAAAGAGTATCGTGTTGCCCAATAACAAGGTTTTAGAGGCCTGAAAGGCAATCGCTTTATGTAGCCGCATCTAGTAAGACTGGAAGCCGACTCCATGCTAGTTGGAAATAAGTTAGGAAAATGATAAAGTCTAGCCTTTTTCCCAATTATGAGCTGAGCAGAGATTAGACCAGAAAAATATTAGTAACGTACATGATACAACTGCTTATTGTTTTTCAATAACAAAAAAAAAAGTTTTCGGTTCACATCCCATCTAAAACAAATACGTAAACCAAACATTATTTTCTTCACAAAAAGGGTTTACTTTCGTTAACATTTTGAAACCACTGAAATGAATCACTCAACCCTTTCAACTAATCCTCTTGTACAAACTCATATATTTTTCAGTGCTACCACTCAAACAAACAAACCAACACACTGTTTATTTAATTAATGCTCAAACTTTGCTCGTTATGGTATAAAAATAACATGGAACTCGTAACGTATGGGGACGTGCGACAGTGGCGCCGCGTGTGGTCGGGTACGGAATTAGATGTTTATTTTTTTCTTGTTTCACTCTTGGATTACGCGGTTATTACTCCGTGTGACTTTTGTTTTAGTGGATAGTTGACAGGTTTATATAATTTACAAGGCGTTTGTTGTAAGATTTTGTTGAGTTAGGATACTTTCATTATAAAGGTGCGAGGATACTACGGAATGGTTCAAGAGTTATCGCGGTCCAGGAACGTAAATAGTAACAGACGGAACACGTGCTTGTTTTAGTCATTAAAAGTCAGACACTTAGGAGAAGTGAATAGGTTCTTAATAAACTAGTGCGCTTCACCATCGTCATCGACTGTATCACTGCTTACTACCAGATGGGATCACAGTCAAGCTCTTGTTTATATGTATAAAAAACAAGATATATCTTTCAATATCTAATCAATATGAATCACTACTTCAGTTGTCTATGGTTCAAGTCAGTTATACCCGATTAGAGATGTGCCGTTACCGGCAATATTGCCAAATAGTGGGAATATTGGTGGCAATATTGCCTTGCCTTCTCTATGCTCGATTCACACATGACCTGACTAGGAATCAAATTTTTTTTTTTTTTTGTAATTATTTGTGTCTATTCGAACAGAATAAACATGTTTTTTTTCTTTATTTCCTTATATCTTTCCTATTTACCGCAGCAACCCCCTATTACACCGTAACATTCTACTACAAACGAAAAGAAAATTACCCGTGTTACTAAATCGACGGGTGCAAAGTAAAAAAAGTTATTAGCGATTTTGCGATTTTCTGATAATTGCAGTATGTAACTTAACATGAAAAAATATATTTTAAGACATGAGAAACCTTTCAAGTGTCAAAAACGAAGAAATAATAGTTTTCTTTTTAATAATATTTTCGAAAAAAAAAATCACCTGATAAATAACTGCTTATTTTTACTAATTCAATAAAGATGATAGAAAATCACAAAATTGCAGATAACTGTTTTTACTTTGCACCCGTCGAAATAAGCCTTCGTTACGACACGGTGTTAATTGTGTGATGTACAAACTGTATAAAGTTCTGTGTTATGTTGTATACAATGTGGTACATGGATCGCGGCGGGGGTTAGGACGTGGTTAAATATTAGCTTACTTGAGACACACGGTTGATTAGAACAGTGAGCTAGTTGGCGCACATGTTGACTGGTATTGTAGATAAAAAAGACAGAAAAAAATACCTTTGAAACTCTATTCGATTATAACTAAACTAGCTTTTGTCCGCGGCTTCACCCGCATACATAAAATATAGCTTTTGTCACTTCAGGATTAACATAGCTTTTCATCGGTGAAAAACTTTTAGCAATCGGACTAGTACTTCCAGAGATTACCTCCTACAAACAAAAAAAAAAAAAAAACTTTACCTCTTTATTATATTAGTGTAGATGAATCGTATAAAAGACATACAAAGACTATTTAAATTTAGTTAATTACCTAACATAGGTTTAGGTAAATACCTAATTGTAAACATTTTTAGATCGGATTTTTAGACAATTTTTTAAAATAGGTGACATGTTAAGATAGACTACATGTTAAGATTTTTTACATTAATTTAGTTAACCACCTAAACAAATGGAGTTTATAAATGTAATTAACCAAAGACTCTACCCACGGTTCCCAACGGCATATACAACTACAGATGTGCCGTTGCCGGCAATCTAGGAATATTGCTGGTAATATTGCCACCAATATTCATGCATCGGGCAATATTCCCACTTCACGACAATATTGCCGGCAACGGCACATCTCTACATACAACTAACCATTAAAACCGGAATAATAAGGCTATCTAAAGTAAATAACCAATTATTTCCTTATTTGTACAATGATTTTCCGATCAAAATTGGGGAGTTTCAGGCCCTCCCAATAGTAATGTAATAGTAATGTCCTATTTTCCTTTACTTAAACTGAGTAAATACACCTACTGCGTAAAACTTCACAACATCCCGTTAAAGATTTAAGCGCCATAAAAGTTTAAGTACTTTTAGAATTGCGAGAATAGAATTACTGCGAATCCTTAGTAAATGTTTTGTTAACTTTTTTATTGAGTGGATTTGTAATGCTGGAATCCGTAAATGCTGTGAAAGAGAGAGTTAGAAGCTATGGGATTGACATGTATATATTTTAACTAGCTTCTGATAATGGCTTCACCCACATGACTTTTAAATTATACCTCGGAATTTTAATTCATCATTATCATCATCATTTCAGCCGAAAGACGTCATAAACATCTCACATCCACGGGATTCCCGCGACCTTCACCAGGTCATAGGTCCACCTTGTGGGAGCCCTATTAATGTACGTAGTTTCCAGTATGCGGTTGCCACTTTGTAACCTTTTAACAAAGAATTGCCAAACTTAAGCGGCAATGGGCAGGGCACATTGCTCGCAGAACAGATGGCCGTTGGGGCCGAAAGGTTCTAGAGTGGCGCCCACGTACCGGAAGACGCAGCGCTGGAAGGACTCCAACAAGGTGGACTGATGACCTGGTGAAGGTTGCGGGAAACCGATGGATGCGAGACGCACAGGAACGTTCGTTGTGGCGATGCTTGGGGGAGGCCTATTTCCAACAGTGGACGTGTATTGGCTGAAATGATAATGATGATCCCTATCGACCATCTGTTCTGTGAGCAAATTCCTGCTCATTATCGCTCAATTTTAACAAATCTTTGGAGTCAAAAGCATTTTGGGAACCCGGGTTTTCCAGTGGATATCTTCATTTATATACCTTTTGATGAGATCTACCCCCCTAGCCAAGTTACAACCGTTTCGCTTGCGTCGAACACTTCGAGTTTAACACGCTCCCAATTCTTTTGTTCCGACCGCGGGAATAAGCGTTGAGATGACGTCATTCAACGTTAACGATTGCAGATTTGCTACTTGGCTAGGGGTACTGTTGTAAACGTTGTTACCAAGTTTCAGTTTCATCAGACTAACTACACTTATTCAGCTCAATATAGTTTTTGCCCAGGGATAATATCAGTTTATACGAGGACGTTTTTCGCGGTAAACGAGCATAAAAATAGAACAAATTAATGTCTTTTATCTTGCGGGTGCTAACAATAGTCTCCAAGGCTGTTCCATCACGTTCAATACTGTGTTCTAATCATTGGTATTCTTTCGCATGCTAATGACGCCATCTTTTTTGACTCCTCATGGTCCGGTGGCATCCTAAATGGGTCGATAGATTTTATTTTGCACTGTAACGTCACCATTAGGGAATGCAAAACTCGCGAGATTGGCAGTTTTGTGTTATTTTTGCTAATATTCACAATATTTGATTAAATTAAAAAAAAATATAAAAATTGCAAGTATTATAAGATAACCATAGGCGTGAGTTTGCGGACGGCGAGCAATGAGTAGTTTCCTGTCGAACCGTCCGGTAACTGTCCGAACCGAGCCCAAGGCGTCGATGGCGCGCACTGGGTCGAAGCCTACTGGGGCCAGGGTTAGTTCCGAAACGTAGCTCAGCCCCGGTATGAAAAGCACTAAGGCAGTAATAGTCTGACACTATCTAGTTTTTATGCTCGAGTACAATCTCGTTAATCTCACGAGATCTCGCCCTCATTTCGTCCGAGATCAATCTCGCTAAAAAAGGCCGAGATTGAATTCCCTAGTCACCATTTTGCACGTAAGATGCAACTTCCCATAAATTCAATTTCAAAACTTTGCTGCACGGTCTTTTCAACCGTGTGTCACGCTTCATAGAAAATTGCTCATATTTCTAACTTTACAATGCGCAGCTGTGATATTAATTATCAAGTAAATGTGAGTAATAACTAACAATTAAATAACAATAATGTTTATACACAGTTGTAGAGAAAGCATTTACAAGATTTCTGTCAATTCATTAATGTAATGAGCTTTTGAAAGTGAAAATAACACTTAATTGTATAATCATCATTAAATACTTTTCTCACAATATAAGTTTGTCCGTATGAGTATTTGTGTGGATGGATAGAGAGGGCAAAGAAAATATGAATGAATTAAATTGTGTGAGGAGTGATATGATAGAAAAGGGAGTGATAGCGTGACAGTACAGAATGAAAGAGAAAAACGTGCTGCACAGATCGCAAGTGATTTATATGGAACAAGAGCAGGAAAATAAACATAAGTTTTGTCCGTAAAAACTTAATGTACCTATCTAAAATGGAGCCTATATCGATTTAAATGAAAGTAATTTTCCCATGTTTTCAGTTACCGATATTTGTGAATTAACGGGTCTGTATAATTGTATTTTTACAAGCTTTTAATTGTTTTACTTTTACCTGTCCCGATGTTTGAATCAAATCTTGCAAAATAAATTTGACCCACTTCTCAGTTACCGATTGAGCTGAAATTTTGCAGGCACGTGTAAATCAAGATGACAATGCAAAATTATAATGACATGGAGCTGATCCAATGATGGAACCAGAAGGTGGCTATAGGAACTTGGTAGTTAAACGACACTACCTCATCGTGTTTGGGCTCGTATGATTCGTCTTGAGTCTTAACGAGTATCGATTATATAGTTATACCGAGACATAAAAGCTTGCTATGAAAAAAATATTTTCAAAAGCTTGTTTTAATCTACAAAGGTGAGTTTTTTCTTGAGACATCCGTACTAGCATAATATAACTATATTTTTTTAATGATCTTCACGTCGTCGTGGCTTTATCGTGTCACGCCAGCGTTAAAAAAGAAAGAAAGAGAACACGTTTAATTGGCACGCATCACAATGAAATAAATATTACAAAAACTTAACTACTTAAATACATCAACATAGTGTGTCTCAGCCAATCTTATAGCTGTTCTAAAAAGGAAAAAAATCTTAGACCATAATGGAAACCATCATAAAAATTAATGATCTATAAATAAATAGATATCACAAATGAGGAAACATAACTTTAAATAATCACAATTTGATAATCAAATTAATTAACAGTATTTATTAAAGACATTTCAAGAATCCCGCTGCGCGCCACCCGCTTACCGAAATAATAATTATTACTATTAATTTTATTACTTTTTAAACTTGTAATATCTGTAATAATACAGGTAATCGGTTAGGTTTTTACAACGTAATAATAATTAATAATAACCAGTTTTGTTGAGGTAGTAATTAAAGAAGAAACTTGTTATATTATTCTTAATGTTTTTCTTAAATGGTATGTTCGTATTGCTTGTAAAAGGATTTTATCGATCAATGTTTATGTTTAGTCCTTTTTTATGAGGTAAAATTTCAGGTTTAGAATATCATAATATACCGAGGTACATTTCATACAACCGCTCGTACGTGATGATGATGTTATTTCACCTCTTTCACCAAATATTTTGGTTATACAGATGTCTTGTGGTAATTATCTAGGCTTCTATAGAAAACAAAATACGTTTTTACGTAAACTTTAGCCCTCCATTTAGGCTTCCCCCGCTTTAGGGTAGAACAAGAGGGCTCTCGTTCCACCTAGGGCGGGAAAGTCATCGAATGATATCCAACCTCAGAAGAAAAAAAAACATTCTTCAATATAGCGCTATCTATCAATTTCAAATTCGAAGAACTTTCAACAACTATTAAATAACAATTTAGATATCAATCAGAATTTATATAAACTTATTAACTGCTTAATAGTTCATCTGTTAGTTATAAAACGAAAACTAATTCTACTAATCATATTTATGCAAAGTTACGAAACTTTTCAATTAACAACTGTACGTGACCACAATGGACCTTTAAACTACTTAATTAACAAATAAACTTTTAGAATACCATAGAAAAGTTTATATGATTATATTTTTATTTATCTCAGGACCCTGAGGTCCTGGACCTTTGCAAGGCGTACGAGGAGCCGAAACCAACTCGCAGAGGCCCTTTTGGACGCTTTTAATGAAACGTATTATATTATATTTATTATTATATTCACCGCATAAACAAAAATACAAAACAAACGTTTTATATTTCACGAAACCAGTTCTGGTATTTGTTTAAATCCCTAGATTTGTTCAGAGAAATAATAAAATAGTGTTGATCACCTATTAAATCACCTATTTTACAACGTAGGTGAGCACTAAAATAGAATTTTCAAATTTTTTAAGATTAGCAATTATTAGCACTTATTAAGTGACATGTTATAGAGAGCTAAACCAAAATTTTTTTAAATAAAAATTTACTTGTGGTTGTATTATACAAGCGAGTTTTAATGCAATAACAGTTTTGACTGAAGCCAGTTAAACGGGTTTTGACTAATTATATCAGTATTGACTGTATTATATATGCAATCTGATAATAACGTGTTTATAAAGAAGCCATTGGATATCTAACAGACATAAATTCAGGTTACGAAACTTTAAAACTATTTTATTTCCTAGATATTTTAGATAACGGAATTTGCATGAATTTAAAAAGCCAATTAGTTCAAAATTTATTCTAATTTGTTATAATAAAATTCCTTAAAATATTTTTGTAATAAAACTGACAGTTTTTAGAAAACTAATATGTTATGTTTATCGATATTATTCAAATTGATTGTCACGTAACATAATAATATGGCGCCAAAATGCGATTATCAATACGATAAAACGTCTCTATATCTGAATTAGTAAAAGACTTCTTCTTATATCGTTCCCAAAGTTGTAAATCATGCATTTCGGGCCCAGTGCAGGTAGATGTCACATTTCTTTTAAATTATTTGGTTCTAGAACATGCCGGTTTCCACACAATGTTTTCCTTCATCGTTTTGAGAGCGGTGGTGTTGAAATAAATTACACAAAGTAATGCCTGGCTGGGTTTGAGCCCGCGACCTACAACTCGTTAGTCGGGGCCGTTACCACTCCTCTACAAATCATACATAGATTACATAAAATAATAAGAGAAATTAATTATAAGTCATGCCACATTACTTCGTTATTGGGCACGTAATTAAACTTATGATTTTATAACTTACTAAGCAACGGAAAAAAATGATATAGAGGCTATATTTTTTTTTTAATAAACAAATTCGTTTTTTTTACTAGCAGGGCATTTCGACAAGGACAGGATAAGCTAGAAGACCAAAGTCCGGCGAAGCGTGGCGGAGCTCCCACCTTAGCTTTTTTGGTTATTTTTTATTGTAACTCTTATTATTCTTTTTTAATTGTGTTGTTTGCATTCTGGAAGTGATTCACAAAGACGATAACTAGTTTCCGGCCAAGTAATTTACTACTACTTTGACTAAGTAATCAAGAATGCAGTGTAAATTTCTAGCTATAATGCTTTTTTAAAAACACATTATTCAGGCCATTCCTTATTCAGGTCATTACTCAGGCTTTCTGGCCTGAGCCCCAGCAATGGGAACATCAAAAAGGCTGATGATGATGATGAAGAATAATGCAATTAAAAAGACGTAAATTTAATTAGCACCCAACAAGACAGATAGGAAGCAACCCCATGTACAATACTGATATCCAGGTGCATCAAATCAGACTAGAAAGGCCCTTAAATAGTCAGGAAAAGGCAAGGCAGACAGTTGTATTAGTGACCGACGAAAACACGAACAATCGGCCCCTTTTTGACCAAAACTTGTGTGCCGAGTTGCCGACATATCTGTGTGTGTGCCCATAATACCTCAATATTCTGAAGATTGACCCACGAAGATCCTCCATAAGTCCCAATATGTTTGCAATAAGTTATGAAGATCAACTTTCCCGTGATTAATGATTGTTTTATGAACATTATACACCGTAACCCAACGATGTATTGACTATCAAAACGGATTATTTGGATAATAAATAATGTTGCTAAGTATTTTTACTGAAAAAAAATTGAGATAGAAGGTAAACATTGTAAAATGTTCGATTGTGTCAATACGTTATTATAATTATACACTTTAGTATGCTCAGTATAATGATAATAATGTATTCCCAAATATGGGGCCAATGTCTGCTAGGGCTGCGGGATTGTTAGAAAGAGATACAACGATACTTCCTCTTGCTCCATTCAGATTCCAACGAGTTATTATGACGGTTTAGAGAGACCCTATAGAAAAACCGTTATTATTTCTTAAAACATTGTTGGGACTGAAAAATAAAGAAATATTACAAATTTTTTTGGACAAATCATTCTCTCGACAGGACACAAACTGTACGAAATATCCATTATTTGATCTAATTTGCAATAGATCCGTCAAGTTTGTGGCCGATTTTCAACCTGAAACATTATATATGTTTGGTTGTATAGATATATTATTATTCCTATCTTTCACTGGTAATTTCTAGAACAATTTAATTAGCTTCTCTTACCGGTTTTGTCCATGTCGCCCCGTGCAAACATTCTCTTTTCTCTTCTTCTGGCTAGACCTAATCCCATTTATTTGGGGTCGGCCCTCCTTGTCTTTGTTTTTTAATGTGCACGATTTAGTGCAACATCGATGTCGAGATGAACTTCTTTTAGGTTTCTTTGCATCATCGTCAACCAAGTGGAACATACCCTAGGAACAAAAAGCTGGCATTTCTTCAACTCTTATTCCTTCTGTCTTATACCAAGACATGGTCTACCTGTGTGCCAGTTTTCATTTATATCCGTTTAGCCATTTAAGACTGAAAGAGTAACAAACACACATACGGGTTTTAAAAGACTGGTACTTCTGTGTATCGTTATGTGGCGTTGTTTAAGATGCGCAATCAATTTCTTTCTAATGAGGTTTGATAAATTGATTTGTAGGAAGTTCATAAATATGACTTTTACTGGTTAAGAGTAATTGTAAGTAATTATTTAATAATGAGCGTTACATTGCGGTTAATCTCCTTTTAAGTGATAGATGTACTGGAAAATTTTGTGGGAATATATTTAAGTGAGAATTATGGAGATGCGGTACAGTTGGTGTAGTGGTTGTTTTTTTTTTTCCCGATGGGGAAAATCATCTTATGACAAAACCCGCTCTTGGGCGGAGCGGGAGATAGTGTCAGACTCTTACTGACTAAAAACCCCATCCCGTTCCTTCTAGCCTTCATACCGGGGCACGAGCTCCCTTTCGGACAACCCTGTCCCCAGTAGGCTTCGGCCCAGCTGGGCCCCTCCTGCTGCTGACAACTTCTTGAGGCGCGCGGGAACAGTGCGCGCCGTCGACGTCTTGGACTCGGTCCATTACCGGGTGTAGTGGTTGTGGATGCTGCGCTGCGTGTCTGGAGTTTGATTTCTGCTCGGAATAAACATTTACACATTATCATCATCATCATCAGCCTTTTTAATGTTCCCACTGCTGGGTCTAAGGCCTCCTCTCTAGGAGAGGAAAAAGGCCGTAATCTACCACGCGGGCCCAGCGCGGGTTGGTGAATGTCACATGTTTTCGAATTTTTGGTTCTAGAACATGCCGGTTTCTTCACGATGGTTGTTAGCAGGAGTGATGAAATAAATTACACAAAGTAATGCGCCTGGCTGGTTTCACAGTAGTGGCCGAGTGGTAGGTAATGGCTCCGATTTATGTGTTGTAGGTCGTGGGTTACACATTATAAAAAGTAATATTTTTTCCTACAGATAATAATTGTTCTAGGACTCATTAAGAGATCCATCTTGATGAGTTTAACTGTACGAGTACGCATCCAAATCAGGTCCTTGCTCTCTTTTACAAGAGACCTTTTAAGGTTGCGTCTTGTACGCAGTTGCTACTCCAGAACGCAGTTGCCACTCCAGAACCATCTGTTCTGCGAAAAATGGCCCCTGCCCTCTGCTATTAAGCTCGACGATTTTTCGGGATATGTCGGTAACTTAACTTGGGTAACCAGAGGTTTTATCATGACGAGTTAAGTCAAGCTTTCGAGCGAGAAAGAGATGGAGCTATATAGCTCCATCTCTTTTACAGTTCAGTTTAGATCTAAAAGCTCATGGTACGATGTACTAATTTATTCTGGTGGAAAATTTCCTATAAATAAAACTCGGTTCATGAATCCGAACCAAACCAATAATTCATTATTACGGAAGCGACTGTCCTGGTATTGCCACTTTTTTTCTTCACAAATTGATCAGACGATCGTATTACTGATCTTCCATCTCTTTTTTTCGCGTATATGCGTCTCGTTTCTTCCTGTGCGGATGTGGATTTCCTACATGAATGGATCAGTAGAAAATCAGAATGTACGGAAACTGTTTGTGGTGTTTTTTTGTTGCGTGATATTTTGTCTATATGTCTGTTTTATTTGGGTTGGGTTTATTTTTAATTAGGTTCGAAATGTTTAAAATAGGTAGGTATAGGTAGTCACATTTCACATCACATCACATTTTTTTCGTCTAATGGCTTATCTGCCGCAAGTCAAATGAGCTGTATGCTAAAAGAGATACTTATTGGGTTCCATTAAACGCAAGGCAACATCGCGGCAGACCAAGGCGAAGGTGGAGAGATGAGCCGGATAGCTACCGGAAGGATTGGCCCGCATTGACCGAGGACAGATGTGTGTGGAAAAGGGAAAGGGAGGCATTCGCCCAGCAGTGGGACATAATAGGCTGACTAAATAACTAATGGCATGACATGTTTTGTCTATCCTCTTATAAAAAAAAAAACTAGTTGACTCGACTGATGTTGGAGTAAGAGTGGAATACCCTGCCGAAGTCTGAGTCACCTGATAGCTACAACCAAGGAGTCCTTAAATCAAGAGTGAATAGGTTACCTCTAGGCAAGAGTACTCCACTATCGACCACATCATTACTTACCATCATGCGAGTGTATCTTATCAATAATATTAAAAAAAAAAAAACAGTTTGATATCTACTGCTTTTGTCATCACCAAGAGCGAAATTATTTGATGATTTCCACAAACAAAAAAAACATTGAATCTTTGATTGTCTGACGAAAACAAATCGATTAATCTGTAGATTAAAAACCTTTCATATAAATAAAATAAAATCTAACCTAGATACATGTTACTTAATCACAACACACACTTTCCCTTAATTTCCCGATTACCTTCATAATTGCTAAAAGTTACATCTAAAAAGTAAAAGTTTTATTTTTTCTAATCGAAGTTATAATTAAAAACCGGTGAAACGTTTAATTAAGCATGGGTTAATTGTAGCGCATCGAGAACTGAATTTTCTTTTTTAAAACACGTTTGTTTTTGTATGTTTTATGTAATACTAGCTTTTGCCCGCGGCTTCACCCGCATACATAATCCCAGGATAAAAAGTATCCTATGTGTTATTCTGGGATATGGTCTACTCGTGTACCAAGTTTTATCCACATCCATCCATACATCCATCCATACATCCATCCATACATCCATCCATACATCCATCCATACATCCATCCATACATCCATCCATACATCCATCCATACATTCATCCATACATCCATCCATACATACAAACTTTCGCATTTATAATATTAGTAGAATAAAATACTAGCATCTGCCAGTGACTTTGCCCGCGTTTTAGCAGATTTCTTTGTACAAAAGACCGTTCCATTATCGGACCACAAGACGTACGGCGTTGCGCCACCGGTAGACATGGTAGACATCCCACCCATACGGAATTCCGTATGGGCATGGAATCAAGTCATGTAATTACATGACTTGATTCCACCATCGGACAAGCCGATGAACGGCGAGTATCAACCCTTATGTTGTTGAAACCTCTACCGTCCGGACCAAGCGTTTCACCTCGTCGTTTACACCACGTACATCGAGGGACTGGAACAATTTGCTTGCTGCGGTCTTCCCGTCCGATTATAATTTAGATGTTTTTAAGGCAAGAGTGAATAGGCTCTTAAGAAATTAGTTAGCCTCACCATCAACGATTGCATTACTGCTTACCATCAGGTGGGATAGCAGTCAAGCACTAGTTTATATTAATTAAACAAAAAAAAAGGTAGAATTATTGAAACAGGCGCAATCTCCGTAAAATTAATCCCGAAAAAAAAAACAAAGACTTATCCCCTAAACCAATCAATCAACTTGATCCTGTAACCTTTTCGCCTAAAAACATCCTAAAATAATATGACCTACATAAGCGAGCCACAAAAGGTCAGCCCTCCTAGGTCATAGTGTCAAACAACCCAGTACAAATTACAAGCGCCATGTTGACACCTCGTTGGGTCAACCTTCTATGGTCTACAGTGATGGATGACCTGCCCTTTGTCTTTGAGGATCAAGCGAGAAGGTTTTTAGGACATAAGGGGATTATATCAAACAATGACTTTGATGGTAGCCATTTGCTCATCAAACTAATATTATAGTGCTTGCTTGTTTTTGGTCCCAGGAAATTACTGTCGCAGTAATTACTGTTGTGTATGAGTTGTCTGAAGAAACATAGGAGTGGGTTTTAGTCAGTAAAAATCAGACACGCCCTTCTGCCCGGCCCTAAAGCGGGAGAAGTCATAAGATGATTTCCTACCTATTAAAAGACGTGGACGGCGAGCGATGGGTAGCACGCTGTCCGATCGTCCGGTAACTGTCCGGACCGAGCCAAGACGTCGACGGCGCGCACTGTCCCCACGCGCCTCAAGGAGTTGTCAGCAACAGAAGGGGCCCAGCTGGGTCGAAGCCTACCGAGGCCGCTGTTATCCGAAAGGAAAATTAAACCCCGGTATGAAGGCTATAAGGAACGGCGTGGGGTTTAGGGGTGGGTTTTTACCCACCTCTGTTCCTTCTAGCCTTCAAACCAAGGCACGAGTTTCCTTTCGGATAACCCTGGCCCCGGTAGGCTTCGACCCAGCTGGGCTTCTGCTGTTGAAAGAAAGAAAAGGAAGAAAGAAACAGCGAGCTACCCATGGCTCGCCGTCCGCGAGCCCGCGTCTACGGTGGCCGGTAATCGGACCATTCATCAGGTGAGATAGTGATCAAACGCGAGAAAAAAAAAATCTCACCATATCTGCAACATTATCAATTGAGCATTCTCTAAAGTCCAGCTGAAGCTACAAAGCAGCTGGACTACTGACCAAGACCCGCCCCAAAACGTAACAAGAAAAAAAACTCCCTCAAACATAATACAGCCTCCTAAATCTCCCCAACCACTAACGTATCCATTTTTTGTTACAGGTACGTCATCAAAACCAGGTTTTTTTCCTCAAAACATCTGGACAAGGCCGGGATACAGATTGACCCACAAATTGCACCCGACACACCTTTAGCGGTAAATGACCTTGGGTAAAAAAAAGGTTTTTGAAAACGGAACTCGGCCCATTCCCAAAATCGACGTGTTTTTTTCCCCCATCTCTCAAACGGTACAATGCCGGAGAGATGAATGACGTTGTAACTTGGACTTTATTTCTTTAAAATTAGGGTTGAATTCAGGTTGTTGACTGTAGATTACAAATCCAAAGCAATAACAATGGAATGTGGACTTTCAGTATTATAAATTAGGATTGGTTTTAGGTTGTCAGTTGAAGATTATTTAGAATGCCAGGTGGTATGTGGTTTGTGAATGAAAGCGCCACTCCGGTAATCCGGCACGTGGGTAAAAGAACAACACAAATATGGAGCAGAAGTCTTAGTCACAAAAGTTTGTTCGTAATTTATGAGACTTTTACTGTTATATAAAAATAAATTGTTACCTTACTTTTTTATCGAAATTACATTTCAATGCCTGCTTATTTTAATCAAACCCTCTTAGAAAATTAGAATCTACTAAAATTTACATTAATACAACGGGTAGACCAAGTTCTGGAATAGAACATATGGTACTTTTGATCCCGGGTGTATTTTCTACTTTTACATAAGCAAAACCGATGACAGCAGCTAGTAAATAAATAAAAATAAGAACAGTAATACTATAAATAAAAAATAACTACAGTTTCCAAGCTCACATTATTTTACATTTGATTTCTATAAACAATGACACTACAAAGTATATTTTACTCTATAAAATTGACACTAAAATCGTAATGGACAAAACCTAGACAACTGTGCTGTCTATGGGTGGTGCAACACAATTATGCCCGATATACACATGACCTGACAGGGAAACTGGTTTTTGTATTTTTGTAACTAATTGTACGTCTATTTAGGCAAAAAAAACAGTTTTTTTCTTCTTTTAATGAATATAGGTACTGATTATAATTCCATGCAGCATGCAGCATGCTTTTAGAGCTTGGTATACCTATATAGTTAATACTCGTCAAGACGAATCATACGAGCCTAAACACGATGGAGTTGTGTCGTTTAACAACCAAGTTCCTATACCCACCTTCCGGTCCCATCATCAGATCAGCTTCTTGTCATAATATTTTTGCATTGTCATTTGATTTACCCATACATGCAAGATTTCAGCTCAATCGATAACCGGGAAATGCGTCAAATTTAATTTACAAGATTTGATCACAGAGAAATATCGGAACGGGTGAATCTAATTGTAAAAGCTTGTAATACATGTTACGGCTATCAATCATACTTTAATCTAACCAGAAAATTTTAATTTCGTTGGTTACCCTGGACTTAGTTACATTCAATAATCGAATCAAACTTCTGCCTTTCTTACCATATATGGTGCCTCAAACATCTGCCGTCTCAGCCACATTGATGTGCGATTATTCTTGTTTATTTTTCGTTTATTATGCACTGAATAGGGCAAAAGATCATACTTACTGATACTGATAACAATCAGGCACACGCCGTTCGATCACAAAAGGTCTCATAAAGGTATCATTGAATTTCAAAATAAGGCACATTTCTGTTGGAAAGTGTGCACAGGAATTACATGGCTTGATTCTGCTATCAGCTTTCTACCATCGGACAACCCAAAGTACGATGAGTATCCACACTTACTATTGAGATATTTGTACGGTCCGGACTAAGCGTTATTCAATAGAACAATTTATTTGCTGTAAAACATAGCGAGGAAACCGGCATGTCCTAGAACCAAAAAATTCGAAGACATGTGACATCCACCAATCCGCATTAGGCCCGCGTGGTAGATTACGGCCTATTCCCTCTCCTATAGAAGAGGCCTGAGTCCCAACAGTGGGAACATTATAAGGACGACTATGCTACGCTATTTGCTTACAGCGGTTTTCCTGTTCGATTATAATTTAGGTGTCCTCAAGGCTAGAGTGAATAGGTTCAGTGCGATTCAACATTATTAATTGCCTCACTGCTTACTATCAGATGGGATCGTAGTCAAGTCAAATTCAAATTCAAATTCAAAATCATTTATTTCAAATAGACCAAATGTAGGCACTTTTGAATAGTCAAATGTCGGTCAGTCCAAGAAAAGTGAAGCTAAATTGCACGTTCCAAAGCGTAGATCTCTATGGAGAAGAACGTGCAAGAAACTCCATGGACACTCTTTTAAATCATGTTATGTGTTACATATAATGTTTGTTTACATTATTTCATGTTGCTTCTATTATGTGAGCACAATGTAGATAATAAAATTAAAATTAAAAATATATTAAAAGATAAAAACTGAATTAAGCTACTGGCAGTTAAGAGATGACCAGTCTCAACTGACGGCACCCGTTCACGAGCATGACGCGTGCATCAGCCCCACTCAGCTCAACCATTTTCAAGGGAACCGAATGACCCAATACACGCGCCACCAGCAGCGAGACATTTAAGTGAGCATGACAAACTCCTAACTGCCATGCTCGTAATGTCAAAAACAAAGAGAATAAAAGTCGTAACCCAATAAGAATGCTTCATGGTACCTCACATTCACAAATAGGAAAAAAAGTGCTTCTACATTAAACAATGCTATGGTTTTCAAAAACAAAAGTAATAAATGATCACAAGTTTAAACTATATTTTCAAATTACAAAAAAAAATAAAAAAAATTATAGTTTCCAAACTAATCAATACACCCTAGTGTGGTAGTGGAGCTGGACCAGCATTGAGCCAAGCATTTTTATCTTGTATATAATCCTCCAACTTATAATATGCCTGCCTGCATAGTGTGCGTTTAATACAAGATTTAAATTTTGTTTCATTGAGTTCTAAAATTTGGGGAGGTATTTTATTATAGCATTTTAAACAGTACCCCATGAAAGAAGAGGCCACTTTTGCCAATCTGAAGCCTGGTTGAACTAACTGGTCCCTATGTCTTGTAACATAGTTATGTCTATCGCCTCTTTTGCTAAAGAGATGAAGATTTTTTCTAACGTAACGTAAGTATAAGTAATACCATAAAAAAAAAAGTTTTTTGAAAGTACCTAAATTATCTTTAACAACTAGTTCCTGGAAGATGACTTCTCTTCACTAAGTTTTTGTTATAACAGTGGATAATAAACAATTACTTATCTTGCCCTGAGTGTAGAGTGAAGCCTGAGAATTCTTACTAATATTATAAAAGCGAAAGTGAGTTTGTTTGTTTGTTTTTTACGTCTTCACGCCTCAATGGCAAAACCGATTTTGATGAATTTTGGTACAGCGATAGCTTGGACCCTGGAGACGGACATAGGCTATTTTTTTTTTAAGTGGGTAAAGGGGGAAAATGGGAAGAAAAGGGTAGTGGAATTAAAGTATATTAATAAACGCGGGCAAAGCCGCAGATAAAGGCTAGTTTTATTATAAAATCCACCCGTGTTCCGTAAGTTCCCCTTTGCGTTCCAGAGCCGCGGTAAGTCTTGAACTATTTTAGCAGCTTGCACAATACACATGGTTCAATGCAGATTAATTCTATTTTTGCAATTCCATCAGCTATTCGAAACATCTGCTCGTTGTAATCCCTACTAGTCCCTACTAATATTATAAATGCGAAAGTAACTCTGTCTGTCTGTTACGCTTTCACGCAAAAACTACTGAACGGATTTAGATCAGATTTGGTAGGTAGGTAGAAGAGACACTGGAATAACACATAGACTACCTATAATTCCACTGCTGAGCACGGGTCTCTGCCCGCGCGATATAACTGTAGTACACGCGGGCGAAGCCGCGGGCGGAAAGCTAGTAAGGAATAGTTTTAATTGTTATCCGTTCTTAATACAGATGCGGATTGAATGGAAGCGTGTATAATGTATCAGCTGGTAGGCATAATAATTAATTAATATTAATTGAGTATACGCAAAAAGTTTGCATTTTACATTATTTCAACAAAACTCATAAATTTTTGATGAACACACGTCATGTTTGCTAATTAAAATTAAAAGATTTTCCGAAATTAATGGACATGTAATAAACAACCTAGACAACTTTGTTGTTTATAATAGTCCTAAAGTACAATACGGTTATGCCCGATCCATACATGGCCTGACGGGGAAACTGTTTTTTGTAAATAATTGTGCGTTTATTTAGGCAGAATAAAAATGTTTTCTTTCAGAAAGAAAGAAAACATGTTTCTGTAATATTTTTTTTTTTTGGTTGAAGAATTCATCAAATAACTGCTCTCGCTCTAGATGACGCGAGAGAGAGGGTCAGATTTTTACTGGCTAAAATCTACACGTGTTCCTTTAGTAGCCCTTTGTGCGGCGCGGGAGGAATACGTAGAGTCCTGAAATACAGGGCTGCCCTAGTTTAGGCTTAGTCCGCTCTATTTGTTTGTGTTTTCATTGTGTGAAAAAATAAATGATTTTTTTTCTTTTACTTTGTGTTTTAAGACCACAGTAATTCTTTCAAACAAACCCTTAGCTCTGGTCTGTTACAATAACAGTTACAAATGGGATCCAAGTTAGAAACAATGTCTTAATCTGTGTTAGCAGCAACAAGTCTGAAACTAAGTGGCAACTGCGAAATTGTCTCAACCAACTAAAAGTTTTAAGCCACCAATTTGCAGTTTGCCTTGCTGGAAATCCTTCTTCATCTACTCTGTATGAGTAATGAGAATCATAGTAGTCATGGTGAGGTGATACTGGTAAACTGACTGATCTTAGTAAAATCATAAACTGATAATATAATTGACTGCAATCCGTGTGAGAATAATGTAAATTAAGTAAAAACTAAATATAGATATTAAAGTAAAAACTGGCAGCTAAGAGATGACCAGTTTCGCACAGCACCCGTTTACGGACATGTTGCGAATATTAGCACCATACAGCTCAACCATTTTGAACGGAACCGAAAGATCCAAGACACAATTATTGTTAATAGTGTAGCGCATTATTTTGTTAAAAGCCTATTTACTCTAGCCTCGCAGACAGCTATATTATAATAGGATAGGACGAGAAGCTCGCAGCAGGCAAATTGGTTCGATGCTCGCGTATATAAACGACGTGGCGAAATGCTTAGTCTGGACCGAAGTTGTGTCTGCAACGTAAAGATGTATTGCCCGATAGCGGAAAACTAATGGTGGAATCAGGACACACTCCAAAATGCATTGCAATGCATTTTTGTCCCATAGTACTAGTAGCTTTCTTAGTCTTCTTGCCGTTACCTTGTCTATTTTATACTAATCATCTACGATAATATTATACGTCACTATTTTTGAATGTTAATATATAATAACAACAAATTAACTTTCAATTCTTGACAACAAACATTATCGAAAACTTCAAAAGCTACCAGAAGAGAGCCCATCAATTGGTTAATCTTTTCTCCAGAGACAGATAATTCCTCAAGTCATGAGACTGAATTTCCATTCACACAAATGTCGACCTGATCAATGGATTATAGGGGTGTGTCTATCAACATAGGAACTCGGGACATGACATGTTGGACATAATTATGTTGAACATATTACATTGTCGATGTACGTAATCTCCATTGTTTGAGGATCGTGTGGGTAGAGCGCTGAGCGATTTATAGACGTCCCTTTGTTTTATATCATGTGGCTTTTGATGGGGATGTGATTAAATCTTGCATTTTATATGATGGAGGATGATGTAACCGCCAAAGAAATACCTGTTAATGCTATGAATCGTAATGGATTTACTGCTAAAGACTTCAATACTCTAACTGAATACAGAATAGAAATCTTACTTGTAGCAACAGGAGTGATCAAACCTTGAACCTCGGGAGAACCAAAATAACCGAGTTAGCTCGAAGAATCGCTAAACTTAAGTACCAGTAGGCAAGGCTCACAGAACAGATGATCAATGGGATCAAAAGGTTCTGAAGTGGCGATTGCGAAAGGGAATATACAGCGTTGACAGGTCTCTTATAAGGTGGACCTGTGACTTGTTGAAGATTGCAGGAATTCGATGGATGCGAGCACATAGGTATAGTCGTTGTGGTGATAGATGGGGAAATCTATGCTTTGGACATCTTTTGGTTGAAATGATGATAATGATAATTATGGAAATTCAAGATGTATGTACCTACTCCAGTATTAGTAAGTTGGATTGTCTTCAATTTGTCTTCAAGCATAATTAATTTACTCTTTTAATCTTCAAGAACACTTCGTGAGAGGTAATCTTCTATTCGTGTAGGCTTTTGTAATTATTTAATTTAATTCCAAAAGTAACATAATACCAAAGAATCCAGTAACTCGCATCGACACGTCAGACAATTTATCATTTAAAAAGTTTAAAATAAATTTCTTCTTCACAAAACAAACCATAATTTAGGTACCACAAAATTCACATACCTTACAGCTCATTAGGAATATAATATTAAAAAGTAACGACCTTATCCTGACTCCTGCTAAGGGCGTCGGCACACGAGATAGTTTATGAGCAATAAACGTAAAGTTAGGACCCATACCGCTTTACTATCGTGCGGCCCGCCTAAACGTGATATCCTGTCGTTTGGTTCGGTATTAGCTTTGTTGCTGTTAGGAAAATTTATTATTTTCGCTGATGGGTTGCTTTATGAGTGTTTCTAATTGAAAAGCTTGGAAAATTTATGATATAAATTCTAAATTATTTTTAGATCATATTGGTGATTTTCAGTTATTTTTAAACGGTTTTATTTTTACTTCTTTGCTTTGACTTCTCACTTTTGGTCAACTTTTGTAGTCAACAATAGAGCATACTTGCCTGGAAGTAAATTATTCACTCTTAACTTTAATATCATCAAGTTGTACTAAGAGAAAACGTAGATCAAGGAATTCCACACTTTTCCAATGAGCACAATGTTTCCCAAAAAATATTTTTGTGTAATTTTTACCAAGTACAGGCAGCGCATCACCATACGTTTAGTGATGATGGAAAGGTCTTGGTAGAATTAAATTATACAATTCCAATGTACGCTCACCGCCAAACTATCAAAACGGCGTTGTATCTGTACCTACTTGTATCATAGTTTTAACGTTTATTAATTGATCATCGGCACTTATATGTCTTACAATCAACCACTACTTACTCAATTATTCTATGAAGATAAGGGATAGCCCCGCCTTGGTATCATTTGTCTTAAAATTCCTCCTTCGATATCCATATTTTTTCCATCATTTAATCGAGCCAGCAAAATTCAGAATTTCTTACTTTTTTTGCAAATTGAATAATATGCAGCAATCATGTCTTTCCTCAAGATGGGCAAATAACACACAGTAGGAACTTAAAGACGAGTGTTGTGATGACATCGGGACTGAAAGGAACGCTGGCGAATCTGGACTTGTTCTTGACAGGTCCATGAAGATCAGACACAAAGAGAGATGGAAAGATATGGGGGAGGCCTGTTCCCTCCAGACAACGTAGGCTAAGACGATAAAATTATTAACATCAAAAACAAAAATACTATAAATCACATTTATACCTATCTCCTATTTAATTTACGGCTGAGGTCGAGACAGTGACAAATTCGCGCAAAAACGTCGCTTGACGCTTCAAGTACACGCGTATCCAGCTATGTACCTACTTATTGCAATCACTTGACTGTAATTTATTATGTAGATAAGCCTTATAACGGCTTGGTTATTCAAAAACCTTGGATATTATCGTATATAGTACCAAAATATCACTTTACTGCATGGAAAAGATAATTATTTACGTAGGAATTACTTGTTATAATTGATTATCAAGATGATAATTAAGAAAGAATTTGGTTTGGAAAAATCGTTTGTCACACTTTTACACCGTCAACTATCAACAGACTTAGACAGATTACGCGTCTTTGAAGCTATGCGTTTGTAAACAGTAGGCCTTAACGGATATGGATAGAATTTAGACCATATTCTTATTTTATTCCGGGAATATCTTCTTTTAAGATGAATTTCTACTATCACGTGAACGAAGCCAGAAACTACTGTAACTTAACAGAGAACGTTATATTGAGTTGTTTTGAAGAAACGAGGTAACTCTTGCTAATCATCATCATCATCATTTAAGCCGAAAGATGTCCACTTTTGGACATAGATCTCCCACAAGTGCGCCACAATGAACGGTCCTGTGCGTCTCATATCCATGGATTTCCCGCTATCTATACCAGATCCTTGGTCTACTTTGTAGGAGGCCTTTCAGGCCACTCCAGAACCTTTCGGCCCCAACGGCCATCTGTTCTGCGAGCAAAATGCCCTTCCCCTTTCCACTTAAGTTTGGCGATTCTTCGTGCTATATCAGCAACCTTGGTAGTCTCAATACTTTAACAAGATAGGTACTCAAGTCTCCTCAATAGCCATTCATAAACCCAATGACACCATTCCTTACATAGCACACGATAGTTAAAATAGTTCAAATATTCAGATAGTAATTATTGTCTCCCCCAGCTTTTGTCCCTGTCCTCGTATGGGAACAATAACGTCAACAGCAGAGCCCTTTCAATGGCTGTCAATAAGCTGCTCTGAACAGAACTCGACTATTATACAAGTAAAGGTGTGTATGGTATGAAGTGCGAAGTTCGAGGTGGGGGATGTTTGAAGTTCTTTGACGATACTGTTTCTGGGATTGTGGAATATGGCAGTTGGAAGTAAGAGGTTATGAAAGTGCATATAGAGCAGGCGCGAAAGGGAGTTGAGTATGCAAAATATGAGGACCGCCTTCTGTGAATAGTTTTGGAATCAGAAAAGCATGCGGATTATGATTCTGGATGTTACCAGGAGACGGGCCTCATATTATGCATACTCAACTCCTTTTGGCGCCTCTTCTAATAGTTGTTTTTATATTTTGAATTATGAAAACCGTAAAAATAAAATGCTCAAGTACCTGGACTGTGGGAAAAAATAATTAAGAGTGGAGAGGCAAAAATTAATTAAGGATGGTGAGGTGACTTTTTTATCAAAATGCTATAACCGGCTAGATATTATTAATTGAAGACCTACGTTATACATAATTATACTTCAGTTTTTCGAATTCAGAGGCAAGACAGAATATGCTGTCAATCACATACTTATCTACATCTATACATAATAATAAATCTGTAGAAGATTTTAAATGTACGTGCATCATGTAGAATGTACAAATTCGATATGGATAACTTTTAAACATTAAAATTGTGTGTAACTTTATACGAGTATTTTACTAAGGCTTTGTTTCATCGCAATCAATGGACTATATCGTAAGATATACTACGGTCATTGACTGTCAAGCGGTATGTAAACTTCATACTAGCAGGTATACTAATTTCTAATAAAAAAACTCTATAATAAAGAACAAAAATAATGCAACTTATAAAAGTATCAATCATCTGTCAAAAGAATTCGACAATATTTTCAAAACCAACGTAAAACCTGACGCTAACGATAATTCTGAGTCGCATTAAGGTGACTTGTGGAACCCCACATATAATAATTTTGGGTTTGGCGAGCTAACCCGATTCACGTGCAACTGTCGCAGCGTAAGCGAGGAAGTAATTATGAAGGGTCCATTAGAACAACCGCGATCGCGACCACAATGTGGTTGCAACTGCCACAAGTTATAGACTTTGAGCGATGAGGCTTGGAGTAGTAAATATAAAAACCATCAACAACAACAACATCAACTACGAAAATGAATGTTGAGTGGAGGATCTCGCGGCTAAGTTAGAGCTACTTGCTGATACCGGATCGTGGATTAGTGATCATCTTTCCTTGCCTAGATTTACTCCTGTTTTAAAAAGTACGTTAAGCCGTTTTAGACCTTAGTGTCATATGTAGGAGCTGCATTTTTGACAGTCGAACGGATACGAAACCACTGTGTTATTTTTATTTTGTAGCACAAGCTCTGTACGGCTGCTACCGTAATTAGGGACAGGACACAATAGAAATACAATAAGAGAGCGGCGTTCGCTTGGGGTTTAAGAAGTTAATCCACTTTAAATATTTTTTATAGGAATTATGCAAAGAATAAGCTTTGATTTTACTTCATGGCCATAAAATGCATCAGTCCAATACTCGCACTAATTTATTTAACGCAAATATGGATTTTTGAACACGATTTTATAAACCAGATATAAAATGTGCCTCTCTTGTGTGTGTACCATCAATATTGAAAAGACCATACATTTTTACTAGTATGGTAACCACACCTGGGTTCTTACATCATCCTATGATTATACTACCCTACTATCATCGTACTAAGATCACTAATCCAGAGAGATAATTATAGTCCAATTTCCCTAGATCATTTATTATAGCAGTTTGATGGGGAAGCTAGTGATAAAAGGCGTATTGCGTCACCTTTCTGTCCAACGGTAGTATATTCTTACTAGAAGGTGGCAAATCAGGAATCATATTAAAATATACGTAAATAACTCAAAAAATCTCACAATCGACTATAACACAAGTTAATTTCTAACACTAAAATTTTTAAACTTCACGAAACAAAATTTGTTAAGACATATTCTTAGGTTTAAAATAAAATAAAATATTGTCTTTGCTGAAGATAAACTAGTAAATATCAAGTAGCATACAAGACACACGTTTGTGGAAGTCATAGATAATGATCCTTAATCTAAAGCTGACAACACACGAACCAAGAATACTAAAGTAACATTTTTTTTTATACCTAGCCTTCAAAGACCTACATAGCAATATCAATGTGGTAACAGCAAAATCACTTAACGCACATAAAGTTCATTTAACAATCATTAATACGCAAAACACAACCCACAATTGCGTGATACTTCGAAAGGGAAAATCTATTGACAGTCAAATTGTAAACGAAGAAATAAATAATTTAACATACGATTTCATTGAAACAGACTTTAAAGACATGAGTGGACCAAGGTTTTTCTTAATGAGAGAACGTTAACACGTCCTGAATGAGGATGCGTGGATCATTGAAATACTGCCTGGTACATTAAAATTCAAGTAAGCCATTAGCATGTTTATTTTTGGCTTATTGAATGGTGAGGGAAACTACGTTAATTAAGCAGTTAATAAAGAAGAGGTGTTGATGGTATTTATAAATGGTTGAATCAAAAGATTCCAGTGGGAGAAAAAAATATAAAGGAAGACATAACTGTAAAAAGTTATTGCTTTTAAGAAAGAGCATCGATGATAGACCAAGAAGATCATGACATAAACAACAACAATAAAATTCTATGGTATGTCACTAAGATAAGATTTTAGAAGACTTGACACTCAAGGGTATTTTATGTGGTAGAGATCGATTTTAATTGAGGAATCAAAGTTTCGTCTACAGTTCAAATTTAAAATTTTCAATTCCTCCTAAGCAGAGTCATAGACAAGTTCAATAGGTAAGAAGACTCCCGTTCCAAGACTCACTAAGCTAGTAATGATTGATGAAAAACCTGCTCATCATTTAGAAGCACTATAGTAATAAATAAATGAACTGTAATGAGCCCCTCACACGGTTGATTGAAAACATAAGAGAACTTTCCCATAGGAAATAAAAACGCCAGTGATAGGTAGCCAAGTGTAAAGCATACTTGTCTGTTGCGGGATCCGCAACAACTGTTTGAGAAATTATAACATTGTTCGTAATAATTCACTCGTTTTATTTCTTTCTTCATACGACATATTGAAAAGACTTACTTTTCTTACTCTTCCAGTGTTGCCACAATTAGGGAAGGTTGCTCATCTGAGTATTTACATAGACTTACTTGTCCTTTTTCAGTAGCCATTTTATATACTATTTGCCTTTATCACAAAATGTTTTAAATTTTACAAATAATGACTCAAAAATATACCCATAATAAATTTGTGATTCAGTTCAAATTATGATGGAGTTAAGCCATTTCTTACTCCCTACTCTTACTCTGCTACATTAAGAGGTTAGCTTGGTGACTTGATTGTGATTTTCAGAAAAACAGACTAATAACCTCATTAATATACTCTAGTTCTACGGCAACTAAGTTCACGGATCTCTAAAAAATCATAACTGCCATTAGAAATGCGGCATCGTTACCACACTTTCCGCCACCACAAAAACTGGCTCATAGATGGTCAGACCACAATATTACTTGAACATTTTCTCCGGTCGTGAATCAATCTTTAGCACTTATGAATTCCATTACATAGATGATTCATGGTTTTTCTATGTAATTAGCTACTGGTCACTGGATTCTGTTTGATGTTTATGTTAGTACCCTCTGTTTAGTTAAATGCTGTTGTGAATATGCAAGTAGGTGGTGTGTAATGATTGGAGGATGGGTGTGTGAATGTGAAATTGTAGTTTACTGGTAACGATAATATGTAGGTAGTATTTTATATAGCTACTAGCTTTCTGCCCGCGGCTTCGCCCGCGTGGACTACATTTTATATCGCGCGGGCAGAGACACGTGCTCAGCAGTGGAATTATAGGTAGCCTGTCTGTTGTTATTCCAGTGTATCTTCTACCTACCTACCAAATTTGATTTAAATCCGTTCAGTAGTTTTTGCGTGAAAGCGTAACAGACAGACAGAGTTACTTTCGCATTTATAATATTAGTAGGGATGTATTGGAAAGGACACACATGAAGATACAATAAAAGTAAGAACAATTTCTAAGAGTAACACCATAGAATTCAAACAAAATTTGGCAATTTCATAATTGACAATTACAATAATACTTATTGTAACCCAGGTAAAAATTTAGACCATATTAATAAACCAATCAATGTATGAAAAAGAGTTATTAAACAATTAAATCTAAAAACTGTTCAAAGATGCATAATCAATGAAATAATAGCCAATTTGTACGAAAAAGCGTTGCGAAGTTCAGTTAATTGCTTGTTTAATTACGCAGTTGTTTAATTAACATGTTTGTACGTCCTTTTACAACACAATAGAGGAGTCTAATGTATGCGACTTCATTTGGCACAACCGTGGATTTTGCAAGATTACTGGCTGACAAATTGGCCTTTTTTAGGCCAATGACGAAATACGTTGTGATGAATTTAAAAATATTATTATTATACCATAATATGAAAAAAAAAATTGTAACATGAACATGATATATGGATGTTGGACAGTAAAAAGACGGATGAAAAATTACTCCATGTAGTGAAGCTGAAAATGTTGAGATGGATGTGTGGCGTGATGCGAATGGTTAAAGGCAGAAATGAGCAAAAGGAAAAAGAAATTTGAAAAGGAAATCGTTTGTGTCGATGAGTATACGTGATGTAGATGGGTGAAGAGAGAGAGAAGTAGAAAAATTAAGTAAAAACATATGGATCTAAACTCGATACCAAACAACATGCGACCAAGACACGAATATGGTGATAGTGATGGTCATTCATCTAAACAGCAAGTGGATGAAGATAGATGAGTATATAACAATTAATAACAACAACACAAACTAAGAAATTTCTCTTAGACTGACGATAAAATTACAACCAGACAATGATTATAATATGACCAATCTAAGAAATGTAATGAATAAAATCATACACAAAATTTCTCAATTACGCACAGTAGCATTTAATGTATCAAGTGACAATAAAAAGCCAACTATTAACACAAAAGTGTTACAAACATTGGCTCTCGTCTATATTGACAAACATTGGCCCAATTCGGTTATAGTGATTGGTGAATGACGTTCTGGTTAGCCCTGACATGAAGCCGATTGAGACGGTGATGCCGACGGTGACGACGACTTGTGATGACGGACGATAAACAGGGATTAATGCAGCGTGGGACGCACTTTATGTTGATAACATTTGAGTGTTCGATTCATTAGTATAAGGGCTATTAAGATTTAATAACGACACAAATCAATATTGGCAATACTATTATTACTTACTGTACCTATATACAAATGATTTATAGTCAGCGCCTTTTACTCATTCAAATTTATTCATAATTTTTTCAAGGAATTTAGTTATAGATAGTTAAGTCCCAATAACAATACAAAAATACATTTAATTATTATCAAGTTGATCGAAAAGATTTAGCAAATGTTTTTGATCAACTTCATAATAATTTTGAAGAAAAATGACAATATGGTCTGAATTATCAAATAACTCCTTCCACTCTGGGTGAAGCGAGCAACAGACTTTTACTGATTAAAGCACAACTACAATTCATTCTGCAGCCCTAGGCGCTAATTAATGCCTATTAAATGGAATCAGATCATGTCAAATCAATATTTGGAAACCCTTCACTACACAATTATGTACGTCATTCATAACCAGGTGTTAAAGATTGAACTGAACTGAATTTGATAAAAACCATTAACACAACCATAAGAATCATCAACGATTGCATCACTGCTTACCATCAGGTGGGATCGCAGCACTAGTTTATATCAACTAAAAAAACCAAAAGCATAACTCAAGCCCACCATGCATCTAACAATTTGTGGCCACAACTCACGATATATCGTGACGATGTGTGACGAAACTTATGGTAAATTACCACATAATGTTTGAGTAAGTAACTACGCAGCTTACGATATACTTAATAGTACCAAATACTTTATCATTAGTAGGTAATGTACGCAACTTAACAGTTTTAGTAGGGGCATATTGCCTCACACTTGAAATTTGTTCTTTGGGGAAATCATCAAATGACTTCTGCCACTCGAAGTGGATCAAAAAGGAGCATCAGATATTTTCTGACCAAAACCCACCTGTGTTTTTAGTTGCCCTTAGTGATGGACACGGTAACACTTTCAAATAATTGAACAGATAAGAATTTGTCTTTTACTCATCATATTCATAAACAGCTTGACTCAGCTCTGAATTCTTTCAAATCTTTAGGCTTTTCAAAAATATTTGTTCCGTGTAAATCAAATCTGCAATGCTCTGTGCAGCAGCTCATTGTTCACTGACTGCACCATTCATGCCGTCAAAGGCTTAACTCGTATGTTTATTGATTGATTTTGGCTCGTTCAAAATGATTTCAATGAAGGTAACAATTTTATAGACAAGCTTGTAACTATATTTCAACTACCAGAAAATCAAATGCTCCGTTGACCCTGTTCTTTGAGTTGCCCGTTATGTTCCAGGGTTTTAATGACTCTTTTGAGATAGCCACAGCCCTACTAAAAAAGACTCAAAATGGCCCAGAGAAATTGACCTGTCTACGATATGTCATCCCGCAACGAAGATTGATAAAATCAGTAAAATTGATAGCCAATTCAATTCAAGAAGAAAGGTTGCTTGATAAGTAGTGGTGACTATTACTAAATCGATTAGTTTTGAGTGAGGTCCACGTTTACAATGAGATTGAAAAATTCTGAAGTCTAAACTGCTCATCAAAATCTTTATGATCAGAAAAATATAATCTGCAGGTCATGTACTGTATAAAAGGTTTTTCTATAAATTCTCATTTCTTCAAACTACGAACAGCTGATATAAATGGGTCACAGCTGCTAGATGTGGCTCATTCATCGTGTTTCTATTTTATAGTAAACTATTAAATTCAGTAACTAAGGAAAATTTTGCAGTATCAATACGTTTTGTGAATGACTTGCTCGTTCGTTTTGAATCTTTTTCTTCGTAGATTAGTTGTATATAGCTGCTACCAGGGTTCCGATACCGATTTCTGGCCACCATAGGCGCGGATGGCAATGCCGGTAGCTTGCCGTCCGATCGTCCGGTTACCGTCCGAACCGAGTTCAAGTCGTCGACGGCGCGTTGTGTTCCATGCGTGCCTCAAGTAGATGTCAGCACCGTAGGGGCCGAGCAGGGTCGATGCCTACTGGGGCCATGGGTGATGCGGAAAAGAACTCCGGGGCCCTGGAATGAAGGTAAAGAAGGAACAGGAGTAGGTTTTAGTCAGTAAAAGTCTGACACGAAAGGGCGGGAGATGTAATTGGATAATTTCTCACTTTAAAAAAATCATATATTCAGCTTATTATTATTTTTCTTTAATTCTTTCTTCTTCTTCTTCCTTCCCTGGTCCCATTATTTGGGGTCGGATCTCCTCAATTTCTTGCGCCAAGTGACTCTATCTTGGGTAGTCAATTTTGGCAACTGGGCTTTCTTGACGTCCCTCTCTATATTTGACCACCAGGTCAATGGCGGGCGGCTTCTACCTCTTTTTTGTTCTGGTAGGCTTAGGGCGATTTGGACGACGTGGTTCTCACTACGTCTTTGGACGTGTCCATACCAACGAAGGCGATTCTCAGTCATCTTATCGGAGATTGGTGCGACTTTGAAGCTTCCCCGAATGTGTTCATTCCGTACTTTGTCAAGTCTAGTCACACCCTCTTCATTTTCTTTAATTCTTTATTGTACACAAAAAAACTTCATATAACTACACAATTATTTGACAATAAAATTCACGTACAAAGGCGAGCTTAACTCAACAATGACTTCTCTCCCAGTAAACCTTTGAGTGACAGTGAGAGATCACATTCGAGAGTAGGATCTAGTGAACAATATACTACATAAATAAGTCTATTACATAACAATATACGTACTAATAAATATCCGTATATTAACCCTTCAGATACCGTCAATTAGAGACACAATAGTAAGACAATAGATGCGCGGCCACCGGTGGTCGCTTGGGGATTCATGAATTAAGAGGATCCTTCTCCACTCGCTTATCGTAAACATCGAAAATGGTTTAAAGGCTTTTTACTTCATTTAATGCAATCCAACATCCAACGCGATGTTTGACGAAAAGGCAAAGCAAAAAAAGAGTCATAACGCCTGGAAACTCTGTCACTATTCGGTAATTCCGAGATTTACTCAAAAATTTCACAAAACTTGCTCCAGGAAATAGCTGTTTTTTTAAACCCTAAAAAGTTTTTGGAAAAAGTTGCCGTTATTTAGAATATTAATAAAATTTGCAAGGTCTCTAGAGGATTACTTTTTTGACTTTTTTAATTTTTAGGCAAATTATGAAGTGTCAAAGTTCATACAAAATAGGACATTTTCAGAGGTTTTTACTGGATTAGTTTTACACAAATTTAGAAATTGGTTTCTTTAGAAACCTAGATAATATCCACCAGATACTGTGTTTCCAAAATATCTAATGAAAAATGTGTAATAACGTCATAATCAGTTATGAGCGTTTGTATGAAAAACAGTAAAAATGTGAGTCATGATGCACCACCTTAACGTGTATATTATGTCTGTTGTGAGAGTAAGTGCTCATTACCATCTTACATTTTGGTTGGCTCATAGAGTGCTCAGTTTTATTTCTTATTTCACTATTTCTGTACGTGTCTGATTGAGATATGAGTAGCTTCTTCTTCTTCTTCTTGGTAAGCTTAATACTCAAGTTTTTTTTTCTTGATTCACTATTTCAGCGTTTGTTCCTATCAGTCCTCTTATTTATGCTTTCTGTGTGTGTAAAATTATCGAATTACTTAGGGTGGTGCGAGAAGAAGTGTGGTTCTTTTACTGACAAAACCTACCTATTTTCTTCTTTTTTTTTGTCGACGTGGAAAATCATCTTTGACGAAACCCGCTCTTGGGTGAAGCGGGAGACAGTGTCAGACTCTTTCTGACTAAAAACCCCGCGCCGTTCCTTCTAGCCTTCATACCGGGGCACGAGCTCCCTTTCGGACAACCCTGTCCCCAGTAGGCTTCGACCCAGCTGGGCCCCTCCAGCTGCTGACAACTCCTTGAGGCGCGCGGGAACAGTGCGCGCCAATTGCCCTTGACCTTCTAAGGTCGTGGTAAATCTTTCAAACTATCCCGTACCCCTCATTTATCCTTGGGTAGTAAAGTTGTCACTTTAGTTGTCAATCAATCCCGGTTTTTAAAAAGAGAATGTGTTTATAAGACCTAGCCAAACTTTAAACTGACCATCAGTAACGAGTAGAACGAATATTTTATTTATTGATATAAACTAGTGTTTGACAGCGATCGCACCTGATGGTAGACAGTGATGCAATCGTTTATGGTGAGGAACACTAGTTTATTAAGAGCCTATATTTTCTTGCCTTGTTAACACCTAAATTATTATTACTGTAGTTGGACAATCAATAAATTATACATATTTGTTTGCAATATTGTGTAAAATCTATGCATGAGACCCGAATCAGACCTTTGCAATTCGTACAAACTAGCACCTCCCTCTGTAGATCAAACATCCTTCTATTAATATGTATGACATGTTTACTTTGTAGTTTTTCGATTTCCTTATTGTGCTATATTTCACATGTAGTATGTGTTTCCGGATTGAATTATAAATATTGTTCGCCAATAAAATTCAAATATAGACAAGTATTCGATATTCTTTTTATTTCTTTTATTTTTAATTCTTTATTAATGGCAAAAATTCTTAATTATTATTTTTTAAATTATAATACAGTATATGGTGATACAGGCTGTTCATGAACAAAGACGAACTTAACGCAACAATGAGTTTTCTCCCAGAAAACCTTTGAAAGAACATATTCTAGGGTAAGGGTAATTAGTTAAATTAATTTGTAACAATATTGCTAGATCCTTCGTTTATATTGTCCCTCACCGAGGCAAAAATGGAATGGACATTCCTTTTCTCTTTCGCAAATCCTTCTTTCTCTTCCCAGTTCTGTTAGCAAAAAGAAAAATAGTAGTCATGGCATACATTTTACGTGATGCGCTATCGGTAGGGTACAATGCAGTACTGAGTGATCGTATTTTTGGCTTACTGTCGTTTGGGACACGTCATGTTTGGAAACATTGTCCCAATTGACACTTTTTAATTTTAATAATTTTTTGAAGATGATTCGGACATTAGGAAAAAAAATAACTGCTTTGTACAGTCAGATGAAAAAAAATTGTTTGATAAATATTAATTTACACTAAGATTAGGTAGTATAAATTAGAAGATTAGATAGAACCTAGTCTTCTATATTAGGTAGTAAAAATTCAGATACCGTCAATTAGAAACACAATAGTAAGACAATAGATGCGCGGCCACCGGGTGTCGCTTGGGGATTCATGAATTAAAATTAAAAACTGTCAATTGGGACACTGTGTCCGTACATGACTTGACCCAAACGACAGTAAGCCATACTTTTTCTTTTATTGCGGTGTATAAGGGAGTGCATTTTTCTACTCCCTGACCATTTTTTGCGTTGTATAAACATATTAATTTATTTATTAGTTTTCAAGTAATTTTTCGATATTTAACGACATAAAAAAATATACCGGTAATAATTTGTATAAAATCTCTACAGCATGATTTATTTCAATTGGTCCTCTAACGCCTAACAATCAAATAATTTAATTTGATTGAGCCATCATATCAGATAGTATATCAAAATAATATGACATTTATAGCTCATAAGTGTACGCAATCCGGTCGACGGACTTATGCAAGAAGCACGTGGTTAAACTTGTTCTGTCCAACAGAATAACCAGTTGAGTTCAGCTATCAACTAGATTTAGATTATGTAGTGGACCTAGTGGCTAGGCTTTTTGTGTATAGCTTTTGGTTTTTGGACTCTGTTATCATTAAATAACTTTTCTTGCTCTAGGTGGAGTGAGAGGGGTTTTTAGATTTTTGTTGAATAAAATTGAATGATCGATCGATCTTTCAGTTACTCTTAGAATTCCAGGGCCGCGGAAACTTCTTCAAACAATCCTGGAGCTCAAAATTAAGAGTCTTAAAAGAAATACAATCATAATTAGAAGCTACATATAATTTAGAACTAGCTTCTGTCAGCGGCTTCGCTCGCGTGAAAGTAGGTATCTTCATACAAAGTTTGGACCTCTTTTTCATCCCTTCAGGGGTGAATTCTGGAAAATTCGTTCTAAGCGCTATAATAATAATAATGTCTACTGAAGAACTTATTCTTAGAAAAGGTTACTCAGTTGTTATTAAACTATGTCATAAAAATTGTGTCGACGAAAACAATCGGATTGCCAACACATGATACTCGTTAGTACTTAGCATTATGTAAATAGTGTATTTGTGATACAAAAACACATTTAAAATTACGTGTAACTGTATTAAGAGGGTCCTTCTCCACTCGCTTTTCGTAAACATCGAAAATGGTTTAAAAGCTTGTTACTTCATTTAATGCAATCCAACGCGATGTTTGACGAAAAGGTAACGCAAAAAAAGAGACATAACGCCTGGAAACTCTGTCAGTATTCGGTAATTCCGAGATTTACTCGAAAATTTCACAAAACTTGCTCCAGGAAATAGCTGTTTTTTTTAAACCCTTAAAAGCTTTTGGAAAAAGTGGTCGTCATTAAGAATCTTAATAATATTTGCAAGGTCTCTAGACGATTACTTTTTTGACTTTTTTAATTTTTAGGCAAATTATGAAGTGTCAAAGTTCATACAAAATAGGACATTTTCAGAGGTTTTTACTGGATTAGTTTTACACAAATTTAGAAATTGGTTTCTTTAAAAACCTAGGTAATATCCACAAGATACTGTGTTTCCAAAATATCTAATGAAAAATGTGTAATAACGCCATAATCAGTTATGAGCGGTTGTATGAAAAACAGTGAAAATGTGAGTCGTGATGCACCACCTTAAGGTATTTCCTTTGTTTTAACATCAAATTAGGTTATTCGGTCTTTATGATTCACTCACAAACATTGCCATAATCACTTGGAAATAATTTTCTACCAAAATGGTAGATTATGAGATCTTGATGAGCAAAATGTCGGACAGTGAATTACAACGTTCGGAATTGTTTTCCTGGAAATACGATTTGTGTTTGTAGGGCTGTCCGGAATTACATTAATTAGTTTTTGTTTTGGTTCAGTTGTGTTTTGACACAGTTACAATGTGGGCTAGGAACAAATGTTGAACCTGATCAACATTTGTAAAGCCATGTTTTTCTTGTTAGTAAAATGTAGCGCTACCAGATTTAAACAATAACTTTATTCAACTTGATTTATCTGAATGAACAAAATATTTGTACATGCAGAATAATCCATTCTCATCAGCCTTTTCCCAACTAGCTTCAGGTTGGCCTCCAGGCTCACTGGACGCGACTGAATACCTGTGTTATGGAGCGACTGCCTATCAGACCTTCACATCCTGAGAAGGAACACCGAAACAAACTTAGGGGTCAAAGTCTCTTTTAAAGTCCATAAAGCAAACATGTATTGGTCAAATCATATGAGAACCATGCAGATTAGTGTCTGAGATAGTCTTTTAAGGAAAGAACCTCACAGATTTGGGTAGACTTGTCCAGTCAGTGCAAGCATTTGTCAGTATTCGTATAGCTCAACTTAGAAATATTAAGGAACTCAGCTGATCCTAGGATGCAAAGGGCATTTGATGGAACACAGATAGGTTTTAGTTAGTAAAAATCTGACTCGTCCTCACACTCCACCCTAGAGCGGGTAGACATTGGGTAATTTACCACCTCAAAAAAGTCTAACTAGACTTTTACACGAAAAAAATAAAATATTGACAAATAGATTTCTAATAAATTATATTGTGTACGAACTTTTTTTTTTATTACGTTCATAAAAAGAATGCACCCAATTTCTTTTCGTCCAGTATTTGGAGATAACAAGTTTTCCCCACTCGACAACCTTATTTAAAAGGCCCTAACTACAGGTTAAGGCCATGATCACGGATAACATGACAGTTGAACTTGTAAACGCATGCTTTCTCGTGAAATATTCAGTACTTACCAAGCGATATATAATTTTTGTGTTCAAAAGAACTTAATGGATATCCACGGATGTAAAGTATGTGTTATTATAGTTATAAAAATCTTAATGTGTTTAAAACATGTTAACGTATGATTTAGTTTTAAATCGAACCATATTTTTTTAATTGCAAGAAATGCGGCTTCTTTTAAGAACGAACGTGCTTGGGTCACTTTTTTTTGCCTGAAAACCCATGTTTGGATGGAGAAAGGAGGTTCTTTTGTCCAGGAATGATGAATAAAACCAGCTACCAGCCACCATTTTTGTATTGTAGATTTATTTGTGTTTGGTTGAGAAAAGACTTTGTAAGTCTATCACTTCTACATTCTCTGATAGACACCTCGAATCAGGAACTGTTAAAACAGAGATATGAAGATTTTTGGCCTTGTAAATATTATACTATATCATCATCATTTTCCTGCCCTTGTACTATTTTTATTTGGGATCGGCGCAACACGTTTTTTCTTCCATTCTATCCTGTCACTCATCACGCTATCACTAACTCCCTTTTCTTTCATATCACTTCTTACACAATCCATCCAAAAATAATATAATATAATTTATTTAATATTTATAATTTATTGTGTGTTTTTTGCAGTAGTTGTTGATTTTATTAATATTTTCTTTATTATTAGACATTCCGTTTAAAAAAAAAAAACATAAAAAATAAGCATTATTATTTTGTAAGTATTGTTTAGTGTCAATAATGTTTGAGGCAGTAATAATCATTTTTCTATCTAAGAATCTCGTAATAAAAAGGTTAAATTTCCTTTTCGTGAAATCGTATTCTTGCTTCTAATACAAAATACACTACGTCTAGACAGACGCTTAACTCTTCGAGTGCCTATCTTCTTACCCAAAATAAAAAAGTACAAGGTATTTTGGACCTATGTAGGTACTGCTTCTGAGTTATGAGTTTACAAATGAATGAATGGAGAGGGAGAGGGAGGCCAAAGAAAAGATGGATGGTGTGAGAAGTAATATGAAAGAAAAGGGAGTTAGTGATAGCGTGACGGGTGACAGGACAGAATGGAAGAAAAAAACGTGTTGCGCCGACCCCAAATAAAATGGGACAAGGGCAGGAAGATGATGATGTAGGTACTGCTTCTGAACCTACGGTGCTCAGTTTTCGTTTTGAGCGCTGTTTCTAAGCGCAGTTTTCTGAGTTTGTGAAACCATCAAATGACTTCTACTCTAGGAAGGCAGAGAGAGTGTCAGACTTTCACTGACTAAAAACCACCTTTATTCCAGCTACTCTTTGCGTTCCAGGACCGCGGTATCTCTTTAAAACATTCCCGTGGAGTCTCTTAATAATATATATAATAATACACGTCTTCATAATTTCAGCCAAAAGACGTCCACTTTTAAACATAGATCTTTCCTTAGTATAACCAAAACGACTAGTTTTTTTCATAGTGGATAGGCTCGCGTTTAACCATTATCTCACCTGCCCCCCTAGCCAAGTTACAACCGTTTCGTTTCCGTCGAACGTTTCGAGTTGACCTTGCCGCCAATTCTTTTGTTCTGACCACGTGACTGAGTGTTGACAGCGCGTCATTCCTGTACATTTGAAGCTAGCAACTTGGCTAGGGGTACTGATGGTAAGCGATGATGTGGCCGACAATGGAACACGCTTACCCAGTACATTGCTTGGTGCTGTACTTCTCTCACCCATCAAACTCCCGTGACCGTCACCAGGTCATGTACTTCTCTCAAACTCCCGCGACCATCACCAGGTCATCTGTCCACCTTGTGGGAACCCTACTAAAGCTGCATCTGTACGCGTAATGACACACGTACGCCAATTCAATCTATTTGTATATCCCTTTGCCCCAGTTCTCCTTAATATTCAAGACAACTTAATCCACGGTATAAGACACATCATCCCAGTCTAAACGTATGAAACGAAATGGCTAGAGGATACCCCGATTAAATACTCAAGACTTTATTCTAAAAGCGAGTTCAGTTTTACATATTTAGTCTTAGAAGACAATTGATTAATTCACGTATGCAGAATGTGAATTTATATGGATGTATGGGATGTAAAGTGTTCGCTAAGGAGTGGGATAAGGAATCCCACACCTTATCTTTCAATATTTTTACTACCCCTAGGCGATTGTTGATGTGATCTTTCAAGTGATTATTTATTTATTTTATTTTTCATTAAAAATCACTAGCCTGAACCTGAAAGCTACCCTGAAACCTGTTAGTTATTTTAAAAATCTAATTTTAAGGGTTTATTTCTTTTACTTTCAATGTGCCACGAGTTCAGATGATGAGGTGAGCAGATCAGGTCCGCTCCACACTGGACACTAAAAAAGTGCCGTGCAATTGCACGTCGCACTTCATGACGCTAAGAACCGTCACTGATGGCGAGATACCATTAACAAGAAGCTAATCCAGCGGGAACTTCACGACCCTCAGTAATGAGGAATACGACTCGAGGAGGAGGAAGTGCCATGAGTTCTGAACCATCTAAAGAGTATCTACAGCAATTAAACCACAATTTATTGTACATGAAGTTTCAATAAATAAAGATCTCGGTTTGAAACAAAATGCCTTTTTTTCTCATTTTAAGTACCATGATTTAATATTGTAGCCTGGGTTTTTATATAAATTTAGATTTCCTCTCAAATCTTCGAGCAAAAAAGTTAATCAAGCAGTACCCTATTTAAAAAGGGTCTAACTGACCCAAATATATTGTGAAAACTGCCACATATTTCGTCCCGAAAAAATCTATTTAACTCCCGTAAAACTAGCTACTCGTAATAAAACGTACGAATAACTGGGATAAGAGAGAGATCCTTTATTAGCTTGGGTCATATTGTCAGGGAAGCCATTTTGTAGGAAACACGTGACTCCAGAAAATATGGGTTGGTAACTTTTTTATGTTTGGACATGTTCTATGAAGCTGTCTTCTTTTTGTTTTTGGAAATGGAAAATCACACATAGGCTCATTCTTCATTCTCAATCATGTTATTGAGTCGAAAAATTGTGTTTGTAGGTATTATGTACGTTTAAATTTGAGACTTGGTATCTACACCACGTCCTCGAGTATGGAAATACTTTTTATCTTGAGAATATTTTCCTTTGCAGTATTTTTTTTTTAATATTACGCAGGTGAATTCACTGATAGCGTCTAGTGTTTGCTAAAGCTCCATTACGAATGTTGTTTTAGAGGTGACTTGTTTACATTGCTGTTAAGTCAAAATCGATCTAGCCGTTTCAAAAATTTGATGAAACAAATAGACAGATCGACAGTAAATAAATAAACAAAAAAAATTAAAAAAATATTGTACGTTCATAATACATTTAGTAAAAAAAATATATTGTTATTACAACCAGACACTTCAATTTTATTCATACCTATGTGTTGATCATCGTCATCTTCCTGCTCTTGTCCCGTTTTTTTTGGGGTCGGCGCAACATGTTTTTTTCATCCATTCTGTCCTGTCACTCGTTACGCTATCACTAACTCTCTTTTCTTTCATATCACTTCTCACACAATCCATCCATCTTTTCTCTGGCCTCCCTCTCCCCTTCCATCCATCCACATGTAAACTCAAAACTTCTTTAGCAATATGCGTTTTGTCCCTCCTTTTCACATGACCATACCAAGACAAACGATTCCCTTTTAACTTTTTGTCACATAACTTTCTGTCACTGGCGCCATTTTCAAACTTCCTCTAATATACCCATTTCTTACTGTATCCATTCTCGTCACCTATGTGTTGATATAGACCTATAAATATATTTTTGTAGATAATGTAAAATTGTAATCACATAGTAACAAAGTATGTAGGTATATAAAGCCTTTTTAATATCTCCGAACCTTCCAGCACATAGTAACTTACACGTTAGCTACAAGGAAGTTGTAAAAAAGTACAAAGAATTTTCTTTTATCAAATCACCGAGTGAAGGTTAAAGTGCGAATTTTATGAAAATGCGTATATCCTTTGAAGGCTTTCTTTGCCAAATAATGTTTTTATCCCTATACGAAACATTTACACTTATGAGGCTGCTTCTCCCTTCGCCTATCGTCAACATCGAGCAAACTTCAAAATTCAAAATCATTTATTTCAAATATTGGTCTATTTAGGCACTTTTGAATAGTCAAATGTCGGTCAGTCCAAGAAAAGTGAAGCTAAATTGCACGTTCCAAAGCGTAAAACTCTATGGACAAGATCGTGCAAGAAACTCTATTGACTCTTTTAAATCATATGAGCATAGTTTAAAAGCTTGTTACTTCATCTAACGTAATCCAACGCGATGTTTTATGAAGACGCAATTTAAAAAAAGAGAGATAACGCCTGAAAACTCTGGTGGCATTCGGTAATTCCGTGATTTACTCAAATATTTCTCAAAACTTGTTACAGGAAATAGCTATTTTTTTTTAAAGTTTTTCAGAAAAAAAAAACATATTATTGTTATTCATTGTTGGGTTTTATTCACGTAAAATATCCGATTTTCAGAGGTCTTTACTAGATTAGTTTCACACTTTGTTTTGAATTCTATAGAAGCCTAGATAATATCCATATGATACTGTGTTTCCAAAACTATCTAATGTAAAATGTGTGATAATTTCCTAATCGGGTAAGAGCGGTTATAAGAAAAATAGCGAAAATGTATATCGAGTTGCATCCCCTTAACTGCGTATTATTTTAAAGGTGTATTAGATTACTTAACATGAAAGAATTTGTTCTGAACTCGTCTTTATCTTTTCGCTTTATGTAACGATATTTTATAAAATCTCAACAATTTTCTTGTGTTTTCTTTTGCGTTTGACGTAGGGGTTGAGAGCAACTTGATAATTAAAGAAAATAACGTGGTTGTCTGCAACGTATTTTTCATTTTCTTGAGCTTCAGTTCATGCTTTTATTTTATGAAATGCAATTTACTTTATCTCTTTGAAAATCTTTGCACGCTACCAGCTGGTCTAAGTAAAACTATGTATTTATAGGTATAAAATTTTGAAGACAGATAGAACATTTGACAATTTGGTTTGGATCGGTTTTGCAACACGTCCCCTAATCTAAGTGAAAAAAAAAGAATATCTGTCTGCCAAAGATAGGTAGGGGATTATATGATTTTACAAGCTTTTATTTAGTTTCTGATCGTCCGGTAACTGTCCAGACCAAGCCAAGTCGTCGACGGTGCGCACTGTTCCCGCGCGCCTCAAGGAGTTGTCAGCAACAGGAGCGGCCCAGCCGGGTCGAAGCCTACCGGGGTCGGGGTTATCCGAAAGGAAACTAGAGCCCCGGTATGAAGGCTAGAAGGAACGGCGCGGGGTTTTTAGTCAGTAAGAGTCTGACACTATCTCCCGCTCCACCCAAGAGCGGTTTTTGTCATAAGATGATTTTCCCCGTCGACAAAAAAAAAACCTGTCCTGATGTTTGTCTGTCAGCAAATCTTGCAAATTAAATTTGACCCACTTCCCAGTTACCGATTTAGCTGAAATTTTGCATGCATGTGTAAATCAGATGATAATTCAAAATTATTATGTCATGGTGCTAATCTGATGATGGAACTGGAAGGTGGCTATAGAACTTCGTAGTTAAACGACACAACCCCATCGACTTTTGGCTCGTATGATTCGCCTTGACGAGTATTAATTAATATATAGGAATACTGAGCTGTAAAAGCTTGCTATGAAATAATGATTTTCATTAAAAGCTTGTTTACTTGTGAAACTTACAGTACCTACATAACACACTGTATTACAAGATGTAATTTTAAAAATAATTCTAAAGATGATGGCACTGAAAACAACCTTAATTTACGGAAATGCAGAGAGATTATGGACACAAGATTTACATTATGGAAATTGATAAGTACTCTTTTATTTTTATATCATTTATGCAGAAGTATATAAAATTATATATACTTATTAAATAGCAACGGTAATCTAACAACTGTTATTGATTAAATTTTTTCGTTCAATTTTTTCAATGAAGAAGAAAAAAAAATGAAATCTTTGGGATAAATTTTTCTATATTTTTTTTTTTATTTAAAAAGTATATAAATTCTTAAATTAAATGACTAAAAATTGGATATATCATTTCAAAGAACTCTCTCCATACTGTAAAGTATTTAGTTTAAATACGAAACCTAAGCTATTTTTACTGACCAAGAAAGCCAGACATTTTTTGCAAAAGACAACCCAAATACCAGACTACTCTAAATCACACAGGTCCAGACGAGACGGAGAAAGTAAATGCTATAGCCCGAGGACACCCGACATCGCCCGACAAACGCCGACGTCACCCGACGATACCCGATGCAACTTGCAATTATCCGAACAGATACCCTCATTATATTTCACATCGATTTATTAAATGCTTGTTTGGTTTTTGAGCACTTGTATTTTAAAAAAGTGATTAAGAAATGATTGTGGGATGTGATTTGCTACAAGCTGCTTTGCTGGCTTGAATTTAGTACTTCCTCCATTATACAAAATGATTTTTAGTAATGCGAAACCCCATCATCATCATTAGCCTTTTTTAATGTTCCCACAGCTGGGAATCAGGCCTCTTCTCTAGGAGAGTGAATGGGCCATAAATCCGTAATCCATCACGCGGGTCCAGTGCGGGTTTGTGAATGCGAAACCTGAATATACTTTATTCAGAATCAGTAACTGAATCGATTCCAATCATTTTGAGATCATGTTATATTTTTTTCCAATTTTTTTTTAAAAAAGACCATAAGTTTTTCACCACCAACACCAAGCACCTACAACATAGGTAACGACAGGGCAAATCATAACGGGCATAAGGCGTTGGCGTACAGCTGGGTTCGGGAGCAAAACAACACCTCAGTCGCCCGGATGGCCCGGTAACCATGTATTGGTGCGGGCAACCAGGTCGCACAACAAGCTTATAACTTTGCGGTTTTCTGACTGAAACCACACCTATTGTTAAGTTAAATTTACACAATGATGAATATTAATAATATCTTTCAATCTAGAGAAGGGTTCCATTATAATCACGCGCTGACCTAGTTCACCACCTTTCATATAAATATCCAATCCCATTAAAATGGAACCAAAATCAATTGGCACTTAATATTAATTGAATTATAATCAATTATTATAATATCCTTAACAATACATGCGCCACAAAGCTAGTGTAGGGAATCCTTTCATCGAGATGTGGGTTCATGGAGTATTGGAATTCGGGCAGCGATGAAATCATTAATTTATATTATGGAAATAATTTTGTCGACCGTTAAGATTGGGTTGACGGGCGTCTACGATGTGGCGTGAATTGTTGGATGAGAGTTAATTGATGAACGTTCACTTGTACTGTAAAATCTTTAGCAAACTTACCAAGTCAACTATAGAAGTAAATTACTTGAGTATTACTAGTGGCAAAAAACAAGATAGATTGACACATATTAACTTTCGAATATTTAGAAAAACAATGATAAAAAGAACATAGGAGTGAGTTGTAGTCGGTTAAAGTCTGACACGCCTTCCCATTCCGCCCTAGAGTGCGAGAGTCATTGGATGATTTTTCACAAAGAAAAAAATAAAGGAAAAGGGTCTGAAAACTGTAAACTCGTGGTTGCATCACATTAGTTTATTTGTGTACACACAAACACTTAAAGCTTTTTGCGAATCGTAAAAATATTCGAGATACTCGTATAAAAATACTCGTTGCGTACTTGTCGTTCCTCTCGGTATAAAATACTCGTACAATACCATATCAGAATACTCATTTTAATACACATCACAACGTTTGTCATGAACGTAATGCATACAATGACATAATCGTTTTAAACACCAGACGGTTCGGCTTTTACGCCAAATTTGTTTTTAATGTCGTATTGATTGCGAAGTTGTAATTGTGGCTTCATGTTTAACATAATAATTTGTATGATCTTTCTTTTATTGGTGTATTTGCTTTTTGGTTTTGTTTTTTTAATGTTTTTTGTAAGACTTCAAACAATTTTATCGGCTTGGCGAACGTTAAGGGGGCTTTTGTAGTGTGGTAGGTAAAAGTTGGATGGTTGTTTAAAAGAGATACTCTTTTAACCGCGGTTCTAAAGCGCAAAGGCAACTGAAGGAACACTTTTAATTGGCCTGGGTGGAACGAGAGGCAGTATCAGTATTTTATATGGTTTGCAAGTATATAAAAGTTACAAACATTCTGATACATTTATTTTTTCTGTGGAAAATCGTCAAATATCTTTTTTTGCTCTAGGATTAACTCTTTGTCAAACTTTTACCAGCTAAAACCCACTTAAGTTTCTTCAGTTGCTCTTTACATTTCAGAGCTACAGTAAATCTTTCAAATAATCCCTCAGCCCACCCAATTACACTAAGGGTCACCGCACACAGGCCACCAACCACAACCACAAAACACCGCCGGCAAATTTCCTGTAGGTTTCATCCATTTTATACGTGGAGTCGCCGCACACGGTTGACGCCGGTGGCCGCTAAATGCTACAAATCGCCGCTGCTCGCTTCTTGTAGCTCGAACTAGCCACTGAACGCCGCCGTCACACGCCACTCGCGCATTTGAACCTTCTTCGTCAGAGTCCATTAAGATACTTCGCGTATGGGTTAAAAAAAAGTAGCAGCCACCGGCCACAAGTAGCTGTCGCGCGCTTCAGCTATGTACCTTCAGGCATTTGTGACTGTGGTACCTGTGGTACCACCTATGTGCGGAGACACTAAATACAGCTATATCTCCTCGTACATAATTCAGCATTAAAAATAATTTACATAAATTAAATACATATAAGTCCCGCATCTCTCTGCTTACCCTCAATACCCGTCATGGCATAGTTTTCCACTACAATGCATGATAACTTTCCCCATAATTATAAATCTTGTATTAAAATTAAAATATTCTCGCACTATGCGAGTCCAAATATGGAGGGTGGAACAAAAAGAACGGGCGTAGTGATGCGACTGTTGAAAATTATATTAAGATATTTTTGGGTACAGATTTGTTACGGGTTTTCTTAATATATATAATTCTTCTTTACATTTGTCACTTAACTCCTGCTAAACGGCTTAGCCAATTTGGATAAATCTTTCTATGTATATTTTATTGGGTACATAGATAGTTTGAATATTTTTCTCAATTTTTTTCTGACTATAAGCCTCTCGGAAATATCTTTTGAACAAGACAACATTTGTTAGTATTATTACAACACATACTAACTTCTGCCATTAGCTTTGCCCATGTTATAGTAAAAAAAAATGCCTAAAGGAAATCCTATGTGAAATTAACCACCAGGATATGGTCTGCCCGTGTAACAAGTTTCAAAGTTTCATATAAATTCGTTCAAGCGTTCGAGCCTGAAGTAATTATAAACATACACACACAAACAAACTTTTGTCTTTACAATATTAAAGTGATTTTAAAACCTCAATTTTTGTTAAAACTTATAAAACAAAACCTCAAAAGAGAGGATCACTTATCTGCTCAAAATACAACGTTCTCGACTTTTCATTTTGAAAATTACTTTTCGATCAACACAACACCTGAGATTTTTCTGCCCTTGACTTATATTACAAGTAATATCGATCAAGAAATCGGCACAATATTTATTTTTCTTCCATTCTCTCCTGCCAACAGATTTCCTTTTTTTTCATATTGCTCCGCCCACAATCCAGGCCTCTTTTCTTTGGCCTCCCTCACCATCCACCTACAAGTATCTAATAACAATAATACTCATGTACGTGAGACGTGATGATATATTTATATCTTCATGGTCATCACTATCATTATCATCATCATCGTAGCCGATAAACGTCTACTATAGGACATGGCCTCTCCTAATTATCGCCACAACGAACGCCTCTGTGCGTCTCCCATCCATCGGAATCCCGCGACCCTCACAAGGTCATCGGACGAAAAAACAAAATGGCCACCAGAATAATCTTAATTGTACATATTCACGTAAATCTTGCACACAAAGACGGCAAGTTCAAATCTCCTACTCCCTCTAAAATCCCTACCTGTATCCAAAACAGATTTGAGGCCAAAACTTTAGTCCGATCCGAAATTGAGGCAACTTGGCCTCACTAAACCTGTTTCCCAGCACTAAACGGTTCAATACCGGCTTACGGGCTCAGCGTGTGTGGCCGTTACTTATACGAATTAAGTTATTAACCAATGCAAATGAAGTATGGTAATGAAAGTGCGTCGATAAGATTTTATGTGCTGTATCGAGTTTGTTACACGGTGGATTTTAATTGGACGCAGCGAGGATGAATTATCCTAAGGCTAATTAGGTGGTTTTCTATCCATACCAAATGGTTTAAAAGATAAAACTATTACCTTAAATGCAGGTACAGTTTCTTTATTTCTTTCTGACTATCCTCCTTCTACAAGACAAAATTCTATGACTGATGCGCATTTGAATCGGTTAAAATTCACGTTATCAGAAGGTTTAAAGTCACTCAAAGAGATATGGAAAGGGCTGTACTTGGAGTTTCCTTGTATGTTGGAATCAGAAAAGAAAATATCCGCAGGAGACCCTTAATTACATAGATGACATAGCCCGAAAAATCGCCAAACTTATTTGGCAGTGGGCAGGGTACGTTGATTGTTGATCAATGAAGCTAAAAACTACTGTAGTGGCTCTCACAGGGTGAACTGACCTGGTGAGGATTACGGGAATGCGATGAATATAAAATGCATAGAATATCCTATAACAGTGGACGTCTATCTGCTGAAAATGTTATGATCTTCTTTCCTTTTTCTTAATTCCCACAGTCACATTATTATCACATTACTTCTTCTACTCCGGGTACAGTGATATGACTTTTTTTAGATGCGTTCTCGGGTCACGGTAAATGTTTTGATCAACATTGTAACAACAGAACATGTTGCCAGTCTTTTGGGCTAGTTTTTGGCATGCCCAATCATCTATGTTTTCTTCACAATGGTGATGAAATAAATTATGCAAAGCTACTGGTCGACCCCATTACCACTGAACCATCACTGTCTACCTCTAAGTCATGTACATATATTTTGCTTCAAGTAAGAAACAATTGTTAGTACAATGAACCCTATTTTCTCCCATAATCAAAAGCCTATCTAACAAGCCAAATGACAAAGTGAAACAAAAGTAAACGAAGAAGTCTAAAACAAGCACTCACGTCACAGGCGTGTGTGGCCCTTAAAAACACGAATTAAGTCATTAAGAAAATGCAAATTGACTCGAGTAACGAGTTCGATCGATTCGACATTACGAACGAAATCGAATTTAATGTACATTACGGTTTTGTTCAGTAAAGCAACCCATTTACATATATATAACATATTACGGTTGGAGTTTCATCAGTGGCGTAGCTAGTCCTAATGGGGCCCCATCCTACTAATATTATAAATGCGAAAGTTTGTATGTATGGATGGGTGTATGGATGGAGGTATGTATGGATGGATGTATGTATGGATGGATGTATGGATAGATGTATGGATGGATGTATGGATGGATGTATGGATGCGTGTTACTCTTTCACGCAAAAACTACTGAACGAATCTCGTTGAAACTTTGTACACGAGTAGACCATATCCCAGAATAACACATAGGATACTTTTTATCCTGGGATTATGTACACGAGTGAAGCTGCGGGCAAAAGCTAGTATCAAATACTTTTGAAAGGATCATTCAGAAGGTAACCTATCTACTAAAAATCCCACTAAAATAGGATGAGTTTTTACTGTCGTCTTATATGTTATTCTATAAGGCTAAAAACTCTTTACAGAGTATCATATAGTCATTATTCATTCACTCCTAGCTTTTTATCAATATGAAAATTGAAGATTGTGTATAACTTGTTACGAATTTAGGCATATGTCGGGGCCCCTGTAGCTCGGGGGCCCCGTATCATTGATTCGGCTGATACGACGGTAACTACGCCTCTGAGTTTAATGTACTTACCTGTATCAAATTGCTTGTCAAGCACCTTATCTTTGTAGGTACTTGTATCGTGTGGTCTTATTTTGTTAATTTTGTTTTTATGGTAAACGTTTTCTTTAAGGTAGACGGTACACGCGTACTTTCCTGCACTCCAAGCCAAGTTGCTAATCTGCAATAGTTAACACTAGTAGAAAGCTTTAAATGTACGGGAATGACGCGTTCTCAACGCTAAGTCAGGTGGTCAAAACAAAAGCATTGGCGGCAAGGTCAACAACGAAGCGTTCGACGCAAACGAAACGGTTGTAACTTGGCAAGCTTCACACAAGCAAACCTGAGCAGGCGTTCCTGTGCAGGCAAACCTGTCAGGTACACCCTAACGTGTATGGCTACCTTTATAAACAGGTAAACATATATTTATTAGTAAAATTAAAGTTCGTTACTGCTAAGAATGGCCATAGTATAATTTATGTAAGTCGAATGTTATTATCATTTTTTTTTTTTTTAGTTACGTTTTTATTTTGGTAAATTTAACATTTGGAACTAATTAAATTATTATCATTAATTTAAATAAGACCTACATTGTTACACTTCAAACGAACTGTAATTTTCTCAGAATTTATAAGATGAGTACCTACACATTTGTGTTAGAGATATTGGTTTACTTTATGTAAACCTTAATTCATGAATCCCCAAGCGACCACCGGTGGCCGCGCATCTATTGTCTTACTATTGTGTCTCTAATTGACGGTATCTGAAGGGTTAAGAGATGTATTTCAGAAGAGATTTTATGCCCTTCTTTAGAAAAAGTAAAATGAGCCGAACAAGGAATATAAAATAGGATGAATCGCGAACAAAATAATTCAAATAATATTTTGGGCTGAAGGAAGCATGTAGTTCCAACCAGGTTTTTTTTTACCTGTACTCGTATCTATGATCACATCAAGACTTTTTATTTATTTTTTTCTGTCGACGGGGAAAATCATCATTGACGAAACCCGCTCTTGGGTGGAGCGGGAGACAGTGTCAGAGTCTTACTGACTAAAAACCCCGCGCCGTTCCTTCTAGCCTTCATACCGGGGCTCTAGTTTCCTTTCGGATAACCCCGACCCCGAATAGTAACTTCTGAACTATTTAGATATAAAATCCTATTGCTTTGATGAGTGTTCTATATGGTTATATTAACATAAAGCCATTTTACTGGGTGCCAACATTTTTATAAAACTCCTACACTGCCGTGCCGTATTGATTTTTCAACAAAAACTGCCGCAACGTAAACTTTCGTGCAAATTTCTGTGGCTAACAATTTCCATTTTCTATCAAAAACAAATCGATTGTTCGTTAGTGGAGAATATCACAATTTTCTAACAGTTGTTCGCGAAATATTTTTGGAAAGCTTTCTTACAGAGGTAATTAAGTTTTGTAGAAAAACAGGTCGACTAAGCGAATGGAGACTAACACTTCATATTGATCTCCATCCATCGTTGGAGCGGTTCGTACAAAAAAAGGTCCAGTAAGAAATTTAAATTTCACATAGGCCTACAAGGGTACTTATAAAACGTCAAAAGCTAGTGAACGATTAAAAGAAAAGGGTGAATGAAGACTTACACTTTGTACTCATTCACCGTAGGCGTGGGCTTGCGGGCGACGGGCAATAAGTAGCTTGCCGTCCGCTCGTCCTTCATGGACCGAGCTCAAGTTGTCAACGGCGCGTAGTATTCCAAGAGATGTCAGCAATCCGTAGAGGCCTAGGAGGGCGGATGTCTGCTAGGGTCATGAAGAAAAGTATGATACTCGTGGTCCTAAAACACAAAAGGCAATTGAAACAACATAGGTATGGTTTTAGTTAGTGAAAGTCTGAAACGACCTCCCGCCCCACCCAAGAGCGAAGTAATCCCACCTCAAAACGCTTGATATATTCATGTTAGGTACCATCAAAGACACTTCTGCCTGACCACCGCATCATTTTTGCTTGCACTCGAAATGAAAATTTCAAAGGGTATGGTTTGGCATCACGCCGCAGGATTCTAACGAAACTTTTTAAATGATCAGGCAGAAACGACAGCGACAGTACATATTGGTTTTTGCAGCAAACAAGCTTAACTATGCCTTTTCAGGTAGCGTAGACAAGAAATATTTAATGTAACAACATCTCGGATACCTATACATTTATGGGCTTAAGTGATTATGAGAGGATTTGTCCAACGATCTCAAGGCCTGGCCTTGAATAGTTTACAAAGTAATTAACTATATTATATTATATAACACAGCTGTTATCCTTGGTGGAGGCAATCAGCGGCAATGACCTCGCGCCAGACCCTGGTTCAGACTATGGTTCAGAGCAAGGAGCAATGGTAGGTGATCTCCTTTTCTGCGAAGCAGTAATGCTAGTGAAGGAGATAGCCGCACGCTTGAGGAAATGACTTCCTCTCGCCTCAGCTGCCGAGATCCTGACCCCGACTACCAGTCACGGTAGACGCGGGCTTGCGGACGACACGCAATTTGTAGTTCACCAGTCGGCCGTGCCTAAGTTGTCAACAGTGATCCTCGTGCTCTTCATAAAGATGTCAGCAAACCATAAGGATCCAGTAAGTCATCAACGGCCATCAGTCATGATTTAGTAGGGGTTCTAGCGGGCATCAACCCGCAAGGCCCCGAGGACTTACTGAAAAGGAACCCGTGTTCTTAAAACGCATAGGGTAACTGAAGAAAACTGGTGTGGTTTTAGTCAGTAAATATATGACACGCCTTCTCACTCCACTCAGAAAGGGAGAAGTCATTGGGTGGATTCCCACCTAAAAAAAATATTATCATTGTCGTTTGAAAAATTTTTAATCTAAAACACCATGGTCAAGGATTTTTTTTATTCTACTCTCCGAATTGACAGTTAAAGTTTTTAAATCCGAAACCATAATGAAAACATTGCATTTAAATAAATTGAATCAACTGCTACCATTATATGTATAAACCCAGGAATGCAGCAGCGAATGCACTAATGAAATCACATGAACGTGATCACACAGAAATGCAATATGCAAGCGTTTTTTATCAATTAATCGGTATCGATTAACATCGATATTTACATTCCGTATCTCGGTTAGTACTCAACAAATAATTCTGATTGCGATCGATCTATCCCAAGGCTTTCATGTCCACCCATAATCGATTAAAGTGGATAATTCGTGAGCGTTACTCGGTTATTTTGCACGCAAGTTTACATCTCGTTTGTGGAATAGGGTCCATTAGTTTTAAAGTAAGTGTATGGTTTGTTGAACTGTTGAGCTAGATTTTGAAAGGGCATGTAATATACTATCTAGTTCCATTACATATTTGTTGCAATATTACCACACTCAGAATCAGAGCCTATAAATACATTGAAATACAAAATGTATTCCAATAAAATAAAAATTGAGGATCAAATTTAATAAGGTGTAATATAGGTGCAATATGGATGCGAGACGCACAGGAACGTTCTTTGTGGCGACGCTTGGGGGAAGCCTATGTCCAACAGTGGACGTGTATCGGCTGAAATGATGATGATGATAGGTGGCAGACAAATGACGGCCAGGTGACCAATCTGATGGTTCCGTCTTATGATATTTGCAATATCAGAGGTCCGAAAGGTACGTTGCCTACCCATTTTGAAAAGGACCGTCATTCATAATTTGAAAACGTTGGCATATCCATTATTATGATTATGAACCATTTATAATTCATTAAAAACTGACATTACGAAAAGAAAATTACTCTTCAGAACATTTTGTCGAAATTTGCAAATATAATTTCTAGAAGATGGTTAATGTTTGGGTTCTATCCCAAATGCTATTTGTAATGATGAGTACTTATTGTCACAATATTTTCATTTATTTTCGTATTGTCGTCTTTCTTCACATTGTATATTTGTTTAAATGTAGGTACTGAAGGAAGTCGTAAACAAAACCAAAATCAAAACAAAAGACTGTCAAAGATGACTCAATAACAACAATAAATGAAAAGATAAAAGATACCATTCTTGAACTTGACAATGTCCGCGTTCTTGACCTTTATTACATCAGAGACATTGACACTGCACACAATATAATCGGTGATGGAGATCTGAACGATATCATTTTCACGTTTGAACTGAGAGAGATCAATAAACTGATTGTTATGGGAAGGTGATGGAAATTCATGATGATTGCTTGAGTTTGTTTTGACAGGCATGGTGTTACATAAGATGTGATGCTGGTAAATCGATGGAGGTATAATATTCCGTTATGATGTTTGAATCTACTGAAAGTGGTGATTTGGTAATAATTGACACTATAGGAGTAAATATAGCAGTAATAAGCCTGTTTTTACAAATGACCAAATTTGTTATTTTATGTCTGTTTATAGATCTATTAAATTTTTTTCACTAAATTGTTTTTTTTTATGTTTCAGGTAAGTTGATGAGCTATTTAATGTAAGTAATTACGTTTGAAGACAGAAAGAAGAAGCACCCGTCTTTTATTTAATTGTTGCCATCTAATGATAAGCGATGATGAGGTTTTCCGCTACCACATACAATCTTTTCTATTTTTTATTTACTGAATCAAACTTCATCCAACACAAAGTAACTGTTGTTTTCAATCACAGAAAAATCTATCAATGTATACATAGTTACATTTGTAATTAAATTCCGACCTTCAAAATATCAGAATTCCAATTCCCTTCATCCGAAATACGTTACAAAATTTCACATAGAACCAGATAACCATCTTTCATTTCCGTAACAAGCCTATCTTAATCTTCCAATTCTATTCCATCGAGTATTTCTTAACTAAACAAATTCCCATGATTTATATCATTGCACAACTGGAGTATTAAATCATCCTCCAGTAACGACTTTGAAAAATATAACGAATAGATCCTATGCTATTGTTAGTTATTATGCAGCTAAAGGCACATAAATTGTGAAGCCAGCTTAAGGCCAGGATAGAGAGACTCAATTGAATATAGATATGATGTCTAAAATGTCATATTTATATTTAAGTGTCATGGTGGTTAAAATTTTGGATGTATTGTTGACTGGTGGTTTGGTGGTTATTCAATTTAAAAAAGATAGTTGTGCAGCTTAAAAAAGCACTAACCAGCGGCTTTGATCGCATGATAGTAAAAAATATCCGAATGGAACACAGGTATGCACGTCATATGGCTGACCCGTGTGTGTTTCAGCTATTTGAGCATGAACAAAATAACAAACAACCATATACACATGTATACATATAAATCGTCTTTATTTCAGTGTAAATGTATTAAAATTGGTAAAACTGGAATCGACGTAAAAATTTTACCTAATTAAGATCAACAACTAAAATCGCTTTGTCTCGTTCAGAATCATCAAAACCTAGGGATGGAATGAATAAGAAGGTACGAGTAATAATTTTTTTCATTTATTGCACAAAATAATTATCTAATAGTAACATCAGTGCTGAAACACCACTAATGAGACTGGCTATATCTTCCGAACTAAGTAACAATCCTATATCTTTGAGAACGGTATAAAAAAGGATTCATTTTTTTTTTCAAATTCATTTATTATAATCAAAACAGTATTAAAAGAAATAACATTAATACCCAATTCTTTGCATATCTCAGAATCATAAGCAGAAAGCATAAAATCTGTCGTCTCTCTTCGCCTGTCTCCTATGACTTTCACCGCTCCCAAAGCAAACTCACGGGTATAGATGTCACTCCTAGTGTTACCTTCAGCACTTCCTATTTCACAATCATTTATATTATCGATACACTTTGCGGCATCTTTGAATAACTGCATAGAATAAAGTTATGTGATCGTTTACTTGGTTTTATTCAGTTATTATGGCTGTCGATACCGTCAAATTATTTATATTAGAAGTAAAAGGGAGATCTTTAACTAGCATTTTGTGATTTTAGATTGAAATGGTGATGTTTTGGGTTGTTTTTGTTTTTTGAGAGGGCAATGTTTCTTCCCATCTGAGTGGACCGAAAGGCAGTGTCAGACTTTTCCTGACTAAAACCTGTGTTCCTTCAGTTGTCCTTCTGGTAACTGTTTGAAATAACCTTGGGTACGTTGTGAAATTTTAGAACTTAGATGTTGTCATGAGAATAACTCGCGAGTATATTTGAAATTAGGTATCTAGCATTAAACGATATAAATTCGTTTTTCACTCACTTTTTTTTTTTTGTCGACGGGGAAAATCATCTTTGACAAAACCCGCTCTTAGGTGGAGCGGGAGATAGTGTCAGAGTCTTACTGACTAAAAATCCCGCGCCGTTCCTTCTAGCCTTCATACCGGGGCACGAGCTCCCTTTCGGACAAGAAATATAATGTAGTTCCTTATTTATAATACAGTAGATAAACTGTCTAAAGTAAAATTGGAAAATATTTTAATTAAAAAAACTGAATACCAAACATCATCAGCAAAAATTAGGCCTAAATTAAAATAGTGGCCAAAATAAATACACACAATATAATAATAAAATAATTCATAAAATTACGGTAATAAATAATAATTTATATATAAAAGCTATCAGTCTCTTGCTATTATTATCCAATCAAAGGTGTCGTATAAATCAATCAATACAAAACTAGAAAAATCAAATCAAGATACCAATCTAACATTAACAGTCCAAATCAATAATAAAGTCATAAAATCTAAGGTTGTATTCCAAAAATGTTGAAAAGTAGATTAATAACTCGAATCCAATATTATTTATTCGATAACAACTGCCTATAAAGAAGCGGAAGCTGACATCATAAATTATAAAAAGATATAGAAGTGAAATTATGGAAAGTTATCGATTCGATACTTGAATTTAATCGATTTCATATATCGATGGTTATTTGGTGCATTCATTGTCGATATTTGTACTTCCTAAACTTAATTGGTTTAGTTATTGGGGCGTTACAATTTGATAAAATTAATATTTTCTTAGGAAATTCAATTAAGTTCTTTATTAGTTATTTAATTATAAGAATTATGAAAGTTTTTAATGCTATAATAAAATTTGGAGAAACTTCAAAGGAAATATTTACACTATTTTGAATTTTTAAGAAGTCGTTAATCCAAAAAAAATAAAAATAAAGATAATTGCACATTCCAAAGCATAGATAAATACAGAAGAACATACAAAAAACTCCATGAACACTCTAAACCATTTCAAGTCTTGGTTAGGTACGCATTGCTTTTAGATTAAAAAAAATATAAAAGACGTAATTTGAGACAAAACGAGAAAATAAATAGATGCTTATTTTTATTATTAAAAACCTACAGATTAGTAAGTTCAATAATAAATTTGTCTTCTACCGTTATATAGATAAGTAACTCTATTATGCTCAGCTTTTTCTGAAAATCTAATCCAGCTTTTTAAATTGAAAACAGCCAGCTAGTCTAATACAATATTAAACTTAGTAAATCCAGGATAAAATCTAAAATGCATTAGATATGGTAGACTGAATCCGCTGCAGAGCTGAGCGATGAGATTCATATATCTGTACAATGTTTGGTTCACTGCATCAGTGAAGTTCAGACTCTGTTGGAGATCTGACATCTTGTTAAACTTTATCATGCTTTGCTTTGCATTGTAAACTGCTAGGTTTGCCATGGTCTAGTAGAAAAAAAGTGGAATCTTATCTTTTAGTATTAACCTTTTCTGAATATCCATTTTTTATGTAACTGGTTTTTGTCATCGGCTTCGCCCACGTACATAAAATATAGTCTATATCACTAAAGAATAAAGCAGCTACCTAACGGTGACAAAAATTTAGCAACCGGACCAGTACTTCCAGAGATTACCTAATACAAACAAAAAAACAAACTTTACCTCCTAATTATAGAGTAGATTTCGACTTTATTGATTCCGTTCTGTGAATTATAATGGTAAGTAGACGTGAAATATCTTTAACAGCCGGATCCTATGATCCAAGCGTTTTGACCCCAAAGAGCTCAATACTATAATTACCAATAAGACTATTGTTTTTGCACTGCTTGAAAACCTCAACAGCTACAATAGCACATACATGGAACATCAACTGGCAAAGAGGTGTCCTACACTAAAAGTCTACTCACATATACATTATTAAGAAGGATAAACAAAACCGAAAGAAAATAAGAATAATATAAATATAGGTAAGAGAAATTTCTTTATAGTCATAAATACTTAAATATTACAATATCCTACAAGTAAATTCTCTTCAACGTGATTATATATATTCGAATCCCTGTGGAAATCACGAAAAAGGATTCGTTGAGGTAAAACTACCACTTAAGAAATAAGTAATGTAAACTTTCCTAACTGAAAGGACGCAGTAGGTAAGATATTTGTTTCGAAAAATATGTTATTGTCTTAAACACTGCATTGATTGTTTGTGGTTACTTAGTCAGATGATTGTAAATGTGTCTTAGAAAATAGTTTGTATATCTACATCGTAGATATCAGTTGCTTTCAAAACCAATCTGGATAATTTTTCCACCGATAACAGGATGCAGATTCAATTTAGCCACCTGTCACGCTCACCCAGTGTAGATATTGATATGTCTTACTCTTTGCCTCAAGTCTGTCTTGCATAAGGCATTATGTCAAGAGTGAAAACAAAATTTTGTCCTTTTTCACTTACAGAAACATAAATATTTAGAATTTGTTTTTCATATTTTTTAACAAAATGATAGAAGATATCATCATCATCATCAGCCTTTTTTTTAATGTTTCCACTGCTGGGACTCAGGCCTCCTCTCTAGGAGAGGGAACGGGCCATAATTCACCACGCAAGCCCAGTGCGGGTTGGTGCATACCAAAAGAAGATATATCAATGCATAAATTCTTCTACCTTTAATGCATACCGTAGCAGCCTATCTTAAGACCACACAATAAAATGTTAAAAAAACTGAATCTTTAGCATGTATAATGGTATATGCTTTGGTGGTTTTCTTTAAATAAATAAAACTAATTAGAAACTGATACCACCTCAAATTGTCCCTCCCGTTTACGTAAAAGTGCATAATAAATCTGTACATAATTGCTACTAAAAATGAAAATTGAGTTAAGCATATCAAATTCACAAACGGATTCTCGTGCTCATATTTCTGAGTGAAGATTCTTTACTAATGTTAGAACCTCCGTCCATCCATCTTAGGCAGACATTAATGATATAAATAAATCTGATTTGGATCTTCTGTGTGAAGGAAATGAGATAAATATGGAACGCGTAGATGGTTAAGAGGTGTAGGATTTATTTATCGCTTACTACCTGTCACAGCGAATCAGGTTTTTAAATATTTACTCACATTTCGGGGTATAGTGTATGTACTTTATACAACCACGTATAAATCTATAACACGACTAAATCCGATATACGAGTATGCTTGATGTTTTTGTCAAACCATTGATTGATTTTAGATTAGTTTTTGCTATTGGTATTTTTTTTTTTGTTTAATTATTAATATTTTGTTTTGGATACTTTTTAAAACTATGATTTCAAGGTTATCTTCAGTCATAGTTCCAAAATTATACATATTGAACAAATCTTTATATATTTATTAAATAAATAATTATCCCTAGAGAACATACTCTCGGTATAAAAAGTATCAAATATTTTATTCTAGAACATGGCCTAACCGTGCACCTACGTACTCTAGTTAGTTTCATCGTAATCTGTTTAGCTGTTTGAGCATGAAAAAGTAACAAATATACAAAATCACTAGCTTTTGCCTTTATAAGATTACTAGCTGCTGCTAGCTTTATCACCTGCGTGCACATATCACTTATTCTCAGACCTACCAAATAATTAAGTTTACACAAAAAAATTCATAAAAATCGGTCAAGCCTTTTCGGAGGAGGTTGATCATGACAATTACTGTAACAGGAGATTTTTTATATAGTAGATTAGTAGTTTGTAATCACATTATCACAGAGTGAGAGAGTTTATAAATAAAACAACTTTTATTTAAAGTTGTATACATCCGAGCTAGCTATTCTGTATCTTACGAGCGCGCGTCAATACATAATTTATAAAAAACTAAACGCGCACTTCTTATTCGCAAATAAGTTTAATTCAGTTTAATTTTTCTTTCTCTTTTAGTGTTAACATCTGTCATGTTAACCAACCAGGCTACGTGGTCTAAACTGTGATAGATTACCTACCAACTTTTGAAAATAGAAGCATTCAGACGAGCTATTCAATTTTAAATTGAATGGAAACGTTATAAGTCTTCAAGATTTTTTCTTCCACATTTAGATTAAAATGTCATCAATCAAAATCATTTCTATCCTGAGCACCTATTCAAGTCACCCAACCATTTTATTCATTCATTGGCCTAATCACGACTGTTCAACGAATGACATTATCGGTCGCTGACCCAGGTTTCTCCTTGAAATAGCCAACCCTAATACCGTTAGGGCTATTTTCAGCGCACTGATCCAAAATACGATTATAAAGCTAACCAAAAATATCGATTGCTGGACTCCAAAGCGTTTGATCTAATTATATAAGGCTATGAAAATCGAGCATAAATCGCATTTAATCGATTCGGTGCTTTTGATCTGATAATCGATTTTAAAACGATATTCATAGTGTATCCCGGTGTTTGTTTAGGCGAGTGACTTATAAGGTGATCTCTGGTTATTTCAATATCAAAACATTGTTTTAGATGTGAAGGTTAATATAATTTGGTTTTAAAGAGTTGAAGATTTATAGGTAGTTCTCTTTGGAAAGTTATTGTTCGGTAAAGAATGGTTTTTGTGAGTTTGGGATTATTGTTTCTGCTTTGACCTAGTCCCAATATTGGTATTAGTAATAATGTATTCTTCATTTTTATTTTATCTATGCTTTGAAACTAAAGATTACCGTTTTCTATATATTCTTTGGAGTGTAGGTACTGCAGTTTCTCCCAAAACGTCTATTTAAGTACACAATCAACCACCTGCATAATTATGTATTTTTTCTCCTACTCTGTGAAATCCATCAAAATGTTGTCTGCAAAAACTACCCAATGTTACACCATACATATATTAACTTTAAGCTTTTACTGTTTTTTTTTTTTTATGGTGTACAATAAATAAAATATTTATCTATTTATAAATTACATACCCAATGCTATGGACATGATTATTTTATTGCCACTCAAAAGACTTTCTGCATAAATTTCTATAAGACCCAGACTTCAATAAAACTCAATATATCTATGCCATATATTCCCAAAGTCGGTAGTGCCTTTCAAAGTGATCACTACAGCATAGTACCGGAACACGTCATACATTTATCAATACAGTGTCAATACACTGAAGACCTTCGCCTATTTGTTACTTGTTTAAGCCAAACAATATCGCTGCCATAATAAAAGTGTATTTATCTGTCAATCAGTTAGATTGAGTGTCTTGTTGTGAGCAGTCGATGATTTTAGTCGATAGTTTTTTTTGCTTTTAAATGTAGAAGCAATGGCGGATGTTGTAGCTCATGATATAGAAAAGAATGTAATGGTTATCGAAAATGTTGACTCGTAAGTTAATTCATGAATCCCCAAGCGACCACCGGTGGCCGCGCATCTATTGTCTTACTATTGTGTCTCTAATTGACGGTATCTGAAGGGTTAAGGATGAAAATAAAAATAATTATTAAATCAACCAAGATATAAGATGAGATCTTGATGGCGAAGAAATTAATGCATGTACTGTAGTAGCAATAATGTAATTGCATGGTTTGGTCAATACAAATAATTTTCTAACCTAAAATATGGGTTGGAAATACAAGTTCAAGACCAAGGTTACTTCAACCTCAAGGGTCAGCCAGCATGAAATCGATACAGATCAACAAGATAATTTAAACAATATCGATAGAATCGAGATATAAATTGAAATGAAACACTAGAGCTGCGTGTGGGCTACTCGACTTTACTATCGACATGAATCTAGGTTGTGAATGTTGTCCAAAATTGCTTAAACGGTTCCGTATTTGATATCAAATTATTTGTAACGGTATCGAGAATAAATTTATGTGTAATAGCAGTGGACAAATATCGTAATGGAGTATTTTTATGGTTTGTATGTAAATATTCTAACTGTACTAGTTATTATGATGATTGTGTTATTATATTCTCTCTATCATTTTTATTATGATTACTGTTTTTATGACACTATGATTCTTGTTATAAAAATAAAGTTGAGTCAGTTATTTTACGGTTGTCATCTTTGTCACGAACAATAATCTAATTATAGTTGATTAGTTTAGCTAGTATATCGTTAGCCTAATTCGTCTAATTCTGTTGACTGTTCTGTGTTCGTCTAATAATGTTCTAGTTTTTATGCACTGTCATTGTAATAATATATTAAATGGTCGATGTTATCTTATTGTTGGACTGGCTTGTTGGTTTGGTAGTTAGTGGTCCTGAAAAGGTCTAGGGTTTGATTCCCACCCAAGACAAATACTGTAGTGGCCCAGCAGGGTCGAAGTCTACTGGAAACAAAGGTCTAGTTCCGAAAGGCAGGTTTAGCTCCGGTATGAAAGGTAATGAAGAAACGAGGTGGATTTTTAGTCAGTTAAAGCCTGACACTTATATCTCCCGCTCTACCTAAGGGCAGGGGATGTCATTTGAATGATTTTTACCCACCAAAAACAAAAAAAAAACCAAGACAAATATTTGTGTGATGAGCACGATCATTTAATTTTTCATTCATTTGATTTTTTCATTTTTTTTTAACTTTTTTTTTGATAGATGGAGAGGAAGAGGGAGGCCAAAGAAAAGATGGATGGATGGTGTGAGAAGTGATATGAATGAAAAGGGTTAGTGATAGCGTGACGAGCAACAGGACAGAATGGAAGAAAAAAACGTGTTGCGCCGACCACAAAAAAAACGGGAAAAGGGCAGGAAGATGATGATGATGATGATGATGATGATGAGCACGATCATTTGGTCTGTGTCTGGGTGTAATATATTATTATGTTTATCAGTTGTCTTATTAGTGATAGCACAAGCTCTTCTTAGTATTGGGACCAGATAGCGTTGTGTATGATATATATTCTGTAGTTCGATCACCTATTTCCACGTTATATATAAGTATAGTATCATCATTATTGAATCTGCTTGATCAAAGAAAACCCTCCTCAGAAAGGCATCGAAAATCTCTCAAATATTTACAAGCAAGACAAGTCACAGACATTCTTCAATTAGTCCAATCCCATAGCCCAATTATCTGGGCCACTTCTAGCAAATTCGTTAGCCATTTCTAAGAAAGTGGTCCCAATAGTGACCCAATAATTATATCGTTTTGGAACCGGTCGCTCGCCCCAATTACTTGAGTCAAAGGTTAATAGGATGTGTTTCTGTTTGTGCTAATTTAGTTATGTCTACACACATTTGCGCGAAAATGACTGGTAGTTTTTTTTTTTTTTTCTGTCGACGGGGAAAATCATCATTGACGAAACCCGCTCTTGGGTGGAGCAGGAGACAGTGTCAGAGTCTTACTGACTAAAAACCCCGCGCCGTTCCTTCTAGCCTTCATACCGGGGCTCTAGTTTCCTTTCGGATAACCCCGACCCCGGTAGGCTTCGACCCAGATGGGCCCCTCCTGTTTCTGACAACTCCTTGAGGCGCGCGGGAACAGTGCGCGCCGTCGACGCCTTGGCTCGGTCCGGACAGTTACCGGACGATCGGACAGCGAGCTACCCATGGCTCGCCGTCCGCGAGCCCGCGTCTACGGTGGCCGGAAATCGGGATCGGAATCCCGGCGGCGGCGGCGGGGGCGCCGTTGCCTGATGCGGTCTGCCTCCTCCTTTGCTAGCATTACTGCTTCGCAGAAGGAGGCGACCGCCTGCCACTCCTCCTCGCTCCGGACCATGGCCTGAACCAAGGCCCGGCGCGAGAGGTCTCCGCCGCCGATCGCCCCCACGAGGGCACGGCGTTGCTCCGCCCAAGCAGGGCACACCTCAACTGTGTGCTCCACCGTGTCCTCCGGGCGTTCCGCACAGTGGCGGCACCCGGGCGTCTCTTCCGCTCGAAAAATGACTGGTAGTGAGTTGTATACAACATTATTTTTAGTTTATAGGTACATATATATGTAGCGACATCTATGACGCCACATAAAAACTACGAAGATAATAGGTACGAAATCCTGCATCTCGCAATCAAACTTCTCCGCGCGATTTGTAATAAATTTTTGATAAATTTACTGTTAATATTGTATGTGAAATTTATATGGGCCTAGACGCCTGACATAAATAAATAAATTAAAAAAAAAAATTGAACATATACGACAGCCCGACATCAACTATCGGGCAGTAGCCCACCAGACTATAACACCTGTCTGGTTGGAGGATCCTCCCTTTTCAACGGAGGTTTGCGGGATTTATATCTGGCACTTAAAAGACGATTCGTCATGTCTTAGAATATGAATTAGCTATTTGTTTTTGCCCGGGGCTTCACCCACGTATATAAAATATAGCCTATGTCACTCAGGAATAAAACAGCTTTCTATCGGTGAAATAATTTCAGGAATCGAACCAGTACTTTCAGAGATTACCACCTACAAACCAAAAAAAAACATAAACAAATTTTACTTTTTTAAATGTTACTAAACATAGCATAGATTAGTAAGTTACTGCAACTATTAGAAAATCACAAAATTGTAGATATAGCTTTCTTACTTAATTTATCATCATCATTTCAGCCGAAAGACGTCCACTGTTGGACATAGGCCTCCCCCAAGTGCCGCCTTAATTTATGATTCAACTTAATTTATTGTTGAACCGCAAAGTTCCGGCACGTGTTTTCAAAGGAGTGGGAATGGATTATACAGGGTGGGAACTTAAAGTGTCAACAGAAGATTATTCCATCAATACCGTAGATATTGGAAAACTTTGAGTCGGCGTAGAAACTTGTTGAATCAGAGATTTGTTATTCAATGAAATGGGAACTGTTCTCTAAAGGGTTTAGTTGGTAACAAACGGAATTGGGTCAACAGTCGAACGAATTTATTCTGATTTTGATATTATTGTTGATCTGGATGTTTACGTCACTATATCTTGTTTGTATCTAATTTATAAAAATCTCTTGTCATTATCATGACATGTCGTGTTTTATTATCATCTAACCCGGAGCGGCTTTACTGATTCTTTTTTATAAAAAAATTTATTCGGAAAATAAGATGTAAAATGTTTTGTAGAAAGAAAGAAAGAAAAACGGTTTATTTACGCGAAAAAGATTAGACCTTGAAATGAACTGAATTATTTATTTTAATGAAATATGTAGGGTGAAGGGAATTTTATTGGTGATATAAGTAATTTGGTTTTTTTTATGCACATTAGCAGCGTGAGGAGGATAAATATCTTCATCTTCTTCTTTTTTCTCGATGGTTTTCCATTTCCTCAAAGCTTTTTGGCCCAATAAGTTGCCACGTTTATAGCGGCGTTAGTGGCGTGTGGCGTGGCTAGTAACATATTAAGCATAGGAAATTGTATGGTATTGGGTATAAAAATATATCAACAAATTACTAATATCACCAATATACTCGTACCTCCCCTTACTGTATAGACAAGGTCCTTTTTGACCTGGTTTAGTATGTTAATACTAATATACCGCGGCGCCTAGTGTTAATTGGGACACATTTACTCAGAGCGCTCTCAATTTTTCTAATGGACGTCAAAACCAAAATGGCTTAAACTGTAGTATAACCAGATGGCCCAACCACAAAAGCTAGCAGATTGAGCATAGCTGAGTAAACGTTACACAGTTAAGCTCCTTTCAAATGTGCTTGCGACCACATGACAGATAAATTAGGGCAATATCTCAAGTCCAAATCTAGACTGACCATGCGCTAGCTTTTGACCTGACTAGGTAATATTTCTCTGTCAAAAACCCAAAAACGTCTACTTGACATACGTTTGGAACATAGTAAAGCAGTAACTCACGCTATCAGTACATAATAATAAGAATAAATTGCTAATGTTAGGGTCGCCGTACATGGACTACCGGCCAAAACCACAAAATGCCGCCCCTAGCATATTTTCTATAGTTCTCATACATTTTATATAGATTCGCCTCACACGGTTGACGCCGGTGGCCTCCGCACACTACAAATCGTCACTGCTCGCTTATTGTAGCCCGCACTGGCTACTAAACGCCATAATTTTTTTTTTGTGTATGGCCTCTCGCAGGTCAACTTAGGAGGTTGTCGTCTACTTAACCAGACTTCCCTGTGGCGGCCTCGATACAAAAATCAAATTCTCCAGGCAGGGTTTACTTAACTAACTTATAAACTAAGTGACTACGCTAAGTGTACCCCCTGTGGGGTACGAGCTTCGGCTTAGGGCGCCGCTGGGAGAGGGCAGCGGGCCGAATCGAACAAAACTAAACGCCAACACACACCACTCGCACATTTAAACTTTCTTTGTCAGAGTCCATTATGATACTGCGCGTATGGGTTAAGAAAGTAGTAGCTATCGACCACAAGTGGCTGTCGTGCGCTTCAGCTTCCTTTGTGGCCGCTTCTAGCTTTTTGCATCGGCGTTTGAGGCTGTGGCATGAGGTCCATGTGCAGCGTCACTAAGGGTCACAAAAGCCTGAGCGGCCACCAGCGTCAACCGTGTGCGACGAATCCATATAAAATGTATAAGAACTATAAGAAATATGCCGGTGGCGTTTGGTGGTTGTGTAGCTCATGTGCGGCGACACTAAACGTATTACAGTAACCGGGTTCCTTCAATTAATTCTAACGACTAGTCCGGAATGACAAGCGGTTGATACGTTTTGTACTGTTTTCTTAATTAAAGACAGGATTACTGTGGTGTTTTTCTTTGGATTATTTCGTTAGTGAATGTAGGAAATTGTCTCAAGGAAACATACTCCTGAAATAAAGAGTATATCGTATATGCTATTTTAACCCTTCAGATACCGTCAATTAGAGACACAATAGTAAGACAATAGATGCGCGGCCACCGGTGGTCGCTTGGGGATTCATGAATTAAGATATATGGTCTCCTCATGTTTTCGTTTCATCCTAATCCGTTCAGATGTTTGAGCGTGAAGAAGTAACAAACGCACACATAATCACAATTTTTTTTGTTGTCTTTATTAAATTAAAGTGATTAGTGTGACTAAATAAAAAATATCACTAACAAAAAATGTTTTTCAAAATACTGCATTAGCATTACAAATATTAGTGTAGGGTAGAGTGGGAGCGGGGTGGGAATATCTCGCTATCTCTTTTGTGTACACAAAATCTGATGGCAGTGACGTCACATTTCAGTATCTGCATCTTTATTCTGTTACTTGAAAGTTGCCTCTTTACTCCAGATTAGGTATAACTTCATTAATATTGACAGGATTTGGATAATTTTTATATTAAAAAAAATGAGTTTGCTACCTTCCAAATAAAATTGTAAATAATATGATAATTAATATACTAAGATAGAAAAACCGGTCTGATTGATGTTACAAGGTAAGTTAATATTAGTAGGTTTAGGAATATTTTAACCTTTTTATGTTTACTCATCAGCATACGAAGAGCGGCGTAGACTGTTTGACGCCTCGTTAGCTGATTAAAATGATGCCAACAAGATATTAACCCTTCAGATACCGTCAATTAGAGACACAATAGTAAGACAATAGATGCGCGGCCACCGGTGGTCGCTTGGGGATTCATGAATTAAAGTGCAAATAAGCTTATTTTAGGGTGCTATTTACTAACTAAAACCTACCTGTGTTCCTATAGTCGTCTTTTACATTTCAGGGTTTTTTATGTCGACCCCCAGTCTTGGGTTGACCGGGAGATAGTCAGACTCTTAATGACTAAAAACCCCACCCCATTCCTTCTAGCCTTCATACCGAGGCTCGAGTTCCTTTCGGATAACCTTGGCCCCAGTAGGCTTCGACCCAGCTGGGCCCCTCCTATTGCTGACAACTCCTTGAGGCGCGCGGGAACAGTGCGCGTCGTCGACGTCTTGGGCTCGGTCCGGACAGTTACCGGACGATCGGACAGCGAACTACCCATGACTCGCCGTCCGCGAGCCCGCGTCTCCGGTGGCCGGAAATCGACGTTTCAGGGCTTGTTTTAAGATAGAAAATCATTCAAAGATTTCTCACCCGCTCTGAGTGGAGCGCGAGAGAAGTCTCACATTCCCTCTCACTCCACGCGATAGCAGTAATTTGATGTTTTCCCACCAAAAAAAAATCGATTTACCCAATTTTTTGCTTGTAGCTAGTTGCTTTATAGCATAATCAGCCTTATTATGATCCCACTGCTAGAATTTAAGCTCTTAGGTAAAGTTATGAGCCTTAATTCACCACCTGATGGTGCGGATTGGTAGATGCCAAATGTCTTCAAAATTTTTGACTCTAGGACGTGCAAGTTTCCTCACAATGTTTTCTTTCACCGTTTTGAGAGCAATGGTAATGTAATAAATGACACAAAGTAATCTCCTGGCTAGTTTTTTTTTTAATTGTCATAAACTAGTGCTTGAACAGATGGCCGTTGGGGCCGAAAGGTTCTGGAGTGGCATACGCGTACCGGAAGACGCAACGTTGGAAGGCCTCCAACAAGGTGGACTGGTGGACTGGTGAAGGTTGCGGAAAACCGATGGATGCGAGACGCACAGGAACGTTCGTTGTGGCGACGCTTGGGGGAGGCCTATGTCCAACAGTGGACGTGTATCGGCTGAAATGATGAGTGCTTGACTGCGATCCCGCCTGATAGTAAACAGTGATGCATTCGTTGATGGTGAGGCGCACTGGTTTGAACCCATGTCCGTGATACTCGTAAGTCTGAGACCATTATTACTGAGCCACCACGGCTCTAAAACACTAAAATCAAACCGTTAATTATTTACATTGTTTTTGTCCAGCGCAAAGCTAAAGCGAGCTACATTTTCACATGAAACACTTTTGCAAACAAATGCAGTTAAAAAACTCGTGCGAACGGTCACACAGTTAGCTCCCATATAAATAACACAACAGTTCATTTGTACAGTCATGGACAAAAATATGTCACTATACAAATATATTGATAAGTTATTTTTAAATAAACCTGTGCTTGACTGCGATCCTACCTGATGGTAAGCAATGATGCGATCGTTGGTGGTGAATCGCACTAGCCTATTAAGAGTCTATTCACTCTAGCCTTGAAGACACTTGACTTATAATCAGTTGGGAAGACTTCTAGAGGCAAATTGATCCAATCCTTCAATGTACTCGGTATAAATGACGAGGAGAAATGTTTAGTTCAAACTGTAGAGGTGTTTACAACGTAAGGGTATCGCCTTAAGTCGGGTCTTTTTTTTTCGGTGGGCAAAAATCATCTTACGACAACGCCCGCTCTTGGGTGGAACGGGAGATAGTGTCAGACTCTTATTGACTAAAAACCCCAACCCGTTCCTTCTAGCCTTCGTACCGGGGCTCGAGTTTCTTTCGGGTAACCCTGGCCCCAGTAGGCTTCGACCCATTTGGGCCCCTTCTATCGCTGACAACTCCTTGAGGCGCGCGGGAACAGTGACGGCGTCTTGGGCTCGGTCCGGATAGTTACCGGACGGTCGGACAGCGAGCTACCCATGGCTCGCTGTCCGCGAGCCCGCGTCTACGGTGGCCGGAAATCGGGATCGGAATCCTGGCGGGCCTTAAGTCGGTTTGTCCCATTGTAGAAAGGTTGAGTAAGTCGATTGATGGAAAACAGTTTGCGTTGAAATCCTCGGTCCACCTTGTGGAAAGCCTAGCAAAGCTGTGTCTTCTGGTACGTGCTCACCACTCAAGAACCTTTCGACTCCATCGACCATCTGTTCAATGAAGCCAGTCGAATTCTATTTAATTAGTTATTAAATAGAAAAGTTAGCAGCAATACTGAGAGCAACAATTTCAACAATTATTTTGAGGACAACCATTGAAATAGTTTTGTACATGACTATACCAACATACATGTGTAATTTAATAAAATGTTTGTGACTGAAAAATAAACGACAGCCTTGTTGATGGACAGTAGGGTTGGCAATTCAATTTTGGAGATAGAGTGGGCAATATTTTTCAGGTGGGTGTAGAAAAATAGATCGGCGAGATTTATCGTGGGCATTAGTTTTTCTGTCATCGTGGCATAAGTCACTAGCTGAGATATTGTGGATAAAAATTTTTGGTTACGGGTTAAAAATAATCTTAAGAGCGTCCTTTTCAAGGTACATTTTCATACAACCGCTCTTATGTGATTTATTTAACTATTTATATACACATAATAATAAAAGAACAGATGAAGGCGATTGAGAGGCGAGCCAGAAGGATAATTGGCGATAATACACTCGTCGATTCGAAGCTTCAAAGTCTTGAGCATCGACGCCGAGTTGCTAGCCTGTCGGTTTTCTACCGGTTGCATTTCGGGGATTGCATAACCTGATTCCGCCTAGCCCGTTCCATCATCGGACTACCAGACGTACGGCGATGCGCCACCAGTACATGGTGGACATCCCACCTACACGCACAAAACGTTTTGGAAACACATTCATTGTGCGTGCAGCTAAGGAATGGAATTTGTTTCCTGATAGCTACAACCCAGGAATCTTTAAGTCGAGAGTGAAAAGGTTTCTTCTAGGTAAGCGCGTTCCATCGTCGACCGCATCGTCGCTTTCCAGGTGCTTATCAGGTGAGATAGCGGTCAAGCGCAAACCTATCAATAATAAAAAAAAAGGAAACAGAAGAATAGAACAAAGGTGATGCTTATTTCTAAAGAAATCTCTTCCAGCATACCTACGAAAGGAAAATTGGAGAAAAAAGAGATGTAGAGACTACGATCTTTCTCTAGATATTTTGGATACACAGCTGTCATGTGGCTATTTTCTAGACTTACATGGAAATCAAAACAAAGTGTAAAACTAGTAAAAACCTCTGAAAATCTGCTATTTTATGTGAACTTTGGCGGTCCATAATGTACGCATATTATTATAATAATAATAATATTCCATAACTATTACATAAAGCTGTCTAGTCCCAAGCTAAGCAGAGCTTGCGTTATGGGTACTAGACAACTGATAAACATACTTATATATTTCTAAATACATACATATTATAGATAAATTACACCCAGACCCAGAACAAGTGATCATGCTCATCACATGAACATTTGTCCTGGGTGGGGATCGAACTCACGACCTCCGGCTTAGCAGTCAGGGCCACTAACCACTAGATCAATAGGCTAGTCATATTATTAAAAGTTTTGTGAAATATTAAGTAAATCACGGAAGTTTTCAGGCGTTGTCTCTCTTTTTCTGCATTGCCTCTTCATCAAACAGACGACATAGACAAAAACCTGTCGCAGCCTGTCATTTTGACTCCGCCCTTATTCGAAACTATCCTACACCATCTATCAGAATTGAAATAACTAGCTTGTTAGACAATGACACCACTGTTTTACTTTAAAGTAATTGAAATCTAATCTAAACTCATCATTATCTATTTCTTAATCTTAATCTAATTCTTTTTTCTAATGGTCTGATTTATCTTTTTCTAAATAAAATAGACACAAAGTAAGACACCATTACCGAATTCTCACAATAATTATTCCAAAATATATAATTTTATCTCCAAACTTAATTTGATAACCGTACTTGATCGCTAATAAATCTTTTAGACTACTACCGTTGAGTTTATGGTTTCATTAAGAACTTCATTAATAAGTTAACGATGGGAATTGATAATGATGAACTTGATAAAATGGAATCATTAAAACTTTTAGTTCGAGACGCCTGCTTACTGAATCGTAATATTATGAACGTTAAAATAATTAACTATTTATTAGTTGGACTGTGAGAAAGCTATAAAAATAATCAATTAAGTATATCACTAGAGAATCAGATATGAAGATATCCGCAGGAGAACCAAGGTTGCGGACATAGCACGAAGAATCGCCAAACTTAAGTGACATTGGGCAGGGCACATTGCTCGCAGAACAGATGGCCGTTGGGACTGAAAGGTTCTAGAGTGGCGTCCGCGTACTGGAAGACGCAGCGTTGGAAGACCTCCTACAAGGTGGACCAATGACCTGGTGAAGGTTGCGGGAATCCGATGGATGTGGGACGCACAGGATTGATCGTTGCGGCGACGCTTGGGGGAAACTTATGTTCAAAAGTGGACGTCTGGCGACTGAAATGATGAAGTAGATCACTAAAGTTTTCGAAAATTAAGTCAATAAACAAAATCGAATGACTGCATATACAGGGTTATTTGTAAAACACTAACAACTTTGCAGGACTGTAATACTAACATCATAAACAACAACTTTTGTTCTAAAGACTTTTTACAAAACTTAAAACATTTACCAAAAACAAACCTTCAAGATTTCATTGTTCTATCTAAGAAATTTCAACTTTGTATTTTGCTGTACCCACCTACCTACGCCCGCGCACTATCTCCGGTCCCCTCCGATATTGTACTATCGCTTGCTTTGCATACATTTCGTAAGATTTTGGTAATTTATTATGAAAATCTAATGAACTAAATATGATAATGTTTGAAATGTCATAGAACAAAAGTTGTTGTTTATGATGTTAGTAACATAGTCCTGATAGGTTGCCAGTGTTTTACAAGTAATGTACATGCCTGCATGCCCAATGAAGTATAGGCTAAATAACCATTATGCTCGCCGGTAGACTGAGCAAGAAGGTATCGTAGTGGATCCCTTAAATAAAAGAAGGCACAGCTAGATAACTAAAACAACAGTGATCTAAATAATTTTAGCAGTGAGATGATGTAAGCTAAATATAAAGGGAGTTAGTGATAGCGTGACGAGCGACAGGACAGAATGGAAGAGGCGCCGACCCCAAATAAAACGGGATAAGGGCAGGAAGATGATGATGACGATGTAAGCTGACAAGAACCATAAAACTATTAACAATGTGAATGCTAAATAAACACCATAATTAAAATTATTTTATTTTTCTAAAGCTTGGTCGAAACTTTTAACATACATATATCATCTTATACATCATATAATGTAATATCATAAAGGCGAAAGTTTAATGTGTGTATGTTTGTTATTTCTCCAAACTCAATCACTTGAATGGCTTTGTATGAAAGACACATGGGTAGACCAGAACCAAGACCAATTATTTTAATATTTATTATTTATTTATTTAATACTTCATGCACACAAAAGTACAGAGGCGGACTTAATGCCTTAGGTATTTTCTTCCAGTCAACCTTTGGGTGATGCAGAGAACAATAGTGGTAGGTGCAATAAACGAACGAGAATAAGGTGAATACAAGAATTTATATACTAATATATACTCAAATTAATAAACTACATATAGACACTAATATTGTCAAACAATACCCTGTATGGCTATTGTTTGATTTATGTCTCTTACCCACACTGAATAAGAATAAAACAATCTTATTTTGAACGTCAAGGTAACCCCGCAATCAAGGTGGATGAGGTGGTGGCCGCCGTCGTCAAAGCGGGTGGGTGCACGACCGAACAGGTTTCGAGGAGGAATGGCAGGCGGTCGCCTCCTTCTGCGAAGCAGTAATGCTTGCAAAGGAGGAGGCAGACCGCATCAGGCAACGGCGCCCTCGCCGCCGTCGCCGGGATTCCGATCCCGATTTCCGGCCACCGTAGACGCGGGCTCGCGGACGGCGGGCCATGGGTAGCTCGCTGTCCGATCGTCCGGTAATGGACCGAGTCCAAGACGTCGACGGCGCGCACTGTTCCCGCGTGCCTCAAGGAGTTGTCAGCAGCAGGAGGGGCCCAGCTGGGTCGAAGCCTACTGGGGACAGGGTTGTCCGAAAGGGAGCTCGTGCCCTGGTATGAAGGCTAGAAGGAATGGCGCGGGGTTTTTTGTCAGTAAAAATCTGACACTGTCTCCCGCTCCACCCAAGAGCGGGTTTCGTCAAAGATGATTTTCCCCGTCGACAAAAAAAAAGAATATGTTCCCTTGGGGTACATTTTTACTTATAATAATTCAAAACTGATGACTGTAGTTAGGATTAAATAAAATTATTTTACGTATCTAGCACATAACATTAGTAATAACCTATTACTAACCACTCTGATCATGTAATAATATTTCGCAAAACTAAAGATCAAAGCTTAATAAACTAGTTTACTATCATTAAAAGTGACATTTTGTAGGACTAAGCTTAAATCTCTAAATTGGATTAAACTAATAGTTAGTAGGTTATTTTGTAATCTATTTGGTATGGTAGAGTTAACAATTTTGATAACCAAACTTTTGTACATACGCGTGTAGTAACTGTTAGAGGCAATTTGTTTTTTTTTTTTCAGTTGGTTTCTCACTTCATACATTTTGATAAAAATATTGTCTGTAAATGTATTATCGTCTAGGTATTTAGAGTATTTAGAGTTTATTGAGAGTGGATTGTAGGAAAAATAGTTAATATATCTATGAAGAGAACATTTGTTAGCTACCAGATTGACAATTTTTTTTAAGTTTGTGTAAAGTTGTTACTATTTTGGTATACAATATTTTTTTTTAATATTCTACTCAAATTATAAATAAATACGTAATAATAGAATGTTAATTGAGAACAAAATATAAATTGAACGGAAAGCAAACGAAATACCTCCAATACCAATAATAGAAGGAAAGAAAGAAAACATGTTTGTTTGGCACACAATGAACAAAACAACAAAAATAAAACAACAACAACAACAAAGTTTAAAATAATAATTATTAAATTAATTTAATAATTATTATTAATTAACAATTAAATAATAATTATTATTTTTCCAACAAATATAAATATCGGTCAGTATGTGCGTGACGGGCTTTGACGTTAGAATCCACATCGGACTTATTTTTCAAATTATCAGTTTTGACGTTTTTAACTTCGTACCTAGTTATTTCAAATTAAATTACCAGAGGTAACCAGTTTGTTTACTAAAAAAAAAACTACTGGCATGTTTCCCTATTGTTACATGGCTATTTTACAATATTGCTACGACTACATTTTCAATATTCTCATGTCAGTCACAATCAGTCAGCATTCTTCTTTGACAGTTAATGCCATTGTCGAAAACATTGTGAGGCAGACTATTTCAAAGAATAATATTACTATTAAAAAAATATAAGGACCACATTTTTTTTGGTAGGGATGATTCCCTTACAAAAAAATCAAGTGGCTACACTTCTTTTATTGACTGTGATCCCACCTGATGGTAAGCAGTGATGCAATCGTTGATGGTGAGGCGCACTAGTTTATTATGAGTCTATTCACGCTAGCCTTGAAGACACCTAAATTATAATCGGACAGTAACACCGCAGCAGACAAATTGTTCCAAACCTTCGATGTAAAATAATAGCCATTTTAAATATTTCTTCGTCATTGTAGATGCAGTTATTATGCTACAATGTCTAGACTTCTAATAATATATAATTATGCAGCGATTGTTCTTAGATAAAAATAAAATCATCACATTTAATAGTCTTGACATTTTAGTTTGCCACGACTAAGCAGCGCAAATATCTTATCTAGCTTATATGAATATGAATATATTAATTTATTCAAACTTTGTTTTTTTTTTATTTATTAGCCATTACTGTCCCACTGCTGGGCAAAGCCCTCCCCCAAGTCTTTCCAAAATTTCTTCTCCTGCGCTGTCTCTAACCAGTCCTCGTGGTAGGCGTCCAAATCATCCCGCCACCTCTTTCTAGGCCGGCCTCGACGGCGCCTTCCCTCAGTAGGAACCCACTGTGTGGCGATGCTTGCGGTCGCTGTGCATGCGGCCGACATGACCCGCCCAGTTTCATTAGAGCCTGGCAGCTTTTTTGCCCACGTCTATTATATCTGTCTTATTATACCCTCCAAACTTTGTTTAAACATCATTAAAAAAATGAAGATTATTTTAACCCTTCAGATACCGTCAATTAGAGACACAATAGTAAGACAATAGATGCGCGGCCACCGGTGGTCGCTTGGGGATTCATGAATTAAAATGTTTAGCTTCTACTGGCACAAGTTACTAATTATTAGCCTAATGGGGCCATGGATTGTGCAAAAAAGAACCTTGGAGTCCTGGAACGAAGGCAAAGCAGGAACATATAAGTGGGTTTTAGTTAATAAAAGTCTGACAAACTGACACGACCTTACGCTCCGCCCTAGAGCACGAGAAGTCATTGGATGACTTCTCACCAAAAAAAAAAACGTTTGAAAAATATTTTATATTAATATGACTACTTCACTTCATGACTGTCATATAAGCAAATAAAATCTTACTCAACCTTTGAATATCTATATATTTTGCATATCTATAATTTTACAATAAAAACAATAGTATATTTTATTGGAAAGGCTGATATCGCTTCGGCAATTTTTTTTTCTGCTGATAATATTTCCAACCTCAAAGAAATAAAATAAAAGCAGTCTGGCCAGTTACAATTCAATAAAGAAATCGAATACAAAAACAGATCTTTGCATAACCTCTCCAAGAAAGATAACAAGCTATCTTTTGATCGACACAAACCAAAATTAATCAAAGTTAGATTAATAATATTTTAATATAGGTAACATACGAATACACAATAGTGCTATGACCAGAAAATTGGCTGCCCATTATTTGCAGACAAGAAACAGTCATAGTTACTACTAGTTTTTTAGTACTATGGTTTCTAGATAGAAATTCACCTCACATATATATATATATATTTAGGGATGGTGAGAACCTTTACTGGAGAACGTGCAACTAAGTATATCTACACTAATATAATAAAGAGGTAAAGTTTGTTTTTATGTTTATAGGAGGTAATATCTCTAGAAGAAGTGGTTCGATTGCTAAAATGTTTTTCACCGATAGAAAGCTGCTTTATTCTTGAGTGACATAGGTTATATCAAGCCTTTTTAGGCAGAACATCGTAAGCGACAGTGAGCGTTTTTGCAGTACTAGTAGATTTTCTCTTCCATAATTAAAAAGTATTAATTAATGATAATAAATAAAATAAAATAAATATAACTTCATATAACTACCGATCTAATAGAATTGTTGCTACTACATATTTTCGTAAATACATACTTTATAATTATGGAAGAGAAAACCTATTAGTACTGCAAAAACGCTCACTGTCGCTTACGATATTCTTCCTAAAAAAGCTCGATATTTTATGTACACGAACGAAATCGAGGGCAAAATGTAGTGAATAAGAAAATGTTTACACTTAAACAATTAGTAAACATGAAACCAATTAAAATAAAGCAAAAATAAAATTACTTAATACAACTACAATAATTCATAATTATTATTATTATTATGAAAAAAGAAGCCCTGACGTGCTATCAAAGAAACTTAAACTATAATTACATGTTTTTTACAAGAAGTAATTATCCATAAACTGTAAATTATATGACTTTATTGGATATCGTAACAGATGTTGGATTATTTAATTTAATAAAATAGAAAACTATATGACTACTGGGCAGCAGAATTGTTTGAGAGTCACCGCAGCTATGGAACGCAAAAAACAGTAAAAATTTGACTCTCTTTTGCTTCACCCAGAGCGGGAACAGTTATTTGATGATTTCCCACTTAAAATTATTACTACTGTTACACGCATTATTATTACCTAGATTTTAATTATTTATTTATTTATTAAAACTTTATGCACTATTACAGTACAAAGGCGGACTTAATGCCTTGGGCATTTTCTACCAGTCGACCTTAGGGTGGTGCAGAAATAAAACATGGTAGGTGCAACATAAAGGCAAACAAACCAATAAAAAAACTAAAATAAAAATAAATATACAATAATATAAATAAAACTTTTATAAATAAATACTTATATAAATACATACAAATAAACAAAATTATAATGAGAAACAAATCCACCAAATCACAGCTGTGATGATTCTGCCAATTTCTTGCTCAATTATCTTACTCAGGAATTATTTTCCACGTGATAAGTTCACCAAAGCTGACATACGTACAGTACGGCAATGATATTGATTTGTTTTTGTATTTTTGTAATGTTTTGTGCGTCTATTTATGTGGAATAAACGTGTTTTCTTTCTTTTCTTTTTTCTTTCTTTATATGGAAACGCAGGCTCCTTAATACAGGCACTGTTTTTCATAAAAGGAGGCTCCAAATACTTGTAAATATGATAAGGCTAATTGTGACAATAAACCATTTTGTATTGTTTTTTTTTTTTATATATGTATTGAAAATAAACATTGTCAAGTTTTTGACACTTATTAACATAAATTCACGCTTTTTACCAATGTTATGTATTAATTATTATTATTTTACCAATGTTTTTTCGTATTTTTTATTTTGTTCCGATACCTACATATAGTTTACTACTATACCTACTATATAGTTTATTTAGTCTCCGTAAGTATGACCGTGGCATCACCGCGGGCCCTAACAGAATACCAGCGCTGTGTTATTTATTTTTATAGATATCGCAGCATATGCTGAGTTAGGTGCCTTTTTGACCTTGCACAAATTCTTATGTGTTTTATTGTACCTATTTCTTAATTTATATTTTTAATATGTGTGAGGTTCAAATAAACGGTTTTCTTTCTTTCTTTCTTTTTCATCAACACAAATTTCTTTACAGATATTGGGCCTAACTTAGTTTCATCCCTTCATTTTCGTATTTCAAATCTCTTTGAAGTCTAAATTAATTAAATCTAGTTGATATTGATTGAATCATATCGTCATATAAACGATAAATCAATTTCTATTCCACAATCGTATTTAAATCACACACGTAGTTGGGACCAACATTTGGTCCAGATTAATGATCGAGATTAGATGATTAGCATTGGGCAATCGAAAGTGAAAGGAGAGGGACAATGACCAAATAACCATATGTTGACACTACACCTCAAGGTTGTTAATATGTATTGTTATTGAAATCATTAATAAAATGTTTTGTCATGTCGTGGGCTGCCCGTATCAAATGATACTGTGATCGGAATCTGGTGATTTGTTAGCGACATCTGGTGATATTACGTAGTTTTTGATTGCTGTAATATCTACTTGAGTAATATAAATCAAAATCAATCTGTCTGGCTTTTTGCCAACTTTGTTAGGATCGGTTTTCAGTCTAATTGGACTCAGCTGAATAAGTACCAGTAATGTATATGGAGTGACTTTTTAGGATAAAAAGGTACTTCTGATACTAAGTGATGTACTAGGTATAGTTTTCGATCAGACAATTCCTCTTACAAACAATTTTATTTCTCTATACAATTTTTTTTATAAGTTCCTGAACAAATATCTCATTCCTTTTTTAAAATTTTACGCGACTCCTCTTTCCACTTTTTGCAAATCGGACTAATTTTGACCAGAGTTCGATCCACCATCTTCTTCGATGGTGTCTTAACTGCGTACTGCGTTAGACTTGCATACCTTGTTTGTTACATGGTGCTCAAAATGGTGCCATTCCTTAAGTTATATGTGAGTATTTAGCCACTTTTGGTTAAAATCCACAACTAAAAGTAGACTCCACTAGTACATTTTCTCAAAAGAACCCAAAATTAATTTTAGAACCAAAAAATAACAAATTCTACCTGTGCTAAAAATGCTTTCAAATATATTAAAATTTATAAGTATACAATCTATGAAGAGGAGCTTTTTTTCAATAGATTTTAGATTATGTATTTATAAATAGACGTTTATGAAATCAAAGAATCAAATGTTTGAAAAACGTTAATTATTGTGAATGATTTTTTTTTTCTAAATAAAATAACTGTAGTTTGAGTTCAATTAGCAGTTAATTTTACACTTCTATGCCTGAGGTTGTTAATGCGAGCTATTGAAAAACTATCTTTCATATGTATTTTTTGTATGAAATTTCGTTTTAATTCATAAGAGATTTGATTTGAGCTTCGCTGTCTGGTTAGGAGTCTCAGACTTCCCAGTTCCTATTAATCGAATTATAAATAATATTAGAGATCTATTTTCACAAAAAATATTAAATAATATCAATACAAAATTTACTATTTTTTTTTTTTACCACCACTGATAAACATACTTATATATTTCTAAATAAATACATATTATAGATAGATTACACCCAGACACAGAACAAATGATTATGCTCATCACACAAACATTTGTCCTGGGTGGGAATATAATACATAATATTTTGATAAAGTGAGCAAGCTACACGTAGGAAGCTATTATAGTATATCACGAAAGTAAAACAACAGAATTACGTAAATCTTAAAATAATAACGCCCGAATACAATTTAAATGTAGCTCATGTTATCATTTCATTTTGAAAATATTACGCCCTTTATAAGATAGTCATTTGAACAATTTTGCGAGAGGCTTATTTTATTCGCATTTTGTCTTTTAGCTAGTCAAGTGATTATGAAATCGTACAGTTCGTTAGCTGCTTCTGATTTTGCTTCAACGAGAATATCTTCGTATTCATCCTTAGTTACGAACTATACAAAAAATCTAGAACAATTTCATTTACCAGTATTATCTTTAATCTCTAGATTATCTATAGCTTTGAAAAAAGTTGCAAAGGATTAATCAATATCATATTTTTTATGCGTGACGCACAGGACCGGTCGTTGTGGCGATGCTTGAGAGGCCTATTTCCAGCAGTAGACGTCTTTCGGCTGATATGATGATGATAATATTTTTTATTGGTAAACTTTAGGATATTTTGGTGCTTTACACCAATTACTTAATGCGGAAATATAATATTGTTCGCGTTTATTCCAGACGTAGAAAGCTGGTTCAAAATGAATAGTGGACTGTGTGGATGAGGGTTTGAAAAGTACCTACGTATGCAGATAATAAAATAGGAACGTAACCCAATTTATATATAAAAGGTGAAACTGCCTGAGATATCAATACACTGCCGTTTTCGTTAGTCTTCTTTCTTAAACTTTTCTTTTAGGAATTTATGAAGTGCCATAGTACTTGTATCCAAAGTTCACTATTATTCAGTTTTACCTAATTTTGTAACAGAAACTTTTTCACCTTTTACTTTAAAATCTACTATATTATAATCTTTTAAAATTTTCTAAGCAAATCTCCTTAACATTCTTACTTTCCAAAAGAAAAACAGTAACCTCACTAATCAAAGTTCGAGCAAAGGTCTCGCCCGGAGCATTTCTCACTGTAACAATATCGCGTCAAGCGAGTGCAAACACCTGTCTCACTTCAAGCACGACTCCCTGAGGGTAAGCAGAAGTAATTATTCTGAAGAGATCGTCTTTTGTTTTGTTGGTTTTGCTTCGGTATCGCTTTTGGCGTCATCCAAAGATCGAGGTTTAGTTACGTCAGTCTTGAAAGTTATAGTTTGTGGTGTGTTGTACTTAATACTAAGATTTAGATCTCTGTACTATCCATCTTTAGTTACAGAGTTCAATCACTCTCTGACCTCTGCCTGAAATTGCAAGTGCAATTTAAAACTGTCTTTAATTGTTTGCTTGACGTTTATTCAAGTTTTTCTAAAACTTCTTTGCATCTTTTCTACTGCATTAATTTGGTACAAATTTTTATGTACGAAATTTTGTAAAACATTAGTTCAAAGTGTAGTCTGGACTCGAGAACTATTTAAGTTAAATTTTTATCTTCCATAACTTTTAATTTAAGGATAAACCAAGGTATTTTCTACACTTGCACAGTAAGTCAAACCCACAAGTGATTTGGAAAACATTAAAATAAAGCAGAGGTGTTAATTGTTGAACATATAGATCATAACACTATTTGCGATAAACATATTTTCTGTATCCTGGATGTTACATACACTCACATACTTATAATATATGCATAGTGAATATAAACATAATGCCGAAGCTTAGTTACCGTAATACATAGCTAATATTGATCTTACTTATAACCAAGGCAACATACGACGATTCTCTAAAGACAACATTGTATAACATTGGTTTGCACACAATGTTGTTTTTGCTGACAACGCTTGAATATCAAATGGCATATCATTGGTTGAAAGCGTTTTACGTCGTAGTACACCCACTACTTCGCCAGTTGAGTGGTTGTAAATTAATGTTAAATTTGTGTGTGAATTTTATTACGATATCGTGTCGTCTTTGAGCATATCTTTATGTAGAAATGCTCGGATAGCGACTTTGTTTTATACTATGTGATATACAAAGTCTATCTTTACTATCAGTGTCTGCCTGTTTATCCGCTAACTCCTTTCTATAACCCAATATATTTTAATGTGATTTTCACTAAAAGAAAAAAAAAACGAGATTTATGTTTAAAATTTACACCTGTGCAAGTGTGAGGCGCGTCATTTGTATTTTTTGTATAAATAATACTCCATCCTAAATCTTCACCAAAGGAACGGTTGCAATATGCAACATTTTTGTATTTTTCTGACTTTCTTTATATTTCATCATGCTATTCTCTCTACACTTCTACATTTACAGTCTACTTGAGCTATCATATCGCAACATCATATTTGAGCCATATGTTATGACGATGTTCATACACGCTGCATCTGCAGACAACGGTATAGCTATTTTGAATTCATTTTGTATTTTGTTTTGACTTCTGTATAATGAAGTTTAGATTTAATTTAGCTTTGATTGCGTGGTACTGAAACTTTCTAAGATAGTTTGTTAATTTATTTTTCTATTGTATTTCATGAGACTGGAAATGTGTTATTTAAATTTAATTTAAAAAAAACAAACACACTAATACTATATCTATAAAGACGAATGTAGTTTGTATGACTGAATGAAATTTGACACATAGGTAGTAGACCTGGAACAGATGAAACATTTTATTCTCCATTATATTCCCTTGGGACAATTTTTCTACCGTGATGCAAGCAGAGATTTATTTATACTATATGTTAACATAAGATTTTAGTTACGACTTCCACGAATATATTGTACCCACTTTATCCCCGTCCATTTCAGTCATATTAAGGCCAATTTTCAGCCGCACGATATGGTTATATTAGTCTATATACAAGTGTAGAATGTATCTACACGCATACCAGAAGACGCAGCGTTTGAAGACCTCTCACAAGGTGGACTGATGACCTATGTTTGTAGGTGTTACCAATAGAGATTCCTCAGTAGTTGTTTTGAATCTGGGTGGTAGGTGGTTATAGATAACAGTAGTCTTATAACAGCTTGATGTGTAAACCCACATTTTTTTTCAGACAAACCAAAATTAATAGTCTAATAAAGAGAATTGGAGATATACAAGGTAAAATGATGACTGAAATCTTTTCAGGCTACAGTTAATAATAATAATTATTATTATTATTATCATCATTTTAGGTAAAAGACACCCACTGCTAGAGATAAGTTTCCCTTAAACGTCGCCGCAAGGACCGGTTCTGTGTGTCTCTCACCAATCGAATTCCATCAGGTCATTAGTCCACCTTGTGAGAGGCTTTCAAACCCTGCGTCTTCTGGTATGCGGTCACCACTTCAGAACAGTAAATAACTCTACCTAATCAGCAATGAAACCAGACGTGTTATATCATTCTACTTGTTTATTGTTCTTCATAAGTCGTAACTTATTATAGGGTAACTTGGCAGCTTACAGTGACATGCTGTAAAGTTTTCAATAATTCTGCTTGTCTCTTTGAGAACTTTGCAGATGGTTGCCAAAAATTCGTGTGTTATGTGTGGACTTTGTTTTGATTTTTTAATCTTCTTTTTTATATATAAGACCCAATACAACAGTGGTTTTAAAAAGGAACAAAGTAAATTATCTTATGTCTAACACTCACCTAAAAATCTAAAAATCTTCATCATCATCATCAGCCTTTTTAATGTTCCCACTGCTGGGACTCAGGTCCTCTCCAGAAGAGGGAATGGGCCGTAATCTACCACGCGGGCCCAGTGCGGGTTAGTGAATGTCACATGTCATCGAATTTTTGGTTCTAGGACATGGCGGTTTCCTCACGATATTTTCCTTCACCGTTTTGAGAGCAGTGGTAATGTAATAAATTACACAATGCTTTGCGCCTGGCTGGGTTCGAACCCGCGACCTACAACTCGTAAGTCGGGGCCATTACCACTCGGCCACCACTGCTCCGCGTAAAAATCTTAAAAAACTATAAATACAAAAAAATATAATATAACCTTAACCTACATGTAAGTAAATAAAAACAACATTGACTACTATTTAAATATAATAAAATAAACTTAGCGTGTCTATGACAAAACTAGGTAAATTCCTTTCCTGGCCTAGTATTTGGCCACGATAATGACGGCTTGCATTTTCTATTTAGGTTTAGATTTAAAATATTTGCAAGTGTGCGGTCTTAAAATTATTGAATTTGTCACATAAATTTTAACTCAACAGCCTTTTCTGAACTTTGTTGAGGTCGGTTTCCAGGTAAATTAAATGCAGCTGGTAATTAGTATTTTACATGAAGTGACTGTCTACACAAGATAGGTACAGAAGACAAGCTCATTTATGTACTTCACTTTTTATACCTACGCTCGGTGGACGATAAAGAGCGTTTGAGCCGGAACTGTTCGACGAGTGGTCCTAGACGCTACCGAGATACCGTGTCCGTGAGCGGTGTCTATGCGTGCGTTGCTCGAGCGCGCTTTGTATGTAGATTGAATTCTGTACCTATATATTTTGTGATGTTAGTCTGACCTCCGTAACCAAGTAATTTGGTAGCACGATAGCCCTTAGCAAGTTGTATGTCAGATTTTCTGATCTCTAACTATCCCTAACGACTGCCTAAGCTCTTCAAATGTCAACCAGGAACAATGGTTATTGTGCTTTCACACGGAGGAGTCTCAGTATGTTAAGATGGTCACCCATCCAAAGACTGACCGTGGTAACCGTTGCTTAACCTAGGAGATCAACCGTACGACTATTATTATACTTACCAAAAGCTCGGCACTTTAACTTTTCGAATATTGTAATTAAAGATATAATAGAAAGACAATAAGAGAGTTAACGCCAACGTTCCATTGGGGTTTAATAAATTAACAGAATAAAATAAATAAATTATAGCTGGTTAAGCAGCGACGACGCCGACGAGTAAATTAATATGCTAGGTCATTCTAGGTTAGGACCGAATGACCTAGCATATTTGTTTAATTACTAAATAATGACTTGCCTTGACACTAAAACGAAAAAAAAAACTGTTTTTATTACGTTTACGATTTTTTTAAATTAAAATAAACTTGTGCTTGACTGATGGTAAGCAGTGATGCAATCGTTGATGGTGAGGCGCACTAGTTTATTAACAGCCTATTCACCCTAGCCTTGAAAACAACTAAATCATAAATCGGTCGAAAAGGCCGCAGTAGGTAAATTTTTCCAGACCATCGATGTCGATGCTTAGACTATCGGTAGAGAGAGACCCTACCTTCCAACTGATTATCTGCTTGACTGCGATCCCACCTGATGATAAGCAGTGATGCAATTGTTGACGGTGAGGCGCTCTAGTTTATTAAGATTCTATTCACCCTAGCATTGAAATCACCTAAATCATAACCGGTTGGGAAGACCGCAGCAGGTAAATTGTTCCAGTCCATCGATGTCGATGATTAATCTACCGGTAGCGAAAGACCCTACCTACCAACTGATGAAAGTCCCGAGATGATGATAGATTTATAATGAAATTTTTGATTAATTTATAAGCAGTACACCGCAGACTAACCCCTGTATTATTTTAAGTTCTCACGATCTATCCTAAGATTGTCTGGTAGGTATCGCTGTCAGCAATAAGACCACCTTTGTACCCATAGGTTTTATAGCTTCAAAGCACGTTTGAAAAAATGGCTTATCGAGCAAGCTTTTTATTCTTTTGACGAATTTATGATGTAATTTAATTTAATTTTGATGATTGAATATTATTTTGGACTGACTATTTATTATTGACTTTTGTTATGATTTCTTATTTTAATGTGTGATTTGACTTCTATTTTTTTTTTTTTTTGTTTATGTTATATGTATGTTTGACATTATTTAATCACTTGACATTATATGTAATCATTTTGTTGACAAAGTATAATGTAACATTATGTAATTGACTTGTAAGTATCCCTTACCAATAAACTACTATGACTACTATGACTATGACTATAAGTTGGCCTATGACGACTTTCGGCTGAAATGATGATGATGATAATAGTTTTTTTGTCTTTCTCTCCTTTTTCTTTTTCTTTGCCCTCAACTCTTGCCGTTACGCTGGTTCGACTTTCTTAATCATGCGGCGCCATTTATTTCGCTGATAAGCATCGTTATCCGTAAGGTTAAACTTTTGCATTTCCATGCGGACATTTGTCATCCAGGTAACTTGCGGTCTACCTCTCCTTCTCTTCTGTGTAGCCATGGAAATGCACTTTTTCACGATATGATCGTCGTAGTTTTGTGTCTTTTATGGTGTACAATAATATTATTAAATCTATTTCAGTTCGAAATTAGTCTGTAACAGTATCTGAAACCGGTATAATATTATTCCTATATATCCGTATTCTGATCCGAAATTACATATATCCGTAACATCTTTGGTTTAAACTACGAGGCTTCAAGCTAAACGCTCCTCAACCATCATCTGCCTTTATAATTGCCCTGCTAGCAAACAATATTCCTCATCCGAAGGCTAACTAGGGTTACCAGTTGTAAAATTAAAAGTCTGGGGAAAAAGTAATTTTTATTATTTTAGTTGGGAAAATCATCCAGTGACAATTGCTCTTGGGCGGAGCGAGAGGGCGACTATTGACTAAAAACCCACTTCTGTTCCTTTGTCATTGTTCCAGGGCCTGGGGGATTTCTTTCGCAGTAACCATGACCACAGCAAGCTGATTTCCATTGAAAAATCCCGAGATTTTTAGTTTGAGAATTCTCTCTCAAATTTTCTCGTTTTTATACACTGTGGGATCTCGCCCCAGGTTTGCATATCGCACACAAAACGACGAGAGGGAGTGTTAACACCCGGTAATATACTTACCTACACATTTTTTTAATTGTACAAGTACATACTAAAGCAAGACTATTTTTAGTTTGTAAGTTGTATTTTATTTTAAATCCTAACAAACCGGAGATTTTGTGACGTGACCTTTGCAAAATCAAGCCGCAATTCTGGGATGATTCCAAAAATCCACAAATCTCAGGACAAATCCTGAGATATGGCAACCCTACGCTCAGCTAACCTAGTAACCTAACCTTTAACGTTGAATTACCTTAAAGGATTAACTCTGGCTAGCTCCTTTGAACGCATGCGCACATAATTAATTATTTTAACTCAATTGCTTTGTATATGTAAGGTTACATTTTGCTGCTCGAAGAGTTTTGTTATTGATATAACATGATGCGGTAGTATACTAAACTTGTAAATAATATTTTGGGAACACATTTATTATGCGTACAGCTAGAAGTCTGTCTAAAAAGTAATACGACTTGGATGTTTAAGTAAAGAATGAAAAATAATTGGAGATTTTCTTTTTTACATAAGTAAAAACGCTAATAATAGCGTTTGCCCGCAACTTCGCTTGCGTGCATAAAATATAGCCTGTCAAACATGTCAATCAGGAATAAAGCAGCTTTCTATCGGTGAAAAATGTTTTGTAGTCGGACCAGTACTTTCAGAGATTACTTCCTACAAACAAAAAAAAAATCAATAATTCTAAAGAATTAATAATCAATATTGGTGTAAATAGCGATATCAGAGAAAAACCTAATGATGTCTTTACACTCACTGGTAAAACAATCCAGCAACTATTAATAAACACGACTATAACTTCATTTCCTCTACCAAATATAGCTCCTTAAATAAGTTAATGCGTAATTCCACTATAGTTTACAATAATAATTATATATACCACACCAATGAATGAACACCGATAAGGATTATAATAGAACAAGTAATAATAAACTAATAACACTATGTTTTCTTAACTGCCCTCACCCTTCTTATCGAAGTCGTAAAGATAAGAACGTAGATGTAACAAATATAGTTTATAATAAGCCTAATTTTAAACGGAAACAAAACATATTTACTGACGACTAAGTCTTTGGTCAAAAATCTAAAGACACTATTCCAGCGCGCTCAAGGTGCTACCAGGAACAGCAGGGGCCCAGCTGGGTCGAAGCCTACTGGGGCCAGGGCTAGTTCGAAATATAGCTCAGCCCCGGTACGAAAGGCAACGAAGGAACAGGAGTGATTTGTATCCAGTAACTCCTGTCGTACCACAATGATGCAATCATGCACTATCTTCAACTCCATTTCATCCCACAGGCTCGAATTTTTTATTCGCTCACTTGAGCCTAATGTATGTCGTCATCGACCCCTGTTGGTTGGACCAGTATACATATAGACCGATAGTTTATAGGCCACTTTAGGAATCATAGATCTAGAACCTGAAATTCAGAACGTGCGAATTCTATTGGTCCTCACTGGAACCGTTTGGTGGATACTGGCTCACCTCTCACTGAGCAGAACGCTGTATCTAAGCAGTGGAAACATTACGGACTGTTAGGGTTTGCGATAATTAGATAGAGTATTTAAACCTCTGTTTACTATTTTCAGGGTTGTACCTACGTCAAAATCATTGAAACTCTTAAAAAATATACTAGGAATGTGGAATTATAGGAAAACCCTATTACACGTAACGTAATTGTAAGACAATAAGTTTGTTTTTAAATATTCTCTTTTGCTGTAATTTTTCTTGCTTCAGGGGCTTCAACTAGCACGTGTAATCAGTGACTCAAAAAATAGACCAAGATCTTTTGTAAAAGATACCAACGCCCTTAAGGTAGATTTCTACAACATACATAAGCAAATAGTGAAAACATCTCTATTTGATTAAAACCAAGAAGCTAATATCTAAACATACGTAGTCTGAGAACATTGTAAGCGAACTTTTAATCAAGACTAGAAACAATGAAGCTAATACTAAAATATTCACCCAACTAATCAAACATTTTACTTTGTTGCAGGTAATTTCATTATACACTCACCTACAGTAATATGGAGAAGAGAAATACAAGATAAAATGGTAACTGTAATAATTTGGAAACAAAGAGCAATTCAGTGTTAAATTGTTTGTGGTTCCAAGACTGTACCCTGCGATACGCCTCTTACTACTGCTGTTTACTGACGTTTGTTTATTGTTATTATAATAAGTTAATAGATACTTAACGAAACGCAAGAAACCAATTCATGAATTTATCAACGTTTAATACAATAGTCAGTTAGAAACTTTATCGACTAGCTGACCGTTTCACGAGATAAACTCAATCAAACGTATTATCATAATCCAAACAGTTATTTCCCATTATATTCACAGACCAAACAAAATGTTCACACAATTTCACAATCACTTAAGGAAACATCATGAGGGACTACCAATAAAGGAACCGGATTCGAAAACTTTATTGCTTCTGCTTACGTTTAAAATAATTCAGTGTAAACCCGCGAAGATAATAGTGCAGTTGCGAAGGAAACCATAACCATTATGGTCCGTGCTAAGCACCACGACAGGAAATTGATTGGTCCGTCAAACGCACGATCTATCTCATTGTTTGGTATTCACTGACGGGTTTACACTAAAGATGTAGATCATTAGCAGAGTGGCGACGTAATGGATGCCGTAAATAATGATAGTGACGATGCATTTATAATTTATCGAAGCTACTTAATAGGTACATTAGCTCACGAGATGGGTGATTCGAGTGAAAAGAACAAACCGTGAACACGATCTAAAATGTTAAAAGTGGAAATTTTTAAAAACGATCATTATTGCGCCTGTTAGGTAATTCTTACTCAAGCGAAAAGAATTACAGACATCGTCTAGTTTTATTTGCTTTCGTAGTGTGAGATATCACACATAAACTATAAATTAGTGTTATTTTGTACGTTTATTTTTGCTGTCTGTCTGCTAGTAACATTAAACCTAGGGAAGCGTTATTTGTAATTTCTAAAATATTAAAGTCTTCATTTTCATAAATAAGCTCTTTTCATGGAAATATGAGCTAAACTTCTAAGACAGTGAGTATTTTAATCCCATCTTTAGCCTTAATTAAATATCAAATGGAGCTGTGACATAGAATATAATTGATTGGTAAAAAAAGGGCACCATTCGCTTCCTTTTCGACCAGTCTCTGACCTAATTTGTCTTGAAAGAAAATAATATTATATTGACTTCTTGATTTAGGTTGACATATTATTCTCAACGTTGAATATCTATTATTATTTTATACAAAATTTGTAGTCATTGGACTCACACTAGACAATAGATTTCGACAATATTCTCCATTTATCGTAAAAGGCAATCAAGAGACCATGTCAAGAGGATGGGCAGCAATACTCTGACTTAACCCTAACGTACGACAATGGCCAATTCGTTTGTCAAGCGTGGCAATTATGATAATGTAACTGGCGGGCTGTTTATTGTAGTGGTAAATGTAGGCGGACCACAGTCGCCAATGGCCATCAATATTAACTATGGCAGTAAAACAGGGTTGGTAAAAGAAGCCACTTGGAATAATACTTTATCACACATGCTCATTATGTTCAGAAATTGTAATAATATATAAGTCGAGGAAGCCTTGTTAACGATAGCTACTACTTTTCCTTATTATCACTTAGATGAGAAAACAGCTGCTAATGTCCTCTTCAGTTTTCTCTCCACAGATAAGTAGATACAGTTTGTGCATTTGAGTTTAATCAGGTATCATTAATTTCCGATATGATCTCCGTTGAAAGGCTGTGATATTTAATTATGGCTTGAGGGGTTAATTATGATGGAATTGTGTCATGTTCGACATATTGGTGGGACTTAATACACGGTAAAGAGCGCCTTGTTAGCGGTGCACATTGATGAGAATGATTCATGAAATATTGGATTCCAAAGTGTTTTAAATGAAGCAGGAATTATTTAATGTGAAATAAAAAAAGAAGAAGACCTCCCAGGATTTCAATTTCGTGGCTGGCCCACATTCTCGATGAAGATTTCATATCAATTTGGAAAAGCCATGTTCTCGTGAATCTTGAGGCTAATAATTCCCTGTGAACATAACTTTCTACTTAATCGTGATAAGTTCATCTTGCCTGTTCGAAAATTATTGGTAATTACCTGAAACTGGTTGTCAAAACTATACCTACAATGTTGAAGCAGCGAGCAAATTACATCATTACATTATCACGAAAGTATTGCATGGTAGTTACAATAAAAAACAAAATTATCCATTTTGAAATTACACAAGAAAAAAATAAGGTCCCTTCCCGTCATTATGTTGTTAGAAAAAGTACTTGAGTTGGAAAATTACTTAAAGTACTTGATGATGATGACGCTATTTTAACTGTTCCTGAAGTAGAAGCATTTTTTGAGGCATGCAGGTGGCGTTTTATTTACTGCCTGTGCAATATCTAACAAAGTGCTCCTCCTTGAGTTGGAATGAGGCATTGTTGTAGGGTTTGATAATCTAGTCAGATACACTGAACGTGACATTATAAATGTGGTACGCGAACAAGTTTGAGTAGACAACGAGGCACCGCTCGGACTACAACTTTCTGTATAATGATATAAATAATTGTTAAAGAGAAGTTGAGAAATGGTACAATGATGAGCTTTGAGTAGGAACTGTTAGGTCTATACAGTCATGTGTGCAATAAACTAATCAACACGCTGCAATGACACAAACAATTCTAAAAGAGAAGCCAAAGAGTACAATTATGAATTAAAAACTATAAATAAAACTGATGGGCTAAACTATACTGGCATATGTACAATAAGCAAATCACCACGCTTGTTGAATCACAGTAATAAGTGCAATATGATGTCATCAATGTAAACAATTAAATTTTTTACTTGACAGTATCCTTTCATTGCGTCTTAAATCTTACGAAAGCAGAAACCAGCTGGCATGAGACCACACAGCAAAAATGCTTTAATTAATAAATTATCAAATCACTTAAAGCAAATAAGGCATGCATTTCGGACCTTACGCAATGAAAAATAATTTTAGCACTTAACCTTGTTAAACCAATGAATCGTAACCAATAACTGATTAATTTTACTTTTGCCGGTGTTCCATTGACTTCGTGATTAATATAAAGTATTACTAGAGGCTATTATTTTATGCTATTACCAACTTGAATTTACAGGTCTTTACAACATTCTATTCTAAAACTTAAGGTTCAATTTCGCGTAATTTTAATTCGCGTCAATTTGTCTTGAATTGCGGTTGACTCACTTAGTTCTGCAGTTGTTTGGACTCTTAGCTTGCAGAGATAGGGACGGTTTTTGTTTGATGGATTATGAATTTAATGTGGTTCTGTTTTTTTGTTTAACCTGCAACCAGACCGATATGGGGCAGACTGTATGACGCGTAGATCGTGTGTTTTTTGCAAACGAGAGGCGGTAAATAATTTAGTGATGTAATTTCTTTACTGATGGCAATGTCGATAAGTTTTATTTGATAGATAAGTAAGATAAGGTTTTTATATGATTTATAGTTGTGAATATTTCCGTTCTCTTAAACTTATTATAATTCAAACACTTTACTATAAATTATTGATCAAATTAAATGAAAAAGTTCTCTAGTACTGGATGAATCCATGCGCAAATATTTTTCAGTAATAAAATAAATGAAAGAATTGATCAAAATATTTGGTATTTTAATAAAATACTCTTCCAGTTATTTTCAATATTGTAACTGTCTTTTGATTCGTATCATATTAAAATAATAAAATAAAGTGTCTGTATGATAAAGCTTTGTCTTTGAATGTAATTTGCCGGACAACAGATTTGCCAGCAGTTACTTACAAGTATTTTACCAGCTTCATTAAATTATTGCTTTTTGATTATTGATTAATTTTGTGTGTGAAATTATATCTTCTGGAATGTTTCATACAAAGTTAAATGTAGGTACAAAATGATATTGTCTCTTATAATTTATGATGTTTATAATTTTCTTAATGTTTATGACTATTATAATACTTGTTATTGGCTATTAATCTAATTAACCTTTAACTTAAGATAATGTGAGGATTACACATATCTCTGTTCTGATAAATAGCTCCATTCATTTTCTTGTTCTAAAGATTTTAGAGTATTGCTGTGGCTAGATCATGTGCACCGGATATTCTTATCATAGTCAGGTCAAAGTTATCTAGACAAACGATAATTGCATTTTTATCATCAATTATATTTTTACTAATTTGCTAAACGTTGATAGGATTTTCCAATTTAATTGTAATAAAGAACGAGGTCAAAATATTAATCCTTTTCTATGGATGACCTGATTTTGTAATTATGAATTCAAATCTCATTATTACATTAATTTGTTCGTTAATCAGATTTTGGTTTTTTAATTAGAGATGTATCGTTTGGTATACATTTTATACTGTTAGCGTGAATAACATTTTTTTTATATCAATTTTAAATAAATATGCCTTAAAAGAAATTCGAAGAAATGGAGGGAGGTTTTTACTTAAGAGTGGGACAATTCAAGCTGACTAACTGAAAATCTTTAAAGATACAAAACGAAACGTGTTCTTTTGTATAAATTTTGTCCTGTTAGCGTGAGTATAAATTTCATCATCATTTCATTATATACTAAATATATTAATTATCTAATTGTAACTAATTTTAACTATACGGTAGTGTGTATAAAGGTAGCACTGTTATGTTAGAGAGCGCTTCTCGCCTTCAAACGTGAAAGTTTGGCGAGTTTTAGGGTTAAGGTAACACATGTATTTTATTATTGCAATAAATGAGTTAAAAAAAGTAGTAATTTCATAGAAGATTTTTGAAACAGCATTTCGTTTTCCAATTTCTTCTCAATTAAAATGATTGAAGAAATGGCGCATAGCCTCGGTAATAACTTGAAACAATATCAAGGCTGTGTGGCAATCTTCCGGTAATCTTATCAGGAAAGGTCGCATGGATAACTTCGCGGGTTAATTACTTTTAAATCCCGAAGGTTGGGTTTTAATATTGCGGAGTTAGGGCACTGACAAAGTTTTTACATGATAATCTTGTACGGTTTTATCTGCTTTCATAATCTTTTTTCTAATCGTGTGCCTTTTCATGGCGCCGTTTTTCCTTTTTATAAATCTAGGTACATTTTTCAGTTGTGACTTTTTTGACATGGGATTGAGTATCCCTTTTTAATTGCATTTCGTTAATACCATTATATTTACTACATTTTCAAGATAGCTAAAGATTTTTTTAATTTTGTCTAGTTCAACTTTCTTCGCTTTTCAAATCTTGAAACTTTAGGAAAGTTTAAACGTTTTTTTGCTAGTTTGTGGCTTTTTGGCTGTACCTGTTATTTTCTTTTTCCTAGGTCCGTTACGATTCATAATATTTTTAAGTTTTTCTACGTGTTTGAAAATATGTACATCTGTGTATTACATCTTCATCAATAAATAGATTGCCAGTGAACTGTGTTTTCTAATTATTCTTCATCTTTATGTTCTGGATTGTGCGCATAGTTCGCTGTGTTACTTAAAAAAAAGGTAATTTTCTGTTACATTTATTTCATTTTATTTTGTGTACTGTTTATTTACTGTCATAACCTGTGTTATAGAGATATTGTGACAGTCTTTATAACTAATTTCTAAAGTAGTTAGAACAGTAGTTAACATCAACAATATTACAAACATCATTAGAAACAACCGTAATGATGTCCCACTGCCAAAGGTTATCGATATAACCGTATCAATGAAACCTATTCGATATTAAAATCGATAAGTCCATTCAGTATATGCTCTGCTTCAGTTTTTTCCCTCACTAATCAATGGTCGTTACGCATTTAGTTTTTCTAGACCTCTTGATTGACTGATGAGGTCATGCGCTGATTCTCTGGTGATTGAATGACAGATTCCAATCTGCGGTTATGATAATCTTCTTCCTGAACATTTTGCTTATAGATTTTAGTTGGTTGACAGTAAATGCAAATTTGTATGTAAAGATGATGTAATTAATTAAATTAATATTAACATCAATGGTCACTGGAGTAAATCATTTTGTGAATCATGTCTTAAGATTTATGTGACTGGCAGCGAGATAGTTAAACGAGTTACCGTGCCCTGGAACGGGAAAGACAGGATTTAATCAGTAAAAATCTGACATTCCCTCTTACCTCACTCAGACCAAGAAAAGTCACGAAAAGATGATTTCCCACTGAAAAAAAAAAATGAAACCAACTGTCAAATACCCTTCAGCAGGTCGTCGGTGCGATTTGCAGTACGTGGTTGCCACTCCAGAATCTTTTGGCCCCTTTGTCCATCTGTCATACAAGCAATACCACTTGAGTTTGGCCATTTTTCGGACTATATCAGAAACTTAGGTATTCCAGTGGATATCTATATTTACGATTCGCTATCAATCAATCAAAAAAATGTAGTCAGTATTTAGTTATCAAGCAATTTTCTAAGAACCGTTCTAGCTATAATTTGATGAGATACAAAGCTTTGTGTTCTTTATGTAACATCTGTGAGTGATGTAAGAAACCTACAGATCCATATAAAGAAGACTGCCTGGAGCAAAAATTTAATGGTTATATTCACGTAATATTAAAGTATATAATCGGTTAAGTACCGTATTCAAATTGATAATGTAGTTTGTAAAAATTTGTAGCATGAACTGCAACAGGCAGCTTTACTCATAATATTTAATTTAGACATATGTATGTATTGTCCGATGTGGTCAAAATAATTCGGTCAAACTTATAATAAAATTTTCTATCTCTAAGCTACAAATAGAACCACACTTTGTCGGCACTATTAAAAATGAAGATAAAATTATCTTGAACTTTAATAGTTCAAAACACAATAAAAATATCTGGAACACCGACATGTTTATCTTTCAATCCAACCCGTCAATGATGCCATTATGTTTCACTTACATTAAAAATATCTTTGACGTATCTTTTCTAATGCCATCAAGTATAATACCACAAAATAGATAGGTACAAAAGACGCACACTAATGAGCGTTTGAGCCGGAACTGTTCGACGAGCGGACCGAGACGCTTCGAGATATCGTGTCCGTGAGTGGTGTCTATGTGTGCGTTGCTCGAACGCGCTTTGTATGTAGATTGACTTGTGTACCTATATATTTTGTAGTAATACCGTCAGTGTTTAACTACTTTACTGTTTATATTATCTTAATAGCACCATTATACAAACTTTTACTCACCTTGCCATTGATAGAAATGAAACGTAAAAATACTATCTATTAATATGCAAAGTCATTGACTCTTAATTATTTTAAGTGTTCATTAATTTGCACGACTTTCTAATGCCCCTGTAGTGATCAATAAATAATATAAATGGTTCGTTATGTAAGTATTCAAAACGATTTAAAAACGTTTAAGTCGTATAATTGGGTTTGGATTTAAATATTTGCATTTGTTAATAGAAAAGATCCTTTTTTGGAAATAATTATTGGAGAGAATTAATTTCTCCTTTTATGGGTAAGCGTAATGTTTGCAGTCTATTATTTTATTGCAATTTAATAACTTTTACTTTTAATTTAATTCTATGATGAGAGAAAAAGTAATTGGCTCGTGTAAAGGCACAAATTAGAAAAGAAGGAAAAAAAATGTTCTTTAAAATACACAAGGAAATTAAAATATGTTTTTCATGTTAGCTTATTGGATTACATGCGAAAATGAACGTAATTATTATAAGGCCTTTTTTTATTTCTTATGGTGTTGAAAATAATCCAATGACAACCCCCGCTCTTAGGCGAGGCGGGAGATAGTCTCAGAATCTTACTGACTAAAAATTCACCCCGTTCCTTGTAGCCGTCATACCTGGGCTCGAGCTCCCTATAACCCTAGCTTGATGTTGTTTTGGTTTGAATGTGACATGAACTTACCATGTTTTAGTACGGTCATGTGAAGAGGAGAGATGAAACGCATTACGCATACGTGGACCACACCTGATTTGTACGTAGAACGTCGTCACGTGGCGTGGATCTAGTGTAGCTCTACAAGTCTAGATTCCATGTAAAATGTATGGAGACCGACGCGCCCAGATCAGCGTACGAGGGACACGTGTGCACAGTGTAGTTCTAGCTTATGAAAGAAAATATGGATGGATAGTGTGAGGAATGATATGAATGAAAAGGGAGTTACTGATAGCGTGACAGAATTAAACTATGACTTTCGTTGTCATTTAGCTTAATATGTAAATACATATGCTTTTTAGAACAATATAATTTTGGTAAAGTTTTATAAAGAAAACTATCAGAAATCATCATCATCATCATCAGAAAACTATCAGAAATATCGCTTCAATATATGCCATCTCTCATTTTAGTATCATTGTAATTAACTCTAAAAATATTATTATTTTATTTTCATTGATTGAATTGTTTCATGCTCTGCAGGTATACCATTGTTATCTTTAAAAAATCTGCTCATATTTTTCAACAGAAAAAAAATCCGACATTTATCGGCAGATATTATCGACAGGAAACCGCCCATCACTAAACGCATAAATACCAACGTGTAGAGCAAATAAAACGGTACAACCGGGCTTTTAAAGTTTTTCCACATCCGTCCGACGCCAATGAGCTGTTTGCTTTAGGGTTAAAAGCCTAGGTTTCGACACGTGCTATTCGACTGTGTTTGTTGGAAGCTGAAAGCTATGGCACGTGCTTTTCGGTAGTTGTTTGTTGAGTTCTTTAATTGAAGAGTGAATAGGTTGCTTCTAGGCAATCGTGCTTCATCGTCGGCCATGTCATCACTTTCCATCAAGTCAGATAGTGGTCAAACGCGAGCCTATCCATAATAAAAAAAGTTAAGTATTTTTAAGGTTTCATACCCAATAGGTAAAATCGGACCCTATTACTAAGACTCCACCATCAGTCTGTCTGTCACCAGGCTGTTTCTCATGAACTGTAATAACTAGACAGTTGAAATTTTCAGAGATGATGTATTTCTGTTGCTACTATAACAACGAAAATTAAAATCAGTAAATGATTAAGTGACTTTTTGCTCGATATTAATAATAGTTACAAAACGTGTTTTGTTGCTGTTTTTTGCTCGATATTAATAAATAGTTATAATGGTTAATGTTCTATAGATAATGGTACGGAACTCTTCTTGCGAGAGACCGACTCGCACTTAGCCGGTTTAGTAGTTATTTAACTTTTGCAATTTTCTTTTGGATATTGCTTTATTTACTAATTGAATTGGTAATAATATTTTTTTTATTATTATAGTTAAAACTATACTAATTGTATCTCCAAATTACTATCAATTTATCACTTTATAATAATCACGGTAGAGTTAAAACAATTCCCACTGTTAGTATAGGATAGAATTATAAATCATCTTCGCAACACCCACGCGTATAAAAAGCGAAATTTCTCATTTATTTTTAACGTGGGCGGGAAAAAAACCTGGCTGTTCATACTTAGGCCTACCTCCGCCATATTTAAAAAAAAGTAAGTACAAGTATATAATGTAGAGGTACAGAAAATAATCTCTTATGGTGACGTGTCACCAATCGATTTGGCACAGTTGGCGTAATGGTTGAGTGATTGGCTGCTGCACTACGGGTCGCAGATTCGATTATTGCACGAAACAAATATTTATAAGACCGTCCATAGATCACATTATTTGTTATTACTTGTTCATGTTAATTTTTCTCCTGGTCGCATTATGAGATGTACAATAAAGTGTATAATAAATAATAATTATTCTGGGTTGGTTACAGAAGGAATTCCTACTGTAGAAATCTAATATTATAAAGGCAAAAGTTTGCCTGGACGTATGTGTGTGTATATGTTTATTACTCCTTCACGCTCAATCGGCTTAACCAATTTGGATGAAATTTAGAACATAGAAAGGCCATGCCAATAGCAGAAAACATACATACATACATTTTTTTTGCGCAGGTACCTACGAGACACACAATGTTAGTTTGCTTTTTATTTTTTTTATTTTTAACGGTCTACAAGCTATTTCTGCTATGTGTGCCATATAAAATTTATTTCTTCCTTTTTTTCTGTTTTTCTGTGTTTATTCCAAAAGTTATATTTAAGAGGGTCCTTCTCCACTCGCTTATCGTAAACATCGAAAATGGTTTAAAAGCTTACTTAGTTGTTACTTCATTTAATGCAATCCAACGCGATGATTGACGAAAAGGCAACGCAAAAAAAGAGAGATAACGCCTGAAAACTCTGTTAGTATTCGGTAATTCCGAGATTTACTCAAAAATTTCACAAAACTTGCTCCAGGAAATAGCTGTTTTTTTTTAAACCCTGTTTTTGGAAAAAGTTGTCGTCATTTAGAATCTTAATAAAATTTGCAAGGTCCCTAGAGGATTACTTTTTTGACTTTTTTAATTTTTAGGCAAATTATTAAGTGTCAAATTTCATACAAAATAGGACATTTTTAGAGGTTTTTACTGGATTAGTTTTACACAAATTTAGAAATCGGTTTCTTTAGAAACCTAGATAATATCCACAAGATACTGTGTTTCCAAAATATCTTATGAAAAATGTGTAATAATGTCATAATCAGTTATGAGCGGTTGTATGAAAAACAGTGAAAATGTGTGTCGTGATGCACCACCTTAAGAAAGAAATCTGCTTTGACCCAAGCAAATCCGCTGCCAAAAACTCTACTAAACTAAAATAAATGCTGAAACACAGATTATTATCAAACTAATCTAACCACTAAACTAAACTGCTGACACCGAGCTTCCTCTAAAGTATATAATTAAATAGAAAATCCGTTGGTAAGTAAAGGTCACTATCAGGAAATCTATTATCAAGGCTAATCTAATAAGACGCTGTAATGACAATCTATCACCAAGACTTCATCTTGACTTCAGGGTAAACCGTTGTGCATACTGGAGAAGTTCCCAACATTTTTTTTTTGGTATGATAATTTAAATAGAATAGAATAAACTCTGTTGTGCACCATAAGTGTGTTATTTCATAAAAGAAAAGAAAAGAAAAGAAAGAAAAGAAAGAAAGAAAGAAAGAAAGAAAGAAAGAAAGAAAGAAAGAAAGAAAGAAAGAAAGAAAGAAAGAAAGAAAACCGTTTATTTGAACCTCACACATATTAAAAATATAAATTAAGAAATAGGTACAATAAACACAGAAGAATTTGTGCAAGGTCAAAAAGGCACCTAACTCAGCATATGCTGCGATATCTATAAAAATAAATAACGCAGCGCTGGTATTCTGTTAGGGCCCGCGGTGATGCCACGGTCATACTTACGGAGACTAAATAAACTATATAGTAGGTATAGTAGTAAACTATATTTAGGTATCGTAACAAAATAAAAAATACGAAAAAACATTGGAAAAATAATAATTAATACATTGGTAAAAAGCGTGAATTTATGTTAATAAGTGTCATGTGTTATAGATATTATAAAGAGAATGTAATAAATAATGAACCATAGACAGACGCCTTTTTTTTTTGTCGACGGGGAAAATCATCTTTGACGAAACCCGCTCTTGGGTGGAGCGGGAGACAGTGTCAGAGTCTTACTGACTAAAAACCCCGCGCCGTTCCTTCTAGCCTTCATACCGGGGCTCTAGTTTCCTTTCGGATAACCCCGACCCCGGTAGGCTTCGACCCAGATGGGCCCCTCCTGTTGCTGACAACTCCTTGAGGCGCGCGGGAACAGTGCGCGCTGTCGACGCGTTGGCTCGGTCCGGACAGTTACCGGACGATCGGACAGCGAGCTACTCATGGCTCGCCGTCCGCGAGCCCGCGTCTACGGTGGCCGGAAATCGGGATCGGAATCCCGGCGGCGGCGGCGGGGGCGCCGTTGCCTGATGCGGTCTGCCTCCTCCTTTGCTAGCATTACTGCTTCGCAGAAGGAGGCGACCGCCTGCCACTCCTCCTCGCTCCGGACCATGGCCTGAACCAAGGCCCGGCGCGAGAGGTCTCCGCCGCTGATCGCTCCCACGAGGACACGGCGTTGCTCCGCTAGACAGACGCCTGACAACGCGCTCCAACAGCATTTGTCAAATTCATAGACAAACAGATGAACGCGAGCGTACGGCGACGACGGCAACAGTTCACGAATATTCGATTCGAGTGTTTAGTATCTATAACTAATCTGTGGAGTGTATAATCTATAGATATTAGTATTCTGTGGCACGATCTATCGACTTGCAAAGTTGCAATCGACTGTCAAAAAAGTGGGTGGATCCACGGCCGGTAATCTTCATACACACAAAAAACGTAGGACGTAGCCGCCATCTTAACAACGAAGTGGTATTGACACTTCTGCTGTCTGTTGGCTAAATTGGTTCATCATCATCATTTCAGCTGAAAGACGTCCACTGTTGGACATAGGCCTCCCCCAAGTGCCGCCACAATGAACGGTCCTGTGCGTCTCGCATCCATCGGATTCCCGCAACCTTTAGGTATCATCGGCCCACCTTGTAGGAGGCCTTCCAACGCTACGTCTTTCGGTACGTGGTCGCCATTCCAAAACCTTTCGGCCCCAACGGCCATCTGTTCTGCGAGCAATGTGCCCTGCCCACTGCCACTTAAGTTTGGCAATTCTTCAAGAATATAGTGAGAAGACTAAAAGAACAAAACCGTTCGAGTTATTGTTTAGTGATAGTGAATAGTGTAATGTAGCATAATTATGAATAATGAATAGTGTAATGTAGTATAAATAAAACTACCTAATAAAAACAAGAACGAAGTGTATTCTCCTTAATAGAGACAATAAGAAAAGTGCTATTGGACACATTCTTAGTAAAGACAATTTATTAGTTTAAGATATAATTAAATTACTTATTAGTCTATATATTAGGCTAGATTGTAATAAAAACTAGGGATCATCCTGTAGATGGACTCAGGGGCTAAGAAAAAAAAAATATAGACTTATTTAAGTGTTTGATCTTTTTAAAATAAAGCAACAATTTTCAATAAAAAGTTGATTGTCTGTACAAAAATTCATTCAAAAGTATCTATTGATTAAAAATATTCTCTAGTGATGATCTAATTTGACATAGACAAATGTATGTGTCTTTCGGGATTACATCGATCTCATGTTTCGTGTGCCATTGTTGACTTTTACAAGCTCGCTTGAATTAATTTTGCCATGTCAACCCTAATGGGACCGCAAGCCGATACCCGCTAGGGCCACAGGATCAGGGTCGAAGCCTACTGGGGTCAAGGGTCTACTTTCAAACGGAAGATTCGGCCTCGTTACGAAAGGCAATGAAGGAACTGGAGTGGGTTTTAGTCAGTAAAAGTCTGACACTTTCTCTCACTTCGCTAAAGGGCGCAGAGGAAAACGCATGTTGCTAAAAGAGTTATGAATTTACATGTGGATTATTTTATAATAACAATATTCCACAACTATTACACAACGCCGTCTAGTCCCAAGCTAAGCAGAGCTTGTGTTATGAGTACTAGACAACTAATAAACATACTTATATATTTCTAAATACATACATAATATAGATTTATAAATTTACATGTGGATGGATGGGGAGGGAGAGGGAGCCCAAAGAAAAGATGGGTGGATTGTATGAGAAGCGCTAAGAAAGAAAAGGGAGCTAGTGATAGCGTGACAAGTGACAGGACAGAATGGAAGAAAAAAACGTGTTGCGCCGACCCCAAATAAAACGGGACAAGAGCAGGAAGGTGATGATGGAAAGCTTCTCTCTTGTACAAGGTAATGTTTTAAAACACTGAATAAAAAGCTGCTTTCTTCCACATTAGTTATGCAAGAACTGAGAGATTGCTGGTCTAAATAAAAAATACTGGCATAAAATACCAAAAGACCTTTACCTAAGAAAGACTGGTATTTTTATTATTAAGCATAATATAATAAAAAATACGTACCGTCATTTATTATTTTCCAACAATTTTTCAACAGAAACTGCTGACGAAGGCCTGTCAAAGGTACCTAATTAATAGGTGCTATGTTAATTTGTTTGCCTTAATTATACTTTAAATATTCTGAAATACTTATTTTGCGTCATTAGTCAGGCGGCCATTTTGTCTTGTCAAAGATTGTGAAGGTTTTTCCTTCATAAATTATGAAGTTGTTTTCATTATGTTTTTCTTTGCTTACTTTTTCAAGGTAAGTGTTGTTATATTATGTGGAAAACTTAAAAGTAAGTGCCTCTTTTATTTTTTTTTTATTCATGAAAAATTACTCAGATCGTCTTTTTTTTTAATTTAGTCGTAGAATGAATATTAGCTACTAGATAGTATATGATTAATATAATATATCGTACGTATAATTTCATAAAAAAAAAGGATAGGCCAGTTAAACTTATTTCTCTATTTTTGTAAAAACATTGTATGTAATGGAGATGAGAATGAATATAATGAGAAATTATTATTGTGAGTTTAATTCATGAATCCCCAAGCGACCACCGGTGGCCGCGCATCTATTGTCTTACTATTGTGTCTCTAATTGACGGTATCTGAAGGGTTAAAAATAGCAGCAGAGACTAAAAAATTGAAAGGAAATCATTTGTTTTGTTATGGTCAGCTAAACAGGAGGAATGAAACGCATGTTATAATAAAGCTATAAGTATACTAGCTGCTCCCAGCGGCTTCGCCCGCGTGATAGCAGAAAATCATCCCAAGGGAACATACTTCCGGGATAAAAAGTATCCTATGTCCTATTCTAGGACATGGCCTATAAGTGTACCAAGTTTCATCAAAATCGGTTTAGCCATTGAGGCGTGAAGACGTAACAAACAAACAAACTCACTTTCGCTTTTATAATATTAGTAAGGATGTGGACAGATGGAGGAGGAGAGCCAAATAAAATATGAATGAACTTTATGAGTAGTGATAAGATAGAAAAGGGAGTCAATGTTAGCGTGACGGTTGACAGGAGAGATTGGAAGACACCATAAACATGTAACGGCGACCCCAAATTGTTACGGCGAGCTAAGGTGAGGAATTCCCTGCTGGAATCTGTATTTCTTGATAGCTACTACCTGGGAATCAAAGGAAGATAAATCCTGGGAAGTCAAGATTCAATAGGCTACTTCTGGCAAGCGTGCTCCATCGTCGATCACTTTCCATCAGGTGTGATAGTGGTCAAGCATGAGTCTAGTAACAATAAAAAATAAATATCATATTTAGCGCAAAAAACTAAAGCCCTTTTTATCTTTTCTCTGAAACAAGCCAACAGCTATTTAGTATAAAAAGAAAATACCTCATCGGTCCAGTAAAAGCCAGCCGTATCACGGTTGAGCAGCTTCTGTTAGAAAGTTTGAAAAACTGGCCAAGTGCGAGTTGGACACGCGCACGCAGGGTTCCGTACCGTCCGTAGACAAAACAAAAAACGCAAAAAAAATGTCGTTTCTTGGGTGGGAGCCCCCTTTAAATATATTTTTTTGTTTTTAGTATTTGTTGTAATAGTGGCGACAAAAATACATAATTTGTGACAATTTCAACTGTTTAGCTATCGCGGTTCTTGAGATACAGCCTGGTGACAGACAGACGGGCAGACATCGAAGTCTAATAGGGTCCCGTTTTTTCCCTTTGGTTCCTCCCCCTCCGTCTTAGTCGTTCACTCTTGACAGAATGGTCGTAGTTGACGATGTTGCATTTTCGTTGGCGAGTGAGGCTTCCGCGATGCGTCTCCACTTGTCTCGATTCACGGCGTCTCGAGAACTCTGGAGCTGCACCACAAACCTCCATAGTCCCTTTGGTTACGGAACTCTAAAAACCAAGCAATATTATAATTTTTAACATAAACCAAAGACACTTTTACTAGCGTTTAAGTATTCTATAATTCTCAAGTATCAAGTTACATTATTGTAATAAATATAACGCAATGGTTTTTAATAACAATTTAGATACTATTTTATTGTGTTGCGTTGCGTATCTGCGTAGGCGCATACATTTTTAATGTAGTGGTTATGGAACTACGCTTTTATATGCAATCGCGTTGTACCTTTGTAGCTATGTATTCTACTACTAGCTTCGGCTAGTGACTTTGAGAAAATAGGTTATTTCACTCAATAAACCGCAACTTTCAGACAACCCCATCAAGTCCTAAACTAAGCAGAGCTTTTGCTATAAGAACTAGACAACTGCTAAACATACATATACTTATATATTCCTAAACACTTACATAGGTATTATAAATAAATTACACCTCGACAAATAACAAATGATCGTAATCATCAATCAAATATTTGTCTTGGGTAGGAATCGAACTCATAGCCTTCGCACATAGCAGTCAGTGCCATTGACAACTAGACCAACAGCCAGTCAACTTTCCGGGAGCTCCATTTCATCGCTTTAGGGGCTAAATTTTAGACTTTACTAATGGTATCATTGTAAATGTAACTCTGTCTGTCTATTACGCTTTCACGATTTAATAATTTAATACGGGGTTATTTTAGATCCTAAGAAAAGACGTTTGATTTAGTTTCGACTTCGAGTTTGCAGTTGCAATAAGCGACATTTACGCAGAGGAAGTCGTGGGTAAAAGCTAGCTCAATATAAAATTAATCCACTAATGCCTATCACATGTAACCTCACCTTTACCCTCTCGCTATGTGCGGTAATGCGCAGGAGTCGCAGTAATTAGCCGCACCGTAGTTTATGGCTGACCCTAGCGCAGCCAATAAGCAATTTGAGTGAATCGCTTGATTTCAGCTATATTTTGAGTGCGGTTAGCGTGTAGGTTTAGAACTACATAATATGACCGACGCATACGGGTTTATTTTTACTGCAAACGGGCCTCAAAGACATGCCACCCCAAAAAAACGCTAGAAGCGGCCACAGAAAAAGCTAGAAGCCGCTGCAAAAAACAGATGAAGCGCGTGGGAGCTTGTGGCCGGAGAAGCTTGAAGCGGCTTCTAGCGTTTTTTTGTGGCGTCACCGCCACACACGAGCCACAAAAAAGGCCGCCTCAAAAAGAAGCTTGAAGCAGCGTTTTTTTGAGGCCCGTTTGCGGGTACACTTAGGTAGGAAAATCATTTACACACCTCCTGCTCTTGGAAGGATTGAAAGATAGTGTCTGACTTTTACTAACTAAAAATCCATTCCTGTTCCTTCGTTGCCTTTCGTAACGAGACCGAATCTTCTTTCCAGAAACAAATCCTTGGCCCCAGTAGGCCTCGACCCTGCTAGGCCTCTACGGTTTGCTGACAACTCCTTGAGGCGCGCGTGGAATGATACGCGCTGTCGACTTCTTGGGCTCGATGAACAATTACCGGATGATCGGACGGCGAGCTACCCATTGCTCGCCATCCGCAAGCCCGTGCCAAACCGTAGGGGCTTAGAAGGGTTGAAACCTACTGAGGCCATGGGTTGCGTGAAAGTGAACCCCGGGGCCCTGGAACGACGGTAAAGAAGGAACAGGAGTGGGTTTTAGTTAATAAAAGTCTGACACATCCTCCCGCTTCGCCCAAAAGCGCGAGACGTCGTTGGCTGATTTCCCACCTAAACAATAAAATTAACAGCTATAAATTTCCAACTACAGAGCCCAAGAATCATAATCCCTATTTCCTTATACAGCCGTCACGTATAATATTAGACGGAAAGTCCGCCATGACAGTTTCTATCAATTTCTTACTACGTGATCACAGCTTGCTTTCCACTTGTTATAACTTTGAGTAAAAGTTATAATAGATCTCTGTTATATCTCGCTGGCTTTTTTTGTTATTGATAGGCTCGCGTTTGACCACTATCTCACCGGTAAAAGTTGTGGTCGACGTTGGAGCACGCTTGCCTAGAAGTAACCTTTTCACTTTTGGCGTAACCCTAGATTATAGCTATCAGAAAACACAGGCAGCAGATTTTAGCTCGCCGTCCGCGCGCTTCAAGGAGTTGTCAGCAAACCTTAGGGGTCCATCAAGGTCGAGGATTACTGGGACCAAGGGTCTGCTAATGAAAGGAAGATTCAGCCCCGGTACTTAAAAGGCAACGAAGGAACAGGAGTAGGTTTTTAGTCAGTAAAAGTCTGACACTATCTCTCGCTCCGCCTAAGGGCGCGGAGAGGTCTTTAGATGATTTCCCCACCTACAAAAAAAAAGTTGTAGATTGGGGTCCATTGTAACCCAGCTATGGGCAAAAACTAGTATTTTATATTACAAACACATTGTTTTATTCCTACTATTTCTAAATATCAACTGGTATTGTACACCCACACATATATTTCTCGTGGGAAATAACAATAAACCAACTGGCCGCCGTATATCAAAATTAACATCACACATAAATCAAATTTTCTGGAAAATTGCTGGCCAGAATTTAATACCTCAATTTTCTTTTTATTTTACGGTCCTCTACGGTCCGGACTAAGCGTTTCGCCTCGTCGTTTATACCGCGTACGTCGAAGGACTGGAATAATTTGCCTGCTGTGGTCTTCCCGTCCGATTACAATTTGGGTGTTTTCAAGGCTAGAGTGCATAGGCTTTTAATAAACTAGTGCGCCTAACCATCAGAGATTGCATCACTGCTTACCATCAGGCGGGATCGTAGTCAAGCACTAGTTTATAACAATAAAATAAAATAAAAAATATTTTTATCCTTGGAGTATGTTCTGGCGTGGCGTATCATGTACCGGTAGACGCAGCTTTGGAAGACCTCTCACAAGGTGACTCGATACCAGGAGTCGGGGGAATCCTATGTATGCAAGACGCACAGGGCCGGTCATTATGGGGGCAATCGGGGGAGACCTATGTCCAACAGCGGCGTCGATATATGACGTCTTTCGGCTGAAATGATGATGGTGATGTTCTCTTGGGATATTTTTTTGCCTTTAATGCGGGCGATACCGCTGTCAGAAGTACGTTACTGTTAATAAGAAGGCCTTTGCCAAGCCGCCTATCGTCAACTTGACGGTTTAAAAGCCTGTTAGTTTGCTATTTCATCCAACTCTATGTACAGTAATATTATAGAGAGGTAAAGTTAGTGGTTTGTAGGAGGTAATCTTGGAAAGTACTGGTCTGATTGCTAAAATTTATTCACCGATTGATTGTGTGTGATTTTTTTGCTGCTAAAAGAGTTATGGATTTACATGTGGATGGATGGAGAGGGAGAGGAAAGCCAAAGAAAAGATGGATGGATGGTGTGAGAAGTGATATGAATGAAAAGGGAGTTAGTGATAGCGTGACGAGTGACAGGATAGAATGGAAGAAAAAAACGTGTTGCGCCGACCCCAAATATAGTAAAACGGGATAAGGGCAGGAAGATGATGATGATGATAGAAAGCTGCTTTATCCACGTAATCACATGTTTGTAAAAGCACCTAGCTACGGTTCGGTAACAGGAGTAATTCCTAGTGAGGGTATCATCATCTTCCTGCCTTTATCCCGTTTTATTTGGGGTCGGCGCAGCACGTTTTTCCTTCCATTCTATTCTGTCACTCGTCACGCTATCACTAAATCCCTTTTCTTCCATATCACTTCTCACAATCTATCCATCTTTTTTTTGGCCTCCCTCATCCTCTCCATCCATCCCTATGTAATCTCATAACTCTTTTACCAACATGCGTTTCATCTCTCCTCTTTACATGACCACACCAAGACAAAGTACGATTTCGTTGAGGATAAAAAGACAAATAAAAGAAAGAATTCTCATTTGTCCTCAAAGTCATCAACGCCCTGCGACAGAGAAAACACTTTCTACTTACAAATGTTTATTAGGTTTGTTTTCTAAGATTCTAGGAGACACTTCATTTCCATTGTCATCCTAACCACGTCTCAGGTAAGTAGGTACTTGCTAACATCCGTGTTTTGCTGGGGATCCTTCACACTATTGTACTAAGAAAATTGCTAAATTAATACCAGCTTTCTCATCCTCTGTTTTTACTGCAAATTGATTTGCAATTTTGTACACTACTATACCCTACGGTATAGTAGTGTAGACTAGGGTAGAGTAGTGTAGAGTAGTGTAGAGTAGGGTAAAGTAGGGTAGAGTAGGGTATAGTAGAGTAGAGTAGTGTAAAGTAGGGTAGAGTAGGGTATAATATTGTTACGCCGTTAAATTTCAACACGTCATATCTCCGACAAGTTAAAGAGTAGCAACGAATAATTAAAACGCATTACTGTTCGAAAGCTCTAGAACCAAAGTACCTACCTAGCCTGGCAAGATCTGGAACATTCCGTCATAAGTACTTGTTGTACCCACTATTTAGTAGGTACGTAATCTATAGGTATCTGTAGGTGGATAAGGGAAATGGTACTTTCCTACATTCACAATAGAGTCGAAATTCGCGTGAGTGACTCGCGAAGGACAAAGCAATAAAATTGATTTATGGCCCCGCGACGCGACTCTATTGTTCTGGAACTATCCTGAGACGTCAGTATCTAGAATTTTCTTTGCTCCGCGTATAAATACGAGCCCCCGAACGGAAGTGAGTCAGTTCTGATTTCGACTGCGAACGAGAGCGATCTACCTAAGTGTGCGAAGTGATTTTATCTAACGACCGAGGCGATAGTATAACGGAACTCTAGTGCTAACTGTGATTTGGATTATTGTTGACTGGACTAATTACTGATTGTTTGTGGTAAATAAAGTTCTTTATTGGTAAATTGGCATTTAATTACCTACGTACGTAACAACTGGTGTCAGAAGTGGAATGCCGTTACCACAGAAGGACGACGAACAGCGACCACGGACAAGGAGGCAAGCAGAGATGGATGCTGCGCGTCATCGTATGGAGGAGGAAGACCAGGCTGGTATGGGAGCAACGGCAGCAGCTGAGGTGCCAACAGGACCATCCTCGGAATTAAACCTCGCTGCGGTGTTGGCCGCCATGCAAGCTAGTATGGAAGCCGCCCGCCGCGACCAGGAAGCTGCCCGCCGCGAACATGAGGCTAACCAGCGTAAGCTTCAGGACCTAATCGCGGCTAATCAAGAAACTACCCACCGCGAACAAGAGGCTAACCAGCGTAAGCTTCAGGATCTTATCGCGGCTAACCAGGAAGAAGCTCGCCGCGAACAGGAAGCCGCTCGCCGCGATCAAGAGGCTAAGCAGAACCTGATCCTCGATAAAATCGACCACGGCCTCGTCACGTTGGGCGAGAAGGTAAAGAACCTTACCTTAGAGGTCAAGGAGGTTTCCGCCCGAGCTGATAGCCTCGAAACAAAAATTGATGGCCATGAAGATCGACTGCTGGACATCAACAAAAAACTCGTGAAGCTCGAAGCACGCGAACCCGTTGCTGTTGGCTCACTATCGCACACCCACTGTGCATCGGCTGCAAAGTTTGATGTGCCGCGTTTTGATGGCACATCTTCCTGGACGGCATTCAAATACCAATTCGAAACATTGGTTAAGACGAACCGCTGGGATGATGAGCAGTCTTTTGCGGCGTTAACTTTGGCTTTAAGAGGGGATGCTCTGCTGGTCCTAGAGAACCTTCCTCCGGACGGCAGAACACTGGAGCGTCTCATGGAGGGACTGGACACTCGCTATGGTGACAAGCACCTCGAGCATGTTTTCCGCGCACAGCTTCGCGAGAGAACGCAGAGGTCGAACGAGAGCCTCCAGCAGTGGGGAGTCGAGGTTGAACGGCTGGTCCGGCGTGCATACATGTCGATGACACCAGAGACGGTGGAAGTAAATCTGGTGCAAGCATTCATCGACGGCCTACGGGATCCTGAAGTCAGGGCTACGGTGCGACTCGGACACCACCAAACTTTAAAGAGTGCGATGGCACACGCTTTGGAAGTGGAAGCCGTACGACAAGATTCTCGTACGCACAGAGTTCGGGAAGTGGTGGTCTCGCCTACAACGCAGCCACGTCAGCGAGAAGTGGTGGCTTCTTCCTCGACAAAGTCCCGCTATATTCCGACGTGCTACGGGTGTGGGGAAAAAGGGCACATTCGTACCGATTGCCCCAAGAGGAAGAGGGGAAGTGTGGACTCCGGAACTCAAGTTAACGAGGAGTCGTTAAACTAAAAGTCGCCAGGGCCGCGGGGCGGGTGCTGGCTGGTCAAGTGAAGGCCCCAACCATCACCATCAATCAAGTTCACGACGGAAATAGTTTGATCATCGAAGGGACGCTGAATCATAGTACTTGCAATTTTACCGTTGACACCGGAGCGTCGCGAACAATTGTAAGACCTGAGTTGCTGAAACGAACCATCTCGTGGCAAAGAAAGTCTCCATCCTGCCAACTTCAGACAGCAACCGGCCAGCCAGTCTCCGTCCTCGGTGATACAGAAATCGAGTTAAAAATTGGTGATCAAGTGTATACCCACCCTGTGTTAATTGCGAATATTACGGACGATTGCATACTGGGTCTCGACTTCTTGCGGAATAACCGATGTATTTTAGATATCAAAAAGGGAGTATTGAAGTTCCCAGATCAAGAAGTTTTCCTGCGAGAAAATAACTCATGCAACCTGTATTGTTTAAAGAATGTTACACTGGCTCCGAGAACAGAAACCTTAGTCGAAGTAAAATTTCCTAAGAAAATTAGGCAACGAAGATGTGTTCTGGTTGAGGATACTGGCCGGTACCCGGAGCTCATCACCGCGAGAACATTAGTAATGACGAAAGGGAGATCCAAGGTAAGGATTGTGAACCTTGGGAAAGAAGAGGTCCAACTGAAGAAAAACAGTGTTGTTGGGAGATGTGAAGGAGTGAATTATCTTCGGCAAATCAATACATCTTCAGTAAAACAAGACGCAATAAAAGGTGAACCTGATCACATCCAGCAACTTCTGGAAAATTCTAAGAGCAATTTATCGGCTTTGGAACTACAGCAAGCCAGGGAATTTCTGCTACGGTTTCGAGATATCTTTGCAACGGGAAAAGACTGCGGAAGAACAGGTCTCGTCAAGCATGAGATAGATACAGGTGATGCTAGACCAATTAAACAGAGACCGCGCCGTATACCCTGGGCTAAGGAAACTGAGGTAGCAGAAATGGTAAAGGACATGGCTGATAGCGGAATAATTGAACCTTCTACGAGCCCATGGTCTTCTCCAGTCGTTCTGGTGAAGAAGAAGGACGGCAGCACAAGATTCTGTGTCGACTACAGAATGCTGAATAATGTGACGAAGAAGGACAGTTATCCCTTACCGAGGATAGACGATACGCTGGATATGCTCAGTGGTATGAAGTGGTTTTCAACCATTGATTTGAAAAGTGGCTACTGGCAAGTGGAGATCAGCGAGAAAGACAAAGAAAAGACAGCGTTCAGTACGGGCATTGGCAACGGCCTGTGGCAATTTAACGTTATGCCTTTTGGGTTGTGCAACGCTCCAGCGACATTTGAACGCCTCATGGAGAGAGTCATGGTGGGCCTTCTTGGTGACGTCTGTCTGGTATATTTGGATGACGTCATTATAATGGGCCGTACTTTTAAGGAAAACCTAAGGAACATGGAGAAAGTGTTCACCAGGATACGAGGGGCTAACCTAAAACTAAGCCCAAAGAAGTGTGCCCTGTTTAAGAGGGAGGTCAGCTACCTGGGACATGTTATTTCCGCCGATGGGGTGAGAACCGACCCTGAGAAGATAAAGGCTGTCCAACAGTGGCCGGTTCCAAAGAACAAAACAGAAGTACGTGCTTTTCTAGGGTTGTGCACATACTACAGACGGTTTGTTATGAGTTTTTCGGACATTGCAAAACCGTTACATCAGCTGACTGAGGATAAACGAGATTTTATCTGGGACAAGAACTGTGAGTCAGCATTCGACGAGCTGAAGCAACGGCTATGTGAAGCGCCTATACTGGGGTATCCGAGCAGGGACGGAAGATTTGTCGTTGATACCGATGCCAGCAACACGGGAATTGGAGGCGTGTTGTCACAAGTGCAAGGTGACAGACAGGTCGTGATCGCATACTTCAGTAAGGCACTTTCAAAGCCAGAAAGGAACTACTGCGTGACTCGACGAGAACTGCTGGCTGTGGTAAAGACCTTGCAGCATTTCCACAAGTACCTCATAGGAAGGCAGTTTACGTTAAGGACGGATCACGCTGCATTAAAATGGCTTCTACAATTTAAAAACCCTGAGGGCCAAGTCGCAAGATGGCTCGAGCAGCTGCAAGAGTTTAACTTTGTGACGGAACATCGCAGTGGAAAAGGGCATAATAATGCTGACGCCTTGTCGCGACGTCCGTGCAATGAGGACTGTAGACACTGCCAACAGAATGAAGCCCGAGAACACGTGAATTTAATTAGGACTGAAGGCAACTTCAAGAAGTCCCAGGAAGAAGATGAAGATATTCGACCTATACTGGACTGGAAGCGTAACGGAATTAGGCCTCAGTGGAGTGAAGTATCGTCACATAGTCCTGTCACAAAGAGCTACTGGGCACAGTGGGACAGTTTAGTCCTAGAAAATGATGTGCTTTGTAGGAAATGGGAATCGAACGATGGCAAGGAGGTGACCACACAAGTAATAGTACCACGATGTGAAGTGGTCCCTCTGCTACAGGAGATACACGATGGTGCTTCTGGAGGACACCAGGGAATCAAGAAAACTCTACTGAAAGTGAGACAGCGGTATTACTGGCTCAATTGTAGAGATGACATAGAGCAATGGTGTCGGAAATGTACAGCGTGCGCATCTGTGAAAGGACCACAGACTAGAAGCAGGGGCAGGCTTCAGCTGTACAATGTGGGAGCCCCCTGGGAACGCATTGCCATCGACGTCGCTGGACCTTTCCCAGTTACAGATGACGGAAACAAGTACATAGTGGTGATCCAGGACTACTTCACAAAGTGGCCCGAAGTCTTCGCCATACCCAATCAGGAAGCAACGACAGTGGCGAAGAAGGTGGTCGAGGAAGTAGTATGTCGGTATGGTGCACCTTTGGAAATCCATTCCGATCAAGGCCGTAACTTCGAATCAGCGCTGTTCCAGGAAATGTGTACTCTTCTGGGAATTTATAAGACACGCACAACACCTGCGCATCCTCAGTCGGACGGAATGGTGGAAAGGTTTAACCAAACCCTGGAGAATCATCTGGCTAAGGTTGTCGATGACCATCAGAAAGACTGGGACCGGTATATTCCACTATTTCTGATGTCGTACCGATCGGCAGTGCATGATAGCACGGGACATACCCCAGCAAGAGTGAACTTCGGCAGGGAAATGAGACTTCCAGTCGATGCCATAACTGGCGTGCCACCTGATAAGACTAAGCCAGTTACGGACTACGTAAGTGACCTTCAAGATCAATTGGACGAAGTGCATAAACGAGTACGTGAGAATAGCATGAACACCAGCGTTAAAATGAAAACGAGATACGACCGTAATGCCAACGCCCAGGGATTTGAGGAAGGTGCACTGGTTTGGCTCCACAACCCGCTTCGACGAAAAGGGAAGTCGCCGAAACTTCAAGCTCGATGGGAGGGACCTTACACCGTACTAAAAAGGATCAACGATGTAACCTACCGCATCAAGAAAGGGTTAAGAGGGAAGCCTAAGGTTGTCCATGTGGACAGATTGGCGCCGTATCACGGATCTAATAATGCTCGGGACGAGCATGACTAAGAGGGGGGCACTGTTACGCCGTTAAATTTCAACACGTCATATCTCCGACAAGTTAAAGAGTAGCAACGAATAATTAAAACGCATTACTGTTCGAAAGCTCTAGAACCAAAGTACCTACCTAGCCTGGCAAGATCTGGAACATTCCGTCATAAGTACTTGTTGTACCCACTATTTAGTAGGTACGTAATCTATAGGTATCTGTAGGTGGATAAGGGAAATGGTACTTTCCTACATTCACAATAGAGTCGAAATTCGCGTGAGTGACTCGCGAAGGACAAAGCAATAAAATTGATTTATGGCCCCGCGACGCGACTCTATTGTTCTGGAACTATCCTGAGACGTCAGTATCTAGAATTTTCTTTGCTCCGCGTATAAATACGAGCCCCCGAACGGAAGTGAGTCAGTTCTGATTTCGACTGCGAACGAGAGCGATCTACCTAAGTGTGCGAAGTGATTTTATCTAACGACCGAGGCGATAGTATAACGGAACTCTAGTGCTAACTGTGATTTGGATTATTGTTGACTGGACTAATTACTGATTGTTTGTGGTAAATAAAGTTCTTTATTGGTAAATTGGCATTTAATTACCTACGTACGTAACAATATGGAGTATTAGAGTAGGGAAGAGCGGGAGCGAAGCCGTGCGGGCAAAAGCTAGTAAAATTATAATAATGTTAGTAAGTTTAGTCCATTGTGCCATTTCTAAACTGCAGATCTTCTCCTAAACTGCAGATCTGCAACCATTATGAATGTTTCCGAACGAAGGCTGAAAGCACGTTCCTTTCTGTCATCTCACGAACTCTTCCGTCCCACAGATCTGTATAAAGCTTAATAAAAAAAAACTCTCCCTGGATGCCAGATCATACGGATTGGTACTTGGTACTTACCCACACCGCGCACTTCCTCGTCTCGTAGAAAACTCCTACATATATACTCGTTACTGGCGTCCTAGTTTTCTTAAATTTCCCAGATTTCCGGCAAATTTTCTAAATGTGTTTTTTCCGTGAAAGCCTTCTACAAAGTATGGGAAAACTAAAAAAAATAACAACGCCACAACTCAGAAACGACTTTAGTTTCCAAGTTATGGCGTGACCAGGGGATGTAGGGATTCATTTTTATGGACGCATTATCACAATATAAGCTAAACAAAAGTTCTAATTGTTTGCAAAAAGTATTATACTTTCAATGACAAAACTATTATTAAAGTACCTACGGAAAAAAAAAATTGGAACACGGAAAAAGGTAACTTTTAAAAACTCAAAATCATAAAGCAAACAAAGTCCCATCAAATCCTGAAACCGATTAAAATGAACTATCAAAACTTCAATCTAAACTAACAAAGTGGTGTGAAATCCGTCTAACAATGTATCGCATCATCAGTTTTACTCGATACTAGTGTTGTATTAACACAAACACAAAATATCGATAAATTCGCGACGCTATCGCGATCCGATGACAGCTACTCGATTGAACTTTGCATCGAGATGGGAATCGATTTATCGATGCTCAGTTGTTCGGAATGTAGGTCTCTTGGTGTAAATGCGAAGTTTGTTTGATAGTTGATAGTTAAGTGGTTATCGCTTGCTAAGTTTGCTGTGAGATTTTCTCTGTGTTAGTAAGTTATTGACACAGTTCGGAAAGTTTTTATCTAGGGAATTGTGTACCGAAACACGTTGTGTGAGATGTGTCTGCATAAGTTTTAGAGCGACTCGTTACTATAACAATACCTAATTTTCTTTATGTATATCTAGTTATTTTTTATATTTGCCTGAACGTTTTTTTTTTAGCACGGTAGTCTTTAATGCCTTTTAAATAGTTAGTAAGTTCGGATTGAATAATACTATAATTAATAGTTTAGATAGTAAGTAAAGTAATTTTTACAATAGTTTTTTCTTTTAATACTGAATAATGTAAAAATTTACATATGTACAAAAAAAAAAAACTTAAACTACTTACTTATACTACACCCTAAATAAATACATAACGTACATAAATAAAATACAAAAACACAAAGTACACTCAGGCGTCGAAGTACACCTCCACATCGCTGTCATTTTTACAATATGTATAATTTAGAAAAAAAAAAAACATTTTAAATCCCTTTTTGATTATTTAAGGTTGCAAAGGTATACATTTTGTATATCCGTAGGAAGTTCATTTATTTTTTTGACAGGTGTATGTTCGCTTACAACTTGCATTGATTACATAAAGGCAAGGTGATGGTTTTCATAATAGCTGCACTGACATCTAATTAGGTACAAATGCAGATTATTTTACTAAGAGAACCGTCAAATCGACCAAAATACAAAGACATCTGTCTAAATCAACTCAAAACAAACGATTAAATTTTAGTGATGTGTCAACCAAGTATCGATATTCAGTTCCAAGTATCGATATCCTACTTTACAAATACGTAATAAACCTTGTCACAGGAGATCGTGCTGAGTCTACATTAGAATATGTTCTGCATATACTTTATGTATGTTGCTTGTAGCCGAACAATGAAAATAACGGGCCAGTCTTGTCGCACTATTTTATAAAACAAATTAGGCACATAAAATTTGTTAAAATGTTTTACAAGTATTTGTTTGCGAAGATTTGTTATGTATTTACGGTTTATATGTATTTATTCTGAGCAAGTGCTGTACAATCTGACGTTTAGTGTTGAGTTTCAATGCCTTGTGCTAGTTTACAGAGACGATTTATGCTATCAATAGAAGCTTTGTTGAAGTATTATATGCAAATTGTAAGATTATTAATGGGATTAAAAATACAAACTAGACTGAATTAACCCTAGTAGTTACAGAAACACATTCAAATCACTTGTGTAAATTAAAAAAAAAATCTTATCACAAAAAATTACACCTGTGAATACTCAACTGTCCCAAATTACTTACAGTGTCGATATCTGAGATATCGAGTCAGATAGCAGAAATTTATCCCAAGAGAACATACTTCCGGGATAAAAAGTATCCTATGTCCTATTCCAGGACGGGTACCAAGTTTCATCAAAATCAGTTTTGCCATTTAGGCGTGAAGACGTTACAAACAAACTCACTTTCGCTTTTATAATATTAGTAAGGATTTCTGTTTTTGAAAAATCTCAACACATGTAGGAAGGTCAATGACCTTTATTCTACGTTTATCTGGTTTTAGTGATTTTCGACCCAAATCAACATCAAAATATACCCACCCAGTATTTAAAAAATAAAATCATTATTTTTTTACAAAAAATCAGTAAAAGAGTTTCGTAGAGTGTATGAGTGGCAAATAATATAGACAATATCTAGGATCTGAAATGGTTTTAAAATGATAAACTCATCATGTGACCTCTAATATGTTAAATGCTAATACTGCCCCTGATAGTTAAAAAGACGTATCTAACAAAAACGAAAACGGATAAAAAAATGTTATAATGAATGAAACGGGAAATCGGGCCTTTTTTCTTTGTTTTAAAACCGCTCTGGAGAAAGTTAGCAAAATATAAAAAATACAAGCAGATGCGCCATTATGTCCTGATTCCGCCAATGTTTATAATTCAACTCTAGAAAAAGACGCATCTACGTCTTTTTTACTAACGGGGGCAGAATAAGCTTGCCAACAAATAGTTACAAGTGCCCAGTCTACTTTGATGGTCCAAGCTACAAATAAACAGTTGAAAGGTCCTTCTGTCCTTCTAGTAATTACTAAGAATTACCATTGGTCTTCTTAAGTAAAGTCTGACCCAAAATGTTTCTAAAGCAAAACCAATTAACATCTATTAATTAAACTACAACAGTTATAAATGGCTAGACAAAATTTTCAATCAATTTCATTTGTGCCTCATTTTTTGGAACAAAATAGTTGATACATATTTTAACTTTATTATTGGAAATAAAATAATTGGAAAAAAATGGTCTAGACGAAATGTATAATATTCATTTTATATTCTAAAACACGCAAAACTAGCTGTTACTCGCGGGTTCACCTCCGTGTTTGGTTACTTTCGCTTCTATTGGTCATAACATGATGACTATAGCCTTCCTCGATAAATGGAGTATACGACAACTACAATATTTTTACTACTATAATATTTTTTGTATTGAACTTATAGTTCCTGAGATTAGCGCATTCAAACTATTTAGTTTTATATTATAGCTTCACCCATGAACATAAAATATAGCATATGTCATTCAAAAATAAAGCAACTTTCTTTCGGTGAAAAAATTTTAGCAATTGGACCAGAGATTACCTCCAACAAACAAAAAAAAAAACAATTTTTACCACTTTATAATATTATATATAATAGATAGTGTAGATTATATGTGAGCGGTCAATAAAGAAAACACTAAAACATGTAACTATGTTTTATTATTATACATAATTGTAATTAAGAAAAAGCTAAATTAACTTACCTTTGAACCTTTTCATCAAAGATTTATACCAAACTTAAATCGACAATTACTGATTATAAATTTTCAATCAGAAACAACATTCTAAAGGTAACTCGTATGAAATCTAGTACAAATCCTTGAGAGTAGTTATGTTAAAAGCAAAATGTACCCAACACGAGGTTTTATATCGCAGAAATCCATCGACATGTCGATAGATTTTCCTTAACGACTACCATTCCGATTTAATTCACTTATCGATAAATGATTGCTCAATTTACATCACTTTTGACTTTGTGGTACAGTATAGTAATATTATAAGCGATATTGATCAGTTTACGTCTAAAATGGGTTTCTTGATTTTAATATAACTGTTTGATTTTTTATATAGGCTGTAAAGTTTAGTTAAAAAATGAATAAGTATTTGTTTTATAATTTAAAAATATTATTTTGTTTTTTATATGAAACTCAAACATAACCTGTCGCCTGGGACATGTGATTTTCATTACGAAAGTAAAAGACATTAAAAAAAAAAACATACTTTACTGAAAGAACTTTCCGATTATGTCATCCGATTTTTTTTTGTTGTAGGAAGTTATCCAATGCTGTCAGACTTTTACTGACAAAAACCTACCCTCCGTCCTTCAGTTGACCTTTGCGTTCCAGGACCACAGTATCTTTTTCGGAAATTCCCTTGCATGAAACAATAAATTAGAGAAATAACCTAACATTAAAAATCATTCTAGAGGAAATAAGTTACACAAAATAGTGCATGCTGGGTTTTGAACCAAGACCTACATCATAAGTCGGGGCGGTTCCCACTCCTAAATAGAGATGGGTTTCTGCCCGGTAAACACCGGGTGAATACCCAAAATACCCAAATGCAGGGTTTTTACCCTTTTTGTTTTTTTTTTTTGTTTTTTATACATTTTAGCAATAAAAAATGTTCATCAAATATGTTTTATGCATGAAATGTACATGGTATCGGCAAATAATAGTTTTCTACTCTACAAATCATGTAAAAATTGCACGACCGTATTTTTTAAATATTTTACGTCGGTATTTTATTTGGGACACTTACTCAGATATACAAAATTAAGAAAACACACGTAGAACACTTAAGATAAAATAAAAAAATTAAAACAAAAAAAGAATAAAAAAAATAAAAAAAAAACATTGTATAAGTTATTTATTGTTACAAACTTGAAAATCAGTTGAAATTTTACATTTATGCAAAAGTTACAGTTAAACTTCATTTAACAAAAATAATAATCAGGCGTTGAAACGTAAAAATATGCGAAAGGAGCCCAATTTATAACATGGAGGTGTTCAAAACATGTAAACGATCTAAAATTCAACTAAACTTTATTTAATAAATCGTCCCAAAAAGTGTTAAAGGTTACCCATGGTTTTGGGTATTTGCCGGGTAAAAACCCTGTTTATACTCAAATTGGGTATTTACCCGGTAAATACCCGATGGGTTTTTACCCACCGCCCATCTCTACTCCTAAAGCTATTACTAACTTAAAAACAAACAAATAAATAAATTACCACAAAACGTGCAACCACAGCAATCGAGCTCCTTAAAAGACAGTGTCGCATAAAGGCGTGTTCAAACTCAGCCACAAATCATCCACACGCTAGCGATAGCGATCATCTCTTACCGCTAACGATGCTGAGATACCATAGATAAGTATCCGTGAGATTCAGCTGATGGCTTCGAGTTGTCGGAACATAGATAACGCGACATGGCTATTGTTATTTTGTAGTGCAAGTAGTGGGAGGTTGCGTAATAGAATGTTTTTTTGTTTTTGTTTGTTAGATTGTACATTGTGTGTAATTATTATGATGTTGTAAGCAAGGGCAAGCAATAAGCGTTATTTAATTTGTTTTAGAGTGCGATGGGGCAATTACGGAAACTGCTGTTTTTGAATTGATGATAATTTCTTCCATTACATCTAATTCAGACATTCTATAAATCCGGTTCTCGTAATACAGTATTGCCGATATTTAAAGTGTGTTTAAAAGAAACTTTTTTTTTATAGATAGCTTTTGATTTTGAGTATGATTAGAACATAATTTACTGAATAATTAGATGATGATGACAGAAAAGATTCGTGTGTATTTGTGTAGGAATGATCAGCAGTGGTAATCAAGCCTCAGATGAAGTGACACCTAAAAATAAATGAAAATACTGCCTAACTGCGAGTCGAACTCGCATTCGAAGGGTTCGCTATTAAAATATTGAAATAAAGCTAAAAAACCGACAAAAATCTTTTTTCGCGGGTATGCTGGAAGAGATTTCTTTAGAAATAAGCATCACCTATGTACCTATTTTTCTGCTTTTATCTTGCTTTCTTTTATAAGTTCAGTGTGTACATGAATAGTTAAATAATAATAATAAATAAATAACGTGTCTTGTATGGGATGATAATAAAAAAAAACAGTTACTACTTTTCTACCACCATCGAAACGTATGAAACATTACCTACCTCAAATAAGTACACACAACACAAACTAAAAACGAAACAAAAAAATTAATGGCGTGTTCATACGTGCCCACAATTCATCGTGAGGCGATAGCGATCAACTTTTACTAGCAGTCGATATAGATCATGTAGATAAGAGAGATCCGGCTGATCGTCAGCCGGTAAGCCTTGTCTAGAGAAAACATGTGACAAACAGGGCGAGAGCGGACGCGGTAGCGAGCGCGATTACTTGGTCACAGTGCATCACAATTTTGGCTGTAGTAGTACTAGAAGGTAGTTAGAAAGGTAAGTTTTGTCTAAAGTGAACGCGTGGCGTCAAAAAAGGTGAACCCAAAGTGTCAAAAAAGCGTGGTCGAAATGGCGGAATCGATTAGGTAGCGATAGTGCATCGCAATTTACTGCAACGGGTAGTAGAATATGGTCAGATAGATAAATTTAGTCCTGAGTGAACGCATGGTAACAAAGGAGGGTGCAAACGTAGCGACCGTACATCCCTAGTTACTGTAGCGAGCAGTAGAGGCTAGCAAGACATGTTTCGTGAGGCTAAAACAACAGACGATCTTTGGCTTGTGAAGTCACTGTGTCATATTGCGCCAGTAGCCCACCATGGGCGTGGCTCAGAATAAACTAAGCGACGACTAGGGCGAGTGTGGACTCGATTAACCCTTCAGATACCGTCTATTAGAGACACAATAGTAAGACAATAGATGCGCGGCCACTGGTGGTCGCTTGGGGATTCATGAATTAAAATGAACCTCTCTGCGTACACCTTTACTCTGAAGAAATGTTCAGTGTAAACAAGAGACGATCTAGTGAGACCTCTATAGTCAATTTAGTACGGACGCAGCTCGCTGTTCGACCATCCAGTAACTGTCCGGACCGAGCCCAAGACGTCGACGGCGCGCTCTGTTCCCGCCTCGAGGAGTTGTCAGCAACAGAAGGGGCCCAGCTGGGTCGAAGCCTCGAGCCTCAGTTTGAAGGCTAGAAGGAACGGGGTAGGTTTTTAGTCAGTAAGAGTCTGACACTATCTTCCGCTCCACCCAAGAGTGGGGGTTGTCATAAGATGATTTTTGCCCAAAGTAAAAAAAAAAAATCGGCAGTCCCATATATTTGTTACTTTGCATCCGCATTAACATCCGCTTAAGCTCGTCACCCTGACCGAGGCCTAAGCTTTGTTCAAATGTATACTATATTAAAGATCTATTGTTGATTTGTAAATCAGTAAAAGTAGGATTGAGACACGTGTGTCGTGGAGAGTAAAAGTGTCTTCATTTGAAAGTAATCGTCTGACTTTGGAATGTTAAGGCAGACTCTGATTGAGATAAAATATATTTTTTTTTATATAAATATTTTATTTAAAGAGATGGCCTGACTTACTGACTCAACGCACAGCCTAAACCCGTGGATCTAGAAAGCTGAATTGTATTTTATTGTTGTTTTTAATTCATGAATCCCCAAGCGACCACCGGTGGCCGCGCATCTATTGTCTTACTATTGTGTCTCTAATTGACGGTATCTGAAGGGTTAAAGTGTAGAGAAGGAATAAGAACGAATTTTTTCACGCTTTTTACCAATGTTACGTATTAATTATTATTTTTTCAATGTTTATTCGTATTTTATTATTTTGTTTCGATACCTACCTATATAGTTTATTTAGTCTCCGTGAGTATGACCGTGGCATCACCGCGGGCCCTAACAGAATACCACCGCTGCGTTATTTATCTTAATAGATAGCGCAGCATATCCTGACTTAGGTGCCTTTTTGACCTTGCACAAATTCTTCTGTATTTATCGTATTTCTACTGTTTTTTATATTTTGTGTGAGGTTCAAATAAACGTTTTTCTTTCTTTCTTCTTTCTTTCAATTTCATAAGAGCGAAACTGCGGGCATGAGCTTATACCATCATATTTTCTGCTTATTAATTTATTAATTTTTTGAGGTAGGAAATAATCCAATGACTTCCCCTGCTCTACGGTAAAGCGAGACGGCTTGTGAGATTTTAACTGACTAAAACCCACCTGTGTCTTTTAGTTGGTCGTTGCTTTCCAGAATCACGGTATTGCTTTCAAAAAATTCCTGTGGCTCTAGCCAGTATCAGCTCTATAGGGCTTCTAAGTTTTTCTAAGCATATCTTTGAGGCACTCGTGGAACATTACGCCTTGTCGGCGACTCGGGCTTGTTTATAACCCGACAGCCTGACGAAAAGCTACTCTTTGCTCGCCGTCCGCAAGCCCGCGTCTACTGTGTCTCCAGTTCTTCCAGTTCTACCCATCAACTCCTCAATCTTCCAACTAAAGGAAAAAATGTTATTGAGTTCAAAATCAAAATATTTAACTTAAGGATAAACGTAAACAGGAAAATGAAACGACCGACCTTTCAGTGGGTAAATCTCCAATACAACCTTCTCGGAAAGGTGGCTTTCCATAAGGATTTCACGCTATCAAATAAAAATAAAGCAGTAACCAATTTATTTTGCTAATGTTCAAAGAAAAACTGGCCAAGTGCGAGTTGTACGCATAAGCACATGGTCACCGGGCCATCCAGGCAACTGAAAGCTGGTTTTGCTCCCGCATCCAGCTGTGCGCTGGCGTCTAATGTCCGCTATGACCTGCCGTGACCTGTGTTATATTTAGTGTCTGTGGTATCCAACTTGTGACTATTTTTAATTAATTTTTAGGGAAAAATACAACATGGTGTAAAATGATTGGAATCGATTTAGTTACTGATTCTGAACAAATTATATTCAGGTTTCGCATAAACTAAAAAATTATATTGTACAGCTCTATCTCTCTTTTTCGCTTGCACGCCTGACATTTTATCAAGTCATCGTAAGGCAGTAAAACTAAGATTGCCGACAAAGCACGAAGACTCACCAAACTTAAGTGGCAATGGGCAGGGCACATTGCTCGCAGAACAGATGCCGTTGGGGCCGAAAGGTTTTGGAGTGGTGACCGCGTACCGGAAGACGCAGCTTTGGAAGGCCTCCTAAAAGGTGGACCGATGATCTGGCAAAGGTTGCGGGAATCCGATGGATGCGAGACGCACATGTCTAATAGTGGACGTACATATAACGGCTAAAATGACGATGGTGATGATAAGGCCCAGGTTCATCCTTTTATAACTTGAGCCGTAGAAAAGAAAACAGAGGCTATTTGAAGTGTAAAATTATGAGTCTGTAAAAGGTTTGAAGCCAATTACTTCAACTGTTTCTTGTTATTCTGAATCGTGACCCAAATTATACGGCTTTAACAAAGAATATTTTTATTTGTTTGTATTTGAAAAGCTCTTGGCTATGGCTAACAGCCAACAGCCTTTGCTTTTTGTATTGTATTACTATCTTGATTTTTTGGAGTACTCAGTAAAGAAGACCTTCCTGGGACGGAGAAAAGACAGAGGGCGCCCTCTAGCTACGTGGTGGACAATATTATCCAAAGACCTACTGAGACGAGCTCAGCTGCATACACAGACAACCCAAGATAGACTTATCTTGGCTCCCAAGAACGAGAAGGACTGACCCCGAATGAAGGGGTGAGGCAAGAAAGAAGAAGACTTTTTACAAGCTTTTATTTAGTTTCACCTGTCCCGATGTTTGTCCGTCATCATATCTTGCCAATTAAATTTAACCCTCTTCCGGGCTACCGATTGAGCTGACATTTTGCATGCATGTGTAAATCAGATTACAATGCAAAATTATTATGACGTAGAGTTGATCTGATGGTGGAACCAGAAGGTGGCTATAGGAATTTCGTAGTTAAACGACACAACTCCATCGAGTTTGGGCTCATATGATTCGTCGTGACGAGTGTTAATTATATAGGGATACTGAGCTATAAAAGCTTGGTGTAAAAAAATGTTTTTCATTAAAAGCTTGTTTGATTTTCTAAGCAGTATTTTTTAAGTAAAACAATATTAGTTGGTACCTACAAATAACCCACCTCCCTTTATTATTTGTATTACTTTATTATGACTGGCCTGTTGGTCTAGTGGTTAGTGACCCTGACTGCTATGCCGGAGGTCGTGGGTTCGATACCCACCCAGGACAAATGTTTATGCGACGAGCATGATCATTTGTTCTGTGTCTGGGTGTAATTTATCTATAATGTGTATGTAGGTATTTAGAAAAATAAAAGTATGTTACCCATAACACAAGCTCTGCTTAGCTTGGGACCAGACGGCATTGTCTGATAGTTATGGAATATATTATATTATTATATATTACTATTACAAATTGTAAAGCGTGGTCATTAGACACGGTTTTCTCTTACTGTTCAGAACAGCTGTCATTGATAAGCCAATGTTCATTAATATAGATGTTCACGGATTGATAAGTTTTGAAAAAGATAATGTTATTTGCGATGTAATTAAGATAACATCTAGAAGCAACCCATATCAATCTGTGCCTATACTGTTATGTAATATGAATGGAGCCTATCTTATTTATCTTGCAAAATAACTGACCTAGGCTTCTGGAGTTTGATTGCGTGTCTAGATTTTAATGATCTAATCATCCAAATATAGTATACAACGTGTAACGTTAAATGCGCAAAGACATCAGACACCCCAAATGATTTTTTATTTAACAGATCTAATTCTGTGAAAAAAAAATCATTTTTTTTTTAAGATTTTATTTGCAGTTTTACTTTATTTAAAATTCATACATCAGCATTGAAATAAGAACTTTTGTTATCCCGTGTATGAGAAAATTTAATTTGACTACAACCATTTGTGTTTATTTACCTATTATGGCGGGTTTGCGCACGTAATGGCTTGACCTATTCATAAATAGACAGGGCGACGTTTTTTTTGAAAAATGTAATCTATATTAAAAAGTGGTTTTATTGATTCTGCTCCTTATTCTGATCAAACAATTTTCAGGTTTTGCGCATTTAACGTTACACGTTGTATATATCCCGAAATAGTGTCGGACTTTTACTGATTAAAAAACCCATCCTGTTCCTTCGTTGCCTTTGATACCGGGGCCAAGAATTCCTTTCAGAAGCAGACCTTTGGCCCCAGTAGGTTTCGACCCAGGTGGGTCCCTGCTGTTGCTGACAAATCCTTGTGGCGCGCGAGAACAGTGCGCACCGTTGAGAATTTGGGCTCGGTCTGGACAACGAGCTACCTATTGCTTGCTGGCCTCAAGCTCGCGCCTGCGATGGCTGAAAATTGAGATCGGAATCCCGGTGATGGCTCGGGCGTGAGCGCCGTTATCTGCTGCGGTCGGCCTCCTCCTTCGCTAGTTCCCTATTGCTGTTTCGCAGAAGGAGGCGACCGCCTGCCACTCCTCCTCGCTTCGGTTCATGGCCTGTATCAATTCCTGGCGTGAGAGATCGCCGCCACCGATCGCTCCCTCAAGGACACGACGATGCTCTGCCCAAGCGGGGCACACTTCTACCGTGTGCTCCAACGTGTCCTCCGTTTGAGACCCATTGATAGTAGGTTTTCAACAAACACGTTGTAAATTTACCACTCTGATAACCAACATCCTATCCATGTGTGTCCATCATAATATGACATATCATGCCATATATTATTTAAGTGACAGTTAGTGTGAATTATAGTGTAGCACATTACGTCGATACTAAGTAGTTTTGTACTGCTGTGTTCAAATTATTTTACTACATCTCACAAAACGCGTACCATAGGTCTCATCCTTGATCCTACACATTATAAACTTGATTGAAGAGCCACTAAACCTCCAGGCAATTTATTTCAATCTATAGATACTTCAACTACTTTCAAACATCACAAGCACGCACGACCCAACCAAAGATGTCTAACTTTTCCATCAAACATCTATTGTCAAATTCTCCTACAACTATATCGATCATCGAACCCAACAAAGGTATCGATAAGAATCGATGCGACAGAGTTTCACTAGTGCCGTGTCGTCTATTCAATTGCTAGTATCGATATAATCGGCTTCCGAATCGAGATCGTAATCGGTACGTTCGTGCGAACATGTCAATTGTCAGAGAATCGTGATATTGTGAGATTTTTTTTTCTTTTTATTAAAGGTTTCCGGTAGGCAGGCTCGTTAGAATTATAAGTACAATATATATTTCTAAAGAAAATTGCGAGTTCTTTTTAAAGATACTTTTTTGCGGTGACATGATTTTCTACAACAAGTATGGATGTTTTTGCTTCGAATTTTTTATACTTTCTTTAGGCAGGAAATCATTAAATAACTTCGTTTAGATAGTGAGAGAGAGTGTTTGACATTCTCTCACAAACTAAGTAACTGACTAAAACCCATTCAATTCATTTTACATTTAATTCAAAATAATTATATAATTATAAAATGCTAGCAGTTCAAAATGCCCGATTACGATACTCTATACATATAAATAAAATTGAAGCGTCTCTTTGCAAAATTAAAATAACACTATTTTACTAAATGCATATAAAAGTCTGTCTGTCTCTGTGTCTCGTAAAATTTTGACGGTACTGATAGATAGCAGATGTTATAAGAAGTAACTTATTTATTATAGGGCGTTATTAATTGGCCTGCACAAAAATAAAAACTTGAAATTGTGAGAAAGTGAATGTTTTACGAGTTTGACGCGGACGAAGTCACGGCTAATATTAATTATAATATTAGAGGTACGGACAGATAGAAAAACTTTTCCCAGTAGCTGGTTTTTATAATCCGGAAACGATAAAATTAATCTATGTGACTACCGACATCCTAGAGATAAACATAGTAACTATACAACTAAGATTCTTTTCTCACCATAACCTAATCTTAATCAAAAAAGCTACTGACATATTTGTAATCATTTACTCTCACCTTAGCGACGTGAAAACATAAGCCAGGCTCATTAAAAGTTTAGGATTTAATTAACCATTAAAACTAAGATTAAAGTTAACCACTTAAGAGTTGGTCAACCGGGCTAGGAACACGGTCCATATCAGTTATATGCCGGTGCATATCAGCGAGCAATTATCACTGTGATGTCTTCCGGTATTGTGTAGGCTTTGCTTTGAAATGGATAGTTTATTTTGAGATTTTTTTAATCTTTGCCGTCTGTGACCGCGGGATTTTTTTTTTATTGCTCAACTATCACACAACGCCGTCTAGTTCCAAGCTGAGCAGAACTTGTGTTATGAATACTAGACAAGTGATAAACATACTTATATATTTCAAAATACATAAAAACTATAGACAAATTACACCTAGACACAGAACAAATGATACTACTCATCACACAAACATTTGTCTTGGGTGGGAATAGAACCCACGACCTCCGGCATAGCAGTCAAGGCCACTAACTACTAAACCAACAAGCTAATCGGCCAGTTTTGAAAGAGTTACCGTTGTCGTAGAAAGCAAAGCGCGTCTAAAATACGCAGTTGGTTTTTAGTCAGTAAAAGTCTGAAACACCCTCTCGTTTCACCTTAGAGCAAGGGAAGTTATTAGATATCCCGCTTGAAATAAATCTTAAGTTTCAGATGCCTATTGCATTTTCTTATGATGCCTATTTATAAGACATGTGTATCATTCACGAAGCTTTTATCAGTAAATCGTTAAATAACAAAAAAAATAAAAAAAATACAAATAAAAATAAAGATCAGAATTCCATACCTTGGCAAAACGACACCCAAATCTGGGCTAGCTTAAGCATAATCAGCCTTATTAATGTTACCACTGCTGGGACTCAGGCTTGATCTCTAGGAGAGGGAATGGGCCATAATACACCACGCAGACTCAGGTCGGGTCGGTGAATGTAACATGTCTTTGAATTTTTGGTTCTAGGACAAACTGGTTTTCTCACGATGTTTTTCTCCACAGTTTTGAGAGCAGTAGTGATGAAATAAATTACACAAAGTAATGCGCCTGGCTGGGTTTGAACCCGCGACTTACAACTCGTAAGTCGGGGTCGTTACTACTCACCCACTACTGCTCCTTTGAGCTGTAACTGGGCAAAACCTCCTCCCAGATTTACCCAAAATAGGCACGCAATGGGCATCAAATTGCCTCATAAGAGTCTAATCCACTATCATATTACCCCATAACCAGGCCAAAACAGCATCTCAATTCTGTATAACTGGAAAAAAAAACTTTCAAAAGTGCCCATTTACACGTCAGACAATCACATAAAATGAAGACTATTAAAACAAACTTCTTCAGTCAAAAAGTTAAGTTTTCCTTTCCAGTAGCAAATAAATCGCACAAAGCCATTATAAACTTTTGAAATTACCTGTCTTCAGCGACGCATAATGTCTTTAAGGCGAGGTTGCACTAATTTTGAATTTTTTCGAACCTCTGGAAACCTACAAATATAAAAAAGAACACCATGAGTTTTTTTTTATTAAAAACAAGACAAAAATTAAAATTAAAACATGTAAAAAATAAGTTGGCTTGATAAAAAAAAAACACGAGTTCCTAACATCGTAAGTTAGGGTCTGGCGGTTTAATTCATGAATCCCCAAGCGACCACCTGTGGCCGCGCATCTATTGTCTTACTATTGTGTCTCTAATTGACGGTATCTGAAGGGTTAAACGTATATCAATGAGATTCCGTCACGAAAATATTTGAAAGTTACATAAAATAATAAAACTTGCTTTTTAAAAATAAATAAACAATCATTAAAGGATGCTACTATTATGCTTACTTCTCAATTTTAATTCTGATAATATACGCGAGGTCTTGTAATTGGCTTGCTGACGTCTATGTTTGTTTTTATTTTTAGGTTATTTAAGCTGTAAGTCCTCCAAGATGTAATAAGTAAATAAAGAAAAGGGTCTGCCAAAACCAAAATCTTGAATAGTTAATATTTTTTTATATAAAAATAAAATCGCTGTTACGGGGCCGCGCAGTTAATTTAGACCCGGACCAGTACCTACAAAAATACTCTTTCACTGCAACCGGCTCTTAAGTTATAAAAATAATATGTTAGTTTCAAGGTGCAGTCGTGTTGGAGTAAAAAGCTCAAGATGAGCTAATTAAACGTAAGACCTTTCTTGGTATAAACTTTTTCCTTTTACACGCTTGAAAAGACAAGTAGGTCAAACTAGTTTTAATCTTGTAAGCAATTAATGGTTAATTTTCTAGATGTACGCACTCTGCATACAAAGGATCTCGTACTGCATTCATTATAAAGGAAAGGAGGTTATGTTTGTCCAAAATTCCAACATAGAAACAATACGACGCGGACGGCGAGCCATGGGTAGCTCGCTGTCCGATTGTCCGGTAAATGTCGGGACCGAATCCAAGACGTCGACGGTGCGCACTGTTCCCGCGTGCCTCAAGGAGTTGTCAGTAACAGGAGGGGCCAAGCTGCGTCGAAGCCTACTGGGGCCAGGGTTATCTGAAAAGAAGCTCGAGCCCCGATATGAAGAGGGTAGAAGGAACGGGGTAGGTTTTTAGTCAGTAAGATTCTGACTCTATCTCCCGCTCCACCCAAGAGCGGGGGTTATCAGAAGATGATTTTTGCCCACTGAATAAAAGAAAGGGGCAATACGATACACATTTCCTATACAACATAAAATAAATAAGTTGTAAAAATAAAACCCATGCATATTTCTTCATTTGACCAAAAACTCATCTCATATACCTCCAGAAGGCTTAGCCAAGTTGATAAATCTACGATCTTTAACGCTAGTAGAAAATTTGAAATGTATGGGAATGACTTCATCTCAACGTTAAGTCACGTGGTCAGTACAAAGGAATTGGAGGCGTTACCAACTGTAGAAACGATACGGTCATAACTTGGCTAGGCCTGCAGATATACGTGATCGTCTTCCATTCATCCGTGAACATATCACAGCCAGAATTCGTGTCCAAGAGAGTGTTGAAGGTAGAGAGTTTGCGAGGGACAGGGGACTTAGCTCCTGCAACAATATGACTCACAGACACAGCGAACAAGCTGTCTCCTAATGCGACATTAAAAATAAAATTCTCATAATCGTTCAGATAGCAATCTAAAAGCACTCGTGCTTACAAAAGAAGTGATGCGAAAGAGCTATAGATAAGCAACGGTAGCAACTAACGAATCGATTGACAATCGATTTGCCGCCGGCGATAAAATTCTCGCACTCGAATATTCAGTCGAATAAAGACCGTCGTACAAAATGCTGATTGTCTCGATTTGCCGATCTCGATTCAGCGTTTCTCCATCTCTACTTGGAAATCTTCAGTTTTGGATCTAGTTGAAGATGGCACGTTTAAATATTTGATATGGTAGTTGATTTTGATGATAGTGAAATTCAGTTGAATTTTCATTTGTCCTAAGTTTTGTCAATTATATACTGTTTTTGATTAAGGATTAAAGATCTTCTAAAACTTAAAGTGTTTCTTATAAAGCAGAGTTTGACTGCGATGAATATGAATAATGAATTGCACTAGTTTATTAAGAGTCACTTTGCCTTGATGACACCTAAATTATAATCTAACGATAATACCGCTGCAGGTACATTTTTCCAAACCTTCGATATACGCGATATAAACGACGACGCGAGGCGCTTAGTTTAAACCGTAGAGGTGTTAACATCGTAAGGGTGAACGTTCGGCATACGTTGGGTTGTTCGATGGTAGAAAAGTGATGGCAGAATCAAGTCATGAAATGTAGGTAAGTATTAAACAATAAATAAAAAAGACATCAATATAATCTACCACTGCAATATGCATCTGATTATACTTTTCTTGTATATCTTCCGGTTTTTCCATATGTAAGTAGATATATATACCAATTATTGGATCGGCACAACTTGTTTTTTCCATCTACTTTGTCTTTCTTGTCAACCTGTTTAAACGACACGGTTGGCGCAGCATGACACTTAATTATTTTACCACCTGTATGTTCTTTGTGGATGCTAGAGAGATTCGAATTATATGGCCACTATGCCCTGATAGATAGGTATTTCGGATCTAGATGATGTGTGAATGTGTAATGTGTATATGTATATGAGTGTATTCACAAACATATAGATTTCTAAAGGAGAAAAGAGTGTGGGTAATAAAATCGTCGTAAGTCGTTGTTATTTTTTTAAGATATGCGGCATGTTTGACGCAAATAAACTCTTTTTCTTTCTTTCTTTTTCTAACTATTCCAATGTGAGGAATATTTTATACTGTTATAAATCTAATTGAAATAATTATTGTCTCTTTGGGAGTTAGGAAATAATTTGCTAAATTTTATTAAAACCACTCAAACTAGCCAGTATGGTAGTAATAGAGTCTCCCTTTCTCTAGAAAAAGAAAAGAAACAGCTTTCCTATATTTTCTGAATGTACTGACTAAATAAAAACTACTGCTAGATATGCGTCGCACCTTATAAAAAAGCTCAGTTTAAACCAGCGGAACACAAATGGTTGCGGTGAAACTGATTGAGAAAGGAGCTGACAATGACAGTGTGCAGTTACTGTCGATGGTATGAAAGTGATATGTACCCTTGTTTAACCTTTAAGTATGAACCAGACAACGTCTTTTTTTTTTTTTTTAACTAGCCATTACTGTCCCACTGCTGGGCAAAGGCCTCCCCCAAGTCCTTCCAAAATTTCTTTTCTTGCGCTGTCTCTAACCAGTCCTTGTGGTAGGCGTCCAAATCATCCCGCCACCTCTTTCTAGGCCGGCCTCGACGGCGCTTTCCCTCAGTAGGAACCCACTGTGTGGCGACCCTTGCCCAGCGGTCCTTGTGCATGCGGCTGACGTGACCCGCCCAGTCCCATTTGAGCCTGGCAGCCTTTTTGCCTACGTCTATTATACCTGTTATGGAGCGCAGCGTGTCGTTCCGTCTCCGTTCCAGACAACGTCTACTTATCATTTATTATTACATAATATAATCAGCCTTTCAATGATCCGTATGCTGGAAATAATGAGGGTATATCTATGGGAGCGTACAGGACATACGCATGCGGGCTCTGTGCAGACTTATATTAGTTGTTAAATTGCAAGAAAAAGCTCTTCACTATAAAAGTTGAACTTTTTAGCTTCTGTAATGAACTGAGGGTTAAAAAAAGGCAATCTCTAACCCTTTCCCTTTGGCCACGTCATTAGTTAAAAATAAAAAAAAATACCAGCTGAGTCCACTCCAAATGGGTAATCTTTAAACCTTTTTTTTGATACAAAGTGACATATTATCAGCAATTACAACTCTCAAAAGCACAAAATAACACATCATTTAACTCATTGCGTAGCATTTTCTAGTGTAAAATTTCACAGTGTCACAAGATGTCAGTGTCGTATCCAGTGCGAGTTGACAGGGATGCCATATAAATCTACTGGAGAGGGCTATGTTCACAGTTCCCTTGCATGATCGAATTAGAAGTGCAGATATCTGCAGTGGAACGAAGAGTAAAGAATCGCTAAACTCAAGTGACAGATGGCAGGGCACATCGCTCACAGAACGTTCTGGAGTGGCGACCGCGTACTGCAAGATATAGTATCAGAATTTGACTAAGAGATTCCCAGGCTGTAGCTATCCGAAAAGACAGAGCAGCGGGGAATTTCACTCAATGAATTTGTCTTATAACTTTATGTGCATATACCTGCACAGCTTGTTATATTCATACTCCTTGGTAAACAGCATTCCACCACACTATTCGATTAGGAAATCGATTAACTGGTATCGATTTTATTGCGGAAAGTACCAACATGGATATGTGATGTGACGATTAGAGACATGTTATTGGCTGTTTGTATAACGTGTGGTTTTACCACCGATTTCGCTTTTACTGTGTTTTATACGTATGCGTAACTTGCTTATAACAACTTAGTTTATAGCTGTATAGAAAGGAAATTTATAGATATTTTATAGTACCTACGACTGGAGTATAGTGTAAAATAGTGTTTTACACACCTTGAAAAACCTCTGTAGAGAAGTGGTGGCCGAGTGGTAATGGCCCCGACTTACGAGTTATAGGTCGTGGATTCAAACCCAACCAGGCAAATTACTTTGTGTAATTTATTATAACACTACTTCTTTCGAAACGGTGAAGTGAATGTCCTAGAACCGAAAATTCGAAGTCATGTAACATCCACCAGGCCGCGCTGGGCCCGCGTGGTGAATTACAGCCCATTCCCTCTCCTAGAGAGGAAGCCTGTGTCTCAACAGTGGGAACATTATAAGGTCAACTATGCTATGCTATATACTACACCTTGAAAGATCAGTGGTAGTGACCTCTCGCCACGGTCCGAGGATGGCAGAACCGCAGAAGGTCGCCTCCGTCTGCGAAGTAGTAATGCCAGCAAAGGAGGCGACCGCACGCGTGAAGGAACGAACTTTCTCAAGTCCTAGCTGACCGGGACCCTGACCCCTAATTCCAGCCACCATAGGCGTGGGCTTGTAGGAACGACGAGCAATATGCAACCCACTGTCCAGCCGTCCTGTAACCGTCCAGACCGAGCCCGAGCCGTCGGATCAAAATCAATAATACTTGAGAGGTCGGTTCCATAACCACTGGGCCATTACGACACTAAAGTTTTCGATTACCGTATTTAAAGTATTTTAGAGACACAATAGAAAGACAATGAGAGAGCGAACCTCGGCGTTCGCTTGGGGTTTAACTACACTGTGATGTGTATGTGTATGATCTGAGCGCGTCAGTCTCCATACATTTTATACGGTAACTAGACTTGTAGAGCTACACTAGATCCACGCCACGCGCCGTCGTTCTACGCACCAATCAGGCGTGGTCGACGTGTGCATCGGTCTAATGTAGTTCTGGCTTTAAAGTCAAGTAGACGTCATTACTTATTTCTTAATCAATAATTTTATGTTTTGCTAGTTTTATTCTTATAGTAAATTAGTGTTATTCCTTCTTTTTTAATTTAATCTAAATTATTTTCGGCCCATTCAAGTCTCATTGAATCAATTACACGTCCCGTTTCCCATCACTACGGTAACTGTGACTGTTATTACCGCTAATTCCGAGGCGCGTCACTATAAACGATTTCACAGTGATTTCATGCAACACTTGCTTACTTATTACAAGACATTCCAGCTATTAAAGTGGATGAGATGCTACCGGAGATACCTTGCAGCAACAAATCTTATAGACATGAAAGTTTTGATTTCAAAATTACATTCTCAGACCTAGCAAAAATACACATCATCATCATATGACCCGAAAGACGTCCACTGCTGTACATAGGCCTCCCCCAAGCGTCGCCACAACGACCGGTCCTGTGCGTCACGCATCCATCGGATTCCCGCGACCCTGACCAGGTCATCGGTCGACCTTGTTGGAGGCCTTCCAACGCCGCGTCGGTACGTGATCACCACTCCAGAACCTTTCTTCCCCATCGACCATCTGTTCTGCGTGCAATGTACCCTGCCCAAAAATACAGAAAATAATAATAATAATATTCCATAACTGTTACACAACGCTGTCTTGTCCCAAATTTGTTTGGGACAAGACAAGACTGCGTTGTGTTACTAAGCAGAGCTTGTGTTTTGAGTAAGTACTAGATAACTGATAAACATAATTGAATATTTCTAAATACCTACAACCTATAGAGAAATTACACAGAACAAATTAATGATCGTGCTCATCACACAATTATTTGCCTTAGGTGGGAATCGAACCCAAGATCTGCGGCTAACAGTCAGGGCCAATAATCACCGGACTAACTGGCTAGTCCTATATGAAAAGTAGCGTGTTTTTTGTTTAAATAAGTGAGTGCCAAACTCATCATTGCCTACTGTTAGACATAGGCCTCCCCCAAATGTCGCCACAATGAACGATCCTGTGCGTCCCAAACTAAAATTAACATCAAACAAAAACAAGATCCAATCATCATCATCTTATATTTAAACTTTCTCACTCATTACTCTCACCATGACCTCTTGTCACTGTCAGTCAGTGTGAAAACACCCTAATACCCATATAAACATTCACTGCCACAGTGCCACTCAAGCGGTAGCATTTATAAAATTATTGATAGTTGAATATACCTCATTGAATTCAAATCGTATGGTATGTAAATAAGCACATATCGGATAGAAAACGTTTAGTAATACCAATTGATTTGTCAATAGCAATTTGTGTAAGAATACCATGTTTACGCAATAGTGTTGGTAGTCAAGTAGCGGTTTTCGGTATTTGAATTTTAACCGTTTTATAGTCAGCATTACGTGTAATATAAGATTGTTATGTATGAAAATGCATTTAGTAATGTATTTTTTTTTGTTTATTGGTGTATTTTAAAGTGTTGTTATTGGATGCTGATTATGAGAAACTATTTTATGCAAGTATTTTTAGGGGTCGTCGAGTAGCTGTCAAAAAGAATGTAAAGTAAGATGTTTTCGGTATTTGAATTTTAACGGTTTTATAGTCAGCATTACGTGTGAGATTGTTAAGTATGAAAATGCATTTAGTAATATTTTTGTTTTGTTTATTGGTGTTTTTAAGTACCTATTGTTATTGTATCCTGATTATGTGAAACTAGTTTATGGAAGTATTTTTAGGGCTCGTCGAATAGCTGTTTTCGGTACTTGAATTTAAACGGTTTTATAGTCAGTTTTACGTGTATGTAATGTGATATTGTTAGAATGCATGAAAATGCATTTTTGTAGTTTTTTATTGTTTATTGGTGTTTTAAGGGTTATTATTTAATGCTAATTATGTGAAACTATTTTATGCAAGTATTTTTAGGGGTCGTCGATTAGCTGTTTTCGATATTTGAATTTCAATAGTTTTATAGTCAGTATTACGAGATAGTTAGTATGTATGGTATTGCATTTTTGTAATGCTTTTGTTTATTTATTGCTGCTATTTGATACTGATTGCAAACAAGTACATTTTAGGAGTCGTCAATCTTTATTTGTTTACCGACTTACAATCAACTCAAAGCAATCAATCTGTCTAGTTTTTCTCTAATTATATTGTGAACCACATTTTATATACTTTTTTATTACTATCCCATCCACTTCCGTAGTTACTTTGAAAACGACTCTTAGATACCGTTGCCAGAAAACCATAAAATGTTTTCAATGTACATACTTAGGTAAGTTAAAACACAGCACCCACCTTCTATCGTTACCGTTGGGTAAAAACTCATCAAAGTCAGTGAGGACAATGTCCTTATAATGACTCAGTGTTTATAGCGTTATCGTTATCGTTGACAGCGCGTACAGTTCCACGAGCACCTCAAAGAGATGTCCAGCAGGGTCGCCGCAGCCTACTGGGGCCATGGGTTGATTTCTAAAAGGGAAATGCCTAGAAAGCAATGAAAAAGGAAGTTAGGATTGGGTCTTAGTCAGTTAAAGTCAGACACGCCTTCATGCTCCACTGTAGAGCGGGAGAAATTATTAGATAATTTCTCACCTGAAAAAAACTGTTTTAAGGTGTAGTTAAAACACAGCACCGCCTTTTATCGCCACTGTTGGGTAAAAACTCATCATAGTCAGTGAGGACAATGTCCTTATAATGACACAGCATATGTTATTTCGCTAACAATTGAAAAGGGTGGAGCATTAAGTAGGAAGTTCGTTTGTATGTGGGTCTGTGTTCATTAATTTTAATTGATGTTTATGGCACTAATTCATTTTGATAAGGGGCGTGTAAGTGAAAGTTGTACTTTTATTACTAAAGGGTCGGTTTCTTGAGTTTTATAGTTACATGTTAATGATTGCTTACAGTTTTATGCACGTACTTGCATATGTATAATATGATAGTGTAGAGTGACACGACGGAATAGAAGAAAAAAACTTGTTTCGAAGACGCTAAGAAATATGGGATGAGAGCAGGAAGAAGAAGAAGACCTATATATAAATCTGTATAATGTTATTATAGGCCTTTTTTCCTGGGACGTTGTAAATTGAACTTTGGTAATTATATTTGTTGCTGTAATTTTTTATTTATTTATAATACTGCGAGAAAATAATAATACTGATGGAGATCCGACCTCCTTAAGCAATGCAGCATCATACATAAGTGTTGCTAAGTGTTGTTGATTCGTGTAATGTCAGTGAAAAATATACGCCTGTGATACAAGCTGTGCTGTTTGTTTCTGCCTACTCTGCTAAATAAGAGTCAGATCTTATAATATTGTAATAAATAGGTACCTATATTGTCATAAGATTCGTGTATAATTAGCCTTTTTAATGTTTTCACTGTTGGGACTCAGGCACCTCTCTATGAAAGGGCATAAGCCGTAATCCAGTACGCGGGCCCAGTGCGAATGAATGAATATCATATGTCTACAAATTTTTGGTTCCCTAGAACCAAAAATTCAATGAAGAAATCGGCATGTCCTAACATGCCGATTTCTTCTCGATGTTTTCCTCTACTGTTTTGAGAGCAGTGGTGTTTTTCTTTTCTTTTTTGTTTATTTATTTTGCCAGAAGTGGTGAAATAAAAAGTAACTCGGTTGGTTTGAACCCGCGACCAACAACTAGTAAGTTGAGGCCGTGAGCACTCGGCCACCACTGCTCTCACCAAAAAATATAGCAAAAAAAAAACTAAGCTCCGTATTTCATTCCTGTCCTCCCCATAGCAACAATGTATGCAGTAAGTAATGTTGTAGATTAACAAAAGGGTCGTGGGCTCTATGGACCAGGGACCGCGGTCCAAACTTCTCCTTATAAAAATAATGTTTTTTAAAGTACTTACCTAGCCTTTTAGCACCATAAGAAAAAGGCATTACATTTACCAAAAGAACAGTATTTATTTTATGTGTGGTCCCAAAACTACTACTCAAAAAAAAAAATGTGGTGGAAGATGGGACTGCGGTCTAAAGAACCCCATGACCCAAAGCTACAATGTGTGCAGTAAGTAATGTTGTGCTCCAACAAAAGTGTTCATTCACTGTGATATGTGGCTGAGCGGAACGCCACTTATAAATAGATGATATCACTACTTACACGCGAACACCATGTATGAAGGGATGGGAACATGTCGATAAACTTCAATCAAATGTAAATTAAAAATAAGTAGACATAAAATACATTTTTGTGATGATGATTTTATTTAACTACTTAGTAAAAGATAGTACGAATAAAAATAAGAATATGAAATTGAGTATTTGTCCAGCTTTAACCAGAAAACCTGAAAAAAAAAAATTAAAGTAGAGTTTGTTACATTCTGATATATCTGCAAAATTTGCCAAAAGAGCCAGTTGGCCTTGGAACCCCAAAAGCAACTGAAGGAACTCTAGAGGGTTTTAGTTAGCAAAAATCAGACACCTCTTGGGTCACCCAAAGCAGGAGGCGTTATTTAGTAATTTCACATATGACAAAAAAGATTTGTCACGTTTTTCACTCAAATCAATTCACAAACTATTTTTTTTTTCTGTCACCTTTTTCTTTTCTTTTATTATAATATGTGTGTACATGAATTGTTAAATAACTAAACCAGCACATAGTATCAATAAAATAAGAGTTAAAAACTTCACACGCAACTTTGCATCCTTTGGGAGCCTTGAACTATTTCTTGAGATATCGTCGAAAACTTTTACTAATCGTACGTATGGGAACCAGGGCTGCCAGATAAATGAAGACAATGTTTACAATACAAGCAGTCATGATCTGATCAGTAATGGTACCGAAAAAATAGATAGTGTATATAGTAAACCTAAGGTTCTTTAAAGTCAAGTGTAGCAACCTTGTAACTTAATTGGATATAAATTATTCATCTACTTTACTAATTGTACCTTGCCGAAGCTTGCAATCAAACACGAAGCGACTCCAAGTTAAACGATTTCTGCAGATATTAAATAATAACAGAAGATTTCCAATTTTAATTTTATTTTGCGTTTAAGGGTATTGTGTATTCTATGGGTCAATTAATGCCTGAAATAAACAATAAATAAATAAAATAAAATTAAGTCATTTACGTCGTTCTACAGGTTGCCAAATACTGGTCAGAAAAAAACTTTAAACTAAAAAAATATAAGTATTTTTTTTATTAATTAATTTAATTAGTACGATTCCCTGGTTTACTACTAAGGTTAGTTCACCAGAACTAAGTATTTACAATAACCAACATAAAAGTGTCGATAAAACTTAAATTCCTTTTCCCATCACTATCAAGAACCCCCCTGATCCGCACAGTGGGAACGTCTGCTGGGCCTGTCTATAAATAAAATAATCGAACGCAAGATAAAATTGTGAAATAATTATTACTCGGCATCGAACAATGGTCACGAATCTATGAAACATGTTGCTTAGTATCAATATATGGACTAATGTGAGATATTGCGATTAATTTCTTAGTAAACTTTACTAAGTCTGTTATTTAACTGTCCCCACACACAGGCTTCAAAAAACACCGCTTCAAGCTTCTTTTTGAGGCAACCTTTTTTTGTGGCTCGTGTGCGATGGTGCCGCCACAAAAAAACGCTTGAAGCGGCTTCAAGCTTCTCCGGCCACAAGCCGTCGCGCGCTTCAGCTGTTTTTTTGCGGTGGCTTCTGTCTTTTCTTTGTGGCCGCTTCTAGCGTTTTTTTGTGGCAGCGTTTTATTGAGGCCCGTGTGCGGAGACAGTTAGTCTCTGTTATTTAAGTTGTCAAAAAATAAGAAGCCCGTTTTGACGTCTGTATTTTGACTACTTAGTGGCTTGTCCGGTGTAGTGTAGCTACTACTAAAATAGTCACTACTACACCGGACGTTTTATTGTTTCTTTCAGTTTCCTTCCAAGTTACATTCTAGGGTCTTTCTCAAATGTTAAAACGGACTTTTTTTCGCCAGACATTTCGGTTCTAGGTCGTCAAGTCATTCGATTTAAAAAATTCAGAACAACTATCGGAAAGCCATATAGTACATTGTTACACTAGGGGTGAAAGTTACTTATTTCGTCCTGAGAAGGAGTTGACTAATTCGAGGGACTAAATAAGTAACTTTAACCTCGAGGTAAGCACTGTGCTTTTCATTACGAATACACACCACAAAAATAGATAGACCTAGTTTTTTTTTTAATAATTTGACAGCTGTTAGTCGAAAGTAAAACTCCCTAGGGATGAAAAGTGTGATACTTTTCAGCCCGCTCCTCAGGCTACTTCAGACCTACTTTCAGAGTATGAGTAATGAAATAAATATTTATATATAGATATGTCACTTAAGAATAAAGCAGCTTTCTATTGATGAAAAAAAGTTCTCATTTGGACCAGTACTTTCAGAGATTATCTCCTACAAATAAACAAAAAACCTTAAAAACAAACTTTACCTCTTTATAATGTTAGTAAAGCATATACTTTATACTTTATTGTACACCGTTACACATACAAATGGAAAAACTTAAAACTAAAACACATACATACAATGGGCGGCCTTATCGCATTCCGCGATCTCTTCCAGGCAACCTGGAATGGACAGTAATTGCCTGGACAAGAAATGAATAGAAGTAGGTATAGATTTTTATTTAAAAAATTCTAAACAACTTCTTTAATTAATATACAGAAATGTAAATATTCTTACAAAGGAATAAATTGCTGCTTCAAGGAAACAGAAGCTGTAAAGCTAGCTATTAAGTGGAGCCAACTGCGGCTGAGATTAATTAAGGCCAAATAAAAGGAGAAATACTCAAGGAATTTAGTTCTTAATTCTGAAGAAATTTGCTGTAATCTGCCGTTACTTAAAGGATCTTATTTAAAGTTGTTTAGGTAGGTACTAGTGTAAAGATTGTATTACAATAAATACTTAGGACTTCTTTGGATGGTTTAATAGAACTCACGGTACAATACAAATAAAAGAAATAAATTATAGTAATGGAGTAACTACAGAACCTTTCGTCCCCATCGATCATCTGTTCTGTTGGAAGGCCTCCAACAAGGTGGACCGATGACCTGGTCAATGTTGTGGCGACGCTTGGGGGAGGCCTATGTTCCAACAGTGGACGTCTTTCGGCTGATATGATGATGATGATGATGACGATGAATGGAGTAACTGACTGACTGACATGTCAACGCACATCCGAAATTACTAGGACTAGGATTTTTAAATTTTGTATAAGACTTTTTTTATTATGTAGGCGAGACTTTTAGAGGATGGAAAAATTTAATCACCTCTTAAAGGGATGAAATTTGTATGGTGATATAGACTTTCAGGCGGGTGAAGCCGCTGGCAGAGGCTAGTATTTATAGAAATAAATATAAAAGTTAGCTGTGAATAGTTTAGTAATAAGTTGTCACTGCTGTGACTTTGACCCCCTCTTGAGAAGGTATGGGCTGTTATCTACTATGTGGGTCTAATTCATAAACACATATGGAATGCAATAAAGTATTGAGTATTGAGTATTAATACGGGTTTCTTTTTTCTGTGGGCAAAAATCACCTTATGACAACCGCCGCTCTTGGATGGAGCGGGAGATAGTGTCAGACTCTTACTGACTAAAAACCCCACCCCGTTCCTTCTAGCCTTCCTACCGGGGCTCGTATTCCTTTCGGATAACCCTGGCCTTCGACCCATCTGGGCCCCTCCTGTCGCTGACAACTCCTTGAGGCGCGCGGGAACAGTGCGCGCCGTCGACGTCTTGGGCTCGGTCCGGACAGTTACCGGACGGTCGGACAGCGAGCTACCCATGGTTTGCCGTCCGCGAGCCCGCAGGTCTAGTACGGTTTGGTGGATGTCATCTTTCGTTCAAAGACATGCTGATTTCTTTGTGATGTTTTGTGATGTTTAGAGCTCAAAACAATTTAGGTACACAAAGTCTAGGTTTACACCCGCGACGCATGACACGTACCTAAGCAAAGAAAAAAAAAAGAAGAAAGAAAGATCATTTAGATTCATGTTTTTATTTAAATGAATTTGATTACTGATCAGAATTTAAATAAAGTTTGCTGTTTCAATGCATTTAAATTGATAGAGTTAAACTAATTTGAATCTGATTGACATTATAGTGTTTCTATCCTATGCTGTTCCGATTTTCTCTTATCCATACTAATTTACTTATTCTGTCTGTTCGTTACATTTTCAAGCCTAAACTATTGAAACAAAAAAAAATTTAATTACTTAATTATAAAATTATTTCATTTTTTTTTTTATGTGTTATGTGCATTTTCTTTTTAATTTTATGAAAATTTTCATAAAATTATATGGAGTCATAGTGTGAATATTAGAAAGCTATCATTTTAAAACGTTTGGCGACGAATTATGTAAAAAACAATAAAATCTGTTGGAGAAATAAATAAAAAAAGGATGCCGAATACTTTTTATCCCGAGAGTATTTTATATAGAAAAAGTCACAAGCTAGTAGGTATGTTGTAAACAAAATGCAATTAATTTCGATTGTTACCATTCAATCGACATTTCCGTACAAAATATGGTTGACGGATGTCCATATCACACTGACAGTTCAATTACGGTTGGTAACATGTCTTTCTGCTTGAAATAACTATTTGTCTATGGAATCATTATGGCCGCTCATGTGTGAACCCCCAGCAAGCACAATCTGTGGTAAAATGTTTGTCAATATGAAGTAAAAAACAGAAAATCAACATTGCCTAAAATATATTAGGAATTTAGTTTGGTATACAGCTTTTGACGTTTCAGAAGTGTCCATATAGGCCTATATAGAATAAACTATGTTGTTTTGAATTAAATTGAAAATGAGTTATTACGTTATCTGAACACTAACTACTTATCTTGTTAAATACTATGACACAAAAAAACTGAAAATTAAGCCTTTTAAATATTTTTCTACCTAACAAGGTCTTTTTTTGAGATTGTGAAAAAAATGCTTAAAAAAAATCTCGCCTAGAGCAGAGCAAAAGAGAGTATCAGATTTGTACTGACTAAAACCTAGCCATGTTATTTCAGTAGTCCTATGCGTTCCAGGGCCACAGTGACTTTTTCGAATATTACCCTATGCCACCTCTCTACGATGCCGTTTTTTTTGGAACTAACTCTTTCCTTATAAAAACTTTCACCTAATACTCCCTCTATTAAGTTAATCTTCTGCCTTTTTCCCTTACATAACAGCCACACAATGGAGCGTGTGTGAACATTCGTGAGATTGAATCAAATTAACTTTATGATAATTCCGTTGATAACACACCTATGTTCCTTATTATCAGTATTCAGATAAATGAGATCATTAGGATGATACTATTGTTTTGTATGTTTAAGCATTGTTCTCTACGGATGGGGACAGCGATACATGAGGGAGGATGAAAGTTGGCGTGTTCGTGGTTTCTGAGAAAAAGTTGGGAAATTATTTTGAGGTGTTGAAATTGAAAGTTTGTATTGGTGAGAATTTAGTAACAACCTTAGACGTATTAGAGATGTAGGGATTGGTATGTAGATAAAAATTGAAGGCAAAAAGTGTGATCTAGATAGACAGGGAGCAGTTTTGGTCTAGTGGCGGCAGTGTGAATTCAGGAGTTGTACAACTTGGGTTAGAAATTTACCAACAGTACCTAGCAGGCATTAGGCGCCAAAAAACAGCTGGGTGCTAGTACAAAACCACCCCGTAGTCGCCTGAATCACCCTGTGACTATGTATTTTTGCTGACATAACAAGCTTATAATAATAGACACGTGTTTCGGGTTTCGCATATGCTAAAATTAATGTTGTTACACCCTGAGTTGGAGAAGTAATTTAACGATTACTTACCCAAAAAAAAAGTTTCTGTACTAACAAGATAATTTAAAACGATCCTCAAAACAAACTTTCCATAACGTGATGACTATAATTTTAAATGAATCATACTTACAACTAAGCGTGAGCCGAAACAATCAATTCTATTCGTACTTGTTACAAAAAGCTTATCTAATACGATTCTAAGCAGAAATATATTTAGCTCATCAACATAATTGATTTTCTTATACATCAATATGAATAATGAATCAATCAAAGTATCGTTATATGGGATGCCTCAAGTTATGAACTTATAGCGAGGTAATCAGGGCCTCAAGTCTGCTAGGTATTACAATAGTGTCAGAATGGTCTATCGTTTACTTCATCATTGTTGATTTTGACAAGTTTTGGTAATCTACTAAATAGGTATAATGGCGTCATAATGACTTTCCAATGGTCAACCTCTGACACTTTAATGAAAGAAGTGGCTTAAAATAGTAATCTTGTACATAATGACAAATGAATTTCTGACGTATGCGGTAATTAGCAAAACTTTTGACAATTGTTTTGATCAGTGACCTACCATTAGAACGTTATTGGTTTTAATAAGCTCGATATTGTCATTCTACCACCACTCTATTACGAGACCATTGACCGATCAATGATCGATCATTATGATTTAGCAGATTACGAACTTTTAGCAAAATGACAATGGGATCGTGTTGGAATGATGAATTTATAAAAATAGCAGACTTGGGCTCCTGATCCATTGAATTTGTTAGATAAATAATTTATCAATAAATATTTAAAAACGGAACACTAATTGTAAAAGAATACGAGATACAACAATTTTTGTCAAATATATCTGTCTCTTTTGAAGATTTATTTAAAACTTATAAAAACCATACGCTATTACCATCATCATCATCATCATCATCATATCAGCCGAAAGACGTCCACTGCTGGACATAGGCCTCCCCCAAGCGTCGCCACAACGACCGGTCCTGCGCTATTACCATCATCTTATTATTAATTACAAACTTTTGCTCGTAGTTTCGCCCGCGTACATGAAATACAGCCTATGTTACTCAGAAATAAAGCAGTTTTGTATCGGTGAAAACACAGCAATTGGACCGGTACTTTCAGAGATTAGCTCCTACAAACAAAAATATAAACTTTATAATATTAGTGTAGATTTCACTGATGTCATTGTTGGGCACGTTTTTTTAACAGTCATATTATAATTTACACATTATTTTATACATTTTCGACCTTAACGTGGCCACACTTTGTGGGTTTGGTGTAACTTTTGTGTTATCTATCTCAATTAAATTTTTCAATTATAATAATCTCATTTACACAATTTTCATATAGTCCTTCGTATGGATTATACTTAAATCATTTATACTTCTCTTGTCATGGCAAATTTATTCACCTTTCGCAGTATTAATCGCTTATCGCTCACATCTTGAACCATCTCAATATTCGCATATATCAGTGTCGAACACTGGATCACTTTCCGGCTGTAGTATTACTTTGGCATCACTTGAAGACTATCAATTTTCTTAATTGACTATATCTTCTTAGAAAACTGTAAGTGTATTATCCATTGTTTTGATTGGCAAAGGGAAATCTTATTCTGCATTATCTTTTTATTCTTACAATTGTACATGGAGTATATTTTTATTAGGACCATAATTAAACAAATCCTTACTAATATTATAAAAGCGAAAGTGAGTTTGTTTGTTACGTCTTCACGCCTCAATGGCAAAACCGATTTTGATGAAACTTGCTACATGGATAGACCATGTCCTGGAATAGGACACAAGATACTTTTTATCTCGGAAGTATGTTCCCTTGGGATAATTTTCAGCAATCTCGCGGGCGATGCCGCTGGGAGCAGCTAGTAATGTATACACTAAACGCCTAGCTAAATATGACGTCATAAAACTCCTCCACATAGCTGTCGATTGGAAGTGTGCCCAAAAGGCTGGCGGCATTGCCACGATGTATGGCAATGCTTAATCTGTGACCGAGGTAGAAGCCAGTCCTTGGGTCGCGCGAAGAGACAACTAAGTCTCTTTATTAGTTGAGCTTGCTTTTACCCGTGGTTTTACGTCCTAGTTCAATTATACAGGAACCATAAATTTTTACTCAACTTTCACTGAAAGATATTTTACGAGAGTTTGTATCCAAGTATGTCTAGATGGATGGAAATAAGGGATTGTTAGATTATGTTTAACTTTCGATATCTACTGTGAGTTTTGAAAAATAAAAAACAAAATAACGACCGCTGTTAGGTTAGTGATGTTGTATTTTTTTTGTGTTATGTAATAATGATCGTGTGATTACCTGTATAATAAGGGGATTGAGAAAGAGTTTCCAAATAAAATGTAGAAATGTGTATGTCAGGAATAGATTTTCGTAATTCGATTATGACTTCTAGAGATGCCTGGTTACAGACATCTTTGGTATTACTTTAATACTATTGTATTTTATAAGTTATCGAACTGAATCTGACATGGTTATTATCTATCTAACATTGTATTAATTAATTATTAAAAATGAATCTGAATTTATAATTTTACTTTATTTTTTAACTTTAACTTTTTCAAACTGTAAACTAATTTTACTATGGGTTTTCTAGTTTGAAATAAATGAATTTATTATAATTATTTCCTTTATTTGTCTTTTTAACATATCATTTACATTTTTAAATATTTTTTTAAAACATTTAAAAATATAAACGGGTCTATTATTATTATTAAAAAATATAAATTCGTAGCTTCAGTTCTGCCAAACCTATCAGAGAAAAGACAGGCTCGTTACGTTATAAAACGTTTAATATTATTTCTGTAACTAATAATCTTTTTGTTTTGTTTACAGGTATGGACCAAAATTCTACACTGGAAAACTCTTGGCTGCTCAACAGTTTCACCGGCATCTACTTCTAGGTCAATTTTCATTATTTAACTTATGCACAAAAATATAATTGCTATCCTCTCCCGCTTTTCCTCTTAATTCACATTATTTTATGTCACAAACATACATATACATATTATATGTAAGCTTTACTAAATTTTTTTTTAAGCACTGATGTGGCCGACAATGGAGCACCCTTGTCGACAAGTAACCTATTCACTTTGTATTTTAAGATCCCTAGATTGTAGCTCCCAAGAAAATCAAATAGGTACCTTCAGGGAATTCCACTTCTTAGTTTAGAACCAAGCGTTGTATGATTAGGGACCTGTTGATGTAAATCAACCGTATTAAAACGTTTTAAACCAAAATGTTGTGGTTTAAAACCCCAAATAAACCGTTTTAAACGATTGAAAACTCGCCTAAAAATAAAAAAAATATTTTGTGTTTTACACTTCGTTATGGGCAATTTTTTGGCATCTGACGTCATCTTACGTTCGCGTGTGTGTTAGCGAGCTGGCAACGTCACATCACGATCGCGAGTCAAATGGTCTAATATATAATAAATCTTTTTTCTTTAGCTTGAGTCCAAATTTGGCACTAAAGTAGGCTTAAAGACGTGTTTAACTCAAAATACTCAATTCAGAAAATCGCCGACAGTGTTCAGTTCATTTACTTACAAATTCACTTACTCGGCAATGAGGCTTAAAATGACTGGGTTGGTTACGATGTAACAGTGTTAAGAGGGGGACACACTGGCCGCTTAGGCAGGAACTGTTCTGTAATTATATGTGGCAGTGGGAGCAAATGGGCAATGCATTATTAAGGGTTGTTCAATTTTAAGTATGTATTTTTTTATTGATTTAAACCAGTGTTTGACTGCGATCCCAACTGATGGTAAGCAGTGATGCAATCGTTGTTGGTGAGGCGCACTAGTTTATTAAGACTAGCCTATTCACTCTAGCCTTGAAGACACCTTTATAAATTTATTTATCAAAATCTTTTTTTTTTTTCATGGTCGGAAATCCACTACCTACTAAACTTAATGAAAGGAAGAAAGGAGAAGAGAAATGGAGCTAGAGGGTGTATTAGACTGTTACTGCCTAAAACCACATCTATGTTCCTCCAGTTGCCCTTGCGTTCGAGGACCGCGGATTTCCCTTTCAGAAATTAACCCATGTCTCCAACATATAAAAATATATTCGATACCTATAACAAAAATAGAATCTTTAGCATTTTTGTCTGACTGTTTATTTCGGTTAATCTCAAAAACAGCTGGACCGATTTTAACGCGACTTTCACTGGTTGATAGCTGATATTATCAGAAGTCACATAGGCTACTTTTACTTCAGTAATATAATTAGGGATGCGCAAAAAAATAATAATATTGAAATTTTAACCAAAGGACCATTTTAACCTAAGGTTTTTTTTACATAGCTTGGGTAGGATGACAGCAGGAAGAAAATATGCATCTTTAAGATGAGAGAAAAGGATAGGTACATTGTTTGAATCCGACAACTATCACCCATCCTATCATGGTGATGGTATAGTCCTGGTTCTGCGCTACACGGATCAAATCTGATTCTTTCTTCAAAAGACCATTTCACAAATTGTTTTGCCCATTCTTAAATGTTAAAAAGAAAATTCTTAAAAAAAAAATTCTCTTTCTTTTTGTAAGCTACTCATTCCTACACCCTCGACGGAACTAAACCAACAAATTGTCCAGCCATAGCCCCAACTGTCAGTAAGGCGTGTAATTACCGCTCTGATCGCTGCTCACGAACAATAGCCCGCAATAGCCCGCAGTAATTGTAGCTCGTGTGCACCCAGCCCTACTACGCTTTGTTTGCACGATTTTAAGCGAAGCCTAATTTCGTTTGTGGACTAAGAAGGACTAATCGTTGGTAGTTTGAGCTGTTGTTTAAGTGACAATAGCGAACTCAACAGGTTATGAGTTGGAAGTTTGTGAGGGACATTGATATTACTTGCCAGTAAAAGTCTCGCTACAGTGGTTTTCTTTTGATGTTGGAAATCATCTAACGACTTCTTCCGTTCGGAGCAGTGTTAGAGTTTAACTGTCTAAAAACACACCTAAGTTCTTGCGGGCTCGCGGATGGCGAGCCATGGGTAGCTTTTTTCTTCCATTCTGTCCTGTCGCTCGTCACGCTATCACTAACTTTAATGTAGATATTAAATAATAATTAAAAATAATAATTAAAATATAGAAATTGAATTAAGCCCAAAGGGGGAATGTCCCCTCTAACTGCCATAACCCCGTGCGCAATCGGAACACCAACTTTATTACCTAATATACATTACAAATTCTTCCCACGCACAGACCCCTGATAAAACCTCATCTACAAAATGTCAACGAATCAATAATGTGTTCCTTTGTTCCGTTACTTGCGTTCACGCATTCATTGCAAGTCAAATCATGCGCCTGCGACGAACTGGTGACGTTATTTTGGATACTACTGCCAAAGAGCAAGGCGGGGTAATACTTTGAGGCCCCCAAACTCGGGGGTCCCCAAACTCGAGGGCCCCAAAACTCGAGGGTCCCCATCACCTGATCAACAATTCTTTGGTCAAATCACAGAAATCATGCTGATAAGTTTCTGAAATTCAGGTATTTTGAAGAAAGACCCAGATTTGACTCGAGTAGCTCTGAACCAGGACTATACCATCACCATGATAGGATGGGTGATAGTTGTCGGATTCATACAATGTACTTATCCTTTTCTCACATCTTTAAGGTGCATATTATCGTCCTGCTATCATCCTACTCAAGCTATGTAAAAAAACCTGTAACAAGGAGCTCAAGACGCGGCACATATCAGACAGGGTTGTTTGAGGTCTACTAAATCGTAAACCATGTATTGAACCCAAGACAGTAAAAGCAACGTTATTTTATATAGCTATCAGCCTCTATCCGGTCAATTTGGTGTCACATTAGTACAACTGCAAATTCCTTACCCATACTCTTTCGATTGTCCAATAAAAACAAATGACTGTCTCACAAAAGAATCTCGTAAATTCAAAAGACAGCTTCGACAAAGCCACCTTAGCTAATTCCTTAGACAACGCCTCAATAGATGTCTTGAAATAATCACAAATGCCAACGGATTCATTGGGATTCGAAACACGAACTCATTTTAAATTCTATTGTTTTTAATTTAAAATGGCTGTCAAGCCAGTAATAACTCGATATATCCTTTAGCCTATGGTTTTCAATATGTGAAATGGGAATTTCGTATGATATATGTTATGGTAGATACGCTACAAATACGTGTGCCATGTACGCCGATCTGGGCGCGTTGGTCTCCATACATTTTATACGGCAACTAGACTTGTAGAGCTACATTAGATCCACGCCACGTGACGTCTTTTTAAGCAATACGTATTTGGATTTTGTCACTTCGGTTAGCGCCGTGCTCAAGGCTATTTTCTTAGAGAATAGCACTGCAGTTGAAATTGCTGTCAATCACCTATCAAAAAAAAAAAAAAAATATTAAATAAATAAATAACATACATATACACACAAACTTTCGCCTTTGTTACATTGGTGTGATGTATTACACTATTACTTTTCTTCACAAAAAAGAGTGTCAAGACTTTACCTTTTCTGAACACTTTCTAGAATAAGCTAGTAGCCATAAAAAATGTAATTGAATTTTTTCGATTAAACAAAAAATAACAAAAATATAGCCCATTAAAGTTACATGTAACGTCACGCCGTGCTGCATTTTTTCGCACGGCTTGACATTACACGTAACTTTAATGGGCTATATTTTTGTTATTTTTTGTTTAATCGAAAAAAAAATACGTGTCCAATATTTTTTTATAGTCTAAAATAAAATGTCCTTATTTTGACCATGGAAACTAACCTATTCTTTGCCCCCACTTTAAGTATTAACCATCGACCATTCCTCAGACTTCCGTAGAAGCGCACCTGACAGTCCGTCTGGACATCCACCCATCCATCCATACATACATACATACATACGTACATCGTTACGTCAGCCCATCCGTCCGTTTCCTTGCAAGTTCATGTGTAATGCATACGGTGTGGCAGTACTTGAATGCACCCAATGTTTCTTAGTTCCTGACTGTCTGACTTGGAAGGTTAGAAACATACACATATACTACATTAGTACCTATATGCGAAAACAGAAACAAGTGTCTAGTATTTTTTCGTAAGGAATCTACATAATATGTACAAAATTTCTTACCTGTATCATGAAAAATCACAAAGTTACAAGCTTGTTATGTCAGCCAATAAACATAGTCAAGTCAAAAAGCCTGTTTGCCTTCACATGCCCTTTGCATACCAAAGCCGCGATGAGTCTTTCAAACAATCCGCAACCTACCGATTACGAGGCCTAAAATACGCACCGTTGCTAAATGAAGGACCCAACAGAATATCCCGCCATTTTTACATAAAGCTGACGTCATTAAAGGGCCACGAGCCACCAACGAAATGTTTGATCTTTACTCTCATTTTGAGCGGGATTTGTCAAGTCATAAATATGCATGGGCTTGATATTGAGCCCATTTTGATGATACATTTAATTTGGGGGTGAATCTGCAGTAAATTTTGCTTGGTATAATGTTTTTAAGTTCCGTACTTAAAAAGGAAAAAACGGAACTCTTATACCTTATAGGATCACTTTGCTTGGTATAATGATTTTGGGTTCCGTACTTCAAAACGAAAAAACGGAACCCTTATACCTTATAGGATCACTTTGCTTGGTATAATGATTTTGGGTTCCGTACTTCAAAACGAAAAAATGGAATCCTTATAGGACCACTTTGTTGTCCATCTGTCTGTTAGTCAAGACCCTTTATCTCGAGAACGCGTGGAGGTATTGAGTTGAAATTAAAATCACATACACAGGTCTGGGGTCCCTTGAAGCTGGGAAAAAAAATATGCTATGGAAAAAAAGATACGCCCACTTATGTCTCAAAAAACTTTGTTGCGGTTAGGAAAAATTTACACTGCTTACCAGTTGGGATGGCTGTCACGTACTAAAATAGAATAGAAAAAAATTTTTGTACATCAAAAAAGTATCTAACAATTTCACAGAAACTAGAAATAATAATAATAATAATAGTACCGGTGGCATACTGTTTTTTATATTTTTAAATGTCTTATTTTTGAAATATTTAAAAATGTAATCAATATGTGTTTAAATGAAATAAAAGAATAATAATACAACACAAGGCAAAGTTACGAACAAGTTCACAAAAATTCTCTCACACAAAATCGTTCTCACTACATCCGTCTCCATTTTTGGCAGACCTCCATTTCGCATTATGAATTCCCATTCACATTTGAACGGGACCTCGTCTATAAATTTATCTGCTACAAAACTGACTCCATAAAGGAACATGGCATCGTGACCCTTTGAATAGGACGCCCACGGTTCAATGTACATATAAACCAAGTATGATACATATAACATGATTCGGTTGTCAAATGTTACTAATATATATTATAACAAACAAACCAACATACACTTTTTTTAAGGTGGGAAATCATCTATTAACCCATATTTCCAAAACAAAAATTCAGTTCTATTCTATGCTATTCTATTCTATTCTATTCTATTCTATTCTATTCTATTCTATTCTATTCTATTCTATTCTATTCTATTCTATTCTATTCTATTCTATTCTATTCTATTCTATTCTATTCTATTCTATTCTATTCTATTCTATTCTATTCTATTCTATTCTATTCTACTCTATTCTACTCTATTCTATTCTATTCTATTCTATTCTATTCTATTCTATTCTATTCTATTCTATTCTATTCTATTCTATTCTATTCTATTCTATTCTATTCTATTCTATTCTATTCTATTCTATTCTATTCTATTCTATTCTATTCTATTCTATTCTATTCTATTCTATTCTATTCTATTCTATTCTATTCTATTCTATTCTATTCTATTCTATTCTATTCTATTCTATTCTATTCTATTCTATTCTATTCTATTCTATTCTATTCTATTCTACTCTATTCTACTCTATTCTACTCTATTCTACTCTATTCTATTCTATTCTATTCTATTCTATTCTATTCTATTCTATTCTATTCTATTCTATTCTATTCTATTCTATTCTATTCTATTCTATTCTATTCTATTCTATTCTATTCTATTCTATTCTATTCTATTCTATTCTATTCTATTCTATTCTATTCTATTCTATTCTATTCTATTCTATTCTATTCTATTCTATTCTATTCTATTCTATTCTATTCTATTCTATTCTATTCTATTCTATTCTATTCTATTCTATTCTATTCTATTCTATTCTATTCTATTCTATTCTATTCTATTCTATTCTATTCTATTCTATTCTATTCTATTCTATTCTATTCTATTCTATTCTATTCTATTCTATTCTATTCTATTCTATTCTATTCTATTCTATTCTATTCTATTCTATTCTATTCTATTCTATTCTATTCTATTCTATTCTATTCTATTCTATTCTATTCTATTCTATTCTATTCTATTCTATTCTATTCTATTCTATTCTATTCTATTCTATTCTATTCTATTCTATTCTACTCTATTCTATTATATTCTTTTCTATTCTATTCTATTCTAACCCGCTCGCTCTAGGGTGGACTTTCACGTACTCAGACTTTTACTGACTAAAATCAAACCGAACATAGGTGAGTATAGTACTTCAGTTGAGCTTTGCATACCAAGACCATTGGTACTTTTTGAGAAGTCGATCTAGGCTCTGCTGGGCCACTACGCTATTGCTGACATGTCTTTGAGGCCCGCGTAGAACACTATGTTACGACTAGGGCTCAGTCCGGACGGTTACCGAACGGCCGGACGTCGTACAGTCAAAATATGTTGCCCAGTCTGAAATTAAGTGATCAGAACTACGCGTATACTCGCAAATACGCAATATACATTCGCCATGTTTTTGTGCGAAGTTGAAAAAAGTATGCAATGTAAAAGTTCGTATGTACCTACGTATATGTATTATTTATTTATTACTTTATTGCACACCTTAGTTTATTACAGAACAATTATTTAATATAAAAATGGGCAAGTGCGAGTTGGACTCGCGCATGCAGGATTCCGTCCGTAGAAAAAAAAACAGCAAAAAAAACGCGTTTGTTTTAAGGGAGCCCCATTAATTAAATATTTATTTTATTTGGTTTTTAGTATTTTTTGTTATAGCGGCAACAGAAATACGTAATTTGTAAAAATTTCTGCTGTCTAGCTATCGCGGTTCTTGAGATAGAAGTTCAGCCTGGTGACAGACAGACGGACAGGCAGTGAAGTATTAGTAATTGGATAGAAAACCCTAAAAATAAGTGTACAATAAACGGTATATGTTTGTTTGTTACTAGAGGAGTAACAAACATACACCGTTTAAAATTTAAAACGGATTTAATGAAATTAGACCACACTACTTTTTATCCAGGAACTATGTTCCTATGAGATATATTTCTTCTTCTATACGGGTGAAGCCACTGGCAGAAGCTAGTTGACTCATAAATATTGTAGCCTCTTATACCGGAACGTTAAGCTGTGTTTTAGACAATGTCGCAGCACAATTGAATAAGATGTTTGACTGGAAATTATTGGTTGTTGTCTCGATGTTTTGGTGAGGTTACCAGTTTATTTATAAGGATTATTTTGTCTTCAAAGGATTGAGTAATTCCACCCACGGCCGCACGGGTTGGATAACATGATAGACATTGAAGTAAATTATATACAATATTATAGACACAAATACGTTTAGACTTTCAGCTACTGCATCTATTTCAGCTAGTTTGAAAAGCAGGTAAATTTATTAATAAAAAAAAAATGTATGCAAACCATGTATTTAATTCTGTCTTGCAATAAAAGTGGAATATTAATAAGATTTCAATGAAAAAACATTTTTTGAATGAAATCGCTATACCTAGTACCTACTCATAAATACCACATTCACGATGGGGATCTCTGGTCACGCTCAGTATTATCTATACCCACTCTTCAACTCCATCATTTCACCAGCTCCATTGTACCACATTAAAACATTGTCATCCAAATTAGATGAATATACCAAATATGTGGATGGAGGGGGAGGGAGGCCAATGAAAAGATGGATGGATTATGTAAGGAGTGATATAAAGAATAGGGAGTACACATAGCGTGACGCATGACAGGTCAAAATTGAAGGAAAAAACTTGTTTCACCGATCTAAAGTAACATGAAACAAGAACAGAAAGAACTGTAACAAAATCCACATTGCAAGATTCTTCCAAAAAAACATACATACAAACAAATGCACAAGCAAATGGCCATTATTTAGGTTACCTCAACCTTTTCGTCTAGTACCAACCGCAATGAAAGGCTAATCAACATAAAGACATCCCATAATCCCTCATACGCTGCTCTTAATCCTTACAAAACCCTCAAGAAAGGAAAAACAGAAGGTCCCATGTGGTTACACGGTCCTTGAAACGACCCTGGGCCTGCCCAAAGGGTGTATTTCCACTGACACACAGGGCTTGACGGAGCGGAATGAAGCGGTCTGTAAATTGGCAATCAAAGTACACGAAATTTCCACTCCATATCAAAGAAAATAGTGTAACTGGATCAGAGTGGAACTGAGCGCGCTTTCAAATAATTCTAACAAATTAAGCACGTGATCCCAAGTCGGACAGAACGGAGTCGAGCAAGCTGTATTGCCAAAAAGAGATCACGAAGGAGAGAGTAGCACTACTCCACAACGCCCCGCTCCGCATCAATAATAATACAACTATTACACAACGTCATCTAGTCTCAAACTAAGCAGAGTATGCGTATAATATATTTCTAAATACATTCAATATTAGTAAATTACACCCAGCCACAAAACAAATGAAAACAAACAAATACCTAACAAACAACAAACAAAAAAAAATGTAAAAAACGAAAAAATCAAAATGATGGGTGAGAATCGAAACCACGACCTCCGGCATAGCAGTCAGGGCCACTAACGCCTACACCAACAGGCCTGACGATGATCAATGAACACACTTTACTCTTTCAGCTCTACTCTGCTCCACTTTGCTCAGTCCTGCTTCACACAGACACACCCTAGACACGTCGCATCTACTCAGCTGGCCTGAGGCCTCAAGCTGCAAAGCCCTGAGTCAGCATTCACACCATTCAATGTAAATAGCCCACAATGATTAATGTCGGCAACAATTTCCGTTCATACGTAATTACACAACGGAATACTTCCGTTCAACAATGGGCAGGTGGGATTGGGTGACCTTTGATGGGTTGATTGATCTAGTCAAGGGTGGAGAGAGTTTAACAATAATTTTAATTTATGCCACAGTAGTTTCTTAGCAAGCGGGTGGGTTTTTGGTAAGTGCAACCATAATAATTAAATGAAATTAAAATTTCTTTGTTTCAAGGGGTATAACTCATACATACATACATGCTCTCAAAGTTTCAACTTGGTAATTTTTTTACAAGCTCAGTCAGCAAAAATCTGACACTATCTCCCGCTCCGCCCAAGGGCAGGGATTTTTCGTTGGCATTTTTTTAAGACGGTCCTTTTCCACTCGCCTTTCACACTTTTAGCACTCGTATTTCATTTAACTCTTCAGATACCGTCAATTAGAGACACAATAGTAAGACAATAGATGCGCGGCCACCGGTGGTCGCTTGGGGATTCATGAATTAATGCAATCCAACGCGATGTTTGACGAAAAGGCAACGCAAAAAAAGAGAGAACGCCTGAAAACTCTGTTAGTATTCGGTAATTCCAAGATTTACTCGAAAATTTCACAAAACTTGCTCCAGGAAATAGCTGTTTTTTTTTTAAACCCTTAAAAGTTTTTGGAAAAAGTTGTAGTCATTTAGAATCTTAATAAAATTTGCAAGGTCTCTAGAGGAGTAATCCTCTTCCTCTCCTTTCCTCTCTTTTTCTCCTTTTTTGACTTTTTTAATTTTTAGGCAAATTATGAAGTGTCAAAGTTCATACAAAATAGTACATTTTCAGAGGTTTTTACTGGATTAGTTTTACACAAATTTAGAAAATGTTTTCTTTAGAAACCTAGATAATATCCACAAGTTACTGTGTTTCCAAAATATCTAATGAAAAATGTGTAATAACGTCATAATCAGTTATGAGCGGTTGTATGAAAAACAGTAAAAATGTGAGTCATGATGCACCACCTTAACGCTTGATTGATCGAAAAAAAAAAATCTATATGTCACAGTCGTTCTTCGTAAAGGCATATACTATTCAATGTCATGCGTTGCAGTCAGGTCAAAGGTGATAACGGTGTATGTGTGACAAGCTGACAAGTTGTGGTGCTCATCATTCGAGTGTACAACAATGGGCCATTGGCTTTTGACAATGCAGCAATGGGCCAGCGTCTTTGGTGTGGTGCTCGATGGGTGGATACGTTGACGGTCTGTTGGCGCAATGGTTGAGCGGTTGGCTGCTGCGTTGCGTGTTGCGGGTTCGATTCGCGCAAAGAACAAACTTTAGTATGGTTTACAGATAGGTGTTTCAGGTCTGTGTGTCTTATTTATGTAAGTTTTCATGTTTGAACGTATTATAAGAGGTATGGTATTAAAAAAAATATATATTAATCAAAACCATAAAAATATTTCTTAAATAATAGAGTAATTTCCAGGGTCGAAATAACAAAGATATAGCCCATTAAAGTTACGTGTGACGTCACCCCGTGCGAAAAATGTAGCACGGTGTGACGTGGCACGTAACTTTAATGGGATTTATCTTTGACAGTTTTGGTTTAATTTACAAATAAAAAAATACGTGCCCAATATTTTTTTTATAATCTAAAATAGGTTGTATAATCTAAAAGACAGACTAATTACATTTTTTACGGCAACTAGCCTATTCTAGAAAGTGTTCAGATAAGGTAAAGTCGTTTAATGGGCGATATCTTTGTAATTTTTGGTTTAATTTACAAATAAAAAATACCTGTCCCTTATTTTTGAATAACTTAAAAGACGGACTCGTTACATTTTTTACGGCAACTAGCCTATTGTTTTCATAGGTTTTGGCGTTCATCAGGCATCACTTTCATCTACATATCATTCTATTAATAAATCTCGTATATTATTTACTACTTTTACCCGCGGCTTCGCCCACGTACGTAAAATATAGCCTATCTCACTTAAGAATAAAGCAGCTTTATATCGGTGAGAAAAATTTGGCAATCAGCTTAGTATTTTGAGAAATTAACTCCTACAAACGAAAAAAAAAAACAATATTTACCGTTTATAACATTAGTGTAGACATAGATTTTTAACCCTTCTCATTTCTTTTTGACATCATACCTGTTTATTTTTCTCAAAGTTATTTCATAAATATTAAACTTCAACATTGTTGTATTCTATTTTGATCCATTCGAGGTTTGAGGCCTCTTAATTATTATAAAGAATCGTCATAAATAATTCAACAGAAAACTTAACACGTAAGAAAAAATATAACAACAAAAGATAATCATCTACCGTCATAGCACAAAATCTCACCATTTGCTACAGAACAAACAAAAAAAGTTTAAACAGATGTAGGGTTGCCTATGTAGCGAGTAAAGTTGTTTGTTTTTTTTTTATTAAATGATATAAAGCAGTGCTTGACTGTGATCCCACCTGATGGTAAGCAGTGGTGTAATCGCAATCTAAAAAAACACGTGGTAAAAAAAAACGGTTTTAGTTATTGAAATTAACTTTTGATATATTAATTTAGGATAACAAAACATTCGATAAGGTCGTTTGTATTTGTCTCAATATCTATAATAAAGTTTAATTACTTATAATTCATAAAATATAAAAAATATTTTCGACGCAGTTCCTTTTAAAAGCGATCCCTTAATATTCTATTAATTTTTATCCATCAAGAACAAAATAATTTGTAAAGAAAAAAGAAAAATAATAATCAATCTTCAAATAACACAAAGACGAAAACACAACACCTCATAAAGTAAATTCAAAACCATTTAGATTCAAAAGAAAAAACAAAAAAACCTCGACATCCAAACTATTTAAAAAAAAAACTATCAACCCTGAACATAACGGCTCCTCTCCCGCGCATACAGATCAGTCGGATTCGGTGCGCGTGCGCCTATTGCTGTTCTCACACTACAGAAACGGACAGAAATACCGATCCAAGATGAAGGGTAACTTATACAAAACTTGCAGTAGTTAGTCATCAAGAAGAAGATTATTATCAACTAGCTTTTGCCTGCGACTTCGTCCGCGAACATAAAATATAGCCTATGTCACTCAGGAATAAAGCAGCCGAAAAAAAAATATTAATTGGAGATTATCTCCTACACACAAAAAAAAAAAAAAAATATCTCTTTATTATATTAGTGTAGATAAAACAACTTTGTTTCACTATATTAGTCTTTTTGTTTTGGTAGGAAATCATCTAATTATCTCTCAGGAAGACGTGTCAGACTTTTGCTGACTAAAAGCTACTTCTATGTTCCTTCTTTGCCTTGAATTTGAAGACTCTGGGTTTGTCTTTCAGAAGCTAACCCATTGCTCCAGTAGTCTTCGGCATTTCTGTGCCCCTACGGTTTGTTTGTAGTTTGTCGCAGTCAACGACTCTGGCTCGGTCCGGATGGTTACCATGCTGAATGACAGCGAGCTGCCTATTGATCGCCGTCCGCAACTCTCTCCTATGGTGGCTGAAAATCGGAATTGGAACCTGCTGTGGCTGGTGAGTGAGGAAGTCCGTTTCCTGATGCGTATAATATTATTCCTACATTATTTATTTATTTATTGAAGCTTTATACACTAGTAAATACTGTGTAAAGGCGGACTTAATGCCATAGGCATAATAATTGGCATTATAGCATTATTTATCATTATATCATTATAATTATACCATTATCATTATATCATTTAGCCGTCGCTACGTCATTGGTTGAAACAGTAATTGTCCTTCTGAATCATCTCTCCACAAGATTGCGCAAGTGCTTCTGCCACTCAGTGTTACACAATTATAATTATGGGCTCTTTATGGTAATAATAACATAACTGTACTGTTTCTTTCCCATTGTTTTTATGCGATGGTGTGAGAAATTTTGAGATGATCAGTGGTACATCCCACGGAAGCTGAGGGATATTAATTGTATCTCTTAAGATTCCATTAAAAATTTAAGTGCTGAGCGCTTTTTAGTGTAGTATTTTTTATTTATTTTATACCAGCTGTTGGTGTTGTCTTTTGTTTTTTTTTTTATATTGTCTAACAATAGTAATGACTTCTGTATCGTAAATAGGGTGTTGACAAACATGGAAACTCATAGCCAGGCCTGAGTATAATGGTTTTAATTTTAACTCGTTACCTCCCAAGTTAAATGGTTTTGACAGACATACTGATAGACTAACAGACGGGCAACATAGTGATCCTATAAGGATAGTATCCTGTGGAGGACATCTAGACTTAGAACAAGTAACAGTAGGTAAAACAAATATTTGTTTCGTGTGGGAATTGAACTCTAACACGCAGCGTAGCAGCCAATCGCTCAAACATTGAGCGAATACGGTTTTATCGATTTAAAAATAAATGATATGCATAGTAAAGCTTCATTCTGAATAGTTAGCCTATTTAATACTGCTGGGCGAAGGCCTCCCTCTCCCTTTTCCACACACGTCTGTCTTCGGCCATTGCGGGTCAGTCCCTCCGGTACTTATCAAGCTTATCTCTCCACCTTTGCCTTGGTCTACCGCGATGTCGCCTTGCGTTTAATGGAAATATTATGAAAAGTGGTAATTAATAACTTAGGTGAATGAAAGCTCCATCCAGAGCGAGAGAAGTTATTTGACAAAATCCACCTCAAGAAAGTTACTTTCTTAGAAAAAATTAAGTATGACAAAATGTCATACTTTCTTTGCGTTCGCAATAAGTTTTGGAATTTTGCTGGACTTATTGCAGAACTTGATACAAGTTAGGAATACAACACTGTAGGTGTAAAGTACCGAAGTGTAATGTAACTCCCACAGAATCTCGTTAGACAAACTGTCGGGACAACACCTTGCGACACAGTTTGCGCCATAGAATAAGGAATCATTACGCTGGCAGAGTTGCAATTCTTACTTACAACTTACAATTATAAATGCGTAAGTAACTCTACCTGTCTGTCAAACTACTGAACTAATTTTAATGGAATTTGCTATGGAGGAAGCTAAAAGTCCAAGATTGGACATAGGCTACTTTTTATCCGTGTTTGACTTCGACTTCACGTCCGCAATAACAAACATTCATGTGGACGAAGTCGATGTGATGTTTATGCACAAAAATATTGGTGCCAAGTCAATTAATTAGGTACTCTGCAGGAATTTTCAAAAGCTGTGGGAATATCCGGAAGCTGTGAAAATGTACGAAAGCTGCGGGAATGTCCAAAAGCTTGGGCATGTTCGAAAACTGTGGAAATATCGAGAATTGGAGTTGGAGAGAAGGGTTTGCGTGACCCCGGAACATAAAGTGCAACTGGCAACAAATACCCTTCGTTTGAATAGATAGCTTTCGCAATACCAAAATACTGTCTCTAAAAGACAAATAACTACTTACTAACTACTACACACACTACAAATAGATACTTTTTATTCTTTCTGTTATTTTTTTTGTTCTTTCTTTCTTTAAAAGCGCCTGCTAAGCCGACTCCGTGCTCTGTGGTTTGCATGAACTAGAGTTGTTGATGTCATACAAATAATTTAGTTTATGTAGGCGATGGTAACAATCATGTGTCGACATGTGTTCATAAATATGATAATTTTTCACTCATATATTCCACTTGTGTTTTATGATTAGGGTCGTTGGAAATTTCAAACCTTCTCATATGATGTAGATTTGATTTCTTTGTTCATTACCGTTCCGAACCTGAGTATGGGCTTTTCTTCTTCTTAGCGTGTAGATGGCAAAACTTATTAAATTCCTTGCCTGGGCCAGTATTTGGCCACGGTAATACCGTTTACTGATGCTGTCATTAGTTTCTTACGTGAACAGGTTACAAGGCACGTTATGCAAGATGAAAGGTGGGGCATGGTCTGGGGAGAGACGCCGCACAAACACTGAAGGTCGGAACCGTCCAAGAACCCCCACCTGTGGAAATTGTCTTTGCTGCGCCTAACCTGGGTGCGGAGCTATACAATAGTACTCTGTGGTGCGGAGTCTGTTTAGTTTTCCAGGTTGGCCATGGCAAACTTAAACTTCCAAGTTAACATCGCTTTTGTAGGCCGCACTATATATCGATCATAAGTCTGTTCATACTCCACCGATTTTCAAGTAGCCTTCAGCTATGATTTAGTCTTTTTCGAGGGCTGGATCCGCATGACTATTTTCGCTACCAAAGTGCTAAAAAGACTTTTTATATACGCGTCAACGTCAAAATGATAGATGTGAGTGTACCAGAAAAACGAGCGGCAAACGCAAAACACCGCTGTTCTCAACCTAACACTGATTAATGAGGATGATAAAGCATTTCAAAGTAGGTATTACCCTACATATAAAAGTAAAAAAAACCTCTCATAATTCAATTTCACACATCACCCGCTAAAACCATAAATTTTAAACTTTAAACACCTAAAATTCTCATAAATTCTATTCTTAATTAAAAACGTTGATTAGGAGAGTTCATTAACTGCAATTAAAATTCAAACAAGCAGGTTGTAAGTTGACCTAGTAAGGTATCGAGCCCGGTATCCATCGGTCTTGGTATCATGTTGATAGTGTTTGTTGGTATCTGCCGACATGATGGATTGGGAGGACAGAGAGAGTGGGCTAAGGTACCGACTTTGATTGTTTTAATGTTGTTACAAAATAAGGCGGTATGGACAAAGTATTTGAGTATAATCCCACCTATGATGATAAGCGATCGAGTTATCCAGTTTCTTGTTATTAATTTTTATTGTTATAAACTAGTGCTGACTGCGATCCCACCTGATGGTAAGCAGTGATGAAATCGTAGATGGTGAAACGCACTAGTTTATTAAGAGCTTATTCATTATAGCCTTGAATACACCTAAATTAGGTACCTATAGTTACACGGGAAGACCGCAATAGGCAAATTGTTCTTGTCCATTGATGTACGCGGTATAAACGACGAAGCGAAACGCTTAGTCCGGATCGTTGAAGTTTCAACAACGTAAGGATCGCTGTACGATGGGTTGTCCGATGGTAGAAAGAAGATGGCGAAATCAAGTCATGCAATTTATAGTTATTAAGATTTTATTACATTTTTTTTTAAAGTGTTGTTGTTACATGCGTTGCTTTGTATTGCAACAGCAATCCGTTTAGCTAGGAAGCTGAGTAAACTTATTTCTGAACTCTACGATTGCTGATCCTGCCATTTATTTACTTATTAAATCTTCATTCTTCATTGGTTCATTTGTCTTATATTTAATCAATGTTACTCGGTAATTCATTCGACTCAACTTCTCATGGTAAATAAGACGATAGAGCACAATGAGAGCTTTATTGTGCTTTATATATATTTATATTATATATATATATATATATATATTTTAAAGAATCTTTTTAATACTCATGCCATTTATGTTTTTCTATTGTTTCTATAATTACGGTATTTGAAAGGTAAAGAGTGTGAAAAGCCTGGGTATATATTTAATATCTTATATGTATATACGTTTTCATGACTTACAACACTCTCGCGTTTATGTATGTATGTTTGTTACTCCATCATGCTGAATTTACTGATCGGATTTAGATGAAATTTTGCACACGGGTAGACTATGCTCTAGAATAGAAGATACAATACTTTCATCTTGGGAATAATTTTACATTAACGTGGATGAAACCGCTGGCTGCAACAGTCTACTAATACTATAAAACTCGAACGAACCTCCATAACAGGATGCATTTAAGTACCACTATCATTTTATCAAAGAAAATATTTATAAAAACAATCGATGCTTCATCGTTCATAGCGTGTACTTACAACGGAAGCCAGCGTAATAAGCCTTTGCGTGTAACGCGTTGGCGGCACATCAAAGGGAAACGACTTCAAAGTCGGCTCCAGTAGTTGGCCTATGGAGACTAGAATTTACAGGTATTCTAGCTATGAACTTAAGTTTAGGTATTTTAGAGGTCTGAGGTACTACCACAAGCTCTTAACAACTGGCGCGACGGGGGTATTATTATTACGTAATTTCGCGTTTTTACGTAAAACACCCAAAAAAAATCATACAATAAATAAAAAAAAAATCTGGATTTTTCTAGGAAAAACAAAGATATAGAAACACTGGGTAGGAATACCGATATAATTCATACTTGTCAAGACGAATTTTACGAGCCCAAACTCAATGAGGTTGTGTCGTTTAACTACGAAGTTTCTATAGCCACCTTCCAGTTCCATCATCAGACAAGCTCCATGTCATAATAATTTTGTCATCTGATTTACACATGCATGCAAAATTTCAGCTCAATCGGTAACCGGGAAGTGGGTCAAATTTAATTTGCAAGATTTGATGACCGACAAACATTGGGACAGGTGAAACTAAATAAAAGCTGGTAAAATACTACTAATATACTGGTCAGGGTCGCGGGAATCCGATGGATGCGTGACGCACAGGACCGGTCGTTGTGGCGACGCTTGGGGGAGGCCTATGTCCAGCAGTGGACGTCTTTCGGCTGATGTGATGATGATGATGATGATGAAAATGCTAGATACGTGTTTCGGGTTTCGCATATACTAAAAGTAGGTAATATAAAATTAAATTATTATTTAATTTACTATGACTACCTTTTATTATAGTTATGTAGTAAAAATACATTTTGTACAATGTAGAGTAACTATATTCATACATATATATTACTATGCTCATTGCAAAGTTAGGTCAAGTGTTGATAATGTTTCGACATGTTTTGAGCGTAGCTATAAAATTTTATAATATGTAGTCATATTTTTATTTTCTATTGCGTAATTTCAATTTTGTATTCAAACTATAAAATCGACTTTATAAATGTTATGATATACAATTCTGATGATCTGTTTCAATTGAAAATCGAATATAATGAGTGTCCAATGATTATTATCTTCCTACGCAAGATGCAAAGAGAACTTATTAAAATTGTTAAGTAACAGGTGCTTTGTTGTTATGACACATTTTATTTAAGCTTTTGTCATGTCACAATTTAATGACACTTTGAAATTTTGAAAGTATGTAGGAAAAAAATCATATTTCTCAATGTGGCGACAAAATTTACAAAAATTGCATTATCTTTATAATGATTTCGAAGATTTCGACGGAAGAAAGGTAAAAAAGTGTTTTTTTTTTCGTACAAAAAAAAAATATGCCCGTAAGTTGCCATATTGAAAACAAGAATATTTTTAGTACAATAAGGTTCATTATTAAATTGCAGATTTAGATTTTTTAGGTGTTAGACATGTTGTGTTACGGCATCATATCCTACCATTCTTAAAACCTGTACTTATTTTTAGGTTTTCTCTTTGTCTTTATGCCACATTAATTTTTGAATAAGTAAATAAATATTTTGTAAAAGACCAACTGCCATCCCTGATCTGGTGAGGGTCATAGGAAATGCTGGATGCGAGACGCACAGGACAGGCCATTTTGCCAGCACGGGCGAGACCCATGTCCAGTATTGTATGTCTTTCAGCTGATATGATGAGTGGTTTTCTGAGGTTCATCACAACAATAAGCGTATCTTTTCCGATCACGTCCTATTAATAGGCCATGAGCCGTACCTTCCCCTTCAATGTTTCCCGAAAGACTTAATTAATAAAGAGGCTCAAAGTCCCAGCCACGGGCCCTCCAGAATTTTCAACAACGTAATCATTTTGCATACTAAATGAAAATTAAACTACGCAAGTTTTGGCAAGAGCCTACAAAGCCTTAGACTTAATATTTTGATTGTGAATCAATTACGGTCTCTCTTGTGCAAGTAAATTGTGATTTTAGTTAGATGTAAAGGTGTGTTGTACTTTTTGGCAGGGGCGTAGTTAGTTCCAAAGGGGCCCATTATAAAAAAAATTGGGGCCCTTTTTTGTGACCTGTAGTGACATTTATGTCGCCATATTTGAAATATAAATTCAAATGTTAATAAGATATCAGAGTTCTTCACGCGATTAGAACATAAACAATTGTATAAATATAAATCGGGCAGCGTCATATAGGAGCTAGAAATTCAAACATGCATTATATCAGCGTACTTCGTGTGATTAGAACATATTTGTAAAATAGTCTGAAATCAACTATCGGCTTACAGTCTGGTTGGAGGATCCAGTCAGTGGTGGTTTGCGAGCTTTTTCATCCTGTTCCACATGTCTATAAGAAAAACGACTGCGGCAAAGCCCAAAAGGGATATTGTGTCTACTATATAAACAAGCTTTTGGAGGTATGCGGAACAGAGAGTAAAGTCCCATACACCTCCTTTGGAAAGGGAGGATAATCCGACCAGACAGGTGTTATAGTCTGGTGGGCGACTGCCCGATAGATGATGTCGGGCTGTCGTATATGTTCAAATCGCGCGGAGAACTTTGATTGCGCGATGCAGGATTTCGTATTTTCTTCGTAGTTCTTATGTGGCGTCATAGAAGTCGCTATAAACTAATTGGAAAGTCTTTCACTAATAACATTTAGTGGACAACATTTTACGATATTATGCTTCCAGTCGGGGCCCCCGAATCCTGAGGGCTCCGTACCATTGTTACGGTTACACCCCTGCTTTGTAGGTACTTACATATATGAAATGTTTTGAAAGGGCTTTGTTGGTTGTAACCGTAAGCTATGCGTCAGTTTTGAGACTTCTCCTCGTTCCAACTGAAGGAATGTCAGGAATATTATGATTAAACTCGAGTAAACAAAACTTTCATGCATTGTTATTTTTAGTGCTACTAAATATTTTCAGAAGATTACGTTTGTAGAAATGTCTCGCAAAAGCCGACCAGACGATTCATGACCACTCCGCCAGGAAAGTACGACTAAGAACAGAAAAATATGTTCATCCTTTTTTATGTATGATGCATCTTTTGGGTGTGAAGTCTGTTTCCTTTAACTTTTTGTTTTAAGAACTCGCTTACAAATGAGGTGTTTTGCTTTAAAGATGTGTGTATTTTTTTTTTTTTTTGGTGGTAGCTATCATTAAATATCTTCCCCTGCTTGGCATGTTCCAGTAACAAAAATTTGATGACATGCGCGCCATCCAACAACGATCACCAGGCCCACGCGATGGGTTACAGTCCATTCTTTACCTAGAGAGGATCCGACACGTTGCATTGCTGATTTATGCTTGGTTATTGAGGAAACCATAGCTACCTAAACCACAATTAGTGCATCTAAAAAAATATCAAGCAAGAATCTATTTATAAGTTTTGATTCCAACAAAAAATATGCCAAGTAACCGCTTCCAATATCGCAGTTAAAACAAAAATAAAGATAACTGAAACGCCCCTTTAACACCAACTAATAAAAGAAAGATCAATCAGCCTCGCTAATCTCCAAAAGCACTAAATAACAGTTCACGTGAGATAATTGCATCCAGCATCTTCCCGCACAACCCACGGTATCGGTTATTTGTCGGTAAACCTTTTTTAAAATGGTCTTATCTTGAACCAGGTTAATAATGATCTTTTGGTGAATGCTGATATGGGTACATACGGCTTTTTAGTTTGGACAATGTTGGTGAGCATCCTAAACGTATAGTATTTTAACAAATTATATAATGAGATAAAAACTGTAAAGTATGTATTAAAACGTTTACTTTTATGATCAGTGATCCATAATATGGTGCCCTTGAATACTGATTACCATTTTTTTTCTTCTTTCCACTAAGGTAAAAAAAACTAGTAAAAAAAAACGAAAGAGGTCTCGTCAGAATGCAAATTAAAGTCACCCAAAAGGTAATGAGCAGAACTATGCTAAGAATAAAAATTCTACGCAAGAACATTTCTTCCGTGATCGAATCAGAAATAAAGATACCCAAGGAAGAAGCAGGAGAACTAAGGTGGCTAACCGACATAGCCTGAGATGGATGAGGCAAGTTGCTTGTAGAATAAATAGACAATGTAGCGAAAGGCTCGTTTTTTTTTTCTTTCTTTTTTGGGGTATCATCATCATCATAAGCTTTTTTATGTTCCCACTGCTGAGACTCAGGCCTCCTCTCTAGGAGAGGGAATGGGCCACTATCCACCACGTGGGCCCAGTGCGGGTTGGTGAATGTCACATGTCATCGAATTTTTGGTTCTAGGACATGCCGGTTCAGATTTAGATTCAGATTCGTTTATTCATTGTAAAACATAGGTAGTTTCCTCACGATGTTTTCCTTCACCGTTTTGTGGTATCACTTAAGGCACCTTTTCAATTACTTGAGACCTGTTATAGCATTTAATTTTCTTCCATATATTGATACTAGCTGCTCCCAGCGGCTTCGCCCGCGTGATAGCGGAAAATTATCACAAGGGAACATAATTCCGGGATAAAAAGTATCCTATATCCTATTCCAAGACGGATAGACCATCTATCCGTGTACCATGTTTCATCAAAATCGGTTTTGCCATTTAGGCGTCAAGACGTAACAAACAAATCAACAAACTCACTTTCGCTTTTATTATATTATTAAGGATGCATACATGCATATTAGAGTTCTCGATCTAGTTTTCCATTATTAACCGACAATAAAAACATGGAGATTATTACTGAAACCTCCTCCTACTCCTAGAGAGAAGACCTGAGTCCCAGCAGTGCGAACATTATAAAGCTGTTTATGCTAAACGGTTGACGTTGTCCAGGCCTCCCGACCGTGTGTCAGCTACAACCAACAGTAACCACAATACTCCTGACACCAACACAGGTCACGCACATAACGTAACTTATGTCCAACATACAATCTTAACGAGATCTTCACGATATAAAAGTGTAATGATCACTTAGGATGCAGCGCGTACAATTATCGCGTTTAATAGGCCTGTTATCACCTTGTTTAATTTTACATGCTTTTTGAATATTTTACTTTGTATAAATAATGTTGAATCAGGTTTGGAATGAGACTTTGTCATAGGTGTTGTAATAGATAATTTTGATTGGTGTTTACGGCTCTTTCTCCTGTACTATCGCTTGGAAACTTATGATGTTACTAGCATTTTTTCAAGGTTGCCGACGTAGCTCGAAGAGTCGCCAAACTTAAGTGGCAATGGGCAGGGCACATGCACAACAGATGGTCGATGGGGACGAAAGGTTCTGGAGTAGCGACTACGTACCGGAAGACGCAGCGTTGGAAGGCCTCCAACAAGGTGGACCGACGACCTGGTCAAGGTCGCGGGAATCCGATGGATGCGTGACGCACAGGACCGGTCGTTGTGGCGACGCTTGGGGGAGGCCTATGTCCAGCAGTAGACGTCTTTCGGCTAATATGATGATGACTAGCATTTTACCTGCGACTTCATTCGTGAGGTTTTCATAAAAATTTGAAGACACCTTAAATCTTATAATGACAGTTTTCATAATTCATTTTTATTAGACTTTATAACAAGTTTTTATGTTTATTATTTCAGGGAATAATATTCTGTCAAACAATCTTTAAATCATAAATCAGACGGATAATGAAAAACTTTTTTTCATAACTCATACTCTGAGGTCGAAGTAGGTCTGAAGTTGCCTGAGGAGCGGGCTGAAAAGTGCTGTCAAATTATTTAAAAAAAAAACTAGATCTATCTTCTTGTATTCGTAATGAAGAGCACAGTGCTTACCTTGGGGTTAAAGTTACTTATTTAGTCCCTCGAATTAGCTTCACGGGACGAAATAAGTAACTTTCACCCCTAGTGTAACAATGTATTATTTATTTACTTATGTTACCTGAAAGTTGAATTTTCAAAAAACCTTTCTTGGTGCTCGCACTGCTCGCCTACATCATAAAAGAAAGCCTTGTTCAAAATGTCTCGTATCTAGTCCCAGTTTGGTCTGTGGGTAGATATGTCAGTCAATCAGTTTTTCCTATTATATATAAAGACAGATAAAACACCACACACTCGTTTTTCATCAAACAGGGATTGATTACATTACACCACTGGAGCACAAAATTAAATCTACAAGAGGCGCCCTCTATTGATAGCCTCCGTTAGTATCTTTGACGCTTTAACCGTAACTTCGTCATAATTTCAATTAATAAATTTCAAATAATTCAATGATCCTTTCCGATGAAGGGGTAAATATTTATGCCGTGTTTACTGAAATAGTGAACTATAAACCTTGTGTAAAGTAATGGAAACAAGTTGTTAAGTAAAATTTTAAATTTAATAGCTGCTGCCAGAGGTTTCGCGTGATGTAGAAAATCATCTTAAAGGAACATGCTTCCGAGGTAAAAAAAGTATCCTATGTGTTTTTCTAGTAAATAGTCTACACATGTGCCAAATTTGATTCAAGTCTGTTCAGCCGTTTGAGTGTGAAGAAGTAACAAATATATACACTCACAAGCCGTCATCTTTTTTTAAATAATATTTTTGAGGTTATCGCGTTCATACATACGAGGTATTGGACTTTGTTTTACGGTAGGTACGTAGCAACTTAAAAAAAAATGGTGCTTAATCGATCAGTTAAAAATCAATAGAGATTTTTTGGCTGATTACCGTCGCCATCAAGAAATGATAATCCGCAAAATGGGACTTAACGGCACTTTAGCTTAAGGATTACAGAATTACCCTTGAAAAAAATAATACTGTTTTTTGACCGTCAAAACAACCCCTGCGCTAGGATGAGTCTGCCAAAATTATAATCACGTAGAAAAATCTTTCACTTATAAAAACTTAATATCAATACAATACGTCATCTAAGCAAACAGATAACAGAAAAAAACACCCAAACGCCAATCATTCTTCCCCTGAACCCAGCAAAAAAAGGTCCACTATTTTTATAGGTAAGGCAAAGTAAATTAAATAAAGGGGTAACATGAACGAAGTCACTATTAAAATGGTGAACAGTGAATAGACAATGGGCCATCCTGCAACAATACTAGGGTTTGGGTCCCGGGACGTCTCGTGTCTCGAAATCCCGGGACTTTTTATAATTTTAGCTATCTCGAGTCCTGGAACTTTCGGTCGAGACTTGAGGCAAGACAAGATTGTCAAAATTTCTAATGATTAGATACTTAAATTGCTAGATAATAGTAAAGTTATTAAGAATTAGTATGATTTTTAAGTAAGTTTAGTCAGTAAAAGATTTAACTGCATAAAAATGAGTGTGTGATTAATTCATGAATCCCCAAGCGACCACCGGTGGCCGCGCATCTATTGTCTTACTATTGTGTCTCTAATTGACGGTATCTGAAGGGTTAATAGAAATAGAGCAAAAGGAATTAAGATTTAATTATCTGTTTAATAAATGTTGATTTTACAAAAAAAAAATCCTTTTTTAATACTTTTCACCAGAATGAAAATTCTTCAGAAAAAAAAAGAAATCTAAAGAGTCTCGAAATCCCGGGTATTCACGGAACTTCGAGATTCTAGGATGTTTTGGGACTTTTAAATTGTCGGGAATCCCCAAACCCTAAACAATACAATATGCTATCAAAAACTGTTTTTCTCTTCCTTTGTGTACAAGGATGTAGAAGGGTTATTTGATTTCTGAAATGTGCGGGTAGTAGGTCATTTATATTTAAATTGTAAGAGGAATTTATGATGTCTTTTTTATGGATTTTGTAGCGGATGTGAGGACAGTAAAATGATCCTTCTATACTTGAATCTTTGGGCCTTCTTATTTTAATGTTTAGGGAGGGTAAGGGACAGAGTAGCGACATCTATGACGTCACATAGAAATAAAACTACGAAATTCTGTATCGCGCAATTACGGCCTGTCACGGCTTCGGTCTTAGCGGTGAGCGGCGCGGCGAGCGAGGCAGCATCGGTGAGCGCCCGCTGGGCGCTATGAGTGGCGTCTCGTGGCGTGCTTCAAACATTTTCATACTTTTGATCTCGTCAAAAAGACAAGGTCGTGAATGGACCGTTAAAGTTTTTCACGCGATTATAACTGCAACATCCCGAAGTCATCTATCGGGCAGTTGTCCGGATCAGACATAACACCCGTCTGGTCGGAGGATCCTTCCTCGTTAGCAAGTATGTGTTCCAATCTATTCCACATATCTCTGAAGAGGCATTTCTGGGTGTCAAAAGAGACGACATGTCACGCTGTGCTCAAAAACGTGAATCATAGACGTATCAAAAAGATATCAGCAAAACCGTAGGAGCCAGCAGGGCGTTGCCCTCTAGAGCCGCGGAGAATTTAGACAATTTCTAGAACGCAAAGTTGGACTGGAATCCGCAAGGAAAAACAAAGCGTGGCCGTCCTCATCAAATCTAGCTTCGCACCGTGTTGACAGAAAGCGGCGAACAACGGAATGACGTAGAGCGAGGTGAAAAATGAAACTCAAGACCATTCGCGATGGAGGATTACTATGAACACACTCTCCCTTATACAGGGTTATTTGTAAAACACTATCAACTTTGCAGGACTGTATTACTAACATCATAAACAACAACTTTTGTTCTATGACTTTTTACAAAACAATTCATTTACCAAAAACAAACCTTCAAGATTTTGTTATTCTATTATAACACATTTCAACTCTGTATTTTGCGCATCAAACTCCACCGCCACCCGATCCCCACCGCTATTGTACTATCGCTTGCTTCGCAGACTTCTTAATATTTAGAACGTAATAAACGTAATATTTAGTAACAGAGTCCTGAGAGGCTGCCAGTGATTTACAATAATAACCCTGTATAGGGGCACTGAACGCAAAGTGTACCCAGGTATGATTTTCGTCAGCAAAAGTCTGATACTAGCTCCACCCCAAAGCGGGACAAGGCAACAAATGCTTTCCTACCTCAAACAAAAAAAAAAACCACCGCTTAATATATCAAAAGGGGTTGATTCCACCAACTAAACAAACAAAAGAATGTGCTGCATCAAAAACGATAATATCTTTGGTAATTGGATACGGGCTTAATTGTTAAGCTGATTAAACTTCACAAACCGCTTTGTTGTTACTTTTAAAGTTTTGAATATAAATCTGGTTAATTCTTTGTCTAACTTTGTTAGTGGGTTCTGTTTGTCGAATTAGTTTGTTTTGTGTCTGTGTGGGAAAGTTCATTGTTTTCTTGAATTAAATCGGTTTGGTTTGGTCAAAGTATTTAGGTGTAAATATATTGCAACCATGCGACAGTACATTTTAGTACAAATGAAGAACGTCTATCATTGTGACTGAGGCTAAATTCGCCCGAGCAGTAGGTGAGGGTATTATGGAGCTAAATGCTGCAGTGACCAATTTCCACGTGTATCAAACGAAGTTTTCCAATACACTCACGAAGACAGAAATATACGGATTTGACGCGCGACACATAGGGGTCGCTTATCACCCAGCCTGATACAATAAATACAATTAATTTTGGCAAGGGAATACTTTTCCGCACTAGTGTGACAAATTGAAATAAAAACGGTAGGAACAAAACCGGTTTTTCGAGTGGGTATTTAGAAAGGTTTTTTGTGTGTTTAAATCGTGTCCCAAACTAGGATTTACTGCTGTATCGTGGGTGCGTCTACAAACATGCAATTTCACATACGCAACACTCTCAAACCCGGAATAACTATCTGTAGGCTATACAAATATTTGTTTTGAGCCGCAATTGAACGAGCATATAGCCTTGTCGCCAAGTTAGATAAACAAAAGTTTTCCTTAAAATTGCAAATCAACTTGCAACTTATATTTTTTTTATTCGCTGCTCCCAGCGGCTTCGCCCGCGTGATAACAGAAAATTATCCAAAGGGAACATACTTCCGGGATAAAAAGTTTCCTATGTCCTATTCCAGGACATTTATTTATTTATTTATTTATTATTACAGGTACTCTCTGCACTAACAGTCGAAACCAAAACGTGAAGAGAGTCATTATTAAAATATAATAAGAAAAAAGAAAAAAAATTAAAAATAAAATCCGTGTACCAAGTTTCATCAAAATCGGTTCTGCAATTTATGCGTGACAAACAACAAACTCATATTCGCTTTTAATTCGCTTTAATAATATTAGTAAGGATTAGTAAGGAATTCTTATTTTAAGAAAAGCATCGTAATATCAGCCGAAAGACGTCCACTGCTGGACATAGGCCTCCCCCAAGCGTCGCCACAACGACCGATCCTGTGCGTCACGCATCTTTCGGATTCCCGCGACCCTGACCAGGTCGTCGGTCCACCTTGTTGAAGGCCATCCAACTCTGCGTCAAACGCGCGCCAAACCAGAACCTTTCGTCCCCATCGACCATCTGTTCTGCGTGGAATGCGCCCTACCCATAAGAAAAGTTTACTAGATGAAAACTCATTGTTAAGGTCACTTTTGCACATAAATTGTCAAATTACTATGTTAATAATAATAATATTCCACAACTATCACACAACGCCGTCTAGTCCCAAGCTAAGCAGAGCTAGACAACTAGACAACTGATAAACATACTTATATACTTCTAAATGTATACATATATAGATAAATTACATCCAGACACAGAACAAATCATACTCATCACAAACATTTGTCCTGAGTGGGGATCCCACGGGGCTCCACGATCTCCGGCATAGCAGTCAGGCCACTAACTACTAGACCAACAGGCCAGTCAAAAAAATTTATAAACAGTAGACCATCCTTATGTAATTTAACTTTAAAAGTAAGTGTTTCATGTTAAAAATAAACAAACTCTTTTCCCAACCAAACAAGTCGAGCTATAAACGCTACGGAACTCTAAAATCAGTGTCGTTTTTATGGGCCGTCCCGTGATGGATTTACGGCGTATGCTGTTGATTTATTTGATAGTTATCGTCCGCAGTCAGGTGGTTGCCTCTCTTATATTTACTTTACAAGGCCCTTTTTCTTTGATAGTAAAATTAGGTCTGGTTCAGAGTGATCAAGAAGTGATTAAGGCGATTGCGGGCGAGGTGGCAGGTGCGATTAAGGAGCAAAGCGAGGCTGCGGAGCGGAGACACGTAGAAATATTAACCAATTGGATTGCACAAAATTTCCACTCCTCTGATTTTTTGCAATATTGGTTAATATTTCTCCGTTACTCCACTTTGCAATCTAGCTTCCCTCCTGTGGATAGTCAGCATAAATGTGCATTTCTAATCACAAGATGGAGTGGACCGTGAATTGGCAAGTCACAGTGCTCCAAATCTCCACTCCGTATCAATAGAATTCTAAGGCATCTTGCTCAGGCCACGGGTTTGCGTTTCAGAAACTCGTTTCCTTAGTGAGCATCGGCTCTGCTGGGCACCTACGGTTTCGCTGATATCTCAATACTAAGCGCCTTCGACGACTCGGACTCGGTTCTTACCGGAAAAGCGGACGACGAGCTTCCTATAGCTTGAAATCTGCAATTCCGCGTCCACGGCGGCAGAGGTCTCAGGAGGTTTGTTCACCCGCGCGGCCTTCCCCTCACTTACGTTTGCGGCCACATCCCTCGCTAGCATTACTGCTTTACAGAAGGAGACGGCGCCATCTTTCCCTCACACAGTCTGCCACTCCCTCTCGCTCCTCCCAGCAGTTATTTAAAGATTGTCATGTTGCTGTGTTAAAATAAAGTTAATTTTGTTTTTATCTTTGTTACAGGTATGGAAACCTTTCAACCAATTTATCCTCATACAAAGAGAGGCTTTTAGCCTGAATATTTTGCAGCACTATGGTAACAATATTTTTTCATTACTGTTCTTTGTTCTCACCGTACATATAATGCCGTACATTATTACATTATTTACGTCAAATTTTGATGGCATGGACGGCGCAGTGGTTGAGCGATGTGTTGTTGTCCTGAGTACTACAGGTTCGATTCCCACACAAATGTGTAGTTTACAGTTTTGGACACAGTTAGGGGAGGCTTAGTCCAGCAGTGGACTTCTTACTACTGAATGTTTAATAAAAATTGTTTAGCCATGTGTGTTAAGATTTATAATAAGTTACAAACAACCGTCCAAGATCTTCCTCTACCAAAGTTTAAGAAAGTTCTTAAAGAGCTACTTCTAAACAAAATGGTTTATTTGATTAATGAATGGTTACAGGAATAATATTTAAATATTTTTAGTATGTAAATGTGTGACATTGTAATTTGGTCTTTATTGGTATTGGAATGAATTTCACCAGATATTATGATTAATTATTATTATTAAATACCCAATCTTATTCTATTTCAATAATAAATACATGTATAAAATAAAATTCACATGCCATGCCACAGGCTAAATAGAATTTAAGAATATTATAATGTAACATGACAAACCAACAATTGTATTTACTTTTATTATATTCTATTTATTTATATCATTACTTTTATTATATTCTATTTATTTATATTTATATCATATTTTATTTATTGTGAATAAAATGATTTTGTTTTTTTTAAATGATAGTTGTCAAAATCTAATGGCGATATACATATAGGCGACATCATGTATTATACATGTAGGCTATAGTAAAAAAAACAACTTGCAGAACTTTCAGAATCATAAATATCAACTAGATTTAATCAACAAAAATTTACCTTCTTCAACTTAGTACATTAAACAGTTATTTAGTTCCTGCAACGTAAATTCAGATTCAAGCAACACATTTGTAGAATTAAAAATCGGCTTAGGGGAAGCGACATAATCTGGTGTAAGATCACATAACATTTCTCTCTTTAGCTCCTGAGGACATTGGATATTGGATTTCTTGTAACCTTTGACCCATCGTAATCTACGCCACATATCTGAAGCTGAAACTTTGTAGTCAATGCTTTCACAGAATTTCTTATAGTCATTAGATCTCGCCTTTTGAATAGCTTGTTTAGCCTTCGCAGTTTTTTCCTCAAGTTTTGCAAGGTTCGTTGGTGTTGGGTTACCTCTAAATTTCTTAAGTGCCAGTCGACGCTCCGCAACCAATTTAGATAAATCTGGACTCCAGTACCCTTTTGGTTTAAATTTAGTATTTGGCTTATTACAATATTTAACAAGAGGAATATTCTCATCTGCTGATTTACTTATTTGACAGGAGAAATAATCGTACAAAACCTGAACATCATCATATGTATTAGACAGAGAAAAGCAATCAAGGAGACACGCTCTATAACCAGTCCAGTTGGCTAATTTGTAGTTACGCTTTTTACGGATGTAGACATCGTCACAGTAGTTTACTTTTACTTTAATAAATAAGTGATCACTACCTAAGTTTTCATTCATAACGATCCAGTCACAGTTAATAGCAATATCCGCAGATGCAAATGTAATATCTGGGGAAGAAGATTGCAATATGTTATTCACTAGTTTAACCCTAGTAGGCTGTCCAGTATTCAGAGATGTAAAACCAAACTCTAAAGCTGACTCAAAGATTTGTAAACCCCTATTATCATTTTTATGAGACCAGTTTGTGTGGTGAGCGTTAAAATCTCCTGTTATTAAACAATTATTTGGAAACAAAGAGAATACCCTATCCCAGTCGGCTTGTGTCGTATGAACAGAACTAGGACAATAAATTAAAATGATATATTTGATAAAATTACAATTATTTAGCTTAATACTTAATATTTCGATGCCTGGATTAATTTGACTTACCGCGACTTCCTGTACACTTAGTGAGTTATGAACTACAACAGCAATTCCCCCGTACGAATCCTCTCTATCTCTTCTAAACATATTGTATTGATTAATATTGACATAAACATCTTCCCCTAACCAGGTTTCACTAATCAATGCTACGTGTATTTTTTCCTGCAACAGTAAACACTTAAATTCTTCCAGTTTGGGTTTCAAGCTCTGTGCGTTCCACTGCATTATATTCAAATTAATAGTTTTACGTGAAAAGGCCATCTTTAAACATAGAAATTATTTTACTGTACACATCCCCTTCTTTAAGCCACCGCCAAACTAAATTAAAGCATTGTTCAAATATAATATTACCTAATAATTTAACTTTGACATCGAAACTACACTCCGACAAACATACCTGTTTTAATTTATTAAATAATCTTTTAAAGTCCATAATACGCTTTGTAGGCTCTTTCTCTTTCTCAATTCTTTCTCGTGCTAGAAGTGGTTCCTCTTCATCGCCATGTGTAAGATTACGACTATGGCCTGACTTTTTCTTCTTTTTATTTGGTTTCCTCACAGATTTACCCAGAATTAGTGAACCTTCGGACTCTTCCATACTTTGGTCTCCGCTGTCTTCACTATTAGAATTTTGTTCATTTCTTATCTGAATCTGTTTCTCTGGCCGAGTTTTTGTAACTAATACATCTCGATATGAAATCTTATCATTATTGAAATAGTTAGATTTACGAGTATTATGTGTAATTTCCTTTTCAATTTGATGGTCCGTTTGTGTTTTCCTCCCCTCTAAATATGTGGACAGGGCTTTTCTGTATGTAATATTCTTCTCACACATTATCTTTCGTATTTCCTTTTCTTTTATAAATACGGGACATGACTTCTCCAAAGCCATATGTGACATCTTACAATTTATGCATTTATAGTTGGTAGTTTCACAGTTACTATGATTTTCCCCGCATTTTGGGCAGCGTACTATTTTGGTTGGACATGACTTTATTAAATGCCCAAATCGCCAGCAACCAGAACATTGCGTCACTGGAAACATATATGGTTCCACTTTAAACCGACACTCATACATAGATACATATGAGGGTAAAGTGGAACTTTTAAAGCACAGTCGAACTGACTCGCTGTCCACCCATTCTCTGGACATTCCAAGGCGTTTTAATCTCCTCACGCTTACAACTTCATATTCACTTTCTAAGCTTTGCTGAATTTCTTCTACGTCTATATTTAAATCTATCTGTTTAACAACTCCATACGATAAACTGATCTCATCTGCTAATTGGCATCTGTACCCCAAATCTAAAAACTTTTGACAATTAACTAGTTTTTCAGCGTTTTTCCTGTCTTCAAATTCTAAAATCACCTTGTATGCATTTTTGTACTGAATTTTATTTATATTAGTGATGATTTCTGACTTTAATAACTTTGCTAAACCGAATTGTTTTGGCAATGCTTTGTCTTTTCCCGTAATGCTCACAATATTACCGTTTGTTTGTGTGTTTCTTTCACCACTCATACTACTATTCAAGTTCCCAGATAATCGTCTTGCTGGTTTTTTCTTTCCATTTCTAACGGTTATAAACCCATCATCATCTTCTATAATTTCCTCACTATCCTCGCGACTTCTTTTCTCTGGAACCCTTTTATTTTCACTTGAAATATTACAGCTCGTCTCCATTATTTCTGAATTAACTTGTTGCTCACTTTCAATTAATATTTCGTCTTCTATAATGTCACTTCCACTCGACTCACAAATAACATTCGTCACTTTATCCATTATCAGTAAACATTTGGATTATATGATAAAATGTAGGTAGGTGTAAGGTAGGGATTGTATAAGGTCCGATGGGACTGGCATGTACATTTGTATAAAAGTCCCTAATTCTAAATAAAGAGAAAAAAAAAAAAAAAAAAACTTAGTACATTACTTTTAGATATTACAAGTAAAACTTCGATTAATCTTGAAATATTTTCCAAACCGCCCACTCTATTAGGTTCTCATACTTCACTAATTCCTCATCTCACTAGCTTACAACCAACGTCAACTCACTGAATAAAAGTACCATAATAAATATAAAATGTTATCCCTAAGTGTCACCGCACACGGGTCTCAAAAAAACGCCGCCACAAAAAAGTGCTATAAGCGGCCATAGAAAAGAGCTAGAAGCCGCCGCAAAAAACAGCTGAAGCGCGCAACAGCGGAAAAGCTTGAAGCGGCTTCAAGCGTTTTATTGTGGCGGCACCGCCGCACACGAGCCACAAAAAAAGGCCGCCTCAAAATGAAACTTGACGCGGCGTTTTTTTTTGAAGTCCGTGTGCGGGGACAGTTAGAGAGTAAAAAAGTAGAATTAATCTTACAAGCTTTGGTTATGAGATTAAAATACTTTCTTCAAATATTCGAGTCTTTATTAGTTTATGTGGTTACTGACAAATGGGGCCGGGCTACCGGGTCTTTTTACAGTGGTTGTTTTATTTAATGATATAAACCAGTGCTGTGATCCCACCTGATGGTAAGCAGTGATGCAATCGTTGATGGTGAAGCGCACTAGTTTATTAAGAGCCTATTCATTGTAGCCTTGAAGACACCTAAAACATAAATGAACGGGAAGGCCGCAGCAGGCCAATTGAATATGATGATGATATCTTAAATATCAGCTAAAGACATCCACTGTTGGATATAGGGCTCCCCCAAGCGAATTCATCATCTTCCTACCCTTGTCCCGTTTTGTTTGGGGTCGGCGCAACATTTTTTTTTCTTCCATTCTGTCCTGTCACTCGCCACGCTATCACTAACTCCCTTTTCTTTCATATCACTTCTCACACAATCCATCCATCTTTTCTTTGGCCTCCCTCTCCCTCTCCATCCAATCACATGTAAACTCATAACTCTTTTAGCAACATGCGTTTCATCCCTCCTCTTTACAAGACCATGCCAAGACAAACGGTTTCTTTTCAACTTTTCAGTCACAGCCACTTTCAAACTTCCCCTAGTATACTAATTTCTCACTTAATCCATTCTCGTCACACCACACATCCATCTTAACATTCTCATTTCAGCTTCATTAGCGTCAAATCGAATTGATGAAAATATTACAACAGATTTTGGCCATACGCCAACGGTAGCTTGTACAGCTGTTCTGATATACAAGTTTTCGTTGTCAAAACTAAGCTAGTTTGAAATTATTTTTATCGGAAATTGCATTTTCGCTCTACAAGAGAAAAAGAAAACTCAAAGGAAACCTGAAATAGAAATATGCAATCGTTTTTGGTTTAAAAAAACTTTTCTGATATAAAACAGTGTTTTGCCCCAGTCGAATTGAGAGAGAACGATAACTGTGTCGAAATTGGTTATTTTTCTCAAAATGCAAAAGCTGTGGATGAAATTCGGCGGCCTTCTAAGTTGCGAAAACTAGCGATGCAAACTTTAATTGGAAATGCAGTGTTTTGCTTTTTTAGGTTTTCTGAAAGTATTGTTTTTTTTTTAAATCTTGTTGCAGAGCTACCTGTTAGTAAACGGTGATGCAATTGTTGATAGTGAAGCGCACTAGTTTATTAAGAACCTATTCACGGTATGGTTTATTGTGTTGCTTCATCATCATTTCAGCCGATATACGTCCACTGTTGGACAAAGGCCTCCCCAAGCGTCGCCACAACGAACGATCCTGTGCGTCTCGCATCCATCGGTTTTTTTTTTTTGAGTTGCTTGCACCAAATCAATGCTATTCTATTCACTTAAGCCTTGAAGATAATCCTAATGATATAGCAGCAACATAAATAAATTATGTGTGAAAATTTAATCTTTCTAGCTATCATGGTTCATTAGATACTGTCTGGTTGCAGACAGACGGACAGCGCAGTGATAGCAATAGGGTCCCATTTTAACCATTTTGTACACGGAACCCTAGAAAAGATGGCTAGAAATTCAACATACTTTAAAATAGACAACCAAGTCAACCTTTACCATAAACCATCAAATCACAAAGTTGAGTCCGTTGAGCCATGTCCCTAGTCCCACTAAGAGGATTATACTAATAAATATGAAATATATTCAAATCCTTGGGATGCTACCGTCGCGCCTACCTTTTTATACAGTAGCATTGTTGCATAGATTAATTTTGTGAGCATGTAAATTCCCTGATTTATCGGGTCTGTGGCTTATGGGTACTTTAAAATCTGTGTAGAGTTCTATATTAATTGTAATGCTATTTACTGGAGGGATTTGTTCTATATTTAGGACTGAATATTTTTTATAAAAAACTTAAAAAAAAATTTCGTATGAAATGTGGAATTTGGAACACTTATTGTTTAACGCTTAAAAATGCCAAATGGCGTTAACAAGCCAATATTTTATAGGTCTCAAATGGTGGTAAGTATCTAATAATTTATCAGCCTCAATAAATCACTACCTCACTATGGTCAAATTCTTGTTACGTGGTTATCATCGCTTACCATCAGGTGAGATGGTGGTCAAACGCAAGCCTAACAATAATAAAAAAAAAATTCAGTAGAATCATGGTTACGTGCCATTTCGGTTTTTTTTTTTTAGGGAAACCATCAAATAACTTTTTTTTTCTGTCGACGGGGAAAATCATCATTGACGTTGGGTGGTTGGGTGGAGCGGGAGACTGTGTCAGAGTCTTACTGACTAAAAACCCCGCGCCGTTCCTTCTAGCCTTCATACCGGGGCTCTAGTTTCCTTTCGGATAACCCCGACCCCGGTAGGCTTCGACCCCGATGGGCCCCTCCTGTTGCTGACAGCTCCTTGAGGCGCGCGGGAACAGTGCGCGCCGTCGACGCCTTGGCTCGGTCCGGACAGTTACCGCACGATCGGACAGCGAGCCACCCATAGCTCGCTGTCCACGAGCCCGCGTCTACGGTGGCTGGAAATCGGGGCTGGAACCCCGGCGGCGGCGGCGGTGAGGGCACCGTTGCCTGATGCGGTCGGCCTCCTCCTTTGCTAGCATTACTGCTTCGCAGAAGGAGGCGACCGCCTGCCACTCCTCGCTCCGGACCATGGCCTGAACCAAGGCCCGGCGCGAGAGGTCTCCGCCGCCGATCGCCCCCACGAGGGCACGGCGTTGCTCCGCCCAAGCAGGGCACACCTCAAGTGTGTGCTCCACCGTGTCCTCCGGGCGATCCGCACAGTGGCGGCACCCGGGCGTCTCTTCCGCTCGAATCCGATGCAGGAACCTTGCGAACTTGCCATGTCCGGTGAGGACCTGCGTCATGCGGAAGGTAAGGACGCCGTGAGGTCTTTCCAGCACGCCTCAAAGAGGGGACTTACCGCCATAAACCATCACTTAGCTTGCAAGAGGTGGTTTGTCAGAATTTTACTGACTAAAACCCATTTCTGTTTCTAACCAATAAAGTTTTTACTGTCTTACTAGGATTGAAGTGCGCTCGGGGTTGCAGGATTGTTCAAATCAGTTACCAAGGCCTGAAACGCAAAGGGCAACTGAAGGAGACAAATGTGGTTATAGTCAGTACAGGTTTGACACACCCTCTCACCTCATACTACAGCGAGAGACATCAGTGGATGATTTCTCATTTCAAGAAAAAACCTTGGTAATGTCCCAGGACGTCTTATAAAGCCACTACAGCTTACCATCCCAAAATGTTTAACGTCGGTAAAATTTTTTCATATTCCAAACTTCGGTTTTGGTTCACACACACAATTTAGCTTCACTTTTTTGACTGACCGACATTTTGACCGATGACTTGGTAAGGGTTGCGGGAATGCGAGACGCACAGGACCGTTCATTATGGCGACGCTTGGGGAAGGCCTATGTCCAACGGTGGACGTCTTTCGGCTGAAATGATGATGATGACATTTTGACAATTCAAAAATTCCAGTAAATGGTATCTTTGAAATAAACGCTTCTGGGGGTCTACTCGCTTTCTCCGAAATGAAACTTTCGTAAACGAACGATATTCATTTGACGTTAAAATTGCAAACAATCCTCTCTCATAATTATATTTTTTTCGAAACATTACTAATTAGAGTAGGTTTAGAGATTCGGTGCGTCAAAAAATTTTCGTTCGTGCGAATTATCGGGAACGAAAGGAACCGTGGTTAGGAAACACGCAAAATTTCAATCGAAACTTCGTTTTTCGGAGAAAGCGAGTAGACCCCCGATTTCTAACTGCAGTCAGAAAAGGATATTTAATGTCCATCTATTCCAATTTATAAATCAAATGGAAGAAATGATTAACAACCCTAGCATGCAGGCAGAATTTTGCTTAAAATTGTTCTAAATACCAGTAACCCAGGAATGGGAGCACCCATCAATCATAAGGACATGTGATAGACAAGATACGCTGCTGGTTCGCTTCTAACGATATAAACGAATTTGCATAGGTTTGTCTATATTTAGAAACCTAGTTTTGTTCCTATCTTTGTTGTGTAATTCGCTGTTAAAATCTAGTTGAATTTCGTTATAATATCGACGCTTGAAAGGCAAAAATCACCAAGCTACATTGAGTAAACTTTACAAGAAAGTGATTTAAGATTCAAATATTTATTTTAAAAAAATGTATTTGAAAAATATCTGTTTTAGACACTATTACCGTGATGTTAATAAAATCTAAATCCAACTATTTCGTCGTTTAAAAAAATAATCTAAAAATGTTAACTTTAAATCACTTCTTTTTTTACGGTGGGCAAAAATCACCTTATGACAACCCCCGCTCTTGAGTGGAGCGGGAGATAGTGTCAGACTCTTATTGACTAAAAACCCACCCCATTCCTTCTAGCCTCTGCGTAACGGGGCTCGAGTTTTCTTTCGGATAACCCTGGCCCCAGTAGGCTTCGACCCAGCTGGGCCCAGTGTGCGGGAACAGTGCGCGCCAGCGACGTCTTGGGTATGGTTTGGACAGTTACCGGACGGTCGGACAGCGAGCTACCCATGAGTCGCCGTCCGCAAGCCCGCGTCTACGGTGGCCGGAAATCGGGATCGGAAACCCGGCGGCGGCGGCAACGGCGCCCGCCGTTGTCTGATGTGGTCGGCCTCCTCCTTTGCTTGCATTACTGCTTCCCAGAAGGAGGCGGTCGCCTGCCATTCCTCCTCAACTTTAAATCACTCTATTGTAAAGTTTACTAAATGTCGCTTAGTAATTTTGCCTTTCAAGAGTCGATTTTTTTTTTTTCAGCTGGCCCTGATTGGCCCACTGCTGGGCAAAGGCCTCCCTCTATTCTTTTCAACAATCACGGTTCCTCGCTTTCTCATTCTAATTCGTAACTTCTTTAACCCATTCAAGTGGTTTTGTCATCCCTCACGCTCTGATGAGGATGAGGTAGGTAATGACAGACTTTTACTGAATAAAACCCACCCGTGTTCATTTAATTGCGTTTCAACATACGATGACTTTTTCGAACAATTCAACAGACCTAGCAAACTAGTTCTGTAAGAAGGCAAAAATTCACTTTGTTATAATGGCAAAAAAAGATAAAACTACAATACATTCAAGTTTTAAAAACAAATACTCGAAAGGACCATCTTTGTTACTGAGACAAATATTTGGTCCTTTTTACCGCATCATATCGGGCTTAAGGACCAAAGAGGTCCTAGAAAAAGTCAACCAACTAGAACCGGTTCACGCACAAATTGATGGAGACTAAACAGTTTCAAGATGTGCCCACAAAAAATTCTGTGGCACTGTTGAAAATTATAATTACGACTGTTTAAATTTTAATTCACTTGGAACAGTAAAAACGAATTAATTATTGCAAATAAACGAAAATACCAATGTCTGTACCATTTTAGAGTTCCTCAAAGTAAGGGCTGATGTTTAAAAAAGTGCCGCCGGGATTCCGATCCCGATTTACGGCCACCGTAGGCTTGCCGACGGTCCGGTAACTGTCCGGACTGAGCCCAAATCGTCGTTGGCGCGCACTGTTCACGCGCGCCTCAAGGAGTTATCAGCATCGGCAGGAGCCCAGCTGCGTCAAAGCCTACTGGGGCCAGGGTTAGCTCCGAAAGGTAGCACAGCCCCGGTACGAAAGGCAACAAAGGAACTGGAGTGGGTGTTTTAGTCAGTAAAAGTCTGACACTATCTCCCGCTCTGCCCGAGAACGGGGGATGTCATTAGATGATTTTCCCACCGAAAAAAATATAATTAATATAAAATCAGGGCCGAGTTATCCTTTCAGAAGCAAACCCTTGGCCCCAGTAGGCATCGACTCTGCCCCTACGGTTTGCTGACATCTCCTTGAGGCACGCGTGAAACGTTACGCGCCATCGACGATTTGACCTTGGTCCGGACGGTAACCGAACAGTCGGTCGGCGAGCTACCCATTGCTCGCTGTTCGCAAGCCCGCGGAATATGTACCTTTGGAATAATTTTCACTAGTGTAACCACTAGCAAAAGCTAGTTTTAAATGAAAATAGCTACTCCTGTCTTTTGATGTTAGATAAGTAGGTACGACAACAAACAAATGTACATTCCAGCTCATCCTTTTAATCAATGTAAGATGGGACTCTATGTCCCATCTTACTTTAGAAGTTCATCTATTTTTAGTTGGGATCAAACGACTACGATTGAATTGAACTGAAATTCCTGGGCAATGTATCAAATGTGTTTACCAACAACGTTAGGAAGGACACACACGATAATGCTTTTATACCTATCTAGCTTTTGTCCGCGGCTTCGGTCGCGTAAAAGTGGGTTCCTTCATACAAAAGTTTGGATTCTAGTTTTAAGCTTTTAGGGAATGAATTTTGGATAACCCTCTCTTAGTTTCTTTTAACTATTTTTTTAAACTTGATTGATAAGTACGGAAGAGGATAATAATATAAATTATTAACAGACAAAACAGCGTGTAAATTCATCACGTTTCTTTTAGGATTATGTCTATCAGATGGTAAGCGATTAGTTTCGGAAACTAATCGCTAACTTCCTAACGAAGTTATTGAAGAATTATAGTTATTTGTACTTTTCAAATATTTGTTTTGATTGCAGTTATACACACATCGGTGTGTATTTAACCTAACAAATGGATACGGTAGTCTCATTTGATCGCAAAAAATATCACTATCTATGCTAATATTATAAAGAGGTAAAATTTGTAAGTTTGTATGTAGGGGGTAATCTGTGGAAGTACTAGTCCAATTGCTAAAATTCTTTCACCGATAGAAAGCTGCTTTATTCTTGAGTGACATGGACTATATTTTATGTACGCGGGCGAAGCTGCGGGCAAAAGCTAGTAATTTATAAAACACATTTTACACAGACCTCAATAACTTCAAACAACCGCTAAAAGTAGGTAATTCTCAATACCAAAAATATAATTTTCAAATTAATAATCAGCCCATTGAAAAACGTCATAAAGTTGACACCATATGAAATTCCAATCGCCATTAACTCTTGAGGTAATAATAGTATAAAACCACATCACACTTTCAAATGGCCGATCATCGATAAAGATAAGGGCATAAATTGAAAAAGGAACGGAACCCACATTTCAAATATCCAATCGCCCTCATCAACTCTTGCGCACAATGCATAATTCAGTGCGTTGCGTTCAGAAATTCTTGATCGGCAAAAAACATTTTAAAACGAAACATTTCTCGACGATCGTATGAATGTAATGTTGAACTCGGTACAGCTGATACCGGTTTCTTGATTTTTTTTCGTGAATTGGCAAAGCCTATTTTGTAGTGACGACAAATTTTGTTTTAGCCTTTTTTCGATTACCTAGTTGTTTAAGGTAAGACACGGTATAAAAATATCGGGCCTAAATATATTTAATTACATCTATACAAGGATCATTCTATAGCTATTTTTTTTTTTGTTGAAAACTTTAAAAAGTAGATATCCTTAGAATAAAATTGACCTAACTGAAAAATTGCAAATTATGAAAATGGTACAGGGAAATTATGTGCGTGCAGATCCACACACAGCGACTTTAGTTGCTAGGAACTGATTGGATAATTCTGCAATGATTTGTGTCCATACTTAGCAATCGATCTATAAAACTACAGACTATGAAGAATAGAAAAGATTAGTAGATCAATCTACAAATAATTATTTATTTTGGCAGATTTGTACTCTACAATCCTTATAAATTGGAATAAACACTTAGTAATGTCAAAATAATATCAAAGTAAGTAAAAGAGATTTTGTATCTGTTTTCGCAATTATGGATATTATCAAATTTCGTATTTTTTACCATTGTCTTCGCTAATTTAAAATGGTTGTGTGTTTTCTCATTCACGTAAGTACAATTTTGAAATCGTCAGCCATTCATCGTCAACTAAAGTCGCTGCGTGTGAACCATACCTTAATTGACAGCGTCCATAAGCTTCACTCATCGATTTAAATAAAAATCTACGGTATATCGAATTAATTTGTATAATTAATTCGATATACCGTAGATTTTTATTTAATCGATGTATCGCCTCGTTAATAAATAAATTAATCAGTAAAGTTGTTCGTCGTGTTTAATTTTCACTGCCTATTTATCGGTTTTTGTGTTCCTTCAATGATATTGGAGCTGTTAAAAATTGATTTAGTTTTTTGTAGTGCAGTGGTAGCTATGGATGAACGATCGTAGATTGCCTGTAGCGATATGAGAAAAAAAAATAAAGTAATAAAATTACACCTATACTGTTTTTTTTATTTTTTAAACTCGCCAGGCATGAAATGCAAATAGACGTGCAGTCGCTAATGAGATATGTGTCGCCTTGTTTATGTAAAAAAAAAAAACGACTTTACTAAAAAAATTAATAGAATTTGAGGAGTTCCCTCGATTTAGCAAAGATTCCATCATCAGAAGCCAATTTGGTGACTATGGGAACATTTGGGATGTATACCCTCTCCAACAAAAAAATATTTTTTCAAATCGGTTGGCAAGCGACGAATTATGCGCGAACAAACATAAAAAAAAATACAAACATCCGAATTGAGAACTTCCTTTTTTAGAAGTCGGTTAAAAATGATTTAGTGATGATGTTCGATATTTTACACAGTCGGAAAAGAGATTCATTTAATGATTTTCCATGTAAAAAAAGCATAATGTATGTATGTATAGTCTACCAAAACAAAACAACATCAATTTAAACATGACATGTAAGTACGAACTCAAATGCAGCAAAAACTTGTCCCCACAAACATTACAATTGAATGAAACTATAACAGTACTTGAAAAACGAAAAAAAAAACAAACACAAAATTACCATCAGCATCGGAGAATCCGAAAAAACCCGAAGTGCCAAATCGATCGATCACGAAACAGGACAATTAAATGCACAAAAAATGTAATAAAATTCAAAATGGCGGACTTGCACCTTTTTCTTGAACGGAATGGTAAAAGGTACATAAATGTTTAATGTATTTTTCATTCAGGTCTTGAAGTTAAACAAGCTAAATGGGAAACGGATGAGCATCTTTCTCGGACGCTCATTCAACAGTCGTGCTGGATTTGGAGTTCCTTAAAATATTTTTGGGGAATCCTTTTGGTAAACCGTTTATTTGAGGCTGTCTTTCAACATTGTAGAAATGCAAACCCTCTCTATTTTAAAACAGTTATTATTATTACATACTAGCTTTTGCCCGCACGACTTCGCTCCCGCTCTACCCTACTCTACCCTACTATACCCTACTCTACCCTACACTACTCTACACTACTCTAATCTATACTACTCTACCCTACTCTACCCTACACTACTCTAATCTATACTACTCTACACTGCTGTACACTACTGTACACTACTCAACCCTACTCTACCCTACTCTACCCTACTCTACCCTACTCTACCCTACTCTACCCTACTCTACCCTACTCTACCCTACTCTACCCTACTCTACCCTACTCTACCCTACTATACCCTACTCTACCCTACTCTACCCTACTCTACCCTACTCTACCCTACTCTACCCTACTCTACCCTACTCTACCCTACTCTACCCTACTCTACCCTACTCTACCCTACTCTACCCTACTCTACCCTACTCTACCCTACTCTACCCTACTCTACCCTACTCTACCCTACTCTACCCCATAGCGTGTTATCTTATCGTTTAAACACTTTTAATATTGCTGATCTCGTGAAAGGAGAAAGCGATTTCTTAATGTTTTAAAACACCCAGATTTATTATTTATCTACACTACATATTGCAAATTCGCGATTATTTTCTACAATATTTATATCTAGCTGATGCGATTTGCAAGTAAGATAATATATACTACTAGCTTTTGCCCGCTCGGCTTCGCTCCCGCTCTTCCGTACTCTACCTTACTCTACCCTACTCTACCCTACTCTACCCTACTCTACCCTACTCTACCCTACTCTACCCTACTCTACCCTACTCTACCCTACTCTACCCTACTCTACCCTACTCTACCCTACTCTACCCTACTCTACCCTACTCTACCCTACTCTACCCTACTCTACCCTACTCTACCCTACTCTACCCTACTCTACCCTACTCTACCCTACTCTACCCTACTCTACCCTACTCTACCCTACTCTACCCTACTCTACCCTACTCTACCCCAGGGATTTTGTAATATAAAGGGCGAGTTTCTAGATAGTTATCATATTTAAACACTGTCCTCGTTTATTTTTTTTTTTTTGTTCTAGAATACATTACGGAAGTTTTTATTAAATACTAGTTTTTGCCCGCACGGCTTCGCTCTCGCTCTTCCCTACTCTACCCTACCCTACCCTACCCTACCCTACCCTACCCTACCCTACCCTACCCTACCCTACTCTACCCTACTCTACCCTACTCTACCCTACTCTACCCTACTCTACCCTACTCTACCCACCCTACTCTACCCACCCTACTCTACCCATTTTTATATTGACACCTCTTTTGAGGAAAATTATTGACAGTTTATTGACCTTCTGATCCCCTCTTTACAGGGATCAGAACATTTATTTCATAAATCATATAGTATTTCAATTATTGTCTTTTTAATTATTTTATTGACACCTCCTTTGAGGAATTATTTTGACTAATTTATTTTTATTGACATTTGAACAAAGGGGGGCCTTTACAGGGATCAGTACACTAGTTGTGTTATTTGATTTTTATATTTCACCTCCACTACCATGTTCCTCTCTAGGACCCCGGCCAAGAAAGCCTCCACAGGACCCCATGTCTCTCCGTCGAACGTGGCTCTCTCCGTCACCTTCGAGGGGGACATTTCCCCTCCCAGTGTTTCAACTCAGGCCTCTAGTGTGAGGCGAAGCATTGACGAGTGGGAAAACGGGACAATAGCGGATTCTCAGGCTCTCCCGTCAGCCGCTGCGAACCCATCGAAGAAAGCTGCCTCGACCGTGACGGCTTCCCATAAGGTTGCAAAGCGCGCCACTTCCCAGCCGGACAGCAAGGCTGTGGCGCGCCGAACCTCTACTGAGGCACAGGGAGCGTCACCAGGGTCGAGCCAACTGCAGCCGAGCAAACCCACCGATCGGGTGACCGAGGCTCGCAACTGCCTTCTGCGCGCGAAATCGCACCTTGGCGATTCGCGCAATTTGAGGGCAGATCTGAAAGCCGGGATCACCCGATCGGTGGAACGGCTGTACCAGCTTGTGAAGGAGGGGGCGGCGGCTGCTTTACAAGTGAAGGGGGCTGAGCTGGCAAGGGAGGAGGTCATAAAGGCCACACTTCCGCTAGAAGCACCCAATAGCCTCCCGGAGGTTAACTCGCTGCTCGCTTCACTAGCGGAGCACACCGCGCTGGTGAAGGAGAGTAGCGAGAAGATGGAGAAGCTGCAGCGGGTGATGGAGAGGCAGGGGGAACTGCTGGAGAAGACGGCCACCTACGCGAGTGTGGCGGCGGGTCCACCGAAAAGGCAGACCCCAGGAAGGACCGCGCTACACTCGATAGTGGTGACGTCCAAAGACGAAAGGGATTCAGGAGAGGAAATAATTTCCAAAATTAGAGAGGCGGTTAAAGCCAAAGATGGTGGAATTGAAATAGAGCGTGTGCGAAAGGCAAAGGACAGAAAGATTGTTATGGGATGTAGGTCGGTCGAAGAAAGAAATAAAGTAAAGGAAAGACTCATGAAGGCAGGAGAACACCTCATTGTCGAGAACGTGAAAAACAAAGACCCACTCCTGGTCTTCCGTGGCGTCCTCCGCATCTACTCTGATGAGGAAGTGCTGGAGGCGCTACGCAATCAGAACCGAGATGTCTTTCGCGGCCTCGACAACGAGGAGGACAGACTCGTTATAAAATATAAAAGAAACTCCAGAAACCCTCAGACCCATAGCGTGATAGTCAGCACGTCCCCAATTATTTACGGCAGGATGCTCGATAAGGGAAGAGCGCGTATTGATCTTCAGACCGTCTTCGTCGACGATCAGTCGCCACTGGTGCAGTGCACGAGGTGCCTAGGGTACGGGCATAGTCGGCGACTCTGTAAAGAGGCCGCCGACTTATGCAGCCATTGCGGAGGCCCTCACCTGCGCGCAGAGTGTGCCCAGTGGCTAAAGGCGGATTGCCCAAAATGCCATAACTGCGTCAAGGCGAAGATGGAGAAGACGGACCACAACGCGTTCAACCCCGAGTGCCCTGTGCGTGTCAAGTGGGACAGGCTGGCACGCGCGTCCGTCGCCTACTGCTAAGGTGGTCCCAGTGGACACACTGCCGCACAAAATACTCCAGGTGAATCTTCAAAGGTCGAGACTTGCGACCCATGAGCTTATGATCGAGGCCGAGCAGCGCAAAGCCACCGCAGCGCTGATCCAGGAGCCCTACGTGGGCAACGCTAAACGGATGGGCGGGACCAGAGGCGTCCGAATCTTCCAGAGCACCAGGCAAGGAGAAGGGACTGTCAAAGCGGCCATAGCTGTCTTTGACCCGAAGCTGACCGTTAGACAGTACCCAGAACTCACCACGGACAATATCGTCGTGGTGGGGATCCAAACTGGTGCCTGGAGGGTAACTCTGGTCTCGTTCTACTTTGAGCCAGACCAGCCCTTGGGGCCATACCTGGACAGCCTTAAAAAGGTGGAAAGCGAGACCGGCCCGCATAAGCTCATAATGGGAGGAGACACCAACGCCTGGAGTGTTTGGTGGGGCAGCAGTGAGACCAATAGCAGAGGCGACGAGATGCTGGGAGCTCTCGACCAGCTTGGACTGCAAATACTCAACCGAGGGGAAACTCCAACCTTCGACGTAGTTCGTGGTAACAGACGTTACACGAGCTGCGTCGACGTCACAGCCTGCACAGCGGATATGCTGACGGTGACTGACGGCTGGCGAGTCGTTGATGACTTGACGGGGTCGGACCACAACGGCATAGAGTTCGTAATAAATCTCGAGAAATCTGTGGGTATCACGGTGCACCGGACTACCAGGCTCTACAATACGAAGAAAGCGAATTGGGTTCAGTTTCGTAAGAAACTGCGCCAAATTATGCTTAGTAACCAATACACTGTAAGCCTGTTCGATCAAATCGACAGCGTGGACAAGCTAGACCTGGTAGTCGAGGAACTGACGACGGCGGTACAAGACGCCTGTACCAAAGTGATACCCAAAAAGAAGACTTTCGAGAAGTTAACCGTGCCGTGGTGGTCCGATGAACTCGCCAGCCTGAAGAGGCAGGTGGTCACCAAAAAGCGGAGGATCCGATGTGCAGCGCCGGTTCGTAGACCAAAGGTTGTTGAGGAGTACCTGAAACAGAAAGAAGAGTATGAAAAAGCAATAGTCCAAGCAAAAATCGAGAGCTGGAAGGGATTCTGTGAGAAACAAGACCGCGAAGGCCTGTGGGAGGGAATATACAGGGTAATCCGGAGGACAGAGAAGAGAGAGGAGGACATACCGATGGTAAGGGATGGGACGACATTAGACCCCGAAGAATCAGCGCGGTACCTAGCCGAAACGTTCTACCCGAAAGACCGTCCGGAGGGGGACAACGAGGAGCACAAAGAGGTGCGGAAAAGAGCGGAAGAGGTGAACGGAGGAAACCAAGTTGAGACCTGGGACCCTCCCTTCACTCTCGACGAGCTAAGCCGAGCTGCTTCCTCGTTCAACCCCAAAAAAGCCCCCGGTTCCGACGGTCTGACGGCGGACATATGGGGCCACGTAATCCATCAAGACCCAGAATTTGTTCTGCACTTGATGAACAAGTGCCTGGCGCATGGATACTTTCCACGGTCCTGGAAAGAGGCAACGGTCGTTGTGCTCCGTAAACCCGCGAAAGAAGACTACACCACTCCGAAATCTTACAGGCCGATTGGTCTATTGCCCGTACTCGGCAAGATATACGAGAAGATGCTCGTGGCCCGACTCAAGTTTCATCTGCTACCCAGGATGAGTACTCGCCAGTACGGCTTCATGCCCCAAAAAAGCACTGAGGACTCCCTCTATACACTCATGGGGCACATTCGTGGCAGACTCGATTTAAAGAGGCTTGTCACGATTGTGTCCTTGGATATAGAGGGAGCCTTCGACAACGCTTGGTGGCCGGTCATACGAGTGCGTCTGGCTGAGGAAAAGTGTCCTGAGAACTTGAGAAGGGTCTATGACAGTTACTTGTCCGAGAGAGTGGTGAAAGTTAGGTACGCGGGAGCGGAGCATAAATCCAGGACCGAGAAGGGATGCGTCCAGGGGTCAATCAGTGGCCCCATATTGTGGAACGTGGTGCTGGACCCGCTGCTCAAAGAACTGGAAAGGATGGGGGTCTATTGTCAGGCGTTTGCGGACGATGTCGTCCTTGTGTTCGATGGGGAGACGGCACTTGAGGTCCAGAGGGATGCCAGTGTCGCCCTTGAGTACGTGCGCGCATGGGGTGTCGCTAACAAGCTTAAGTTTGCGCCACATAAGACCAAAGCAATGCTGGTAACGCGCAAACTTAAGCACGACACCCCATGTCTCAGAATGGGCGGGGTGGACATTGGCATGTCTGAGGAGATCAAACTGCTCGGTCTCACCATCGACCACAAGTTGACCTTTAACACCCACGTCGCAAACGTCTGCTCCCGAGCCATCGGTATATATAAGCGGCTGTCGAGGGCCGCAAGGGCCAGCTGGGGTCTGCATCCTGAGGTCATCCGCTGCATTTATACAGCTGCAGTCGAACCCATCGTCCTGTACGCGGCGAGTGCGTGGTCGCCGGCCGTAACCAAAATTGGAGTCCAAAAGAAGTTGAACGCCGTCTAGAGGAGCTTCGCGCAGAAACTGTGCCGAGCCTATCGCACGGTCTCCTTACACTCGGCACTGGTGCTGGCTGGGATACTCCCTCTCGACCTCCGAATTCGAGAGGCGGCCTCACTCTATGAGGCCAAGAAGGGATTACCCCATCCAGTGCTAGGGGACAGGGAGATCGAGCGAGTGGCATCGGCACTAGAGATGCCACATCCTGCTGAGCAGAGGGCCATTGCACTGCGAAGCCTGGTAGACGAGGAGCAATATAATAACCACCGCGACTACGCGGTGAAAATCTTTACAGACGGCAGCAAGATTGAGGGCAAGGTCGGGGCCGCACTTTCGGTGTGGACCGACCAGACGGAAGTCAAGGCCCTCAAACTTGCGCTGCCGTCTTATAGTACCGTCTACCAGGCCGAGCTCCTTGCCCTCTGCGAAGCCACGAAAGAAGTCCTCCGAAGGACCGAGACGGCGTTCGCTATCTACAGTGACTCCATGGCAGCTCTCCAAACAGTCGTGAACCCCGAAGCCCTCCATGCCCTCGCAGTGGAAACGAGGGACGCCATCCGCCGCAGCAGTATCCAGAACAAGAGCGTCTCCTTGTTCTGGATCAAAGCTCATGCGGGGCTGGAGGGTAACGAGAGAGCCGACTCGCTCGCAAAGGAGGCTGCCCTAAGGTGTAAGCGGCAACCCCACTACGATAAATGCCCGGTTTCATTCGTTAAGCGTATGATCCGTATGGAAACGCTGAGCGAATGGAACCGGAGGTATTGTACTGGGGAATCGGCGGCCACGACGAAGTTGTTCTTCCCATGCGCGATCGCAGCGTACAGGACGGTGCGTAAGATAGAGGTGACCCAGAAGCTGACCCAGGCCCTAACGGGGCACGGTGGGTTCTCCGAATACCTGACACGCTTCAAGTGTAAGGAGAACCCAGCGTGCGCCTGCGACCCCGACAAGCAGGAGACGGTCCTCCACCTGCTGACGGAGTGCCCTGTGTATTCCTCCCACAGGCACGACTTTGAAATGGGAGTCGAACTGCAAGTCACAAAAGGAAACTTATGTCTCTTAATAAGTGACCGAAAGAAGAGGAAGTCTTTCATTGACTATATAATTAAAATTGTCCAGTCTGTCAATAGACGAAATAAATGATTGACACTTTATTATTTATAAGTTATTTTATCTGTTATGTACAATTACGACCTTTTTATTAGAAATTGAAAATAAATTTTATAAGGCCCATCAAATTTTATTGTACCAGTTATTTTATATTAATATTTATAATCACAATTATGTATTATACACGGATCTTAACAATATACACCAATGATTTTATTTTTACAATTATTTTAACAATTATTATTCTTACTATTTATCACACCTAAATTAGATTTCTCTTATAATGACGACATTCACAATACAATTATTAAGATGAAAACATTTTAAATTGATTATTATCTTTACATTTATTAAATTACAAACACAATAAATAAATTTAAAAATAACAAAAAGTACCTACGTCCCTAGAAAACTTCCCTGCGTAACCTGACGGCAGGGGGGCCTTCCGCATGGCAGGAGTGGTTTTTAGCCGGTAGGAGTCCGGCACTACCCAGACTGCCTTTCTGCAAAGCAGTCTGGGTGTCCATGATGGATTTCCCACTCCTGCCACAAAAAAAAAAAAAAAAAAACCCTACTCTACCCTACTCTACCCTACTCTACCCTACCAAACTTCACATAAACCATCTACTAAATAGTCTGAACAAAGCCTAAAAATTTGGTTTGGATAGGTGAGCCCGTTCTTGAGTTATAAAATAACAACGAAAAGTGGCATTGATTTTTATATATATAGATACATACATATACAAAAAAATACAGGTTAAACATTATTAAAAATAAGTGTACGTGTACGAGGAAATTGCCCTGTGCGCTAATAACTATAGACCACCCGTCTTAGCGCACAGGACAATTTTTCCAGACAACCTATGCTATGTGTTATTTTTCATCATTTTACCGAATGAATTGCTCCCCTGGCCATAGGTCTCCCTCGACCGATCCTGTGTATCTAACATCCACTGGATTACTCTTACCAAATTAGAGCTTGGTCCACCTTCTAGGAGGCTTTTCAACGCAGCGTCGGTACATGGTCGCTACTCCAGAACCTTTCGGCCTGGTCGATCATCTCGTTCTACGAGCAAGTGGCCCTGTGTTCCGGTGTAATTTTAGCGGTTCTTGCTTTATAGGTTCAATATTCCACTAGAGCGGAGCTATAACCGAAGACCTGCAGGCGAAACCGCGAGGGACGGCTAGTGTTGTTATAAGCTTTTTAAAGTATCAAGAAACATATTTTGTTAACAATTCTTAGAATATAAAAGCGCTCCTTCAGAGGTTAATATTAAACGTCGCATCTATCAAGAAGTTTGTTCCAACTGGTTACCCAAACAATTTTCCTACAAATTGGTTGTGAAATGGAAACTAGAATGGCGTTTAGGAAAATAGTTTTGCCGGGTCACGAAATACATTATAAATTCTTTAGGTAGCTTCAGAAGAGAATTTGCCACTAACCTAGAACTTTCCCGAAGCAAGTTTGTGAAAAACTATTTAACGTACTTCGTTTATGATTGAAAATCAAAAAGCCATTAGAAATATTAAGGGAAAATTAATTGGAAACTATTCAAAAGAACCTTTCGACCTCATTGACTATCTGTTTGATGAGCAGTGGCCAGTGTGCCCTGCTCGCTGCCACTTAAGTTTGGCGATTTTTTAGGCTATGTCGGTGACCTTGGTTTTCTTACGGATATCTTCATTCCTGATGTGATTACGTTTGGAAACTCCATGTATAGCCTCTTGCTCTATGGGTGACTTTAAGCCTTCTGATGAGGCTGATTGAAAGCGACCACGTTTCATTTCCATATATCATCACTGGCAACACGCACTGGTCATAGACTTTCGTCTTGACACACTGTTGCGTGTTGGATGGGTGTCAGAGTCGGAGTCTGGAGTGACGACCGCGCATCTAAGGAACAGCGTAGCGAGGCCGCCCAAAAGGTGACCCCATTACCTGGTGAGATACGATGGATGCGAAACTCATAGAAGCGTTCGTTGTGGCGATACTTAGGGGAGGCCTATATCCAGTAACGGACGTCTTTCGGCTGGTGATTCCTTGCCGGAGTCTGTGTTTTCTGATGACTACAACCCGGGAATCTTTAAGTTGAGAGTGAATAGGTTTCTTTTAGGTAACCGCGTTCCATCGTCGACCGCATCGTCGCTTTCCATCAGGTGAGATAGCGGTCAAGCGCAAACCTATAACAATAAAAAAAAGAAAAGATGATTATGATGTTGATGTTTCGAAAAAAAATCGTAAGTCAAGAAAAAAATTGAGTTTATAAAAGAAAATCTTCACAGAACCCGACCCCAAAATAACTAAAACCATATTTAAAAGTTTCAACTGTACCGAGCCTTTTTTAATTCGTGGCAAACCTTAAAAGGCAGTACGTCCGCAATGTCGGCATTCAATTCATTGCGTTTTGGGTAAGAACCCATTTTGTATGGTTCGCAAGTAAAGCTTGGGAAAATCCGGTCATTGGACCTTATGGGGTCAATAGCATAGGTATACTTAGCTAGTAACGACTAACTGTTAGAGAGCAGTGGTGGCCGAGTGGTAATGGCCCCCGACTTACGAGTTGTAGGTCTCGGGTTCGAATCTAGCCAGGCGCATTACTTTGTTTAATTTATTTCCTATTATATCCTATTATATATATTTATTAGTGTGGTCCCTTCACCTGTCTCGTTTTGGTTGTGGATTGCTAAACCTTTTGTAGTAATGGTTGTCAAGGGCTAGGTTTGTATGAAAGCAGAGCGAGACGCATAGTTAATTAAAAATTATATAAAAAACTCGAAAGCGGTGGTGGCCGAATGGTAATGGCTCCGACTTACGAGTTGCAGGTCGCGGGTTCAAACCCTGCCAGACGCATTACTTTGTGTAATTTATTTCATTACCACTGCTCTCAAAACGGTGAAGGAAAACATCGTGAGGAAACCGGCGTGTTCTAGAACCAAAAATTTGAAGACATGTGACATCTAACAATACGCACTGGGCCCGCTTGGTAGATTACGGCCCATTCCCTCTCCTAGAGAGGAGGCTTGAGTCCCAGCAGTGGGAACATTAAAAAGGCTGATGATGATGATGATGACTAACTGTTGACACATGAGTAAATAAACCGTCTGTTGACGGCACAATTGGCGCAGTGGTTGAGCAATTGGCTGCTGTGCTGCGTGTCGCGGGTTCGGTTCCTGCGCGGAAAAATAATTTGTATGGCCTACAGATAAGTGCTGTCTGGGTATCTTTTGTATGCGAGTTTACATGTTTCTGAATCGTCCGGTAACTGTCCGGACCGAGCCAAGGCGTCGACGGCGCGCACTGTTCCCGCGCGCCTCAAGGAGTTAAAAGCAACAGGAGGGGCCCATCTGGGTCGAAGCCTACCGGGGTCGGGGTTATCCGAAAGGAAACTAGAGCCCCGGTATGAAGGCTAGAAGGAACGGCGTGGGGTTTTTAGTCAGTAAGAGTCTGACACTATCTCCCGCTCCACCCAAGAGCGGGTTTTGTCAATGATGATTTTCCCCGTCGAGAGAAAAAAAAAACATGTTTGTGAACGCATCCTCGCTCAAAAATAGCCACGATCAAGGAGTTATTCTTAATGTGTGGGACATTTGATTGGCCTGTTGGTCTAGTTGTTAGTGACCCTGCCTGCTATGCCGGAGGTCGTGGGTTCGATTCCCACCAAGGACAAATTTTTATGTGATGAGTATGATCATTTGTTCTGTGTCTGGGTATAATTTATCTATAATATGTATGTATTTAGAAATATATAAGTATGTTTATCAGTTGTCTAGTAGCCATAACACAAGCTCTGCTTAACTTGGGACTAGACAGCGTTGTGTGATAGTTGTGGAATATTATTATCATTATTATTTACCAGAATTTTTTGCTCTTGGACCGGTTTCCTCACGATGTTTTCCCTCACCGTTTTAAAAGCAGTAGTGGTGAAATAAATTACAGATAGTGAAGCGCCTACTTCGGTTTGAACCCACGATGGTATAGGTATAGGTTTGGAGGTAAGCGGAACAGAGAGTAAAGTCCCGCAAACCTCCTTTGAAAAGGGAGGATCCTCCGACCAGACAGGATGTTATAGTCTGGTGGGCGACTGCCCGATAGTTGATGTCGGACTGTCGTATACGTACATATCGCGCTGAGAACTTTGATTGCGCGATGCAGGATTTCGTATTTTCTTCGTAGTTCTTATGTGGCGTCATAGATGTCGCTACATAGGCTCGTAAGTCAAGGCCCTTCCCACTGGGTCCTCACTCCTACAATACTGCTCCATGTTTTATTTCCTTCTCATGAAAATATCCAATAAAGAAAACCGACCTCACGATACATAAGAAACCACTTTATTGGTGTGGTGTTCGCAAAAATAGAGGGTAGATATGACTATACCAAATAATAGAGCTAAGTGCTAATATTGAACCATTGCGTACAATATCTTTATTGAAAGGAAATATTTTTACGACAATAATGCCGTTTTTAGGGATACCCAATGTCTATACAACTCTTTGGGGATACCGTACCCTTATTGCTAAGACTTATAATTTAGGTTTTTTTTTAATCTATACTAATATTATAAAGAGGTAAAATTTGTAAGTTTGTATGTAGGGGGTAATCTCTGGAAGTACTGCTCCGATTGCTAAAATTTTTTCACCGATAAAAAGCTGCTTTATTCCTGAGTGACAGGCTATATTTTATGTACGCGGGCGAAGCCGCTGGCAAAAGCTAGTCTGATATAAACGCATTGCACGCAGAACAGTTGGTCGATGGGGACGAAAGGTTCCAGAGTGGCGACCATGTACCGGAAGACGCAGCGTTGGAAGGCCTCCAAAAAGGTGGACCGATGACCTGGTCAGGGTCGCGGGAATCCGATGGATGCGTGACGCACGGGACGGGTTGTTGTGGCGACGCTTGGGGGTGCCTATGTCCAACAGTGGACGTCTTTCGGCTGATATGATGATGATGATATAAACTAGTGCTTGACTGCGATCCTACCTGATGGTAAGTAGTGATACAATCGTTGATGGTGAGGCGCACTAGTTTATTAAGAGCCTATTTACTCTAGCCTTGAAGACACCCAAATTATAATCAGACGGGAAGACCGCAGCAGGCAAATTGTTCCAGTCCTTTCATATACGCAATATAAATGTTAATGACATTATCATTTATTATTCTTACAAGCCTGTATTATCCTACTGCTGACCAATGAAAAAAGGCTCCCTGCTTTTAATGGCCACGGCTCCTTGCTTCCTCTTTCCAATTCGGAAGACACCCAGGTCATCCCACCATCTCCTACGTGGTCTTCTGCGGCCGCGTATCGCTATGGTCTGGACACCAATCCTGTGTTTTACGGGCCCACTATTCATCATCATCATCATTTCAGCCGATATACGTCCACTGTTGGACATAAGCCTCCCCCAAACGTCGCCACAACGAACGATCCTGTGCGTCCTGTAAACCTTCACCAGGTCATCAGTCCACGTTGTCGGAGGCCTACCAACGCTGCGTCTGCCGGCCCACTATTTTCATAATATAATCAGTCTTATAATGTTTCCACTGCTGGGATTCAAGCCTCTTCTCTAGTAGAGTGAACTATTATTATCATACATATTTTTTTAATGATGATAGAGAAAACCAATTCCTGCAAAAAATAACAATTGTCACTTATGATATTACTAGCTTTTGCCTGCGGCTTCGCTCGCGTTAAATTCGGGGTAACACGGTTTCGGCTTATTTTTATCCGATATCTTCAACAAATATCATTAATGTACGCAGAAATAAATACAAAAATTTAACAAATTATACACTTAAATCCTTCCTCGAGAATCACGCTATCGAGTGGTGAAAACTGCTTGAAAATCGGTGCAGTAGTTTTTGAGTTTATTGTGAACAGACAGACAGACAGACGCGGCGGGGGACTTTGTTTTATAATCTGTATTGATTCTTTCTTAAAATATTTGATATATTATATCTTAAATTCTACAAATCGAAGCGATATTAATTTCAAGGATAACTGTGACAGTTATATTTTAATGTAATTTAAACTGTCAATTATCTAACGGAAGGTAATCAACTATGTTGAAGCTCATAGCCATGTAACATGATATCATCTGATATCAACCACTATGCTCATATGTTATTATTTGGAAAGCTATATCATACGTCACTTTCTATTAATATTTATTGGTTTATATGTTTGACGTATGAATCGATAGTAAAATATTGACACTTTATTTGTGTAATTTTTTAGGGTGCCGTACCAAGGTAAAAACGTAACCCTAATTAGCAAAACTCAGCCTCAAAGAACTACAGTCAATCTACATACAAAGCTCGCTCGAGCAACGCAGACATACACAACGCTCACGGACACGATATTTCAGATCAATCGGCCGGTCGCACTCGTACCACATCTATACATATTATAAAAAGTCCCCCGCTGCGTCTGTCTGTCTGTCTGTTCGCATTAAACACAAAAACTACTATATACAACGTGTAAAGTTAAATGCGCAAAACGTCAGACACCCCAAAATATTTTTATTTTAAAAGACCTAATTCTGCGAAAAAAAAAAACATTGAAAAAAATGTTTTATGTGCAGTTTTACTTTGTTTAAAATTAATATCTGCATTGAAATAAGTACTTTTATTTTCCTGTGTATGAGAAAATTTGATTGGAGTGCAACCATTTGTGTTTGTTTACCTATTTCGGCGGGTTTGCGCACGTGATGGCTTGCCCTATTCATAAATAGACAAGGCGACCTATTTAATGAATTATTTTTTTTGAAAAATGTAACCAATATTAAAAAAGTGGTTTAATTCTGAAAACTATTTTCAGGTTTTGCGCATTTAACGTTACATGTTGTATAAGAAAAAGTAAAATTAAATTAAATTGCGTTGTTGCATCACACGATTACGAATGAATACGTCATATTTTTATTCGATTTTCCCGTGAGAAAAGACTGGAAAAAGCCACACAGAAACAAAAGCTTCCCACAGTCTCAAAAGGGGAATCGCTTATATTATTTACCGTTACCATTTTTTTTTTTGAGGTTGGCAACTTCGCGACGGCATTGCGACCGTACGCGACAATAAATCGCCGGCAAGACGCATTGACAGCCAGTTTTTTGACTTTTCCAACCAGTCTGTCGTCCTGTTACGGTAATTAGGATTCCTTTTGAAAAAGAAAACCCCTATTTAAAACAAGCACAGAAAAATGATAAAAACTGTAATGACAATAAACAACAACCAATCTTGAACTGAAACAATTTGCCTGTACATCATGGCTTATCATTAGAGCACAAGCAAGCGACTCAATAATAATAATGTATCTACTTGTACCTCTAAGCTCGAAAGAAAATGTGTGGAGCAATTGCCTATAATATATATATTCTAACTCTTCTAAGAGTTAGAAGAATTAGAATCCTTACAAATATTATAAAAGCGAAATTGAGTTTGTTTGTTACGTCTTCACGCCTAAATGGCATAACCGATTTTGATGAATTTTGGTACAGAGATAGTTGGGACCCTGGAGACGGACATGGGCTATTTTTTAGGAGAGGATTTAAAGTATATTGATAAACGCGGGCGAAGCCGCGGGTAAAAGCTAGTATATCAATATCCAAGTTTTTTTTGCCAATATCCCGTCAATTATATCACTTTGCACAAAGTTATCTCCGAAACTATGAGAGATAGAAGAACGTGCGTTAGACTTAAATATCGTTTTTTTTTTTATGTATTAAACAATCTCAAAAATGATAGAAGTCGAGTTATATCACTTTCCACAGGAGGCACAGATACATAAAAAAGCATGATGAAGCTAGGTCTCAGCTTTTACTTTATTCTAACAGATTCGATGAATTGAAATTTTGACCTTGCGTAAAAGTGGATCATATTTTTAAATTACTCAATTAAATTGACAGTTCAGAAATACAAAAAAAAAAAATCTAGTTATTAATTAGTACCTTTTACTAAGAGATTTCCTCTTTTGTTTTCAAAGAATCTTATTAATATGTCAGGACATGTCGATAAATTTTCAACCGACAATTAAAAGCTATCAAAGAACGGTACAAGGTGTTTAATTCTCCATTTATTGATTTTAGCAAAAAGCTTTCAGAATTTTCTTGTATTCGTGTAGCTATGAATTAATTGATTACTTACGTTGTTTAAAATACTTTTAAGCGGCTTAATTGCTTTGGGGACTATATTGTCAGTAAAATACTTTATTTAAAGTGGTGCATCATGACTCACATTTTCACTGTTTTTCATACAACAGCTCATAACTGATTATGACATTATTAGACATTTTTCATTAGATATTTTGGAAACACAGTATCTTGTGGATATTATCTAGGTTTCTAAAGAAACCAATTTCTAAATTTGTGTAAAACTAATCCAGTAAAAACCTTTGAAAATGTCCTATTTTGTATGAACTTTGACACTTCATAATTTGCCTAAAAATGAAAAAAAAAACAAAAAAGTAATCGTCTAGAGACCTTGCAAATTTTATTAAGATTCTAAATGACGACAACTTTTTCCAAAAACTTTTAAGGGTTTAGAAAAAGGAGCTATTTCCTGGAGCAAGTTTTGTGAAATTTTCGAGTAAATCTCGGAATTACTGAATACTAACAGAGTTTTCAGGCGTTATTTCTCTTTTTTTGCGTTGCCTTTTTGTCAAACATTGCGTTGGATTGCATTAAATGAAGTAACAAGCTTTTAAACCATTTTCGATGTTTACGATAGGCGAATGGAAAAGGACCCTCTTAAAATTCTTTTAAGCGGCTTAATTGCTTTGGGGACTATTTTGTTGACGAACCACTTTATTTAATGCAATTTTAATAAAGTGGAAAGGCCTCGTGGACGCAGGCCAATATGTTGATCAGACCAGAGCTGCACAGCTCTTGACTCTACACTATACAATTCCCTTCACACTGCCAGAGACAAAAACAGATGGAGGAATATCATTCCAATGAAAATGATGAAGCAGGGAGGACACAACCCATTGAGGAGTACGACGCAAGGATGAGGAGGAAGTAATTCATACGCAAATACCATCATAATCAGCCAATACACACTAGGCGGTTGTCACACTGCCACGCACCATGTAGCGTAGCGCGTGAAAACGCACCTACGTACGTACTTGTGGGAGTGCAGATCTGCATCATCGTGCGGGTTTTTTTACGCACTTACGCGCGTAGGTGCGTTTTCACGCAGGCACGCACTCATTTTATACAAAGTCACGCACGCTACTACGGGACTTAGTGAGCTATACTTTGCGTGTCACCCCGCACCCACGCGCGTGTGCGCATGTTTCTCCACTTGTAGGCGCGTGATCTGCATAAACGCGCGCACACAGGCCTCAAAAAAAATGCCGCCACTAAAAAAACAAGAAGCGGCAAAAAAAAAAGCTAGAAGCCGCCGCAAAAAACAGCTGAAACGCGCGACAGCTTGTGGCCGGAGAAACTTGAAGCGGCTTCAAGCGTTTTTTTGAAGCGGCACCGCCGCATACGAGCCACAAAAAAGGCCACCTCAAAAAGAAGCTTGAAACGGCGTTTTTTTGAGGCCCATGTGCGGGAACACTTAGGCTTCCTTTGAACCGATCTCAAAAAAGTAGGAGGTTCCTTGAAGAAACAAAAAAACAACATTTCTTTCCGACCAAACCTTCCAAAGCTTATTCAACACAGAAAGTAACTATGTATGTCCCAACATTCTTAAATCAGTTTCTAAAGCACACCCACTAGTGAGGCACCCAGGCTCTGCCCGCGAAAGCACTAGTCATTATAATTGGCGAAAGTCTGTATTTGAATACAATACAGTATTTACTATGAATAAAACATGGACGCTTAGTTTCAATGCGTTTTTATGCAATGTCTAGTACCTTGTAATGATACGGTTGCTTTTGAGTGGGTGTATCGAGTTTCGTTGCTGTTCTAAGAATATCATATTATGGGTTGCTATGGTTTCTGTTATATAAAAGTGAAATAGTAATGACTCATTCAGTCAATACGAAAGCTTTAAGAGGGTCCTTCTCCACTCGCTTATCGTAAACATCGAAAATGGTTTAAAAGCTTGTTACTTCATTTAATGCAATCCAACACGATGTTTGACGAAAAGGCAACGCAAAAAAAGAGAGATAACGCCTGGAAACTCTGTTAGTATTCGGTAATTCCGAGATTTACTCGAAAATTTCACAAAACTTGCTCCAGGAAATAGCTGTTTTTTTTAAACCCTTAAAAGTTTTTGGAAAAAGTTGTCGTCATTTAGAATCTTAATAAAATTTGCAAGGTCTCTAGAGAATTACTTTTTTGACTTTTTAATTTTTAGGCAAATTATGAAGTGTCAAAGTTCATACAAAATAGGACATTTTCAGACGTTTTTACTGGATTAGTTTTACACAAATTTAGAAATTGGTTTCTTTAGAAACCTAGATAATATCCACAAGATACTGTGTTTCCAAAATATCTAATGAAAATTGTGTAATAACGTCATAATCAGTTATGAGCGGTTGTATGAAAAACAGTGAAAATGTGAGTCATGATGCACCACACACACATGATACATATTTGATATTTAATAGTATACCAGCTGCTCCCAGCGGCTTCGCCCGCGTGATAGCAGAAAATTATCCCAAGGGAACATACTTCCGGGATAAAAAGGATCCTATGTCCTATTCCAGGACATGGTCTAGCCGTATACCAAGTTTCATCAAAATCGGTTTTGCTATTTAGGCGTGAAGACGTAACAAACAAACAAACTCACTTTCGCTTTTATAATATTAGTAAGGATTTTTGTATTGTATGTATGTGTTTGTGTTCTTATTTCTTATTAATATTATTTCTAATGTTGCACACTGCATCTTTCTACTTTCAGTCCATCCATAGGTAGTCTGTAAGAGATTGCCCTATGCGATAAGACCACCTATTGTAAACTTATTTTTGATAATAATGGTCCTGTATTTTTGTTGATGTGGTACAAATAAATAATAATAATATACATCCACCAGCGTAGCGCGTACAGAGATAATCACTGGTTGGTACTACGTTCCATTGAAAGCGTCTAGAGGGGCCTCTGCGAGTTGGTTTCGGTCTTTTGTGCGCCTTCTAAAGGTCTAGGACCTCAAGGTACTAAGATAAATATTTTTTTTTTTTTAATTTTAAATGTTTTATTTTTGGAATATTTAAAAATGTAATCAATATGTGTACAAAAGAAATGAAGGAAATAATAATATATAATTTTTGATGATTTTAACCCTTCAGATACCGTAAATTAGAGACACAATAGTAAGACAATAGATGCGCGGCCACCGGTGGTCGCTTGGGGATTCATGAATTAATCCCAATAACACGACTAAACGTTACGCTAGTTCGTTTGTTTTAAAAAACATTTGTGTTAAATTAGACTATTTGCCTCATAATTTTTATCTCCTGTAAAGTTTACTGAATGTCACTTAGCAATTTTCGCCTTTCAAGCGTTAGTATGTTAGCATTGTTTGGCATCTCTTCATTCACCACGCTTATCAAATTCATTATACAAATCATTCAATCACTTTTTGCTCTCTAAATATATTGTCACGTCTCACCCAATTAAAATAACCGTTAAAGACAAAAATTTCTAATTGCCCCAAATACCAATATCACGCTTAAAAAACAACATTATCTTAAACCGATCACGCTTTGCCATTATTGAGCCTATCAATAGAAGACCACCACAGTTGTATTGTTATCTGACAAATTTGACAAATCGCAGCCACCGCTGACAAATAACGGCCGCGGTTGACAAATTACAGGCCCACTTGACAAAGTGCAGGCCACCGTATATAGGCCTATTGTTTGATGTGATTGTGGCTACTAGATGTTCTCATGTTCCTTTACCACCTTTAAAAAAATGAGGTTACGAACAGCAAGTTTCTTAAAGTCTTTACGTTGTTGAACATTCAGGTTATTTTTTTTTATTCAAGTGTATAAGTTCCTATTTTGTAGTGTTATTTTCTGTAAATATATTTTTAATTATTTTAACAAATAAAAAAAAACAGCAGCTCACTGGCCATCTGGAACAGGATACAAGCTAGAGGCGGTCCCAAAGTCACGCTTTCTGAATCAAGCTCATGATCCAGCAGTAACGAGATCCTCCTAAGATATTGGCTATTAAGCCATTGGCTGATATGACTGGATTATTGATATTATTATATACTAGCTTTTGCCTGCGGCTTCACCCGCTTACAATATAGTCACTCAATAAAGTAGCTTTCTATCGGTGAAAAAATTTTAGCAATCGGACCAGTACTTTTAGAGATTACCTCCAACAAACAAAAAAAAAACTTTACTTCTTTACAATATTAAGTGTAGATTAGTTACTAAAGCCAGCCATTATAACAACCAAAAAATCGCTGAAAGGTTTAAATACATCCGCTTCCTCTAAAAACGAAAACGGATGTATTTTCACTGAAGTCTTCAGCTTGAGAAAATATTTACTTTCACGAGTAAGTAGTAAATATTTGACTATCCTAGAACGTGTCTTCATATTGAAATGTAGATACATGCCTACTTAGAATATTTATTTGTTTCTCTATTTATAGAGACAAATTATTTCTTATTATATATTATACGTGATCAAATTTATTTGAGATAGATACATTTTAAGTAAGTGAAATGGTGAAAAATGAGTATAATAAATAAATACAAAAGAATTACCATTTTACAATTAAATTAAATGTCAAACGTCAATAAATAACCCATCCTTGATCGTTCATAATATTATATCTATATATAAAAAAGAAAGTCGAGTTAGTTACACTATTTATAACTCAAGAATGGCTGTACTGATATGGCTGAAAATTGGTGGGTAGGTAGCTTAGAACTAGGTGACGGACATGGATACAGTAGAGTAGGGTAGTGTAGAGTAGGGTAGAGTTGGGTATAGAAGGTTGAAGTAGGGAAGAGCGGGAGCGAAGCCCCGCGGTCAAAAGCTAGTTATAGATATATTAATTAATCATAAACTTGTAAAAATAATCTAAACTAGAAAGCCGGCCAAGCTTCGCATGGAAGTTAAAAATCTTTGGAATTATCGGCTTTTTTCTATTACAATTTACACGTATTTATACAGTTAAACCTACCTTATGACAAACCTTGTCTAGGTATGGGTGAAAACTACACAAAAATCCGTATAGAAAGTTTGAGATCATTTTTTTCTTTCGTTCGTAAAGACTGAGAGAGAAGGACTGTTTTATAAAATGTAAGCATTAACGAGATTAGAATTAAGTTTCAGGACTTATTTTAAAGAAACTTGTACCTATTCCTTATTTATTTAACAATTTATGGACCCACAATAATAAAATAAAAGAAGAAAAAAGCAGAAGAATAGTACAGAAGTGACAAAAACAAACAACAACATTTATAAAATTCGAATTTCAAAATGCACTCACGACTAGTAGGGCTGTGCCACCACTCGTACATCACTGACATATCGATACCGCGTCAACACTTAATGCACTTCCGTGAGAAATCATCGATACAATTGTGGGAAAATAGGACTGTGTCCATTCATTGCTTACCGTGGTAAAGAGGGCAGTTCGATCTTGTACAAGCTTGAGCCTGTTACTAGACTAGAGACTAGAGTCGCCACATTATTTGCTGAGTTTGTGCCGGTAATGTTAATATTCTCACGATTTCTTGCTATATGAGGATGATAATCGCGATTTGTACCCAATAGAATAATTTAGAAGGCTAAGGTTTCTCTATACAAAAATGGCCAAATGGAACCTTGCAATACCTTCTGAAGTTTTAAAAGTGCCCATGTAAGCCTATATAAAATAAAGACATTTTTAATATAATTTTGAATTAGTCATAATTTTTGACCGAAAATGAGGTCCGTGAAAATAGTACATTGTTACACTAGGGGTGAAAGTTAACAAATTAGCGACCTCGCTACGCTCGGCCACCAACTCCTTCTCGGGACGAAATAAGTAACTTTAACCCCGAGGTAAGCACTGTGCTTTTCATTACGAATACAAGAAGATAGATCTAGTTTTTTTTTTAATAATTTGACAGCTGTTAGTTGAAAGTAAAACTCCCTAGGGATGAAAAGTGTGATACTTTTCAGCCCGCTCCTCAGGCAACTTCAGAACTACTTTCAGAGTATGAGTAATGAAAAAATAATTACTTTTCTTGCTCTAGGGTGAAATGAGGCGTACCAGAATTTTATTGACTAAAGCCCCCTTATTTTCCTTCATTACCTTTTGCGATCCAGTGTCACGGTAACTCTTTCAAAGTTTTCACAGCAGCCTAACGGATAAAAGTACAGTTCCAAACGCTATCTCAGAAATTCCGTTAATAATACTATTCAGTTTTCAAATGCTTCGAAGAACCCATAGAGCTCAATGAAAATTTTATTACCCATAAAATTTTCACTCCATTGTTAGGAATTTTAGTGCTTGAAGAATGGTTTTCAAGAAAGTCTGGGTGGGCTAGAATATTAATGAAGTAATATATATAATGTTAAGACAAATTAAAGGTGAAATGCAATTGAAAATTGGTATTATACTTATTATAGAAAATAATTATGGCCATATTTATAAAAAACTAGCTTTTGTTCGCGGCTTCGTCCGCGTACATAAAATATGTCACACAAAAATAAAGCAGCTTTCTATCGATAAAACAATTTTAGCGACTGGACCAGTACTTTCAGAGATTTCGTCCTACAAACAAAAAAAAACAAACTACCTCTTTATTATATAAGTTTAGATTACTTGACTATAACAGCAAAGTGATATTTTTAATTATGAACGTTTAAAAAATTATGCTTACCACAAAGGCTGGTTCAAGTTGGCTTGAGAAAATAATACCTGGAAAAATTCAGGAGAAACCTTTTCTCAGCAATGGAAAAGGATGGACCAAACAAAAAAAAGTTCTGCAAATCAAATAATTATCTCGAAAAGTTGAAATAAAAAATCTCCTTATGTTAATAATTGCAATAAATATTCTAACTTGTATTATCAAAGTTACAATATTATAAACACTTGAATAAAACGACACAATTAATAACGATAACTCATTGTTATAATTTATTTTCAAATTTATTTGACTAAAGATATCGATCAATACTTTCGTTTGATCGATCGATAGTTCATTTGAATCGATATCTACTTTCGATCATTTAATCGGCTATTGTACAAAATATAACTGGTTCAACTTAATCAATAGGCTGGCAAAAAATGCGACTATCGATAATGTATAATCACATCCTTATTTTTTTTTTTATTGATAGGCGCGTAGTTTGACCACTATCTTAGCGTAAGCGATTATGTGGTCAATGATGGAGCTCACTTGCCTAGAAGTATGCCATTCACTCTTGACTTTTTTTAAAGGTGGGAAATCATCAAATGTCATCTTCCGTCCTTGGGTGGGGCGGAAGAGCGTGTCAGACTTTTACTGACTAAAACCAACTCCTGTTTCTCCTTTGCTATTGTGCCAGGGCCCCTGAGTTCTCTTTCGCTTTACCCATGGCCCCAGTAGGCTTCGACCCTGCTGGGCCCCGACGGTTGCTGACATCTCTAAGGCGTGCGCGGTGAGCACTACGCGCCGTTGATGACTAATTCACTCTTAGCTAAGATAGTGGTCAAGTGAGAGGCTATCAATAATTAAATAAAATGGCTATACATTATAAGTGAATACTTAATGAAAATAACATACTGTATGGATAAAATACTGTATGGATCAGAATGTTGGGCTGTGAAAAAGACGGATGAAAAAAGATTGCATGTTGCGGAGATGAGAATGTTGAGATGGATGTGTGGTGTGACGAGAATGGATAAAGTGAGAAATGAGTATATTAGGGGAAGTTTGAAAGTGGCGCCAGTGACTGAAAAGTTGAAAGGAAATCGTTTGTCTTGGTATGGTCATGTAAAGAGGAGAGATGAAACGCATGTTGTTAAAAGAGTTATGAATTTATATGTGGATGGATGGAGAGGGAGAGGGAGGCCAAAGAAAAGATGGATGGATTGTGTGAGAAGTGATATGAATGAAAAAGGAGTTAGTGATAGCGTGACGAGTGACAGGACAGAATGGAAGAAAAAAACATGTTGCGCCGACCCCAAATAAAACGGGATACGGGCAGGAAGATGATGATGACTTAATGAAAATAACAACAAACCTTTGGTTTTTTTATTCCATAAATCGACAGCCAAATTCAACTGTCAAAATATATCAAGCAGGCGCCATTTTGAAGGCAGGTGATTAATCAAATAACCGAAGTGTCAAACTGTCTGTCTGTCTGTCACAGAGCCATATTAGATTTCCTCACGAACAGTGAAACTTGATAATGCAACGTGCACCTAGATTTTTGGGAACAAGTCAACCATTTACTTTATATATTATGGTGTTAGAACAAGATTTTTTGTTAGTCTTAGAAATATATTTAAGGTTAGATAGAATTTAAAGAAGTTTGAGAATAATTTAGCAATTAGTTAGTAGTTGTTTAGTAGTTAGTTAATTACTCATCGCGGGCTTAAGGACGGCGAGCAATGAGTAGCTCACCGTCCAGCCATCCGGTAACCGTGCGGACCGAGCCCAAGTCGTCGAAAGCGCGTACTATCCATGCGCGCCTCAAGGATATGTCAGCAAATCGAAGGAGCCCGGCAGGGTCGCAATCTCCTGGGGCCAAGGGTTTGCTTCTAAAAGGAAAACTTGGCCCATGTATAAAAAGCAGCGAAGGAACAGGAGTGGGTTTTTAGTCAGTAAAAATCTGACTCTATCTCCCGCTCCGCCCAAGGGTGGGTAAAAAAAAACTAAGAACCCGTGATAGATACTGCATCATCAATACACATTATAAAACTAAGTCCCTCGCCGCGTCTGTCTGTTCGCGATAAATTCAAAAACTACTGCACCGATTTTCAAGCAGTTTTCACCAATCGATAGCGTGATTCTCGAGGACGGTTTTAATATATAATTTGTTAAGTTTTTGTATTTATTTCTGTGTACATTAACGATATTTGTTGAAGATGTCGGGAAATAATAAGCCGTCTGGGAGATTTCAACGTAAACGCTGCCTAAACCCTTTGAGTTATAACAAAATAATGTATAGTGGAATTGTGTATATTGCCACAATACCCTTACGTACCTACATAGAGAGGAAGTACAAAATCAAATAGAATCTTGTATAGGTCTACAGGAAAGTCCACGGTGATATATAACGAACGAAGTCGCGGGCAAAGTGCTAGTTCTCACTAAAATACAACATGGACACACGTTATTTTAGGAGACCACACTGCTGGAGTTAACCTTGAAAACTGTTCCAATAATAAAATTATTAGCGTGCACGTGTTACCCTATATTTAGACTTAATTTAAAGCTAAAAATGTTGGCAGTCTAAATAAACAGCCCTTTGTTTGAAAAGGGTTTAATTTGTTCAGAATTGTTGTTGTAATTGTGTACAGTTCTTTAATCAAATAAGTACAATGTACCATTATTTAAATATAAGATATTACAGGGTTATTTGTAAAACACTAGCAACCTCTCAGGACTATGTTACTAACGCCATTAACAACAACTTTTGTTCTATGACTTTTAAAAATTATCATGTTTTAGTTCATCAGATTTTCATACAAAAACAAAATTATTAAAATTTTACGTTCTAAATATTACGAAGTCTATGCGGAGCAAGCAATAGTACAATAGTGGAAGGGAGTAGGTAATGGGCGGTGCGGATGCTGGATGCGTTTGCGACGCGTCATACAGAGGTAAGTAGGTATAACAAAATACAGAGTTGAAATGTGTTAGGTAGAAAAAAGGAATCTCGAATGTTTGTTTTCGGTAAGTATATTAGTTCTTAACTGAACTCCCACCTGATGGTAAGCAGTGATCGCATTTCTTTCACAAATACATCTGAAAACAAGTTTTTAATACAAATATTTTTTATTGCAAGCTTTCATAGCACGGTACTTGTATAATTAATACTCGTCAAGACGAATCATACGAGCCCAAACTAGACGGGATTGTGTCCTTTAACTGCCGAGTTCCTGTAGCCATCTTCCGATTCCATCATCAGATCAGCTTCAAATCATAATAATATTGCATTGTCATCTGATTTACACATGCATGCAAAATTTACGCTCAATCAGTAACCGGGAATTGAGTCAAATTTGATGACAGACAAACATCGCGACAGGTGAAACTAAATAAAAGCTTGTAAAAACGCGTCCTCAATGATAACTTTATCTCAACACAGCAAACGCAGTTTCTAAAAATAGATTTCGTTTTTGACATCAAACGATGAAGTACACAGTGATTACACAAAACACATAAGTACATAATACACAGGTATGTGGTGTACAAACACGACGAGATTCGCTGAACATTTCGTAAGTGCTGCGCTGCCTTAACAGATCTAAACGCAACGTGAATTGAGAATGTAAGTGATGAGCGGAAAGCGGGTGAAAATAGTATATCATCATCATCATTGTGCGTACAGCCAAAGAGTGGAATTCCCTGCCGGAGTCTGTTTCCTGATAGCTACGACTTGGGGGTCTTTAAGTCAAGAGTGAATAGGTTACTTCTAGGCAAGCGTGTTCCATCGTCGACCACATCATCGCTTAACATCAGGTGAGATGGAGGTCAAACGAAGGAAAAATAAAGGTATAATAATAAAAAAAAACGTAATATAAGTGTATAATGTTAGTGATTATCGTCGAGGCGGTCTTAAGAGAGCCGAGAACGGTAATCATTTCTTGACTCACATGTATTTTTGGACGGACGTTTTTCAATACACTTGTGAAGAAAATAACTATACAACTAGTAAACTTTTATGGCGGTATGGTAAATATCTGTTTTCTGATTTTGAATTGTTACATCTCTCCGCTTACCGCTAAGCGCTTACCGCTTACCGCTTACGCTTCCTCAAAACTGCGCGTAAACCGCGCGTGCGCAACATGATGTCACTCATCTCAGTACAAATGTTTGTTTAAGATTTAACGTTTGCTGAGCGGAATTAAAAACTACATGCGTAGGAGTGGTTACGAAATGTGATAAATGCCATGTTTAATACTGACCGAATTGAAAGAAAAAGATCCGATTAGAAATCTTACCTTTTTGCGCTGAATCATCTAATGAAGTACGTATCCGCAATCGGCTTACACCATGGAAACACTGTTTCGTTGTTTAAATTTATTAAAAAAAAAAAAACTTTATTTATACACACTTTATTGTACACCAATATCACAATATATATCAAGCTTTTAATGAAAATATTTTTTTCATTACTCATACTCTGAAAGTGGGTCTAAACTTGCCTGTAGAGCGGGCTGAAAAGTATCACACTTTTCATCCCTAGGGAGTTTTACTTTCAACTAACAGCTGGAAAATTATTTAAAAAAAAACTAGGTCTATCTTCTTGTATTCGTAATGAAAAGCACAATGCTTACCTCGGGGTTAAAGTTACTTATTTAGTCCCTCGAATTAGCGACCTCGCTACGCTCGGCCGCCAACTCCTTCTCGGGACGAAATAAGTAACTTTCACCCCTAATGTAACAATGTACTATTTCATAGCAAGTTTTTAAAGCTTTTGTGTCCTTCATCGTCGGCCACATCATCGTTTACCTTCGGTTGAGATAGTCAAGCGCGAACCTATGAATGTTTAAAAAAAAAACTGTTGCTGGTTTTTTGTATAATTCATTTTTACATACAGCGTCATCTGTTTGTATACAATTATCAAATTAATAACTTTTCCCGCTATTAATGGGGGGGAGTCTTTTACTGACAAAATTTCGATTTTACGAAACGACTTTACTAAAAACACTAAACTTTGAAGACACTGAAGCTCTATTGCAATAAAAAGATGACAATACTCACACATCATTTTCAATATAAATTATATATTTATCTTTAATTAATATCCTTAAATCAGAGATATTTATCTACTTTTACTTATGTATTTTGGTTTTGGATTAGTTATTTTAATTTTTTTGTTTAAATTAATAAGCATAGAAAGTAAAATTTGTAATTTATTTAGATAAGAAATTTATTTAGATAGAAACCTTGTAATTTATTTAGATAAGAAACGGAAGAGCGGAGTCTCCTAACACAGGCTTTATTTTGCTTAAAAGGAGACTCCATTCACTAGGTGATAAGTAATGCTTGATAAATAAATACATTATTATTATTACTTTAGAAAACAGATTCTCTATCAATAAAGACATTAAACATATACTACCAATAGACCGGACATAGGGAACAAAATCTTCATCCGAGGCTTGTTACTAAAGTAGTAACAAGTCGCTGTCATCTGTACCTATTAAGTCGCGTTTGTGTCCGCTACAAGCACCAAAAGAAAATATTTTTTGGAGAAATATGCCGAGTTGCAAATTACACCATTGTAAATCGTATTATGGCTAAACGACTGGACCTAACTCCAGTTTATTTTTCGTAAATATTTTTCGTCTTCACTGAAGTATAGGATGGCAGTTTTTCTAAGACATTTCTTCTGATGGCCACTTATTGTATCTATTTAATCTCTTTGTCTATCAACGATGGCGATTACGACTATCAGAAGTTCAAAAATGTATTATTTTATTTTACACATTTTATGGAATTGAATTTTGATTATTTTATGGAATCGATAAGTATCATAAATCATAATAATCATCTCTACTCTATTACTAGATCATTTTTATACAGGTAACTACTGTCTTTTTTTCCTTTTTACGATTTTTTGTCATGTAGGTAAATCTGCATCTATGTAGAAAAATTCTACTACATTATACTCGTTAAGTATTATTCAGTGTTTGATGGTAAAATTACTAGCTTTTGCCCGCAGCTTCGCCTGCGTACATAAAATATTGCCTATGTCACACAGGAATAAAACAAAAGCACAAACGAAAGCTTGAGGAAGTGATGATGACGTCACGAAGTAGTAGCTGCACGAAGGCTGCGCTGACGTTCTTTGCCGAGGGTCACCAGTTTGGGAGTATGCGGAACAGAGAGTAAAGTTTCACATACCTCCGTTGAAAAGGGAGGATCCTCCGACCAGACCGGGTGTTATAGTCTGGTGGGCGACTGCCCGATAGTTGATGTCGGGCTGTCGTATATGTTCAAATCGCGCGGAGAACTTTGATTGCGCGATGCAGGATTTCGTGTTTTCTTCGTAGTTCTTATGTGGCGTCATAGATGTCGCTACACTATCGGTGAAAAAAATTTAGCAATTGGACCAGTAGGTACTTTCAGAGATTACCCCCTACAAACAAACTTAGCCTCTTTATGATATTAATATAGATTTGCAGATGTTATTAGCAAAAGAGTTTAAGTTGAAATTGAAGCTATGTTGATATTGAATCGATAACAACACCAACTAATCGATTACAGAAACTCATTGTCACTACCTAATCGATTTCTCACGAACGAACCAACATTAATGACATTTCCAATTACTACTATTCCATTTATGTACCCTTTTAGTAATAAATTTGTATTTATAGACATATTGGCTGTGTCTTTAATCTTATTAAATGTTTCAAAATCTAATTTGCAAGTTTCCCTTGACATGTAAATTGTAATACCTAGTCAATATTCTGTGGTCTTAGTCATCACTGTAAAATGTTGAGAATTATCTGTTTGTGTGGGTTTTTGATTGTTATGGGGTAGGCAGTGGTCTTGGTAATGTTGGTGTTGTGTTGATTTTATTGATTTGCATTCATATTTTGAAGTAGGTGCTAGTCATTACGATAGAGGTTTAATTAGCAATTGATTTTGTGTTTTATGTCAGACGACGAAGAAGATGGTAGGACGCTAGATCGATTTCGCTGTGAGGATGCACGGGACTATGAAAGGTGGAAAGAGTGGAGGCCTTTGCCCAGAAGTCGAACAGTACGGACCAAAAAAAATCTATAAATCTTATATCTTTACTCATATCGGGAAACCACAAAGCAGATAACGAGACTAAATGACTTGATTTTGGTAAAATCTGCCCAATTAGTCCCGCTATTTCTTAGAATTGGAAAAAAAACTAATAAAAAAATATCTACACATACAAACTGCTAATGAATAACATCACTGCGTTACGGAAATAATATTAAAAAAAAGAATAGGTTCTTCACGTTGAGATACAAAGAAATACTTTGAATGCAAATGAAAAATAATAAGTACCCAATTGAAAGAAGTATTTTGTCATATTCCGAAAACTCCTTTCCGTTCTTCTTACATCAACTGCCAATAAAAACCTAACAATACATTCCACCCACAACTAACTGGCCCACACTTCAAACATAAAGTTACACACAAATACGAAAACGACACAGAAATCATAAAATCAAAACAGACATCCCATAAACTAAGTTCAAGTCAAAACTTAGACTAATAACTTTACTAACTTAATAACATTATAGATCCGTCATACGTAGGCTTGTGTGGGCTGATGCTAATTCTTACATGAGTACTAAGAAACAGACTTGTAACAGCCGACGCGACCCCACGCGTGTTTAGACGCGCGAGTTGGAAATGCTAGTGAAATATGAACTTAACATTCGATTAAAATTAGCTGAGTCATTGATTAAATAGAAGATCAAAGATCGTATTACGCTGAAAACACTTCTTATCAATAATATCGTGCTTGCGTGAGAAAAACATACTACAAATATATACGAAAATCAACCAATGAAATCTCCCGCTTTTAGGCGGAGCGAGAGGGATTCCCATTCCAATGTTCCTTTTTTATATTGCGTTCCAGCGGTATGAAGGCTAGAAGGAACGGCACGGGGTTTTTAGTTAGTAAGAGGTTAACACTATCTCCCGCTCCACCCAAGAGCGGGTTTTGTCAATGATGACTTTCCCCGTCGATAGAAAAAAAAAGGGCCCCGGGTTGTCCTTTTAGAAGCGAAGCCATGCCCCAGTAGGCTTCGAACCTGCTGGGCTCCTACGGTTTTGCTGACATCTCTTTAAGGTGCTTTGAGGCTCGTCGACTACTCGGGCTCGGTCCGGACGGTTACTGGACGGCCATCTACCCATTGCTCGCCGTCCAAACAACTCTCTACTACTAAAAATTTTCATTACATCACACATAGCAGGCACAAGTTCTGGACGCCTATCTCGCCTAGGAAACTTACTTGTTCATACTATAAACGCGACTATGCGACTTCTATTGTTCAAATTTCTATAAGCTTCATAACCGCGTCGCGTCGCGAGTTGTGTTACAACTCTGTTCCAAGCTTTAGTTGCAACACCTCAAGTTTACCTACTGTAGATAATTTTGCAATAGCATGTACTATTTAAATCTAACAAACAATGGGGTATTGAAATACAATCAATGGGAGGATACTGTGTATCGGTTACATAAATCAATTATGTTATTGGAATAATTAGGTAGGTGAGTGGTTTGGAAAGAAAGTTGTCTAGGGACTTAGTAGGTCGTAGTTTTTTGGACCGAATTTCGATCAAGCGCTTCCATTCTCGAGGAACAGCCCCCCTAGCTAAGTTACAACCGTTTCTCTTACGTCGAACGCCTCGAGCTTGCCACGCTTCAAATTCTTTTGTTCTGACCACGTGAATAAGCATTGAGATGACGTCATTCCCGTGCATTTTAAGTTTTCTACTAGCATTAATCCGGCGCAAATGACATGAAACAAAGAACACAAACAAAGGGCGCAAAGGACGTTGACGCCGGGTCATATTGACCCGAATTTTATCGATAATTTTACAAGAAATTTTGCAAGTTTCAAGTAGGTTTTTGTCAGTAAAAGCTTGATACGTAGACTGGCTCTACCAAGAGCAGGAGAAGTTGTATGATGATTTCCAACAACAAATAAAAAGCTTAAAACTTCTTTTCTTTATGCTTTCTTCTTTAACCGCTTCCAATGTCGAGGAACAGCACCCCTAGCCAATTTACAACCGTTTCTCTTGCGTCTAACCTGCTTACAATCACACCTGTGTGTCAACTTAATGGAGAAGAACTATCAACATAAAACATCTCATTAAAAAAAACAAGCAATAAAAATATTTATCCACCATCCCAATTTGTGCCAACCATGTAATTTTCCAACTTTTAATATTTTATGAATAAATAAATTTTATAACCACGTGAGAAAATCTGCTAAAATAGGCACTAAAATAAATATTCAGAAAATCATTTTTATAAACACCACGTTGGAAATGAATAAAAACAAATAATAATATGACCGCTATAAATCGGACAGTGAATTCCTAAAGAAAGTGAGAATTGTAAGGGTGGTGTTCCATTTAATGCTATGAGCCAAGCTATTATTTAGCTTAGATTTCTTAAAAAAATTTCAGTTACTGAACGGGTTTGGAAAAATGGGGCAAATTTGGCCAGAGATAATGTGATGTTATTAATACGTTTACATTAATTACTTCACAATAATCACATCTCTTTTTTCATGCTTTATAATATTTCATATATATTTAGTTAGTTGATTTTCTTTGATAGATGTCATCTGTCATGTCACTACTCACCACACGTACTTCGCCAGAGCTACTTCCTGGAGGTACATACACACCTCACACACTTTCACTCTCATAACACTCCTCTCCTCTTACTTACAACTTACTCTCTTATACTCAACTCTCTTACACTTACTTTCTAACTCATACACCCCTCTCTTCTTTTTCATGTAACAATACTCTTTACGTTACAATAAGAGGTATGGAAAGAGAAGGGGGAGGATTTTTTCCGGCAATGGAACTCGAAATAATGTGAAAAAAGAATTGATTTCAGCATAAAAAAGAATGTGCAAGAAACTCCATGGGTATATTTCTTGTCCCATCCATTATGGGACAACAATGTGAATAGACAAACTAAAAATTCAAAATCTTATCGGACGCTGTCACTGTTTACATTAGTATTTATATCAGCGCCATTCAGCTCAACTAACAAACTCATTGGCATCTTACTCCTTTTTAAAACAGGGTTGACTTTTTAGTATCTAAAAACAGCTCCTAAGTGCAAGTGGCTTAATAGCCCATGATGATTGATGACTTACCCAGTAGTTCAGCTTGCATTTTCATTCTGTTTAAACTGTTTTTAAAGGAAACTAGCTAAAACTTCAAAAAGAGGTAAAACCAAGTATTACAATAAGGCTAGCTAAAGAGAGGTAAGACAACTGTTCGCAGAAAATCTACAGACTGTAAAACATTGATGTACTCTAAAAAAATTCTCTTCTAAACATAGTCCATTGAACGTTACAAAAATAGCCGAGAGGAAATGTAGGCATGATCACTCACCCAGCATTCAATTGTTTAATTATCCGGATGGAACTCAACGGACGGCCGCATTAGCTAGGGATGACAGGACAGAAATAGCAAAATGTTTTTTGTGAATAATTACAGCGAAAAATAAAATGATGTAGGAAGAAAGATTTTGAGAAGCTGCACAATGAATTGAGCAAGGGCAGGATAGATGCCACACTTTTTTGATATCAATACATATTATAAAACAAAGTCCCCCGCCGCGTCTGTCTGTCTGACTGTTCGCGATAAACTCAAAAACTACTGCACCGACTTTTCAAACCCTTCTACGAGAATCGCGCTATCGAGTGGTGTAAAACCACTCGATAGCGCGAATCTCGTAGAAGGGTTTCAGTATATAATTAGTTAAGTTTCTGTATTTATTTCTAGAAAAGAACCCGTGCAATGCCGGGACGGGTAGCTAGTAACTTTATATTTCTCAGTACTAAAAGAAAAAACAACGTTGATATTTGAGAGTCGGTGTATAAAGAAAATTAGGTGCCAAAAATCTTACAGTGACGGGCCCAAATTTTATTGTTCTTATTTAATATATTTATCTATCTATACTTAGCTTAGCTTTCGGTACACCACTACCTTTACCAAGCCACAGACAATTTATGACCAATTGACGCCTAGTAATGGTCATCTGTTTATAGTGAATTTTAACGATCGCTTGACCACGTTGTGGTCCCAGCATGTTGGCGTTTATGTAACAAATGTTTTCACCAAACATCGACCAATGACCACTGTGCTAATGGGTATAATGTTGGATGAAATGTTAGTCTATTGGCTCCGAGCTACCATCTGTACTGTAGACCTAATTATGTTTTTATTTTTAGAATATTGCACTAGGAATGACTGTTGTATCGTAGATGTACAAGACAAGCACATATACAAGACACCAGGCCAGCACATCTGCAGGCCAAAAAATATTTGTTGCGTTCGGGAATCGAACCCACGACACGTGATACAGCAGCCAATCGCTCAACCACTGAGTCAACTGAGCTATCAAAATTAAACATAATATTCATCTGTTAGCCTGGATATGTCATAAAAGTATTACATACACACGTAGGTACCTACATTCTATTTTTTTTAATAAAATATCTTTTGGCTTATGAATTAAAACCTACATAAAATTTACATTGTGACTTTTCAGTTATTATTCAATGGAAAGTTCAGTGTCTCACTCTCTCTTGACCGTTATTTTGCTTTCCATTTAATTTGCACAAAAACACAAATAATTTAAAGAATCAACAAAATCTTCAATCAATTACGACTATCACAAGCCGCTAAACGATAAAACACTCAAAGATAATTAAGTTTTTTATATAACAATTAATACAAATTAACACCGAACTTGTATATAATTGCATCGATTGCCGAAAACAAACGTTGGCCCTATTTGGGCTTGGCCATATTTGGCTATTGGCCAAATGTAGGCCAACTTGACATGCCAGTGGATGTCAACGCGCTTTCATTTCTCGGAAAATAATTCTTTTACATTTTAATCGTTGACTTCGAAATGTTATTTATAAATAAAAACGGAATTCTTTAATCTATGTTTTTTCGAATTTTCGGTGGCATTTCCGAATGTTGCGAAAATTATTCGATTCTGAATAAATCTTACTGTGAATCATTTGGGATAGAAATAAATTTTACCTTCAGTGAGAGGTAATTCTGAGAAGCTCGTGATCTTTTAATTTCAAGAACATTGATTTAGTTGTGTTAATAGATTAATCATAAGCATTAGGAGAGCAGTGGTGGCCTAGTGGTAATGGCCCCGACTTACAAGTTGTAGGTCGCAGATTCGAACCCAGCCAGGCGCATTATTTGTGTAATTTATTTCATCTCCACTGCTCTCAAAACGGTGAAGGAAAACATCGTGAGGAAACCGGCATGTCCTAGAACCAAAAATTCGAAGACATGTGACATCCACTAACACACACTGCGCTCGAGTGTTGGATTATGGCCCATTCCCTCTCCTAGAGAGGAGGCCTGAGTCCTAGCAGTGGGAGCATTGAAAAGACTGATGATAGTGATGAATAAATTAATCAAATTACTAGCAAAACACTTGAATTCACCGCACATGTTTTTATTACAAAACAAAGCACTATGCCTAAACAAAACTTATTGTTTCATATAGGCTTGCAATATTCAAAAACATTCAGTACAAATGAGCAATTCTATCTACTAAAATTCAAAGTAGGTTATGAACTTATGACTATAAATCGGTAGGAAAAAATAATAATAAATATAAAAAAAGAAAACAATAATAGTATTTAGTTTCATAGTATTAAGTAGAATATAAATATTAGATTAATCATCATCATTTCAGCCGATATACGTCCACTGTTGGACATAGGCCTCCCCCAAGTGTCGCCACAACGAACGATCCTGTGCGTCTCGCATCCATCGGTTTCCCGCAACCTTCAGCAGGTTTTTTTTTGTCGACGGGGAAAATCATCTTATGACAAAACCCGCTCTTGGGTGGAGAGGGAGATAGTGTCAGACTCTTACTGACTAAAAACCCCGCGCCGTTCCTTCTAGCCTTCATACTGGGGCACGAGTTCCCTTTCGGACAACCCTGTCCCCAGTAGGCTTCGACCCAGCTGGGCCCCTCCTGCTGCTGACAACTCCTTGAGGAGCGCGGGAACAGTGCGCGCCGTCGACGTCTTGGACTCGGTCCATTACCGGACGATCGGACAGCGATCTACCTATGGCTCGCAGCCCGCGAGCCCGCGTCTACGGTGGCCGAAAATCGGGATCGGAATCCCGGCGACGGCGGCGAGGGCGCCGTAGCCTGATGCGGTCGGCCTCCTCCTTTGCGAGCATTATCGGCGACACCCGGGCGTCTCTTCCGCTTGAATCCGATGCAGGTACCTCCCAAACTTGCCATGTCCGGTGAGGACCTGCGTCATGCGGAAATCATAATTTAGGTGGCCTGATGTGTAGCTACAATAAAAAAAGAAGTTAAAATTGTATTCTAATTATGAATATTTGTGTATCCAGAATTGATTGAATTTCAAAACAAACGAGAAACAAAAATCATCAAGTAACTAAACTATAATTACCTTCCATCATCACATACTCTCTCCTCTATACTAAACATAATACAGCTCTCACCAAAGAATTTTAAACTGTTCATAAAATAACGTAGTTAAACACTTTTTAACCAGACATGACATCGTAAAAACGTCAAAGTGCCATGGTTTATGACTCGAACACCCTATGAGAGTCATGAATTCGGATAAACAGTACTCTTGTTGGTCCTAGTAACTTGCTTGAGTCACTAACCGCGTCTGAACGGACCATTACGACCTTGAAAACGATTATTGATATCGACGGTGCAGTAACAATACCTTCTGTCATTTTAAAGAAAATTGTTTTTGGCGCTTATAATTTTAAATGTGTGTTTCTGCATGTCTGTCATGAATTCGGATAAACAGTACTCTTGTTGGTCCTAGTAACTCGCTTAAGTCACTAACCGCGTCTGGACGGAGCATTACGACCTTGAAAACGATTATTCATATCGACGGTGCAGTAACAATACCTTGTAATTTTTCAAGGAAATTGTTTTTTTAGTGCTTATAATTTTAAATGTGTGTTTCTGCATGTCTTGTGACATCTCCGAAGCGAATATTTAGTTGCAACTGCATCAAATTAAATTGTGCAAACACCTAAACTCGTTAAAAAATAAAAAGGCCCGTTTTGACATTTGAGAAATGCCCTAGAATGTAATTTGGAACGAAACTGAAAGAATTAATAAAATAATAATGAAATAATATAACGGATTATATTGCGAGTATTCTGTTTGCGTATTTAAGTATTTGTCCTTTAATTTTTTGTCAACTTTAACTAAACCAACATGTAAATTTATTGTATTTTGGGACAGGAAATCTTTGACTTGACAGTTAGGAGTTATTGGCACAATGCCATCAATATTTGAAATTAAATTAGATTAAAGATTCGATTCGTAGGTTTTTGATGCTAGTAACTCGTTCAAATCACAAGCTCGTCTAACTAAACGCAGCATTGTATCCGCAATAAGATTATTTTAATTTAAAATTAAACTTAAATACATACATGTATATTAAATTATGATAATACCTCTTTTCTGTGGACAAGGTCAAACATATAAATATGTTTTTAATAAAAATGCTGAATAGCATATATTTATTAATATGGAGTCGTGATGTATATTTAATTCATAATTATGAATTTTTAGTAGACATTTATATAGCTTTCACCAACGTGTGTTTAAACCTCTATAAGTTTAATAAACTATAAGCTTGTCCGCAATGATATTTGACTGCCATAGAAAAAAGTTACTGAAAAAATAAACGATTTATTATTTCTAAAAACGATTTTCGTCTTTAAAGATGGTAAAATACTTGGCTATGTTATGAGAACAGCAACTTCACAGTCAGTAGCAGTAACAGTTTTTTTAAATTTTATTAAGAGGAGTCCTTAGGAAACATCAAAAGGGCATTTTCAGTTTTCAAAATTTCTAAAAAAACAACGCACTGAATTACATAATAAAAAAATAGTGAAGTAATTGAATAGATGAGTACCAACAGTTTCACCGCGAGATATTTGTAAACCTATCCTTAATTTCCAGAAAAAAAAAATCGTATCTCAAAAACAGCTATTCTCTTTCCATCCAAATATTATTATAGGTTTCTACATTTTTTTATTTCTCTCTAAATAAGTGCAAACGCTAAAACATACCTATTTATCATTGGCTACTCTACAATAATGCCCTCCAATACTCACTCAGTTATGTCAAGCATGCATATTTGACCACCGCTCCTCGGCACCACTTGAGGTCAACTGCGGTAAACTCCAGTAAACCGCAGTAAACCGTGGTAAACTGCGGTAAACTCTTTTTGAGCGGCTTCCGGGCCACCCGGTAGCGGGTTCATGTGAAGCTTGTAAATGCTCGACTTTAAGTTAGGGTTTGGTACAAGTTAAGAGCGGAAGCGATTTTATGATAAGTTTATTTTGCGTGTTCGTAAAAAAGTCTGTTTATAATTTGTAAAAGTTATATCTGCTTAATGCCAGAGGTAGTAAACTCTCATCTAGGATTTTTTTTTTTAAGATACATATAATCTAATGCTTGACTGCGATCCTACTAGATGGTAAACAGTGATTCAATTGTTGATAGTGAAGCGCGCTAGTTTATTAAATGTCTATTCATGATTCGATTATGATGATGATGATGATATTATAATAAAATCGACGCTTTGTAGCAAATTATCCATAGATAATCATGGTTTCAAAGGTTTTATCAAAACTCATTTATAAAATGAATAAAATACCGCTACTTATACTTCTTTTCTCACTTTACTAAATCTTATCCTTTTTTATGTAGAAAGTTCCCGTATTAAGAAATTTTAAATTATACTAAAATAACATACTTTTGGAATAATAATATTCCACAACTATCACACAACGCCGTCTAGTCCCAAGCTAAGCAGAGCTTGTGTTGTGGGTACTAGACAACTGGGAATAAAAGGAATTTTGTTATATATGGTAAATTCCTGGATTTGGTTTATCATCAGGAGGAAGGAGTAACAAACATAGACTTACACATTCACAAACTTTCGCCTTTATATTATAGTCTCAATATCTTCGTTTTTCCGAGCAAAATCTAGAAAAAAAAATATTTTATATTTTTTTGGTGACTTTACGTAAAAACGCACAATTAAGTAAGAATAATACCTCTACACGCGAGAGGGGATAAATCGCTATCGCTCATACTTTGAGCATCCTTTGATTATGATCTCCGATTACGTCAGTTTTGCTTTCAAATGGAGGATTACCGTGTAAACACTTAATACCTCCCTGATGGCCGTAAGTCGGGTAACAAGTTATTACTGCAACAACTTAATGTGATAATCATTTCGTGTCATTTTGTATTGAGATCGGGATTTGGGTGTTAAAACATTAATGCTTGTTTAAATGGCATTTTGGGTCAGATTGGGTCAGTCATGGGTTTTATCTTGTTGAGCATAATGCCATAGCATTATGCTGAACTGGACCTATTTGGTGCAGCCGTGAGTCACACCATGTAATTTTTTTTCTGTTTAATTTTTGTTTCTACAAACTTCTTTGTTCATTGTGTGTGTCTGAGTGTGTGTGTGTGTTTCTTTTTTATTTTAAAAAGAATAGTTCGAAACAAATCACTTTTAGTTGTCTCATGCAGTTGGTCGAATTCATTTTAGTTCAGTCATAGATTTAACTTTATTTTGTGCTGTTGTTTTGTTTTATTTATTTATGTACACACAAACACTTAAAAATGTAATGACTAAATACAGATGGAAGAGCACAAAGTTTATGCTTATTTCAAATGAAGACAGGAGAGTTGGATGAGAGATGTAGACAAGACACCGTGTATACAAATAAGTTAGAAAATTAAACATATCATTTATTATCTACATACTATTTTTTTATACTATATTGTTGACAAACTCGCTTTTGACCACTATCTAACCTTGAGACAAGCCGACTTAGACAAAACTGTCTGAGACTTCTCAGACAAAACTGTTTTGGCTGTTGATAAAATATTGATAGGTATATCGAAATATCAATATTATCGCAGTACCTAAACAGTTGAACATATAAACATGTGTTTGTAAACCTCTTGAGAAATATTGGTACGCATAAATATTTTATTAAAATTGAAGAATAATTACTGAGAATGTTACGTTTTCATACTTTTTTAATTTAATTTGTTTAATATCATAGATTATAAAATAAATGAGTAAAATATTTTTGAGCCGACTTACGATTGTTTTTTTAAGACAAAGCCGATAAAATAAATTCGAAAAAAATATCGATATTTCGATATTTTATCAACAGATCTAGCGCCCCGTGTCACAGCGTGCGTGGTGCTCAAATAAGCGTAGGCCCTAAGCGAAGATGCGGTCGATGATGGAGTACTTATGCTATACGACTCTGCATTCTTCCTTCGGCGAATACGGGTAGCTACCATTATAAGTAGCCTACAGGGACCTCAATACCCTTCAAATTCCCTCTGGGTAAAACCGCCAATATTGTGATTACCTGAAGCATCAATGGCATACAAAGATGTTCAATTTATAATCATGAATTGCTGTCTAGCTTACATTCAGTAGTACTTGACCCGATGCCAGTGATTGATGTTTCGCAACGTTATAATGATGTTAAGCCGCCATTTTGGATTTACACGGAGTAGATAAATGTAACAGAGACCAAACTTGATACAGTTGGACTGCGATAGTCAGTGTATTTGTATTCTTTGGAAGTGGACTATTTGTTACGCTTCAAATCCGCACAATTCCTGTGATAAATCTTTATAATATACAAGCATCTGCTAGCGATTTTTCTTACGTGACAGTAAAAAGTAATTAAAAGAGAACATATTTCTGGGATTAAAACCAAAACCAAACTCATTCTCAGTTGTGTGGATTACATTAAATGAGCCAGTAGTTCTAAAACCGCCAAAAAGGTACTTGCTGCTGGAAAAAAAACTGCATAGTATTGTAGAATACTGACCTTAGTTTTATCAGTCGCAACAAATACATGAAAGTGTATGTGACATGCAATGAACGGTTGGCTACTACGTTGCGTGTCATGGCTTTGATATCCGTGCAGAACCAATGTTTGTATGGTAACAAATAGCTAATATTAAGGGTCTAGAAATTTTGTATATGTGAGGATACACGTATGTGAACGCACAATTCCTATTGCTACGATAAAAAATAAAACCGTTTTCTTGAACGTAGTTAAGTCTCTGTATGTTATTTCCTCCGTGTCACGAACAGCTACCCAAAAAGAGTCAATACACATAAAGATATCGTTATCTAACTAATTTGTCTGTTATTGTTCTCGTTGATAACACAATGAACTTACAAAATGTAAACCCCGTCTGTATGCCAGCTTTGTGAGACCTTCCCCTTATTTATAACTTGTTTTTGACGGTTTCATAACAAGGGGAAATGGATAACAATAGAGCTGTTTTTAATAGAAAATAAGGTGAGAAAACAAAGTTTGATTGGCGGTCGTAATTTAAATTTATTTTACACTTACTCGAAAACCCGCTTTCAGGCTCGCAATTTACTGTTTTTCGCACTTGTGTAGAAAAGTGCTGGCGCTCGCCTCCCGCTCAACTTGTTGTATTTACCTTATGGCTGGGTGCTACTTGATTAACACTAGTCGCGCGTCAACCCTCGTTTATTTATAACTTTGTAAGTGTATAGAAAAACATAGTTTGATCTACGTGGAAATTTGTCACTACAGCACCCAGGTCTAGTAACACCCTCGCCTGCCGCTCGGTCACAATGACAAACTTTCGCTACTTGTATCAAAATGTACTATTAACATGTTGGTAAATAACGGGAGATTTTGGGAGAAAAGAGTAAACATACATCACAATCTCTTTTTTTTAAGTGAAATTTTCTTAGACACGCCAAACACTTTATTTGTGGGTATTGAATGAAACTTCTCAATCACGCTCGGCTATGTAACGCTCGTTCGGGTAAGATCGACTCGAGGCGGCCGACTACCCGAACGATTAAGATTTTATATTTTTCACTTCTGTCATGTGGTTTAAATACCAATTTTAGGTTTGGATACGGTCAGATCTAATCTCTCAATTTTACTAACCGGCGTTTCTTAAGAACACATGAAGATTATCAAGGGAAAAAAACCCGCGTGCCTCAAGGAGTAGTCAGCAATAGGAGGGGCCCAGCTGGGTCGAAGCCTACTGGGGGCCAGGGTAATCCGAAAAGGAGCTCGATCCCCAGTATGAAGGTTAGAAGGAACGGCGTGGGTTTTTAATAAGTAAGAGTCTGACACTATCTCTCGATCCACCCAAGAGGGGGTGTCATTGGATGATTGTCCTCACCATAAAAAAAAATCAAGGAAAAAAAAAACAACAATTTTCCCAACTCATGAAGTTGAGAAATACATAAATATACCAAGAAGATATTTAAATAAACCAGATAAGTTATGATTTTGCATATTGCTTTGTAAATATTATTCTGAAGATATGTCCTGCATACATCAACCTCCCAAATGTTTACATTAAACCAGTAAATTCAGACAAAGACAGGGGATATAACATATAACCCAGTTCTATTCTCAACATACTTGGAATCGGAAGCACATTTGGATACTGGAGTGACCACACTTCAGTTTACAAAACAAATAAATGAATTGAATTGAACAGGTTCTAAAATTACTATTTCGGCTGAATTATTGCTGGGTCCACATTATAATGAAGATTCAACGACTTTATAATTTCGCTGGTAAAAAGAGATAGATAACGCTATTCACCCTGTATAACTTTGTCCATCTCCTATATCGGCATTAAAACGTCCTCATTGCAGGATAATTTTATACTCTAAGGGAACTACTAATTGACGAGTTTTGGGATAGTTTTGGTTTTGTTTAATGGTATTTTGCGATTTGAAACATTCGACAGTAAAGGTATATGAAATTTGTGGATTTTTCGATTGCGAATTAATCATGATTTTAATTTTCAGTTACATACGTATCATCGACATTTGACTTAGATTATTATTACAAAAAAGGTATCTTGGATAAGTTATATATAAAATCTTTTGATTAGATATGAAGTATTACAACTTTATTATTTAGACATGAAAATTAAATTTAAGTAAAAAATACGCAGGTTGAGACGTACTTTTAAGTAGGTAAATTTTAAGAGATGAAGACTAAAAATTAGTCTAAATCTATATATATAAAAATCAATGCCACTTTTCGTTGTTATTTTATAACTCAAGAACGGGCTCACCTATCCAAACCAAATTTTTAGGCTTTGTTCGGACTATTTAGTAGATGGTTTATGTGAAGTTTGGTAGGGTAGAGTAGGGTAGAGTAGGGTAGAGTAGGGTAAAGTAGGGTAGAGTAGGGTAGAGTAGGGTAGAGTAGGGTAAAGTAGGGTAGAGTAGGGTAGAGTAGGGTAGAGTAGGGTAAAGTAGGGTAGAGTAGGGTAGGGTAGGGTAGGGTAGGGTAGGGTAGGGTAGAGTAGGGTAGAATAGGGTAGAGTAGGGTAGGGTAGGGTAGAGTAGGGTAGGGTAGGGTAGGGTAGAGCGGGAGCGAAGCTGCGCGGGCAAAAGCTAGTAGTATATAAACTTGTTATGACAAAACGAACAAATATACGTTTCGTTGATTCGTTTTTATTTTTATAGACATCACTGCTATTAAAGTGTTCTGATTTAAAAGTAAGAAAAGTATTTCCCAGAAATTTATAATAACAAAATACATTTCTAAGCCTTGGATATCATGATTCAAGACTACCTAATCTCAGATTTTCCCCATACCACAGAACCTGCAGAATCTGTGAGTAAACACCTGAGTTTGATGAATCAGACTTACTGAGAATCGATAACAATCAATTTTACTGCATTCGTTATCGGAAACTGGATTATTTCAAGCGATGTTATGACTTATGTTATGTTATGTTTATGGCCTGATAACATAATAGCTGACGTGTATTAATTTCTTGAAAAAATGGTAGATGTTTTGACTTTTTTTTTCGTTTCGTTACCTAAAGAAAATACGGCGATGCGGGATTATTTGAAACAGTTATCGCGACCCTGGAAAGCAAAAGGTAACCGCAGTGACGGTAGTTAGACGGTAGACGTTTAGCTAGTAAAAGTATATCTCGCCACTCGGGGAAACAATAAAAATTACTGACTTCCTCTAAAAAAAAAACGTAATACGGCGTTGACAATGCGTTTGTTTGGAATTTGCTAGTCAGCCAACTGCCTGACTACATGCCATGTACATTCTATCAATTTCAGCATGACAAAATAATATCAATCCTGAAGAAAAAAATACTGCACTAATGAAGGCACAACTTATAAAATATATACTAAAAAGTATTGCATTTATTTAAAATTTTAATCATTTTAAAAGAAGCACAATCTAAGAGGCTATTGAACTGCCAAAATATGCATAGATGTTCGTGTCTTCTTGTGTTTTTTTTAATCTTCTTATCTAAACAGTCTGACAAGAGACAACACGATTTTAAGATTGATCGAAAAGATATAAACGATCCACTCTTGTTGAATTGTAGATTATGTTTACCTACAACCAATAAAGATCATAATCATTTTATTTTTACCCAAAAATATTTTAAGAGGATAAAGATGGTGGGATGAGCTCGATACCTACTAACTGACTACCTAAACAAAATGATGTGAAAAATGGAGAGGAAGTCCCTGAAAGGCGTTATTACGGGAACAATATGCCGCTGTTAGCGCATTGGTTGAGCAATCAGCTACTACGCTGCGTGTCTTTGGTTTGATTCCCATACGGAATAAATATTTGCATGGCCTCCAGATTTTAGATTTTAGAATTTACATATTTGAACGCTGAACACACTCTACAAAAATATTTATTTAGAATGGGCAACGTATTTTTTTAATAAAGAAAATGCACATGTAATGAAATGTACGTATATAAGAGAATGCTATTTTGCCACTTGCAGAAACTAATCAGATTGTAATAGACAAAAATTACCCTAGCCGAGACACTATCCTATCCCCCAAGATCACATGGTCACCCTACCGCGTAAGCACGGACATTAAAACAAACGTAAAATTATTAGTGTGCAGTAAAAGACGAAGTTCTGCCGCCGACTGTCTGTTCTATTGACTTTCACTAGAGACAAGCGTTATACAAGCCGGTTTAAAAGCATTTTGTGGGCTATTTTGGTAAGGACTCTTTGTCTTGTCTTTCTTTAAGATTATAACGGAGAATCATCGTCTTCCTGCGTTGGTCCGTGGTTACTTGGGGTCGGCGCAACACGTTTTTTTCTTCCATTCTGTCCAGTCATCCGTCAAACTATCCCTAACTCCCTTTTCTAAACTCCAAAACTGCTCTTCCATTTAAAAAAATCTTTCACCATTAGAAAGCTATTTCATCAGTAAGTGAGAGACTGGCAGAAGCTAGTTAGATTATATTAGACAAAAATTACCCTAGCCGAGACACTATCCTATCCCTCAAGATCACATGGTCACCCTACCGCGTAAGCACGGACATTAAAACAAACGTAAAATTATTAGTGGACAGTAAAAGACGAAGTTCTGCCGCCGACTGTCTGGTCTATTGACTTTCACTAGAGATAAGCGTTATACGAGCCTGTTAGAAGCATTTTGTGGACCATTTCGGTAAGGACTCTTTGTACGGACTTTCTTTAAGATTATGACGGAGAATCATCGTCTTCCTACTATTGGTCCATGTTACTTTGGGTCGGCGCAACACGTTTTTTTCTTCCATTCTATCCTGTACCCCTAGCCAAGTTGATAATCTGTAGAAAACTTCAAATGTACGGGAGTGACGTCATCTCAACGCTCAGTCACGTGGTCAGAACAAAAGAATCGGGGGCGTGGCCAACTCGAGGAGTTTGACGCAAGAGAAACGGTTGTAACTATTGGTTGTAACTGTTAGCCCTTCCTTTTTTTTCTTTTTTGTGACGGTGTATGCTTGGTAGATTTAGGTCCATCGTCAATTAGTGAACTATCTGAAGTTACATGGCCAGAATTTTTTAGTTCAACAGGTTTTTGCTTAAAGCATAGACTGACGTCTTATAATGTTCCCTTTTCTGTGACTCAGACTCCTTTTAGGAGATACAGTATGCAGTAATCCAACACGAGGGTACCATGCGAGTTTGAGGCATCACGCGCCTTTTTTCACACGAAGTTTTCATTCATTACATGGGTATAATTTACTACAAAACCTTTCGGCCCCAGCGGCCATCTGTTCTGCAAGCAATGTTCCCTGCACATTGCCACTTAAGTTTGACGATTCTTCGTGCTATGTCGGCAACCTTGGTTCTCCTGCGGATATCTTCATTTCTGATTCGATCACGCAAGGAAACTCCGAGCACATCCCTTACCATTGCCGTTTGGGTGACTTTGAGCCTTCTGATGAGGCCCATTGTAAGCGACCACATTTCGAAACCATATGTCATCACTGGCAACACGCACTGGTCATAGACTTTCGTCTTGAGACACTGTGGTATAGATGTATGTTGAGGAATTACAAAATTGTACAAGTTTTAAACAATGTCAACTAGTCCCAAACTAAGCAGAGCTTTTGCTATGAGTACCTACTAGACAACTGATAAACATAGTTCAATAAATAATTTAATGTACTATCTAGTAGTGATCAATCTCTCATTAACCCTTCAGATACCGTCAATTAGAAACACAATAGTAAGACAATAGATGCGCGGCCACCGGTGGTCGCTTGGGGATTCATGAATTAATAACTTCTCATTCACTGCCCAACCTACAAAGACACTCAAATTTAGCCTCAAAATCAAAATCATTGCACACTTGCATCTAAAAAGGTAGCTTACTGCTTACCCACCACCCACAACCATTACCCCCACACCATGAGATCATTTCACGTCTATTTATATTCTATTACGTCATATTGTATACAAACAAATATAACTTACATAACAAATATATACCTAACAGCCTGAATGACACAAAAGATAAAATAAAAAAGGTCTAAATATTTTTAGGAACTTAATTCTTTAAGTAATTTGTGCACATGAAGTTAAGAAAATGAGGAGTAGGTATTTTTTATTCTATTGGTATGATTTCAGAGGAGGAGTCGATAATGGCTAAATGATATCAGCCGTATGGGTCAATTTCCGAGGTTAAGCAACACTTCTATGGATGGGTGACCGAGTTCATATGCTTAGATTTCTCCAGCTTCGGAAAGCACGCTATCCGTGGATCCCGGCTGTCATTTGTAGATGTTTGACAATCGAATAGTCAACAAAGAGTTTAGATTGAGTTACATAACAGTATTCTTGATAAAATACCAAATATTTCCACCTCATATGTACTTCGACAACGGTGTTTACGCCAGCGTTAATATTAAGAAGTGCAGTTGTTCGTGTTTTTTGTCTTTCCAATGGACTAGGCATCCACGGCGTACTGAATGTGATTTTTTATTATTCGTCCACCTACATTTTTTTGTAAGTCAATTTTTTGTCATCTTTTCAACTATCTCGCGCTCCGCTTATAAAAATTGTAAAATTCAGTAATAATCCTTACTATCCTTACTAATATTATAAAAGTGAAAGTAAGTTTGTTTGTTTGTTTGTTACGTCTTCACGCCTAAATGTTAAAACCGATTTTGATGAAACTTGGTACACCATGTATACTTTTACTTTTTATCCCGGAAGTATGTTGGTTTGGGATTATTTCTGCCATCACGCGGGCGAAGCCGTTGGGAGCAGCTAGTCAAATATATTACCATATCTCGATACGGGAGTTTCATTGAAGTTCCATTGAAGCCCAAACAAACGGTCTTGGCTTTTCCGAAGGGAACCCTGGAATCCTGAGATGCAAGGCAAAGAAGGAACATAGCACATAGGAGTGGGTTTTAGTCCGAAAAGACACTGGCCTTGGTGGCGAAATCGTTGAATGATAAATCACAAAAAAATCTTTGACATTGACAAAATCATTGGACCTTCGTCAATGGAGCCATAACTTAAAAAAAAATTGTATTGAGTTTAGATGGGTTTTATATTCAATTTGTGAGTAGCTGGACCCCATAATCTGAGAGTTTCAATTTTGTTGTTAGTTAAAAAAAACGGTTTATTTATTTACCTAATTGCTGTTTTGTCTACACATGTAAGACTAATTACAGTTCATTTGAATCCTATACGTAAATGCAGGAAAATCCCATTCCAAGACAACAACATTCTTAAAAGGCGCTCTAAGGTTCTAATTACACTTAACTACCAAATGATTATTCATAGAACAAGTCAGATTAAATCAATATTATTTTCCTGTTGACTAAAATGAAATTATATATCTTTGTATAATTTATTTCATAAACACTGCTCTTAAAACTTTGAAGGAAAACAACAAAAACAAGGACTGTCAGTTATAGGTAATAGGTTATATTAAGCCTTTAACTGGTGTCGGATTGGTCTGACAAATGTTTTCGTGTCCTGTTTGCCACGGTCACGTAGTCGCGACTGAGTACTCCATATCGTTTAGTCAATCCCCTTAAGTGTCAGAAGAGCTGATGAAATGGAGTATTTGGTCGTAGATGTGCGACCCTGGTGGAATAAACCCGAGAGGGTTCGTCGAATATATCCGACTAAGGCGGGTAAATTTTAATTAAAAGAATAATGTGATAATCAAGTGATTTTTATTAGTCTCATAATAAACAAGAAAAAACAAAAATATAATTTCAAGTTCAACAATTCAAATGCTCCTTAATTCATGAATCCCCAAGCGACCACCGGTGGCCGCGCATCTATTGTCTTACTATTGTGTCTCTAATTGACGGTATCTGAAGGGTTAAAAAGATAAAGAACCATTTTGTAAGAAAACCGACATGTCCTAGATTCACATATTCTAAGAAATATTTTATGACCTCCAATTTGCATTAAGTCCGAGTGGTGGATTACAGCTCACTTCTTTATTTATTTATTTAATTTTCATGCAACAAAGGTACAAAAGCGGACCACCAAGAAAAGAAGAAGACCACAAGAAGAGAGAAGGAGACCACTTCATCTCACATAAGGGAAGTCCATGTCCCAGCAGTGGGAATGTTACAGGTTGATTATTCTTCTGCTTAAATACTATAAATACCACATCCAAACAAGTGTTTTATGTCCATAGTCAGTCCACTATCGGTGACGCGACCAGCGATTAAAGGACGCAGTAACGACCGCTTGCGATAAAAACTGATAACTAATCTCATTCTTAGTCAACTAGCGGTCTCACTAGTTTGTTTCTTACATCCGTGTACAGTTCACTCCAATCAGTACGATTTAAAATTTAAAATAATCTTCCAAAGTTCTGTTTTTAAAAACTTCAAAAAAAATACCATAAATAAACATTCTAAATTCAAAACCGATTTGTATTTACAACGTGCCATAACTTTTAAATTTTAAGCGTTTTAAGATTTAAAAGCAGAATTCAAATCAAATAAAGAATGCGTGTCCATTTCAATTTGTGACAAAATTACGTAGTGGCCAGTGTTTTTAAATGAGACGTCTATAATTTAACGTTATTACAATCCCGTTAGATTCTGAATGAAAATCTGAATGCGTATAACGTTTTTATGTTATAATAAAAAGTAGCTACTTAGTTGCATAACAGATAATGTGTTAATACGTTACACATAGCAGTTAATAGATCGAAATTTTCGTATGAATGAGTGATTCAGTGTTCGTAACGATGCGCAGGAGTATGCATGTTGCTAAGATTGCGCGTTTAGTGTAGTTTAGTGCCAGTGATAAAAATGAGTGTTCCTAATTTAAGTGTTGATCAAATCACAGGTAATTTTTTGGTGTTTTTTTTTTCTTACTGATGTTTTTTTTATGGCTTTGTTTGCCAGTTTTGTTATGCTAAGGTATGATTTAATGTTAGTTTTAACGTATTCTGCAGTGTGTTTTGGTTTTTTAAGAAGTGATTTTAAACAATTTTGTGGTCTTATATGTATTCTGTAGAATAAAGAGTAAATATTTATCTTACTAAGTTGAGCGTGGTTATAAAATTGACCTTTATAATTAGAATACACTACATGGTGACTTTTCCGAACATTTTTTTTTTTTCGAAATCTCCCTGTTATAGGGTTTCGTACCTGAAGTGCCAACGAGACCCTGCTATTAAGCCTTCATTGTCCGTGCCTCTGCCTGTTAGTCCGTCTGTCAGCGGTCTGTATCTCATAAACTGTAAAAGGCAGAGAGTTGAAATTTTCACCGAATATGTAGCTATGCATTTCTATTGCCTCTACAGTATCAAAAAAAAAAACAAGAGGGGACCTTATAAATGAAGCGTTTATTTTGTCGGCGTCAATCTGTCACTCCCTCACTCTCGCTCCAGCCAAAGCAGGAGGAGATTTTGGATGCCTTCCCTCTTCTACAAAATACTAATAATGCAACATGGCAACTACTTCAGATAACAACTATTCCACTATTTAAATAACAAACTAAACGGTGTCACTTATCTATTCGTCTAATTACCCAGACTCATTACTGGTTCAACAAACGTTTTTACTTTAACAAACTGCAAGAATAAAACAATTGAAAACTATCCATTGCTCTCTTGGTATAGGAAATGTCAAGAAAAGTGCTACCAATAACAGCAATGGATGATGTTCTTTTAGTAGGTGGAAAAAATTCGGTAGTGTTGAGTTAGTTTACGAAGTGAGTAACCCCTTTTCTGTTTTCTCTCAATTTCTTCTTCATTGTTCTTTTTGTATTGAAAAGGCCAAGAAAAGTGCTAACAAAAACGGCAATGGATGATGTTCTTTGTTGTTGTTAGAGAATGTTCGGTAGAGTTGTGTTTACAAAGTGAGTAACCATTTTTAGGGTTCCGAACCTAAGGTGTAAAAACGTAACCCGTATCGTTAACGTAACGTAACTAAGACTCCACTGTCCGTCTACCTGTCTCTCACCAGGCTGTATCTCATGTATAGGGTAGTTTCCAGGGACAAAATAAGTACATTTTATTTAGTCCGTATTTTAGATTATAAAAAAATATTGCACACGTATTTTTTCTTTTTTCGGTTAACCAAAAAATAACAAAGATATTGCCCATTAAAGTTACGTGTGACGTCACCCCGTGCGAAAAAATGCAGCATGGCGTGACGTTACACGTAACTTTAATGGGCTATATCTTTGTCATTTTTGGTTTAATTTACAAATAAAAAAATACGCGTCCCTTATTTTTGAATAATCTAAAAGACGGACTAATTAAATTTTTTACGGCAACTAGCCTATTGTAATAGCTAGATAGTTTTCGGTGGTAAAAATTATCCAATGACAACCCCCGCTCTTGGGTGGAGAGGGAGATAGTAGCAGACTCTTGCTGACTACAAACCCACCCCGTTTTTTCTAGCCTTTTCATACAGGGGCTTGAGTTCCTTTCAGATAACCCTGGAGCTAGATAGTTGGAATTCTCACAGATGATGTCCATTTCCCACCCACCTGGATTCCTTCAATTGCCCCTTTTTTTTCGATGGGGAAAATCGTCGTATGACAAAACCCGCTCTTGGGTGGAGCGGGAGATAGTGTTAGACTCTTACTGACTAAAAACTCCATCCCGTTCCTTCTAGCCTTCATACCGGGGCACGAGCTCCCTTTCGGACAACCCTGTCCCCAGTAGGCTTCCACCCAGCTGGGACCCTCCTGCTGCTGAAAACTCCTTGAGGTTCAATTGCCCCTTGCGTTCTCCGTCTCTGGCCGTTAGAAGACCACGGTAACAGTTCCAAAAAATCATATAGCATGAACCTCCAACATTTCATTACCTATAACCGGAAAACCACATGGCACCCGTAATTGTCGAAGTTTATCCTAAATCCATGAATAGAGCCGGCTTGCCGAACAGCTGTTAAGTATAATATAAACCACGTTTACTACGAACTCATATGCGGATAGCAAACCAAAACATTGCCAATCTTTTGATGTTCACTTCATTTCGTACGGATGAAGATTTTCAAACATCTTTCTAAAAATTGCGTAAAGTTATTAATAGTTGTGCTTTTTTTATTGAATGAAAAGACGTGTATGAAAAATTACTTAGTGGAAAGAAGTTTTCAATCATCACACTATTCATCACTACTACGGTCCGAACCAAGCGTTTCGCCTCGTCGTTTATACCACGTACATCGAGGGACTTGAACAATTTGCCTGCTACGGTCTTTCCGTCCGATTATAATTTAGTGTCTTCAAGGTAAGAGTGAATAGGCTCTTAATAACCTAGTACGCCTCACCATCAACGATTGCATCACTGCTTACCATCAGGTGGGATCGCAGTCAAGCACTAGTTTATATAAAATTAAAAAAAACATAAATATACATTCAATAGCATATACATATATAACCTTTCGAATACCGTAATTAGAGGCAAAAAAGAAAGACAACGAGAGCAAACGCTGGCGTTCTCTTGGGGCTTAATGAATTAGTCTTCCTACTGCTGGAACTAAGGCCTCCTCTCTAGGAGAAGGAATGGGCCGTAATCCACCTCGCGGACCCAGTGCGGGTTGGTATTGGTTGCTGGATTATTCAATAACTATAGGTTTTTACTTACCTTTTTTTATTATGGCCAAAAATGATGAATGCATTGTCTGAGGACAAACATTCATATGAAAGAAAAAGGAGTTAATGATAGCCGGACTCGAGATAGGACAGATTTAAGAAAAAAAATCTGATCTTCATTTATCTCAAAATCACACCAGTTTCAATGATTCAACATATTGCTCAGCTCTACACTTGTGATAGAAAACTACACCAATTTTAAATCACAATGTTCACTAGAAATCAATGCAGGCGGTCGCCTCCTTCTGCGAAGCAGTAATGCTAGCAAAGGAGGAGGCCGACCGCATCAGGCAACGGCGCCCTCGCCGCCGTCGCCGGGATTCCGATCCCGATTTCCGGCCACCGTAGACGCGGGCTCGCGGACGGCGAGCCATGGGTAGGTTGCTGTCCGATCGTCTGGTAATGGACCGAGTCCAAGACGTCAACGGCGCGCACTGTTCCCGCGCGCCTCAAGGAGTTGTCAGCAACAGGAGGGGCCCAGCTGGGTCGAAGCCTACTGGGGACAGTCCAAAAGGTTGTCCGAAAGGGAGCTCGCGCCCCGGTATGGAGGCTAGAAGGAACGGCGCGGGGTTTTTAGTCAGTAAGAGTCTGACACTGTCTCCCGCTCCACCCAAGAGCGGGTTTCGTCAAAGATGATTTTCCCCGTCGACAAAAAAAAAAAAAAACTAGAAATCAATTAGCGAATAATTAAAGCAACCCCTGAACTGAAAAAATTGAGCCTAAAACCCTGGGCACGACAATACTATTGATATAACAAGCAGAAAAACAGACGCTGTACAAACAACAAATAATACAATCCATTGAAATTCCGTTGCATTGAATTTGAAGCTTTTTGTCTTTACAAATTGGGTCTGTTTTGCTAAAAGCCATTGTTTTAAGCCTGGTTCACTAATTGTTTACGAATCAAGCTTTACATTGACAAAATGCAGTGCAAAAATTATTTTTGGATTGGATTATGTTGAGAATTAAAGGTTTGCAGTTTTCATGCTAGAAAGAAAGAAAGAACTAAGGCCACTCGCCCACGGCGACTTTATGTAGCGATGCTGTAGCGCGTTCGCAGCGATACAGTCGCGATGTTGTAGCGCGTTTCGTAAGCGCGCTAATTCATTAAACCCCGTTTAATTAATAAAGATACTCTACTTCCGATAACAATCGCAACCACTAAAATAGCATCAAAACCGACTGCATTATACATGCATCTGTCAAGCAGCTGCAAAATCTGTCAGTTGCAACGGATTTGTGGCTTTAGATGAATATTTGCAGCTGGCCCAATAGAGAGAGCAGATTTATTGGTTATCCGCCGCCGAAGGAGTAGCATCCACGGCATGGGCGCAGGCTTGTAGACGATGAGCAATTAGTTGCTCACCTCACCCTCCGGCAGTCTGGTAAGGACCACGCTCGAGTCAACTCACGTCACGGTTGTACGTAGTGATTTTCGGAAACGCTACCTATCAGAAAAGTCATTTTTGCCTAAGCCTCCTGATCTGCTGTATTTAATTACCAATTTTGATGCTGTATTTTAAGAAAAATAATGTTGTTAGTATTACTTAATACTTACGCTTGTTTCGTTTACATTAATATTATAAAGAGGTAAAGTTTGTTTTTATATTATAAATTTTTTTCGTTTGTAGTAATCTCTGAAAGTACTGGTCCGATTGCTAAAATTTTTGCGCCGATAGAAAGCTGTTTTAGTCCTAGTATTATTATTATTATTAATTGTCCGTGGATTCTACCTACCTCCAAAGGAAGAATGGCGTATGTTGATTTACATTCATTTGTAATTCCCCAACACATAGTCCATATATCGCCGTCTCCAGCGAATAATATCGTAACTAAAAACACCAAATTTTACAGGAAAAATAAAAAACTGTTTTTTGATTATAACTTCTTAACAGGTTTACATAGCGAGATCGTTGAATTTTGTAATTACAGTTTACTGGGAATGGGAAATTTGTGAGGAGTCAGTATTAATCTATTGTGATGATATTCGTCATACAAAAAAGTTTTTATTTAGAGGCGAATAGTACAGATAAATTCATTACAAAATGTCTAACTCGAAAAGTAATAGCACGAATCACGTGAAAAAAATTCACAGGGTGTAATCGCACTTCTAGAACAATAATTCCTCATAAAAGCACTTCTATCGCAATAGTCGATTACGATATTATTCGCTGGGGACAGCGATATTTTCCATACGCAATAAGGCGCCACCCATATTTATATTACTAAGTCATATCAGACTATGTGTGGTCTTCAACGATTAGTAATATTTACTAGTAATAGTCTATCTGACGTCACTAAACTAACAAACACTTGACTACCGGTAGAATCAATGCACAGCACGGAGATAACAAACGCTATCAAGGTAGTACTAGTAACTATAAACTAACACGTGGCAATTATTATTAATGTCATGCATTATTCTGTATATTTTCCTGCAATGTCGAGTATCATAGAGTACAGTGTTCTATGGATATGATTTGAAGTAAGCGGAACAGAGAGTAAAATCCCGCAAACCTCAGTTGAAATGGATCCTTCGACCAGACGGGTGATATACAAAATTAGTTTTAGTATATATGCGAAACACGGAACATGTGTCTAGTTTTTTATCTAAAGAATCTATGTACAGTAATAATAAGTATGCAAAAAGCTGCCTTGTGATGTGTGTACGCATTTACAACAAAATCCCAAATGAATTAAAATGTATACATAACGCGAATTTATTTAAAAACAAATTGTATAAATGGCTGAATGGACAGAATTTCTATGACATTAATGATTTCTTTGACATAAAATTATAATATTGTATCCATCTATTTATTTGAATTAATTCATGAATCCCCAAGCGACACCCGGTGGCCGCGCATCTATTGTCTTACTATTGTGTCTCTAATTGACGGTATCTGAAGGGTTAACTAGATAGTTACTGTTGACTTGAAAATATTTGCATGCAATTGACATTTATTCTGTGTAGCTAAACATGTGGACATTATTTAAATAAGACTAACAGCATTATACCATGTTTAACGCAAATAAAGACTTATCTTATCTTATCTTACAAAATTTTATAACTGTATCATAAAAAATCACAAAGTTATAAGCCTGAAATTTCAGCAAAAATTCTTGAACCCAGCAGTTTGCTGGCACCTAATGCTAGTTTGCCGTAACCTGTGTTCTACTTAGTGTCGTGTCGGTGGTGTCCAACTTGTGAACTTTTTAAATATTTTTGGGATAAATATGAAATGGTGTAAAAACTATTGGAATCTATTTAGTTACTGATTGTGAATAAACCATATTAAGGTTTCACATTTATTATTGTACTAAAAATGATATTTTATATGCTCAAATCGTGCAGAGAAATTTAGTTACGCGATGCAGAATTTCGAAAGAAAGAAAGAAAGACATTTTATTGCCCGAAAATGCGTAATATTTTATTACATAAATAAAATTCGAATTCATTCGAATTTCTTGTAGTTCTTTTCTTGCGCTATAGATGTGCTATAGATGTCGCAATATCACTCCCTTCCGGAGATCGGATATTGATGGTTCTTGATGCGTACCAGGCCAGTGGTAGGTTGATTCCAGTGGGTCGGAACTAACCAACTTCTTGTAGTTCTTATGAGGCGTCATAGATGTCGCTACAATGAATAAACTAGTGGGTACCCAGTCTATGCTCATCATCATCTTCTTGCCCTTGTCCCCTTTGGTCAGCTCAACGCTTTTTTCTTCCATTCTGTCCTATCACACGTGACGCTATCAATAAGGCCCTTTCCTTTCCTGTCTCCTCACACTATCCATCCACATGTATATTCATTCCTCTTTTCGGAACATGCGTTTTCACCAGATATCAAACCAGCATTTAAATAATAAAAAAAACATCAATGCGATATTGATGCTACCAAATTACAACCATATCTTTCCGTAAGAAAAATCGCTTACAAATCATTATTTTCGGCACACTTTACACACTACAAATTATCAGCAATTACTCCATCTTTCACCACAACCAAAAAATACAATATTAAGGCCCTCGCTCCTCAGCAGCGCCATAAGACAGTGCTTTTCTGAAGTCTCGGTAACGGCGAGGTCAAAAGGGTTAAAAAAACACTTATACAAAAAATATGAATAAAATATACAAATATACTTATGCATTATTATTTTTTCGCTGGTTTTCCCTACTCTTTTCAAATGGCTTTGATCTTTAGAAATGTGTTTACATAAAAAAAACTTAGTTAAATGTTCTTCAGAATATACATAGCATATGTAAACCAATCAATATTTCGCAAAAAATGGTTTTAATTAACAGTAGGGTTTTATCGCACAGGCGTAGGCGGCCAGCAGTACGAGTATGTGTGCATTTAATTCCGGCAAATATGCCAGGGACTATACGCCTTAAAAAGATTAAATGTTAAGATTTTTCATTCTCCCAAAAACAATATCATCGTAATAAGATCGGTTTCTTTCGACGTATCTTGTAACAAATTATTTAAAACAAAGTGTGGTGTCCCAATCCCGTATTATTGGGACGTAAACGGTCATTTATCTGGCTGTCGACGCTACGCCGGTGGCCGATAGGATACGTGTGTACTGTCGGCAAAACTGATAAGTGTATAGGCACCTAAGTAAAGTAGTACCCGACAGGGTCCATATTGATTCTTTTTTTTATGTACCATCATATATACACATGGAATGCAATAAAGTATTGAGTATTAAATAGGGAAGCGCATTTTTTTTTACAGTGGGAAAAAAACATCTTATGTCAACCCCCACTCTTGGGAAGAGCGGGAGATAGTGTCAGACTCTTACTGACTAAAAACCCCCCTTCCAAAAACCAGTTCCTTCTAGCCTCTTCATACCGGGCTCTAGTCGGGTCGGGAAGCGCATTGGTATTCATTTATTTATTTAATAGCTATTGCCCGCAGTTTCGAACGCGTACATTAAATATAGCCTATGTCACTAAGGAATAAAGCTGCTTTCTATAGGTGAAAAAGTTTTAGCAATCGGACTAGTACTTCTAGAGATTACGTCCTACAAACAAAAAAATAAACTTTATATATTTATTATTTACTAGCTGCTCCCAGCAACTTCACCCGCGTGTTAGCAGAAAATTATCCCAAGGGAACATACTTCTGGGATAAAGAGTATCCTATGTCCTATTCCAGGACATGGTCTATGCGTCTACCAAGTTTCATCAAAGTTGGTTTTGCCATTTAGGCATGAAGACGTAACAAACAAACAAACTCACTTTTACTTTTATAATATTAGTAAGTAAAGTGTAGCTTTAACATTCATGTTGTGAATAGATGTTACTTACATTATTGTATTGTCTCAAATATGGACCCTGGTAGGGCACGGTAACATTTATATTGTCAATATTGCATGGATTATACAAATTAATTAATTTGTATAATATAATGTTTGTTGAACATTATATTATACAAATTTTACAATTTCATACATTAATTACTATAATGAGTCATTAGATGTTATAATTATTCTATACATCATTGCGTTAAATTATTTAGCGATAGGGAATAATTACTTGGTGTAATTTATTTCATCACCACTGCTCTCAAAAGTGAAGATAAACATCATGAGGAAGGTGACATGTCCCAGAAACAAAAATTCAAAGACATGTAACATCCACCAACCCGCACTTGACCTCCATCACCATGACCATGACCGTCCATCATCTTGAGAGGAGATCTCAGTCACAGCAGATCAATTTGATGATCTGGTCATGCCACATATGCTACTAACTCGCGTTACACTCCTCCTAATATGTAAACTATTTTGTCGTCAGTACAACCCAGATACCTCACAAATCATACGTTTAAAAGGGCCTATGAAAAATCGATCCGCACTTTGCCACTATCCTCTAAGGTAATGGGGTCGGGAGATAAAAATAAATTGATGCGGCATTAATATTTATTGCACGTACATTTTCGATATCGAAAAACATTTTTAGAAACATTTATTTAACGCTTGATCTGATTTAGGGACAGAGTAATTTTGTACATTGAATTTCTAAAAACAGACGTCTGTGTAACTTGTAATATAATCTATATACCTACATAAAACAAAATAGTGTTAGTTACACCTTTCATAATTCAAGAACGGCTGGACCGATTTTAATGATCTCTGCTTTGTTGAATTCGTCTTTATCCCGAATAGCAGATTAACTATTAAAATATCAGGAAACACGTTAAAAATAAATATCTAAAAAAACATCCAAATATATTGAGTAATTATAACAATAATTGTCAATACATTCATCATCATTCGTTTACTAATAGGCAGTACTTCAAAGGCGGAAGCTAGTATAATATTACTAGAAATTTGAGTATTTTTGCATCGATATAATTAAATAGATTTGCTGACATTACTGTTTCTGTTGTAGATATATAGAAGCAACTAGGTATTTGTCAACACCGACCACATGTACAAAACGAATGACTCTTTCTTTCTACAATAAATAGGTACATTATTCTCTTTTTCTAGGGTAACGAGACTTTACAAAATAAACAAAAAAATCGCTACGCATACCTTCACACTCCACCAAAACACAATCACTCACTAACTCCAACTGCCGCATCCATACATTTCTTTAATCGGGTAACCCGTTACCCGCTTTTCCCTCCATTATTTAGGCATTTGTACCTGTCACGTTCACAATGCCGCTGATTGTACTTCAGTAAGACGGTTCTTACACGACCATTTAACTTCGACCTCTGACGCCTAGTACAACTTGATTGATACTAGTAACAATTTGTTAAGGGTCGAGAGGCCAAGTATACTGGTTCTTACACATTAATATTTATTAGTGAAAGCCTTCTAGTTGTTTGCTTTTTTTACGGTATTTTTAACTAGTTATGTGAGAGCCAATTAGTATTGTAATGCTACTGAATAATGAGAGCTCTAATTACGTGAAGTTTGACGGAAATTCATGAAATATCTTTCCGCTAAGAAACATCTAAGATATACAGTGAATATAAGCAAACCTTCTCCACATCTTTTTTGAGGTGGGAAATTTTATTCCCGCAACCCTAACAGGCGTTCATACTACTGGGCTAAATCTATCTATAATATAACTTAATAATTAATTAATATAGTAGACTTCCTGGAAGCCTCTGGGCTAAAAGAGTTACTCTAACAAGGTGGCGACTCACAATAGATCTTTTAGGTCGCAGTGACTACATCCCCTACACTACGGGAGATGCATAGCCTCCTTCCCATCTTCAAAATAATAATAATAATAAATATTATAAGAAGTAGTTTGTTTTTTTGTTTATAAGGTGCAATCCGTGCAATCGAAATTTCTAGAAGTACTAGTCCGATTGGTAAATTTTTTCGCCTATAGAAAGCTAAAGGCGAAAGGCTATATTTTGTGTTCGCGGGCGAAGCTGCGGCCAAAAGCTAGTTTGAGATAAAGTTTCTGATTTCTGATTATAAATTCTAAGATAAAAATATAACTTGCTGAAAGAACCGGAAATCGAACGGTGACCTCAGGGTCAACAGTTACCACTAGACCCGAATTGCGTCTTTTGAAACTGGACAAATAAATTCAATTTAAACTCTAGTGTTAATTTCCTGGTAAAAGATATTGATAGTCAACAGCTAGAAAATTCGGATTTCCGGGTAAACAAGATTGTTTTTTATCTAATCAGCAATTTAGTTTGAGTTCTACAAACTCTAAAGGGATTTCATATTTATAGCTCTGTTGAATAATCATAAAATTACACATTTTTTCCCGTTAGGGCCACGAGATATTTATTTATTTAACAACTAGCTTTTCCCCGCGGCTTCGCTCGCGTTAAATTCGTTAAATTCCTCCATTTTAGGGAAGTGGGGGGTTAGAAAGAGACAAAAAATAGCCTATGACACTGTCCATCTCTTCAACTATCTCCACTTAAAAAATCACGTCAATTCGTCAATCCGTTTTGCCGTGAAAGACCGACAAACAGACACACACACTTTCCCATTTATAATATTAGTATATAAGTATATGGATTTTTATACACGTAATAATAAAAGAACAGAAGAAGGAAACAGAAGAATAGTACAAGATGCTTATTTCTAAAGAAATCTCTTCCAGCATGCGAAAGGAAAATTGGAGAAAATAACCTATTCTATCGCACTCCTAGGAAAAGAACTCCACTCTTTCCATCTTTCGCGCTCCCGGGCTTCTTCTTGCCAGTTCTGGTAGAATCTATCTAATTCGTTGCGCCATCTCCTTCGCAGTCCATTTTTGTTTTTACGTATAATAATAATAGCCTATATCACTCAGGAGTAAAGCATCTTTCTATCAGTGAACATATTTTAGCTATCAGATCAGTAATTTCAGAGATTACCTCCTACGAACAAAAAATATCAAACTACCTACCTCTTTATAATACTACTATAGAAGTATAGATCAGTATGTGGGTGATAGTGAAAGATAAACTTACCTTAGTGTAGAAGTAGATTTTTATAAATATAAAACTTCTGAAGCATAAAAACGTTGCGGCGTTTCGTCACCGGTAGGTACATGGACCTGGTTGACATCCCACCCAGCACAAAGCGTTTTGGGAACACTTTTATTGTGCATACAGCCAAGCAGTGTAATTCCTTGCCGGAGTCTGTGTTTCCTGATAACTACAATTTGGGGTCTTTAAGTCAAGAGTGAATAGGTTAAATCTAGGCAAGCGTGCTCCATCGTCGATCACATCATCGCTTACCATCAGGTGAGATGGTGGTCAAACGCGAGCCTATCAATAATAAAAAAAAAGTTATCCAGTTTAGCTACTGGTCAATATAAAAAAAAACCTCTTTGGCAGTGAAACTCCAGTGTAGTACTTATATCCACAAAACTTTTCAAAACCATAAAACGTTTTTAAGCCCCAGCTTAAAGCCAGTAATAATGCAAAATACAACCGTAAATTATGTACAAAATTAAATAGGACTCCCATTTAGCTGCAAGTTACGACTTTTAGAGCGTGGGACGAACGGCTGTTTTTCCATTGTTTCCCCATAAAAAACTGGGTAATAAACTAAGATGAGGCCATAAAAATTCTATTGACTTTCACACTGATGAACTTTCTATGAGACTTAATTATGTAAGATAACCTTTTCTGAATTTATTCAAAAGTTATCGCGAGATGTTAATTCTGAAGGAAATTAAACGTCTATTCGATTTTTAGGAATGAATGAACTAATGTTGTAGGATCACTTCATTGTCCGTTTTTTTTTTTTTCAAGAATGCGTGTAGGTATGAATCTAAAATAAAAACTCCAAGCAGTAGTAAACACATCAAACTTCTAAAATCTATAGATAGATATAGATATCCGTTTATGCTCTGTTTAGGCACATGTGGGTACTTCCCGTTGACTTAGAATCTTAAAATTTGGCATGAAGCAAGGTCTCGCAGCCTACAAAGTCAAAGTCAAAATATTTTATTTCACATAGGCCTACAAGGGCACTTATAAAATGTCAGGAGCTAGTGCACGGTTCCAAATTGGTCGTTTCCTATGGAGAAGAACCGGCAAGAAACTCCAATGTTACTCTTTTAAAAAATGTGTTTATTACAATATTAATTGATTTATGTAAGAACAGTGTAGACCAGTCAACACTGTACACAAAAGCACAAAATTAATCATAATAAAAAAAAAAGTAAGTCGTAATAGAAAGTTATCTAAGTGTTTGTGGATTATACAGTGTTCTCACATTCACATTCCAAAAAGAGGCAATATAAAAAAGCAGGATTTTTTTTAATAATTACAACTGTTAACAAACTAAATTACTAACAAATTTAACGCAGTTGAAGTCTAAATAATAAAAAAAAAATAAAGATATCCGTTTATGCTACGACCACGAAAAATCTCAAACCTGTACCTATATGTACGGAAAAAACTTCAAGATTTCGATTCGAAGTTTATTCGAATTGAACTAGCTATTTACATAGGTAAAACTGTCATCATCATCATCATCATCATCATCATCTTCCTGCCCTTGTCCCGTTTTATTTGGGGTCGGCGCAACACGTTTTTTTCTTCCATTCTGTCCTGTCACTCGTCATGCTATCACTAACTCCCTTTTCTTTCATATCACTTCTCACACAATCCATCCATCTTTTCTTTGGCCTCCCTCTCCCCTTCCATCCATTCACATATAAATTCATAACTTTTTTAGCAACATGCGTTTCGTCCCTCCTTTTCACATGACCATACCAAGACAAACGATTTCCTTTCAGCTTTTCAGTTACTGGCGCCACTTTCAAACTTCCCCTAATATACTCATTTCTCACTTTATCCATTCTTGTCACACCACACATCCATCAACACAAAGGTAAAATTGTACGGAGCCCTTAATACGTGAGTCCGACTTGCACTTGCCTGATTTTTTTTTTGTTTTATTGATTGGTCTGCGCTTAACCACCTGATGGTAAGATGTGGCCGACGATGCAGATGCTAGGCTAAAAGTAACTTAGTGTTCATAAGCTGGAAAATTATTCACGCATAAATCCATAGTTTTCAGTACATTAAGAGGGTCCTTCTCCACTCGCTTATCGTAAACATCGAAAATGGTTTTAAAGCTTGTTACTTCATTTAATGCATTCCAACGCGATGTTTGACGAAAAGGCAACGCAAAAAAAGAGAGATAACGCCTGGAAACTCTGTTAGTATTCGGTAAGTCCGAGATTTACTCGAAAATTTCACAAAACTTTTTTTTTTTTTTAATTCATATAAACTAGTGCTTGACTGCGATCCCACCTGATGGTAAGCAGTGATGCAATCTCTGATGGAAATAGCTGTTTTTTTTAAACCCTTAAAAGTTTTTGGAAAAAGTTGTCGTCATTTAGAATCTTAATAAAATTTGCAAGGTCTCTAGAGAATTACTTTTTTGACTTTTTTAATTTTTAGGCAAATTATGAAGTGTCAAAGTTCATACAAAATAGGACATTTTCAGAGGTTTTTACTGGATTAGTTTTACACAAATTTAGAAATTGGCTTCTTTAGAAACCTAGATAATATCCACAAGATACTGTGTGTACCAAAATATCTAATGAAAAATGTGTAATAACGTCATAATCAGTTATGAGCGTTTGTATGAAAAACAGTAAAAATTTGAGTCATGATGCACCACCTTAATTGTTTTGTTTTGTATTGTTTCAGAGATCGAAGCGGCAGAGGCTTGCAAATGGCTGAGGGCAGCTGGCTTCCCTCAGTATGCGCAGATGTACGAAGGTATGTGTCTCCATTGTACACCTATTTCTTACTGTTATGAAGTCACAAAAAGTAAGGTGAAAAGAACCTCAATCTTTTTATTTGGGAGAGTTCAAATATCGTCTCCCGCTCTTTTTTTTAGGTGTAATTAAATTATCCAATGACGTCTCCTACTCTTGGGTGGAGCTAAGCCTTAAAATAAAGTAGATTGACCTTTACCTAATATATCTGCGTAGGTACCCGAAAAACAAACAATGAACTGCTTTCCATTACTAGATCATGAAAAGGATTATACATGTCGTTTTACTCTTGTTCTAACAATATGAGGCTTATATTTCCTAGCTGACAACCCAGAGAAGAAACACCGAAACAAGTCCTTTAACGAGTGCTTTTTCAAAATAGGAGATTACAGCATGCACACATTACCTACTTAGCAAACTAAAAAAATAAGATCATAATAAATATCATCCCATTAAAATACTAAAAAATAAGTAAAATAATGATAGCAGTACAGAAGTCACCTCTTTGTCCTCTTAGATATACATAGGTCCCTAATAAACAAAACTAACATCAATCCATATTAATATTATAAATTGGAAAGTGTGTGTCTGTTTGTCCGTCTTTCACGGCAAAACGGAGCGACGCATCGGCGTGATTTTTTAAATGGAGATAGTTGAAGGGATGGAGAGTGACATAGGCTACTTTTTGTCTCTTTCTAACCCCCCGCTTCCCTAAAATGGGGTAAAAAAGCCACGGGCAAAAGCTAGTAGATTTATACAGGAATATAAACACTTTTCATGAATTATGTTCCCTTCAGTCAACAGTATTAAAACTACTTTCTCAAGGCATAAATATGTCAAGGACCAAGAAAATATTAACACTTATACTATCAACGTTGAACATAAAATAGCTAAATTGTCTCCTCGACCTCTTTCACGCAAATATAAACTATCTCTCAACTACGTGCTTACCCCACAAGATATAAGGTCGTAATCATACTCCAAACTACATAGTAACTTTCGTCTGAACAAATTCACAATGCATAAAGTAAGGGATCTATTAGAACTAAATTGACTAAAGGGGTGACCAAATGGTTGCAAACCAATATCCCAACCAAGGTTTTTTTTTCGGTGGGCAAAAATCATCTTATGACCACCCCCGCTCTTGGATAGAGCGGGAGATAGTGTCAGACTCTTACTGACTAAAAACCCACCCTGTTCCTTCTAGCCTTCATACCGAGGCTCGAGTTTCCTTTCGGATAACCCTGGCCTCAGTAGGCTTCGACCCAGCTGGGTCCTGTTGCTGACAACTCCTTGAGGCGCGCGGGAACAGTGCGCGCCGTCGACGTCTTGGGCTCGGTCCGGACAGTTACCGGACCCAACTCAACCAAGGTGACCTTGCTAGTTTCAATCCGTATAGACAGCAGTTGTAAACCATAACCTTCAACGCCCTTAATATTCCACAATTTTTTAATATTCCACAACTTTCACACAACGTCGTCTAGTCCCAAGCTAAGCAGAGCTTATGTTATGGGTACTACACAACTGATAAACATACGTATATATTTCTAAATACATACATATTACAGACAAATTACACCTAGACACAGAACAAATGATCATCCTTATCACATAAATATTTTTCCTGGGTAGCAATCGAACCCACGACCTCCAGCATAGCAGTCAGGGCCACTAACCACTAGACCAACAGTCATCATGGGAGACGCGTTTTCCCGACCACTGAACGTGTTGGCGCGTGGTTTACATCCATGTAGCCACAACACAAACCAAACATACAAATCAAGGCCACCTTGATTGGAACGTTAGATTGCAACCGTGTGGTCAACCCTTAAGCGGTGAAGCTAAGCTTATGAAACTGTAATGTGTCCCGTTCCTCATGAGCTAAGCTGTGCAAATAAGATGTCCATGCATCATCCCCCCTAAACTTCCTAATCCTCTTCATTCGTCGGGCCACTAGACGTACGGCGTTACACCAACTTTGCCAAATACATTATTTGTACAGCTAAAGAGTTAAATTCTCTACCGAGGTCTTGTGTTGTCTGTTACAAATTGGTTTAGTTAATAAACAAGCTTTTATAGCTTGGTATACCTATATCATTAATACTCGTCAAGACGAATCATACGAGCCCAAACTCGATGGGGTTGTTTCGTTTAACTACCAAGGTTATATAGTCACCTTCCGGTTCCATCATCAGATCAACTCCTTGTCATAATAATTTTGCATTGTCATCTGATTTACACGTGCATGCAAAATTTCAGCTCAATCGTTTACCGGGAAATGGGTCAAATTTAAATTACAAGATTTGATTACAGACAAAAATAGGGACAGGTGAAACTAAATAAAAGCTTATAAAAACTGACACTCTTCTCAGACTCAGAGAGGGAGGAGAAAAAAAAACCTTCCTAAATTTCTTGTCTTTTGCTACCCTCCCCGAGGGATGCCCTAAGCCGAGGCCCGTACCCCACAGAGAGTGCCCTAGCGTATAGTCGCTTAGTCTTAAGTTAAGTTAAGTAAGCCTTGGCTGGAGGCTTTGATTTTCTAACTAAGGCAAGTCTGGTAAAGCAGTCGACAACCTCCTAGGTTGACCAGCTAGAGACCACCACAAATAAAAAGACTTAGCACATCTGTAGTGGAACCGCAGCCTAAAATAAGGGTTTCCACGAACTCCTTGCCTATTAAGGACTGTCCCAATAACACGCAGTCCCGACCTGTCCCAATGTATGATCTATTAATCATACTTACTAGTCAATGCGCGGTTTGTCCTACATTTTGAACATCTATAGGATGTTTGGTAATTCTTTTTGTTTTTGTAAATATTTAAATATTTGGTACTGTAATTTGGAGGTTTTTTTTATATTTTATGACAGAAAGTTTGAATTTTCTAGTTTATAAATATTTAATTTTTTTAGTAATTTTTACGCTTAACTTGTAATAAAATTTTCTGGTATAACCAGCGCTTGATTACCATTCGAGCCTGTTTCCTTTTCTGTTTCCAAGGATTTTACTTCCCAAGTCTGTTTCTAACTTGCTTCGTCTTCTGACTGACGCAGTCCTTGATAAGTAATAAGAAAGAAATAAAGAAAAACCATTTTATTTGGCGGATGACATGCAAGTTCAATAATGCTTGAAACTGTTTTAATTGTAATTATAGCAAGTTTAGCCAAGAGTTCACCCAAAACAGAGAGGTTTTATAGGGGAAGAGAGAAAGTCTTTGCTCAGCAGTAGGAAGTTATAATTGTATTTTTTAAATATAAAAGGAAAAACTGACTGACTGATTGACATATCAACGCACAGTTACAGTGAAATTTTGCTGAAGGTTATCTTTAATCACGTGGGCGAGCACTAAGAAAGGATTTTTCAAATTCACTCCCTAACGAGATAAAACGGTGATCAAAATTATTTACCTACTTTCATACATAATAAATCGCTGGCAGAAGCATCAAAACTTGCTGCATGCCTTCTATATCCAAATTACTACATTAAAACTTATTGTGGCTCTAAGACCATATCCTCCACTATAAGCCAACAAATCCCACGCCACATTTTTCAAGCAACCTGTACCACTGAGCCAGTAACGAAGCTCAGCTGGCCAGATGAAGCCAAATCCCACTCAATTGATCGCTATTCTTACTTTTATTAATGAAGGAATTAGGTGGATATGCCTCTTACTATACCTAGACTAACTTTATAACGGTTTTATTGGTCCTTTTAATAAAGAAGTTAAAATACTGCAGGAGGTTGAGGAAAAGTAATGAATGATAGTAGTATTTATTTAAAAAAAAACAAAAATACGCATACAACCCGTAAGTATTTTACATTTTTGTATTAAAATTTTAATCGTATTTAAACTAATTTAAAATAGTATATATCATATTTGTTGCAAAAGAGCGATTAGTTAAAAAAAATGTTATTATCGACAAAAACAATAACCTATTTATCAATTTGAAAACAAGAAAAATGAAAACACTAAAACATTAACTACTCGTAATTCAAAATAAATAAACAAACTAACTAAAATATGGCGTCAAAACATTCCTCCGCATCACTGTCGACTGAAAATATGCCCAAAAGACTAACGGCATTGCCACGGAGTATGGCAATACTTAATCTCTGACCCAGATAAAAGCCAGACCATAGGTCACGGGAATATTAAACTCTACAAAAAATAAAATAAAGACAATTCAATCGATAATTCACAGAACAAAAAATCTAAAATGCGAGAACTTTTCCTATCTCAAATTTTCGTGATATCTTCATTTCGTATTCTGTCGACAGCATTCGATTCGACGTGACAGGTCTCGTTCTGTCCTTAAGGATCTTTCAGTTTCGAATTACGTCACGTAATCTTTTCTCTTACGGTTTCATTCACTCTCAATTTGTGTCTTAGTTTGCTATTCTGGTCGTGTTTGACCCAAACTCTGTTACCAGAAGCTGGTCCTTAGAACCTTCGTGTAAAAGGGTTGTTGATTGTTTTGAAGCAGCTTTTATTTTTAGATTTCTTTCTAGCCTTTTACTTTTACATACTAATCTATACCTGAATGGCAATAGCAATGGACTGCTTCGAGTTTCTCTACGTAATCGAATTAGAAATGTAGATATCCGCAGGAGAACCATGGTTACTGACATAGCCCGAAGAATCTCCAAACTTAAGTGGCAATGGGCAGGGCACATTGCTCGCAGGACAGATGGCTGGGGCCGAAATGTTCTGAAGTGGTGACCTCGTACTGGAAGACGCAGCGTCGGAAGGCCTCCTACAATGTGGACCGATGACCTGGTGAAGGTTGCGGGAATCCGATGGATGCGAGACGCGCAGGATCGATCATTGTGGCGACGCTTGGGGGAGGCCTATGTCCAACAGTGGACGTCTGTCGGCTGAAATGATGATGATGATGAACAGATGGCTGATTGGGGCCAAAGGGTTCTGGAGAGCTGTGTACCGAATGACGCAGCGTTTGAAATTGTCCCTCAAGGTTCCTGGTCTTTAACGCTCGGAAGAAGTCCATGTCTTGTAGTGGAGGTCTTTCGACTGAAATGATGATGGTGAGATTCAATAAGGGGAATATTAGCATCCGTACTGTTCTTTTTCTTCTCGAATCGATGGTTTTCTTTTCCCTCAAAATTGTTGGTCCCAGTATGTTGCCACGTTTATAGCGCCGTCGGTGGCGTTTTGTAGGTCCTCTAAAGCACAAAATTTATGTACCTGTAGTCAATCTGCATAAAAAGCGCGCTCGAGCAACGCACATATAGACACCGCTCACGGACACGATATCTCGGAGCGCCTCGGCCCGCTCGTCGAACAGTTCCGGCTCAAACGCTCATTAGTGTGCGTCCACCGGGCGTTGGTACAAAAAGTGAAGTACATACATGAGATTGTCTTCTGTACTTATCTATTTTGTTTCCAAAGTGTAGGTGCCTCTTTGGGCACTCTAGTAAGAGGGCCATCGTCTGGTCAGGAGTACCGCACTCGCATTGGGTGTCGGAGGGGGTCTATAATCTCCCACCTTGCCAGTTTTCCGTTGTCACGACATAGCATGAAAACGGCTTGACCGATTTGACTGATTTTTTTTTATTGTGATTGTTATTGTGAGGAAAAGGTTCTTATGGAAAAAAAAATAGGGTAGTGTAGGGTAGGGTAGAGTAGAGTAGTGTAGAGTAGTGTAGAGTAGGGTAGGGTAGAGTAGTTAGTATAGAGTAGGGTATAGTAAGGTGAAGTAGGGAAGAGCGGGAGCGAAGCCGCGCGGGCAAAAGCTAGTATTGGATAATATTGCTTGGCATATCCACAATATTCCTATCCCATATAACATTTACGCTGACAATATAAAGTAAATTATCCTTTAATAGGAGCAAAAAGTCCAAACGCTTACTCTCCTCTTTGAGACGTAAATATTTCATTATGAAGCCGAGGTGGAATTCATTGTCCAAATATGGTATCTAGAAACGGATTTGTTTTTTTTTTTTTGTACAACGGTGACCTGCGGGTTATGAATAATTAAATTAGATGGGGTTTTAAAGGGCTCCGATTGTGTTTTGTTTTTTTTTTGTTTGTTTTGTAGTTTTGTTGTTAGTCCGTATTGATTTCATGTGATTTTCTCGCCTATTGTGGCGATTCATGTAATTGTTGGAAAAAATATGTTTATTATTTTAAAAAAAATATTGAATGTAAGGATGTGTGGTAAAATAAAGAAACGTTTTATTTATGGTTTATTGTAAGTAAGGATTTGTAGGTAAAATGTAAAAAAAAAATATTTACTTTTTATTCTTTGAAAGGATTTTTACGTAAAATATAAAAACGTAAAGCGTATCATTATCATCGCCATCATCATTTCAGCCGTTAAACGTCTAATAATAGACAAAGTCCTCTCCCAAGCTTTGCCATAACGATCGGTCCTAAGCCTCACGAATCCATCGGCTTCATGCGATCATGATTAGGTCAACGGGCCACCTAGTGGAAGGCCTTCTAAAGCTGCGTCCTAGGGTACGTGGTCGCCATTCCAGAACATTTCATCCCCGTCGACCATTTGTTCTGCGACCAATGTGTCCTTAAGTTTGGTGACTCTTTGGGCTATGCCGGTAACCTTGGTTCTCATACGAATATCTTAACTATGAAACTCCAAGCATAGCCCTTTCCATTGCCCTTCGGGTGACTTTAAGTTTTGATGATGATGTCATATCATCACACAAAAAAGTAAGTTCCTTGATAAAAATAAAAAGAAAGCTCTTAAAACACCCTTTTTACTAATCGTTCCTCCATTACTCCGACAATATTTTTCTCAAAAACATAATTACTTGTTACAATTTACAGCTTACACCGTCATTCCAACTTCAACTTTGTGCTGTAGCTAATAAGGGTGACTTTCCCTTGCATATGTATTTAAAGTTTTATGACAAACAGCCATTTCCAAGGCCGTTATCATAATCGGAGATAAGGTTTACATAAAAATATTAACCTGAGGATTTTGTTTACAGTCGAGTTGTGTCATTGATAGAGGCACTTTCCTTGTGATATGACGTCGGTACACTATCTCAGGGTTCCGTCATTTTCTAAGAATTTTAGCGTTTTTTCCCGCAATTTTAATGATTCATTTTTGTTGGTTGAGAATCGGTGAGAAGTGGACGTAATTTGATTAGTGATTGGTTTTGTGGAGTGCGTGCCAGTGTTGTTAGAAGAGTGTTTTTTTGGAGGAAATTACGACTTATGATGTGTAAGTAGAAGTTTTATTATATTGTTGGGAGAATCCCTACTATCCCTACTTCCCTACTATATTATAATATTATAAATGCAAAAGTAACTCTATCTGTCTGTCTGTCTGTCTGTTACGCGTTCACGCAAAAACTACTGAACGGTTTTAGATCTCATAGGGCAACTAATTTTTGTTTTAATTTGTTTTTATTTTTTGTTTTTTGAAAATTATTTGTGTGTCTATACGGGCAGAATAAACATGTTTTCTTTCTTTCTTTCTTTTCTTTTAGATCAAATTTGGTAGGCAGGTAGAAGAGAGACTGGAATAACACATAGGCTACCTATAATTCCACTGCTGAGCACGGGTTTCTGCCCGCGCGATATAAACTGTAGTCCACGCGGGCGAAGCCGCGGGCGGAAAGCTAGTATTTTAATATTTAAACTTTGAAACGTACAACAGTTACACTTAGAAATAAAACTCTTCTGCAACCGACTTTGTCCGTGTCAAAGGATATGGGATATTTTTTTTTAGTTTTAGTGTTAATGTATGTTTTTTTTTATATTTCTTAGTTTTTATTGTAGAACGCATTAATTAAAGGCTGTAAAAGTACATTGTAAATAAATAAAGTAGAAAATAATTCTATGGAAACTTACTCCCGGGATAAAAAGTATCATCATCATCATCTTCATCATCATTTCAGCCGAAAGACTGCCACTGTTGGACATAGGCCTCCCAAGTGTCGTCATAACAACCGGTTCTGTGCGTCTCGCATCCATCGGATTCCCGTGATCCTCACTAGGTCTAGGCCTTCCGACGTTACGTCTTTCGGTATAAAAATTATACTATGTCCTAATTCAGGACGTAGTCTATCCTTTTGCCAAATTTCATCCACATCCGTTTAGCCGTTTGAGCATGAAGTGGTAACAAACCATGCAAACATACGTTTTCATAATACCCAGTGTGATCTGAGTAGGAATATAAAGTGTAGGTGTGACTGTAAAAGGCTTACAGTCACACTTATACTTTTTATAGGTAATAAGGACTTACTCAATATAGGTACCTATTAATTAATAAAACAAAAAAAAATGTGAATCAGATAAGTTTAATTACACCCAGAAAAGAACAATAATACTTGTGTTTGGCCATAAATGACAAATCAATGAACAGAATGTATTTTATCTGGCGAGCAATTGCATGCCCAGAGTTGAAAACATTAAATTCTTGGAAAAAAATACTTACACGCATATTACACTCTTTATAAGTCCTCGATCAAATGTTTTATAGTTTTAAGGAAGGTTTTAAAAACAGTTTACTGCCATAATTAAATCTCAAATTATTGACCTGTTTAAAAATAATGTACTTTTTGTATTTTATTACGGGTTTCATAAAACTGTAACACCTGATCGTTAAGAAAATTACAAAGAAAACACATAAAATTCACCTTTTTTAATTGCTTTAAAATTAATTACTGACTTACTGTGTTGTAATTTAAAGGTTTAAATATTTAAATAACTTTGTAACCTGTGTGGTATTATTGCAAGTCTCTCAAAAATTAACATTAATTCTGTTACAAATAATAATAATTTTTTTACGCGCACATTTACTTTGTATTATATAACTTAGTAACCTTGAATAAAATAGTTTACTATTAAAGTGCAGAACTATAGTAAATTGCAATAAACATAAACAAAACTAGACCCAGCTTTAAGAAAAAAAAGAAGTTATTTGTTTCGTTACAGATAGAACAATTTTATAGACCCAATAAAATCCTGTACCTTCATAAATCTCCTATTTGGCGTTCGGAACTAGTTTCGAAAAGATTCAAAATGATCAACAAAAAATATAACAATAAATAAATTGACCGTTTCAATGACATAATCCTATTTTTTTTGTAAAAAAACTTAAGGCAAAAACCTTTTTAGTGAAAGTTCCCGCCCACCCATTTGATACCCACTAACACAATATTATGGGCAAAATAAATGATAGTTTACGTCATCCTAAAGTCAAACAAAACGTAACTGATTAGTCTTATCTGTGACACAGGTAAAATATTTCTCGAAAATGACTAAATTCCGAAGTAAGGGCAAAATTAACTTTACAGTAAGAATATTTTTGACACATTTTTGACATAAGACCAAACCAAATTTGCAGTTTGTTTCATTCAAAAATAGCTTTTCTGCCACTGATATTAGTGTTCTATTGTAATTTTTCTGGTTGTTGTTATTAAAATTGTGCTACATCAGGAGTATAGCGACGGGGGTTCGGTATCCTTGACAAGGCAAACTTATCTGTCAAAAATGTTTTTTTGTCCGATTAGGTCAGGTAAAGGACCAGTGGGTGACTGCATGTTGCATCGGACGGACGGACTTTTTGTGATTTTAAACAGTTAGAAATGTGTAGTGTACGTTCAAATTTTGCACAGTGTGTCGTTTGAGGAATTTGTGTGTTCGAAATTTTTTGTGGTAAGTGGATGTTATTTTTTTTTTAATTTCTTAGCAAGTAAATGCGTATTTGACATACCGTTGACTTTAAAGTTACGTACTTATTACAATTGGGGTAAGAAATCGCGTTAAAGTTTGTTAACTAATCATGCAATTGTTACCCTGTAAGTCTGTCAACTATTTACTTATTATTATTATTTTCTTCTGTGAAAATATGCATTGAACTCGTAACACATAAGAAAAATCAAGGCAAAATCTCTGTCATTGATGAGATCATGGAATGCGATAAGGCCAATATGATAATCCCGCCAATTTTTGTTTTTAAATTAAATATACCAACCGTTTTTTTAGTGTATCATAATTAATAAGCAGTCTTCTTCTTCTTCCCCTTATCCCGATTTATTTGGGGTCGGCGCAATACGTTTTTTTCTTCCATTCTGTCCTGTCACTCGTCACGCTATCATGAACTCCTTTTCCTTCCATATCACTTCTCACACAATCCATCCATCTTTTCTTTGGCCTCTCTCTCCCCTTCCATTCATCTTCATTTAAACTCATAACTTTTTTAGCAATATGCGTTTTATTTCTCCTTTTCACATTTCCTTTTCACATAATTAATAAACAGTATCATACTTAATTAAAACAATAAGTCCAAAAAAAAACATTAGAAAATAAAAGCAAATTGTACCTTAATATTTTCGTCTAGGTAAACGAAACGTAGTGACCGAGATCCAATTACCAACAGCTAAATAACTCAAAACCAGTCTTCAAAGTGTGACCAAATAACTCTTCGAACTAATACTCGACCTTCTAAATGCCCATATCCTACATCCAGTGTTGACTTTTCATAGCACAGCTGACTAAGTAGGCGTTACCGGTCCGGTATAGGTCATACCACATAGATAGGTTAAGAAGTACCACACTTAACAAATTTTTTGATTTTCGTAAATCATCAAATTACTTCTCCCGCCGTTTCGGAGGAGTTCGATATAAAGACAGTGAGACAAGATTTTTATCTTTTAGATTATGTGCCTGATTATGTACTGCAAGGCAAAAACCAGGGTAAGAAGCAACAGGCGAGTGGATCCACTTCTCTATGTCGGGTCTATACTAGAGGAGACGAGTACGAGCCGAGCTCAAATTCGTCTATTTACGTAATTGCGCGTTTTTTTAGTAAAATCACAATCACAAATCTCTTTCCAGGAAAAACGAAAATATTCAGACCGACATTTTTGGATGAAAAAATTTCGTACACCTATTGTTATATTATTAAAGTCACAACAACTATTTAGTTTATAATTGCGCTTTATTTTAATTAAAATATAAGAAAACATGTGGCCACTATAATGTCACCGAGTAGAGAGAGTGAAGCAGTGTTGCTAGGCGCGAAATTCAAAATTACGTTTAACACCCATGTGTATACAATACGAAAATCAAGCTTTTTTCGAGGTCATTCAAGTTGTACAATTCTAGCCTAGAGTCGGTCCACACTACATAAGAGCTCGGCTCGTACTCCACTTATGCTCGTCTTTTCTAGCGTAACCTTTAAGGTAGGAGTCCAATTCGTCAAAACATTTCCTTTTGGTCCTACTGCGTCACCAGTTTCTGTTGTCATCTATCCCAGCCCTGAAAAAAAGAAGGAATTTTCAATCGCAATTCTCAAGTACCCCTGACGTCTACGTTTTGTAGCTGATTAACAGATGGAAAGCAACTCATCTGCCATTACTCTCAAGATGACGAAAGACACAAAAAAACTCGACGGGCAGTAACTCAAAGATGCTTTTAAAATTTGCAAAAGAACACCACTTGAATGTTGACTAAGTTATCTATTGATTTTAGCTACAAAGATAAGGCAATATTTGAACTATATTGAGACAAATAAAATACAGACCATCTCTATAAGTGACGGCATTATGAGCGTACGGTTATTGTTTGATAGATATGCAACGAATGGAAAAAAAGACATTGAAATAAATAATCCTAAAAGTAACATCACACCCGAATCATCGATGGAGCTTAGTGTTCCAGGCGCCCCTGAAGGGGGTGTCAGCAATACCGTAGTGGTCCAATAGAACCAATACTCTTTAGGACCACGAGAATTTCCCAAAAAGATACCGTGACCCTGGAATGCAAAGGACAACAGTAAAAATCTGACACACCCTCTCTCCCTCTAGGGCGTGAGAAGTCATTAGATGATTTCCTATCCTAAAAAAAGCATCACCGATATGCCTAAGTTAGTTCTGCAATTAATATTATATTATTTAGTTTATTCAAAATTTGCTTACAATATGCATTACAAAAATTCTGCCAAACTGTGAAACAGTCTGTCGGCTGTAGTTCTCGTCTCACATTTCAACAACTCTTGTAAGACGTGACAATAAACTTATGCTAACAACATAAAAATATCCGATACACCCACGAAATCAAACAATCCCACATTCTACATCCATGGACAATTTTCACTGTTCATGGATACAACCTGCGGGGCTTGTTACACACACACAGTGACAGATAATATGCCGCACTGTAAATGTTGTACGATTATGGTCCTTCTGAACATACTTACACCACGACACTATGACTAAACACACAGTGTACCCATCTATTAACACTGTTAGTAAATACAAGGAAAATTACGTCAGTTATGAATAAAGTGTTTCAATCAAAGTGTTAAAATCAGTTTTTATCTTGCTGTCGATTTATTCGAAGGATTTTTCTTTATTAACATATTGTAATATTACATTTTTTTTTTTTTTAATTTTTTTGCTAAAATTTACAACAAAAGCTAGCTATTTTTTCTTATTCTTAAATTATTCTTGGTAAAAAAGGATCCTAAGTGCTATTCCGACATGTTGTACTCGAATCCCAAATTAGTGTAATTGATTAGAGTCTGTCTAAAAAGTCAATCGACTTAGGTACGTAATTATTAGGGCAAAATCAAATCTGATCTGATGTAGTCGACACTGGTTCAATAATCAAGGTTGATTAAGAGATCTTGATCATTGTTTACTAATAGAAGAAACTTATAAAAAGTATTTTTTAAATGATTAAATATTACATATATAAAATTCCCAAATCGTTTGACTTTTTAGACAAACTATACTAACTCTTTATTATAATAATTGTTAGTACCTAGTAATCAAATAAGCTAAAAACAATATGCTACTTTTCGAAAATAAATAATGAACAAAAAAGAATCATTTTCTCTTGATTCCTGAAACATAATATATTTTAAAGCGCTTCGGTTTACTAAATAGTATTAGCTTGAAGAACAAAAGGCACTATGTATTCATTGTGGACAGCACCTGGTCGAACTTCCATACAAAGATTGCCAATGTTCTTTTAACCAAATCGGTTCAGTCATTTCTGAAGGAGTAATAAACATACATACACATAAAAACTCTCGTTGTTATAATATACTGACCAGTGTATTTTTCCCTAGTTGCAAATAAAAATCCAAACTTCTAAAACATTCTAGTCCTTCAATTCCAACAGCAGTATATATTTGGACAGTCGTAAACAAAATCCAATAATAAACGCGAGTCAAGCAATATTTTATACGACGTCTGTTCGTAAGAGCGCCATTTTGAATATTGCTTCCACATCGAATTGCCCCTGACCTATGTTAAGTATCAATTTTGATACCCTTACTCATAGATAGGTATTTGTATTATAATATTATGCAATGAAGTCTGTATCAGGTTGTTAAATGCATATTTAAAAGCTTCAAACTTAGAGGAAACTTTTAAAAATGTCGCGGAGAAAAACCAAACTTCTAAACGATTTAATTAAATGCCAATTGAGTCTATAAGGCCGGGTATCTTAATGCCATCAAAAACATAACTTGTAAAAAAAAACCCAGGCTCGCAACTAACTTCCATAAAAAGTTGTAAGATCCATGTAATACCAAGTCGGTTAATTTATTCAGTCCGTTCACAAGGCACCATCCTTTGTGCACGGACTAAATAGCAAGCACTTGAGCATAAGCATTTACTCACTTTATAATATTCCTACTGCTGAGTCTTGATCCTCTCCTCTACAAGAAAGGATGTGCCATAATCCACGATGCGGGCCTTTATGAGTTTTGGTTTTGGTACAAGGACATGGCCAGTTTCCTTACGATGTTTTCTTTCACCGTTTTAAGAGCAGTATAAGACAGCAGCAGCAGTCTACCTATCTAAGAATAGCGTAATAATAATCAGCCTTATAATGTTTGCACTGCTGGGACTCAGGCCTCCTCTCTAGGATAGGAAATGGGCCGTAAACCACCACGCGGGTACACCGTAAACAACCACTAGTGCGAGTTGACGGATATCGCATGACTTCCAATTTTTGGTTCTAGAACATGCCAATGTTGCCTCACGATGTTTTCCTTGTTGTTTTGAGAGCTGTAGTAATAATATAAATTGCACAAAGTAAGGCGCTAGTCTAGGTTTGAAGCACATGACACAATTCTAATTCATTTCAATAATCCTCTGCCCACAAAACAATTACTAGGGTGCCATAAAATATAAACACGGACAAATTAACAACACATCTTAGCGTCACTTCTTACAATTACCGACGAGAATCTTTTAATCATCTGCAACTGTAAACAATGACCGGTTGCTTTGATGATCATCACTGCTGGCTTGATGACTAACCTTTGCTAACATAGTGATCATCATTATTGACTTGTTAATGAAGTAATTAACCCAGGTGTTAAGTGGTCGAGACGTTTTATGCGGTTATATAAAAAGGTTGATCTCTTACCACAAATTGCGCATCTGTAAATATAACATGACCTTTCTTGCGCTCGAGTAAAAAGGCAAAGTCCTGAGGTCATATCACGAACTGTTAATAGCTATATGCTATCTATTTGACGACCTAAACTGAACAGTTAATTCATGAATCCCCAAGCGACCACCGGTGGCCGCGCATCTATTGTCTTACTATTGTGTCTCTAATTAACGGTATCTGAAGGGTTAAAGGTTTATGCCCTGGCTGCCAGGATCAGGGCGTCTCTGAGCGAGGAGGAGGCCCGAGTGTCCAGGCCCACAAAGTGCATTGATATGCGCATCATGGGCCTGGACGACTCCGTCAAGGTGAGCGAGGTGGTGGCCGCCATTGTCAGGGCGGGCGGGTGCACGGCCGAACAGGTTCGGGCGGGTGCCATCCGCGCTGACAGCACGGGCATGCGAGCCGTAACGGTAAGCTGTCCTGTGCAGGCGGCCAAAACCATCACCGGGGAGGGCCGTCGGCTTTTGGTGGGCTGGGTCTCCGCACAGGTGAAGTTGCTGGAGCCCAGACCTCTGCGGTGCTTCCGCTGCCACGTGGGGCACCACGTGGGAGCCCACTGCGCCGCGGAGGATCGCAGCGACCGCTGCCACCAGTGTGGCCAGCCCGGTCACAAGGCCGCAGAATGCCGTGCTATGCCGCACTGCTACGCATGTGCGGCTGCCGGCAAGCCGGCCGACCACCGGGCTGGGGGCAGGTCCTGCGACCCCCCCGCCAAGGCCAAGGGCAAGGCCCGCAGGTCCATCCCCGCCGATGTTCTCGCCACCGCAGCCGCCTCCTTGGCCGCCGCCGCCATCGCCGCCGCACCCACCGCTGCGACTGTGCCCCCTAGGGGGGCTCGGGAGGAGACTGTAATGGAGTGTCAATAACGGCCCCATTACGTCTCCTCCAGGCGAATATCAACCACTGCGCCTCCGCTCAGGATCTGTTGCTCCAGAGCATGGCGCAGTGGTTGATCAATGTCGCCGTAGTCACCGAGCCGTATTTTGTCCTGCCCAGTGGTGACTGGGTTCAGGACCTGGACGGCTCGGTGACCTTAATTAAGTCGGCCGCCGCCGGTACCCCGCCCCCCGAGTCCGTCACGAGGGGGCGGGGTTGCGTGGCAGCACGGTTCGGGGACATCGCCGTGGTAGGCGTCTACCTGTCCCCGAGCCGATCTCTCGACGAACTGCACGTCTCCCTGATGGAGCTAAATTCCGTCGTCGCTGGGTTCGGTTCCCTCCCCGTGGTCGTTTGCGGGGACTTCAACGCCTGGAACACGGCTTGGGGTTCCCGGTTCACGAACCAGAGGGGACGGATGGTGGAGGACTGGGCCTTGGAGCTGGGCCTGGTCGTACTGAACCGGGGTTCTGTCCCCACGTTGGTGCGGATGCGGGGTGAGTCGGTGGTGGACATTTCGTTCGCCAGCCCCGCTCTGTCGCCGCGTGTCGTCGACTGGCGCGTGATGGAGGAGGTGGAGACGTACTCCGACCACCGGTACATCCGGTTTGACGTCTCCGCCGAAACCTCGGCCGCGCCGGTCCGACAGAGCCCTTGCGGTCCGCGGTGGGCGCTTAAGCAGATGGACCGGGAGCTCCTCCTGGAAGCCGCGACGGTACAGGCCTGGGTGCAAGCACCGGACAGGCCTGTCGACATCGACGTCGAGGCGGAGTGGTTCCAGGAGGCCATGTCGCAAATTTGCGATGCGGCAATGCCCCGTGTCCGTACAGGACGAGCTAAGCGCCAGGTGTACTGGTGGTCGCCGGAGATCGGCGCACTGCGCAATGCGTGCAATCACGCGCGACGCCGGTACGCCAGGCACTGCAGGCGCCGCATCCGCCCACCGGATGCGGAGGCCAGAGAGGTGGAGCTGTATGAGGAATACAGGGAAGCAAAACGCACCCTCCGAACGGAGATAAGGCGGGCCAAACTCGAGGCCCGCAACGTGTGGCTGGGGTCTCTGAACGCGGACCCGTGGGGGCGCCCGTACAAGTTGGTACGGGACAAGCTTCGCCCCTGGGCTCCGCCGCTGACTCAGAGTCTCCGGCCCCAACTCGTGGAGGGTGTGGTTAGCTCTCTGTTTCCTGCGCGGGGGGAACACTCCCCCCCGCCCATGGCTCCGCCTCCGCCAGCGGTGTCTGACGCGGATCGCAACAGCGACGACGACGACAATGTTCCAGAAGTGACCGAGGTAGAGTTGAGAGTGGCGGTGCGAAGGCTGAGTGCCAAAAACACCGCCCCAGGACCCGACGGCTTGCCAGGAAAAGCCTGGGTCCTGGCCATGGAGGCTCTCGGGCCTCGACTGAGAGGGCTCTTCAGCGCATGCCTGGAGAGGGGCCAGTTCCCACTTCGCTGGAAGACGGGGAAACTGGTCCTCGTAGCGAAGCCAGGGCGCCCTGCGGACTCTCCGTCCGCATACCGGCCCATTGTGCTGCTCGACGAGGTGGGCAAGCTCTTTGAAAGAGTAATTGCAAACCGCCTCGTCGTGCGGCTAACAAGGGTGGGGCCGGACTTGTCGGACGGACAGTTCGGCTTTCGCAGGGCGCGCTCTACTATAGACGCCATCATGCGCGTGCGAGCCCTCACGACAGGGGAAGCGGTGTCCCAGGGTAGGTGTGTCGTGGCAGTGTCCTTGGACATTGCCAACGCCTTTAACTCCCTGCCCTGGAGTACGATCCGGAGGGCACTCCGGTACCACCGGGTGCCCGAATACCTCTGTCTAGTGGTCGAGGCGTACCTGTCAGACAGGTACATTGTCTACCCCGGTCACCAGGGAGACTGGAATCGTCGAGAGATGTCGTGCGGTGTTCCGCAGGGGTCGGTTCTAGGCCCACCCTTGTGGAACATCGGCTACGATTACGTGCTGCGCGGCGACTTCCCTGACGGGGTCAGCGTCGTTTGCTACGCAGACGACACGCTGATCCTAGCGCAGGGAGAGTCGCACCAGGCGGCGGTCGCTCTAGCGACACGCGGGGTTGCGATAGCCGTTGGTAGGATCCAGGAGTTGGGACTCGAGGTGGCGCTGCATAAATCCGAGGCAATGTGCTTCCACGGCCCTCGGAACGCGCCACCATCGGACTCCCAGCTTACGGTAGGAGGAGTTCGCATCGGCGTCGGGTCGACGATGAAGTATCTGGGACTCGTCCTCGACAGCCGGTGGAATTTCGTAGAACATTTCCGACGTCTGGCTCCCAAGCTTCTCCGGGCTGGGGCTGCTCTCAAGCGGCTCCTGCCCAACCTTGGGGGTCCAGACGCCTCCTGCCGGAGGCTCTACGCGGGGATCGTTCGGTCCATGGCCCTCTACGGGGCGCCGGTGTGGGCGCCGTCGCTGGCAAAGCGACCGGCGTCCATACTGAACGCCTGCCAGAGGGTCATGGCAATACGGATGGTGCGGGGTTACCGCACGATCTCCCGCGAAGCGGCGAGCCTTCTGGCTGGCCTACCACCGTGGGATCTGGAGGCAACAGTCCTTGCACACATGCACGACATGCGCGTGGAGATGCAACGCCGGGGTGAAAGTCCACTGCCGCAACATGTCAAGGCATGGCGGACAGAGCTCCGGCGGGATCTCATGGTGAAATGGCGTCAACGGCTATCGCAACCCAGTGCTGGGCACGCCACGATTATGGCGGTAAGTCCCCTCTTTGAGGCGTGGCTGGAAAGACCTCACGGCGTCCTTACCTTCCGCATGACGCAGGTCCTCACCGGACATGGCAAGTTCGGGAGGTTCCTGCATCGGATTCAAGCGGAAGAGACGCCCGGGTGTCGCCACTGTGCGCAACGCCCGGAGGACACGGTGGAGCACACCGTCGAGGTGTGCCCTGCCTGGGCGGAGCATCGCCGTGCCCTCGTGGGGGCGATCGGCGGCGGAGACCTCTCGCGCCGGGCCCTGGTCGAGGCCATGGTCCGGAGCGAGGAGGAATGGCAGGCGGTCGCCTCCTTCTGCGAAGCAGTAATGCTTGCAAAGGAGGAGGCCGACCGCATCAGGCAACGGCGCCCTCGCCGCCGTCGCCGGGATTCCGATCCCGATTTCCGGCCAACGTAGACGCGGGCTCGCGGACGGCGAGCCATGGGTAGCTCGCTGTCCGATCGTCCGGTAATGGACCGAGTCCAAGACGTCGACGGCGCGCACTGTTCCCGCGCGCCTCAAGGAGTTGTCAGCAGCAGGAGGGGCCCAGCTGGGTCGAAGCCTACTGGGGACAGGGTTGTCCGAAAGGGAGCTCGTGCCCCGGTATGAAGGCTAGAAGGAACGGCGCGGGGTTTTTAGTCAGTAAGAGTCTGACACTGTCTCCCGCTCCACCCAAGAGCGGGTTTCGTCAAAGATGATTTTCCCCGTCGACAAAAAAAAAAAAAAAAAAAAAAGGGTTAAAGGTTTGTTCCTTTTTTCTCGCTCGTACACTTCACCCCTGGTAGGGCCCCTGAGTTACTTACTGACTCATCGACCTTTGAACCTAGAAAGCGGCAATTTTGCACCTTATAAAATGTATGTAAGAATAAGAAAGAATTTTCCAAAATTCTCCCCCTAAAGTGATGTAACGGGATTTTGTAAGGAGAAACTTACTTTTACGTGGGCAAAGCCGCTAGTGTAAGTTAGTGTTATAAAAGTACCTAGTCATTTTGATTAATCTTTTGACTGAGGGTTCCTAAAACCTTTCAACTCAATACTACGAATAGAACATGTACACCAAAAAAGTATCATAGCTTAAATAGACCTAAATCAAGTCAAGTTGGTTTCAATAGCTTTTCAGTCAAACTAATAGGCTAATTGCCGTATAAAAATTAATTAGTCCGTCTTTTAGATTATTCAAAAATAAGGGACACGTATTTTTTATTTGTAAATTAAACCAAAAATGACAAAGATATAGCCCATTAAAGTTACGTGTGACGTCACCCCGTGCGAATAAATGCAGCTTTGTTAATTTTTGTGAAACGTGTCCATATTTTTATAATCTAAAATACGGTCTAAATAAAATGTAGTTATTTTGACCCTGGAAACTACCCTATTCTTTCCGATGTTAGACACAAGATTCCCAACTTTGTACACAGCTTCACTTTAAACTGTTTTGCATATTACCCGCCAGTCGCAGTCTACAGAATCAGAACACATTTGAATTCCGTATCCATTCAGCTGCATTGCCATTTTACCCGACGCCACCCTTCCACGTCATCGCTAATGAATGTCTTTCATATAAACTGAAGGGGAAACTGGGCCAAGTTTCCCCTATGCTTTATCCGGACGCGATGGAATGAGTCAATAATCTTTTGCGTGTTTGAAAAGAATTGCTTTATTGTGAAGATATTGTGGGCAAAGTAGGTACTGGGCATTTTGGACAATGCCCGGGTATTATTGGATTTTGGTTTTGCCATCGGTATTGTTTGAAATACGATTATCTTAGATGTTGTATAATTTGATTGTTCATGTATTGTATTAATTTATTAATATGGCAATCTGTGTTTTGTTTTTTATTTTTATTTTTTTTTTGATGAAATGTCAGATTTTTCCTGAAAACCTTTTTTTTTTTAAGTGGGCCTTTGTCCAACAGTGGACGTATACCGGCTAAAAGGATGATGATGATGATGACGCACACATCCATAAAAACAAATTCTCATCTTTATTATATTAAAACAGGAAGAACCGCCCTTAAATTAGTTGAAAAAAAAAAAAACAAAAAGCGTGCTGTATTCCGAAATTTACTACCCAAACGATTTCTGAAATCTCAAGTATCTAGAGATGCCGAAAAGATCATATGAAGGTACTTCAAGTACGACAAACAACCCGAAACCAACATAATAAGGCCGACATGCGTTCTGTCACGTTCGCACACAAATACCCCGGCAACGTATCGAGCATTCACCATAGAAATCTGATAATGATATCTCTTCAAATACCACAGATTTGGTGTGGGAGTTCGGTTGAGTTTTTTCGTTGATAAGGTTGAGGATTATCTGCATAGTTAAAAAATATAGAAAGATTTTTTTTTCATTATTATTATTATTATACATAAAAACCAGGGATTAAAAATCTGTGCGAAACCAAAATGGCATACGCTGCGATATTTACTCGTAAAACAATAAATAACACAGCGCCGGTATTATGATAGTATCCAGTGTGATGCTACGCACTTCGGAACTTTGAACCAAAAAAAAAAGGGAATATCATCAAGATACGAACATCACCGATGTCGGTAATGATAAAAATTAAAAAAAAAAAAACGTGATGGTTAACTTATTTCTGCTTCTCTTATCTATATATATAAAAATCAATGCCACTTTTCGTTGTTATTTTATAACTCAAGAACGGGCTCACCTATCCAAACCAAATTTTTAGGCTTTGTTCGGACTATTTAGTAGATGGTTTATGTGAAGTTTGGTAGGGTAGTGTAGGGTATAGCAGGGTAGAGTAGGGTAGAGTAGATTAGAGTAGTGTAGAGTAGTGTAGAGTAGTGTAGAGTAGAGTAGTGTAGAGTAGAGTAGTGTAGAGTAGAGTAGTGTAGAGTAGTGTAGAGTAGTGTAGAGTAGGGTATAGTAGGGTAGCGAAGGGTAGAGTAGGGTAGAATAGTGTAGAGTAGGGTATAGTAGGGTAGAGTTTGGAAGAGCGGGAGCGAAGCCGTGCGGGCAAAAGCTAGTACGATGTAAAGGAGACAAAATTAAACCTTCAAAAGACTTTTAGAATGAATTGCTAGTTCAAAAAAATAAAGGAAAACATTGTCAGGAAACTGACATGTCCTAGAACCAAAAATTCGAAGACATGTGACACTCACCAACTCGCACTGGATCTAGAGATGTGCCGTTGCCGGCAATATTGCCGAGAAGTGGGAATATTGGTGGGAATATTGCCTGATGTATGAATATTGGTGGCAATGTTGCCAGCTATATTCCCAGATTGCTGGCAACGGCACATCTCTAACTGGATCTGTGTGGTGGATTACAATATACTCTCTCTCCTAGAGAGGCCTGTGGCTACCAGTGGGCACATTATGAGAGTAATTATGCTATATCAACTAAAAGAGAACACTGTAATATACTCGTACTTATGGAACTTTTATATGTGTATGCTTCATGGTGGTAGTCCGGTCGAGTAGCAATCAATCAACACTCATATAAGTATCTTTGTATAGTCTACAACACATGTGTGGATTAACCTTGTGCGTTTCGCTTGGAATCGTCTTGGTGTATGGGACAAGTCATAGGAAAGTATTAAGGTTATAATTATTCGCAGTTAGTTTAGGCCACGTATTACGCCGACCCCAAATAAAACGGAATAAGGGCAGGAAGATGATGATGATGAGTTTAGGCCCTTTAATCGTTTTGTCTTCTAATTATTTAGTAAAAAGGTTTAAAGTACATAAAGATTAGTTATTAGCTTGGTTTGGTTTGCAGACAACGTTGAACAGGTCACTTCAGATGCGTGTTCCATTATCGTTGACCACATTACCGTTAAGTAAGGCGATTAACAAGCCTAATAAATTATATTATTTATTAGACTGTTATCTCCCACTTCATGACAAAGACCTTTCTTTCTTTCTTCCACTTTTCTCCTTACCACCTTTTATCGTGACCTTACTTAGGTATATGATTATGTCGAAAAAAAGAGTCACTATGTCAAAAGAAAAATTCGTCTCGCCTTTACTTTCTAGACATATTGCATCATCATTGTTCGAGATCCAATCAATGGCCCTTCTAAGTGCAATTTCAGGCGGCTATTAGCGCTACGCTTATTACTCTACTGCAGAGTAAACAGCTATTACTCCCAATTCTGTTGTGAGAAGCGGTAAAACTGGCCTACCCAATTCCAATTTACTTTGGTAAAACTTTTTTAGAAGAGTAAATAAATAAACTTCTCTTTCTTTTTCTTTTCTTTTTTTTTCTCTTTCTCTTTTTCCTCTTTTTCTTTTTTTTTCTTCTTTTTTCTTATGTATTTTTTTATTTTTGGTGTCCAATAAAGAATTTATCTATCTATCTATCTTGTAAAACTGCTCTCCGCTCACATCTTGCCCCACACCACATGGTATTTTGCTCATTCCGTGTACAACTGACCTTAGTCCTCGCATGTGGGTCCAATTGAATTGTGTAATGATGCACTTACTGCACTTGGTCTCCAACTCCCGACCACAGAGCCATTTGTTATTTCAGCGCTGTAATGCGTATGAGGAATGCGGCTTTGTTTATGTTCACGCTTGTTCGGGTAAAGGGGTTAGCACATGTGTAGGTGGGCAAAGTGTTTTGTAGGTCAATTTTATTTTGTTTATTATACACAATAAAGATCTGAGCGGCAAATTGCATAAAAATATAAAAAATTTGAATTTCGAATTTGAAGTTTGAATTTCGAAGTCGAATTACACGATATCTGACAAATGCTTGCACTGGTTGAATAGATCCACTCAAATTTTGTATGGTCCTTTTCTCAAAGTGAAAAGATCTACATGGTTTTCATATGATTTAACCAGAGTACATGTTTACTGTATGAACTTTAAAAAATAAAACTTTGAACTCTGATTTTGTTTTGGTATTACTGCTAAGGGTAGATAGACAGAAAATACCGGCCTCACCTAAATTAAATCGACGAAAAAATTTTGCAAAATATTATTAATACCATTAATATTATAGCTGTCTAAAAAAGTATGCTCAAATTGACCAAAACACTGCTTTCAAAATTGAAAAAAAAGAACAAGCAATTATTGATAATTATGTCATGCGGAAATTGCAATCAACAATATCACAATTTACAAATTAGGTCCTACCTGGAATTTTACTGATAAGTAATACAAAACCATTATCAGCTAGATAATGCACTCACAATAACACAAGAATGTACATTGTCTGCGATTATATTAAATGGTATCAATCTTTTCAATATTATTGTACGATGACATTTAAGTATTACGATATGATCAGTAGCTTATGATTATGAAAAGTAAATAATAACTCAAAACTTAAAACAAATGAGTGTATTGTAAATGGTATTGAATATCTTAAAAATTCACTGTTTTGAGAGCAGTGGTGATGAAATAAATTACAAAAAGTAATGCGCCTGGCTGGGTTTGAACCCGCGACCTACAACGACGCTGTCAAAACGGTGAAGGAAAACATCGTGAGGAAACCGGCATGTCCAAGAACCAAAAAATTCGAAGACATGTGACATCCACCAACCCGCGCTGGGCCCGCGTGGTGGATTACGGCTCATTCCCTCTCCTAGAGAGGAATACCTGAGTCCCAACAGTGGGAACAATATAAGGCGGAATATGCTATGCTATCTTCAAAATAATTTAATTTTAAAATAAAAAAAAATAAAATAATTTCAAAAGTTTAATTCATGAATCCCCAAGCGACCACCGGTGGCCGCGCATCTATTGTCTTACTATTGTGTTTCTAATTGACGGTATCTGAAGGGTTAAGATTCGGTTGTCGTCACTGATTATTTTGTGTGAACTCCGCCCGGATCTATGTCGATTTCGCCGCCCGTTCTTTCAAAACCAGCATTGGACGGTTTTCAGCTGAAATGACGATGATGATGATGATCCTACATCATTTATCTTGTCTAACAGTACTGACTGACCTATTTCGACCAATTAATCCCGTATATCAATATGTACGGCGCCATACTGTCTCATGGTTTATGCACTTTGATCAGAATAATATTAATTAATATTCAGCTGACGCTAATTAGAAGATGCATCGATCATAATTGTTTGATGAGTGACAGGACGTGACAGGAGAATTAAGTGGTATATTAGGTATAACAGTTGTTGATATAATTGATGATGTATCTACATGTGTTAATATTAAAAACTCTTTTGTTTGTTTATTTGAACTGCGTCATGCGGAAGGTAAGGACGCCGTGAGGTCTTTCCAGCCACGCCTCAAAGAGGGGACTTACCGCCATAATCGTGGCGTGCCCAGCACTGGGTTGCGATACCCGTTGACGCCATTTCACCATGAGATCCCGCCGGAGCTCTGTCCGCCATGCCTTGACATGTTGCGGCAGTGGACTTTCACCCCGGCGTTGCATCTCCACGCGCATGTCGTGCATGTGTGCAAGGACTGTTGCCTCCAGATCCCACGGTGGTAGGCCAGCCAGAAGGCTCGCCGCTTCGCGGGAGATCGTGCGGTAACCCCGCACCATCCGTATTGCCATGACCCTCTGGCAGGCGTTCAGTATGGACGCCGGTCGCTTTGCCAGCGACGGCGCCCACACCGGCGCCCCGTAGAGGGCCATGGACCGAACGATCCCCGCGTAGCGCGAGCCTTCGGTAGGAGGCGTCTGGACCCCCAAGGTTGGGCAGGAGCCGCTTGAGAGCAGCCCCAGCCCGGAGAAGCTTGGGAGCCAGACGTCGGAAATGTTCTACGAAATTCCACCGGCTGTCGAGGACGAGTTCTAGATACTTCATCGTCGACCCGACGCCGATGCGAACTCCTCCTACCGTAAGCTGGGAGTCCGATGGTTGCGCGTTCTGAGGGCCGTGGAAGCACATTGCCTCGGATTTATGCAGCGCCACCTCGAGTCCCAACTCCTGGATCCTACCAACGGCTATCGCAACCCCGCGTGTCGCTAGAGCGACCGCCGCCTGGTGCGACTCTCCCTGCGCTAGGATCAGCGTGTCGTCTGCGTAGCAAACCACGCTGACCCCGTCGCCGATGCCGTAGCCGATGTTCCACAAGGGTGGGCCCAGAACCGACCCCTGCGGAACACCGCACGACATCTCTCGACGTTTCCAGTCTCCCTGGTGACCGGGGCAGACAATGTACCTGTCTGACAGGTACGCCTCGACCACTAGACAGAGGAGGAACTACTGCTACGAATTGAAGTTTAGAAAGTTTGTCATTGCTACCGAGGTGGAATTCGCCTGATTTCAATTCAAATTTCCACGTGTATCAAACTTTTTCCAATACACTTAAGAAGAAATAAATAAAGAGGGTTTACCGGTGACTCTTAGGGGCTGCGCTGTGTTCAACCTGAGACGATGGATACAATAAATTTTGGCAAGAGTGAAATCGTGTACTTTTCCGCACCGGTGCGGAAAATAGTGAATTGCGTGCCTTATGTTAGTAGGGATAGGAGCGGGTTTTCGAGAAAGTGTATTGAAAAATCATTTTACCCAATTATTGAGAAAGGGTCATCATCATCATCACGCTACGTTGTACGGGAGCGTAATAGTAATAAGCAAGTAATATAGAGTAGAGCAAAAAAAGAGAGAAAGAGAGAGATAGTGAGAGAAAGAAAGAGAGAGTTTAGTAAGTAAAGAGTAGTTGGTAGTTTTAGTAGTTTAGTAGTAAATAACTAACAAACATACTAATCTGCCCACTCCAAAACATAAAACAAGCGTGAATATAAACATGCGTGACTAGAAGCACGTGCGAACATCATCGACAGTATCTTTGCTGATTCCAATTTATCTATCTAGTTCAATTAAACTCAATGTATGGTGACTTATCACTTGCAAACTGTTTAGACGTGGGATAAGAACTGCGTGCGAGTAGATGTTTTTTAAATATGATTTTAAAATTGGAACAGTATTAATTAGCATCTGTTTTTTTTTTTTTGGTTGGGGTTGAGTGAGAGGTAGTGTCAGATTTTTGGGATTAAGTGAGAGGAAGTGTCAAACTTTTACTGAATAAGCCCGCATGTGTTGCTTCCGTTGCCCTTTGCGTTCCAGGGCTACAGTGACTCTTTCAAACAATCTAGTACCCCTCAGTGTTTCCTACGACCTATAACCCATCAGGACTTAAAGTTAGCTTGTAGCTCTATCGTGAAGTGTATCCATCACTCAAGATTAACGTCAACCCCTGAGTCATCACGAAATATAAAAAAACAGTGATTTTTGTAATAGTGTAGTGAAAATCGACTCATTTTTTTTTAAGTTAAAAATATGTCAACCTTTTTCAGTTTAAATTCAAAATGGTTTCAAGTGATAATATTTAAGTCAGAAATATCCATGGGATATTTTTTGTGTCTAAAAAAAATAAAACAACTCTTTTTTTATACTCTAAGTTTAACAGCCTAATCTAATTGACTAAAAGTGCATTATATTCTTAGAGTAATTGTGATTGTTTAAGTTTTTACTTAAATTTGAGAGCGTAAAATGCATTTGTTGAAGAAAAACGTATATGTCCAGACGGAAGTCGAAATGAAATATTCAGGTAAATTATATTATTTTTCATCTAATCTACACTTCTATAAGTAAGTACCTAATATTATAAAGAGGTAAAATTTATTTTTTTGTTTGTAGGAAGTAATCTCTAAAAGTACTGGTCCGATTGCCAAAAATTTTTTACCGATAGAAAGCTGCTTTTATTCCTAAGTGACATAGGCTATATTTTATGTACGCAGGTGAAGCCGCGGGCTTTTGCTAGTATAATATAAAAATCTCGTGTTTGTTACAGTTACAGAAACTTCCCTAAACGACTTGACCGACTTTTATATATCTATTTTTTTTTGTGTGTATATTTGGTAGATCTAAAAATAGGTCACTGGCAATTTTTCGTCCACCCAACACCACCATTTTTTTTTTTTAATTTATACGACAAACCACATTTGCCAGGTCATCTAGTTTATATATCATTAATGTGGTATTAAATAATGCATAGGTACTTTATGAAATCAATTCCCTTTTGCAACACTTTCACTTTTCGCCACTAGTACCGAATGATTCACCGTTTCGTAAACAAATCTTAACCAATAGTTCAAAATTACTCATAAGGGGCCATAAATCAAATCCAGTCCAAAGTACAGTTGCAAACAAAATCCCGCTACCCTTTATCTAAAGTACACAATTATTCAATTCTATTCTAAATCCTATCAGTAAGTAACAATGTTATCAATTTCGGTTAAGCCCTTGCGATAGAGTACCCTTTGGAATGCAATTGTTAAGTCTAAATGGTTGCTTTGTTGACATGTATTGGGAATATTGTAATTTAGACTATTAGCTGTATTTTCATTGTTGTTAGTTGTATTGTTTAGAAGATGAATCAGTTTTGCGAATAGTGAAATACGTGGAACTTTCACCCTGTTTTTTTTTATTCAGGAATTACCAAATTTAGTTTTTATTCGTTAGCAGACTTCTATTACTTTCGCCGTTTTTTGTTCTTGAATTACCTATTTTATAAAATTAAGTTTTAATTCATGAATCCCCAAGCGACCACCGGTGGCCGCGCATCTATTGTCTTACTATTGTGTCTCTAATTGACGGTATCCGAAGGGTTAATCTCTTGACAATTATTCACACTGACGTTTGAGAAAAAAACTAGGTGCTGATCTTTATATTAGATGTTTTTATTTTACAATAAAATTAATATTCCATTTTTGTACATTTATTGATAAACTGATTAACTGATAAATACCAATAATGATATTTTTACCAATTAACAAATATCTTTTTCATGCATATTCTGTAACAACATAAGCCAATATTATTTCTTCATTCAATTACAAAAAGAAAACAATCTCGAACAATCAACTCCCACAAACATAATGTAAAAAAGAGCAATCCGATCTATGAAAGTCGACCTGTTGCTATAAAAGTCGGTTAAAAATAGATAAAAAGACATATTGAATGAATTCATTTACGTCCAGTTAATCGAATACACGGCCCACTGGGCAGGGCTTTGTCAAACCGTTTTAATTTGCAGATGTAAGGCAAGCCCATTTGTTTGTTGTAGGTAGGTACCGCTGGGGACAGAAGTGCATTAGCAACTTTTGAAACGTCAGAAAAGTTGCCCCATAGGCCCGTGTCGTCGAAAAAAAAGTGGATTGACAAATTTTTTGTTTGATGTTGATTTGAGACTTACTTAATGATCGGAAATTATGTATTGACAATAACGAGGGAGATTTTTCCTCGTGGCTTTACACTTATAGCCCATCTCCTTTTTATTTTTTATTATCGATAGGCTCGAGTTGGATAACTATCCCTCCTGATGATAAGCGATGATGTAGTCGATGATGCCTAGAAGTAACCTACCTACTTTTGACCTAAAGACTTTTAGAATGTACTTATCAGGATATACAGTTACATATAAATATCTTTCAATTTGTTGACTTTTGCTTAAAATAATCACTTACCGCTGAGTAATAAAGTATATTACGGGACACTTTTTTGTAATCTATACGTGGGTAATGACGTAATATGTCATTAAAATATTAGTTGTCACCCCTGTAGATATCATTATTATTTAATAATTTATTGGTAAAAGATAGTTGTAAATCTACTGTTAGCATTTTTATTCCTTTAATCAAAATGGAAGGATTAGGTAATAAACAAAGTGATTTATATTGTGGTCACTTTAGTAAACGATTGACGCTTGATTGATTTATTAGTCCATCTACATATATTATATATGTTGCGTAGTTACCTTTAGTGTTACGTGACCCTACTAATAAATATGTTTACTATATAATAGCTAGCTTCTGCCACTGGTGTCGCCCGCGTGGTAGTGGAATATTGTCCCAAGGGAACATACTTCCGGATAAAAAGTTTTATATGTGCTAATCCAAGATATAGTCTATCCATTAACCAAGTTTCATCCAAATCCGTTCAGCATGTTTGTTACTTCTTCAAAGTAACAAACATACACACCTACTCACTAATAATCGCCGCTCGTAGAATGGGATAAAAATTTGCGTCCAACTGAAAATTAATTTTCAGAAAACGAGACTTCGGCTTCAGTCTCTTTTTCGGCCGAAAACGAAAATGATTTAGACATTAAAAATTGTAGATATTAAATTAATTCTTACTGGAATATATTTCTGGTGTATACTGGAATATCAACTTCTTTTTCTGTGACAGCAAAATAAAATTCAGAAATAAAATAACACACGATAATTTCATAGGAAGACAAATAATTTCGTTTATTTCTTCAATCATGGTCATTATATTAACCAGTCCTTTGATAAATACGCTTGACTTAAAAATCCTTACTTACAAAAACGTCTATTTTACGTTAAATTCTTCGTTTCGAAGAAAATCTACTTATGTCTTATTTGATACAGAGACTCGAGTCGAGGGATTTCTTATTCAATTCAATTTTGTAGTCAATATTTGCTCACTACTACAAAATACAGTATTGAGACTATTTGGAAAGTGAAATGGAATAGTTGCAGTGTTACGGAAAATCTTATATTCTGACACGTTTAGGATTTCAATGTAAACTAGAAATATGGAAATTTAGAAGTTATTTTTCTTGTAGAGAATGTATTATTGAATATTTTGCGTCAAAAATTTCAGCTTTCGTTTCGACTATATTTGTAACGAAATATGTTTAACCCTTCAGATACCGTCAATTAGAGACACAATAGTAAGACAATAGATGCGCGGCCACCGGTGGTCGCTTGGGGATTCATGAATTAATATAGAACGTACTTACGTGCTTACTGAAAAAACCAGTGGTACGAGTAGCCTAATGGTAACGGATCCGACTTACGAGTTGTAGGTCAACCAAGGGTTCAACCAAGCCAGGCAATAATTATGTGTAATTTATTTATAAATATGTAATTTATTTCATCACCACTGCTCTCTAAACGGTAAAGGAAAACATCATGAGGAAACCGGCTTATCCTAGAATCGAAAATTTTAAGATATGAGACATTCAACCCACAGCAGGCCCGCGTAGTGGATTACAGTATCATTCTTCCTCCTAGAGAGGAGGCCTGAATCTCAGTAGTAGGAACATTAAAAGGCTGATTATATATATGTGTGTTATGCTAAACTATTACTACATCATACAAATAAACCTTTTTCAATTGAAAAAAAAAACGATTTATTATAAGGTACATGAGGCTTTGAACAACTCAACAGCAAAACATTTTACTCTATAGTTGCATGTTGTAGCAACTTTAACAGAGATTTTATTCGACTGTAGGAAAGGTACTCCACTTGTTTGTTTTTCTCTACCGCTTTTCTCCACGACTGTACTTGGAACGTGGGTAAACAACAAAACAGGGAAAGTGACTGACAGATATTTTATACTACATTTATATCCGTCTTTGCCTATTGTGATGGATTTTGTGAAAAATAAATGAAAAACGACTCACGCAGTCACGACCATCACGATACTTTACAATCAATGAGTTCTAACAATAGATATTTTATTTGTAGGACTTTTTATTACTTAGATAAAATTCCGCTAATATCAAAGTTACTAAATTGCGACGATTAGAATATTTACTTGACTGTTTCTATGTAGATTCTGGAGTGACAACCCGTACCGGAAGACGCAGCGTTAGAAGGCCTCCTATAAGGTGGACGGATATTCCACGATATTGTAGAATCGGATGGATGGGAGACGTTCTGGCCTATCGGCCTCAGCGGCCATCTGTTTTGCGAGCAGTGTGCCCTGCCCATCCCCACTTCAATATGGCGATACTTCATGTTTTATCGGCAATCTTTGTTCTCCTGCGAATATCTTCATTCCTGATTCGATCAGTGTCTTAAGACGAAAGTCTATCACCAGTGTGTGTTGAAAGTGATGACCTACGGCTCTGAAACGTGGTCGCTCACAATGAGCCTCATAAGAAGGCTCACAAACTTATGCCTTTATAATATTAAGTGTGACATACAGGGTGTAAGGGACAGCCTTCCACAAACTTTAAGGACTTGCTCAGTAGACAAAACTGAACAACCTTCCTCAAGATTTTTTTCAGGAAACGAACTGTCCGAGCAAGCCTACTGGGGCCAGGGTTATCCGAAAGGAACTCGAGTAGAAGGCTAGAAGGAACGGGCTGAGATTTTTGTCAGTAAGAGTCTAACACTATCTCCCGCTCCATCCAAAAGCGAGGGTTGTCATAAGATGATTTTTACCCACCGAAAAAAAAAACTGTCCAAGCAAGTTTTTAATTTTGTATGCTAAGGTTAATTTTTTTTCTTTTCCTGAAAAAAAAAATCTTTTGTAAGGTTGTTCAGTTTTGTCTACTGAGCAAGCCCTTAAAGTTTATATAGGGCTGTCCCTAACACCCTGTATAAGTCCCTGCTCTACACTCCAGATAGAGCCTCCACGCCCATATTTACAAAGGCTCTATATATGTCTATATTCTATGTAGAGCCCAGTCGCACTGGCCGGCCCCGTTAATTGGATTCTGATAAGTAATTGTACTGCATTCTCTCGTGTGTCGACAAGAGGGATGCTTAGATTACTGACGCAGCCAATACTGAGGTTAATTTGGGTCGTGTCCTTTATAGTTGATGGGTTTATTTTGGGAAGAGACTACTTGTATAAAAAAAAAAATTGAAAGTGTCAAAAAATTTAACTGAAATAAATTTAGTTAAATGTTTTGATACTTTTTCAATACAGTTATTTGAAAACTCGGTCTTATCTTACCGCTTAATCATATTTATCGTAGCAAGCAGGCACGCGTTTAACTGTATTTCGCAATAGTGCGGAAAAGTGCATGTGCTTGCCCCTGCCACAATCCTTACTATAATTTTATAAAAGCGAAAGTGAGTTTGTTTGTTTGTTACGTCTTCACGCCTAAATGGCAAAACGGATTTTGATGAAACTTGGTACAGGGATAGACCATGTCCTGGAAGAGGACATAAGATACTTTTTATCCCGGAAGTATGTTCCCTTAGGAAAAATTTATGCTATCACGCGGGCGAAGCCGCTGGGAGCAGCTAGTTTTATTATATTTGTCAGGCGGGGGCGCATCGACCCCCCGAGGCCCGTAAAAATCCCCGTTAATTGTCTTCGTAAGTGTTAAAAACTTCGTTTGATACACGTAAAAAGTCACTACAGCCCTCGGTTCCAAAACATTCCGCCTCAGTCGCAATAACAAACCTGCACTTGTATCAAAATTTACTATTTTCCAACGACTGACCATCATGTCCCATACAACTTCTATCAGGAACACATCTAAACCACAAAATAGATAGGTACAGAAGAAAATCTCATGTGTGTGTGTGTCTTCACTTTTTATACCCACGCTCGGTGGATGCACACTAATGAGCGTTTGAGCCGGAACTGTTCGACGAGTGGGCCGAGGCGCTCCGAAATTTCGTGTCCGTGAGCGATGTCTATGTGTGCGTTGCTCGAGCGCGCTTTGTATACAAACTGACTTCTGTACCTATATATGTTGTGTCTGAACCCAGTCATTTACAATTCAAGCAAAAAAAAACCCTATTGTCCTACCTCACAAAACAGTCACCCGCAGTACACTTCAGGACAGACAAAACCACCCAGTTAACGATTTAATTAAGGCTTTCAAATTCTTCTTTTTTCATTTTACCTTGTTGAAAAGTTCTCGGAAAATCGGCCTCAACGGAAAACATTGAATAAAACGGGGACTTAAATCAATTTGGCTTTATGCAAACTTTCCGGTCCAAACTTTTGGGCGTTTTGTTGGCTTTATTAAAAATTGGTTTGGCTGTTAGGCAAGGTGTTCTTTGTTGATCGTTTTCGCGCGTTATTAAATATCTTCTTTTTTTAATATTTATGGGGGACTGAAGCTGATCTGTATTCATTTTTAATATGTTAATTTATTTTGTTCTAGTCACAATCTACAAGTTTGGTGAAAGATAGGTTTATTTGATTTTAATCGTATTTCTGCAAAGTATTCTTTTATTGAGAGAAATAATGAAAAAACAATATCGTTAACCTACTTACTAACAATCTATTAACATTATGCTTTTAAAATATATAATATGTAATTAGTGTGTAAGAGTCTACAGGTACGTACAAGTGTGTAGTATATATTTATTTGTGGATACATATTATATTTGGTCGAATAAGTTTGAAAATGTGACCTATACAGCGAGTTCCAAAGGGTATCGCAACAGTTGAATATTACTATGAGTTGTCCGAAATGAAATCCCAGGGTCCTGGAACGCAACGCAAAGAAGGAACATTAGAGTGAGTTTTGTCAGCATAAGTCTGACACGCCCTCTCGCTTCGCACCAGAACGGGAGAAATCATTCTATGATTTCCCATCCAAAAAAAACCTTTGAATATTTTTGTCCTATACTTTCCCTAAAACCTGGGGATTTATTTTAGAAGACACATTTATTTTAGTAAAAAACAAATAAATATAAAACTACCCAAAACATTCCTTAGATACGGACGATAAAAAAAGAGTTAATGCTGTCCACAAAACGGAAAATTTACTACTAGGCTTGTCTTAAAGAATACAAATGGCGGGCAAAAGGCGCCTACTTCACATGCTAAACGTCAAGCTGTCAGTCACCGAGTCACTTGTCTATCCAACAGAATAATACGTGAATATATTTACTCAAACTTAAACTTGAATCCCTTAAAAGGAAAATATGAAAAAAAAAACATTGAGTAAAATGCTGGGTCGTTTTTTCTGCTACCTACTATTTGCTTGAATTGCCCTTTTTTATTTTTCGGTAGGAAATCATCTAATGACATCTCCCGCCCGGAATGTCAGAATTTTACTGACTAAAACCCACTCTTAGGTCCTTCGTTGTCTTTCATACCTGGGCCTGGTTTCCTTTCAGAAACACACCCATAGCATTCGATCCTGCTGGGCCTCTACAACCATTACAATATTACACTTCTTTTTTATGAGAGAAATCATCAAATGATTTCCTTCACTCTGGGTACAATGGAAGAGAATGTCAGACTTTAACTGACTTATAAAACTCACAGTACTTTTTCAGTTGCCCTTTTTTGTGAGGGCAACGGTAACTCATTCGAACTATCTGCAGCCCTGGCAGGTAACCATCGGCTCTAACTGATCCCGTCAAAATTTGCTGACATCTCTTTGAGGCGTGCGTTGAACGCAACGCGCTGTCGACCTGTGCTTAGTCTGTGGTCATACCGAACGACTAGATGACATTTAAAATATTACATAGGATTAACTCTTTTTACGCGTTAACGGTTTTATTCGTTCAATATTGGCGCTGTGTATGAAACTCATTAACATGAATTGATTAGAAATTAAATTTGGCTTGATTTCATTCAATAGGCTTTTAATAAACTAGTGCGTCTCACCATCAGATATTGCATCACTGCTTACCATCAGGTGGGATCGCAGTCAAGCACTAGTTTATACGAATTATTTTTTTTTATTTTTTTTTAACTGGATTTTTGATTATTTAAGGTATTTTGTTTTTCTAATTAAACTACCTATTTTTATGTAAAATGTAAGATCTTACGTAAAAATAGGTAGCTTAATAAGTACTCGTAATTAAGGGTCTCCCAACTTTAATTATTTTGAAATTAAACGTGTGAAATAATTTAGTTGTTTCAAATTCTACTCAAGTTAACTAAGATAAGTTACTACTCGAACTTAAGGCCATGGTTTCATGGCTGAAAACTACTGGAAGGCAATTCGAATTGATTGGTTTAGCACGAACTTTCTCGAGCCGGTTGTGCAGTTATGTTTCCGATTAGTTATTCATTAAGAACCTTTTGATATTGAGTCCGTTTGAGTCCGAACTTTGGCGATCTTCTTATATAAATACTAAAATTTAATTATTATTATAATTTAATATTAAATAAGATCATCATTATTTCAGCCAAAAGACGTCCACTGTTGGACATAGGCCTCAATCAAGTGTCACCACAATGAACGGTCCCATGCGTCTTGCATCCATAGGATTCCCGCAACCCTTACCAGGTCATCGGTTCACCTTGACGGCTTGCAACGCTACATCGGAATACATAGTTACAATTGCAAAAATATAAAATTTCGAACGTGCGAAACAACTCACTTTTGCGATAGGACTAACATTTCACACTGAAACGTTGAATGTTTTTCAGCAAAAGTACATTTAGTACTATTTTGGTATGTATTAAAATTTGATCATTTAAACATATTTTTATCCCTTGACATCAAACCTACAACATCTTTTAACATCACATTTAAATCTTCAATTAAGTACCATGCAAACCACATAACTCTCACTAATTTACACATACTCTCAATGAACTCCCTTTCATTTCCCTACCCACAAGCATTCAAATATGAGTCTTGTTACCATCAAAAATCTGCCTCTTGAAAGTGGATTTTCCTTTAAATAAATAACAATATGCATGAAAGCCTCCACTGGTTTAGGCTTTGATTTGGGATAAAAGGCAGGAGCGTTCAAGCGTTCATTTCACAGGCGGGCGACCACGTGCTAATTTTAAACACGGCCCTGAGTAGGGTTGTATACACTGCCGTTCAATGTAAAGTATACAGTATATGTAGCTGTATACAGCTGTACGGGCTACGAAAATAGGGTGCATCGTTTTCTTTTTTCGGGGCAGTTGATTTTTTTTGTTGTTCAGTCTGCGGGTTTTTGTACACTGGCGTGTAATTTAAAGGTTGGGAGTTAATAAAAAAAAATATACGGAATTAACATTCTGTACACTGCCGTGCAATTTAAAGTATACAGATGCATGCGTGTGTGATGTGTGTGTGGTTTTATATGGTTGCCTGTTGTATTTCCTGCGTCGAATAAATGCTGTTCTATTCTATGTGTATACCTCTTTGTAAGAACAACAAAAATAGAGTGCATAATTTTCTTTTTTGATGCTATTTTTTTTTCTGTTATGCAGTCTGTTCTTTCTAAAAGCTTTTGTACACTGTCGTGTAATGAAAAGGTTCCTAGGGATTAAGGTAATTAAGTAGGGTAAGCTTGGATGAAGCTTACTTACTAATTAAAGAGCTATTGCTCAAATTCCTTTTCTTACACCTTTTATGCACACATTGTGAAGTGCTGTGTATTTTGATGGCTCGATAGGCGCAGTGGTTTCCTTATGTGATGCTGCGCTGAGTGTTACAAGTTCTATTCCCACATGGAACAAATATTTGTAAGGTCTACAGTTGTCTACAGATAGATGTTCCAGGTGTGGGTGTCTTATGTATGTGAGTTTATATGTTTGTGATAGCTTCCACGATACATGAGTAATTCTTAGTTTAGGGCAGTGTTATCTTTAAAACACGAATTAAACTTATACAAGTTGTTCATTCATCATCATCATCATATCAGCCGAAAGACGTCCAATGTTGGACATAGGCCTCCCCCAAGCGTCGCCATAACGACCGGTCCTGTGCGTCACGCATCCATCTGATGCTCTATTCTTGATAAAATATTGCTGCGTTTTCCAGTGCGCGGTCGCCACTCCAGAACCTTTCGTCCGCATCGACCATCTGTTCTACGCATCTGTTTATAAAAAATGGCTACTAAATAATAGGTATTTGCCAACACAAAATACTATAATAAACAAAAGCCTACTGAAACTTAGCAAACCAGCATTTCAGCAGCAAGACCAACAGACAGATAGAAAATAATATAAATTCACAACAAGGCGAGCCTAACTAAATAAATTTAATTTATCCAAAGGCCCCTTTCGTCTAGATAATGTTTACCAAAAAAGGTTGTTCTAATGATGCCTATTTTTGGCCACCAGTGTTTGAAATTCATAAAATATGTAATGGTCGGATTATTATCCTAATAATATTATAAACGCGAAAGTTTGTATGTATGGCTGTATGTTTACAACTCTTTCACGGTAAAATATCTTTTTTTTTCTAACACATTGCTTTTGGAAAGAATTTGGATTATTTTTTTTTATTATTTGACCACCTTAAATTCGTTAGTAATTTATTTTTTTAAAGTTTCATTTATTGACAGTCGTAACTTTTTTTTTTATATAGCTTCGTTTTTATGTGAATGTGAGAACACTGTAGAATTTGCGAATTCTTAAATTTCTTCCTATTATGACTCACTTTTTTGGTTATGATTATATTTTTATTGTACTTTTGGTACAATATAGACCGGTCACTGTTCTTATATAATATCTAATGGAAATACTGTAAGAACAACCATTTTTTTTTAATAGTAACTATGGAGTTTCTTGCCGGTTCCTCTCCATAGGAAACGACCAATTTGGAACCGTGCACTAGCTTCTGACGTTTTATAAGGGCCCATGTAGGCCTATGTGAAATAAAAACTTTGGTTTTTTTTTTAAATAACTAAATGTATTTCGATACTTGATAACGGGTAGACCATGTCTCGGACACAAGATTTTTTTTAGCCCAGATTTGTGTTTCCTTGGGATAATTTTCTATTACCACGCGGGCGAAGTCGCTGGTACCAGCTAGTTATTAAAATAAATTGAAAAGGTCAAGTAGGTTTGGCGCCGGCGCCAAACGTTTTGTTTTACGTTATTTAGTTTCTCTGTTTTGGAGTGAACATGTCTTAAAGGCACGATTTGGTTGCTATTTCTTAATCGGCAATAATATAAACTACGTATTTGAGGTAATATAAACTGGTATTGATGTTATAAATAAAGTGTTAGAACCCATTATAAGCAATGTTTTTATTTACATGAAGTAAATTCAAAACATTAAAATTTATTTCTCAATATCATTATAAAATAACAGCAAGTGCACGGTTCCAATTGGGAGTTTCCTGTAGAGAAGATTTTTTTATTATTATCTACATTGTGCTCACATAATAGAAGCAACAAGAAATATGTAACCAAACACTATATGTAACACATATGATTTAAAAGAGTGTCCATCGAGTTTCTTGCACGTTCTTCTCCATAGAGATCTACTCTTTGGAACGTGCATTTTAGCTTCACTTGTTTATTTGACTGACCGACATTTTGGCAATGCAAGAGTGCCTGTAATTGGTCTATTTGAAGATAAGATAAGATAAGATAAGTCTTTATTTGCGTTAAACATGGTATAATGCTGTTAGTCTTATTTAAATAATGTCCACATATTTAGCTACACAGAATAAATGTCAATTGCATGCAAATATTTTCAAGTCAAAACAACAGTAACTATCTAGTTAATTCAAATAAATAGATGGATACAATATTATAATTTTATGTCCTGAAATAAGAGGAATAAGTCTTGAAATAAACGTTTTTGACTTTGAGAAGAATCGGCAAGAAACTCCTTGGTTATTCTTAAAAAAAAAAAAGTTTTTTACAACATTTTCATATTACACTGCTAATAGGAGTAAAATGAGAGCGAAGATTAGTCTACATCTACATCTATCTGCACCCTATTATATTTGTTTTTTTACGTTTGTAGGAAATAATCTCTGAAAGCACTGGTCTGATTGCAAAATTTTTTTCACCGATAGAAAGCTGCTTTATTCCTGTGTGACATAGGCTTTATTCTATATACACGGGTGGTGTCGTGGGTAAAAGCTAGTCAATAATCCTTACTAATATTATAAAAGCGAAAGTGAGTTTGTTTGTTACGTCTTCACGCCTAAATGGCAAAACCGATTTTGATGAAACTTGGTAGGTACACGGATAGACCATGTTCTGGAATAGGACATAGGATACTTTTTTATCCCAGAGGGATGTTCCCTTGGGATAATTTTCTGCTATCACGCGGACAAAGCCGCTGGGAGCAGCTAGTATATCCTAAAGAGAGTCGAAACTGTAGCCAGCACCTAAACTTGGCTCAAAAACTTTTTCTAAGTTTTTTTCACAGTAATTATATTAAAATAACAGTTTCAACGAAAAGTAAAAAAACAACTGAAACTAGGGTATTTCAAGAATCTAATTAAAATAGGGAAATTGCTTTTCCATAATACTTCTCTCAATTTCACAAGAACACGGCTATCAAATAATTGCCAGAAAAGCCAATTTATTATCTGTAAGGTCTCAATTTCGTGGGGGCGAATTTCAAAAAAAACGAGGGTGATTTTTTTCTGAACAAAAATTCTTCCCCTTCTTGAAGGAACTAGGGATGTAGCAGATACCATTTAGTATAGGCGGATGCGGAGGTGGGCAAAATAAGATTCATTTATATTTTTTTTTTAAGAGTTTAGAGTACCTAGTCGTGCGTAATTTTTTTTTTTGTTTGCAAATTAAATATTGCGGTAGCTAAGTGGTAATGGCCTGGACTTACGAGTTCTATGTAAGTCGTGGGTTCAAACCAATGGTTCAAACCCAGCCAGGCGCATTACTTCGTATAATTTATTTCATCACCACTGCTCTCAAAACGGTAAAGAAAAACATCGTGAGGAAACCGGTATGTCCTAGAACCCAAAATTCAAAGACTTTTTACATTAACCAACCCACACTAGGCCCGAAAAGTGGATTACAGGCCCCCTCTCCTAGAGATAGTAGGAACATTAAAAAGCTGATTATGCTATGCTAAATATTGCGATATTACAAAAAATACAAAAATACAATCCAATAAAAACTAACATCGAAAAAAGAATAGAATACTTTTAGTATATAGTTTATTATCTTAAGATAGATTTGGAATTATAAGTACAAATAAATTTTATACTAAAACTCTAGTATCATTTTCTCCAAATCAGTTATATTGTTGTTTTTTTTGGGTTTTGTATTTTCTGTGCAGTTTTTTTTTTTTATTTAATTGATATAAATTAGTGCTCGACTTCGACACTGCAATCGTTGGTGCTGAGGTGCACTAGTTCATTAAGAGCCTATTCACTCTTGCCTAAAGTATTTGAATTCCGAAAGAGCGTCGTCGATGTCTTGCGGAAATTCCGCACTAACGGAGGTGGGATGAAAACCCTATACAACCCTAACAGAAACATTAAGGAAATTGCTTCAATATCTGTCTGTCACAGTAACGAAGTGCGAAAGCCTTTTTCCTTTCGTCTGGCGTTCAGTTAATTATCGTATTGACTTCGCTTGGCGTTCGGCGGCTCCCTTTGGGAGTGAATAAAGAAAACTGTGGGAGTTTGTTGGAGATTTTGCGATTTTTGATTTCGTATGCATTTGTGATTAAGGGAAAGAGTATATAGGAAGATCTTATTTGAAAAAGATTTTTTGTATATTGAAAGAGAGTTGAGTTTTTTCTTTCCATGATTGTTGAAGATCCTAAATAAATAAACATGTTATAGATGAACCTTGACGTGTAGTGTAGCGATCATGCTATTGGAATTTTTATGAAAAATATCTTTGTTAATTACTAGTTCATCACTAAATATTCAAAAGTAGAACACTAAGTGTGAGAACAATATCAAAATTGGTAGAAAAGCAAACGAAATATAATAATTTTAAACAAATATATCAGTCTCTTCCGCCAAGACTCCATTTTCACGTATTTTTACATAAACTTTGACGTCAAAGTTCGTGTCGGTAGAATATCATTTCTAATAAACGAATATAACATTCTTTCATACTCGTTTATTAGAGACCATAAACAATTATTAAATTTAAAAAAAATTGCATGCATATTCTCTATTAAACAAAACTAAAACTAAAAAAAAATTATGAATGGTAGCGAGAAAATAAACACGGATTTATAGTCGTATTTGTAAAATCATGCTTCATTATTACAAAAGATTATTTTAAAGGTTTTTTATCCAATCCAAATTATCCTTCACATAAACTCTAAAACATCCCCAATTCCCTCCAGCATTAAACAATTCCTATCAGACAATCAACACTGGACAACAGACAGCAACAATCAACAACAACTTATGTTGGCTGTCTGTACCTCCGTCACGTCAAACACCCTCGTCAGTTTATGACATGTGTTGCCAGCAGAAATAAAGGAACCGCTACCCGTTGGCTTGTAGCTGGTAACATTATTTTCATCCAATTGATGGCAATTATTTTGAAGTGAGCATTTTTTTCTTGGACCCTTGTAAGCTCAGTACGAATTGATTATGCATACCTACTTATGTTGGTTGAATATGCAGTGATGACATATTGAACTGTAATGTGGTCGCTTACGGTGAGCCTCATCAGAATCTGAAGGCTTAGAGCCACCCAAAGGGCAATGGAAAGGGCTATGCTCGGAGTTTCCTTACGTGATAGTATCAGGAATGAAGATATCTATAGGAGAACCAAGGTCGTGACATTTCCCGAAGAATCGCCAAACTTAAGTGGCAGAGGGCAGGCATATTGCTCGTAGAACAGATGGTTGATGGGTCCAAACGTTTTTGTAGTGGAGACCGTACACCAGAAGACACCTTTCGACTTTGGAAGGCCTCCCCCAAGGTGGACAGATGACCTGGTAAGAGTCGTGGGAATGCGATGCATGCGAGACGCACAGGACCGTTCGTTGTGGTGACACTAAGGGAAGCCTAAGTGTAGAAGTTGATGTCTTTCGGCTGAAATGTGACATATGGTTCAATTGACATTAAAATTTATTACTAAAATCATTTTTGGCTATTGCACTCACTAAAACTAAACCTGTGTTTCTTTTGTACCATAGGACCACAGGTTTCCTTTTCAAAACTTCCCCGTAGCCCTAGTACCTACCTAAGGCAATAATCGAAAACGTGTCCAAAACCTATTTATTTGGTTTTACATCGCAAATCGACCACCATCTTGCTACTTTGAATAAAGTCAAGTCAAGTATGTTTAAATTTATTGACGGACCGAAGATGAATATCTTATTTTGTGATCATGTTTTCCGGTTACCTGGTAAGGAAAATGTAAAGGTATATTTATTACTTAACCATTTTATAGGGGTTTACCTGAAGGGTTACCTGTAGCGATTGGTTTAATGGCAGGATGTCGCGGTAGTACATTGTAGATATGACCGGTTTTTCTCAAACTTGCCTCTAAAATTCCTTTCGTGTTTTATTTTATCTACCCTATACTTTCTTACTGCTAGCATAGGCGTACCCCAATTCTTTCCAGATATTCTTTTCTGGAGTCAGTTGTTGCGATAGGCGTTTAAGAGCCTACAGAGTAAGCAACGCCATACAGCGGTTTTAAACAGGGATCATAGACATAGGAAAAAAAGATTGCTACGTGAAAATGGGAACGGGCGGATCAAATCAGCCGCAATCACATTAACCGCTGGGTAAGTCTGGAGGTTTGCCCAGCGGTTAATGTGGACAAAGCGGGTGTCTAAGGATGGAAAAAGATGGTGATCATTTTACTATCACACATAATTCAATACTAGGACTAAATTGTCTATCGGTCAATTACGCTAGAAAACGACTTTACATCTATTTGTTCTTAAAATATAATTCCCACACAAAAAAAAGCAACAATACAGCTTCGTTTCCCACATGTTCCATGCCGCCAATTATTTCCAAACGCGACCTACATGCTCGACATCCGACGCGCGACTGCGCCTCCCCACTTCCTTTTACCCCTTCCCCTGACCGGATGCTGTCGTCACCACTCTCCATGATACGGAACGCTTTGTGACAACCGGCCTACTTTTGTACCACGCGATAAGTTTAAGCGTGTCTTTTTTTCTGTATTTCTAGAACTGCTGTAACTTTGTCGTGACGTGCAAAGCGTAGACAGTTGCAGGGTATTGTGATACTGTGATTGTTGGGATAAGATTTTGTTTTATTTTATACTTATGATTCGTATAATCAAATAATGTTATACAGTGTTCTTCTGCATCTACTGCAATTTGAAGAGTCATAATAGCATGCTCTTCTCAATTACAAAATGCAACCTGTATATACTTTCTCTTTAACTTCATTTTTCTCCTAGGGGGATTTTTTTTTTGGTGGGAAATCATCCAGGCACTTTTCTCTCTCTAGGGTGGAGTGGGAGGGCGTGTCAGACTATATATATCTGACTATAATCACACATAATAATAACACATACAATATTCCACAACTATCATACAACGCCGTCTAGTCCCAAGCTAAGTAGAGCTTGTGTTATGAGTACTAGACAACTTGATACCTAAACAAACGTATATATTTTGAAATATATACTTAAGTAAATTACACCCAGATATTATATTCCTTTTTTGCCCTTTACGTTCCAGTATCACACTTCCCTTTTGGAAGTAAACACATGGCCCCAGTAGCCTGTATTTATCTCCTTCCCTCATACGGGTGGTACGAAATAAATGAAATTAAAAGTGTACAGCTACAAGTGATTGATTCAAAAAATCCTCTAACCCTATACAGAAGGCCGGATTGAGTGAATTACCACAACAAAGGGGAAGGTAACTGAGTTTGGCAGTAAACAAGCACCCTGTATACACTTAATATTAGAGGGTAGTCACACAGGGTGTTACAGACAGGACAAGCTGGGAGAGTAATGCAATTTCTGAACGACAAGTCGGTTTATAGAGAGATTAAATTGGTGTAGATTGTAGTAAAAAAGGGTATTTTTGAGCGCTTGTTTAGTCCTAAACCTAGACAGGCGCTTTACGATGTATAGTTTTTTTTTAGGTGAGAAATTATCTAATGACATCTTTCGCACTTAGGAGCGCGGGAGGGTGTTTCAAAGTTTTACTGACTAAAACCCACTCCTGCTCCTTCTTTGCCTTAATTTCAGGGCCCTGGGGTTCACTTTCACATAACTCATGGTTACTTAGTATAGTTTTTTTTTTACTCATGAAAAAATCACACCGTGAGGTCACTATATAATAATAATAATAATAAATCATTTATTATCAGGCATCTTGGCCCATAGATATATACCTTACAGACTAACATATATATAGAATAAATACAAGTTGTCGTCAGTAAATAAGACTTAAATCTATGTTAGCAACACTTCACATTGCACTAAGTTCACTACGTGCTGTTCTGTGGCACCTGTCCGCGGAAGCAACGGAACACCACGCCCTGCGGCCAAAACTCTTCCTTCAACATGAGGGGCAGAAAAGTGTTCGGGACTCGCACCACGAATGCCTTGAAATTGACATTGTGGTGCGACTCCAGCAACTGCACCCTCAGTGTGTACTTCGACTTTTGGCGCACATACTCGACGATGTCCTCCACCTTTGTGGTGTAATGCAGGCGGTCTCCCGCCTAAAAAAAAAATTACAATTCGAGCCCTTATTATTTTCTCAAAATCGCAGTCATGCTTTGCTTTGGAGTTTTCAATTTCCACATATTATTTACTTAAAATACTTACCTAAGTTAGTAAAGCGCTGTCAATTTTTTTTTTTTCAATTAATATAAAATACATGTACAATACATACAACGTATTTTTATCTAAACCAGACTCTAAAAAAGTGCTGTAGACTTGCATAAAAGTGGAAAAGGCCGCAATTGTAATATAAATTATTAAAAAAAAAATTGCATAGGAATGCTGCTTCTTCTTCTTCTTCCTGCCCTTGTCCCGTTTTATTTGGGGTCGGCGCAACACGTTTTTTTTTCTTCCATTCTGTCCCGTCACTCGTCACGCTATCATCAACTCCTTTTTCTTTCATATCACTTCTCACACAATCCATCCATCTTTTCTTTGGCCTCCCTCTCAATATGTTTGCATAGGAATGCATAAAGAAAAAAAAACATGTGGGCGTCACAGAATAACACCACTAAACTAGAGGGAGAAAAAAAGTTGCCTCTTGCAAACATCACCCATCCATTCTTCACAAAATGCACAAGACCTATATTTTGTTCACATCTTGAACTGCAAACACTATTTAGTTTGAGTAAGGAACAGGTCCGGTTCCGTCACGTGCCGCTCCGTTTCATTTCCGTGACGAACGGGAACTTTCGATAGTCACTCTTGTTAAATACGTGTTGAAATTTCAAATAATGTGTTTTCTGGTTTCTTTGAAATCTAGTTCAATATGCAATTTGTTCCCTAGTTATAAACTTGCTAACCTTACCTTTCATCTTTGATATGAAGTTTTATGTAAAGTAACTACTTATGACATTACTTTTTGACAATGATACCGAATTATAATCATGTTATCATCAGCTATGTTCAGTCTGAAAAACGTATAAAATAAAGAGTTCAAAATACACATATACAATAATGAAGAATAACAACTAAATAAAAGAATGATGTTTACAGCACACATCGTCTTTGTCCAAACCTACCTAAGCCGAGCAGTCTTCTGAATCACTTTAATGTCACTGAGTGTGAATATGATCATGATCTCCCTCTGAGTGAAGCGAGAGGAGTGTCAGATTTTTATGTTTCTTTAATTGCCCTTTGCTTTCCAAGACTGCGGTAACTGTTCTAAACAATCCAGCATAGATACACTGATTAATACATTAAACCAACCCCAAAACATCTTACAAATTGTTCAGTATTTGAAAGCTGTCACATCTAACCTAAATCAACATTTGTTATCAACATTATCTCATAATCTTGTCTACTGAGTACCACACAATAGTGCTGGTAAGATAGTGACGTCATCAGAGTGACGTGTTCTCTATAGGTTTGTGACGTAGGTACCTATTTAGTAGTCAGACGTAGATAGTACGGAGCTAACTGGCGAACCGAATTTGATAATGGTACCTAGTCTTATCTGTTTTATGAATGGATTTCATTCATTCTTGATGAATAGGCAATGTTTTCAGTATTAAGGTGGTGCATCATGATTCACATTTTCACTGTTTTTCATAAAACCGCTCATAACTGATTATGACGTTATTATACATTTTTCATTAGATATTTTGGAAACACAGTATCTTGTGGATATTATCTAGGTTTCTAAAAAAACCAATTCCTAAATTTGTGTCAAACTAATCCAGTAAAAACCTCTGAAAATTTCCTATTTTGTATGAACTTTGACACTTCATAATTTGCCTAAAAATTTAAAAAGTCAAAAATGTAATCCTCTAGAGAACTTGCAAATTTTATTAAGATTCTAAATAACAACAAGTTTTTCCAAAAACTTTTAAGGGTTTAAAAAACAGCTATATCCTGGAGAAAGTTTTGTGAAATTTTCGAGTAAATATCGGAATTACCGAATACTAACAGAGTTTCCAGGCGTTATCTCTTTTTTTGCGTTGCCTTTTCGTCAAACATCGCGTTGGATTGCATTAAATGAAGTAACAAGCTTTTAAACCATTTTCAATGTTTACGATAAGCGAGTGGAGAAGGACCCTCTTAAGTATTTACGTACTATTGTTAATTAGAACTGTTGATGCTTTATAAACCATTTTTGTCAACGATCTTTAACCTAAGCGGCTAGGTGCATCGTCATCATTTCAGCCGATATGCGGCCACTGTTACTGTGCACTGTTGCTGTGTGTGTTGTGTGTGGCCCCCAAGCGTCGCCACATCGAACGTTCTTGTGCGTCTCGCATCCATCGGTTTCCCGCAACCTTCACAAGGTCATCGATCCACCTTGTAGGAGGCCTTCAAATGCTGCGTCTTCCGGTACGCGGTCGCCACTCCAGAACCTTTCGGCCCCAACGGCCATCTGTTCTGCGAGCAATGTGCCCTGCCAATTGCCACTTAAGTTTGGCAATTCTTCGTGCTATGTCGGCTACTTTATTTTTCCTGCGGATGTCTTCATTTAGGTTATGTTAGTTAATGTCTAACATAAAAAAATATAAAAACAGTATCTGAAATAAGGTCGAAGCTACCTGTGGTCAGGGCTCTTGAGAGAGGAATCTCCTAACAATACGCGCCTTGTCCTGCCTTCTGGATCAAGTCCTTGATCCAACTACCCAACGACAGCCTCCTCAGATGTTGATCGAGGCCTCTCGCTATCGCGCATCGCTTACTCAAACCAGTTCTAATATAAGCTTTCTCATTGTTTCAGATCTCCAGTTCCCCATAGATGTATCAGGAGTTCAAAACGACCATCCCTTTTTAGACGCAGACTCTCTACAATCGCTGTTCAGGCGCCTGACAGCGCTGAACAGATGTGCCAACATGAAGTTAGAACACCATCACCATCAGAAGAGATCGGTAAGTTACAAATCATTCTTTTTTTTTCAGCTAAAAGACATTCATTGTTGGACATAGGCGTCCTCCTAGTATCGCTAGAATGAGCGGTCCTGTGCGTCACGCATCCATTGGATTGCCGTCCTTACCAGGTCATCGGTCCACCTTGTGTGAGGACCTCTAACGTGGTCTTCTTACGCGGTCACCATTCCAGAATCTTATGGCCTCATCGACAAATTCTGTTCTGCGATCAATGTGTCGTGCAAACTGCCAATTAGGTTTAACGATTCATGCGGTTTTTTTGGCAACCATGCTTCTCTATACATATATATATCTTGTATAGCTTTAACTTTAAGTTGTAAGTATGTATAGCTGTAGTATACAAATCACAAAAATCAACTTAGCAACCATTATTTATATAAAAGAAAATCGGTGAGCAGATGTTTTTGACATATAAAAACAAAAAGTTAATCATTTAATATCCCTTTCAAGTCTTTATGACGTGGTTATTTATTCTTTCAAAATAAACATCACATTTTTTTCTGAGCCTTATAACTAACTAGCTTCTGCTAGCGGTTTTGCCTGCGTGACGAAAGGAAATATATAGCATCTATGACACTCAGGGCATTCTATTGACAAAAAAATTTAAAAAACCGGTTCAGTAGTTTTTGAACAAGTAAACAAAAATATCTACAAATTATTTCCCTTTTAAATGTTAGTACTGAATTAAACTGTATTCTGTTTGCGAAAGAATTAAAAAAAATCGGTTCAGAATTTACTGTTAACAAAAATATAAATTATTTTTCTTTTTAATTTTAGTATGGATTACTCTTCCCTGTAGTTTTACCCGTGTGTTCGGCTCTGTACCTACTTTTCCAGATTATAGTTTTTCTCCATAAATATGCTATCCAACACTAAAAGAATTTATCAGATTCGAACGTTTAGCGCGTTGAAACCAACCAGCAGTAGATTTAAAATAAATAGCAAAAAATCATTATAGTCAGTTATTTATCCCAAATTGTTAGAAAATAACAGTACCTTCTGTGGGAAAAATATTCGGTTCTTAAGTATGTGAAAACAGTTAAAATTCAATAGATACGATTAATACAAAAATAAGTCCCCATAAATCAAAAATATTGAAATAAATAAATCTAATCTTTTAAAACAGTACTTTTATCATATTTAATTACAAAATTTAATCAACCAATGGGAACCTATCACATAATTATGAACATCATTATTCTAAAATAATTCCCACCGGCTTTTAATAATTACTAACCAATTATTCATATTTATGAATCAATTTGTAGTAAATTACATATTTCAGTGACTTAATCATGTTAATGTAAAAATTCAATTTAATTGATCTATTAAAGTTATTTATAGATCAATTAAATTGATTTTTTTGAATTTACTAAAGATTCAATTCAATGCATTTACTAAAGATTTTACGGTGATGAAGAAAGCTACGGGATTCTTCGAAACTTTTTTTATTGATATAAACTAGTGCTTGAATGCGATCCCACCTGATGGTAAGCAGTGATGCAATCGTTGATAGTGAGGCGCACTAGTTTATTTAGAGCCTATTCACTGTAGCCTTGAAGACACCTAAATTATAATCGGTGACGGGAAGACCGCAGCAGGCAAACAGTCCCTCGATATACGTGGCACTACGCGGTAAAAGTCAGTAGATTTGAAAAAAAAACAAAAAAAAATTATAAATGTTTATGATTGTACAACATTATCAACATATGATTATTCTTCATGTCTAATAATTTCCAAAAAAAAATAATTTACAAGATAATATTTTTTCGCTACACCTTTCAAACGGCTTTGATCTTTAGAAATATGTTTACACTAAAAAAAATGCTGGTTATGTGTTCTTCAGAATATACACGAATGTACATGGCATATGCAAATCAATCAATGTTTCGCAAATAAATAGATTTAACGATCAGTGGGGCTCTATCCTACCAGATGTTTACGGGACTATACGCCTTAAGGCCGACCCTTCCCAGGGCTGCGGATTGTTCGAAGGAGTTACTTTCAAAATCTTTTATTTTTATGTGAGTAGTCATGAAATGACTACTCACATAAAAATAAAAGATTTTGTAATACCTTTTCAATTTGCCGCCGGCCAAATTCTTTAGATAAACAGTCTTATGATAAATTACCTAGAAAGCTTATAATACCTGTTAGATATTATTTAATGATGGACCTAAGATATATTAAAAAGAAAGCGCAAATGGCAGTTGAAACTAATTGGCCGTATATGGCCGTAATTTATTATTTAATAAACTTTACAGTTTATTGTAAATACTTGACTTTTACCGGAAAATATATCTTGGAATTGCCTTCATAAGTATTTCCGGTGACTACAAGAAAGTTTAACATTTTATTCCTTTCGCAATTATGCGCAAACACATCAAATTTATAATAATTATTATTGCTAGTAAATGGTAAGTATCTTCTCTACCTTTACTTTAAATTCTATTTCTGTGATTAAACAACCTTATACGTTTACGAGACACTGGTTCTAAAAGAATTGTCATGGCACCCTCTCCACACATGTTTTAATTTTCGTTTGGCAGTTTCAAAGAGGAAAAAAATCCCTGTATGATTATTATGAATTTAAAATTAGAATATTATGATTAGATCAAACTATCCAATGTATCGCACTCTGCCAGCAAACAGGTATGTCGTCAAGTCATTTGATTATACAGAAATTAACACGCTCGGCCCAACGCCGTTCTCGTTAGGAGCGCACATTATTACACGATATTTTCAAATCACACGTACGCTCTTGCGAATGTGTAGCAAACGACAACATTAAGCTGCCAAAAATCGATTTGTCGTGGATCTAAATATGTGTGTGTTATGAGACGCAGTGAAAATAATAACATATTTTTGTTAGACGTTGTTTTAACAACTTATATTTGTTGTTTTTGTACGTTATAAGACGTTGCTAGTCTGAACGAATATTAACAAAAAAGGTTAAACTACAAAAACACAAACCAATCCACAGCTTTTCCTTTTATTCTTAGACAGAAAATGTCGCAGACAACACAATCTATCCTATCAAGTCAACGTCCTCATTTACTGAAACGCTAGCGTACTCAATCGCTCACCCCAGGGGGCGATCACTTCAGCTTGAGAACCGCTGGACCACCGCTTAGGGAACAAACAACTTATTTTACGATTATTGACCATGTAAAGAGTACATTTGATAAAATGCGCGAGGTTCAAAGCTGTTGGTACATTTGATTATAAATTCATTTTATAAAATATGCTAGACCTGGGGTGACCAACTGGTCGGTCGCTCTCAGCTTAGGCGATATTAAAAACACTTAGGATAAAGTGTTTTTAATATCGTGCGGTTTTTATCACGCATACGGGATTGCTCCGCACGCGTAACCTCCGGAAATATCCATTTCATACAAGTATTTTACTGCATGCGGAGCGAACCCCGCATGCCTGATGAAAACCGCACAATATTAAAAACACTTAATCCAGTTAAGCTTGGCAAACAAGAGCGTATTTACTTTTAGGCGTCGGTTACATCATCGCTTACCATCAGGTGAGATAGTGGTCAAACGTGAGCCTATACATTATAGAAAAAAAGCCAAGAGGACTGGCACGAGGCTTCAGATATCTATGCTATTATAATAATCGACCCTAATTCATTATACTACCTGATCGTCTCGAAACCAGACGTTTGTCAAAAGAAAATCGAATGTATTCGGGTTATTCTTTGAGAGCCCCGATCCGCGAGAGCCCCGTACCGGAGACACCCGATTGCTTTTTACCTTGATAAACTCAAATAACAGTCAATTTGGCTTAAAAGTACCTACCATCAGCAGAAGATGTTAAACAAAACTTTTATTAGTAGTTTACTAAAATTATTATCATCATCAGCCTTATTAATGTTCCTACTGCTGGGACTCAGGCCTCCTCTCTAGGGATCGGGCTGTAATCCACCACGCGAGCCCAGTGCGTGTTGGTGGATTTCACATGTCTTCGAATTTTTGGTTCTAAGACATGCCGGGTTCCTCACTTGTGATGTTTCCTTCACCGTTTTGAGAGCAGTGGTAATGAAATAACTTACACAAAGTAATGCGCCTGGCTGGGTTCGAACCTGCGACTTACAACTCGTAAGTCGGGGCCATGGCCACTCAGTAAACACTGCTCTAAAAAAAATAGTTAAAAAAAATATTATACTTAACTTTAAAAATTAGAAAAATATAGTTTTGTTTGGTTAAGGTAAATATTTTAATTAGGAGTTATTCCTTCGATGCAGGTTTCTCAAATTTTAACTCTGCTCGTTTTTTTTTTCACTTTTGATTTATTTTACTTTTTGCTCAATTGCTCTTTTATTCTTACTGTTAAATTATAATTTGGTAATTGGTAGATCTTACAGAGTCGATTTAGTAAACAGTAGACCGTGGGTCAAATCAAACTTCAAATATTTTTATTACATATAGAGAGGCTACATGGGCTTATATATCGTTACAAGCTAGTGCACGGTTCCAAATTGGTCGTTTCCTATGTAGAAGAACCGGCAAGAAACTCCATGGTTATTGAGTATCTTAGGTGGAGTTTCTTTAAGTTGGTCACCCCTGTGCTAGACTTTCATGGTAAGTAAAACTTAAAAGGTGATCGTAAAATACATGGAACATATATTGTGTAAGGGTTTTATAGTTTCCTGATTAGTGTTTGCTAAATTATTGGACGGTAAAGGGCTGATGGTTCATTATTTTCGTTCTTTATTGTATAGAGGAATATCTATATTGTCTTTAGTTATTATATGTTTTGTACATTGGAGCCGTAAGTACCTGCAAATAGTTTATCTACACTAATATTATAAAGAGGGAAAATTTTGGTTGGCATGTTTATAATGAATAAACTCAAAAACTACTGTATCGATTTCAGAAAATCTTTCACTATTGTAATACTACATTCACCTTGAGTAACTACCCCTACCCCTACCCTACTAATATTATAAATGCGAAAGTAACTCTGTCTGTCTGTCTGTCTGTTACGCTTTCACGCAAAAACTACTGAACGGATTTAGATCAAATTTGGTAGGTAGGTAGAAGAGACACTAGAATAATACATAGAGTACCTATAATTCCACTGCTGAGCACGGGTCTCTGCCCGCGCGATATAAACAGTAGTCCACGCGGGCGAAGCCGCGGGCGGAAAGCTAGTAGGCTATATTTATTGTCCGTGCGAAGCCGGGAAGGGCCGCTAGTTTGAAATAAATCCATTAAATCTTGCTCGTTTTATTTCAAGTTCAAATTTAACATGTTTTATTTTACATAAGACTAAATTGGTACTTATAAATTGTCAAGAAGTCAGTTAGAAAAATAACGCTAATTGCACATTCCATAACATATTATATAGCATAATTATATAAACTCTATGAGATTCTCTAGCACATGATTCTGCATGTGCAAGAAAATTCATAGAAACTCTTTTAATTCATATTATGTATTACATATTTCTTGTCCCTTTTATTATTTGAGAACAATATTAAACAGAAGTTTAAAAAGCCATCAAAAAGCTTCTGTACATACGTCTGTATGTACAACTTTAATGACCTTGAAAAAACTTAATTTTCGTTTTGTAAACACGTTTGTACAAATGCTATGTTGCTAAAAAAGTTATGAGTTTACATGTGGATGGATGGAGGGGGAGAGGGAGGCCAAAAAAAAGATGTATGGATTGTGTGAGAAGTGATATGAAAGAAAAGGGAGTTAGTGATAGCGTGACGAATGATAGGATAGAATGGAAGAAAAAAAACGTGTTGCGTCGACCCCTAATAAAACTGGACCACGCAGGAAGATGATGACACACGTTTGTACGAAATATATTTTGCCAAAAAGTTTGGTTTCCAGATTTTTGTTTCTCCTAGAAACATCCAGAAAAAGTGTGTAGCGACATCTATGACGCCACATAAGAACTACGAAGAAAATACGAAATCCTACATCGCGCAATCAAAGTTCTCCGCGCGATTTGAACATGTACGACAGCCCGACATCAACTATCGGGCAGTAGCCCACCAGACTATAACATCCTGTCTGGTCGGAGGATCCTCCCTTTTCAGCGGAGGTATGTGGGACTTTACTCCCTGTTCCGCATACCTCCAAAAGTGTTTTTTTTGTGATTTACATAAAAATGGCAATTTTCCAGCTAACCCTCTGGGGCTCGAGGGTTAAAAAATAATATAACACTCTCATAAAAACTAATAAAATTAAACAGCCAGGGGCAGAAAACACAGGGCCCTTGTCAGCAATAACAAAGACTAAAATAAAATCTTTTAACCATATTTCCGTGTAAGCTAAAATGATGAACAAACTTTTCTCCAAGTCCTCAGAGATTGTCAACCTCTGTTACATTGTCAAATTGTTGAGCGCCCCTGTTGTAACGACTTTGTGGAGTTTTCAACTCATGTGGAGTACGAAATTAACTCTTGTTCGCTTAATTAAGTTATACAGCAATTAACATTTATTTGGGCTTGATTTATTTAACAAAATACGTGCGTTGATTATTTTAATAGATACAAACATCTATATTTATAATAAATCTGTAGAAGTGAAAATTCTGGACATTTAAAATATAAAAAAAATGGCTGAGGGTGTTACTAGACCTACACCGAATCCAAAAATGTGATTAAAAAAATTGTTGTCTGTCTGTCTGTTTGTTCAGGCATCACGCAAAAACTACTCGTTCAATTACGATGAAACTTGGTATAATTATCCTTTAATATCCTGGGCACCACACTGGGTACTTTTTATCTCGGAAAAGTAACTCGAAGTTTAACGCGAGCGAAGCCGCAAGCAAAAGCTAGTTTTGAAAATTTGCTAGAAATATTTTTTCTGAGGTAAAGGTTGAAAGGCAGGGCATATTTCACGCAGATCAGATGGTCAATGGGGACGAAAGGAATGGTGAAAACATACCGGAAGACGTAGCGTTTGATGGCCTCCAACAATGTGGACCGATGACCTGGCCATGGTCACGTGGTCATGGTGACCCACAAGACCTGTCGTTGTGGTGACGCTTAGGAGAAGAATATATTTAATAAAACCTTCCTCCATTTCACGTTAAATACTCAGTACAGTCTAGTTTTTAAGCTGGATAAAGTAATACCTACCAAGAATCCAGATAGCTTAATGAATTAAGTTAGCTGAAGCACATTCAGTATTAATGTCATGTGATTAAATATTTCAAAGAGCGTCCATTAAAACTTTATTTCAAAGTGAAATGCAATCAAAACGCCGTTTGAGCATATCGTAATCAACTAAATAGAAAGTCGACCATTTTATGGCAAGCATTTTATTATTGAAAGCAAATTATATTTTTCAATGCACTAACTCGAAAGCCTGCTCCTATTTTCACCGCCTGGGATCGTTTATGAACAGTTCCACTCAAATCTGTATGGTGCTTTCTTCAAAAGACGATCTCAGACTAATCTGCATGGTTCTCATGTGATTTGACCATTACATATTTACAATACTGCATGGACTTTAAAAGAGACTTTGACCCCTGAGTTTGTTTCGGTGTTTCTTCTCAGGGTAGTCAGTTAGGAAAGACCGGCCTTATCTAGTTTAAACTGACGAAAAAAAAAATGGTGTAAGTGTTTTTTAAACCTATTTGCAAAATAAATGTAATTTAGTAAATAAATAAATAAACGTTTTTAATTTCAAAGTCTAGACAAAACACGTACATACTTGTCATAATAGAATTGTTAGAGTTACTAGGGTTGACGATCCCTGGGGATGTCGAAAAGTTTGCTCATATTTCAGCTACCACGAAAATGTGTTTAAAGATTTTTTAAATATGTTTTTTATTACTGGCAAGAGATATTCTGTTGGTACTTCAAATTAGTGTAATAAAAGTAGCCACGTCATTTTGTTTTCAAGTCTAGTTAGCTATGAAACTTAACAAATTGGTAACCCCACGGGATATGTTATTTGTCATTTTTGTAAGTTTTATTTTTAATTATACTTTACTGGCTGCTGTAATAGTAGAAGAATTTCCCAAGGGAACATTTTCTGTAAAAAAATAATAATAATTGTGAATTATAGAAATAACCACTGAATTTCATTTGAAAAAATCCCGCCCAAACATTTTTCCGGTATGAAAAGTAGCTAATGGCAAAATTAATTTTTTTGGAACAGTTTTCATAATCGGATTTCTTTCGGCGATTACCTCAAAAAATATGTAACCTTTTTATTATAATATTACTTTGGATTGAAAACGATCGCAAGCAACTATCACCAGACTTTTATCAAGTGTAGATAATGAAAAATATTTTCATTTTCAACACACTCGTAAACCTACTCTCTACCGCCTGTAGGCTTTAACTTGCCTTCTGCATGCTTTGCTTGTCTTGGGCTTGCTTGACTATTTTTCGCAGTAGTGCAGAAAAGTACGACAGTCAGGCCCAGCCACATTTTTTTTATTATATCACACTGATACCAAGATAAGCCCCACCAAAGCGCATGAATAAAAAATAGCTCCAGTCATATTATATCCCAATAATTTATTAGTAAATATTATTTTTTAGAAAGTGTGTTGAAAAACATGGTCATTTCAGGTTCTTGGCTTTAACATAACCCCGCATTCAACCTCGTCTGTAATGAAAAAGTTTACACACTTGCATGAAAATAAGTATACTTATGCAACAAAGACCCATCAAAAACACGCTCTAAACCTATAAAATTATCATACCCTAACACGAACACTATTAAATCCCTATCCACTTTGTCCATTATCAGCTTCACCATCAGAGCAATATTTCACATAATGGCTGGGCAATTTCAAGCGTGGCCGGTCGCTAAACTTACGTTACAACACAAAATTATCACGTGGTGTAGTCTGATGTTAAATTACTTTGATAGAATGTTTGATAGTCGTGTGTGGAGTTTGATAGTGTGGTTTGGGGATGGACAGAGTTCTGGGTGAACTCAAAATTAGATTTAGTGTTATTTACTGTAGCTACAGTATGCAACAGCTACTGGAATGAAAGAGTGTGAACTTAGAAGATATCCGCAGGAGAACCAAGTGGCAACCTTGGTTCTCCTAGCACTCTCCTCACATAGCACGAAGAATCGCCAAACTTAAGTGGCAATGGACAGGGCACATTGCTCGCTGAACAGATGGCCGTTGGAGCCGAAAGGTTCTAGAGTGGCGACCTTGTACTGGAAGACGCAGCGGCGGAAGGCCACAAGGTGGACCGATGACCTGGTAAAGGTTACGGGAATCCGATGGGTGCGGGACGCACAGAATTGATCATTGTGGCGACACTTGGGGGAGGCCTATGTCCAACAGTGGACGTCTGTCGGCTAAAATGATGATAATAATGAACATTTGAACGCAAAGAATACGGCTGCGTCAGAAGTTTGAAAGATGTGGGTTTGTGGACGGCGAGCCATGGGTAGCTCGCCGTTCGGCCGTCTAGTTAGGACCAAGCCCGCGCTTTGTGTTTCACGGGCGTCTCAAAGATGTTAGCAAAATTGTAGGGGCCAGTTAAGGCTGATGCGACGTCCGTCAGGACAGCGGATTGTTCGAAGGAGTTAAAGGGCAACTGAAGAAACGCTGTGGGTTTTAATCAGTGAGTTTGACACTCCCTCTTGCACCACCTAGACCTAGGTGAGGTGCAGTACTTTGATGATTAAGTCTATAAAACCCACTCTACGTTTCTCGCCGCGACCAGTCTTTCAAATAAACCCATTACCTTTATCCTGGCCTAAAAATATTCTTAAAAAGATTACCTACAGCAAATTTTATTCGGTATTATCTCTCAAGCCTTTTACAACTACTAGACTAGCTTAGAGTTAGCTTCCGGTTTAAATGTATGCAGCTGTCAGATCTCCACAACCCAGTTACTGAGCGACGCGATACTCCTTCACTCCTTACTCCTTCGTTTACTGGGCCCGCGTGGTGGATTACGGCCCATTTCCTGTAATAGAGAGGCGGGCTGAGTCCCAGCAGTGGGAACATTATAAGGCTGACTATGCTATAAAATGCTACGATACTCCTTCTAAATTTTATTCACAAAAGACTGGCTATCAATACTGAGGACCTAAACCTACAGTAATCTAAAACTTTGTAACACATCTTCTCGTAAAACAACAAAATTTTCCTTCCACTGTTACAACACAATATTGATTGTTTTGAAAGGTCGATCGTAACGAGGCTTGGTACACTGACATTATTGATGTTCTAACCTTAGAGTAGAAATTGGACAAGCTTTTAACCATTGTTAGATACCTATCCATCCATAGGTTTTATTTCCTATATATACATAAGGAACATAGGAAAGGTTTGCTTTTCTTAATAATAATATTTGTTTTCTACCACAAAATACACAGGTTACAGCAAAATCTCTTTAAACAATATTTTTTTGGTAGGAAGACAGGAGCTTATACTAAAAAAACATGTTTCCTTAGTATGGGCTCTATGCTCTATGTGCAATGGGCCTCCTGGCTACCTTTACCCAAACACATTAAAGAACAGATCAAAAGAAAATACACTGATTAGCAACTTAAAATTAACACACTCAGTGTTAAGAATTTTCGAGCTAACTTTCGATATTTACTGGCTACATACTTTATGAAGAACTTCTTGTTTACATTCTCGGATAAATACCCAATATATAAAATGCTCAATATTTTATAACCTACTAGCTTTTGCCCGCATCTTCGCCCGCGTAGGTACACCAAATATAGCCTACTTCACTCAGGAATAAAGCAGTTTTCTATTGGTGAAAATTTTAGCAATCGGACCGATACTTCCAGAGATTACCCCGTATATATAAACTTACCCTCTTTATAATATATTATTAGTATAGATACAGACGCCGCGAGTGCGTTTGCTTGTATTTAACCGAAATGGCGCGAAATCACGCGCGAACACCGGCGTTTGCTTGGGTTTTGAGTAGTTCGTACAAAACAAACAAAGTATCTGTGAAAATCATCAACTACGTACATCAACCACACTGATTGCTCTGTTGTTGCGAACTTCAGAAGTTGGTTTATTAAATTATGGAAATAGATTACTTGGTGTTGATAATGATGAATAATAGTGTTGTGACAAGCCAACGTGACGACAAGCCAACTGATATGCAACATCACTGATTTTGTTGGCAGATAGAATGCTTACAAAATATTTACTAACTCCCAATTTCTGGAAGCGTGCCTTATGTTCACGTTTACGTTTCAGAAAAATATTATTTGAGTACTAAATGTTTGTTGGATTTAACTTGTTGAAAGACTAAGATAAAATCAATTTTACAATTAATTACACAATATAAATTCCAGTTAAAGATACGAGTAAATTTTTTTTCTAAAGTAAAATGAATACGTGAACATCCTTGTGAATGAATTTTATTTTATTAATTTAAAACAATGGCATGCATGAGAAATGAGTACTGTCTTCCGTTTATCAATAAACATAAGTACTTCAGTTTTTAAAATAAACTTATAGAAATTGATACATTAAGATCGCAGTACATCTGTGTGCAGCACATAACTTAATTTCTGTACTAGCTGCCCTCGCAGTTGCTCCGCTTCTGTAAGTCATAGTGTAATCCTTACCAATATTATAAAAGCGAAAGTGAGTTTGTTTGTTTTTTGTTACGTCTTCACGCCTAAATGGCAAAACCGATTTTGATGAGTTTTAGTACAAAGATAGTTGAGACCCTGGAGACAGACATAGACTAATTTAAAAAAAAAAGTGAGAAAAGGAGGAGAAAGAGTAAATTATATTAATAAACGCGGGCCAAGCCTCGGGTAAAAGCTAGTGTTATATAATATTCATCATCATCATCATATTAGCCACAAGACGTCCACTGTTGGAAATAAGCCTCCCCAAGCGTCGCCACAACAACCGGTATATAATATTCAATTCGAACCAATTGTTCCTGAGATTAGTATGTATTATATTCAAACAAACAAATTCTTCAGCTTTATAACGTTAAAATGTAATACTAAAAATGCTACGCAGTTTAAAACTGCACGGTCTGTTTTGGCTCTTTTCATACAACATTAAAGTTCAGTTACTATGTCAGCGCTCTATACCTTCTATCCGTACTCAAAGGCTATTATTAGCTGTCGTTTAACGTTAGATGTTCTTTGTTTTAAATTTTACGTAAGATCAGATTGCTGTGTTGTGTCACACGCTGTAGGCGGCTTATGCCAATGAGCTTCTGAATTGAGATTTATTGTTTGATAAGTGACAGGTCAAAGTACTCTTACGAGTACGTAAGTGCAGATGGACAGATGGAAAACTTGCATAATGTGAAATAACTGCACCATTTTGTGTGAAGAGTTGTGTTTTGTTAAGAGAGCCCTTCTCGCCTCTTCTTGTTGGTTCATATAAAGAGGCACTTTGAAAAAAGTGACAACTGTTTTTTTAGGTGGAAAAATCATCCAACGTCATCCCCCATTCTTGGGCAAAGCGTGAAATAATGTCAGACTTTCTCTGACTAAAAACCGACTCCTGTTCCTTCGTTGCCTTTCGGCCTGAATCTTCCTTTCAGAAGCAGATCCTTGGCCTTGGTCCCAGTGGGCTTCAATCCTGTTGACCCCTACGGTTTGCTGGTTTGGTTTGTTTGACTTGAGGCTTGCGTGGAACATACGCACCGTCGACGTCTTGGGCTTGGTCCGGACGGTTATCGGACGGTCGGACGGCGAGCTACCCATTGCTCGCCGTATAATAAATGTCAACTAATTAGCATTTAGGACTGTAGCAAAACTGTTGAACTGTAATTGTATTCAATAACTCGGCTGAATGTTTCTAAAATAATGAAACAGGAAATAAATCCCTCCTTTCGAGTCAATGGGTAGGATTTTATACGATGTTTAATCTTGTGCGTTCTTTTGGCAAAATGTACAAATGTCTTGATTTTACACTTGAATGAAATTTATTCTTGTTCATCGTGCAATGGACTGAATGTAATGTAAACCATCTTTTGGCTATGTCGCAATGCCTACAGCCCTATGACAAATTTCACGACTTTATTTGTCATTAAATTATCTACTGAAGAGTTTTGCGCATTAGATATTACCATTCATGGGAATTAACAAAAAAAAACTAATGTAAACATGTTATTTAAGTTACTTAATGTAAGCTTGATTTTTATGTTTCTTGTTCTATGTTATGTGTATTGGTAAAATATAAAAAACTTACTATTATTCAAGGGCTTGAAATTGCATATTTAATATTTTTACTATATTTAGCAGCAAAAAAAGCGTCTCTAAAGCGAGTATTTATCATTTCCCTACATTCTATTTAGAATAAAAATCTATATACACTGCATTGCTAGTTAGACAAGCGCACGAGTAGAACCGGGTTTTTAAGTCAATTTAATTCATGAATCCCCAAGCGACCACCGGTGGCCGCGCATCTATTGTCTTACTATTGTGTCTCTAATTGACGGTATCTGAAGGGTTAAAAAAAAATATTATTAAAAAAACTCTTACTTATTATCACTATCGAAGCTCAGCCCACAAACCTTTATTAAAATCTCCTCCCATCTTATCCAACATAAAATTAAGTAAACACTAAAAATATTATCATAATACTGTGACAAAACTCACTCAGTAAGGTCCTTTAAACGTAAATACAACAGCCATGTAATCCCAGCTTTGTAAGCTAAGCGCGTATTATCGGGCTTACGATAATCGATATTATTCAAATCTCCTTTAGATTATGTTCGCCTGGTACTTTACATCCAGTTATTGGTTATTTTGCAGGTGATTTTAGCACACTGCTGGGTTAAACGAAGATCGGCAGCAAGATAAAATAATTAGATCAGTAAATCTACCTTATTTTTGGTTGTTCTTTAAGGTTCTGTATCCAATGGGTAAAATAGGGACCATATTGCATTGGTTTAAAATAATAGATACTATTGAAATCTTCTTACGGTTATGCTTGCCTGGTACTCTACATCCAGTTATAGGTTATTTTGCAGGCGATTTTAGCACGCTGAAGGGATAATCGAAGATCGGTCAGCAAGATAAAATAATTAGATCAGTAAATCTACGTTATTTTTGGTTGTTTTTTAGGGTTCTGTATCCAATGAGAAAATAGCGAAAGCAATATGCTTAGGCTTACAATTATAGAAACTATTAAAATCTTCTTACGGTTATGCTCGCCTGGTGCTTTACATCCAGTTATTGGTTATTTTGCAGGTGATTTTAGCATATTGCTGGGATAAGTGAAGATCGGTCAGCAAGAAAAACATTTAGATCACTAATTCTAAGTCGATTTTGGTTGCTTTTTTAAAATTTGATATTCATGATGCGCCTCATATAATTCACGATCAAATAACTGAAGACCTATTATACAATTTGGTCTACCCAAAAGACCAGGTCCTGGATTTGTTCATAGAACACTTTTTACGAGCTTTTATTTAGTTTCACCTGTCCCGATGTTTGTCTGTAATCAAATCTTGTAAATTAAATTTGACCCTCTTTTCGGTGCAAATTTTGCATGTATGAGTAAATCAGATGACAATGCAAAATTATTATGACAAGGTGCTGATCTGATAATGAAACCGAAAGGTGGCTATAGGAACTTGGTAGTTAAATGACACAACCCCATCGAGTAAGGGCTCGTATGATTCGTCTTGACGAGTATTAATTATATAGATATACCGAGCTATAAAAGCTTGCTATGAAAAAAGGATTTTTGTTATCCTAGATAACTTTGTACTATCAGACAGGCGAAACATATAATTTTCATGCAAAACAAGATATAAACAAATAACAACTCTACAACGTTGTTACCTATCATATACACAGGTATAAAGATCACATAATTGCTTTAACCTTTCTCAGATCATATCATGTGGACAGGCTTCCATCATTGTTAGCGTTAGGCGTCGGCCACACTGAACGGATTCGTGAAGTTGATTGATACGTTGGTGTATCAATCAAAGGGAGTTACGGGTTGAAATATCAATCAATGTTTTATGAATTGAATTGGCACTTGGCAGGAATTGATGATAAAGTGTTGAAAATAACAATAAAAATAAATCAACCCACACATCACAATAAATCATATTTCAGCTGGTTCAACCTTGGACAGAAATTGCATTATCATACGGCATGGCAATTCCGCTGGTCTTTAGGGCACAGTGCCGATTAGACAATCCAATCCCGTAAGCGCGGGATCCGGGGAAATATAAAAAATATTTTGTTTGAGCTTTTTGGTTAGGCTTTTTCGTTTAAATAAATACATATTGGATGTATGCGGAACAGAGAGTAAAGTCCCGCAAACCTCCTTCGAAAAGGGAGGATCCTCCGACCAAACAGGTGTTATAGTCTGGTGGGCGACTGCCCGATAGTTGATGTCGGGCTGTCTTATATATTCAAATCGCGTGGAGAACTTTGATTGCGCGATACAGGATTTCGTATTTTCTTCGTAGTTCTTATCTGGCGTCATAGATGTCGCTACACATACATCCACAGAACAGAAGAATGTATGATTCCTGTATTCTGTGCATATAATAGATGACAACCCCCGCTCTTAGGTGGAGCGGAAGATAGTGTCAAACTCTTACTGACTAAAAACCCCACCCTATTCCTTCTAGTCTTAACCCTGGCCTCCTGTCACTGACAACTCCTTGAGGCGCGCGGGAACAGTGCGCGCCGTCCACGTCTTGGGCTCGGTCCGGACAGTTACCGGAAGATCAGACAGCAAGCTACCCATGGCTCACCGTCCGCGAGCCCGAACTTTTTCCGACTTTATTTTGTAAATCTTTGCCAGTTTTTTTTTTTTACAGACCGATACTAATTAGGGCATTTATAATGGGTCTTTGACCAACTTGTTCAGTGCACACGCAGCCTTATAGCGTGATCTAACGACATTTAACCTTTGCAATCTTATAGTAATTAGTACACTATTAAACAAGTCCTTGAATTATTGCGAGTAATTATAAAGGTTTATTATAGCACCAAAACAACTCGTGGTTAAAATAATAACATCCGTACGGTTTAACCCTTCAGATACCGTCAATTAGAGACACAATAGTAAGACAATAGATGCGCGGCCACCGGTGGTCGCTTGGGGATTCATGAATTAATCTCCAAGGTTAAGTAACACTTGCTGAGGTCTGTCAGTGGATGGGTCTCTTATGTTTGTGAACTGGTTTTCGTAATTAGTCCTCGTTGGAAAAGCAAATTCTCCTCTTCCTCTTTCCAAAAGCAGATAAGACCTTTCAGTTTCAGACCTTTTTTTAGGTGAGAAAATAATCTGAATGATATCTTGGCGTGTCAGACTTTTACGGACTAAAAACCCACTTCTGTTTATTCTTTATTGTTCTAGGGCCCCGGGGGTCTCTTTTGTATCACCCATGGCCCCAGTAGGCTTCGACCCTGCTGAGCCCTTACCGTTGCTGACAACTCCTTGAGACGTGCATGGAATAATACGCGCCGTCGACGAGTTGGGCTCGTTCAGTTTTAGACCTCAGGGCGTCTATAAGTAAAATCATAAATACATTTAAACTTTACGCCAGCCGCAAAGTCCGGGTATCCAGAAAGGCCATGCCATTCCCGGTCACCATAGGTGTGGGCTTGCGGACGACGAGCAATGGGTAGATTGCCCTCTGACCGTCCAGTAAGATCCACGTGCGCCTCAAAGAGATGTCAGCATAACTGAAGGGCTCCAGTAAAGCTGATACTCGCTAGAGTTGCCAGAATGAGATTCCAAAGAGCTAGCGTGACCCTTGAACGCAAAGAGCAAATGACGAAACACAGGTGATTTTTCATCAGTAAAAATCTGACACACCCTCTCGCTCCAACCCTAGTTTATTAATTCATGAATCCCCAAGCGACCACCGATGGCCGCGCATCTATTGTCTTACTATTGTGTCTCTAATTGACGGTATCTGAAGGGTTAATTCCGGGCGTTTTTTTTTTCTGCTTTTGTACATCAAAATCATCAAAATGTTGGTTTGATGTAGTAGTATTGTCTATCTACTTGTATTGTGTCTCTAATTGACGGTTGGTATTTGAAAGGCTAGAACAGGAAAATTCATCTGATAATTTCCTACCTAAAAAAAAAACAAAAAGATGCTAAATTGCCATTTGCATGCAGTTCAAAAATGCATGTCCTGCATCCTACTAACACACGTTTCGATCTTTCGGAAATGCAATAACAATTCATCATCATCATCAAATCAGCCGAAAGATTTCCACTCCTGGACATAGGCCTCCCAAATCGCATAATAATTCAGTTGGTGTTAATTATATTTCCTGGTTTGTCACTTATATTTGTGGCATCCCAAAGTTACAGTGGTCGCAAATAGAGTCACGGACTTTACCCAAAAAAACCAACTCTTCAAAATGCCGTTGGCCATTCGAAGACTACACGGAACTCCTTATCCTTCTCAGAATACAAGAATCAATTTGTAACAAGGTGATAATCTAGAATCAATCAATTTTATAATCGCCATATTGGCCCGTAGACCAATAGGCGTCGACCTCGGCGGTAAAAAAGTAAAAGACTAATTTTGCGATAACACTCCATCTTCAAATTATTTTAATATTGCGCTGAGTCATTTAATCTAGATGTACAGTCAAGAAGACAAATGCTATAACTCTTTTATATCCTCCTATGTTGTCCCACTGTTGGGGAAATGCCTCCAAAGGTAGCCTGGTTTGTCTGTACAGTTTAGTTTTAAAGGTAAACCGGAGCGTGTGTGTTGCATAACTGTGCAGGTTTTCACACAAGCTTACCTGACAGGTATAACTGTATACCCTAACGTGTATGTTTACCTTAAGTTATAATTACACTAAAACCAAACAAAAATATAATAAAAACCCCAAACTAATATTTTTCTTTTCCTAAAATATGGCGTCGAAAAACTCCTCCACGTCGCTGTCGACTGGTAATGTACCCAAAAGTCTGGTGGCATTGCTACGCCATGTGGCAATGTTTATCTTTGGTCCAAAAAAATGTCCAATTTGGTAGATTTAAGCTGGCTATTTTATACCCTCCTCTCCCCACCCCCCAGTTTTTCCCTTGATTTACACTAATATTATAGAGAGGTAATGTTAGTGTAAAACAAAGAAAAAAAAAGGGCGTTTTTGTTTTTTTGTTACCCCCTACAAAAGTAATCTCTGAAAGCACTGGTCCGATTGCAAACATTTTTGACTAATAGAAAGCTGCTTTATTCCTGAGTGACATAAGCTATATTTTACGTACGCGGACGAACCCGTAGGCAAAAGCTAGTAATCTATATGGCAGAGCAATATGTGCCAAATCAGCTAGTATCAACAATACCAATTCAATCACCAACCATTTACGTGGATGACTGTAGCCTTTAGCCTTCCGACAACATCTGACTTCGCTTGTCATGCTAACAAATTGATCTGTACTCTGATTAAATGGCTGGTCCAGCCATTTAGCCACCTTCACACTATTTATTAAGCTTGTTAGCCACGTTATGACAGGTTAAAAGGATACAGAGAAAAGATATGAATGAAAATATTATTGTGAATGAAATTTAATTGGACCAAGCTGATGGTATCAACTTATTTTATATTTTTTTGTAAAATGTTCGTGTTGAGTCATGGAAAATATACACCGCTAAATTTCGATCATTTTAATCCGGTACATGGAACACTACCGATTTGTAAAGATAAAATCGAAAAATAAAGACCTGTAGGTAGTTAGTACGCGTACTAACTACCTACAGGTCATTGGACTCACTCAGCTGACGTTTTCTTAAAGAAATTAATTTCGTATTTTGGTAAATTAATACGAGTTTAAAAAAAAAGTACTTTATTTTTCAATTTACCGTCCTAAATTATAATCGGAAGGGAAGACCACAGACACAGACGAATTGTGCCAGTTCTTCGATGTAGTAGGGGTGATGATTGTCAAAAGTAGTAAGGGTATACACGCCATACGTTGAGTTATCCGATGGTAGAAACGCACTCTTCAAAATGCATTGTCTAGTCTAAGTAAAAAACTAGTTAAAACGGCACTTAATAAATGAATCCTCTTGTTAATAATTCAATTATCATGTAAAACAGAATTATACACGCTTCTTTTGCTATTTAAAATTGATTCAGCCATCTGGGAGTACTTCCATGAAAGCAACGTTCAAAAGCCACAACTTTGTGGCTTTTGAACGTTGCTGATCATTTTTATAGACAGTAAATGCATTTTTACAGAAAACCTTTAAAGTGATTTTAAATTTTAATTGGCTTATTCATATTTTAACAGTAGTGTCTGCCCACGGGTTCACTCTCGTGAATGTAGAAGAGGGACTAACTTCAAGGATAAAGAGTATCCCATGTTCTATTTCAAGATATTTAATTATTGGTCTAGACATGAGCCGTCATTCAAATCAAAGGCAAACCAACGAAATCGGAATGAGTTGTCACTAAAAATTGACAACAAAATCATCTCAGACACGTCAAAAGTGGCCAAGACATTAGAAAACTTTTTCACTAATATCCCAATAGAAGTTACGAAATCTCTCCCTTCTTCATCTTTGTTAGCTGAATCTTTTTTAAAACAATATTTCACTAAGGATATACCAACCTTTGAATTTAAGCATATCTCTGTTGATACAATTTTAAAAACATTCAAAAGTCTTAATATAAAAAACACTGAAGACTTATGGGGTATATCTGTTAAGGTTCTTGGAGATATTATTGATACAATTGCTCCTGTCCTAACAGGCATATTTAATCAATGTTTGGACAGCGGTACATTTCCTGATTTAATGAAACATAGTAAAGTAGTACCAATTTTCAAATCAGGTAGTAAGAGTGATCCCTCTAATTATAGACCAATATCTGTGCTTCCAGCATTGAGTAAAATCTATGAAAAATCATGCTTGACCAGATGTTGTCTCACTTTAATTCTAATAGGATTTTGCACAGTCATCAGTTTGGTTTCACGAAAGGAAGGTCAACGACGGATGCAGGAGTGAAACTCATCAGTCACATTTTGGAATCCTGGGAGAAATCCCAGGATGCCATTGGCATATTCTGTGACCTCTCTAAAGCATTTGACTGTGTTGACCATAATACTCTAATCTGTAAATTACATCACTACGGAATTCGTGGACGAGCTGCTGATCTTGTTTTTTCCTATTTATCTTACAGGCAGCAAAAAGTATCCATTAATGGGGCGACGTCCTCGGGATCTCTAGTAAAGATGGGCGTGCCTCAGGGTTCAATTCTTGGCCCTTTCCTTTTTCTAGTTTACATTAATGACCTTCCTTATATGATGGCTAATTTATCCGATATAATTCTATTTGCTGATGACACCTCTCTTATTTTTAAAGTAGATAGAAAAGATGGGGATGTCTTGCATGTTAACGAAAGTCTGGCAGTTCTTTCGAAATGGTTCGAAGCTAATAATCTCCTATTAAATGCCAATAAAACTAAATGTATAAAGTTTTCATTACCTAGTGTCCCCCAAGTTGGCGTCAGTCTAATTCTTGATGACAAAAAACTTGATGTTATTGCGGACACTGTGTTCTTGGGTATGATTATCGATTCTAAACTGCAGTGGGGCGCTCATATTAGAACTCTCTCGGGAAGATTAAGCTCAGCTGCATATGCAGTTAGAAAAATAAGGCAATTGACAGATGTAGCTACGGCTAGGTTGGTTTACTATGCTTATTTTCACAGTATTATGTCTTATGGCATTTTATTGTGGGGATCTGCAGCTGATGTGGACTCAATTTTCATATTGCAAAAGAGAGCTATCCGGGCTATTTATAGGATGGGTCCTCGCGAGTCCCTCAGAAATAAATTCAAAGAAATCGATATTCTGACTCTGCCTTCTCTTTATATCTTGGAATGCATTTTGTATGTTCGTAAAAACTTAGGACTCTTTAAAATTAGAAGCGATTTCCACAACAAAAATACACGTAGTAAACACGAAATTGTATTACCCAAATGGAGATTAGCTAAGACCAGCAAGTCATTCCTAGTTAATAGCATACGTTTTTACAACAAGCTACCAAAGGCGGTAACTGAACTTAGTGAGGGAAAATTCAAAACGCATATTAAGCGTGTCTTAACCAAAAAAGCATATTACAAGGTTAAAGACTATGTCGAAGACACGCTTGTTTGGCAATGACTACCTCTGCACATGTGGCTCCCTGGTAACTCACCAATATTGTGTCTGTTAACTGCTCCACCTCTGTTTTAATATATATACATTTTTTATTTGTATTTTTTTTTCTATAGGACATTGCTTTTGCAATAAGTATTTTTTTTTTTAATTTTTGAGACTTCAACTACCTTAAACTCGTTGATAATTTATTTTGTTATCAATTTATTGATAGTTGCAATTATCTATATTTCTATTGCTTTTTTTTTTATATAGCCTTTTTTTCGTTTTGTAATGTGAATGTGAGAACACTGTATACCTTACAAACCTTTAGATTACTTCCTATTTAAATTACTTTTTTATTTGAATTACTTTTTTTATTTTTTGCTTTTGTGTACAGTATTGATATGCACTGTTCTTACATACTATCATATTGTAACACCTACCACTTTTTTTAAAAGAGTAACCATGGAGTTTCTTGCCGGTTCTTCTCCATAGGAAACGACCAATTTGGAACCGTGCACTAGCTTCTGACGTTTTATAAGTGCCCATGTAGGCCTATGTGAAATAAAATATTTTGACTTTGACTTTGACTTTGATCTAAATCTGCTAAGCCTTTACGGGTGATGGGGAAACAAACATACTCATAAAACTTGACTTTATAATATTATAAACTTGACTTGACTTTTTATCAATAATTACAAAATGGTCCATGGACTAGCTTTCCATCAGGTGAGATAGCAGTTAAGTGCAAACTTATCAACTATTAAAAAAAAGCCGAAAGGTTTTGTAGTGGCGATCGCTACCAGAAGACTCAGCGCTGGAAGGCACAAGGTGGTTTAAAGACCTGGCGAGAGTCGCGGGATTCTGATGGATGCGAGATGCAGCGGACTTGGCGTTGTGGCGACACTTGGGGGAGGCCTATGTCCAGCAGTGACGTCTTTTAACTGAAATGATGATGATGTTGAAATACAAAATTAAGGCGATTTACAAAACAGTTAAAAATACCATCTTTTATTGATCTTTACAAATAAAAACTTCAAAAAAAAAATTAAGACGATACGTACTCGTAACTGGCTTAATCCAATCGCGTTTGAAACCAAGTAATTGGATTACCACAAATTATTTTACACGCCCGTGCCCGTAAACCGAGCGAGTGCAATTCCATTTAATTGAATTAATCTGTTTTGAATCGAGCGATCTAATGCGCGTTGATTGCTTTTAATGAAGTTGTTGTTTCGTGGATATAGTTAAAGTGCAGACAGGTGAATTGATCTTGTTGAAGATTCTGATGTCAACTTAGGTTTATCAATGTTATTGATGCAACAAAATTATAGAACATAGCATAATTAGCCTTATAATGTTTATTTATTTATTAAAACTTTATGCATTGGTAAGAAACACTGTAAAATGGCGGCTTTAATGCCTTAAGCATTTTCTACCAGTCGACCTTAGGTTAGTGCATGGTAAGTGCAACTTATTGGTAAAAAATGGAATAAAAATACAATAGATATACATAATTTACGTAGATACATACATACAAATTAACAATGTTATTATGAGAAACGAATCCTAACACAACAACGCTGTGTTTCCTGTGATGTTTGTGTGTTGTAATGTTCTCACTGCATGCTGGGACAGAGGCCTCCTCTCTATAAGGGGAAAGAGGCTGGAGTCCACAACGCGGACCTAGTGCGGGTTGATGCATTTCACATCTCTTCGAATTTCTGATTCTAGGACAATATATATTTGTAGCCTGTCCCGTCTCTACTTTTGAGCAAAGGTTTACCTCCACTTCAACCATTTGCGGACTCTCGCTTTTCCAGTTCTGGCAAAATCTTTCCTGTTCGTCCCGCTATCACCTTCGTGGTCGCATAAGCCAATTGTTTGTCGAGCATGCGGCAAACAGCCAACCCAGAACATATAATACAAAAACAACACAACATAACACTTAGGTGACAAAGTATTAAATTCTGAAACAACGCTCACATTAGCGGGCAATTTATTTACTTTGATATTTCTATTACTTATCTTTTTATAATCTGATTGGAGTATTGTTTGTCAAGTCGTTGAGCTCCTTAGCAGTCCTGAGTTGAGCTTTGCGAACACTGAAATTTGTCAGTGTTCGCAAAGCTCAACTCTAGCAACGCTTGCATTGACTGGACAGATCCACTCAAAGCTACATAGTTTTCATGTGATTTTGAACATTACATATTTACTGTGGACTTTAAAAGAGATTTTGACCCCTGAGTTTGTTTCGGTCTTTCTTGTCATGGTGACTATGATGAGAAGAAATACTGCTTATATATCGCTGACTAGCTAGGAAACGCCGGCTTCATCTAGTTTAAACTGACCAAAAATAAAATTGACGTGCAAAAGTGTTTTGTAAAACCTATTTTCAAAATAAATATCCATTACACTTTATAAATAACTTCTTATATTATTTGTCAACAGAACGACTCTGACGATGAACAATGCGCCCTGAGTGACAAATGGCAGTACGAGAGGAAGTCTCGGCGGTGGTCCAGGGTAGTGGAGATCACGCCACAGGCACAGAGGAGGTTACAGGTGAGAAATGAGGAAGATTGAGAGGTCTGATAGGCATATGTCGGGAGTTACGTTATAATTACTTGTTTAATCTTCACGCCACCAAAGGTCGTAGGGGTCTAGCTGGGTCGAAGCTTATTGGGGCCAGGGTCTGTTACCGAAAGGGAGGCTCGGCCGCGGTATGAAAGGCAAGAAGAAATAGGGTGGGTCTTTTAGTCAGTAAGAGTCTGACATTATCTCCCGCTCCGCCCAAGGGCGGAAGATGTCATTTGGATGATTTGACACCATAAGTACAAAGGCGGACATAGCCTTAGGTATTCTCTACCAGTGAACATAGAGTGGAGACACAATATAGCATAGTTATAGCAATACTCAATATAGCATACCATGTTTTATTTCTGCACCACCCTAAGGTCGACTGGTAGAAAATGCCTAAGACATTAAGTTCGCCTTTGTACTGTTTTAGTACATAAAGTTTTAATAAATAAATAAATAAATAAAATATAGCAGGCGTATTAAAAATGAAAATAATTACCCGACTACGGCGCAGCTGAAAGGAGGGTTACAATTTTTATTTCATTTTATGTAGGTTAGTTACTTGCCACTAAAAGGTCATAACCTCGAGACTCCAAGCTACTGACCGTTATGTTTATAGGTGAGCGGTTATATTTTGTACAAGTAATGGAACAGCTAAGCAAACAATAAAGATTTAAGTTAGTATGTACCTCATAGCCAGAGATCGTAATAGGCAGAAGTATCCAAAGTTCAACGAAGTAAGTGACATAAAGAATCATAAACATGACGATTATCTCGGGATTAAAAATATTGCACTCAATTATTACGTTGAAAAATTTTGTGATGTTTAAAACAATAGTACATTGTTACACTAGGGGTGAAAGTTAAGTACTTATTTCGTCCCGAGAAGGAGTTGGACTAATTCGAGGGACTAAATAAGTAACTTTAACCCCGAGGTAAGCATTGTGCTTTTCATTACGAATACAAAAAGATAGACATACAAGACAATAATTTGACAGCTGATAGGTGAAAGTAAAACTCCCTAGGGATGAAAAGTGTGATACTTTTCAGCCCGCTCCTCAGGCAACTTCAGACCTACTTTCAGAGCATGAGTAATGAAAAGCTCTTTTAATTTTTTTTTTTTCAAAGATTTAAATGTATTCAAAGTACAATAAGTCATATATGATTATATAGGTGATATTATAAAGTCTATGTTACTAACTTCATGAAACCTTTAATAAATATACCTTACCTATTTCGAACTCTGCTCATAACACTCTCGATAAAATCTTTAAGTTATTGCCCAACGAACCTAACCGACCAACGACAGTAAATCTAAGCAAAATTCCCTCTTGAAGCTATGTATTCTTAGACACGTTCCAACATCCTTCTTTGTCGTACACAACATATATCGCAGGTTACACTATATCCTTCATTTTAAAACCCAACCATATATGTATACCTAGAGAGGTCAGCAAAATGTAGGGGCCCTGTATGGCCGAATCCCGGGGTCCGCAAAGCAAATAAAGAACATTGGTGTGGTTTTCCGACCGGCATGTCCTAGAATTCGAAGACATGTGACATTCACCAACTTGAGCCTTGTAATGTTCCCACTGGTGGGACTCAGGCCTTCTCTCTAGGTAAGGGATGGAGGGAAGGCCGTAATCCACCACGCGAGCCCAATGCGGGTTGATGGATGTGACATTTGGATCTAGGAAATGGTTTCCTCGTGAAGTTTACCTTCACCGTTTTGAAAGCAGTGGTGATGGAATAAATTACACAAAGTACATCCTTGTAGCATCGTCGATATCACACGTATATATAGAACCTTTAAGATCTGAAACATTTGTATTGCATTACGTATGCATAAAGGAATTAATTGCTATTGTAGTTACTAAGAGCGAGCGGTGACAGTGCATCAATTCGTCCTAAGGTAAGAGGCTTCAAGATGGAGTGCATACATAATGTGGACGCTTGGTACACCCCTTTCGCTTAGTAAATCAAGTGGAATTATGTATGGCAACTAAATATTGATACCTTCTTGAGCTCCTGAAAGCTGTGCTTCGAGGTATTAAGTCCGACTAATGTGTGTCTTTGTGTTTATGCCGAATAGAATTCTTTAATTCTTTAATTCTTTAATGTACACTATAAAAACTTATAAAATAGGTGGATAACAAAATTCATGTACACAGGCGAGCTTAACTCAAGGATGAGTTTTCTTCCAGCAAACCTTTGAGCGATAGAGAGAGATGATAGAGGGTGGGGTCCAGTGCACAATTTGAAAATTAGAAATACTATGAATAAAATAATAAGACATAAATAAGTATAACTACATACATAAATACACACATACTATATAATATTATAGATATATATATATATATATATATATATATATACTATGTCATTGAGAGAGGAAATGCTCTTTAATTTTCCTCTTGAAAACATCTAAAGAAGGGCTGTCACGTAGGGAGTGCGGAAGGGAATTCCACAGACGCACTGCAGTGACAGTGAAGGAACCATCATAACGACTAGATGTGTGAAACGGGGTACGAAGAAGAAGAGAATTTGCAGTGCGGCAGGGTTTACCCCTCGGGACGAAGTACTCAAAGCGTTCACGAAGGTATTGTGGAGAATTAGAGTTGTGCAGGATAGTGTAGAGAAGAGATAGGATATGGGTATCACGGCGACGCCGAATCGGCAACCACTTCAATCTGGCCCGAAAATCCGACACATGGTCGTATTTGCGGAGGCCAAAAATGAAGCGGATGCACAAGTTCTGTAGTCGCTCGAGTTTGTTAAGGAGAACCTCCGTTGCATCTAGAAAACAGACATCCGCATAGTCTATTAGCGGTAGAAGAAGAGATTGCGCAAGAGTGACCTTAGTATGAAATGGTAGGAATTTTTGGAGACGTTTAAGGGACTGAAAAGAGTAGAAGACCTTCCTACTAACATCCGCTATATGGACATCCCAAGAAAGGCTAGTGTCTATATGGACGCCTAGATTCTTAGCACTTTTCGAGTAAAGTATGGGTACTGAGTTATAGACTACTGGTGGGAGAGACTGATGTTTCAATAAGCTAAGCATATATCTGCCACCAATAATGAGCGCTTGAGATTTATTTGGATTCAGTAAGAGTCCAAAGGACTTGGCATTTTATATTACATAGAAGTATTTTCTTTCTTTCTTTCCTTTGTCCTTTCTTTCGTTATTTCCTTCTTTCTAATAGAGAATAGACAAAAATGGACCAGCTCCCCTAGCCAAGTTACGGCCACGCACCCAATTCTTTTGTACTAACCACGTGACTGAGCGTTGAGATGACGTCATTCCCATAAATTTGAAGCTTTCTACTAGCGTTAACTATTGCAGATTATGAGAGATGCTACTTGGCTAGAGGTACAGTTCTGAGATGAAGTTAAGAAATATGCACGCTTATTTCTACACATTTCCAGCATTACGAGTATCATACACACGTATATCAATTACTATAGCAGAAAACCTCTGACGAACCTTAAACCTACTAGAGATTCTGGAAAGGACACTTACTCAATAAAATTAATAAAATTATCTACTTCATTCGCATACATCATCATCATCATTTCAGCCAAAAGACGTCCACTGTTGGACATAGGCCTCCCCCAAGTGTCGCCATCGGATTCCCGCAACCCTTACCAGGTCATCGGCCCACCTTGTAGGAGGCCTTCTAACGCTACGTCTTCCGGTACGTGGTCGCCATTCCAAAACCTTTCGGCCCCAACGGCCATCTGTTCTGCGAGCAATGTGAATGAAACAATACATAAAAATATACAAATATATGTTCACAATTGAATACTTCGCTTATCCCTATTAACAATGTCGGATGTGAAAATTGGCAACTTTACACGAGAGCGAGTCAAAGTTTGACATACGTCATTGTTAACTGGCGAATGGGCCACATCTGACAATGTTAACGTGGCCCATTTTATAAACTACACGTAATTTATTTTTTCTTTTTGCTGCTATTAAAAAAAGGGACTTTTTGAGAGTGATTAGTGAAATAAAAAGAAAATGGCAAAAAAACATATCCGACATTGTTAATAGGGACAAGCGACTTGTTTGTTACATATGAATTCTTTTAAACGTTGAAACTGAATATTTTTTCATCCGTACAATTCACGCTTACAACGTTGTGTGAAAAATGGTTGATCGCGCAACATTTGTTTCGCGGGATGTAAAAATACGAACTAAAATGGGGATGGCATATTGAAATGGGACAATCGGATTAATATACTGGGTCGTGGATATGAACTGGAACATAGCCAAGTCATTGGTTTTTATACACAAGGCTATGAAACAACAATTTTCAATTTTTGGGGATTATTTTAAATGGTTTTGTAATATTTTTGGAGACTTTCCATATTCAGAAGTATTAAGGCTTACAGTGCCCGCCCACGTCAAACTTTTTGTAGGACAGATAATCGCGCTGATTTTGTATATTTGTAACATTGTACTGTATTTCTGACAAACTTTTTGTAGGACGTGTGCGTTGCACTATTGCTATCAGTGTGTTCTATTTTTCTCCTACAAAAAATCGGCCACCAATTATCGGACGTGGTAATGATTTATTATTCCATAAATAAATACGTGTTATTTATTTATTTATTGCACATAAAACTGTACAAAGGCAGACTATGTGTTGTGTGGTGTTATGACCGCATCGTTTTTTTTTTTTTTTATCTGGAAAATCATCAATTGGTTTTTCCCATTCTAGGGTAGACTGAAAAGATGTATCAGAGTTTTTCTGGCTAAAACCATACCTATGTTCCTTCAATTACCTGTTCTAGGCCCAAGAATGTCCTTTTTTAGAAGTTTTCCCATGGCCCTAGCAAGCTTCAGCTCTGCTGGGTCCTTATGGTTTTGCGGACATATCTTTAAGGCGCGCGTGGACTAGTGTTCCCATAGTAATACCTGATCACACGTACCTAGTAAAAGGGCGAGACAGTAAAATGTTGCTCGGCCGAGACAGTGATGTAAGCGAGTTGTAGAGATAAGCGCTCGGCCGAGCACTCGGCATTTTGTTTATACGTACCGAGTATTCGGCCGAGAGCATTGTCTCGCCTATTTTCTCGGTACGTGTGATGGCATTATGGGTGGTGGGATTTAAAAATGCTGGAGTTATAAGTGCCAATTTTTATTTAACTAAATTATATCCTTTATTATGTTTACAGGTCATAGCAGCTCGTGCACTAGCAGAAAGAGAAGCAAGGGAAGCGAGAGGAGAAGTAGAAGATGATGAAGATGAGACTCTACCCACCATAAGGGTGGGGCTGGTCGATCCAGACGGAAATTATACTGATGTTGAACCTGATCTGTAAGTAAATCTTGATTTTTTTGGCTTCTGTCCTATAGCGGTTGTTACTTATGATAAGGAAGAACCTCATCAACTTTCTGCTCTTGTTCCATGTTACTTGAGATTGGCGTAGTAAGTTTTTCTTCCATCCTGTCCTCTAAACTGTCACGCTATCATTAACTCCCTTTTCTTTCTCTCTCGACGTCGCGTGGCGTGTATCAATTGTAGCTCTACAAATCTAGTTTCCATTTAAAATATATGGAGACCGACGCGTCTAAATCGGCGTTTGACGCACACGTGAGAGCAGTGTAGCTCTATCTTACTACATGCCATCGACTGCTTGGGCTCGGTCCGTACTGAACGGACGGACAGTAAGCTATCCATTGGTTATCGTCCGTAAGCCTGCACACTACTATAATGTCAGGATTGAGAATGTGTTTAAATCTAAACACAAGCTCGTATGAAATGATACTAACTTTATTGTGGATAAACATTGAAATTATACATGTTACATCGTTCGAACTATAATAGTTTGGAGGTAGGCGAAACAGAGAGTGAAGTCCCACAAATCTCCGTTGAAAAGGGAGGATGGTGATGGTCTGGTGGGCGACTGCCCGATAGTTGATTTCGGGCTGTCGTATATATTCAAATCGCGCGGAGAACTTTGATTGCGCGATGCAGGATTTCGTTTTTTCTGCGTAGTTCTTATGTGGCGTCATAGATGTCGCTACAATAGGTATAGTATGTCTAGAAAGTCAACGAACTTGAGAATAGGTATAGTCTGTCTAGAAAATCAAAAAACTTGAGAAATTTTGAAGGGAATAAAAAATCTATTGTTGGCAACGCGAATTTTAGTTGCCATTCATTTGTTTCTTGAGATGATGATAGTTCCACAACAGATGTTGATCATAATATGGTTAGTGACGATGAATCAATAAACGGAGTAAAATATTTAGAATCAGATTTCTCTTACGATTCCAGATTTATGTTATTACTTTAAACTAACATATGACACTGTTATATCATTGCAAATGTATCCTACTTTTTTAATAAGAATGTTATCTAAAAGACTGAAATAAGTATATTCTAAACGAAAATCTTTTCAACCTCTCGATCTCTCACCTTTATTATTGAATTAATGTTGACTACTTCTGATTTCATTTTACCCTAATAATTACCCAAGTCGATTACCTTTTTAGATCGACTAACTACGCTACAGCTTAACTTCAGACTGTACAGAATTTGCCAAAACATAAGCAATTTTCAAACAAGATTCACAGAATAAATCCTCTGTGGTATCAAAATTCATGAATACGAAATATTATGAGCACTCAAGGTGCAAGATAATTCTATTTACCCCTTAAAGTCGTTCCCAGGAATACGTGTTGGGGCACTAATGCGAATGCTAGCAGCTTGAAAGCTGAATTTGAATATAACTTTGAACGTGTCATAGCTAATTCGGAACTTACTAGGGTGTGAGCATTGTTAGTGCTTCTAAACCGTGTTGCAGTTTGATATAGTTTTGAAAACGTTAGGAACTGTGGTTTATTGTTTACGTTTTGAGATCGAAATTAAAAAGGAAATAGGAATATAAGAAAGGGCTTATTCCCTAAAATAAAAAAAAAACAGCTATAAACCCGCGGCTTCGCCCGTTTACATAAAATATAGCCTATGTCACTCAGGAATAAAGCTGCTTTCTATGAGTGAAAAAATTGTATATTAGCGTGCCTAAAAGCAGTAGGACTTTTTTAGGTGTGAAATAGAACGAGTTTTCGAGTGAGTGTATTGAAAAAGGTTTTACGTTCACCTTTTTTATTTTTTCTTAAAAGAAAAAACCTTTTATATCTATAATCTGATAACAAAATAAAGAAAAACATTTTATTTATACCTTTCTACAAGAGTCTACGGCCATTAATTTGTTTTTCCAACATCAACTAAGATATTCAGAGTACCAGGCGCCCAGAAAGCGCAAAGAGACTAAGCTTTTATACAAATTGGTGTTACAAAGCCGTAGAACACTGACAAGTGAGGGTTGGTCCTCGAGTTAAGAGCACTTGAGACTGTCTTTACACGATGTAGGAATTCTTGGGAGCAAAAAGGAAGCTAACCTAATTTCTTTGTTTTTTTATTTTATTTTTTGTACGTGTTTCTTTTGTTTGTTTTGTGCGTGTTTATATTTTTGATCCTGATATAACATCATTATGGTATTTTCCGATATATTATTTTTAGAGGTATATTTTTTTCCTAGCCGTTACCGTCTATTACTGGCAGTACGAGTTCAAAGTAAATGTCGTCTGAAAAAAAAAATCCCAATCTAAGCAGAGCTTCTGTAATGAGTACAAGAAATTTAATAAACATACTTCTATATTTCTAAATGTATGGTAACATATTATAGATAAATTACACCCAGACACTGAACAAAATAATCGTGCCCATCACACAAACATTTGTCCTGGGTGGGAATCAAACGCACGACCTCCGACATAACAGTCAGGGTCACTGACCACTAGACCAACAGGCCTGTCAAAATGACGTTGAATCATTAAAATTAAAGGCAATATCATTGATTTCCTCGTTTTCCTGGTTTCCAAGGAACTCTTGTAAGGAAGGAAGATCAATAATATTTCAATTTCCTTTCCAATCTAGATCCTATAGAAGCTAGTTTTTCAGGATTTGCGTTTCGTTTGAGCTCGATTTAGTAGTCTTTGACGTTTCAAAGGACGCGTTGCAAAGCGTATGCTTTCACGTTTCGGGGCAATCAGTCTTTCGAAGCTAGAAGGTATTTATGTGGGATTTTGGCATGTTTGGTATGATAAAAACATACCTATTCAAGAAAATATAAAGTTGCTATGCCTATTTATTACTGACTAGTTTTTTCCCGCGGTTTCGCCCGCATACATAAACTAAAGCCTCACTCAACAATAAAGCAGCTTTCTATCGGTCAAGAAAAATCCCAATCAGACCAGTACTTTCAGAGATTAAGTATCTTCTACAAACAAAAAAAAAACTAACTTTACCTCTTTATAATATTAGTGTACTTACCTTAAAAAAACTTATTCACTCTTGAATTAAAGATCCCTAGTTGTAGCTATCATAGGAAACAGATTCATCCGGGATTTCCCATCCTCATGAAAGATCCGTCCGCATCGACTTTTATCAAATCAAGCGTCAAAATAATTGAAGAACATAATCGTATCATTTAACTCTGAATGTTTTCATTACACAACAGTAAGCTGAAGTCTTTTGTACTTCAAATACTTATCAATCGTTTGCGCAATCAAGGGCCAATTATTTTAGTGTGAAGACACAGAAGTACTGTTAAGTTGTGGCCATTAAAGACACTTTTTCGAAGCAGAACTGCCCGCCTTGCCAAGTTACAACCGTTTCGCTTGCGTCGAACGCTTAGAGTTCCCGCGCGCCTCATGGAGTTGTCAGCAGCAGGAGGGGCCCAGCTGGGTCGAAGCCTACTGGGGCCAGGGTTATCCGAAAGGAAACTCAAGCCCCGGTATGAAGAGGCTAAAAGAAACGGGGTGAGTTTTTATTCAGTAAGAATCTGACACTATCTCCCGCTCCGCCCAAGAGCGGGGTTTGCCAGAAGATGATTTTGCCCACAGTAAAAAAAGAGGGAGTGTCTTATTCTTACTACCTAAAACCCTTCTGGATACCTTCAATTTCCCTTTGCGTTCTACGGTAACTTTCGGTAACATCCTTAAGCGTTAGGCACTAAAATCGCTTCAGCTTTAGAACTCGCTGTTTCTAAAGCCACAAGCTCATCCTCATTAACACTTAGATGATTATAGATATTGTAGGCGAGCTTATTAATTTGATTGTAACAACTGATTGATAGGAATGTTAAGTGGAATGATACCGACGCGTAACGGAACGGATTCATATCAGTCCTGACTGACAGTATTGTTGGATCAATTCTTTGAGTTAAAATGTCGATGACCGCTACTTCTTTTATACTATTATGATGAGTCGTTTTCTTTATCTTGTTAAGTAATACTTGTTATGAAATTTTATGTTTGTTATTTTTTGGTACGGTGGCCAACGGATGGTAGGTTTGATTCTTGCCTAAGGCTATTGTTTTTAGCTTGTTACGCGTTTCTTGTTTGTGTACTTATACTCTGTTCATAACATTTATGAAAACCTTTTGTTATGGTCCGTTCAACCGATTTTGACTTTTATTACGTTGGTGGCATGACAAATGGCGACTGCAGTAAATAGTTGGTATTGTAACCACTTTTTTTGCTTTCAATGTCGTCCTTATGCCTACGAAATAGAAGTTAAAATCGGTTGAATAGACAGTAAAAAGGTTTTTTTAAATGTCTAATCTTAACGCGAATAGGGTATAGATGATTTATATGTGGAAAGGCTTGCGATGTATGTAATTTAAGTAATCAGTTATCTTTATTGGTTACTGTTTTTTCCACGAATTCTTCCTCTAGGGGATTTTGTTATGTAACTGAAATATATGGTACCTTTTAAAAGATACAAATATTTATGGGTGAAAAAAAAACAAAGAATGATGTCTCTTAAAATATTCCTTTGAAAACTCCACTCTAGCTTATTTAGTCCCACTGCTGGGAAAAAGCCGTCCTCTCATCTGTCACACAATTCTGTTTTTTTTAGTGCGGGCTCCTTTTCATACAATGTTTTCAGAGCGTGTAATTTGGTAAGTAAAACGATTTCAAATAAGCCTAATAGAGGTCGGTTCTTTAATATATTGAACTAGCTGCTCCCAGCGGCTTCGCCCGCGTGATAGCAGAAAATTATCCCAAGGGAACATACTTCGGGTTAAAAAGTATCCTATGTCCTATTCCACGACATGGTCTATCCGTGTACCAAGTTTCATAAAAATCGGTTTTACCATTTAGGAGTGAAGACGTAACAAACAAACAAACTCACTTTCGCTTTTATAATATTAGTAAGGATATAGTACATTTACATTAAGTGTCGTCCGAATTTCACCGCAAGGATCCAGCAGAAAATCAGCGTCAAGTACTTTTGCCTGACACATGCTGAGCTGGACTACCATTTGGTACAAACACTGAGATGCACACCAGACTATGGCTATGCATTTTTTTTTCTCTAAGTACCTTCATTTGTTAATAAAAATTTTTCTTTTTTAATTTTGTTTGTATTTGTATAGGTGCTTAGTTTTTTATAATTTTATTGTGCTTTACTAATTACTTCTGACTTCTGTATCGTGTGTGCGTACATAAAGAAGTAAAGTCACATAGATAAGACATTCAGACCCAGAACAACTATCTGTAGGCCATACAAATTCTTACATGCGGGAATCGAACCCAAGCAGCTTACCACAGCAGCCAATCGTTCAACCCCTGCGCCAATCGTTCCGTGAAGTACCTTTTCATAGCCCTAAGTTGTGCAATAAAATCTATCAGTACTAATCTCGCCGGCATCAGTCAAAGACGTAACAGTAAGTTAAATGGAGGTTAAAGGTCGCGACTGTCCATCTAATACTATTAGGACGCGTTTCCACTGAAGCGTAGATAGTAGTTAGGCATCAGAAATGAAGATATCTGCAGGAGAACCAAAGTTACCGACATAGCTCAAAGAATCGCCAAACTTAAGTGGCAATGGGCAACGCACATTGATGGATGGAGAAGGAGAGGAAGGCCAAAGAAAAGATGGATGGATTGTGTGAGGAGTGATATGAAAGAAAAGGGAGTTAGTGATAGTTTGATGGGTGACAAGACAGAATGGAAGAAAAAAACTTGTTGCGCCGACCACAAGTAATATGGGATAAGGGCAGGAAGAAGAAGAAGAAGAGAACAAGGCACATTGCAACTTTTTAATTTTGATACTTGTGGAATAAGTAAGACATTGGTACCGAGGTGGAGTTATGGGGCTGAGTGCTTCAATGATTAACTTCACGTGTATCAAACGTTGTTTTTCAATACACTTTGAAAGACATAAAAAACGGGGGTCTCGCGGGGGCTGCTGCGATCAACCTAAAACGATAGATACAATAAATTGCGGTGGGGGTGAACTCAAGCACTTTTCCGCACTAGTGTGGAAAACAGTAAATTGACAAAAAGCTGTAGAGATAGCAGCGAGTTTTCGATTACCTAAATGTATTGGAAAATTATATGATGATTTCCCACCATACAATAAAGGCCACCTTTTTTACCTTTGGTAACGTTTCTGCCTTTTACTTCACAGATATAAGCTCTATTGACTAAGAGCCCCATAATGGTCCCTCAGCAAACACCGTCGAAGTGGCCAGACCACAATGACTATAATTAAGCCGACAGTACATTTGTTCTACATAGTGTAGTCCCTTCACCTGTCACGTTTTGGTTGGGGATTGCTAAACCTTTTGTAGTAATGGTTGTTAAGGGCACTAGGTTTGTATGAAAGCGGAGAGCGAGACGTATAGAAAATTAAAAATTATATAAAAAACTCGAGAGCGGTGGTGGCCGAATGGTAATGGCTCCGACTTACGAGTTGTAAGTCGCGGGTTCAAACCCTGCCAGGCGCATTACTTTGTGTAATTTATGTCATTACCACTGCTCTCGAAACGGTGAAAACGTTTTATTTGCTGGAATCTCATCCATAATACGTACGAAGCGTTTTGGGAACACATTTACTGTGCGTTCAGCTATTGAGTGGAATTCCCTGTCGGAATTTGTGTTTCCTTTCATACTTTCAACTAGGAGGTCCTACTTTAAGACAAGCATATTCCATCAGTGGCCACATCTCCGCTTACCGTCAGGGGAGTCGATGGTCAAGTCAAACACAAGCCACTGACACTTAAGTTTGGCGATTCTTGAGGCTATGTTGACGACCTTGGTTCTCCTGCGGATATCTTCATTGCTGATGCGATCACGCAGAAAACTCCTAGATTAGACCTTTGGGTGACTGTAAGCTTTGTCCGCATATCTCTAAATCCTGTAAAGCTGTATATAAATAATATAACTATTGATACTGTTGGCCATTCTTTCTTCAAAACAGTGAAGATATAAATAAAAATCTACACTAAAATTATAAATAGGTAAAGTTTGTTTCTATGTGTTTCTGTTTGTGAGAGGTAATCTCTAGAAGTTCTGGACCGATTGCTAATTTTTTTTTACCGATAAAAAGCTGCTTTATTCCTTAGTTACATAGCCTATATTTTATGTAAGCAGGCGAAGCCACGGGCAAAAGCTAGTAAAAGATTAATAGAAACCGCCAACAACCAGACCGTCACCTTATATATTGCGTTGGCCTCAATAACCTACATTAAGGGCGTTCGTATTCAGAGCGGAAAGCTCTTAATGTAGCACTAATTGTTAGCGTGTGAATTTGACGTGATAATTGAGTGAGCACAAATACTCGGCCAAGTTGGATCACACCTGGCGATGAGCGATCCGTAGGGATATGGGCTTAATTCGACACTTACACTAGGAGCGATAGTTGGATGGTTATCAGAGTAGATAGTATGAAAATCAAAAATACTATAGAAGATTGTACCGTAAAATAGATGAACATCTTATAAGACTAGGAAAGAAATCTAAATACTTTGATAAAGAAAGAAGAAATTAAAGAAACAAGAGGTGAGCTGAAAGTGATATATCATGACAATAACAAGCCGAATGTAGAAATAGTAGAATTTAGAGCAAAGAAGGAGAATAGACAGAATGACAAAATGGTGATGACAAAAACATTAAACATATTGTATCTCTTTAAATCTCTTTGGGTGATGATAATATTCTCTCCTAAAATTTCTAAGAGCAGAAAGTGCTACTATATATATAAATAAGGCAGATCAATAAAGAAAAGACAAGAACCATCTAATGCACAAACAATCTGGCCTCGATTCATCAAATTCATTCATTCGAGACCAAAGTCAGAGCTATTCAATGTACATGTTACTAAATACTAGACAGAAAAAATAATAATTTAAATTTATCGATAGGATTAGAAAAGGAGTTTACAATATCGGCACTCAATATATATTTTCTAAAGACAAGAACAAGAAAGTCTTAAGCAATATGTTTATTAAACAGCAGTGAACAATAAATTAACGTACCAACCATATGCAAGCCGAATTAAATTAAGTCATCTAAACGACCCATTAATTCAATTCTGCCGACAACTAAGTTCCGCACTGTATCGTAATCAGTAATCACCCACCTTCTATAATTTCCTTAATCGCCTCTTACACCCACGGCTCCTAATAACATCTATTTCAAGTCCAACCATTCACAGCAAATTACTGCCAACTAATTCTTATTAATCTGTAATTTTCATTTATCTACGGACGTTAAACATTTATCTTTACTTTTAAACCTATTTATCATAAGGTTTACTAAATTTGTTGCTAGCCGTATAGCTAGGCATCGGTTGCAGGTCTGCTAGATATGGCAGATTCAAACGGTCAACTACTACAAACTGCTATGATACTGAAGACAACTTTTTAAACAAACCATACGTAGTTCTGACTGACTCATCATCACCTAGGCTAAACTCTTGAACTTAGAGAGCTTTTTATTCATATTTAAATTCAGGACATTTTAATTTCACACAAGCTAACATGTGCTTTTACAAACATTAAATCCTAGTTTACGGTTCCCATTGGTCGTTTCCCATGAAGAAGAAACGGCAAGAAACAGTTACAGCACAGTTAATCTTTAAGTCGAGAGTAAAAAGGTTTCTTCTGGATAAGCGCGTTCCATCGTCGACCACATCGTCGCTTTCCATCAGGTGAGATAGCGGTCAAGCGCGATCCTATCAACAATAAAAAAAACGATTGATGTTGTATATTTCTATTTTACAATATTAATGGGTGTGAGAAGACAATGGTTCTCTTTAAGAGGGTCCTTCTCCACTCGCTTATCGTAAACATCGAAAATGGTTTAAAAGCTTGTTACTTCATTTAATGCAATCCAACGCGATGTTTGACGAAAAGGCAACGCAAAAAAAGAGAGATAACGCCTGGAAACTCTGTTAGTATTCGGTAATTCCTAGATTTACTCGAAAATTTCACAAAACTTGCTTCAGGAAATAGCTGTTTTTTTTAAACCCTTAAAAGTTTTTGGAAAAAGTTGTCGTCATTTAGAATCTTAATAAAATTTGCAAGGTCTCTAGAGGATTACTTTTTTGACTTTTTAATGTTTAGGCAAATTATGAAGTGTCAAAGTTCATACAAAATAGGAAATTTTCAGAGGTTTTTACTGGATTAGTTTTATATAAATTTAGAAATTGGTTTCTTTAGAAACCTAGATAATATCCACAAAATACTGTGTTTCCAAAATATCTAATGAAAAATGTGTAATAACGTCATAATCAGTTATGAGCGGTTGTATGAAAAACAGTGAAAATGTAAGTCATGATGCACCACCTTAAGACGAAATCTCACGAGCAATAAACCATATGTACATTGTACTAAGAAGTTTTTATTAACATACATATATACATCTTAATTATTAAATATTATAAACTAATAGTTATATATATGTACATTGTTATATTTTTTATCTATCTACTGCTATTCAAGAAATAACTGTTCGATAATTTGGTCTTAATTACCTAATCATCAAACAGGTTACTTAGATATTTTGAAATTCACCTCCTAAGAAGGTTGCTAAAAAAGTTATGAGTTTACATGTGGATGGACGGCGGGGGAGAGGGAGGCCAAAGAAAAGATGGATGGATTGTGTGAGAAGTGATATGAAAGAAAAGGGAGTTAGTGATAGCGTGACGAGTGACAGGACAGAATGGAAGAAAAAAACGTGTTGCGCCGACCCCAAATAAAACGGGACAAGGGCAGGAAGATGATGATGACCTCCTAAGAAGGTGAAAAAAAGTCATGTGCTAAATTTAGTGGCGCACATAAACTGCAAAGAAGACAAAATATTGTAGGTACGTTGTGCGTACGGTACGAATTTTGTTAGTATGTACTGGCATATCTAGATGCTGCCACCGCAGTGATTATTTATTCTGTGTTGCTAAAATTGTTAAATATGCATCCGAATCACTTACATTTAGAAAAGTAAGATAAAAATTACTTAAAAAATTATACTTTCTAATGATACTACGGAAGCCAAACTTTCTACTTAAGAACAAAGACGGGAAATCAAATGTATTGGAAAATTTTCGTCATCAGTCTAATTTCTTAATGGCTGTACTGTGTAATGGGATTATTTTTGGACGATATTTAAAAGTATCTTTATACTCTAATCTATCATCAAGATTTTTTGAAGTTGACGGATAATTTGATGCTTCTTTATCTACGTCGACTTTTGAGAACCAGTGGAAGGGGATCGGTCCTTTGTACTTCTATGTCCATTTTGACATTGTTGGTATTTTTGTTCGCACAAGCACTCTACTTGATTAAACCTAAAAACTTAGATTATATTTGTTTAACTGTCCTACCCTCATCATGTGAAAGTTTCTCAGTGATGACAATTTGTCTCTTTTAACGTCATCCCTCTCACTGAAGAACACAATTATTGTTAACTAGTTTCTGCTATATGCTTCGCCCGTGTAAAAATAAGCTATGTGCTATTTTAAGGATGTGATTTACCCGTGTGCAAAATTGAAAACATAAAAATATTCGGAAAAGCAGAGATATATTTATGATTCAGAAAAAAATATATACAAAGATTTTACCCAAATATAGTGTAACACTAATCCAAATTAATTTGTTCAAATTAACAGAAGATAATTTTAATACTAAAACTAATATATATTTTGGCGTTGAAACTCATTTCATTTTACAGAAACTTTTGATGCCCCCAGTTAAAAGTTAAATGTTAAACTGTCGGCAAGCTCGCATTTTGAAATCATATTAAAATATTATTGCTAAAGGGTTCATTTTAATTGGAGTTTAGAATTTCTAAATTCTAGAATAGATAGTGATGGTTTAAACTTTACTGGAGAAATGTATGATTTGGAATAGATTTATTAATATCAACGTTAACTCTAAACTTTACGCAAAGGTAAATGAGTAGGCTGGAGTAATCCAAAGTGTTACAGCGGCTTTGGTTTTAACCCTTCAGATACCGTCAATTAGAGACACAATAGTAAGACAATAGATGCGCGGCCACCGGTGGTCGCTTGGGGATTCATGAATTAGTTAGTAAAAATCTCACACTCCCATCTCACTACACCCAAAGGTAAGAGAAGTTGTCCGTTGATTTCCCATCGGAAAAAGGTGGTGATGAGTTAACCTGAATTGATCTATCTACAATGTTAGTATAATTTTCAGTAACTAGCAACCTACTTTGCCAGATTTCTAGAAAGAACTAAATTAATACAAAAAATTATGCCTGTATTACAAAAAAACTAATACATCCAAAACCTTTACTTACACAATAACAAGACTTTTTCTAATAATGCCTTTAAATAATTTGTACTAATAAAATTTTTGTGGTTTATGAGACTGATATATTAAACTAACGCGATTCACCATCAACGATTACTTCACTGCTTACCATCAGGTGGGATCGCAGTCAAGCACTAGTTTATATCAATAAAAAAAAGAATTCTTTCATTCAATTGTTTCTTCATACACAAGTTTTCTCGTAATCCGGCCTTTTTGTTACAATGCCCTTAATCCGTCAGCCAGAAAGTGAATGAAGCTTTTATTAGGTTTTTCTTTACTATGTTGAATAAGACTTATATTAAAAGAAATTCGGCGTAAGAATACACGTTTTTTCTTTCTTTCTTTTCTTGCTATGAAAATAATATCTAATTATGAACCAGTTTACTTATTTTCCTACTTTATTAATTTATTTATTTTTTTCGTGTGTCACAGCACAAAAGTTTTTGTAACCTTTAGTTTATGTAGAGTACGGCAATGATATGGAAGCGCGGAGTCTCCTAATACAGGCACTCTTATGCTTAAAAGGAGGCTCCAAATACTTGTAAATATGTTATGGCTAATTGTGACAATAAACCATTTTGTATTTTTTGTATTTTGTATTTTTGTATTGTTTTATTTGCTAAACAAAATATTTTATTAGCCCTTGTAATCTTGTCATCAATGATTAAATTATTAAGCTTCAAAACAACTTAAAATAAGAAAGACAGACAAGACATGAATGAAAGGTCAAAGCCCATCACACCCATATGGTTAATGCAGAAAATGTTTTTACAAAACATAAAATATAATTTACTTTTCAATAAAACTTTTCATTTTGTTTTCATACTTTCAACGGTTTTTCTCGATTTGCTCTGATCGATATGCACTCACAAATCCTGATTGAATCCTGTTTGTTTGTTCTGTTTGAGTAGCTTTGGAATAGGTACTACTTATTTTACTTCCACGTAAATTATCTTCTACTGGTATCTACTCTAAACACTTGAAATGGTGACGCATTTAAAACTATACTTTTAAGACAAATACTACTGATTTAAGAATCTTTGAACTAAAAGCAGCTGCTCGAATTAATTGACTGGCCTGTTGGTCTAGTGGTTAGTGGCCCTGACTGCTATGCCGGAGGTCGTGGGTTCGATTCCCACCCAGGACAAATGTTTATGTGATGAGCATGATCATTTGTTCTGTGTCTGGGTGTAATTTATATATAATATGTATGTATTTAGAAATATATAAGTATGTTTATCAGTTGTCTAGTACCCATAACACAAGCTCTGCTTAGCTTGGGATTAGACGGCGTTGGGTGATAGTTGTGGAATATTATTATATATTAATTATAATATAATATAATTATGTTAGTGTTGTTTCTTTAAGCATTACCTATATACGTTTCAATTTTACTATACTCAATCTCAAAGCAATTGTTTCTATGAAACCATTTTGCAGACACTCTCAAATTCCAACAAACATAAAGTTGGAGATAGTTGGTCGTTCCAAAGCGTATCTCTAAAGAGAACAACAGGCAAGAAACTCCATGTTTACCACAAAATCTTGAATGCCTTGTTCTTAATTAGGATTCTGCGGCAGAAACGTCTAACAATAACCTTTTCACCCACTTCGATAACGCTATTATCGAGAAACCACCTTAGCTTAATTAATATACGCCTAAATTTTGTATAATAATGGAATTAAATTGTAAATAAGTTTGACGAGTTTCTGCAAAACTTTGTACTTGGGCGTCCAAGTTTGGATTAACTTTGGAACCATAATAGACCTTCTGAAAGTTTATGTAGATGAGTTATTGTGGTTTTAAGATGGAGTTTGCAATGCCTTAGTGCGTTGCAAAATGCTTCTTTGAGTTGTTTTAGACGTATGCTTCAAGTTTTCACTTTGGTTAAAAGGCGTCAATTTGTAGCCATAAAACAGCGTCCTTCAAAACTTTTCACCCCATCTCATAATTATTTTTGTTGTTACAGATTAACAGTACCAGGCCAAACAGTAATACAATTACCAAGTGACAAAGAAGATGAAGAGGAAACAGGCACACGTTTCCGGCGCACAGGCTCCGAAAGACTAAGAGATGGAGCAAAAGCCTTACTCAGAAGAGTCGAATCCCTCAAAACAAGAAGAAGAAAACGGCAAAACCGCACAGAAGTCATCGTTTCCTCTCCTCATTTCCTAGATGTTCAGCAGGACAAATATGCTGACCTTAGTTACATTGACATGACTCCTACAACTCCTACAGCATTCCCTTTCCCCGACTTCCATAATTCTCCCTTACATGCTCCAGCAATTAGGACCCAACCTCCATCTCCTATGACAGCCTTGCCTCCATCCCCAATAGCTCCATTAGAACAGTCCTTTGTCCTAAATGCTCCTTTTGGAGATGACAGCTCAAGTTATGCCTCTGATGGAAGCATGGGTTCCAGCAATAAGAGTTCTAAATCAAAATTGGGAAGAGCAAAAAGGATTTTCCATAGAGGGATCAAAAATGAAGATTCCAGTGCTTTGAGTGATTCGGAGTGCCAGCCTGCTAGTTGGAGACATAATTATTATAAGGATCATAATACTAATACTCATCAAAATACTGAGGTGAGTGACTACGAGTATTTTAGAACATTTCAATTTATTTAATATTTCCTGTAACAATATCATATTATTACATATATGCACTTAGATTAGATTTTGCCCCTTGATATTCAAGTAGGATAATTTGCGAAAATGAATTATAAAATTTTTCATAATAGCTAATCATTTACTTATTTATCAATTAACACAGAAAATACATTATTATCATTAATTTGACTATTATTATGAAATTATAATTCCACACTTTTTTCAATTATGATTAGTGCCATTTTAACAAATTCACTAGGTTTTGGCTATATATGTAATATCCTCTCATTGCTCTATTTGATATGATAGCTAAATATCTCTACCAGCTCTATACGATATGATTATTCTTAAACATTAACAAGGGTTGAAATATCATTTAACTTAAAAGCTAAGTCATTATCTATCTCTACTTTGTTGTCTAAAAGCCAACTATCACCATTAAACCATATACTTGGCTTGATGGTAATGTTAGTTACTCCATTTCTGCCAGAAAACTTATAGTGGTTCTTAACTACCTCGAATAGTTCGAGGGAACTCACTGGAGCTTTAACTATTAGCCAAGTTTGGCTTATCTCGAGCGATGTGATCTTAACTACTTGAGGTCACTTAATAACATAATATCTGTCATTGATGGAACTTTTAGTTACGATGTCAAGTTAAGTAATAATTTCTTCTTTTATTAGTTCTTTGCGTAAAGGATCTACATTAGCTTGTTATTTTATTCGAGTCCTTATTTTATTTATGATCTAGTTTGTTGGCGTTTTGTAAGATGACGCTATCAAAATTCATGACTTTTGTGTTTATGAACGGATTTCTGGGACTGCTTAATTGATGGTCGGAATTTCGCTGAAATTTCATGCAGCAGTCAAGCGGTGACTGCTTGATCATATAAACTGTCCATTTGAAATGTTGCGTCAGTTTGAACTGTTGTTGTTGCTGTCCTTTTCCTACATTCGACTCTGATGAAGAATGAAGAATTGGTGAAACTAAAATGCATCGTGCTGTCAAGTGTAGTTGTCGTTGACATCACGCTCAATGGCTAACTACTCGAGCTGCCGGTGTACGGCTAACCTTATAGCAATGCACGCACGCGTGTTTGCTAACTTCAATTAACTAGGCGCTAAAATCATAACCTAAGCTTTAGGAATCTCTCTATACTTAATAAATATCTAACCTAACAGCATTGTTTTTTTTACCACCAGGTTTACGTTGAGCCTCCATCTCCTTTAGAACTGAAGCCAGATCCTGAAATACTCCGAGAAGTGCAGAAGTCACCGGGACATACTCATCACCGGCGGCAGGCTATCAGGACCAGCTCGCTCAATTTAGGGAATGATGGGAAAAAGTAAGTAAACGTCCTTCCATTACATTGCATTTCATTGCCTGCATGACCAATGGTGGCCTAGTAAGCAGTGAAAGACTTCCATATTATAAGTTGTATGTCAAACAGCAGTCAAAACGATGAAAGAAAATATCGTCAAGTAATCAATATTCTAGAACCAAATTCGAAGATATGAAATCCAACACGCACTTGGACGGTGTGGTCGAGAGGGAAGGGGTGATAATCCATATCATACATTCCTCCTTGACTTGGAAACCTGAATCCCATCATGGGGACCATTATTAGGTTTATTATGGTAACGTCTTAAAAATAAAAAAATGCTTGTATAATTTCATGCATTTGCTCACATTTTTTTTTGTATTTTTATCCACTATCATGACAGTTAACTGTTTTGTTTATCTAACTAAAGATGTTTCTTAGGTTTGATTTACAACTCCCCAAGTCATGTAATGCGTGATTGAGTCATCATCCGGAATATACCTAATGGTTGACATTAAAACACTCCATGCCTGATCCATATAATAATATATAAAAAAATAAAGACTCTAAGGACTACTGGCGATCACAAATCAATATTAGGTAGACTAACAATAAAACCTATATCTATTCACGAAGATGTTTTTTAATCCTAGTAAATACAAAAATCCTACAAGTACTTTTATATCAACCTGAATACCTACTTCGGTAAATAAAGATTATATAATAAGATTATTCTATAATATCAAAATATCTTTTCAGATACAATTTTGGCCTAAGATCTTACAAGTACTCATCCCTTGAGTATTACTTCATGTAATATTTTATAGTTAAGGCAGTCTTCTGAGAAAATCTAATAAAGTCCTTTATAACTCTAAGAAGCCTATTTTCTATCTTATATGATTGCTCAAAACTTGCCAGACCTTCTTTATTATTTATTTGAATTTAAATCGCTAAGCAATATTTCTCTGTCTATTAAACATCTAATATTTCTCTAAAAGTTTCATAGTTTTTGAAACATTTGATATCGAAATCACAACGCTAAAGACTGAATTCTTCTTTGAGTAGGATATTTTGACTAAAAATATCTTTAACATATGCAATACTCCTTATCCATGTCGTTACATTACCTGTTTGAAGTTACTCTGAACCCAAGTTTGAATAGGAGTCTTGCAAAACAGAGGATAATATATTTTGCCTGCGTCCTATACAAACAGCTGTTCAATAAATCAAAGGTTTCGATCAAATTGAAACGAAGCGTTACCATGCTTAACATATTATTACTTGGGGGACTGGAAGCAGGGATGCAAAAGGCCTTCAAAGGAAACCAAAATCAAAATTCTACTATTCCTTAGGGAGGTTACTGGCTCCTAAATTTCATATGATAGCACCATGTGCAATTAGAATAGTCCCTTTTCATATAGCTTCTACTGCAAATATGACAGAAGACTCTTTCAATATCATTACAATTAACAGACCGGTAGTAAGTTGTACAACCAAAATAATTAACAGAATCATTGATGATAAAGTCATTTATGACATCATTAGAGATATTGATGAAGAAAAATGAAATAAATGATTACATTATACTGATTGGTTAGATTAATAAAAATATTGAGCCAACCTCTTGAAACATGGGATAGACACGATCAAAAGGAGAAAAGCCAAGGCTTGTGGTATTATACCAGTGGATATAATTCCACAAGCAGAATCTTAGAGAGGTGCTCTTCTTTACCAATCACACTCAAAAATTCTTCATGTAGAAGATAATATAGGAAAAATAGAAAAGCAAAATTCAAAAGCAGACCCAGACGCTGCTATAGACGCCATATTTGAAAGCGACATTACCACGTCAAGACTAATTACTCCAACAGGTAGCCATTAGTTTTAAAATGAGTGTCACAGTAATGGACAATGCTAAAACAACTGATTGGCATACTAATGCCAGTCTCGACTATGCAGTATTCGATATATTGTGTGAGAATTGTGAGGTTTAGTGGAAAAAACATTTTGTGAAAGTGCTGCAGTTTATGGATGTAAGGACCAGATTTTGATGTGATAGTATTTTGGTCCTTTGGGTGCAGTGACAAGAATTTTAATTAAAGTGTCATAGTGAAGTCTTGTAATAGTAATGCCATTGGTTTGGGTGACTGTGTTGTCACGTTATCAATGTTACACTGCTGGTGGTAAATATTGCAAATAGTTTTGATGTGTCAAAATTAGTTCATGAAGAATTTGACGATATCAGAATATTGTCTATCTCTATAAGAACTTTAGGCTTGCTTGTTTCATCGTAGACCTCATCTAGCGGCTTTTGGATGGAAAATAAGTTTGTTGGATATGGGATAAACGACAAAGCGGGCATAGAAAAAAAATACTTTACGCCCATTTTCATTAAATAGTCACAACTACCTGAGATTAACTAAACGTTCTTCCTTATCTCCAGGTTTCGTGATCGAAGCCTCAAAAGGGATAAGTCGGCATCCAGGAGTTCAGAACTAGACAGCAGCCCCAACTCTGCAGGATCCAGGTCTCATGATGGTGACCAGGATGACGACGATGATAGTCTGGACATGAAGAGTAAGAAGTGAGTTGACAAAGACATTGTAGTTATTATTTTAATGATAAAAGGCCAACACTATTATACACTACACTATACTACACACACACTCTATTACTACACTACACTATTACTATATTTGACCTCTAAAGTTAATAATAACAATACCTATAACCTTCTAATTTACAGGAACAACATACAGAGATGGTACTCCTTTAGGACGAACGCGCTGAACGGTGGACCCAAAGCCAACAATACTTTGACGCCGACCCCGAATCAGAAAGACCCGGATTCTTACCGTAAGTTACAAGTCGTAAAAAAGTCGAACTTAGGAAATTAATTAAAATGTGTTTTAAATTTTCGAACTAAAGTACAGCACTTTTGCATCTCTAATTAAGTACCGTGTTATGGAGCAGAAAGGTCCTGAGCATACCGCAAATTTCCCAATCACAGTGCTCGAAATCTCAGCTCTGCTTCAGAGGAAACAATGTAGTTGAAGTGGAGTAGAGCTGAGTAGACTTTTAAATAAAACAAATGAACACGCTACCCGAGCCGGACAGAATGGAGTTGAGCTAAGGGTACGAAGCGGAGGGTATCTCAACTCCATTTCGCCCCCCTCCACTTTGATAGAAACTTGCCACTATTCACTGCTCTTCTCCGATCTATTCCACCTAGCTTCACTTCAGTGGCAATGCACCCTTTATACCATCATGGTTCCGTTGGGAAAATGGGATGGACTGTTACGTATAGCTCGTCTCGTTCTGGCACTGGAATTATGGTGGCTTTAAAAGGTCTTATGCTAAAGGAAAAAAAATGTGAAGGAGCTGATAAAAAAATCAAGACTTACCTAGATATCAATACGCAAAAACGCAGCACAAATTCATCCTTAAATTCTAAATTCAATTCTTCTTTTTCTTCCAGTATCCCGGCCGATGTCTTCACTCTCATGTGGCCAGCTCCACATCCTAAGGAAGTTGGCGCTACTCCGGCTGACGGCCTGCATGGAACGGTACTGTCCTTCACACAAGTCTGGCTGGAATTGGGAGCTGCCTAAGCTGATCAGGAAGATTAAGACTCCTGATTATAAAGGTAAGGTTCCGGATTGATTATATTTTGTAGCTAGATGGATCGTGGAAAGTAATGGTGTCACAGTGGTACTTTGTAATATAGTTAATTACCACTGCAATGCTGGAAGACATGGTGAGGAAGCCGGCATGAACCAAAAAGCAAAGCATGTGCCTGCGCGGTTGATTACAGCCCATTCTCTCTCGTAGAAAGGAGGAGCGATTTCCAGCAGTAAGAACATTAAAGGCTGATTATGGTTTATACTAGAAGAATCGTATAAAGAAAAAAACGGTACAAGATCGTGCCCATACACATTACGGAAATGAAAGGAAATTCGGACTTACCTAATCTCACTAATTGCTTACCATCAGACGATATGAAGGTTAAGAATAAGGTCATAAAGGAATTAAAAAACTGTCCGACTGTTACGAGTATTTAGATCCAAAAAAGTCTCAGTACATACTAAAGTTTCGGAAATAAAATTTCGACGTGTAACATATTAAACTCGAATCTAGCGATATGCGTTTGTCAATTTTTCACATTAATTTTGAAAGAAAGAAAGAACAGAAAAACACATGGATGTGGTTTGTGTAAACACCGGTTAAGTATGAGTATATTAAAAGCAATAAAGAAGTAAAGAAAGGAACAAGTGTCTTGCGATGATACTTAATCCAGAACTACCTATAGGTACTAAGTATACTCGTACTTCACTTACGCTTGAAATGATGTCCCCATTAAATTGGCTAGATAAAAAGGGGAACTGTACCCCTAGCCAAGTTGCTAATCTGCAATAGTTAACGCTAGTAGAAAGCTTCAAATGTACGGGAATGACGTCATCTAAACGCTCAGCCATATGGTCAGAGCAAAAGAATTGGCGGCAAGGTCAACTCGAAGCGTTCGACGCAAGCGAAACGGTTGTAACTTGGCTAGGGGGGCTGGTCCCTGAAAACAACACTAAAGGATGAAAAAGACGAGAATAAAGGGGAATTCACGAACACCAAAACATCACATCTAATAAATCATAATTTTCCTCCCAATAAAGTTAATACTAAAGCCCTTGCCGATAACCATAAAAAATACCCGTAAAAAGGACCTTTCGAGAAAAAAGGGTATTCCGAAAAAAAGTATTAGAAAACAAATAAAACCAATATGTTACAATATTACATTTAAAACTCCTGAACATAAGAGCAGTTATTATCCTTACTCACAGCCAAAATATACATATTGAAGATATTTTAATATCTCAGACAAAATGTGACTCTAATCGTACAAGGACAGGGTTTACTTTTGTTTAAAGATTTTGATTAAGCCGATGCCGTCAGATATCGAAATGTGTTTTACTAACATTTATATTAAATGTATCTATTCATCCTTTGAATGTTAACCATTCCAGTTTCCTCTAATAACGTAAAATGTATTGAGGCAAGGGTATTTTGGATTGAAATATAGTTCGTAAATCATTTCTTCCTATTGACATAGGTTTCTTTACAAAAATATTGTAATGAATAATGGATATTACTTTCGGCAATATTGATGTAATAGTTTATTTTGTAATTAGTTTGATTTAATAACTTATTTTAAATAGGTAAACCATTTACAGGGATTTAAGAAATCTCAAGGTAGGTGGGTCACAGTAAAAAAAAATGGGACAAGTGCGAGTCGGACTCGTACACTGAGGGTTCCGTACAAACTTACTTATGAAAACAGTTCAATTCCCGAATTGAGTTACGAAGATTTTTCCGAGTCGCAAAAAAGTTCCTTTTTTGTGTCGTAACTACAAATCTACAGTTTTCAGATTTTAATCCATACTTGTGCTATTAAACCTTGCTTCACACCAAATTTCAAAATTTTAGGTCGTTGAAGTACTCTATGAATTTTAATTCCCTTGAGAGTGTTGAAATATACGGTTTTGCGACGTAAACAGCAGTATGTTTTTTAGTGAAAGCTGTTAAACTCCTGTTTTCAAGACTACTGATCTTTAGGGTCTGTTATTGAAAATCTTGTATTTCTGTTCCAGATAAGACAGTGTTCGGAGTGCCTCTGACGGTGTCGCTGCAGAGGACAGGACACGCGCTACCAAAGCCAATACAATGTGCGCTGAACTGGCTCAAAAACAACGCTTTAGATCAAGTAAGTCTTCTAAATTGTCTCGTTTTGCCATTTGTGTGTTGTAGCACGGTCATTTTCAGCCATAGACCAGCCAAGACCACTGCGTGGCTTAGAACTCTCATTGATCCCACCAGTACCCATGCTCACATTCCAGTAAAAACGATGTTCATCATATTATGATAGCTTAGTTTTAAACGTTTAACTTACGTCATGGACGAGTACATCGCGTGTTCACCCTAACCCAAGCATGTGCTTCCAAAACGATGAAAGAAAACATCGTAAGGAAAACGGTAAGTCCTTCAGCCTAAAAGTCGAAGGCTAGCAACTTGTACTAACCGGCACTAGACCCGTATGAAGGATTTTGATACATTCCCTCTCATAGAGACGAAGCCTGAATGCCAGCATTGGGAACAATAAGGCTGATTAAGCTTCATTTGTTTTTCAAGTATAGCTTGGCTGCCGCCAAGTTGTCTCCATCATTTGTGCAGTGACCTATGTTTATAAAACCAACCTTCACCATTTTTACAGATGGGTATCTTCAGAAAAGCTGGCGTCAAATCTCGTATAGCAAAACTTCGGACCACAGTCGAGGCTGCAGGCGCTGCCAACGCCTCTTTTGCCATAGAGAACATAAACACCATAGAGCCGAACCAGTCCAGCCTGAACTTCGATGGGGCGCAGGCGCATGACGTGGCTGACATGGTCAAGCAGTACTTTAGGGAGTTACCTGATGCTTTGCTCACGAATAAGCTGAGTGAGACGTTTATAGCGATATTTCAACGTAAGTAATTTTGGTTATATTGATAACTAGCTTCACCGACTACGTGCCGGAAGACGCAGAGCTGGAAGGCCTCCAACAAGGTGGACCTATGACCTGGACAGGGTCCATGCGTTGTGGCGGCGCTTCGGGGAGTCCTATGTCCAACACTGGACGTCTTTCGGCTGATTTATAATGATGATGATAACTAGCTTCTGCCAGCGGCTTCGCCCGCATGAAGGTAGGTTTCTACATACAAAATTCCAAACCTCGTTTGTCCTCCTTAGGGGTGAAGTTTCGTAAAATCCGTTCTTACCGGATTTTTACACCCTATATGCAACATACCTGCCACATTTTAAGTTTATTGCTGTTAGTTTCTGAGATTTCGTGATTAATCAGTGAGTATTATTTCACTTTGAAGACAATTAGTTAAACTTTACTCTTTAGTTAACTGCTACAGAATGTCCAAATAAGTCAAATAAAATCCACATAAACGTGAAATAGGTTTACAGATAGTAGAAAAAACTTTTCTTCTGAATTTTTATTACACAGCTTCTATACTTAGGTCTATTTAAATTTACAATTTGACTGTTGTCAGATGCATTTTATCTACCTATTATTACGCCTCATCACTCAACTGGCTTATTCCGATTTCTGTTGATTAATGAAACAAAAGCGACACATTAAAACCATCAACTATAACAATCTATGAATAATTACAGATGTTCCTGAACCTTTGAGGCCTGATGCAGTGCAGTGTGCGTTACTGCTGTTACCAGAAGAACATTTAGAAGCGCTGCATTCTCTACTCGTATTCTTAGCAGATGTAAGTTTACCATAATTTTTGTAGTCATAATATTTTTTTGATATCATCAAAAATTTTCGACATAGTAACGCTGCCCGCCCACGTCAGACTATTTATAGGACAGATAATCGGGCCGATTTTGTATATTTGTAACATTGTTCTGTATTTATGACCAACTTTTTGTAGGACGTGTGCGTTGCACTATTGCTATCAGTGTGTTCTATTTTTCTCCTACAAAAAATCGGCCACCGATTGTTGGACGTGGGCGAGCAGACTGAATTCCGAATTTGAATTTTGTCTGAACTCCGAATTTGAATTTTGTTTGAACTCCGAATTTGAATTTTTATACATTTCAAGATCGATTATCACTTATTTTTATACGGCTTCAAAAAAAGCGGAGGTATTCAATCCAGAAACTCCGAGTTCGGGAGTTGAAATATGAAAAATAGGTTTTTTATTTTTAATTAATAATTTTAATTTGTAATTTTACTCTCTTCATTATTTTTTAAATGTTCCTGTTTGAAGAATGTTATGAACCCAAATGTAATCTTGCAGGTGGCTCAACATTCGGCTGTGAACCAGATGACGGCATCGAACCTGGCGGTGTGCCTAGCTCCTACGTTGCTGAGGTTGCATCATGCACCGCCAACAACGGGTAGCACGAAGGAAGGGAATTCTAACAGGTATAAAATAATAAGATGCTTCAAAATAAATCTTCAAAATTTACAAGTTTGAACTAGTAAATATTTGAAAATTAGTAAACAGGAATCGATAGGTTATTTACTTATTTATATTATATTAAAAAAAAAAAAATTAAAGGGGACTGTGAAAATAAACACAGTTGTCTCTCTTTCTCCCCATATTTGTCCAGTTTTTTTCGTAAGTGAAAATAAAAATAAAAGTCATCCCCATTATCATTGCTTACCACAAACATAATATTGTGACTGTTTTTTCGACGAAATAAAATACCAAACTAGGTACCTATACTTTTTGAGACTAGGCCCGTTACCAGACCTGGCATAAGCAAATCATTACCGTAATGACGTAATAAAAAAAAATTGTTCTTAATAGTACCAACATCAATTTTCTCTACCAATCCAGTCTCACCCAGAAAATTCCATTTTCAGAATGGTTATCGAAAGCGTGGCCGACCAGCGTCAGATCAGCGAGAGCCGAGCCGCGCACGCGTGTCTCCTACTCCTCATACAGGAGCATCAACAGCTGTTCCTGGCACCAGCTGACATGCTGGCCAGGTGCAAATTCAATTACTTCGAGGAGAGTGTACCGGTGAGTAGTAATAAGCTTAAGTAATATCATAAAGAGGTTAAATTGTTTATGTAAATATTTAGACAAAGTAGTAAAAACCGCAAAATTTTATCAATTTAAAAAGAAAATAATAAATAAATAACGACAAACGAGTAACAGAAACGGTTCTGAGTCATAGGTCATTTTCCAGTTTTTAAAACTGGAAAATGACCTATGATTGACAATGATAATAAAAATGTCAGGAAATGGAATCTTTATTAGAACTTTCCCCAATAAGGAAGTATCGTATAGCGACTTAAATCATTATACTAAGAATTAATAAGTAGGCGCATATTATCCTGTTCCTAACATAAACAATGAGATGATCTGTGACGACAGTTATACGTATGTTTTAAAAACTGGAAAATTACCTATGATTGACATTGACAATGTCAGGAAATGGAATCTTTGTTACAACTTTCCCCAATAAGGAAGTATCGTATAGCGACTTAAATCATTATACTAAGAACTACTACGTAGGCGCACATTATCCTGTTCCTAACGCAAACAATGAGATGATCTGTGACGACAGATACGCGTATGTAGGGCTTTCATGGTCATCAGGAAAATAATGACCTTACCCTTAGCTTAACACTAAACACCGAATGATGTAGTTGTTATGATCAAGAAAGTGGAAATGCCTTCTGTGACGTAAAAAGGGATATACCAGATCAATTCTGAGTAAGGAAACGTAACTGATGTAGAAAAGCTGGCTCTGATGTCACTATATTCATTCCGTTTTAGTTAAAATACAATAGTCTATGTTATAAAAGATTTTATCCCTACAGCAATTTTACGTGCAGAGATAATGGAAATATATGCATTCTAAAATTCCAGGTCGCGTTAGAAGAATTGGGTGCAGATTTCAACCAAGACTGGAAAGGTTTCCAACAAGCCTGCATAAAAGCCTTACTAAAAGAAGCCAAAGAAAAGTAAGTTTTATTCCTATAACAATAGTTTTTACAAATTTCCAAAATCCTTGAAATTCTATATTAGACTCTGAACCCATAATTTTCTTCAAAACCTTTGTATGTAAACTTGTCTTTCATAGAGTCTAACTTTTTTCATGCTTTTTTAGAGTCTGTAGCCGATCAGGAAAGAGGTGAGACATCGGTGTTAGAGCGTATATTCACCTTATCATCGACTTTTAAAAACATCTGTTCTTTACTGATACCTAAAAAAAATAGGCGTTCTTTGTATCTGTTTACCGCTTCTATTATGACGTTTCTTTTCAATCATAAACTCTCGGTGAAAAAAAGTATATTCTGTAGTACTATATAGCTCCGTATCTGTTTCTAAGCGATATCATGATGCAATCAATAAACTATTTTTAAATAGATAAATAAATGGGTGTCCTATGTGTCAATGCTAAATGATTATATGAATATAAAACAATTATTACACGTGATATTTACGTTATAAAAATTTATGTAATCTTATGTGTGGGAAACATAACATCGATTTAAAAAATGCACCTGTAGAGATCTATGTTTGGTTGAAAAAGTTATAATAATTTTCCAACCATGTCATTGTTTTTACTATCTAGCTTGTGGGAAACTATAATATTTCAGAAAGTGGGTAATTTATTTATTAAACAAGGAACAAGTTATCTCAAATGTTTTCCCTTTTCCTTTGATCATATGTTACACAGAGAGACGTCATTATATTTCCTTTTATCAAAGCAATTTACCTCCTTGGGGACGGTTTTCACTAAAAAAAAATGACTAAGAAGTTTCTACTAGTAATATCGTTTAATTGGATAGGTAGGTACTTTCGACAACCGACTGAGGAATAGTTTTGGTTTAGAATTGCAGGTTAAATAATATTTTTAGTAAAGTACAGATGTTTTAAAACCGAATTTTCATTTAAAACACAACACAGTCACTGCCATCAATAGACAATCATGGCCACTTAGGTGTTATCTGTAGTGTTTTCGTATTTTTTTATTAAATCTATATGTTGCTTGTTTTCTTAATATTATATAAGTGGTTTTGTTTTTAGACAACGATTTTTATCGCTTTTGATTAAAATGACTAAGGATTGTTTTTAGCCTAAAATTACAGTCAAAACGTGATGTATTAAAGATATCATGACTATAATGAAACTTGACAATAAAGCTGTTTTTACCTACTAATAGGAATGACGATGTTTGAAGACTTCTGATGAACCTCAATAACTTAATTTATACTAATAATAAATATATTTTTTGCGTTTTCTATTTTTAATGGATGATACGCATGTTCCAGTGTTTAATTAGAGATTCCAGGCTTTTTATTTCTACCCAGACTTAGAATGGATTTTAACCCAGACTGTAATTTCAGAACACGTGGTTGGATGTCAGTGTCAGGGGCAGCGCCTCATGTGGAACTGTGTTGCAAGAAGGTTGGCGATGGACATCCATTGAGATTGTGGAGAGCTACTACTGATGTGGAAGCACCGCCCCAGGAGGTTATGCAAAGGTAACTTAATAACCAGCATAATTTTCTCTGCAATTCCAGACTTTTTTCTGTAATATCGTGTGAACAGAATGGACAAATATGTACCTCCGCAAAGTTTTTAAAAAAAGTTATTCTATTATGTTTTATTTTACGTAATAAAAAAATATAATGTTCTTTCTAGGATACTCCGAGAGCGGCACATTTGGGACGATTCGTTGGTAAAATGGCGCGTTGCTGAGAAGCTCGGCACAAACGCTGAGGTGTTCCAGTACGTCACGGCTTCTAGCATTAACCTGCCATCTAGAGATTATTGTGTTTTACGGTAAGCACCTGTTCATTTAACTAACCCATACTATCTAATACTGGGCAAGGGCCTCAATATTGCGATTTCGAACAATTTACTTTTCTGTAGAATATTCTTATTGGTAAAAACAAAGAATGTACATGTGTAGTGGAAGTTTAGCATGAGCATGAGTTGATGACCACCCTGTCTAAAACATTTACTGATCTCTGCACGACATTTAAGTATCTACTTCCAACCATTTACTATCAATGTATATTTTATTCTTACTTTTTTTCACAATTGACTTTGAACCTTTTTTGTGGCAGGTCATGGCAGCAAGGCGGTGGTGGTGGAGGCTGGTGTGCTGTAGCGGAGACATCGGTGGCACACGGTGCGGCCCCAGGAGCGCACGGGCCGGCCCCGGCGGGTGCAGTGGAGCCGCCGCTCGCAGCCCGAGGGGTGGTGCTCGCGTCGCGTTACCTCGCGCAGCCCGCCGGGAAGGGACGCAGCAGACTCGTACATTTGGCTAGAGTTGATACTATGTAAGTATTGTTCAATATATGATTTAAAGAAAGCTTTTTGAAGAAGCAGTTAAAAGTACTTGAAAACGACTTCTGTCGGACCGAACAGAACACTGCAAGTATTTTGGTGGCTAAGTTAGTTGACTAGTAGTTGAACTGATAAGGTCGTTGGAATATCAGAAACCAAGGAGAGTCAATATAAATATGTGATCTATTTCTAATGAAACTTTTTTTTCAGGGGTCGAACACCAGAATGGTACAACAAATGCTACGGCCACATCTGCGCTCTATATCTCGCCAGAATCCGAGCTTCGTTCAAACATAACACAGAAGGACCGGAGTCGAACGTATGATCCAAGCATTCCACTTAAGTTGGCCCCATATTGGAACCAACTTAAGTTGACGTTAAAGGCGTCGTTGTAAATAGTCTTAAGAATAAGTTGGAACTGGTATTATAATGATATGGAAAGGCATATTGCCAACATTGGGTTGGTTGATATATCGTTGTGTTCTCTGGAATGTTATAGTGGTAATTAAATGGGATATTAATATATTTTATTTAGATATTATAATTACGACAAAAGCAATAGGTGGTCAAATATATTTACTAGCGACAGTAAAAGAAATATTACATCTGTGTAACAGATTTATCAACAACAGTGTGACTTCTGATTATAAAATTTGTTCATTAAGGAAATAATGTGCGTGTTTAATAAATAATATACAATCATAAAATTCTAATTATAACAATGTGTCCAATACGGACCAACCAATTTATATCTAATTAATCCACATATTTAATAAAAAATATAATAAAAAAAAACAGAATTATATTTATAGTAAGGACATACATTGCATAATATCTCTATCAAGTTATAAATAAATATATTTATATTATTTATGGACGTAAATATTTGACCAAAATCATAATTACTATAGGCAATAAAAACTATTCTGATGGTCTTATAATTATGTAGATACACTTGCAATATTTAAAAATAATTTGAGGGTTTCTGTCATGTAAATAATTGAACAGCATCATAATAATTTCAGACAATTAAATGTACTGCATAATAAATAAATGCATAAATTAGATTTTAAAAATATTGTTTACCTACCTCTATAAAACAAGTTATTCTAGATCCTTATCCCCAAAAGGGACCTACCAAAAAGCCTGATTTATTTGAAAAGTTAGTTAGATATTATATTATTAATTAAAATTTAGATTTACCCCGTGGTGCATTGTAAATATAAGATAAATTTTAAAATTAATTCATAAAACTCAATATTACAGTATAGTGAATAATATAATCAAGAAATCTCGTTGAATAATATTTGAATACAAAATTATTCTGTTTTACCATACCCTATGTAAAGTTATCGTTACATATCACTAGTCATATTATATAAATAAAAATAATAATCAAATATAAAACACATTTTAACCGTACCTGTCCTGTGTTCAGGAACATAGTATTAAATTATATTTAGGTACATTAACATCATATTATATTCAATAATATAATAAATATGTATATGTAATTTTTGAACATTGAAATGTATCAGAGTGAAATAAAGTGAATGTTCTATTGAATAATATTGTTGTATGTTTATTGTAAAAAGTCTGATTGTAAATAGTTGCATTGTTAGCTTTGATAGGAAATGACCATCACAATTTTAATGTACTTAGCATAATTATTGCTGTCTGAAGATATGTTTCATATAATACAGAAATTGTTCATTTATCATTAGCAGTAAATCATAGACGATGGGTAAGAAATTATTACATTTATAGGGTAAAATAGTTATGGGTTACAGTACCCAATATCTTCCTATATACGTCATTCAGTATTGGTATAAATAAGATGACTAACATAAGACGTAGGATAGGGTTTACCCTTTTTTGTCACAATCCCTTGCCCAATCATACTTAACCACAGAGCAATACTATATGAAACACAGCTTCATACAGATGACATGTAAAAATATTTTCCCGTATGGAAAAAAAAAATTGAAGCCAAATATCGCAAATTGAAGATATTAAATCGCTTTTAAAATAGATTTAATTATATTTTAATTATTAATCTGTAATCTCAATATTATAATGTTGTTAGTTACCTATGATTTCACAAATTGTTGGTGCAGTTATTCATAATTATTGAACCATTTTGAAGTGTGATGTCAATTCGAGAAACTGTTTGTTATTTCTCTACCAAAATGGAGAAATTTTAGCTTTAGGAAAAATTTTACCTACTTTTGCTCGCGATTTTCTTTCAATCCTCTAGTGAAACAAGGGAGTCTACAGGTTCCAATTCCGTTAGAGAATTCTTACGTAATTGCATTGTAGGGAGTTAAGTGTTAAGTCCCTAAGTGTTAAATAAAATATTAAAAGTAAAATTCAACAACCAATTTCTGGAATTTACTCCACATTCAAAAAATATTTCGCACCCATTTTGGCGATTGAAAGTTCAGTGTACTAGGTTAATTCAAATGTAAGCATCACATCATCAAAATGTAAATAAAGGCCAGTTACATGATAATCTCATAATGTTGTACCAATTCCAAAAATAAAATATTTAAGTAACATACTACTTAGTATCAGATAAAAATAAAATAGCACATTTCATTCAGTATTGATATTGGATATTTTTCCATTCTGGAATTCCAGATGTAGAGAACTAAAAATGGGAAAATAATAAAAAAATGTATTTCCACGTTAGATGTTCATTTCGATAAGAAAAAAATAGAATGAAAGTGTTTTCAACCATTCCATAATGTTTAATAATTTATTACAAAATAAAACCAAATATGAAAATTTAACGTAAGTCTGTCAAATAAAATGTGTTTGAGGTTCATTGCAAATACTTAATTTTTAAAATCATTCAGCAAATTTTCTAAACAAAATTAAGATTTTCGAAGTGTTAACTTTTTGAGTTTTTTTTTTTTTTTGATGAGTTTCATAAAATTACAACTTTTACACATTGTATTTGATAGACTTTTTGTAATAAAACTGCATAGTTTTCCGCAATTTTACCATTATTGATGTTCAATTGTTCACAGTATTTTATTTGTATAGAGCACATTCACACCTTGTTTTTGAAAGGCTTTGTGACAATATTAAAGAAAAAAAATAGAATGTCAATTAGAGATGAGAGGTATATACTGGTAGAGGTATATATACCAAGTATGTGCTTCCCAGTACACAGACCGGGTACGGACCAAAATACTGGGTAAATACCTTGAAGGTATGACGTCAGACGCATAGTACGATACGAACCGCTACCACAAGGTAGCGCCCAGTTTGTGCGGTATCGGTAGTTCGGTACGCCGAAGCCACCCGAAGCTACCCGAAGCTACCCGACACCTTACGAAGGGACCCGAAACGTCATTCGTGCTTTATGAACATTCGGATGATGTAATTTAGTTAGAAAAAATGGGTACCTACTTATTTTTACGTGCTTAATAATTGCATAATTACATTTTTGTCACGACGTGAAAGAGTTCCTTAGTTTGTTTATGTTAGGGAATATCTAGTGTAGGTACTGGTAATCTCTATCTAGTGTGGTACGTACCTAACGTACTTAGGTCGACAATGTTTTGATTTTTTGCGTCAGTTGTATCTCATAATGCATAATTACGTATACTTGAAACGTCGTACTTACATTATATTGGAGGCATACCATACTTATCGTATACGTTTACTTATCGAAATCCTACCACACCCAAATACTTAGAAGTATTTTAATACCTGGTATTTGTACCAGGTATTTAGTGATACCCATACCTTAAAGGCCGGGTATGGAGAATGGCAGGTATAACTCATCTCTAATGTCAATGTCCATGTACCTTTTTTAGGTACGGTATTAGTAACTTCTCGGTGATTGGCTGTCTAAAAAATACAATAGCCAAATAGCAGTTGACAGAATTTTGACAGTTAAATATTTTAGTGTTGCCAGCCTTTCAAAATCCAGGTGTTAGTCTATTTATTATGTGGTAAATAACTTTGTCCCAGCAATTAACTGAAATATGTAACCGTTTAACACTCTGTGTCTGTTATAACGTGTAAAATAGAAACTAATGCATTGTGATTTATTCTTTATGAAAATATATGGACCATTGTATTGAACCTTTTTGAAGTTTTATTTTTATGGTGCTGCTTTTTTTTGCTGATATTTGTTTGTTTTGTTAGGAGTTTTGATACTATAAGTATATACTATAAGTATCAAAACTTAGGCATCCCAATTTTTTTTTTTTGGTTGTGTGCCACCATGAGTATAAGTATCGGTCATTAATTACCAGTCTCCCTATATAGGACATAGGATTTTATGCCCTATGGACCATTTCTATATTAGTCTTTCACGCGAGTGATACCGGTGACAATTGTTATTACTAGATAAAAAGGTTTGGTTTGGATGCGGTCTAAATATTGAAGTGCGAAGTTTACTTGACTCAAACTGCAACATACAATAAATTGTATGTTGCAATTTGAGTCAAGCAGATTTATTTACTTTCTTAGTTTGATATTTTGTTGGTCTTCAATTTCATTCTCATTTTGAAAGTAAGTGTTGTTGTGAATGGTTGAGTTATTTGGTTCAATATTTCATTAGTTTGGTTCAGTTTTCTTTTATAATGCCTTCTAGAAAAAAAAAAACAAACCGCAGCGTAGCCGGGATGCGAAAAGGGTGAGACTAAGTAGGTTCCAAGAATCAGAAGAAGATCGTGAAGTGAGGCTAACAGCAACTCTTGCGTCAGTTGAGACTCATCTCGACTTAGTATACAGCGTTCTCTTACGGCAGTTTGTCTATTGGCTGACCGAGAGCGTCACGCCCTCTCCTCAGGGACATTAACCGTTGTGGAGGTGGACCTTTTTTTTGCGATGGGGAAAATCATCTTATGACAAAACCCGCTCTTGGGTGGAGCGGGAGATAGTGTCAGACTTTTACTGACTAAAAACCCCTCGCCCAAACGAGGGCGATGCTCCGCCCAGGCAGGGCACACCTCGACTGTGTGCTCCACCGTGTCCTCCGGGCGTTGCGCACAGTGGCGACACCCGGGCGTTTCTTCCGACTTGATCTTTTTTTTTTTTGTCGACGGGGAAAATCATCTTTGACAAAACCCGCTCTTGGGTGGAGCGGGAGATAGTGTCAGACTCTTACTGACTAAAAACCCCGCGCCTTTCCTTCTAGCCTTCATACGGGGCACGAGCCTTGTGTCCCTTTCGGACAACCCTGTCCCCAGTAGGCTTCGACCCAACTGGGCCCCTCCTGCTGCTTTCAACTCCTTGAGGCGCGCGGGAACAGTGCGCGCCATCGACGTCTTGGACTTGGTCCATTACCGGACGATCGGACAGCGAGCTACCCATGGCTCGCCGTCCGCGAGCCCGCGTCTACGGTGGCCGGAAATCGGGATCGGAATCCCGGCGACGGCGGCGAGGGCGCCGTAGCCTGATGCGGTCGGCCTCCTCCTTTGCAAGCATTAAGTACTGCTTCGCAGAAGGAGGCGACCGCCTGCCATTCCTCCTTGCTCCGGACCATGGCCTCGACCAGAGCCCCGCGCGAGAGATTTCTGCTGCCGATCGCCCCCACGGGGGCACGGCGATGCTCCGCACAGGCAGGGCACACCTCGACGGTGTGCTCAACCGTGTCCTCCGGGCGTGCATGTGTGCAAGGACTGTTGCCTCCAGATCCCACGGTAATAGGCCAGCCAGAAGGCTCGCCGCTTCGCGGGAGATCGTGTGGTAACCCCACACCATCCGTGTTGCGTGGAGACCTAAGAAGTGGACGTTTCTCCCATGGTCAAATATACGTAACTCTTTGACGCGTAAACAACCCCAATAATCTTTTTGTGTATGCTTCAGATGGTTCCACAGCTAATGTTGTTTAAGAAGCACCAGAATAAATAAATTTTATCTGTATCGGTATCCTCCGACAGCGCTTCGCACTAAAAAATACATTGTTAAGTTCCGACATCCACGCGAACGAAGTCGCGGGCACAGCTAGTATTAAAATAAAAAACATTTAACCCTTCAGATACCGTCAATTAGAGACACAATAGTAAGACAATAGATGCGCGGCCACCGGTGGTCGCTTGGGGATTCATGAATTAAAAATATAAAAAATAGTGTCCCACCGGTTTCGGTATTATTATTATCTTTAACGATGCTGTGGTTGTTATAATAAAGCACTTATTGTTAGTAGTAAAAACTACCTAAATATTTACTGCCCTAGAATAACATGTTTATGAATAATTTTTAAAACCACAATCCATACATACACATTTATCTAAACCCTCAGGGAATTTACAATGAGAATTAGCTTTTACCAGCGGCTTCGTCCGTGTGATAAAAATTTTAGGGATTTTTTTGTAAAAAATAATATTAAAATTCAGCCACTGGTGTGCATGCCAATTACAAGTATACACAGCTTATACCATGATATGTATTAGTTTAATTATTATTTTAAGAGCTTCATCATTCATCATCATCATCATCATCATCACCATATATCATCACTGGCAACACGCACTGGTCATAGTCTTTCGTCTTGAGACACTGTGGTATATTAGACGAGAAGATACCGCGCAGCTTTCCGAACGCCGCCGCCCAGGCGAGTCGGATTCGACGGTTGACCTCATAGAAATTATAAATAACAGTTTTCAACTCCTTTCTTATATCAATAGTTGACCTCTTTTTTTTTTAATTATTTATAGCCTCGCGTTTGACCACCATCTCACTTGATGGTAAGCGATGATGTGGTCGACGATGGAGCACGCTTGCCTAGAAGTATTCCTCTTTCTCGAAATTATCTCTACCCAACTAGATTGTCTGTCCGAGGTAGACGTAATCGTTTACCTACAACTTCGAATATAGTCTCCGATCTTTATAGGAGTGGGTGCTTATGTTAAGAGCTTAATAAATATTATTACCACAAAATACTGTTATATTTATGATATTAGTATGGATTAGCTTCCATCTACAGTTTTAGGCGATTATCACACTGCCACGCACCACGCATCCATCACCTACTCAAATACACACAAAAATTTATCGAAATCGCTCAAGCCGTTTAGGAAGAGTTAGATGACAGACACACCTACAGAATTTTATATAAAGAATATAGTTAGGAGACTGTGGACACACTACGTGACCTATTCATGCCGTCTATATAAAAATATTGTAATTCAATGTGGGTAAAAGATAGGAACAATTATTTTTCCTAGAACACAATATTTTTATGAGCAATTTTCTGCATAACTACTGGTACCTATTAAATATCTTATTACGGGACTTTTCTAACATAGCCACAAATGAAAATAATGTTTTCTTTTTAACCTTTCGAGTACTGTAATTAGAGACACATTAGGAAGACAATGAAAGGGCGAATTTTTACGAATTTGTTCCACAACTTTTTTATCGTTTCCTGAAAAAAAAAATTGTGTAAGGATGTTCAGTTTCGTCTAGTGAGCAAGCCCTTATTCATGAATTAACATGAATCCCCAAGCGACCACCGGTGGCCGCGCATCTATTGTCTTACTATTGTGTCTCTAATTGACGGTATCTGAAGGGTTAATTAGCAACCTATGAATGCAAACGATAGAATATGTAGGAGACTCAAAAGGTAATTATTAGTATCCTTATTCTTATTTAATTAATATCTAGTTAATAAAGGTCGAACAGTATTAACAAATTAAAATTAAAATTAATTTATTTACAAAAATAAAAAATTAAACGTGTTAACTTTAATTTTTTTGCAACCATCCATGTAATCATCTTTATTGATAAAACCCGTAAATTCTTCTCCTATGAAAATCTTTAAGTAATTATTATTCCCAGAAAGAAAATTCCCTGCCGCAGTGATCACTGTAAAACATTCAAAAAATTGCATCAGATTCTAACGACCAATCAATGTACAGCTATAGTCAAGGAGAAAGGTGATTGGGCGGGGGAAAATCCAGTTACCACAATAAAAATAAACGACGTACGTCAACATTCTTTGTACGCAGAGTCTAGAATTAAGTTTTTATTATTTTAAAACAAAATCATTACAGATTCATCAGTGAAACATAATTTCGGGGTCTTAATTTGTTTAGTAATTAATATTGGAATATTTTAATATACTCTCATTCACGATAAAATTAATCATAACCTTACCGTTTTGCATTTGACAACTAAAACAACTACGTGTAACGAAACGCAAATACGCGCCCTATTTCGCTGTAAAGTACAAAACGAAAAATGTCAATCGGCAGTCCGCAATATAGAAGCGCAATGGGTGGTCGTTTAAAGTTTAAATATCATTCTTAATGCTAGTTTATATTGCATGTGCGTATACTAAATACCAACAATGAGACACAAGTAGAATAATAAAAGTGGAGTTTTAAAAGTCTGTGATAAGAGAACGCGACTCGGTCTTGCGCTTTCTAATTTTCTATTCATTATTTTGAATTCGCGAAGTGTTCTACGATTCTATTTTGTTTCTAATTCAAATTCTTCACACAAAAAATCGTTTGTAATCAAGATGGATATGTCAGAAAATAGGAGTAAAGCTATGGAAGCGAAAAAGGAAGCTTTCTGGGTTTTTGGCTACGGTTCGCTGTGCTGGAACCCAGGGTTTGAGTACCAGCAGTCAATCACTGGATACGTGAAGGGATTCTCAAGAAGATTCTGGCAAGGAAACACGACACACCGAGGGACCGATACGAAGGTAATATTATAATAAAAATGTGTTCTTGAAACATACCCACCTGCTTGCATCATCCAAAACGAAAGATGCTTTTTTCTGCATTCGTGTTCGATTTTCAAATTCTTAAAAACGAATTGTTTATTAATTTTTGATTACAAAGGTTAGACACTAAAAAGTTTCTAAATTAGTATCATTGTTTTGTTTTACCAAAGGTCATTGAACCTATTTATTTGAGAAAATATTTTGCCAACACTTTGGTTTTAATCAGTTGTTTTGGGTTAAAAATGTTAATATTATTTGTTGGAAGTATATTGTTTAAACATAGATATTTTCCAAACACAGATAGACATCAATATTTGAGTGGTTTTTTTTTAGTAAAATTGTGCTGTTTCTATTTTGTTTACTGAACAGATAGTTAGGTTTACTCAGAATTTACATGAATCTATATATATAAAAATCAATGCCACTTTTCGTTGTTACTTTATAACTCAAGAACGGGCTCACCTATCCAAACCAAATTTTTGGACTTTGTTTGGACTCTTTAGTAGATGGTTTATGTGAAGTTTGGTAGGGTAGAGTAGGGTATAGTAGGGTAGAGTAGTGTAGAGTAGAGTAGTGTAGAGTATTGTAGTGTAGAGTAGTGTAGGGTAGTGTAGGGTAGAGTAGTGTAGAGTAGAGTAGTGTAGTGTAGGCTAGAGTAGAGTAGAGTAGGGAAGAGCGGGAGCGAAGCCGTGCGGGCAAAAGCTAGTAATGTATATAATTAATTATGTACCTACTTAACTAGCAAAATATCCGCCACTAAGACGACTCAATGACCTAATTTTTGACAAATAAATTTTGTTAGGCTGTTAAAATTAAATCTGCATTCATCGTCTTTGACCTAATAATACCATTTCTTTTTGATAATTACATGCAATTAGGTAAAGTTACTTAATTTATTTTACTTAACCCTGTTTATGTATGTAACCTTTATGACGAGAAAGTAAATTTTGTTTTAAAATTATCCATTCAAATAGTTGCTATGAAGATCAGATTGAAACTCAGACCTAATGGGAAGATTGGAAAAATGAATACCTTAGGTTTAATTAATAAATTACCTAATTAAAACCATACATAATTTCAGTTATATTTTCATTGAAATAGAGCGAGCCTAGTGCTAAAACGGACAAAATTCACACTTCTCAAGTCTCATTACTTATTACTAAGGGCCATGAAGTACATAAGATAGGACATTCCCTTGGGATAATTGCCTGCTATCACGCGCACGAAGTCGCTGGGAGCAGCTAGTCATCATATAAATCATTCACTTTGCCAATAAGAATAAAGAAGTTAATAGCAATATTATTTTAAAATTCATTTAACTTTGAATTAAAATCCAAACAATTGATAATTACTAAACAAACATAATGATAATCGTAATTACACAGAGACTTATAACAATATTTACCTAGCTCAATCCTATCTAGTGTGTAAACTATGATAATACCAACATAATCCTGTCTAGACATTGATGGTTAATTTATGGCTTCATATCTCTAAAGTAAATATGATGGGGGAGCATTTGAAAAGCTAATTACATGAAAAGTATTCATAAAGCACTACATTAGACCGCCTAATACTTGGACCACGCCCGATTTGTACGTAGAACGACGTTGCGTGGCGTGGATCAAGTGTAGATCTACAAGTCCAGTTTCCATATAAAATGTATGGAGACCGACGCGTCTATATCGGCGTACGTGGCACACATGTGCGCAGTGTAATACTACCTTTATTTGTACGTAGAAAGACATCGGTGTCGTAGATCTAGCGTAGTTCTACAAGTCTAGTTTCCATATAAAATGTATGGAGACGTGAAAACGTGAATTATAGAACAAAACAAATAAAGCTACACTTGATCTACACCATGCAACGACGTTCTACGTACAAAACAGGCGTGACACACGTGTGCGTCAGTCTAATGTAGTTCTAGCTTCATAATCATGATAAGCCCTGGGATTCGAGGTGCGTGTGCAATCTAACAACCCATTAATCTCGCTTGGCGTTTGCCAAGGTCAGTATGAGGATGGGTGAACGTTATTTTTGTATTATGTAACTTTAAAACGGCATATAATTTCAAATTCATGAGATGACTAATGATCACTTAATACAGATTTGATGTGCTTGTTAAAGAACAACTCATCATCGAAAGAACCTACATGAAATATCAACAAACACCGCGTTGCGTACAAAAGACCACTACGGTTGATCATGGACTAAGTGACCAAACCATTGAAGAAAGTCATGACAGATTATTGGGTAGAAATTAGAAAATTCTACCGGGCTACCTCATATTGTCGCCGAAACATGTGACAAAAGCGAATACACACGCTTGCAATTCTGCTCGCCTACCAGAAAGCAAAAATGCGTAAGAAAGTATGTCAATGTACTAGTGTATTTTACGGCTTTCATATTTCACATTAAACTGGACTGCAATTACTTATTGAATAAAAAAGGAGGGGCACTCTGTTCGAAGATTTCGCATATCGCATCATAGGTATTTCGAGGACAGCTATACATCATAATAGTTTTTTGGTAGATGGATTGTTGTCAGATTGCTTGAGATCGATCTGTATGCAAAAGGACTTGGAAATGTGTGAAAGAGAAAAACATAATTGGCAATCAGATGGACGGCTTTATCTCACAATACGTTACATATTGTGTAGGATGCCGGAAACATCTTCGGGGCAAGCGATGACCGTCGAAATCTTTAATGCAATTTATAACGATTTGTCCAATTGAATCTTTCAGCCACGTGTTAAAATTATTAGGCCTACGAGCGTGTAAGAGGGATGGAGCTATACATCCTATATAGCTCCATCCCATTTCAGTTTAGGTCGTCAAATAGATCGTGTCAAGAGATCGTGATATGCTCAGTACTGTCAAAACATTCTGGCCAGTCTGAACTGCTGAACTTGGCTTTCCGAACTATTCGCACCTACTCAATTTTTTAAAGATTTTTAAAAATAATTACTGCGCAGCCAATTTTTCGAAGTTCGTAGCTGTCAAGGTACTTCGGTCATACTGTAGTTACATATTTGGCTAACCTTCAATAGCTGCTATATATATTAAGTTTACCTCCTAAGCAGTCTTTCTTATTCTAAATCCTATGGAAATGGTGATTTTTTCCGGCCTAAAGGTAATCTATGCAGGTAGCGCAGCGAAAGTGTAGGTTTCTATCTGTTCAAGATCTTGCAATCAGATGTGTACTTAGAGCTTGACTGCGATCCCACCTGATGGTTAGCAGTGATACAGTCTGATGGTGAATCGCACTAGTTTATCTAGAGCGTGTTAGAGCCTAGTCACTCTTAATTAGATTATAATCGAGCAGGAAAACCGCTGCAGACAAATTGTTTCAATCCGCACTTCCACAGACCATTATGTTATTAATATCAGTTTAAGTATAGGTAAAGCTGTAAGTGATGAATAAGATTCTTAAACGAAATTGAATGCAGGGGACATTTTCAGCGGAAACTCCTACATTGACACAACTCAAGATGAAATCATAACAATAATGTCCCAAGATACCTACAATAAACGAATCAAATTCGTCACCGGAATCGCATGACGAATGCAATGGCCCCCAAATATTTAATGACACACGTCGAACTGGCGAAGATTCAAGGTAGATGCACTTTCACACAAAATGCCTTGACGCAACGCGACCGACATTTTTCTGAGATTCACCGAAATAACCGGGGTCGAGAGTACTTTTGAGATAATAAAAGGTTTTTAAAGGGTTCAGGGTTGGCTTCGTCATCTTATTGGTTTGCTTAGGTCTTTCGATGTTGATCTTTGCAGCCCACCAAATTATGCACCTTTTTTAATTGATATATCTACACTAAGTGCTTGACTGCGATCCCACCCGATGATAAGCAGTGATGCAATCGTTGATGGTGAAGCGCACAAGTCTATTAATTCATTAATCCCCAAGCAAACGCCGGCGTTCGCTCTCTTATTGTCTTTCTATTGTGTCTCTAATTACGTTGTTCGAAATATTGAGAACCTCCTCACACACATTCTAGCCTGAAAAAAATCTCTTATTTCATGTGAATTCATTATCTATTACTTAGTTACCCAATGATACTGCGGTTTTACTCCCCTTTTTCTCTATATTGTGTCTTAAAAGTTCTATTAAAAAAGATTCATTCGGATCTGCTGTCTCTGCTTACCATCAGGAGGCATCGCAGTCAAGCACACTGGTTTGTATCATTAAGAGGGTCCTTCTCCACTCGCTTATCGTAAACATCGAAAATGGTTTAAAAGCTTGTTACTTCATTTAATGCAATCCAACGCGATGTTTGACGAAAAGGCAACGCAAAAACAGAGAGATAACGCCTGGAAACTATGTTAGTATTCGGTAATTCTGAGATTTACTCGAAAATTTCACAAAACTTGCTCCAGGAAATAGCTGTTTTTTTTAAACCCTTAAAAGTTTGTGGAAAAGGTAGTCGTCATTTAGAATCTTAATAAAATTTTCAAGGTCTCTAGAGGATTACTTTTTGACTTTTTTAATTTTTAGGCAAATTATGAAGTGTCAAAATTCATACAAAATAGGACATTTTCAGAGGTTTTTACTGGATTAGTTTTACACAAATTTAGAAATTGGTTTCTTTAGAAACCTAGGTACTATCCACAAGATACTGTGTTTCCAAAATATCTAATGAAAAATGTGTAATAACGTCATAATCAGTTATGAGCGGTTGTATGAAAAACAGTGAAAATGTGAGTCATGATGCACCAACTTAAAAAAGATTCATTCGGATCTGCTGTCTCTGCTTACCATCAGGTGGCATCGCAGTCAAGTACACTGGTTTGTATCATTAAAAAATATACAATATCAATTTGGAAAACTATACTATTACTTTTAGCATGTCGTTATTGTGTAATTACTGATGTTTCTCCCCGTATACAGCTGTTGTTTGTGGGAAATGAGACCGCAGATTATTCAATAGCGACGCTTATGTGCTGGTACATAATGTACAGCATATGTCATACAGCTGACAGAATTTATAGGTATAAAGTTATCCTGTTTATACTGTGACGTGTTTATTTCATCCATGCATTTCCTACTGAGAGATTCAGTGTTTAATGGTGTTCGTAGGTTTGGTACTTCTGTTATGAACCCGTGAAGCGATAATGCATGAAGGTGAAGTTTACTTCGATTAAGAATGTGAGGAGTAGGTATGATCTTCTTTGGATCCTCTCTGAAGAAAGCAGGCTTGTTTTGTAAATGTATACATTCAGCCTCTGGTTCTATTTTTTTTTTTTGCTGTTTTCTTTATTTAGTTGTCATCTATTGAGTCGTTTCTTTTCTAGCGGCATAATCTTTCAAACAATCTTATACATCGTTGCTTTATCCTTCCCCATCTCTTAAACCTGTCTAGATTTGTACTCGAAACTTTGCTCATGATCATGTTTCTAGTTCTTCCACATCACATTGCCATACCATGACAAACATGTAGGTTAAATCCTGGAGAGGTACTTTTTTGTTAGATCCTGTACTATTGCTTATCAGTGGCTTAAGTACCTAGAACAAATTGACCTTTGTAATGGCGCAATATCATTACAAAATTTTCGGCGCTATCATTTTCATCTTTCAGGCTATCATTATAATACTGATTACAAACCTACTTAGTTTACTAATGAAGCCTTAGATCGCAGTTTAGATAAAAAGCAAAGTAAATAATATGGACACGCGTAAAATGCGTGAAACGATATTTTTGTTTGGCCTCAAATGTTTTACGTTTCAATACAGAACAT